>CM046363.1:13724163-15006012 GCA_025413025.1 Ficus hispida
AGGAACAAGACAACACGATCCCTTCGAACTCCCGGGGAACCCGACAGACCCAGCGCCGCGGCGGGGCCCGGGCGCAGCGGCGACCGACAGCAACGGAAGTCCTGACCGGGAACGTCCAGGCACTAACCCAGACTGTCCAGGTGCTCATGGAAGCCATTCGAGAATCCCACAATGTCCAACTGCCCCGAGCACATGAGGAGGAAGCCGAGTCCACGCCTAGTAGGCCCCCCAGACCGGCTGGCAGGCGCCGCGACCCTGCCCCATCGGATGACCGCGACAGCGACCAGCCGAGACGAGAGAACCTCGGCAGGCAGCACCGAGAAGGCGACGAGCCCGTCCGAGCACGCTCGAGAAGCCGGCACACCCGAGAAGCCGACTCCGGACCAGCCGAGCAGCCTGCTCCGGCGAGGGATCCCGACGATCGGAGCCCAGAGGACACCATAGCCGCCCTGGGGAACACGTCCGTCTTCGACCGGTTGGGCCGCCCGGAGATCTACCGCCGCTTGGGCCGAGACACGTCCATGGAGCCTACCCGAGGAGACCGCGGACCCCGAGAGACCGTGGGGACCGAGAAAACCGCAGACCGCGAGAAGACCGCGGACAAAGCCGCCTAGACCACATCCAGCGGCAGCTTGACAGGCTGGTCGGCCAGCAGTACGGGTTCGAACCCACCGGAGCAGCCGACCCGCCGTTCACTGCGGACATCATGGAAGCCCCATACCCGAGCAGATTCAAGATGCCGGCTGTGCCATCTTATGATGGGTCCACTGACGCAGACGAGCACCTAGAAAATTATCGGGCGCACATGCTGATCCAGAGTGCCAATGAAGCTGCACTCTGCAAGTCCTTCTGCCTCACCCTGACCGGGGCGGCCCGGCAGTGGTATCGAAGACTCTCCCCTGGCTCGGTTGGCAGCTTTCGACAGCTGTCGAGTTTGTTCTCGGCCGCATTCCTGGGTTCCCGCGCCAGGAAGCTAGGCGCCTCCCACCTGTTCAGCGTCAAGCAACGCGAGGGCGAGAGACTGAAGAAATTTCTGGAGCGCTTCGACACGGCCGTCGTACAGGTTGAAGATTGCGCCGACGACGTACTAATCCAAGCATTCCGAGAAGGTGTCAAGGACGCCCGTCTCGTCTGGACGCTGGCCTACGACAGGCCGCCTACCTTCGCCCAGCTAAGGAACATCGCTTGGAGCACGCGGAGGCCGATGAGTACGTTCCGAGGACGAGGATTAGAGATCGAGAACGAGGGGGAGATGACCAAACACGGGGACCTAGCGGCCGAGAACAGCCCAAGGTCCTCGGGGAGAAGGGCAGAGAGAAATGCCGCCGATCGTGCCCGGCGTGAGAGGGGGAAAACGCCGGTTAGGGACAACCGACGCGGAGGCTCCCCCTCGCCCTGCCGCCGCAGAGGAAGTTCCACCAGTACACCCCCGCTGGTGACCACTATTGAGAACGTCCTGACACAGGTGTCAGGCAAGGGGCTACTCCGGGACCCGCCACCCTCAGGACCCGAGCGCGCTCGCAGAGACCAGAGCCAGTACTGCCACTTCCACAAGGATGTCGGTCACAGTACAAGGAATTGCGTGCAACTCCAGGACCAGATCGAATCGCTGATTACGCGAGGGCCATCTGCGAGAGTTCGTCGAAAGGGTGATCACCCCGGCTGGCCCGAGCACAAGGCGGAACACGGTCCCCGGTGACCGGGAAGGCAAGCGCGGGAGGAGCACATCATCCACACCATCTTCGGTGCACCGCCACCGGCGATACGGCCAGCAGCCGGAGAGCCTACGCCCGTGAGGCTAGGCGGCTAACTCGTGGGGAGCACATAAACATGGCGGAGCACATATCAAAGATATGCCGCCAGAGCAATACTACCATCACGTTCGCGGACGATGAAGCCGATCGGTTTGCTCCACCCCCACAACGACGCGTTGGTAGGTGAAATCCGAGTAGCCGACAACGTTATTCGACGCGTCCTGGTCGACAACGGGAGCTCCGCCGACATAATGTTTATGGACGCGTTTATGAAGTTGAAGATTGACGGGGCTGTTCTGACACCCGCTCAGACACCACTGTACGGTTTCGCCGGTGACTGTGTGCACTCCGCCGGCACCGTCTGCCTCCCGGTTACGATCGGGGACGGCCCGATAAGGGTGACTAGGATGGTGGAATTCATTGTTGTAGACCGACCGTCGGTCTACAACGTCATCCTAGGACGCCCGACCCTCAACGCGTTAAAGGCGGTGGTCTCTACCTACCACCTAGCCAATGAAGTTCCCCGTTGGTGAGAAAGTGGGTATCTTCCGCGGAACCAGGAGGGTGCCCGCAAGTGCTACATGGAGGCGGTAAACAAGGTGTGCCGGACCCCCGCCACAACTGTGGTAGCCACCATCATCGCCATCGATAAAGCTGACTTCTCCGACAAAGCGGCCGCAAGCCTGGGTGACCTTGACCCAAGGCTTCCGGAGGAGGAGGTCCGCGCCTACCCCGGTGAGGCGCTGGTTCAATTCGGGCTAGACCCCGAGTCACCCGAGAAGACCGTGATGCTCGGCTCGGGCTTGGAGCCGAGCACCCGAGAAGCTTTAGAGGACATGCTCCGGGAACACAAGGACGTGTTCGCCTGGTCACACGAGGACATGCCTGGGATTGACCCAACTGTGATGTGCCACCATCTTAACGTCGATCCCCGGCACAAGCCAGTGATTCAAAGAAGAAGGGCCTTCAACCCGGAGCGGTACAAGGCCATAAACGACGAAGTGCGGAAGCTGCTGGCGGCCGGGTTCATTCGAGAAGTAACCTACCCGGAATGGTTGGCCAACGTAGTGTTGGTCAAGAAGACTTCTGGAAGTGGCGCGTGTGCATAGACTATACCGACCTGAACAAGGCATGCCCGAAGGATTGCTTCCCCCTCCCCAGAATAGACCAACTCGTTGACGCAACCGCGGGACATGAGCTGCTTAGCTTCATGGATGCTTACTCCGGGTACAACCAAATACCCATGAGCCGGGCCGATCAGGCGAAGACAGCATTCACCACTGACCGGGGGCTGTACTGCTACCAGGTCATGCCGTTCGGGTTAAAGAATGCAGGAGCGACCTATCAACGGCTGATGAACAAAATGTTCGCCCCGTTGATGGGGAAGTCCATGGAGGTGTATGTGGACGACATGTTAGTGAAGAGTCGGCAGAGCGGCGACCATATCAAGGACCTACGAGATTGCTTCGCCATCCTGCGCCAGTACAGGATGAAGCTCAACCCCGAGAAGTGCGCATTCGGCGTAGGGTCCGGAAAATTCCTCGGGTTCATGGTAAACCACCGGGGAATTGAGATAAACCCCGTTAAGGTCCAAGCCGTGATCGACTTGCAACCCCCTCGGACCACCAAGGAGATTCAGAGACTTGCGGGGATGATTGCGGCCCTCTCCCGGTTCGTATCGAAGTCCACGGACAAGTGCAACCCATTCTTCCAAGCTCTGAAGACCAAGGGTAAGCCTACCTGGGACGACCGGTGCCAGGCTGCCTTCATGGGTCTGAAAGAGTACCTGGCGGCTTCGCCGCTGCTGTCGAAGCCCCTTCCCGGTGAAGCGCTGCACGCTTACCTCGCCGTCTCAGACAAGGCCGTGAGCGCCGTCCTTGTGCGAGAAGAAGACAAGACACAGCACCCGGTCTACTACAGCAGTAAGGCCTTCCAGGGAGCCGAGGAAAGATACCCCCCTCTGGAGAAGCTCGCGCTAGCATTGGTCTCGGCGGCCCGCAAGCTACGCCCCTACTTCCAAGGACATCCGATACGCGTCCCGACCAGCTACCCGCTCCGTCAGGTTCTGCAAAACCCTGAGTTGTCGGGACGACTCGCCAAGTGGGCGATCGAGCTCGGAGAGTTCGACATAGAATACGTCCCCCGGACCGCGATCAAGGCACAGGCATTGGCCGACTTTGTAGCCGAGTTCTCGGCGCCACCGCAAGTTGTCCAAGAGTTCCCGGAACTCCCGGAACGTACGAGAGCCCTTCCGGCCGAGAGGTGCTCCACGTCTCCCGAGTCCCTTAAAAGTTGGAAGCTGTTCGTAGATGGCTCCTCCTGCTCTGGGGGCTCCGGAGCAGGCCTCGTACTAGTAAGCCCGGACGATTTCAAAACTAGTCAGGCGTTGCGCTTCAATTTCAAAGCATCCAACAATGAGGCGGAATACGAGGCCGTCGTTGCTGGACTCGAGTTGGCCCGAGAACTCGGAGTGCAGAACGTCGAAATATTCAGCGACTCCATGCTCGTGGTTAACCAAATCGCGGGAGAATTCCAAGCAAGGGAGGAACGGATGGCGGAGTACTTGGAGAAGGTTAAATCCCTCCTTGCCCAATTTTCGAGCCATCGGCTGACAAGGATCCCGCGCGCCGAGAACGTCGAGGCGGACGCCCTTGCTCGACTGGCCTCCGGGAGCGATCTCGAAGGAACTGTCTCCTTCCCAATCCTAAAGCTTGACCGGCCGAGTACCGAGAGGGCCGAGCAGCTCCTCATCGCCGAGAACGCCCCAACATGGATGGACCCAATCATCCGGTACCTCTCCCGATCAGAGCTCCCCGACAGCCGAGAAGAAGCCCGACGGGTACGGAACATGTCGGCCCGGTACACATTGATCAGCGGGAGACTCTACCGCCGGGGACATTCCGCACCCTACCAGCGGTGTGTGGGGCCATCCGAGGCCGAGTACATTATGAAGGAAGTACACAGCGGGGTCTGCGGAAACCACTCAGGGGGGAGAGCCCTAGCGTTCAAGTGTGTACGGCAGGGGTACTACTGGCCCACCATGGGCAAAGACGCTAGGGAGTTCTCCCAGAAATGCTTGAAGTGCCAACAATTCGCCCGCTCCATCAAAACTCACCCTGAGAAGCTCACCTCGGTGGTATGTGCGTGGCCGTTTGCGAAATGGGCCATCGACCTGATCGGACCACTCCCTATGGCCCGATCGCAACTTCGATATTGCATTGTGGCAATAGATTACCTAACAAAGTGGGTCGAGGCGGAACCATTGGCACAGCAGACGGAAGCAAAGTGTACAAGCTTCCTGTGGAAAGGAATAATCTGCCGGTTCGGACTCCCCCACACCGTGGTCACGGACAACGGGAAGCAATTCGGAAATAAATTCGACGCGCTCTGCGACGAGTATGGGATCAAGAAGGTGTTCTCCTCTCCCGGGCACCCGCAGTCCAATGGGCAGGTGGAAGCGGCCAACAAGACCATCAAGGAAAACCTGAAGAAGAACCTTGAGAAGCACAAGGGGCTTGGATTGACGAGTTGCCTCGGGTGCTCTGGGCATATCGCACAACCAAGCGCGCGGCCACCGGGGAAACGCCCTTTGCCATGGCCTTCGGGGTGGAAGCCGTCATCCCTGTCGAAATCGGACTACCGAACTTCAGAACGGAGAACTACGACGAGGAAGCCAACGCCGATCAGATACCACTCGAGCTCGACCTGGTGGAAGAAAAGCGCGAACAGGCACTGATTCGCACTGCAGCTCGCAACCAGGTCGTAGCGAGATACTACAACAAGAAATATCGGCCGAGGACCTTCCAAGTCGGGGATCTGGTGATGAAGAAGGTGATTGTGCAAGAGCCCGGTCTTGGGTCTTTTGGCCCCAAATGGGACGGACCCTACCGGATAACGGAGGTGGTCCGACCAGGAACTTACCGCTTAGCCGACCACGAGGACAAGCCGCTCGGCCACCCATGGAACGCCGACCACCTGAAGCGCTTCTACCAGTAATTTCGAATTGTGGACCCTTTTTGTAAAACTCGATTAACAATGATAATGACGTTCACCAACAGTTCTCGCTGTCCTCGGAACTCAAAACCCAGTCCCATGACCGGGCACTCATCAACAGGCGTGCCCGACCAGGACCAGCATACGGCTCCCGTGGTTCTCGGACCACGGGACCAAGTCCCATGACCGGGCACTCACCAACAGGCGTGCCCGACCAGGACCAAGTCCCATGACCGGGCACTCACCAACAGGCGTGCCCGACCAGGACCAGCATACGGCTCCCGTGGTTCTCGGACCACGGGACCAAGTCCCATGACCGGGCACTCACCAACAGGCGTGCCCGACCAGAACCCAGTCCCATGACCGGGCACTCACCAACAGGCGTGCCCGACCAGGACCAGCATACGGCTCCCGTGGTTCTCGGACCACGGGACCCAGTCCCATGACCGGGCACTCACCAACAGGCGTGCCCGACCAGGACCAGCATACGGCTCCCGTGGTTCTCGGACCACGGGACCCAGTCCCATGACCGGGCACTCACCAACAGGCGTGCCCGACCAGGACCCGCATACTGCTCCCGTGGTTCTCGGACCACGGGACCAAGTCCCATGACCGGGCACTCACCAACAGGCGTGCCCGACCAGGACCAGCATACGGCTCCCGTGGTTCTCGGACCACGGGAATAAGTCCCATGACCGGGCACTCACCAACAGGCGTGCCCGACCAGGACCAGCATACGGCTCCCGTGGTTCTCGGACCACGGGAATAAGTCCCATGACCGGGCACTCACCAACAGGCTGGCCCGACCAAGACCACCAGCCCTCACGGGCCAACTCTTGTGGTTCTCGGACGACAAGATGACGAGAACAAAGGTCGACTTGGGCGAATCACGCCCAAACCGGCCAGGGGGAAGGTGTTGAAGATACAGAAACAAAAATAACAAACAAAAACAAAAGTGCTTGTATATATCAAAAGAAGGGGGGTACAAATTGGGCACCCCCAGACCCAAAAAAAAATATATATATATATATATGTAATAAATATACAGGGCCGGCCGACTAGTCGGGTTGGCCGGGAAGTGTGAAACCACCGACTCGCGCGGCCTGCTGTGCGTCCTCGGAAGGCGCCTCCCCCGGCCGCTCTTGAGGGGCCTGATCCGGCTGGTCTGCGTCGTCAATAATAACGACGGGCGGCTCGGACTGCACGGTGACTGGTGTAGCACCAGACACTTCCCCCTCTTCGGGCACGTCCCCGACGGCCGTCTCCCCTGACTCCTCGGGGACGAAAGCCCAGTTCACGTCGACCAAAGTTGGATTGGCCGCCCGGAAACCGGCCTTCATGTCCCTCATACCCTCCTGGTACTCGGCCACGAGACGGTTGCTAAAGTCCTCCGAGCCGAGGAAGTCCTCGACGGCCTGAACTCTCGCCTCCTCGAGGGCAACAGGCATTGCAACCTGGAGGTAACGTGCGTGCTCGGCCCGCACGGCATCAAGCTCGGCCCGCACCTGCTGTAAGGTTGACTCCATCCCTTGCCGAGCAGACTCAGACACGGTGGCTCTGTTCTCCGAGGACCGCGCCCTCTCCTCGGCGGCTCGGGCTTTCTCCTCCGCTGCCTTGGTGGCCGCCAATGCTGCATCCCGAGCAGCCTTCGCCTCCGACTCGGCGTTCCGTGCGTTCTCGGCCATCAGCTCCGCGAGCTTGATATCATCTTGCGCCCGAATAGAAAACGCCCTAGCAGCCGAGTTCCCGGCAAATGCCAGACAGAGTGCCTGCCGAGCAGGTGTTAGCGTGAGCAAAAATAAAAATTTAATTTTTCGGCAGCAAAACTCACCTCGATCAGCTTCGCAACGCAGTCTCCGGTTGCATCCACGGCGTCGGAACGCTTAGACGATTCCGCGATATCGACGGACAACCCGGTGAAGAACTTCGACACGAAGGCTTTATGAGCCGAGGAATCCTCTCGGCGCGCACGGGACGCAGGAGGTGGAGGCAGCCGGTCCTCGCGGGGGCGTGCCGAGCGCTCGGAGCGCGACTCGGGTCGCGGTCGGAGCGCGACTCGGGTCGCGGGTCGGAGCGCGACTCGGGCCGCGGGTCGGACCTCGGCGCCGGCCGCTCTTCTTGTGGAGCGCGGGACCCCGCCCTCTCGGCTGGTCGGCTAGCCGATGCACTTTGCGTACTCCTGGGCAACGTTGTACGACCGCGGCAGGAGGCGGCCTGCTCGGAACTGGGCGAACAGAGGTCGCGGCCCTTCCCTTGCCTGGGTCGCCCTTCTTCGCCATCTTTTGAAGACGGGCGATCCTCTCCTCGTCGGTCGGCCGCTTTGTGCCCCGTTTGTCCGCCATTGGTTCTGCAAAAGAAGAGAGTCGGTTAGTTACCTGAGTTGGTAAAGTCCATTCATACTCGGCTGGGCTGTCGCCGACCTTCTATCCGCAGACCCCTGGCAGGGTACAGCCCGCTGATGACTAATCCAAGGTCCTCGTCGGCTACTCTCGGACCAAGAGTCCCGGAGGACGGATCCTCGGATGACGGTTGGGCGGGGGTCTCGGGGGTCGCCTCAGACGCGCCGACCGTCCGAGAATGATAGTGGATCGTAGGCGCGGGCATGCGAGCCAGGGTGACCCGCCCGGGGGCTCCCTGGGACGTACTAGGCTGCCCAGCTGCGGAGGACGAGCCCACCCAGCCAAACTCGCTCAGGTTACCCGACCGCAGCAACCAATTCTGGCTACGCTCGGACTCGGCCAGCTCATACAGCGACTCCACCATCGCTCGCTGCTCCTCCGGAATGTGCGGGGCCTTTGTCCATACGTAGCCCCTTCGGAAGACTACCGGCACCCTCTCGGCGCGGGGTAGTTGTTGCCGGGCGAGCTGTTCGTGCAGCCACCGGCCACCGGCATAGAACCATAAATGCTTGAACTGCTTGTCGGAGTCAGGGCACATGCCGATGAATGCTCCCCTGAATCCCTGAAAATAGTAAAACCCCGTGGAGGAAGGCGCCGACTTCATCCTGTAGAGGTTCTGGAAGGCCCGAAATGGCATCACCGCCGCAAAGTTCTTGGCCCAAAGTATGTAACAGCTGACTAGCACACGGTATGCGTTGGCGTTTAACTGCGCCGGGGCCACGTTTAGCCGCGTCAATACCCGCCGCATGAACTGGTTAAGGGGCAATCGCAGCCCGGCCCGGAAGTACTCGGCTAGCAGGGTGACATAACCGGGTGGAGCTCGGGACGGCAGATCGTTCTCGCCCGGTGCCCTTAACTCAACGTCGTCGGGGATTTGGAAGTCTCGGCGAAGGGCATCAAGATATCTCGGCGTCGCTGCGGAAGTATAATAGTCCGCCGAGAAGACGGGCAGGCCTCCTGCCAGCCGCTCCATCTCTTGGTCGGATCGGCGATAGACCCGACAGTCATTAACGCGCATTGGCCGACTTGCCGGCCTGTTCCGGCCTCGGAGAGGCTCCCCGGCTGGTCCAGAGCTCGCGGAGCTCTCGGACCCATCACGGCCTGACGTGCTGGCCGGGCCGGCCGATCTATCCGAAGGCCCAACTTGCTCGGCTGGTCGGGCGCCCGCTGAAGGAGCACGGGTGGCGGCAGCCTGCCCCAGCTCTTCGATGAACTGGCCGTCCGGGCGAGTGCTCGGACCCACCTCCAGGATCTCCTGCAGACGAGCAGCTCCTTCCTGCCGGTTGGTCGGCGTACTCTGCTCGCTTGTTGAATCCGTAGACCCCGACAGGTTCTCGGACGTCGCCTCGGACGAGTCGGAGCCTGAGCTCCCAGTGATGTCGGCCTCCCCTGACAGGGAGGGGTTCTCGGAATCTGACATGCTACTCATGAGAAATATAAAGCAAAAATTTATACCTTCTCGGGCGTTCTCTTCTTGTCTCGGCAGCGTATCTAGTCGGTGGTTCTCGGCAGCTCTCGGCGTTGGATCCTTCGCGAAATCTGGTGAATCTCGCACCCCTTCCCCCCTATTTATAGCTGGAGGACGGGGAATTCGAACGGGCGCGGCGCTTCGGTCTCCCGCCAAACCCGTCCTTGGTTTGAAATTTGAAATTCAAAAATCATGTTTTGCCGCCCCGCCTTCGCGCCACGCAAGCTTCACGATCTGACACTTCCACGTCAGCAGGGCTTGCCACGTCAGCGTGATGTCTGACAAGCCTGGCCGACCGCCTCTGCGGGCCGAGAAGACCTGGCCGGGAGCTCCGCCTAGAGGATCTGCCGAGTATCCGACCACACCCGAGTACACTCCTGACCCGTTTTTTGAAGACGGTCTACAGCACCCCTGCCCGGCACCCAGCCAGGGATGCTGGGGGGCTTATGTTGAGTGCCAAATCAGTTTTACCGTACGGACACCGCCGGGAAAGGTATTTGTGCCACCGAGAAGACCTGGCCGGGAACTCCGCCTAGAGGATCTGCCGAGTAGCCCAGCACATCCGAGTAGCCGAGCACATCCGAGCACATCCGGAGTCCCTCGCTCCCTGTAGAACTTATTCGGCCGTCTCGAGTAGCCGATAAGTTCGACCGGGTTCTCGGCCTTCCCGGGACCCTCGTTGCAGGCCAGGGGAAACCCTCCCCAGCACACAACGCCATCATTTCGCAATTACCTACGCCGCCCTACCTACCACTGACACCGGTCACGTCACCTGCCACTACCTGCCCTGATGACTGCAGCGATGGGACGTTTAACCACCTCCAGTGTTGTGTCAGGGATGGACAGCCTCACTTGTCCGATCCCCCAGGTCATGAGGGTCTGTGAGGTGCCTAGCCCCTAGGGGTCCGCGGTAGCCGCCCCGGTCGGGTCAATTCAGGTACCTGACCCACCAAACACTTATAAATAGGGAGGAAATCTCCAAGTTCAGGTACGATCATCTAATCTACCCAAAGCTCTGCCTCTCCCTTCGCTCATCAGTTCCCCAACTGACTTAAGCATCGGAGTGCCCACGGCAGACACCACACCGGTGTCCCCCGTCACCCCGAAGTGCTTCATTTTGCAGGTGCTTCACGGCGGAGCGACTGGCCGGTCTTGACCCGACCACCCGACCACATTGGGTGTTGTTGCCGGAACCATTTTTGGCATCAACAGCAGGCAAATGAATCTTTTAAAAGCATGTTTTGGTGTTTTATGGACTAGAAAAATACAACAACATCAAAATCTGTTACACCCTTACAAAACATGTTAAATTACCTCATATATATATATATATAAGTCTCAATTTGCTGTCTTTCCGTTTTTTATTTGAAAAAAAAAATTTGTTTTCATGCCCATAGAACCTTTTTACTTGAAAATCTAAAACTATTACTAATCATCCATCAAATTTTGGCATATACCAAACGACAGAAGGTCATGTAGAAATTATATCTTTTAGCATATATATGAGTTACAAGGCTTTCTGCTTTTTCTGAGAAATGACAACTATATAAGATTCTATGGAGTTAACTGAAACCTATATGTGCATATGCATATTTATATATATATGTGTGTGTGTGTGTGTGTGTGTGTGTTTAGATGTTTAACTATCAAAATAATATTTCATGCCCTTATTCCTAAAATAATAAAACACACACGCGTCAACCGACATCGAATAGAATATTGATGAAACGTGTATTTTATTGATGCTTGAAGGGTATAAAAGTGATCAATTTTCTATTATATGTCTCTCTGTGCATATAGCTACTTCTTGGAAGATACCTTGATTTGCGATCTTAAAATTATAGAATATGAGTAGTCGTCTATATAGACATTTAACATCATTTTACTAATATTCATATGTATCTATATACATATATATCTTAGGGTATGGGCTCAAAGACACCTAATTTATTTTAGGAAGAATTAGATAAGTACTAGACAATTTTTAAACACTTATATATTTAAATGAAATGGTAGAAATTTTTTTTATTTAAAAAAGTGATTATTAATTAATGATTGACCATAATCAATCGCTAATTGATTATTTTTAAAAACAACCATTTTTTTTAATTTTATAAAACTTCTGCTATTTATTAAAACATTAAATAATCATTCTCCCTTTTCTTAATTTCGAGAAAGAAAAGCTCTCAGATTTTGAATTCAAGACTTAAGATCATGAATCATATCATTTTATCTATTGAGCTTGCTCATACAGAATTTCATGTACTAGTCAATTGTTTACACGATTTTCCTAAATGGTTTTTTTTTTTTTTTTTTTCCCTATAAGAAACACGACATATATATATAACAATTACTAAAAATGAAGGTGCTCTTCAACACTAGTACTAGTGATTAGAACATCATAAACATGGTAATTAAAAAAAATGCCACGTAAAAGTATATGATCTGCATGTAATAATCTAGATTAGTTAATTACAAAACATCTACAACACCAATTTAGTATTGTTGACTATTTTACGTTGACTAAAGACCATTGACAATTGAGAGCAGAACAACTGTACATATTTAGTATAGTCACGTAATAACAGGCGAAATCTACGTGTAAAAACTGCATTATTATTGCTTCAATAACACACAGTCGCCAAATAAATATGGAGAGACTGCCTTTTTTTTTTTTCTTTTCAACCTTCCTTTGACCCTCCAAATTCAAATACAAAAAAATGGCTCACATTAAAGTGTCACTCACCACGTCATCTTCAATAATAAGGCCTCAGATCTTGCTTGTTCGGCATGGCATTGGCAAGGTTGAGAAAAAATTTTCCACGTCAAATTTTTTATCTCCAAACTATATTCAATGAAAGTCGGCCACGCATGTGAACTCAACGTCCAACAAAAGGCGGACATATCATCTTCGATGTCCGCCATGTCCACGTAAGCCCCCACCTGTGCGAACTCTGGCGTTCCGTTGAGAAAAACTCTTTATTGCACAATAAATTCATGTTGGGGTGGATGCAAAGGGAGATAATGTTAGATCGTCTCATCTATGTGTTAATGTTAATATTATCATTGCTACTAATGATGATTTAAATTCACGTGAGCTCGTTTGAGGAAGAGACTGAAATTTATGTGATTTGCTGGTTCGGAAAAATTTTAAGGGGATAAAAAGGCTAAGAAATCAATTTATTTAAAACTTTTTAGGCATTTATGAATCTAGAAAAATGGAAAAGACCAATACTAGAATGAGAGCACGATTTTTGTGGTGTTAGTGCCATCTAGAGGATCATGAAAGGACTCTTGACGACCATTTTTGGTGGGGGCTAGGTTTTTTTTTTTTTTTTTGGTTTTTTTTTTGTGCAATAGACATGAAACATGCACCACCAAACCTCTATTATGCATGTGATCACTCTTTTGCCAATGTATTTTCACATTAAAAGACTCCAAGTTGATGCTAAAAAAACAACGTCCTTGTTTTGGTCAAGCAACATATGCCTATCCATTATCCAGTTACTAGAGTGCCATCACAAGTATACATGGCCTTTTTTTCCGCTTTCAAAATCGTCATGTCCCTGATCTTCGCCGTCTATAGAAGAAATCACGGGGTCCACTGATGATACGGGAAATGGACATGATTAATTAGCAAAACTCCATAGTTTCTAATACAAAAGGATTTCCTCCCATGTGCATAGATATCCTATCATCCGAATTGAAAACAAGTCATGTTAATGAAAGGGCAGCTTTCTCAACTTTTTCAATGGCCCCCAATAGGGAGCTTTATTCCCTTGCTTTCCAATAACACAAAAAACTAGAGACTAAAACTAGTGACAACAATGGAAAACTCTTATTAATAATTAATGAAACTAATAACAGAGAGGATAAGGGGACAAAAAATAAAAGAAGAAAGAAAAAAAAAAAAAAAAAACATGTGGAAAGGTAGGCCCCACACTGGCCTAGCAGTTGGTGGATAAGCTGGCCCCGCAAGAACCAGAGCATGTGCACTTGATTTTTTATTTTTTTTGATTTATTTATTCAATTACTTGTGTGGCTTTGGCCGGCTGTTCAAACCCGACTCTAAGCAAGCAAGCATCACTCTGTTTTCCTTATAAATAGAGGCCCTCCAAGAGCAAGCATTCTACAGCCAAAAAAAGCCAACAAAAAAAAAAAAAAAAAAAAAAAAGTGGGGGGGAAGAAATTACCTTCTCTTCACATAATATTCCTCTTAACCTTCTTAAAAAACACATTCTTCCAATGGCAATCCAAGCATTGTCCAATTTTGTTCCCCTTCTCTTCATTATGCTCATGATCAAGCTCCAGCTGCATAGCACCGCCGCCGACTACGGAGGGTGGGAGAGCGCCCACGCCACTTTCTACGGTGGCGGTGATGCCTCGGGCACAATGGGTGAGTCTAAGATGCTACCTACTATTAATCATTGTTGAATTTCTGTATTAAACAAAAACATATGAAATGTACATTTATTTTTTCATACTTACATTTTATTTATTATTATTATTATTATTATTATTTTTAAAAAGTGTATGACTAAATGGGAATTGGGTTTTGTAGGAGGAGCTTGCGGGTACGGGAACTTGTACAGCCAGGGGTATGGAACCAACACTGCAGCTTTGAGCACAGCCCTCTTCAACAATGGCTTGACTTGTGGTGCTTGTTACGAAATGAGGTGCAACAATGACCCTAGATGGTGCCTCTCCGGCACCATCACCGTCACCGCGACAAACTTCTGCCCGCCTAACTTCGCTTTGGCCAACAACAACGGCGGGTGGTGCAATCCTCCCCTCCAGCACTTCGACTTGGCTGAACCCGCTTTCTTGCAAATTGCACAGTACCGTGCTGGAATCGTGCCCGTCGTCTTCAGAAGGTAATAACATAAAATACCTAATAGGCGGTGTTTTTATCACCATTAGTCAAAATTATAACCCCTCTGCCTAATTCATTACAGATTTTTAATTGCCTGGAGAACTTGTATTTATCCTGACTAAATTTACTGTTAATCAAATTTGGGCCAGTCGTTGATATTTTCAAAAAAAAAAAAATTGTCCGACTGTGGAAATTTGGACAAACAGTTTGTACATGTTACAAAATGTTGTTCAGTATGATACCACACGTGACATGTATGACAAAATATTAACTTTTTTTTTTTTTTTCAATCAGAATAATTTACTCTTTTTAAATATATTTTTATTTTTACATTTGAGTTGGTCATCACAGGGTCCCATGTGGGAAGAAAGGAGGAATAAGATTCACTATTAACGGCCACTCTTACTTCAACCTGGTTTTGATCACCAACGTCGCCGGCGCAGGTGACGTCCACGCGGTCTCGATCAAGGGCTCCAAAACAGGGTGGCAAGCCATGTCAAGAAACTGGGGCCAAAACTGGCAAAGCAACTCATACCTCAACGGCCAAAGCCTTTCCTTCCAAGTTACCGCCAGTGACGGAAGAACGGTGACAAGCTACAACGTGGCGTCCCCGGGTTGGCAGTTCGGTCAGACATTCGAAGGGTCTCAATTCTAAATTCTAATTGGATTAAGATATTAGTTATATATAAAAATCTATATATATATATATATATATAAGAGTTGTATATCTATCTAAATGTGTGTTCTGCTTCTTTCAAAGTCTAAGAAGGCAGAGTAGTTTGTTTCTCGGAAATCTGTGGTGGCGAAGTAGCACCCGCTAGGCATTTTCACACTTTAATTACAGAGTTATGAGAAATGTAGTGATTTTCCCTATTGCAGGTCACATATCATTTCTCAATTTAAAGTTGTAACCTTAATTTATTATAAACATTTATAAGAAGGACACTATTTCTATATATATATACACACGATGGACTTGTAGAACATGCGCAATGAGATATCATAACTAAGTGTGTGAACTTAAGCATGTTTAAGAACTAAAGTGTTTAACTGAATTTTTTTCTTTTAATTATGCCCCAAAATTTTGATAATTTTTCTACTTTCCCCCCACTAACAATTAAAAATTTTTACATAATGCCTACTAAGATTAATTGTGTTTCAAAAATTTTATAATTTTTCTGCTTTATCCTTACATTAAGTTTTTTTACTTTGATGCTATTTGTTTTTTTTTTTCAAAAATAAAAAATTTAGTGTACGCCACCATGAAAATATAAATATATTGTCTAACTATGCTCCTATTTGTGAACATTAAAAAAAAAAAAAAGAGTTGTTTAATGTTCACGAACATTAAAAATGCTCAAGACATAGTAGTTGCATTTTCAGTTTTTTTTTTTTTTTCTTTTTTGGTTGAAAGTTCTAAATGTAACGCTTTCAGTAGTAGAAAGAGATGCGCAAAATCTCTCTACAAACAAAAAGAAGAGAACAAAGAAAACCTCACAGAAAGTGTTTTTTTTTTTTTTTTTTTTTAAGGAAAAACCTGATAGAAAATTAACCAAACGTAATTTCAAAAACGGTTTCATTATCATTCTTAAATTTTTTTTTTTAAGTGAATTCTTAAAAAGTTTTCGTTTCCAATTTCATACTCAAATCGCTCCTAAATGGGCCCTTAGTCTATATGTGGCAACAAACCGATTTGGGCTTTTCCCACTCATGTTGTTGGGCTTTACAACCCAACAACAGAAGTGGGGTGAAAATTATGGGCTTTTATTGTTTTTGTTGTGCAAAAACATAAAAAAATAATAATTGTGATTATTATAACAACCGATTTGGTCTTTGTTATGCAAATACAGTTTTTTCAGTTACCATGTCGGCAACTATTACATTATTGCCCTTCTTTTTTCGCACCAAAACATAATTGTGACTTATCTCTGTATAACTCTTGCATATGCATAAGGTAAATTCCCCGTTTAATCGCTAATCTTTTTATGAAGTTATATTTGGTCTTAATTTTTATTTTTATTTTTTTTTATGGTTAAAAGATCCCTAAAACCTTTAAAAAATGTGAAATTTGGTTCCTTTTGTTATTAATAAAGGTTAAAAATTAGATTAAAAAAAATAGATCATGTGTATAACATATGTAAGTTGAATCATCTAAATGTTTTTCATAATTACCCTTAAATAGTAAATCATGTGTTTAATATGACATTTTCTGTTAATTTTTTTTTTTTTTTTTGCGTTTGTTAACAAAATAGACTATTTTGTGTGATGTTAAAGAATTTAAGGACATTTTAATCATTAAAAAAGATTAAGGGATCAAATTATAACTTTATTAAAAAGTTAGAAACCAAATAAACAATTACCTTATACATGATAATAGCTTGAGTTATAAAACAAGGCCTTGAGTACTTACCATTGGAGTACTTTGAGAATAATGTTGTAACTTTGGATCTACCATGAAAAGGAGAAAAGGAACAAAGTAATAAGTGTTTTATTGTTATTATTTTTATTCTCCAATTGCAACATCCAATTCTCGAAGAAATTGATAAAATGTTCATTTTCTATATAATTTAGTAATAAAAAAATTAAATATATAATTACTATTAGATTATATCTACAATTATAATAATACATTCGATAATATTTTAAATCCCATATACAGTTTACATCATAACACACAAGTTTTAATATAAAGTCAAAGAATGAAGTTGAGATCGTAAGTCACACCATGACTACAATCTATCATGATCGCCATAACATCACGACTATACAATTACTTATTTTTTATATATATTATTTGTCTAGTAAATAACAATTAGAAACCGGATAAAAGAAAAGTAGCAATTATAAACTAAATATAATTCAATCTATAACCTGATTTAATCACATGAGTTTCTTGTCCAACAAAAAAAAGCTCTTATTTTCTATGATGATTTTTTCTTTCCCGTTTCTAAAGACGAGACAACAAAAAGAAAATAGAAGAAAAGAATGTTTTCTTGTAGAAGTAAAGCAAAATAAACTTCAAGAATCCAAAGATATGTCCTACTAATGTAAATGATTTAAAGTTTTAAACCATTAAATTTTCGTATTTCTTGTTTTTTAGATTTAATATCCAAAATCGCAAAAAATGCCAAGAAAAAAATGCATGTACCCTATATGCCTGAAAAGGGAAGACTTTCAAGTTGCATTAATAATATCACATAGAATATGCATATTTTTTCCCCTCTTCTAAATTTTTCCCGCTGATTTTTTTTTTTTTTTTTTTTTGATAGAGGGTTTTAACATAACCTTTCTTGATTATTTAATAAAGTGAAAGTCCTTTCACATTCTGACTGTGTAGTTGGTTTTCTTTGTTTTTATTTTTGAAAGTGTGTAGTTGGTTCTTATTTATAGGTTTCGTTAATCTTGTGATTAGATTTTGAACTTCTTACTCTTTTTTCTTTTTTTTAGTGTAATTTCTTTCTTTTTATTGATACATTAGAGGGATATAGGATGGGCTAAGATGGATTGTTTGAGCGAGTGTAAACTTTTTAAGAATTGAACACCTTAATTCTATATTACTTATAGTAACTAAGATGTAGAAGAAATTAAACATATATGAACACACAATACTTACCTCATTGAGATTATGTTCTCTTTTAACTGTTATATTATTTAGTTATGATAATTAAGAAACTTATAAGAGAGAATTGTACACCTCTCTCTGTATTATTTTCTCGAATCCTTCTCTTTGAATTAATCATATTGATCCCACCCCTATTTATGTATAAGAAAAAAGAATCTGAATTATAAAATGTGGCATGTCCAAAGTACGTATAGTAAACTTGAAATATACCATTATCGTAAACTAGTAGTTGAATTTCACAACTTAACACCAACATAATTAAAATGTTTTAAATTTGTCTTATATTATAGGGAAAATCTGTAGTAGAGACCCTCTGAGGGTCACTATCGGTAGAGCATTTTTTTGGACTGTCAAGATTTAATCGAACGGTTCAAATGTTGATGGTGTACGATATTTATCATACACCTAACCTCACATAATCATTCCTATCCAAAGTCTTCTCCGTCGCGAATCGCGATTTCACGATCCCGCCATCGCGAAATCGCGAGGGACGAGGGGCGGCGGCGCGAGGGGAGGCCGGGGGAGGGGGGTGCCGGAGGTGGGGGGCTCACCGGGCTGGGGGCCGGCGGGGGAGGGGGGGACTGGGGGAAGAGAGAGAGGGAAAGAGAGAGAAGATAAGAGAGAGAAAGGGGAAGAGAGAGAAATTGGGTCGCCGGCGGTCGGAAAAAGTGCCGGAGTTGGGTCGCCGGCGTCCATGGCCGGTGTTGGAGAAAACTTGGGGTGGGAAAGTTTATATGAAGTAAGGTCTATAATAGCAATGATATATGAACCATTCGATTAAAATCAAACGGTTAAAAAAAAAGCTATACCGATAGGGTAAATAGGAAAGACTCTACCACAGTCTCTCCTTATATTATAATGAAAAACAAACTAACCCACTTTCTTATTCTTTTTGAGACAAAAATAAATAAACTAATAATAATAAAAATCAAAAGTAGAGGAGGAGAAAAGCTGGAAAGTGGTAACAACCGCAGCAGAGAATTGTATAGGAAAAGCATTGGCGCGGCCTAAGCAACAAAATTTGGTAGGAAATCACTTGATGCCTAAGTTAATGGTTTTATAATTTGGAAATAATGCATCTACGCAATCACACTCATAAAAAAACCTATTTTTTCATGTTAATTATAATAATTATTAAATTTATCTACTAGTTAAGTAATAACAAAGATTCAAAACAATCTTTAATAAAATTGAAGACCCATTTTTAAGAAACTATGCACATATAAAACAAAAGAAATTATGCCTTTAGACATCAAGTTTAGATCTAAAATTTTCATGTCAATTTTTATTTTTTATTTCTAAAAAAATAATATAAAAAAATTATAAATAATTTTTAAAAAATTCACAAACCTTGATTTAAAAGTTTTATTTGAAATCGGTAAAAATAAAATAAAATTTTGTAAAATCAAAATAATAATAAAAGAATTGTCTTCTTAAAAAAAAATGTCAAATACATTGTGCGGCGTTAACGAGGGGTCCTCTAAATCTTAGAAGAAGACATAAAAGTCAAAATATCAAAAAAAAAAAAAAAAAAAATCAAATTTCCATATTAATTTCATGTTTCCCATTTTCATTTCTCATTACAATTAGATATAATATAACCCAAAAAAAAAAAAAAAAAAACATGGAGAGACATTGGTGATCCTTCCGTTCAGACCATCATCAAAGAGAGATCAAAGACAAAACACAAATACTATCAAAATCAATCAATCAATGCCCTTGCCAGGCCTTCACCATTATTAATTCCGAATTCCACCCCTTTCCTTCACTTTCTCACTGACTCTCTCTCTCTCTCCCCCCCCCCCCCCCTTTCTCTCTCTACTTTTCTCAACAGATCTAGGGTTTTACGATTTGATCACCAGAATTTTGTTCCTGAATTTCTTGGTTTCTGCTGTTTGGACTGGCGGAAACTTTTGTTTTTGCTTAATGAGGTATGTGGTTTGGTTAATCGTGAATTTGTGGATTTTTATTTATTTTTTGGTTGAATTTTGTGGTGATTGCGATTGATTTGGTTGATCTCAGATAAGAAGAGTTTCGGTGGAAAGGGAATAATTAAGATTGAAAGAGTGGAGATGGGAGAGAGCCAGAGGTTCCAGCTGGGGACTATTGGAGCTTTGGGCTTGTCGGTGGTTTCCTCTGTTTCCATTGTCATTTGCAACAAGGCCCTCATTAGCACTCTTGGTTTCACATTTGGTCAGTATATCTCTCTCTCTCTCTCTCTCTCTCTCTATATATATATATATATATATATATATTTTATATATTTTATTATTTTTTTCAGTAAAAATATTTTGAATTTGTGTTTGATGTTGTTGGGTTCAATGTTATTGTTGTTCAAGATGAGAAATTGGACTGCTTGTTAACCACATTGTGGGCTGTTTAGAGAGGATTGGTAATATGCTAATTGCGTTGTTATTTCAAATGGGTTTTTAAATCTGTGTGTGGAATGTGAATTTATGCCAACTGCACTTAGAAAGTTTCATTTTTTACCTGTGTACGATGCTAACTGCGATGTGCTTCGAATAGATGCTGACTTCTCCTAGGTTGTATTTGGCTAAAGAAGTCTAGATCAGTAGTCGTGTTGGTCCATGGAAAAAACATGTTGAATTTTGCATATTCTTTTGAGTTGGTGTCAATGTACAACTCTAATCGATAATGAATGGGCTTGCTAATTATGTTCGTCATTTGGAAATTGTAAAACAGATTTGATATCTTCTCAATGCTCAAGTCCTGAGAGATGGATATTATTTCACTCTTGCTACAATCTTAAGGATATATTGTTAGTAACATTTGAAAAACATGAGTTTAACAAATCATCTTGGGAAGTTAAAATTTGCGTTTCTATGAATTCTTCGTTCTTCAAAATCTTCAGACATGGCGTATTATATATTTGTTTGTACACGGGTGTAACATCACTCATTTAATTAGGTAAGATACGGATAGTTGTGATGTTTAATGTTTTGCTTCTGGTCTCTTTGAGTCAATATCACGACATGACTATCATTCTTGGTGTAGTCATTACAATACCATGTAAGACTTAACTTTCTTCGACTTTAATTAGTATACTAACCCAGAAAATGGAATGTACAGCTACAACTTTGACAAGCTGGCATCTTCTAGTCACATTTTGCTCTCTTCACGTGGCATTGTGGATGAAACTGTTTGAACACAAGCCTTTCGATGCAAGAGCTGTCATGGGATTTGGTATCTTAAATGGAATCTCCATTGGACTTCTGAATCTTAGCTTGGGCTTTAATTCTGTTGGTTTCTATCAGGTAACCTCTTTTGTTTGCATATATGTTCTGTTTTTGCAGGAAGATGCTGAGCCGGCATTAAATGTTTATTAGGTTTTACTGTCTATGATAAGATACTGAACTATTGCAGTAACAGACCATGCTTCGGATTGCATATCTCTTTGCATTCTGCATACCGACCATCCTTCAGAATACCTATCTTTTTGCATTCCTTGAAAACTATCTTTATTTCATGCTAAACCATATCTTTGTCTTTGGCGTTTCAGATGACAAAACTGGCAATCATCCCTTGTACTGTTCTTTTGGAGACGCTATTCTTTAGGAAGCAGTTTAGGTGAGTGAAATTACACTTCAGCTCCTGGAGAGATACGTTTGTTGTGTTTTTTCTCCTTTTTTGGTTGCATGACCTTTCCAATATAGAGATACACTAAAGCAATATATGCCTGTCCTAAGGATTAGAATGGTGATCTAAATCTAATTAGTCACGACATTAGCAATGTGCATTTGAATAGTGTTTGATGCATATATGAGAAGAAATGTTCCATGTTTCCTTTGACTTGAAGATACTTTCCTAGCTTCTGCAGGGTCAAGGTTTGTCAATCAGAATAAAAATTCAGGCTTTAGTCATGCGTCATTCGTTATGAAATTTTCATGGGTGGTTTTGGCATGATTTTTGTTATTCATCTCTCAAGTTTTTTAACTTTCTAAATTGTTTCCGACTCGAGTTCTGATCTTAACTTATCTTTTTCGCCTTTGGTTTCTTGTGCATGTTTTAGTTATCCATGCCTTCCTTATTTTTGATGTGTCCCTCTCTTTCGTTCCTTTTTTTAACTCTGCTAGATTGGTAAATATTCAAGTTTGACTATGTGAAACATTCATCAATATAATTTCCATTTCACCTATTCCAACCTAGTAGTCTTAAATCTTAGGTCATGCGAATTGTGCTGTCTTTCAGAGGTTACCACAGCATAGGTTTAGTTTTGTAATTTTAACTTATTATTTTTGGGCTGCTGATGAGACTTCTTTCCTCTATAACAGCCGAAGCATCCAGTTTTCACTTACAATTTTACTTCTGGGAGTTGGGATTGCAACGGTGACCGATCTTCAACTCAACGCCTTGGGTTCATTCTTGTCCCTGCTTGCAGTTCTCACAACTTGTGTTGCTCAGATTGTATCCTAAGCAGCAGTGAACTATCAACTTTATCATTTTTATTCTATTCCATGTTTTGTGTCTCTGCTATTTAGCTAGCGTGTCTGTGATAGAAAGAAAAGTGTTTGGAAGACAAAAATATACTGAGTCACCTCACCCATGATCAACGTTTGCCTTATCTGATGGTTTTGCTACTCTGATCTAAAGTTATAGTTTGTTTCATCTGTTCTTTCTAGTCCTTAACCAGTTTATTCAGATGACCAATACCATTCAGAAGAAGTTCAAAGTTTCTTCAACACAACTTCTGTATCAGTCTTGCCCCTATCAAGCATTAACTCTGTTTGTTATTGGTCCGTTTCTGGATGGGCTTTTGACTAACCTAAATGTTTTTGCTTTCAATTATACCCCTCAAGTGCTGGTGAGCGACTAAAAAAGTGGAAGCTAATCTCTCTCCACTCCCTCTTCCTACTTCCATGTCTCTGATTTCTCTTATTTCTAAGATTTACTCTCTTATCCTGTGTTGCAGTTCTTCATTGTTTTGTCCTGCCTGATATCAGTCTCAGTAAACTTCAGTACGTTTTTGGTCATCGGAAAGACATCTCCTGTTACCTATCAGGTCCTTGGCCATCTGAAAACATGCCTAGTTTTGACATTTGGCTATGTTCTGCTTCACGACCCATTTAGCTGGCGCAACATCCTCGGAATCTTAGTTGCTGTAATTGGAATGGTACTCTATTCTTACTACTGCACTCGTGAGAGCCAACAGAAAGCCAGTGAAGCATCTGCACAGATATCCCAGGTAGTTGAAATTCTCTTTCCTTTCTTATACACTCATTTGATGCCAAATGATTCTCAAAACAATCTTGGGAATATGTCAGATTTTCGCACTCTCTCGGTCTTATGTTGATTACGAATGCTACTTCTGTTGTAACTCTATTTCTGTTTAACTCCACGTCCCCTCCCAAAAATGGTTGCAGGCAAAAGAAGCTGAATCAGATCCTTTGTTAAGTGTGGAAAATGGAAGTGGGATTCTGGGAGATGGTGCTGTTCCAAAGGCTCCTGTGTGGAATTCAAACAAAGACCTTCACGCATAAAATCTTTAAAATGCCTTTAAAATTCATTTGCCCTAAGATGAAATTTGGCAGACGAAGCTGATCCGGCAACGAAGATGTTGCTGGCGAGGGTTTTTCCATTATGTCGAGTTTCAACACACGTGATGAATTCGTGGTCACATCTTGTACTGCAGAAGTAGTTTTGAGAGTTGAGAATTTCCGTCTTACATAGAAGTTTTGATGATTATTATTTTTGTATGAATCAATCAGGGCATGGAAAATGAGATGCCAGAATTTGGTATTGGCAAATGTATACTGTTGTTACCTATACTAAAAAGGACATTTATTATTGTTCATTCGAGTAAGTTGTTTTTTTGATGTTGTTATTATTTTCAGTTTAAATAGTGAACGCTAAATAGTCATTGATTTCAAATTCTAGGTATATATATTTATAATTCGCTTCGCTCTCTGTTCTGGAAACGAGCGAGTCGCAAGCATTTTTCATTTTTGTATATGGTGGCATGTGAAAATTGTCTCTGAAATTGTTCTCTAGTCGAACTCTTGCAGTTGTCCACAGCACAACCGAGAGATTTGAAGCTCTCAACCTTGCTTATGAAATCGTAGTTCATTTCGTGTGTGTGATGTGTGGAATATGGACTATACATGCCAAAATTTTTGTTTACGAACATCCATCTCTGGTTCGAAATACATAAACCATCAACTTTCAAGCGGTAACTGTACAATTGACTTCATTCGCCTTAAATTAAAGATCGAAGGGCATTAACAAGCAGCTTAAGTAGGATATGAACGCGTCTTTGGCTATGGAAAAAAGTTGGATGGTCTACAAAGTAAAGATTCAGTTTTGAATCGTAAGACACTCGTTAAAATTTGATTAAATTTTATTTTAATATGATTTTGAGGTAATATGACAGTTGGGTGCTATGCAAATACTGATAGAAATAAATATTCATGAACTTTTAGGCTTGTAATAATATGTAAAAGAACTTTTGGAGTGTAACTATTTATGTTGATCATCTTCCAAAAAAAAAAAAAAAAAAAAAAGTTTTTATCTTATGTCTAAAAAAAGCGTTTTTAAGTTGTTAATATTTGATTACATGAAGGTTAAAAAATCTAGTGCCTAATAAAAAACATGGACAAAAACTGTCCGAACGTTAGATAGGAAAATTTTAAAATAAATAAACAAAAAAGAGATTTGGGAAACATGATTCTTCTAGTCTTAGATAATAGAGTATATAAGAAAAATTATATATTTAGCTAAAATTACCGTTTAGAGGATATTTTAATTTTTGTTGTAAAGTTTCCTTTTTATTGTATTTGTGAGGAAAAGAAAATCAGCGGGAGAAATTAGAAAGGAAAAAGAAAAAGAAGGTGGATACCATCATTACGAGAATCTGAGGGACCCTATTGCAAATTTGTATGACTTTGGACTCCGCACTTGAAAATGGTCATTCAGTGACGGTGACAGTGTGTGTTTCGTGGCATTGTCCAGCAAGAAGACGAAGATGGCACTAGGAAGACTGAGCAGAAAAGCTCTGCTTGGACTCGGCGGCAACGGCGGACGCCTAGGGTTAGGGTTAGGGTTAGGGTTAGGGTTAGGGTTAGGGCTTGTTCGTGGCTTTGAGACCGTCACGTTGCCGGACCTGCCGTACGACTATGGCGCTCTGGAGCCGGCCATAAGCGCCGAGATCATGCTCCTACACCACCAGAAGCACCACCAGGCCTACGTCTCCAACTACAACAAAGCCCTTGAGCAGCTCCAACACGCCATCTCCAAGGGCGACGTCTCATCCGTCGTCAAGTTGCAGAGCGCCATCAAATTCAATGGCGGAGGTTGCTCTTCTCTCTGTCTCTCTCTTTTCTCCAGAATTTCAACTCGCAATTGGATTTGGGGATTTTTTTAATTTTATTTTCTGTTGTTAATCGACTGTTACTTCCTTGTTGAAGGTCATATAAACCACTCCATTTTCTGGAAGAATCTCGCACCTGTTCAGGTTAGCCAATTTTTCTCTTGTTTTTTAGTCTCAATTTGTTAAAAATTATCGTTTTAACAAAGTTTAATTTCACCATTCAAACTCGTTAATATATATATATATATATATATATGTGTGTGTGTGTGTGTGTATGTATGTATGTATGTATGGATGGCAGGAAGGGGGTGGTGAGCCTCCGAAGGGATCGCTGGGATGGGCAGTTGATACGCAGTTTGGGTCACTGGAGTCGCTAGTTGTGAAAATGAACACAGAAGGTGCTGCTCTGCAAGGTTCTGGATGGGTGGTAAGTTCTCTGTCGCTTTTTTTTTCAGAGTGAAATTTTTGTTTTCCCTGTTTTTGTTGAAGGTTTATTTTTTAAGTTGAATTGTGTGTAGTGGCTTGCTCTTGACAAAGAAGGGACGAAGCTTTCTATTGAGACTACAGCAAATCAGGTGTTGTTCACCATATTGCTTTGTGCATAATTCTTGCCGTTTTCTTTGTTTGTTTTTCGTTTGGCTAAATTGCTAGGTTAGTCCTGAGCTTTTAATTTTGTGTAACTTTGGTCTATAAATTTTCTTTCATAACTAAAATGTCCTTAAATTATTAAAATGTTATTACAATAGTCCTTTATATTAATTTTTGGACGGGATCCGTTAGTTAGCATCACTTTTTGACCAATTCCGTTTAAAAATTTAATAAAAAATGACTATTGTGACAATATTTTAATAGTTTATGGGCATTCCATATTCTTTTCTTTCGTAGATGCAATGGCTGTAAACTATTAAAAACATTGCTACAGTAATCCTTTCCGTTAATTTTTTAATATAATCCATAGTTAATACCATTTTTTAATCAAATTACTAATAAATTTCGTCTAACAATTGACGGAAAGGACTATTGTAATAATATTTTAAAAGTTTAGGGGCATTCCAAATTACCAAAAAAAGTTTGGGCATAAAAGTTGCTCAAGATTAAAAGTTTAGGGGCATTCCAGCTATCAAAAAAAATTCAGGGACCAAAGTTGATAAGATTAAAAGTTTAGAGACTAAATAAGCAATTTACCCTTTTCGTTTTTCGTTTTTTGTTTTAGTGTCTGCAAAATTCTCATTGCGTTCACTTGTTTTTAGCTGCTGAACCTGGAATGATGCGCTTCTTTCCACTTTAAAGTCCGAAACTTTATGCTTATTTTTGAGTTGGGAAATCTGTACACATATCATATCTTTGTTCGTTTAGAAATTTTCCCCAGGTAATTAGTAGGGCAACTTAAAGACAATGTGGGAACATGTACATTTTTTATCGCTACTGCAAAAGATTGAATTTGCATACTTCGTTACTCAAATTGAGTGCGGGTCTCTTACTTTGATACCAGTGACTAAATTGTACTAACTATGTGCTGCTTCAGCTTCTGCTAAGTTGTTGGTTGCTACAAGTCTAGTTTCTTGAATTGCTTTCCTTCATGGTAAATATATTTTGCAAGTATTCTAATCCATACGGCTTAATATGTTGTCTGGCATAAACTTTTCACAGGATCCACTTGTGGCAAAGGGGGCAACTTTAGTCCCTCTCCTGGGAATAGATGTCTGGGAGCATGCGTACTACTTACAGGTAATTCGTTGGATACTGTATTCTCCATGGCTTAGGATTTTGGATTCTTATAAAAATTTAAAACATTTGAACAGCGAAAGGTGTTGTAGTAGGTTTGTAAATGTGTGCATATGTCGGTAAAAAAGGGTAAAATTTCAGAAGAACAATTGTTTGTGCATAGACTTGGATATGGCAAGCTCAAGCTGCATTATGATTTTCCCCTCCATATTTCTTCTCTTAATGTTTTTATACCGCGATGTAATCTTTAGTTCCCGCCCTTTTTATTTTCTCGATGACTATATGTTGATGATTTCAATGTTACCATGATGCAGTACAAAAACGTGAAACCCGATTATCTGAAGAACATATGGAAGGTTGTGAACTGGAAATATGCTAGTGAAGTGTTTGAGAAAGAGTCTCCTTGAGGCGAGAAACACAGTCACCGGCCGACGAGTTCAGTTCCTAATGTAAGAGTTACGTATGTCTGTACAGGAATAAGAAGCATCTGTGTATATCGAAGTCCGAGCTCCGAATAAGAAGCATCTGTGTATATCAAAGTCCGAGCTCCGAATGAGATCTGCTCTGTGTTTTTTGTACTTGTGTTTTTGGCTTCTTTGAGCCTGTTTTCAAGAGTTGACCATTTTGAAAAAATGAATAAATCTAGATACAAATTGTTTTTCCTTCTGAATTGCATGTAGATGTGTCCTCTGCTTCTACAAACAAAGGACAGACGACATCTCCCATATAACATAGACGACAGCAAATCTGAAACTAAAATAGCGTGTTTTTTTGAGTCGAGTGTCACAAACTAAACTAATAAGGACATGTCGTTTTATAATGTATACAAATAATAGATAATTTTTCGCATTTAAACTTAATTCGACAAAGTGAGTAAGATAATTGACATTTAAGATTTTTTTAATCTTAAATTTTATTTAATTTTATCAATAAATAGAATTTTTACAAAGTCTCGTATCCAATATCGTATGGTATTTGGCATGTGAACTTCAGTTACTGTGAATGTGAATTTCAGTTATTAAAAATATGAATTCATGCCTGTGAATGTGAATTTCAATTGTTAAAAATGTGAATTCATGTTGAAGGAAATATGAATTATCCTTATTTTATATTTATTTTTGCATGAATTCATATTATTAGTAATTGAAGTTCATATTTACACTAATTAAAGTTCACATTGTCGGATATTATCCAGTATTGGATACGAGATCAATCTATATAATATTAATATCCAGTAATATTTTTCTGATAAACAATTTTTTAAACTAAATATCTGGCAAACGTTTCATTCTTCTTCTTCTTTTTTTTTCCTCGAGTGGTGCATCAGTAAAGCATTTAAAAAGGACAAAAAAGAGAGAAAGAATGCATATGATAAAACAATTTTCTTTTCTACACAAGAAAAATAGGGAAAATAAAGGGGAAAAAAGTGAAAAAAGATTTTGTGGGGGGGGGGGGGGGGATGGGGTACATATTTATTCGGATGAAAAATAAGGGTAATGCATAGGATTGTCCATCTCTAGATTATTTTCTCGATTCTAAAAGGATAATTACCTCCGATTGAATAAATATAGTAGGTCAAAAATCTAAATAAGAGGGTTAAATTCATAAATATGTTTAGTTGGGGGCTTTTTCATAAATTTTTGATTCAAAAAAAAAAAAAAAAAAAGGGTGAGAGACCAGGACAACCTGGGGAGCGCAAAAACATGGGCAACCCGACCCAACATGAGCCCAAGACCCAGTAAAACCCTAATGGTTCAGTCTATATATTTGCGTCCTTCGTTTATTCGCGTTACTTAACAGTCCAGCCGCTCCTGCAACAAAAACCCTAGCGAGGCAAATCCGAAGCACAATCTCAGATCTGAAGAAGAACCGTCACCATGGTTTAATACCTCTCGCTAACTCCATGGTTGTTCGTTGTTCGTTTGTTTGTTTCAATCAATTTGATTCCTAAACTGAATTTGATTGTTCGCAGACTTTCAAGAGAAGGAACGGAGGAAGGAGCAAGCACGGCCGTGGCCATGTCAGGTTCATTCGCTGCTCCAACTGTGGCACATGCTGCCCAAAGGTACTCTTTTTTCTTTCCCTTTTTTTTTTTTTAATTTTTATTTATAACTCTGTTTGGTTGGCGAGAAATTGATAAAAAAAAAAATAGGGAGGGAGATCGGTAACACCAAAACGCTCAGAATGAGTTCTCTCTATGCAAGAATTTAGGGTTTTATATCGAAAATTGGATGTGTTGCTTGAATTTAGTACGCTATTGAGTTAATTAGGGCTTTTGGTTGATTATTTTTGGGGGTTTTGTATTGAAGGACAAGTCCGTTAAGAGGTTTCTCGTGAGGAACATTGTTGAGCAAGCTGCTGTTAGGGATGTTCAGGAGGCTTGTGTCTATGATGGTAATTTTCTTTTTATTTTTTTCTTTATTTTTTTCCTTCTCATAAAGGCTGTTATCGTGTTTAATTCATTCTTTTGATACAAATTATCAGGGCTTGATTGATTGATTTTTTCATGGTTGTGTGTTTAATGCAGGCTACACCCTTCCCAAGCTATACGCAAAGATGCAGTACTGTGTATCTTGTGCTATCCACTCCCACGTTGTGATGGTTCGCTCCAGGGAGAGCAGGAGGAACCGTGAGCCTCCGCAGCGTTTCAGACGCCGGGTACGGTTTTTTTTTTGGGGGGGTTTTGTTGTTTTCTGTAAATTTGATATCTTTGTTTTTTAAATATTGTTCTGCAAGTGCTGTTAAATTTCTGTAATGTTTTTGATTTTGGTGCATAGTGAATTGATCTGGACCTCTGTTGTATGTTGCCTGTTACTAGAAACTTTATTTTATGAGGATTAACGGGTATGATATGCCTTGAGCGGAGGAGAGGAAATGGTCCTTTGTTCAGAGGGCAATTTTTCACGGTTGTGGATGCGTTGTGTTGCATGTAGTAGTAAATTGTTTTAGATGGTAGGAAACTAGAATTTCTACTTTTAGTTTCTAAGATCATGGAAGTGGAATTTTTTGTGCAAAATATCAGGTATGCGTAGTTTTTTGTGAAGTCCTAGATAAAATGTGGACAATAGTGTATGTTTGTTCTTAACGAAACTGGAGTTTAGTTTAAGGTCTTATTTCTTGGATTCAATTAAATGCGTAAACTAGGAACCAAGTTTATTGCTGGAGATCTGATAGTTCAAACTCAAGTTTGCATGTATTGCATGTTCATTGAATCCCGATGTTGCCAAGGAGTCCTTTTGGGAGTATTTCTCCATCATGCACGAGTATGTTTATCACTTGTTAACCTCCACGATGGTGTGTTTCAGGAGGATTTGGCTAGGCCTGGTGCACCAGGCCAGGGAGCACGCCCCGGTGGAGCTCCAGCTGCTGCTCGTCCTTGAAAACAAATTTCACAGCAGTGTTCTTTGCTTCAAGGCTTGGCTTTACGGATTTTGGTTAAGGGATGCTGCCAAACTTTTTTTTTTTTTTTAAATTTTTGAATGCATTTAGACTATGAGGATTTCTATGTTAGTATTTGTTTTATGCAAAACCGTTAAGTTGTTATTAAATAGTTTTATGAAGTGAAGTTCGATTACTAGTTAATCGAGTACTTTCCATGATAATCATTCTCTTCTTCTTTTGAGTGGCATACTTTATTACAAGTTAAATGAGTCTGGATGGTCTCACCCTTTTTTACTTTGGTCAACAAGATTTTGGGAACGTTGGTGACGAGTCCGAATGTGGTACCCCGAATTACTTGTCCTATTATTGGCTGTTCTGAAAGATGGCAATGAAATATTTCATAATTGGATTTCGAGTTAGCAAATTGTATATATTTATTTCCCTTTTTCATTTCTTTTTCTGTGCTTCTAATCGAAAAATAGAAGGCAAAGATAGAAGAGTCAAGTCAATCAAAAATCAAATTAATAAGGAATCAATGGGCATTTTTCAATATATAACTTAACAAAGTGATGCTAGGGATATTTATTTTAATAACTAACTTTTTAAATAAATATTAATTCACGTATTTTATTTTTGTTGGTAGACGTAATCAATTGATTTATCAATATACTTTAAAAACTAATTAATAAAGAACGATTATTCATATGGTATGTAGTCAAAAATTTGGTATCTTTTATATTTTTCAACATAATAATAAAAATAGTTTTATAATATATATTAAAAATAGTAGAGTGCAAACCTAGATCAGTGACCCATTTCACTAGACAAATCTAGCCTTATTTGTTCAATAAATATAGAACCTTATAATTGGCACGAGGGCTATTATACTTCCTAGGCAAGTGGCTGAAAGATGACTTCTCTAGATGTTCCCCATCCTCCCCAAATGGAACCAGGTTAATGAATTCAATTTCATTGTTGCCACGTTAAAGTTGACAAAAAGTCTTGTGAATTGCCAATATTGTGTATTTGTTAAAAAACTCCTCTCATTTTTCTTTTTCCTTTTTAAGGTCTCCCCTCATTTTTCTTATACACAATTATCCCTGATTTTTTATTTTTTTGGTTCCTTTTGAAATTACAACTATCCATGTTTTGTTTTTCCCTTTTGTGATTTGTTTGAATCATTTTAAACGGAATATACTCAATTTTGAGTAAATAATATTGCAAATGTCGATTTCTAAAGTACTCTTCTCGTCAAATGATTTATTCAAACTTACCGACTATTAATTTAACAGCGTGTTTAAACGCAAGAAGATAACAACAACAATTAAAACCCGCCCATGAGATACTGTATATTGTTCCAAAAAAAAAAAAAAAAATCAAATATTCAACGGTTCGACGTATTTGTAATTCACATTTTGTGTTTAGGAACGTTTAGGGGCAAAATTTAATACATAGACTAATAAAAACTTATAGAAAATAATTCATAGGATCTCATCTAAATTTTATGCTCATTAGTATTAACCTTGGCTAATTACAAAGAAAAAAAAGGAGTATTACTTAGAAGGAAGATTGTAGCAAATAACATACTTTATAAGTACCTTTGAAGTTTATAACATATTTTAAAAATATGATAAATTATAGTATATATTTTTAGTGAATCCAAGTGATGATTTTCTAAAAAGTTTTAGATTTATGCCTAAATTTTAACAATAAATTTATGTGCATAGTTTTATATTAGATAGATAGATGAGGAAGGAAGAGGGCTTTTTTTTTTTTTTTTGGTATTTTGTGATCATTAATTCAATTATGTTATTTATTATTATGTTTAGAAATTTATCCTATAACTCTTTTCAAAAATATTATTTTGATCTTTCTCCCAAGTTTGGCTTCGAATCAGTTTTACTATGTCATTTTTTTTTATCATTATAAATATATATATTTTAAATTTAACAATCATCAGTTTTACTATGTCAATTTTTTTTTATCATTATAGATATATATTTTTAAAATTTAACAATTTGTATTATCTGAATATGGAGATACTAATTCACTAATTCGATAAAGGATAAAGTATCCAACGTATTGAAGATAATAAGGCGAGAATTCTTGGCAGCTGGTACTTGGCATAAAATTGCGTTTCTTGCAAGGGAAATCCTTTTTCAAGTCATCTTATCCGGAAATACGACTTTTAACACAATTTGGTATAAGATAGTAAGCTCTACAAAGAACTATAAGGGGAAATAGTTGTAGGAATAAGATAGAGATGCTCTCTCTCTCTCTCTCTCTCTCTCTCTCTATATATATATATATATATATATATATTGTAGATGGTTGGGTAAAAGAGGGGTATGTATTTATGAGTCATTTGGTCGATACTTAATAAATTACCAAATACTAAAATTATAGGTCATATTCATTTGCTAATGATTAGGCATCGCATTTGGGAGTGAATGTTTCTTACTTTTCCATCTACCTGTCGTGTCCTCTCTTGCCACCATAATTCACCAAAGAAACCCCCAACTTTCCCCCACCCAATAAGCTTGCATCTAATTCTTAGATTGAAAATAATAATTTTAAATTGAAGTTGATTGATTTTTAGAAATTAATTATAATTTTTATTAACTTTTCAGAAAAAAATATGAAAAATACAGTTAGTTAGAGTTAAATTGATGAACCAAATAAACTATAAGATTAATACAAAAACTTTCATTATAAATGATTGCTTGTATATTTTGATGATAATTTCATATGTAATTCGATTAGAAAATATAAAACTCAAATCATTCTCAAATTAAAAGAATTTTTTTTTAAAAAATAATCAGGTATAAAACTATTACTTACTTATATTTGGATCTACAACATTATTGAAGTTAAATAAATAAAAATATAGTATAATTGACTAAAAAGCAAAGAAATAATAATTAATTATTCTACCAAAACAAAACAAATAATAATTAAATAAACAAAAATTAAAGTTTATAACGGATTAAGAATAATAGTAGCATTTTAAAACTTTTAAACTTTATGCTCACATAACTTTAACCATGATAAAATTTTTTCATATTGTTTGCCAGCTAAAAAAAAAAAGATCGAGTACATATTTATGCATAATATGTTGGATTGTTGGATTGGCTTGACAGAATCCGTAATTTAAATAATTTTAAATAATTTAAATATGATTTAAATAGTAATTTTTTTAAATTTTTTTTAAAAAAATCATTCAATAACTTCGTTAAGTGTGATGTTAATTAATAAATTTCTTTCAAAGAAATCACTATAATTATAAAAAAAACAAATATGAAAATTACATAAACCTAAAATTCTAGTTACTCATCTAACAATTTATCCCGAAATAATATTAATATATTGCTATCAATCGAGGATAATATCCACAAAAAGACGATAGCGACAAAGAGAGACAGAGGGATTGAAGTAAAACGACGACGCAGAGGAGTGAGGTGTCGAGAGTCTAACGTCAACGTGTAGTCTTGTCGCAACTTGCGACAATGGCTTTAACCATTTTGGCGTCCCCTTTTTTTTTGTTTCAGTATTTCGGTTGCTTTGCGTCGCGTCCCGGAAGACGTGTTGCCTTGTATTACAGTATATAGAGAGAGAGAGAGAGAGAGAGAGAGAGAGAGAGAAACCAAAACCAAAACCAGGAGAGAGAGAGGGGCTTTGTGTGGGGTTTTTATTGTGTCCGAAACAAAGACAAGGAAAGAAAATAAAAGAAAAGAAAAGGAAAAAAGTCTTCAAATTTTCTCCAGAGAAAAGTCTTCAAATTTTCTCCAGAGAACCAAAGAACAGAACACCCATTTCCCTCATTTCTTTTTCTTTGCATTCTTGAATCTCCGTTAAGTCTATGCGAATTGAGACGCAATTGGGTATCGCCATGAGAGATCTCCGACCCTGTTCTCTGCCGAGTCCTAACGGTGTCGTTTTCGGTGGAAAACACGTGTACCCTTTTCCGTCACCGTCACCATCACCGTCACCGTCACCGTCGCCATTGCCGATGTCGAGCCCCGAACCCGGTTTGATAAGCGATGAAGCTTGGGAGAGAGCGGAGATAGCGATCCAGAAGATAGTTTTAATGATTCGGCCAACTTTCGTCGCCGACAAGAAGAGACGGAAAATCACCAAGTATGTTGAGGGACTTATCTCATATTACACTGGATTTCCGGTAATGAAATAACTTCAAAAACTTCTCTTTTGTTTTCTTTGAATTCTCTGAAGTGGGTTCTTTGAACAATTATTCGATTCTTTATACTTTTTAGTCTGACTTTCATTTTGGGTGTGCGTATGTCTATTCACACACACACACACACACATAAATATGTATGTATATGTATGGGTTAAGTCCTTTCTAATGTGTGATGGGCAATTAGTACAGTGCACAAACAAATGCGAAGTTTGATATTATAGACATTCTTGTGTGTTCTGGAATTATTGGATTCTTGTGATTTCTTGAATTTCTATTTTTAATTTTTTTGATTTCTTGTTTTGATAAAATTCTGGCAGGTTTTCCCTTATGGGTCAGTTCCATTAAGAACTTATCTTCCTGACGGCGACATAGATTTGACTGCATTTACTACCTCCAGCAATGCTCATGATTTCATGGTTTCTGCTGTCCATAATATTCTGAGGGGAGAAGAGCACAATGAAGCTTCTCTCTACCGAGTGAAGGACGTTCATCGAATCGACGCCGAGGTTCTTCCCGCTTTGATGCCTTTACTATGGAACTTTAATCTGTTCAGTTCCAAATATTTCCAATTCTACATAAGCATTTTAGTTTCCATGTTGCATGTATGTATCAAAGATATCTTTTTAAGCTTCATATACATACATACATATATATAGATATATATATAAATATATTCTTAGAGTACTACAGGTTTTCTTGGCGATGTGTAGTTATGAGATAAATGGCTCTTATATCCTCTTATAAATATATTCTTAAAGTACCACAGGTTTTCTTGGCAATGCGAAGTTATGAGATAAATGGCTCTTATATCCTTACTGATGTATAGCATAAATGGCTCTTAAATATTCTTACTTATTCGATTCGGTTCAAATATTTTTTGATGCACTATATTTGTTCAAGTACATTGCTATATTTCTCCGAACTTCTTGACACCTTTAGTTTGGTTACATCTTAATTTCGGGGTTTATGACTGCAGGTTAAGCTTGTGAAGTGCATTGTAGAGGACATAGTTGTGGATATATCCTTCAATCAGTTAGGTGGACTTAGAACGCTCTGTTTCTTAGAACAGGTCTGATTTCAGACTTCTACTTCATCGCCGTTTTTCACTATGTGGCACACCCCTAGTTTCGTTTTGTTTCCTTTTTTTTTTTTTTTTTTCTGGTTCATTTATTAGCTTTGTTACTATTTGATCTAAATATTCTTTTGGTGATCACTACCCTTGTTTTGACTCATATAAATAGTAAGAGGATAAAGTTGAATAAGGGTTCATATTATTATTACCAATGCCCCTACCATAATGCACCATGCAGGTCGATCTCCTTATTGGCAGAGATCATCTCTTCAAACGCAGCATCATTCTAGTAAAAGCTTGGTGCTACTATGAGAGTCGTATACTCGGTGCACATCATGGTTTGATTTCAACCTATGCCCTGGAGACATTGGTCCTCTACATTTTCGATCGGTTTCATAACTCTCTCAAAGGCCCTCTTGGTGTATGTACTCTTCTTACAAAATCAGTTTTTAATTTGTGCAAAACTACTGTGTAGGTGCACCGCCTAATTGTTGTTTTCTTTCTCATAGGTTCTGTATACATTTCTGGATTATTTCAGCAAATTTGATTGGGATAATTATTGCGTAAGTTTAAAGGGACCACTATGCAAATCCTCCCTGCCTGATATAGTAGGTAAGAGGCGTACCTTTTGGTCTTTAAAGTCGGATATCCTGGATCTTGATCTCATTCCCTCTCTTCTCTTTCTCCAGCTAAGACACCGAAAAGTGAGAAGGATCTACTGCTAAGTGAAGAATTTCTCCAAAGTTGTCGGGACATGTTTTCTCTTCCGTCCAATGGGCTTGAGACAAACCAGCGAGCATTTCCTCTGAAGCATCTTAATATAATTGATCCGCTAAAAGAAAACAACAATCTTGGACGCAGTGTTAATAGAGGTGTGGTTTAATATTGGAGTTTCTTTGGAGTTTCCAAAGCAGTTCTTCTCCTTTTTCTTTTCAAGATTTACGAATTGTTCCAGGGTAAAATAATTTTTGTGTTTTTTCTGCAGGCAATTTTTATCGCATACGCAGTGCTTTTAAGTATGGGGCTCGCAAGCTTGGCTGGATTCTTTTGTTGCCTGAAGAAAGAATAGCAGCTGAGCTGAAAAAGTTTTTTGCTAATACCATGGATTGGCATGGAAACAAATGTTGGAAAAATGTGCAAGATTTGACCAAAGCTTCCGATGATGAACTTGCCGAATATTCCACCATTATTGAAGACGTGCATTTTGATTGTCCGCTGGAGCACGAAGAGCAACACTTGGTGGAACTGGCTTGCTCATGTAGCAATCAGGCAGATGTGGACTTGTTGAACCTTTGTGGGGACCATGATGGTCATATTAGGAACCTCCAACTTTCTCAGTTTTGCTACTTGTGTTCCACATCGCCATCCATGTTATCCTGCCCACACTTCTCTCCTCCGATACAGAACAAGAATCTGTGGGAAACTGTCCATGAAGCCTCAGCGTTCATGCAGCCTGTTAATCCTCGAAGTAGTAGATATGGTTTTGCAGAAGCAAATAAAAGACATGGAACCGGGACATACTTCCCAAATTCGGTATTGACTCTGATTTACATAAAAGACTAAATGACTGCAACCACATATTTAAGAGAGGAGTAGACACCAAATATTGTGCACCAAGTTAATGTTGCAATTAGGGATTTATCTGGCTGAAGAATTGCAATATCAGTCGGTGAACAATATTCGGTTCGAGAATTTAAAGTCTAATATTTCTATTGTTTGAATTGACGGGCCATTTAGTCTTGGTCGTTTGGTTTAGTGTTGAATCATTCAGAATGGATGACCGCAGCAATCACATGATTATGCTTATTTTATTTGCAGAGCTGTCGTCCTTACAGGAATAGGCAATTTTCTGGAAGTGGAAGGAATCCCGCGCTTAGAGGACATGTGCCATTAGACAGATCCAATGGCTTGGCTGCAGCCTCACCGGAGTTAACCGCATGTGCTGATGGGGGGTGTACAGTTGAATACCCAGTTCTAGAAAGTGGGAAGTTCGGATCATCAGGTTACCACCAATCTATCTATGTTGATGCTTACTCCTGCCCATCTGAGAAACTAGAGCACTGTTCTCCCAGCCCCCAGAAAGTGCCAGAGACGGATTCAGGTACCTTTACCCGTCCTGGCCCTCCTTCAAGTCCGATGGCATCACCTACGCCGAACTGTAGACCCTTATTGAATAGCGATAAGGAAAGGTAATGGAAATTCTAGTTTGATGTCTTGAATTGGCTTTTGTTTCTTTTAAGAAGATCCCTATAAAGCCTTTTCTTGCCGTTTGGTTACAGGGTTAAAGCTCAGGCATATCATCTGAGAAACGAAGATGATTTTCCCCCTCTATCCCTTTGAGCACCGTTGAAGGACGGTTGATACTTCGGAAGAATTAAGACATGACTAAATCTGTAGACGCTAACACGCTTGCTATATGCGATAGTCGACTATTCCCATCCTAAGCCAGTCTGTTGTTTTGTGTATCATAGAGGGGCAAAAAAAAATGCACACTGTATATTCCTTTTCACCGTTCCATTTTCCAGCTACGACTTTATCGGGTGAGTTGTATATATTCAGTTTTCTAGTTGGTAGCTCTAAGAATACTGCTAGAAAGAAACTTTTGGCATCATAGAAAGCGCAGATGTTGTAGTGGAAAAAAATTTTGATTAGTTGACTCAATTTGGGATATCTACCCTTTCTCTGTCTCTCTCTCTCTTTTTAGGCATGAGTAAATTACACTATGTGGACCAAATATTATGCAACCAATTGATGTTGCAATTTTCCAGCCAGAGAAATTGCCATCACCAAATTGATGCACGAAATTTGGCGTCCCGGATTGCAGCCACAAACTTGGTCTTGTATGGAAAACAGAGTAGAAATCGAATTTGGGAAGTATGTACCTGGTCCAGGTCTTTTCTTGTTTTGTACTCCAAATGCAGCACAGGGAAAGCTTTAAGCAATTAAGCTTTAAAGCTTTGAGCACCTCTTTTACTGCTCCAAGGATTAAATGCAGCGCAAACAATGAGGGTTCACGGTCGGGTTCACACAACTTCTGGTTCTCTAACAAAGGAGACAAGGTCGGCCTGGACAACACACGCGGTGAATTCCTAAGATGACCGACATGGTCCCCTCGAATGACCAACATAGTGCCCTCGAACGTTCAGCAAACACTCTCACACTTTATGATAATGTATCTAATATAAATTGAGAAGTTACAAAAAAATATATAACACAAGTTGAATTCAAAGTATATAATCAAAACATTGTAGGAAACGACATCGAAATCAAATCTACTATTTAGGAACTGCAAGTTACCTAAATCAAATTCTTCTTGATTCTCTATCAATAAAAATGACACTAAAATTTGACAACTCACTTGTTGCTCATATTAGAAAACTAGCACTATTCAATTAAAGTAGGTAAATATTAGTTTTTAGACACTTTTTAAATAAATAGCCGAATATTTTTATTTTAAATTTAGGATAATGACCATTAATCAGTGAATGACTATAGGATATCGTGCTTTTAAGGATGAGGCTCGCACTTTGGCTAGATTCTTTCGTTGCCCAAAGAAAGAAGAGCTGCTGAGCTGAAAAAGTTTTTTTTCTAGCACACTGGATGGACATGGAAACATTTGTTAGAAAAATGTGCAAGATTCAACAAAAGCTTCTGGTGTTGAGGTTTCTAAATATCTAATATAATAAAGCACATGTTTTAACCCAAAAAAAAAAAAAAGGGTCTTTTCTTTTTCCATTACACAAATAAACGGGACCTTAAAAAATTTCTAAAATAAATCCTAATTTAACATAAGTTTTTTTTTTCTTTTAATATTAGTACCTCACTCTTTTTCGTTTTTTTCTATCTTTCTCAAATAACTACTCAAAAACATTCTCAACTTAAATGAATGAAAACAATTTTTCCAATCTATATTCTAAACACAATCTAAAACTTTTCCTTCGAGAAATTATTCAGTATAATTATTGACCGAACACTATTATTTCTGTGAAAGGAAAAGATTTTCTTGCGTCCCTCTTTTACTAAATATCAGTAACACCAAAGCTTGGGTTGAATGAAGGATATTAGTTTCCAATGAATATCTAAAGTGATGGTAAAAAAGGTTACTTGAGCTCAGAAGCTGTTTTAGCTCAAGGTAAAACCACAAAAATTCAACCAAAAATTTTGATCAAGCCTCATATTTAAAAGCACTGCATCTTAATTGCTTTTAGAAATTAAAAAAAAAAAAAAAAACCAAAAACTATAAACAATTCCTAAATCTTGAAAAACGAAAAACAAAATCAGAAAATAATAAAAACAAGAACAATAATAATAACAAATAAAAAAAATAAAGCGAATGATACTCTGTAGGTCGAGGCTATTAGCTATATATAGGCTTTCGAATCCTACTTCTATTAAAAGTAGAATTAAAATTAAAAAAAAAACCATAATTAGAAAATTTTGAATTTATATTTAAGTTAGAACTTCAAATATAAATCCTAATTGGAATAAAACTAAATAAAACACAATTCAAGGACAAATAAAACTACCGTTTCAAAAAAAAAAAAAAAGTTAAATAAAACTAGAATGAAAATTTATAATCTTTGTTTTTGGTCAAAGTGAAATCTTAGTCTTTCTCGCGCCTTCAAACCGGCATAAGATCAATAAAACGAAATTATCAACGAAAAAGTGATATGAATATGGGGGAAACAACATTCCGAACGACATATCAAAAAACTGTGAAAAGAATAAAAAATTACATTAAGTTACGAAAAAAGATTTATAAATAAAAAACCAGTATAGAATTTTAAGGCATGAGGTGTATGTCTTCCAAATGTTTTACCGCTTGATGCGTGTGTCATCCAAGTATGTTAGGAGATAATTACAAACCCCCACCGAATAGTCACTAGCAGATGATTTCTTTCAATGGATATATATTAAGGCCTGTCAGGTATCGAGATGTTACTTTTAACTGATTGGTCCACTTCGGTAGTATTCTACTGTGGTGATATTTCCAGCTTAACTGGATATGAGAATATATCTATTTTCAGAATATGTTATTTTTGTCTTTATTTATTTATGTATTTAATTTTGCCTCGTCTGTTTTGCTATACCACAGCCAAACTATTTTCAAAGGTAATTATTTTAAATGAATCAATAGTATCCTACTGGACTAGTAGTTTACGTTTTATTATTTTAATCCCCCCTCCCCCCTCTTAGGAGGTGCTAGGAGTAGTGCCAATTAAAAGGAGTGTTATCAAGGCTATTGTGGTTCAGTCGTGATCTATCTGTACTTTATTTTAATCTTTATTTTCCAAGACATGTAAGCTTAAATACTTTCTCTCTGAAATGGATTTGGATATCTGTATTTTTATTTCATGTTTTCATTTGTGGTGTGATGATACCGGAGGTTGGATTTTCAAACTTGTTTTCATACGAAAAACTTATTTCAGAATGTCCACTGTTTTAATTAAAAAGCTACTCAGTGTTTTCTTGTTATAAAATTGGTAAACTTTTAGGACAATTCTTTATCTGGTCCAACTTTGATATGTTTTTTTAAAGAAATGTTAAGATGGAAAATTCATTTAAAATTGTGAACGAATTTCAGAATATTATGATTATTTTATCTAATGATTTTGATTACGTATTTATTTTTAATTAAACCCCTCCACTTGAGTACCCCTGTTTTTGGGGTCGTGACACCTGGGGTAGTAACACCTTATGAAGAGTTTAATATTTTTGAAGAGGATTGACATTGTAAATTGATGCTCTTGTTAGAGGCCGATTCTTCTGACAATATCATCAAAGTTAATTGAACCCCTAGAGTAGTTCAACAAGTGTACTTGAAATTCATAGATATTGAACAAAGCGAGATCTTAATAAATTATGTCAATATACTAGTATGATTGTGGTGAAATTAGATTTATCGTCAACAATTAATAATTGTAAGAATTCTTAATATTTGAAGAAGGAAACGAGGATATTGAATATATATATATATATATATATATAATCCATCAAAAATATTGATGTTGATAAAACTGGCCAAAAAGTAAAAGACGCAAGCAAAGTTATGGACCTAAAATCCAAATGATTTGAATACATAAATCCTGTAGGATATAAATAAATACTCATATGACATATTGCATATGAGAGGATATAAGGTTTTGGATATTAATTATGATATAGTGACAAGTTTCTTGTAGAAAACTTATGTGAAACATGAGTAGAGGTACTCATATTGGACAAGCAATTATATTTTGATAGTCTGGTAGTTTATAATGAGTTGATCTGCGTCTGAAAATTTTGTTGCGTCTACATAATTATGAGTTTTTTTTTTTTTTTTTTTTGGGAAAGATTAAAAAAAATCCTAATTTAACATAAATGTTTAACTGTATTTGAATTTTGAATTAGTACCGCACTTTTTTTTTTCTTTTGTCTATCTCTCTCAAATAACAATTCAAAAACAATCTCAACCTTAATTAAGGAAAACAACTTTTCCGATCTATATTCTAAACACAACCTAAAACGTCTTCACATATTAAGTGAAAAATACATATATTATAATTTCTTGCTCTATTATTTTCCTTCGCGAAATTATTCGATACAAGTATTGACCAAACACTAACAATTTATGTAAAAGTAACAAAGTTTTGGAGGTGCCTCTCTTTTACGAAATATTAATAACACCAAATTTTGGGTTGTATATTGTACATGTTTTGAAGGATATTAGTTTCATGGTTAAAAAAAAAAAGAAAAAGAAAAAGAAAACTTCATTACTTGAGCTCAGAAGCTATTCTAGCTTAAGGTAAAACAAAAAGAATTCATACAATCAAAGCCCATATTTAAAAGCACTGTAAATTAATTGTCTTCAGCAAAAACAAAACAAAAACAAAAATTTTTAACAATTCGTAAATCTTGAAACAGGAAAAAAAAAAAAAGATAAGAAAAATACTAAAAACAAGAGCAAGAAGAATAATAATAATACATAAAAAAGAAAATAAAAAGTATTTATTAGGCAATTTTATCGAGTACGAAGTGCTTTTTAATGGGCATGGAGACAATTGTTGGAAAAATGTGCAAGATTGAAAATAAGCTTCTGATGTCAAAAGTTTTGAGATCTCTATCTTGTCCATCACGTCAAGAAACAATTTCTGAACAAGAGGGTTTTTTTAGAACCAGCTGCTGCTTCTTAGACGTAAGGAATTGAAAGCTGCGTTTGACGTTGGAAACAAGCCAGAGAGACACTTGGTTAAGGAGGTTTCTTCTCATATCGTATTGTGCCGGTATTGCGCCGTCATTCTGTTGGAGATGTCAAAAGGCCAGAAGTTTCTAGAACTTTAGATCTAAGATTAACAGATGACTCCACTGGTTGTGCTTCTGTGGATGGATAAGTTCTAATTGGGAATGTTTATATTAAGCACCTCTTTGTGGAGATTATGACAGTAAATATAGGAACCTGAAATTTGCTCAATTTTGCTACTTGTGTTCCACATCGCCATCCATGTTATCCTGCCTGCCCTTGTCTCCTCAAAGACAGAACAAGAATTCATGGGAAACTGTCCATGAACCCTCAGCGATCGTGCAGCATGTTAATCCAAAGTATATAATCAGAACATAGTTGGATAAGCTATCAAAATCATATCTCTTCTTTATAAGAACCGCAAGTTACCTGAATCAAATTTCTTCTTCATTCTCAATATCAATAAAATGACATTTAAATTTGACCACTCACTTGTTGCATATGTTAGATAACTAGCATTATTGAGGAAAAATAGGTAAACATTAGATTTTAAACACTCACTTTAATAAATGGTCGAGTATTTTATTTTAAATTTAAAATAATAGTAGTTAATCAGTAATTGACTATAATATATTGTACTTTTAAGTATGGGGCTCGCAAGCTTGGCAGGATTCTTTCGTTGTCCGAAGAAAGAATAGCAGCTGAGCTCAACAAGGATTATACCAGCACTGTGGATGGGCATGGAAACAATTAATAGTTGGATTCTTTTAAGAAGTGTCTCAATCGGGTTTGTTTCCGATTCCAAAAAACTTAATGTGGAAACATTTTCTATGTGAAGTGATGAACAAGAAATTTGTATTTTCAAAAACAATCTTAATAATGCCATAATCATGGGTTGAATCTTTGCACATGTTTTAAACGATATTAGTTTCCATTGCTATCCATAGTGTTGGTAAAAAAAACTTACTTGAGCCACCCGGAAGCTTATTCTGATTCGGATAAATAATAATTAATTAATTAATCCAAGCCTTTAATCAATCCCCATGGTTAAAAGCACTGGATGCTAATTGCCTTCAGAAAAAACCAAAAATAATTAACTACTCGTAAATCTTGAAAAAGAAAAACAAGATGAGAAAATAACCCAACAAAAAAAAAAAAAAAAAAAAAAAACGTATGATGGTCTCTATTCTGAGGTTGTTGGTTTTATATAGGCTTAATACGATTTCTGATTTTATTTGAAGTAGAATCCTAGAGCAAAAATAATAATATGAAAAAGGAAAAAAGAAGAGTATATAAATTCTTCTAATAGGAATACTAATATTTAAAGTTAGAAATTTAAACATAAATCCTAATTTGAATAAAACTAAATAATGGAAATTAAATTCTTAATGGTACTAGATACCAACACGCATCCTCAAGCCTTTTTTTTTTTTTTTTTTTTTTTTTTTTGTTTTGTTTTGAAATGTCACCCATCCTCAGGCTAAGAACAAACTTTCGTGCCCTACTTTTTTAAATCTGTTTTGTTTTAATACACTAAAGTATATGTTTTTTCACCCAAAAAAAAAAATCTTTTTTTATCCATCACACAAAAAACGATACCTAGAAAAAGTTCTAAAAATAGTTTATAAAATTTAGCATATGTTTGACAGATTAGTTTGACTTAAAAAAAGAAGATTATAAAAATAATCCTAATTTAGTAATTTAAGAGAATTTTTTGAATGTAGATAAATTAGTACCGCACACTTTTCTTTTCTTTTTTTCTTTTTCTTCTCTCTCTAATTACAATTCAAAAACACTACTTCCAAGAAGTCTAGCAAGAAGTTCCTTGCCTTACTAAGCTTTCAGTAAAGTAATCCCTTGTTACCGCTCCGTGGGTGACATAGGAGTGATTGAAGCGATTGGGACAAGAGAGAACAGAGTTATTTTGCCTGCTAACTCTTAGCAATACAGATCTGTAATATTTCACTTTCCTAAAACGAAATCCACTATTGTTGTATTGTAACGAATTAGTCGTACCCGATAAACCAGCCTTGCCTTAACTTAACCCTTACCCACTCCCCTCTTGCTCCTTGCAGCTCCACTATCTTATTAGCGATTCTCTGTTTCAGCTCAAAGGTCTCTTGAGTTTGGTTGAAGAATGCCTCTGTAAATAAAATTATGAATTTCTCAACTTAAATTAATGAAAACAACCTTTCCAACCTATATACACAACCTAAAACTTAATGTAAAAAAAAAAAAAAAAAGACAAAAATTGCTTGCTCTATCACTTTCTTTCGAGGAAATTTTCAGTAAAAGTATGGACCAAACACTAACATTATTTTAGTTTCCATGGCTATCCAAAGTGTTGGTAAAAAAAACTTACTTGAGCTCAGAATCTATACTAGCTTAAGGTAAAACAAAATAATTCATCCAATGATTTTCATAAACCCCCATATTTCAGAAAAAGCCAAAAATTATTAACAATTCCTAAATCTCGAAAAAGAATAAGAAGATGAGAAATTAATAAAAACAAGAACAAGAGTACAGTAGGGATAATAAATAAAATAAATAAAGCGAATGATGGTCTCTAGGTTGGGCCTGATGGCTAATATACAGGCCCTGGAATCCTACTTCTATTAGACATAGAATTTTAGAGCAAAAACAATAATTAAAAAAAAAAAAAAAAGGTTGAAATTTATGTCATGCTTTTAAAAGCACGTACGCATATAATTGAACATATTTAAAAAATTTTATCTAAATAAAAAAATATATAAATAAAAAGTAGACAGAAAAAAACACCAACAAAATACCTGAAAATAAACAAAATACGCATGAAAAAGATTAAAAAAATAAAAATACTAAAATATTAAAAATAAATCAATTAAAAGAGATTAAAATGAAAAAAATTAATATATTATTTTGAAGAAAATATTTTAATACTTTAATAAAAAGTATATCTTAAATCAATATGATTTATTTATAAGGAAATGTCTAAAAGAACTTAGAAGAAAATCCAAAAGTTTACAAAATATTAAATATAATTTTTTTTGAAAAAATAATGTAAAATAAATACTTATACTAAGAATTATAAGTGGTGGTACAAAAACATTCAAATAATATTGAAAGAAAGAAAATAAAAAGATCTTAAAAAAATTAAAATAGATAAATAAATAAGAGCATCTATCTTTCTCTTTCCCATGACATGACATCAGTATCATTTTTTCTCTTTACAATCCAATATTTTCTTTTTCTTTTTCTTTTTATTTTTTCCCTTCTCTTTTTTTCATTTTTGTTTTTTTGTTTACACTCTCTTTGTCTTCTCTCTCTCTCTCTCACTTCACTTCGAGGGACCCCACATGTCCCCTTTCCATTCTTTCCCACACCCACACGTCCACTCCACCTCTCTCTCTCTCGCTTTCTCTCTCTCTCTCTCTCTCCTCTCTCTCTCTCTCTCTCCACGTGCCATCTGTCACTGTCCACTCCACGCCTCTCCCTCTCTCCCTCCCCTCTCCATGTGTCAGTCGGACAAGCCCAAAAAAAAGGTTCAAAACGCACGTTTCGTCCAAAACGAGCGTTTTGGCCGAAAACATTAAAAAATTTTGCCGTGTCTATATATTGTATGTATAGATATATCGCTCGCAAGCTTGGGTGGATTCTTTTCGTTGGCGGAGAAAGAACAGAAGCTGAGCCCAACAAGTTTGTTTGTTTGTTTGTTTTTGTTTGTTTGTTTTGTTTTTTTTTCCAACACTGTGGATAGACATGGAAACAATTGTTGGAAAAATGTGAAAGATTTGATCTTCTGGTATTTAATAAAGTTTCTAAATGCCTATCTTGTCGAAAACGTCTATAAACATTTTCCAAACAAGAGATTTTATTTTTTATTTTTTATTTTTTTGTAGAACCAGCTGGTACTTCTGAGAGGCAAGGAAATATTGAAGCTGCGTCTGATCTTGAGTCTGAGTCTTAGTCTTACACACGTTTTGAACGATATTAATTTCCATGGCAATCCAAATTGTTGACCAAAAAACTTACTTAAGCTCCGAAGCTATTCTACCTTCAGATTAAAAAAAGAAGAATCCAATCCATTCAAGCCTTTGATCTAGCCCCTTAGTTAAAAACAATGCATATTATTAGTTGCCGTAAAAATAAAATAAAATAAATAATAATAATAATAATGGCTACTTATAGGCTTAACACGTATCCTCCTTGGTAGAATTCTAATAGGAATACTAATACTTAAGTTTGAATTTGAAAATATAAATCTTAATTTGAATAATACTAGATAAACATAATGTTACTTAAATTCTCGTTAAAAAAAAATCTATTTTTATCCGTTCACTCAAAAACGATACCTCATAAAATAAAGCTTTGAAATACATATAAAATTAAGCATCTATTTGGCAAAGTTTTTTTTTTCTTTTATAAATGATTATAAAAGATCCAAATTTAACTTAAATTTTTTATTGTTTCAAAATCCGTATTGCACTCTTTTGCTTTCTTTCTCTAAGATACCAATTCAAAACGATTCTAAATTTAAATTAAATATTTTTGAAAATAAATTTTAAAGCATGTGTTCGAAAAAGAAGCCAAAACTTAGTATATCAAGGTACATATAAGTAGGGAAACACTAACATTATTTATGATAACCTAGTATAATTGTGGTGCCTCTCGTTTATGAAATTCATGATGCTTTATAATCGGAAGTTGGAGCAATCATGAGGATGAACAAATGCACTTTATATATATATATATATATATATATATATATATAGTTTTAGATTGCATGTCGATCTATGTTTTGAAATATTTAACGAAAGCATGCAGACACAAGGCACCAGTGGTCTAGTGGTAGAATAGTACCCTGCCACGGTACAGACCCGGGTTCGATTCCCGGCTGGTGCAATATGAGCTGTGATGATTTTCTAGCGCTTCCTGTGATAGAGGGGTCTATCACTACCGTCGGATCCTTATAGGACGAAACGCGGCGCTTCTGAGCTCTTTCTTTTTATTTTTCCTGAAACTTTTAATGCTTCCCCTCCCAAAATAAAAAATAATTAAAATTTGCGGACTTTTGTATATAGTTGGTCAACCCTATTTTGTAATAAATAATTTATTACTAATTTATTGTATTCTTCATTCATGTGCAAAGTAAAATAAATTAAAATTAAATTAAAATCATAAAAATATTTTATAATTTAACTTCATATTTTTGAAAAATTTACCTTCAATTTTTAAAAACTAAATAAGTATCCTTCACATTCCATTGACGAAATTGTCATCGAAAGAATAAATCTGCCTTCATATTTTTATAAAATTTATCATATATTTTTGTAAAACTAAATATATACCTTTCGCATTTGAACTTTTAATTTCGTTAACCTATTGAGTAGATATTGACTTATGAACTAAGAAAGAAATTGCGGAAAATGGTTTAAATCTCCAATTACGTTTTTAGAAGCCTAATTTCTAAACAATGATTTATGTCCATAATCGTAAACACACACCTAGACTGAAATTGTAACCAATCACAACCTATAAAACATTTCATATTTATTTTTGTTGTTTGGCATCAACATGTGCCGATAAATAAACGCCTCTAAACGAAAGGCAATCTCTCCTCGCTACAACCAGCCTCGTGTCTGAGTTGTGTGAGGGGAGCTCTCAGCAGGTTCAATACTCATGTTGATGAATTTATTTATTTATTTATTTATTTATTTTGGTAGCAAAGTGCGAGGTTAATAATGTCAATAATCTTGTATCAAGACAACATATCTCTTGCTAGTGACTAAGCCACTCTTGTTAAGAACTTAAGAGTCTAAATTCAAACGCACCGAACCCAAAAATTCAAAGATAACAGTGCTAGTATAGTTTCTAGGAAGAAAACACAATAGCCCCACTAAAATTAGAAATACAAGATCGAGTTATAAATATTTCTCCCAAAAAAGAGAGAAAAAAAAAAAAAAAGACTTCGCCAATTCCCACGTTTACTAATGGTAACTTATTAGCACTAAACTAATTCTAAAGAAAAGGTCAAACGAGAAAAGAGACTTTGCCGAAAGTTCCCACGCTCATAATTTCTTAAGGCTGAGTTAGCATTCGAAAAGTCAAGCATTATAAATAGTGATTTAAATGAGTTTTGCATATTGCTTCAATTTTGACAACTCCACCAATAACGTAGTTGGTGAGATGCAAGAATAGCCGGGAGGTATTGTATGAAAGTTTTAAATAAATTATTTAAGGAATTTTCACGAGATATTGTTACTTGAATAGTTCCGTACGTATCATGTGTTGTTAATTTTTAACATAGATATTATTGAATCAAATCATTTAAAAATTAATCTAATTAATATAAAATAATTATTATCGATAGTATAAAATAAGATTATCTTACGTAATATAAAAATAAATAAATAAATAATTGTAAATATAATTATTCCCAATCAAAGTATGGTCCTCCGTACCAAGCAGACCACGTGGATTTTGGCGCATTGCAGACATGTCAACCATGTAATGTCAATGAGACCATCCACTTGCCACTTGGACATGGTGGGTTGGAGCTACCAAAACAAAGTCGTTTTTGGAGGCACCACGAACACAACTTTTTTGTTTTTTTTTTTTTTTTTGTTTGTTTTTGTTTTTGTTTTTTTAACGACTTTTCTTTGCTTAAACTTTAAATTTAATAGCTAATCATTAATATATGTACTTAATTATACATCAATGCCATTTATATTCTCCGCTTAGAATTCTAATTACGGTGGCTGCTAATTCAGATGGCTAAATTCGACTCATCTGTCTATTTCAGTTTCTTCTTGGAAAAAAATAAAAAAAGTTTCTTCCGTCACTAAGAGATGATGTATATATAAGTATATATAATCAGTTAGCCAATTATTTCCTCCAAATCACATAAAAATACAGTAATTGTTTGAAACTTAGATTTCATATATAGTAGTGAAAGATAGCGGATCTTACTACTAAAATGAATTCTCAACAACAATAATTATACATATTAGTACTTGTCTATAAGATCATCATTTTAAGGCAACATATTCTAGACACCGAGAAAATTATTACTATTATTTATTATTATTACTATTATTTTTGGTGTTATATCCTTCCAGCATCAAAAGTATAATACCTATGTTAATGAAAAGTGGAAGTGAAAATAATAATAATAATAATAATAATAAGAGGGAAAAGAAAATATTTAGTTCCTCCTCTATATTGTGTGTTTTCACAGTGAAAAAAGAAGCTGAAATTATTTTCTGTATTGCAATTGAAAAATGAAAGAGAGAACAAATATTATTCATCAAGTACTATTTCACCCCATAATTTCTTTTGTTTTTAAGGATTTTTATTAAGTTTTCTATCCACTTTTTGGAGAGAAATGTAGGTCGCACAATGTTTCTAAAACTCTCTACTTTTCTTCCGCTCTAAAAATCACTCCAATCAAACATCATAGTTTTTTATTTTTCATTTTTAAAATTCTTCTTTTTTTGCACTTTTCATCCCTATCAAACATAACATATATGAAAAGGGTATAACAATAATCTGATATGTAAAGTTTTTCATATCGATGTTATGTTGAGTAAATTTCATATTGCTTCTGAATGTAATGCTATTAAAAAATATCAAATTATTTCTTTTATATATATACATATATATATTTATATAAGTTACATTGAATAAACTATAGTATGATATTAACAACATAAAACATCTTCATATGTTGGTGGCAATAATTGATATCAAGTTGGGCATGCTTTGTCTCCTACTTAGTGCGTGTGGCAGAAGAAGTTCAAAGAACCTGCAAAAAGGTGTATATGAGACAATAATCATTGTATTGTTCTCAATAATTCTTTTGTTGTGCGTGAACCCAAACCTTGTCTAAGGTCTACTATAACTATTGTACCTCTGATTTTGAGTTCCATGGACTTTATTTGTGGTTGTTAGTTGAATAAAAAAAAAAAAAAAAACAGATTTTGGGTACAGAACATTAATAGTTCCGAATCAAATGATGTTCAAATGTGTTTGAATTTTGTTAAGTATTATTCTTCGTTGGGAGAGTGACATTCATGATAATAAACTATACGGAATTATTTACACAGAAAACCCCATTACTTATTGTCTCTCTCTCTCTCTCTCTCTTATTTAAATTTCATTTTGGTCAACATATATATAGTAAATATTCTTGTCCTCAATCACGAGAAGCTTCCTCACCTTAAGTTATCATTAGGATGGGGAACCTTTATAATTTCAACTGATTAATTTGTAATCAATGGCCCAATGCTAAAACAAAGGGTGGATTAATCAATGGGTAAGATGACATTATATGTAGTAGTCTAGGGATTCATATTTCTTGTTAATTTTGATGTGTTATTTATTAATGTCTAACAATCACAATATGATTTAGTGAAGGAAGATATTGTTAATACGGAGGAAAAATTGGTTACGAAATATTTTAAGATTTTTTAAATGACGTAATGTAATATGATTAATTAGACGTCATATAGACACTAAAGATTGGACAAGAAATCTAAGTCCTTGGTCTATCATAAATAAATACTCATAAAAGAATATTGTATTTGTTAACAAACCATTTAATGTATTGGAAATAATAATGTACAAAATATATAACTTAATAAAAAGTTGTTAGAAAGTTTCTTTTCTTTTCTTTTCTTTTTATTTTTATTTTGTTGATGATATGTTAGAAAGTTTCTTGGTGGTGAGTGAACAATTTGTTTTGTCCCAAAAGGGACACATCACCAAGAAATTGATGTCATTTCATGGAATAATGGGATTCCCATATATATAAGAAAAGAGAAGTTGATGATCAAAAAGAAAGAAATGGATAAGAATTAAAAAAGTAAGTGGAGGGACCTGTTTTTTTCCAATTGGTTGAAAATCTTATTGAGATAAAACGTGAAAATGAGAGGTGAGAAGAGTTCGTCAAAACACTACTAAATAGCATTGAAGAAATAGTCATGCTAATTTGCCTTCATTATTTTCATGTACATGTCGTTTTATTAACAACTGTTTATATATGTAGGGGTAGATATATAAATAAATATATATATATATATATATGCCATTAATCACCTCCATGGCCACCACTAATAATCCTATATTAATGGTGGAAGAGAAAGAAGCTCAAAAGCAAGCATATTAAGCTTATATTTATATGCACACAATTAATTAATTAACGTTTGGTGTCCTAAGTTTCCAAACTACATTAATATATTTGTATGGAGCCATTATGTATTTATGTACTTTTCTTAGTTTGTTTCTTCTATCGGGTTATTTATTTCTTGGAAAAAAAAAAAAGAAAAGCATGTAGGAGATTTAATTCTATATGTTATGTGTTTGTGTGTGTGTATTTAACGCGCTTCTTCATGCAAAATAATGATTTGTTTAGCGTGTTTATATAAGAAATGTGCCGTTAATTAGTACTCCAAAAGTTTGATTTGGATTCGAAATTCCTTGCCATATTAGCGTAATAACTTGGGGTATCTATGCCATACCATCTGCTTGCTTCAGAAATACTACTCTGTCAAATATAAATAACAATAACAACAACAACAACAACAGCAATAATAATAAACAATAAAGTTCTTCACACTTCCCTTTTTCAGAAATTATAGTAACTAGTATTATAAAGAAATTAAAAAAAAATTTAAATAACAAGATTTTAATTATTTAAAATATATAATAATAAATAGTAAGTTTACCATATAAAAAATCAATTTATTAGGAGCTAATAGATATCTAACCTAATAAATTTTTTCTAATTATTATTATATATTTATTACTGCAAATATTTTTAAAACTTGCTATTTACAACTTTTCTCTTTAGGGTTTTTTTTTTTTTTTTGTTGGGGGGGGGGGGGGGGGGGGGGTGGGGGGGGGAGTTGGGGGCGCCGCGCCGGAAAAGAGGAACCCTGAGGCTGATACGTCACGATAATTGGACGCTAGTTCTTGGAAACAAATACTGTATGTGAAACACTTGCTATTAGTCAAGGAAAAAAAATACATATCTATATATATATATATATATATATAAATATAAACGTGTAAGCCACAGCCCTGTGTTTGAAAATAAATATAAACATTTTTCTCGGATAACTCAAACTCAAATCCATAGCCGCTTATGAAAACATTTTATCTTACTTTCCTAGTGACATGAATTCAACTTGCCCAAGTTGCAACCTTGAATATATATGTAAAATATATATATATATATATATATATATTTGTTAAAGATAAAGTCAAACATAAGTTAGAAGTACGCATACATGTACATGCTTCTTTTAAACTATGTAAATAGTAAATAATGCATGGACTTTGTCTCGATACATTTAATTAATATTCTTTAAACTAAGCATTTATTTAGATATTTACTAAGCCAGGCCAAAATTAAAGGAAATGTCCAAAAAATACCAAAGCTGCTCAAGAGCCAGGTATGTGACCCACGGAAACGGGCATTAATCGTGGCGAAGCTGGCGTTAGCCATCTGTAATTTGGGACCCCAAAAAAAAAATTTTGTGTTTTTCAAGCCCTAAAAAGATTTTATTATTAAGAACTAAGAAACAACCAACTTATGCCAAAAACAATACGTAATTGGATGCAATCCTGAGGACCTTATTAAGGACTATGACGCCGCCACCTATTTCCACAAGGGGTCCAATGCTCTAATATAATATAATATATTTATTTAATATATATATAAATTCAACTTAAACCGTATGTACATAAATATATATATATATAAATGTATTTTAATATTCGAGATTGTTTGTTTTTATCATCTTTGATGCATGCCGATTTTAATTTTTTTTTTATTTTTTAATTTTTATGAAAGAGGATTTGAAATCTAATATTATATAAAATATAAAATTAAGTATTAAATTATATTTATAATCAAGTATTTTTTAAATTTTTAATTTTTTTTCTTAAAAGAATCATGTACTCGGCTATTAATCTACATACTTTGATATCTGTTTTTGAACTTTAGTACACGTCTTTTCTTTTTAAGCATTTCATTCAAATTTACCGGTTGACTTAATATTATCGATTAAGGTCGTGATTTTCCACTAGTTTGATGCCATACGGGTCGGTATCAATGCAATAAAAAAAAAATTCAAATATTAATTATTTTGGTTGTTGAAAAGCATATACTATAGAGAAGTACTAGTAGCATACGGTATCCATCCCTACCCAAAAAGCATTATATAATGATCCAAATCTCACCTCTGCGTTCCCAACCCAACAAATTCTCATAAAAACTATAACTTTTCACAAAAACCGAATTTCATTTCCAAACAAACTTTTCTTCCTTTCCTTCCCAAAAGGAATTTCTCTTTCACAAGTAGTCAGTCCGTCTCATTCACTAAACTATGCATCCCACGAAGCGCGGCCAAAGATTCTTCAAGTTCCGTGGTAGCTAGCACCGCCGATTCTTCTCCTAACAAAAAAAAAAAAAAAAAAAAAGCCACTTTCCTCAATTTCCAATTCTGTCCCTGCCCCTACAATATTTAGATTTCTTTTTTTTTTTTGGGACAATTATTAATTTTTGGTATATAAATTAGAGAAATTAAAAAGTCTAAATTAATAGAGATTGAAACTATAGCTAGCTAGATGGTTGGGAAAAAGTACGACGTGTGCTTGTCAAGCGTGGTTGTGGTGGGGGGAATGGGTTGGATTATGCTGAGGATTGACTACTCAAGGCTCTTCTGGCTTCTTTTTGGTGTCTATTCCTACGAAAACCACGAGGGAAAGCCTCGGATCATTTGATTTCTTCTCTTCGATCTTCTCCTCTTTTTAATCTCTTTCCTACAATACCAATCTTTTTTTTTTAAATATTTTTTTTTTCTTTTCAATTCTTCCACCACAATTATAGAGAGAGAAAGAGAGAGTAAATATTATTCTGAATTATTGTCTCTCTTAATAAGAAAAAAGAAAAGCTTTTGTGGGCAGTACTACTACTTTGGGGTTTAGTAGAGAGAGTATAAACATGTACAAGAAGCAGCAGTTTTGTACCGGAGATCAGCTCACCGGTGAAGCCCAAGCTAACTGCAGTAGTAGTGCCTATCTTGAAACCGATCCCACCGGTCGATATGGTCGGGTAAGTACCTATACATATACATACACATATACATGCATGTGTGTGTATATATATATATATATATGTATTAAAGTTGACTTTGTTAATTTTCCTTATCTAGCTTGGTATTATATAATCCTTGAAAAATTGTTATTTGTGTTTGGAATTTAAGGAAGTAATATTTTTAATGGCTATTGATTTGCCGTAGGCGACTTGATCGTTGTAAACTTTGTAGGCTATGATACAAAGCATCAAATATGCTATAGCTGAGAATATTGAGCATTTTATTATCATGCTAGTGGGTGAAGTTTATTAAAATATATATGTGTTTGTGTGTGTCTATATATATATATATATATATATATATATATATTCTTTTGTTTCCTTTTGACCATTCCCCCTTGTTCTTAGTTGCAAGTGATAATAATTAGATTAATCTTGATTAGCTTCAGCTTAGTAGATTTTGACCTCGATAATGATTAGATTAATCTTGATTAGCTTCAGCTTAGTAGATTTTGACCTCGATTAGTTGTTTCCTTTTGGGTTTCTGTAATTTTTCAGCCTACTAAAGAAAAAGAAGGAAACCGGTAAGAAAGTAAGGAGCAGTAAAATAAATAAATGGAAAAAAAAAAAAAAAAAAATTTTTTTACTACTGTCTACTTGCGTAATTAGTTGGAAAACTAGAACTTTCTGATTTGCCGCTAAATTAAGCTGTATTATGATTGCTTGCCATCTTGGGTAGTTGCAAATATTCTAATTACAATTATTGCCCATGGCATGATTAGTCTTTGTCATATAATTATTCCAAAATGCAATGAATTAATTTTTTGATTACTTATGCCACATAATTAACCCCCAAGAATTTCTTATTCATTCTGATAATAATTAGTTGACAAATCCTCTTTTTTTTTTTTTTTTTTTTAATGAATATTGCAAAAAAGATTTTCAATATTGGTAAGCATTGTGAGTGATGAATGTAGATTGAAGAAGTTTTGGGGAAAGGAGCGATGAAAACAGTGTACAAGGCGATTGATGAGGTGCTTGGGATGGAGGTGGCATGGAACCAGGTTAAACTCAATGAAGTCCTTCGCTCACCGGACGATCTGCAGCGCCTCTACTCGGAGGTTCACCTCCTCAGCACCCTCAATCATGATTCCATCATCCGATTCCACACCTCTTGGATCGACGTTGAACGAAGAACGTTCAATTTCATCACCGAGATGTTTACTTCCGGGACTTTGAGAGAGTAATTATACCTTTCTGGCCCTTAATCTCAACTTAATTAAACCCCTATTTTTTTGGTAGAAACTCCAATTGAACCTATAAATATGTTATGGTGCTCTTATTTGGTCCGTCATTTCATTTTAAATGCTCACCATTTTTGTTTTTTTTTTTTATGTTACATAGGAATCATATAATTTTAATTCATACTTAAGATTAACTGAAGAATCAATAGTGATTTTCGTTCGTACCATAAAAATTTATAAGATGACTTTGGCATGAGTCATAAATATTAGAGATAACTATTATACAAATACAAAGATCTAAACAAAACCAACATATATCGGTCATATAGTCAGATGGAAAATTATTCATATCATAAAAGAAATATTTTATTATATAAAACTAAAAAGTATCTTATTAAATATATATATATATATATATATATAAAAGAATAAATAGTCATTCAAGATTTTTCAGAATCTATCGAATTTGAACATTTAGGCATTTATAATTCGTGATAAAATTTTTTCATCATTGCTATTTGCAGATATAGAAAGAAATACAAGCATGTGGACATCCGGGCAATAAAGAACTGGGCAAGGCAGATCCTAAAGGGCCTTGTTTATCTACATGGCCACGACCCTCCCGTGATCCACAGAGATCTCAAATGTGACAACATCTTTGTCAATGGCCATCTTGGCCAGGTCAAGATTGGTGATCTTGGCCTAGCCGCCATCCTCCGTGGGTCCCAATCTGCTCACAGTGTTATAGGTACTGCATTTCATTTTATTTTTATTATTATTTTTTTTTTAGGGTTAATACTATTTTTTCACATCACAAACATTCTAATAATAAAATGTAATATAGTTTCTTTTAATTATAAAATCACTTATGTTTTCTATACGTGCATTTATCTTAGGCACCCCGGAATTTATGGCACCAGAGCTGTACGAGGAGGATTACAACGAACTAGTTGATGTGTATTCATTTGGGATGTGTGTTTTGGAAATGTTCACAACTGAATACCCTTATGGCGAATGTTCCAACCCCGCACAAATTTACAAGAAAGTGACATCGGTAAGTTGAAAGTTCTCGTTAAAACCACAAATATCATGCAGTTCAAATCTCAGTTATTAAATGATGAAAATAAACGACCTTAGTTGTTAAAATAGCGGCATTTTTTATTTTTTATTGTTCAACGGCTAAAATTGAGCAACAAGATACATTAGTGAAACAATATGTGTTGTAGCTTTTGAGCAAAAAAAAAAAAAATTGTGAGTACCCACATTGCCATTTTTCTCAGGGGAAGTTGCCGGCAGCTTACTACCGGATTCAAGACTTGGATGCTCAGCGATTCATCGGGAAGTGCTTGGTGAGCGCGTCAAAGAGATTGCCGGCGAAAGAGCTTTTGCTTGACCCTTTTCTTGCCTGTGATGAAGATGATAATTTTCTCGGAGAAGTTGGAAGTCAGAAGCCTTTTCTAAACGACAAAGAAATGGGGAAGTTGAGATTGAGTGATGATGTACCCCGGAGGACCGACATGAAAATAACAGGGAAGCTTAACCCTGAGGACGACACCATTTTTCTCAAAGTTCAATTTGCTGATAAAGATGGTACAAAACTTCTCAAATCAAGACACTTTTTTTTTTTTTTTTGTTAATTTTCAAGTTCAAGTTCATTTTGCTAATGAAGATGGTTCATTTTTTTTGGTTGTCATTTGTGCAGGTTCTCTAAGGAACATATTTTTCCCATTCGACACCGTGACTGACACACCGGTTGATGTTGCGACGGAGATGGTGAAGGAATTGGAGATCACAGATTGGGAGCCATTTGAAATAGCAGAAATGATCCAAGGGGAGATTTCTGCTCTCATTCCACACTATGATACATTTAGTTATCACGAAGACGACGATGACGACGGGACCCACCATCCTTTATACTCATTCTCATCCTCTACTTCATCCCAAGCATCATTATCAGGCTTGATCACCTCTCATGGGATTGACAACACCGCAAATCATCGTGATTCGCTCCAAGGTTTGGTTCCTCATTTTTGGTTTTTTCATCTTACTACTTGATTTCTTAGCTAAGGTGGTGCTAGCATTTTCTTTTTAGCATGTCATTTCCCGCAATGCGTTATGTGAGAATAACACTCACTTAATTTTTACCACCAAGTGACGTGACATTGATTTATTTACTTTTGATTGGTAAAATAAAATAAAAATCATTTGAATCTTACCAAAATTTAACCAGCCAACTGTCTTGTCATCTAGGGTCTAACATGAAGTCAAAAATTCGGTAAACCTACTTTATATTTGCAGTTATGATTCTTAGTATGATCACATATCTAGCTACATAAGTTGTCTCCTCAATTTCGTGAAAGTACTTTGACAAAAAAACGCAGATCGATTTAAAAGTTTCTATTAACAAAGAAAACAAAAAGGCATGCTCTGCCTCCAAGTCATCATCGAACGGTAAGAAAACGGGATGAGGCGTTTTGATGGGCTTTAAAGATTAACCATCCGGTTTGTACTAGTAAATAGGTTGCTAGGTGTTTCAATTTTGTCAATGTCACATGATTTTAATGCGTGTATACATTCGTAATGTTCATGATAAAAGTTTTCATCACGCGTATGATCTCACGATCTATTCTAAACTAACTCCGAGTAAGATTGCGGCTGCATTGTGTAAGACTCGTCTTAGAAATTTGGAATACAAATGTCAACTACAAAAAGAGAAACTTGTTCCTTGCAGATGATTTGCTTGATGATACCAGCTCTGAAAGCTCTTCACACTCAGGAACCTATTCCAACTTGAATTACTTCTCCGGTGATGAGATCCACAACGAGTCCAATATCAACCCCGCAACATCAGACAAACACTCCAACATCAATACCAAGACTAAGAAGTTTACGAGGTTTTGTCCCGAAGAGAGAAACCGAAATGCGGGGAAATGCAATTCTTTCGTGTCATCTAGAGCTTCAAAGGACAAGAGGGTCGTCATGGACAGCCTTAGATTGAATAGGAACAGGTCGTTAGTGGACATTCGTAGCCAGTTGCTACACCGGTCGTTGGTCGAGGAGGTTTACAAGAGACGGTTGTTTAACACGATCGGAGCTGTCGAAAACATCGGGTTTCAATCGCCTTACGAGGTGGCTAAGCAAGTTGGTGCTTCAAAGAATGTGAAGGGTACTCATCAAGGACATCCGAGCAGATAAGAGTTTAAGGTTCTTATAAAAGGAAATGGCTTTGATGGTCAACGTTAAGAGGATGTTCTTTTCAATGCGGATGTGAAGCCAAGAAAGAATACTAAATAAAACAAAAAAAAACAAAAAAAGGATGTTCTTTAGTTATACAGAGTTTTAGGTACGATTTATTATTGTAAAAATGTAATAGCACAATGTCACAATTTGAGAGGAAATCAAAGGGTCTTTTTTGACTCTCATTTTGTGATGCCTTCTCTTGTGTAAATGCCCGCCGTTGAATAAAATGACATATCAAATGTCCTTTTTCAACAAGCAGGGACCAATATCATGTGCCAAGAGAAAATATATATATATATATATATATACACTAATAAATAAGTGCAGGGCCAATATGTACATTTTACGGTGTTAAGGAATTAATAATCATATAATATACAACTATTTTGTATATTTGAGTTCATTATATTAAGGTGTAATGTAAAATTTTATGTGAAAAGTATTTTAGTGAACTCAATTTGTACTTTGAAAAAGTTCAATCATTTATCACCTGAAAATTATAAAAAGAAAAAAAAATCAAGGTTCGAATTGTTTAATTTCGTTGTCCAACGGCGGTATAAGGACTTCAGATTTTAGTGATCTCAACTATTTGGGGGGAGAAAAAATGAAATAAAATAAAATAAATTTAAGGCTCGAATATCGAACGGCCATAAAACTAACTATGCATGAGAAAGTTACGACTCTTATTAGCATGCTAGGCTGCCAGTGATAAAAATAGATATATCTACGTAAGTTCTTTTTATATTTTCACATGGAATTTCCAAACATAAACAATGGACTAGCATACTGTTTCATTTTTTATTTTTTTTTGGGTATAAAATGTAGCATGTGTAAGTTAGGTCCTTGAGCATCATGTTTTGGTGATTGTGGCGTGGATATACATACATATATATATATATATATATATATGGCGACTATATATGTGAGATAATGGGAATGCTGAGGCCTCTGAGCTCTGGCCAAGTTCGCGTACGGCATTAATCTGAATAGTTCCAGGGTGCACATGGGTCTCGTGTTTTAAATTCCCTGTAAAATTTAGCACTACTCGGCTCCTCCCACGCTTCTCATCATCATTTTCAAATCTCGTTACCAACATTATTAAAAAAAAAAAAAAAAAAAAGGGAAATAAGACCATTGAGCTGTGGTACTCATATATAGTCATAGGCCAACATTTGTTGAAAATTAGGATCGGATTTTGGAGGTTGCAATTAGTGGTTATGATGAGATTTAGAAGAGAATAGGAAGGACCACCGTAGGATTAATGAACTGTGGAGATTGTACTCCACAGCATGCGATGCCTAATTGTTTCAGATGTCATAATGTTTGAGATGCATTATTTGATTTGCATTTAAGACATCAAACACACACACACACACACACGAACACGTATATTTGATTCTGATATAACATATTTTATCGGCACTTGTTTTTAAAACTGATTATTCTGCATAGTGCCGTCACTATCTTAAATAAAGAGTAATAAATAAATCAACTAGTAGTTATAAGATTTTAAATAGAATGTTACAATCGTCAGATAAATCTAGTTGCCGGACTTGAAAAATAATGCAGTGAGGCGTCTTAAACAAGTTGGGTAGGAGTTAATTAGCGATCGAGAGAGGACAGAGAGAAATGGACTGGCCTGGCCATGGCTTTTTGGGTAGGATGGACATTGAAGTGTCTATAATTATAATAGTTGATATGTATGAAAGTAACAAGTCCTCAAGGCTATTTCCTGTAATGAAAAGAGACTCCTCCTCACGTCCGTATGAATGCCTTTGCCACGGATAACGTTCCCTCCGCAGAACATAATGGCTTGTTTGGTTTTAATGCTAGATGGGGATTTTTTTTTTTTTCTTTTTTCTTTTTTCTTTTGCCCCCTCTTCCTGAATTTTAGTGTGGTCCTTCCTTACTTTGTGTTTACTCCCTTAGGCCTACTTTTGTTTTGTGATCATCTTTGTGGTCCTCTCAAAAAGCCATCTAATTTCCATGTGAATATTACTGCTCCAACTTGTCCCTTTAAGAAAAAGCTCAAACCCCTCCCTCCCATGCCATGTCCCTAGCCACCATTATTCGTTCTCTCTCTCTCTCTCTCTCTCTCTCTCCCGGATTTTTTTTCGAATGTAAGGAGGAAAAAAAAAAGTTTTGTCCTTATGCCCCCACTCGGTAACATATTCAGAATTTAATTAGCTTGTCATGACAAAAACATTAAGCAAACATCAAGAATTGAACGTCTGACGGATTCGAGAGAGAGAGAGAGAGTCATAAAATGATTGTTTTTCGTCACCATGTCTCCATCACTTGTGGTCGTTATTATATTCACGACTTTCAATAGAAGGGCCTTGCTATTATTGATAATGAGATTAATTATAGGTATAAATGTTAGGCTCTATTTTGGTTCTGCAGCGCTTTAATTTAGATTATTGAACATCTTTAGCTTTTTTTTTTTTTTTTTTTTTTTATAACCCTTGTGGGGAATGATGCAGAAAGTCATGCTTACATCTTCCGGCTTTCATGTTTCCCTTTCTCTTTTCTTGTCTTTACAGCTTTTGTAAGTCATAACATTCAACTAACCAACTAAGTTCCTCTCCCACCTAGTACTAAGAGCAAACTGTTAGGTAAACATTTTCACACCCATAAAAATATTAGGTGTTGATAATCAATCGCCATACAACCCATACTTAAAAACTATGGTTCGTGCAATCCAAATTTCAGTCATACGACGATAAAAAGATACATTCTCAGTTATTGAAAAGATATTTATTGACTTCTAACCAAAAAACTTTCAACTATTCAGATTGTTTATTTCTATCATATAACACAAAAGTTCGAAATTAAGTTGTATGATACATCCCTAAAAAAACAGGTACATCATAGCTTTTTGCCAGATTGAATGTCACCATTGATTAAGTAGTTGCAAAAATTTAGACTTGAGAGGGAAAGACAGACCATAAGCACATTGCAAGTCTAAAAACAATCGGTCAGAGACTAGGTTCCCATCCGTTTTACAGAATTTTCTCTCACAAAAATTAGAATTTCCTATTTGAATTATGAATAATAAGTTCAGTTTTAAACGTTAGGTACTAGGAAAACTTTGTTATAAAGTAATTACGGAGAACACAATTTGGAACTAAACCTTGTAGTCACTTCAGGTAATAGACTTAAAGAAAGGATTGCCACTTAGAGGCAAAATATAGTACGAATTTCTGCCTAGAAACTCCAACTATATTTACACACTTTTGGGTTAAGGTGTGACTTGAAGAGCTTCTATATTTGCCAAGGTTGAGAATAATGAACTTCATTATTTGAAAGAAGAAGAAGCCATAGATGGCCCTATATTCACATCACCAAAGCAAGAATTGGGAACAAACTATGTTTTATGTTTGAAATGTCATGTTTATCCTAGATTGTTATGTTTGGGAATGAGTTGGTGGTCCTCTGCCATCCACCGAAAAAAAAAAAAAAAAAAAAAAAGTACAGTACAGTACTGGCTTAGGGCTATTGACTTTTCATTGGGATTTATCAAGTTGTCTTAGAGTGAACCAGAAAACCTTTTCTTTACTTTTCTTTTTTCTTTTTTCTTTTTCTTTTTTCTTTTTTTGGTGTGGATTTTTGTGGTATTTCCAATTTAATTTCTTATGATTATTCTTGTGCACCCCACACCAATAAATTATTAGCCTCGACAATTCCTTTTCATCCTCCAATTTGTCAGGAAACCACCCCTTGCATGCAATAACACTCTTAACTCATGATTTAAGCAAAAGTCAATGTTTCTCCTAAGCATGGCCAAGCTAGCAATGATTATATAATATGTATATATATATATATATATACATGCACATTTGTTGTATTTGAATGAATATCTAATTGAAAAATACCAGATATCACAAGGAAGCCAATGCAGTCATAAGACTTTTTTTTAGATGAATCAAGTTAAGGAAACAGAAAGAGCATTCATACCGGTCAAATCAAGAAAGTAACGCAATAACAAGTATCAGAGCAATATGATGCCATCTTCAAGTAGAGGCAGTGAGGAGGAAGAGATTCCAACTACTAAAAACATCACGCCTGCAGAGAAGATTGTTAATTATGCACTTGCTTGAAAAAATTTATAAAAAAAAAAAAAAAAATCGAGATTGTGATTTTAAGATCTTGGAAGAAATTGGCAAAACTCGATAAGATTGTTAGTTCTGAAAAGAAATGTGCATATAAACTTTATATTCGAAAGGTAAAGAGTTTTAAGATGTATAAATGAAGTCCATATTTAATTAGGTTCAATTGCTTTTCTAGAGTTTTTTTTTTTTTTTTTAAATGTTTTATACCTTTTGTTTGGCTTTCCGTTACGACCAGATTGTGAACTCAGAAAATCAGAATAATGCATGATCAACATTAGGATTAATATGTAATTTTATATGTTATCTCGAGATGTCTTCGTAGGAATTTGAGTCCTATGGCCGATAAGTGAACATGTGATTGGTTGAAAACAAGTCGTGCTGATCACGGAATAAACGTAGTACTGCTCTATAATTCCATTGGCTCACTTATCCACGTTTTTCTTTCCTTTCCTTTGTTTGTTTGTTTTTTTTTTTTTTTTTTTTTGGGGGGGGGGGGGGGGGGCTGAAACTGAAAAGTTTTGTGTCCAAGTATTTGTTTGTACATAAGAGCTATACCACTCGGTAGGTTTGAAATTGATCATGGTTGGCTAGCAAACAATGAAGTTGGAGATCCAAAAACTCTCTCTTTTCGCTGTCCTAGTATAAGGTCCCCAACCTCCCAAGATTCTAGACATTGATCTCTCTTTTACCTTAATCAATTTGGTTCTTTCCAAACAGAAGCTGACAAGAAAAATCTTCTCTTTAGAGGAATTAGATAAAAACTAAAATCTGAAAAGCTCTCTCAGATGAACCTCTCCTCTAGTATCTCCTTCTAGCAAAACACTTGCGTCATTAATTCCCAATTTGGACTACTCTAACAAGGTATAGCTTAATCTCAACTTCTAAAGGATTAATAATAATAATAGTAATTTACTAATGGAAAAATCATCCCCTAATAAAAGTGAATTTTATACTTATGTGATACTCCAAAGCCAAATGGGATATAAAAGATTCAATCTTGCTCAGCCAGTAGACTAATAAAAATATACAGAGTGATATGCAGAACTGTTTTCATTCATAGGTCAAACCGTTAAAAAGTTACCTATCATGAGGGTAAAATGGAGTTCATGTTGTAAGTTTTTTGAGATTATAAATTTGACCAGCTTAATTATTCTCTTAAAGAAATTGAACATAGAAAGTCGAAATTAAACAGTACCAGAAAGAAGGCAAAAAACATAAAATTAGATCAGACTATATGCATTTGATTAATGTAATGTAACAATAATACTAATTAAATTTACACTCGAATATCATCCAAATCAAACCAGATTTGCTCAAAGGCCTTGACAATAACATCATGGTACTCCTTGGAATTGAGCGAAAGATAACATGCCAAGAGCTCTTCCAAGTCCTTGGAGCCTCTGATGTTATTCTCCACGATCATCTCCACCATCGAATCTCTGAAGTCCCTCTGCGGATCGACCGATGATTTCACGACGGCGAAGCTCTCCGAGAGGTGCTTGTTGTTCCTCGAAGACACGCTCTTTCTTGCGAATGCCTGGATTTTCTTGCTCGCCAGCCTCGGCGAGTTGGTCCTCAGCCTCATACCACCGGACGAGCCACTCGAAGATTTCCTCGCGGAAATGTTGTTGTTACTAACATTGGTCGTTTTGTGTTCTCTAATTATGCTCTCGTGATCTGCTGTTCTTCTTCTTGATCTTGACGTCATGTGCTTCTTGGCTTCGAAAATGGTGTCGTCGAAGTTTATCGGCTTCGTCAAGATCGGAGGGAGGTCGATCATCTCCGAAACGACGTCGACAAATCTGTCTTCCGTTGTCTTCTCCTTCAGAACTGAACCGGGCTTTTCGTCGTCGTTTAAGTCGATGATAATATCGGCGGTTGAGGAGCTGAGTCTGCAGTTGCAAGAATTCGGCCAGGAGGGAAAAGGGTCGTTGTTGTCGTCGTCGTCGTCGTCATGGCCATTGACGAAGTCTAATTCGGAGTCGAGCTCAGAGGGAATTTTAATGGAGTCCGGGAAGTCAGTTTCATCAGAAGAACTTCCACTTGAATTAGGCTTGAAAAGTGGTACTTTTTTCCTTCTGGATGTGCTTCTTCTGTTGTAGGAGGATTTTCTCGGCGGGGCTTCGGGAAAACGGATCATATCTGAGGGCTTTGAGAGGTGTTTGGCAGGTGGGAATCTGTCAGCTGATCTGGTGGGTGGTTCTGTTGCTGTTGTTGTCGTAAATTTCTGGGTTTTGTTGGCGGTGTGTTTTGGCTGACAGAGTTGTGGTTTTTTCTGGGAAATGGTGGTGTTGTTTGGGGTGAGCTTTTTCTTGGTGGTTTGCTTTCTGGTCTTGCTCATGTCTTTGAGCTTGTAAAACCAGGCGTTTGGAATCATGTCGGAAAATCTGAACTTGTTTCTTCCCATGGCTGAGAAACTCTGGTCTGATCTCTCTCTGTTTTTGTCTGTGTTTCTGTTTTTTGTGCGTGTGAGTTTGGTTTGTGTTTTTTGTTATGGTTGATGACAGAGAGTTGCGTTTATCAGGAAGTGGAGAGTAAAGATGAAATGAAAATTAAACAAACTAGTGAAAGAGCTAATAAAATAGTCTTTCTTTTGTTTTTTTTTTTTTGTTTTATATAATATATAAAATTCCAAAGATAGGGATTTGGATCACTCGCTGTTCGGCATGAAGACAGAAGGGAACAAAAGAATCGTCAAATAAATTACTTTTCTTCCATCATTGCCACCAGCAGAAACACCACCAACGAAACTTTTATATATGCATACATATTTATTTGTATATGTAAATCTATTGAATCCAGAGTTTGTTTAGAACTACCGTCATTCCCTGTAACAATTAAAAATATTCAAAATAACTCAAATGTTAAAAAGATAGGAGAGATTTTTTTATCTGGCACTATTGAATTGGGAAAACTCTCTCTCTTATGGATTGTACAAATCTTTTACATGGGTATGTATCGTCAGACGGAACGGCCTTCAAACGAAAAAAATTTTCTAAAAAGATTTGACAATAATTTAGTATAATTAAATCTTATCAGTGTTATATTTGAAATAAGAAGTTGAATATTATAATGTTACCCTTAATTGCAATTCTAATTCTTTGTGATTAAGTGGAGTGTGGGTTTTCATAAATGTGTTAAACAAGGATTATGTTGGTGCGACTTGAAGGATTAACAAGTTTTCTTAATTAAATAGATATTGGTAATTTGATTATCTAAAGGGGCAATGTTGAGCAAACACACATAATGATGGTTGTAGTAACAAAGAAGACCCAATCTGTCTACCGAGTGCTGTATTTTCTCATAATTCCACTTTTCCATGCTCGAAGAATGATGATTTTCTTTTTCTTTTTCTTTTTCTTTTTTTTTCTTTTTTTTTTTTTTTTTTTTTTGGGTTGGTTGGTTGCCTGCCGTTTTCTTTTCCAAATGCTTGATATCTACTAGGCCCCACATGCCTCGTGCATAAGACACTATTTTTTCTTTTTCCTTTTTTCGTTCTTTTTTTTTTTTTTTTGGCCTTTTTTTTTTTTTTTTCTGGTCCCCGAAAAAGCTCTTGCAAGAATCGCCAAAGCTGGCACGGCGTGGATGCCAACCATCTCAGAATATATATACATCAGAAACAGGGTTTTTTTTTTTTTTTTTTTTTTTTTTTTAAGTAAATGAGTTGTTGTCTTTAGCCGCAAAATGAGTTGAAAAGAGTAAACACAGCGCAGTTTTCTTGTATAACATAAAGTTAGTTGGATGCCTTAGAGCTAATATTCGACTATCTCATTCTTACCTATTAAATTGCTAAAACACTAAAGAATAATATAAAAAATGATTTGCAATAACATGTATAATCTCTTCGTATTTTTTGTATACTTAATTTTATTAAAAAAATATAAAGTTTGAATCTCTAATTTCATTTAAAAAAAATTATAATGATCTCTTTGAAGAAGAAAAAAAAAAAGATAGTTACGAATTCAAGAACGATCACTAAATTTTAGTTTGCATATTTTGTCCCCTTTATAATGCCTTTTATGCTGTACTTTCGAACTATAAATTCACACACATCTTATAATTTAAGTAAAAGAAAATTGTTTTAAAATATTAATACGTTAATCATCACAAATAATATAAATAAATTATATAAATAAATCTCATATTACGATACTCGTTACTAAATAATATGTGATCTTGACCACCCTAAATATTAGTTAACATTGTTCAGAAAACAATTTTTTATTGGTAGAGAATCCATCATTTTTTTCTTTTTGGCTAACTTTTTTAATCCTACAAAAATAACAAATATAGAGCACAGAAACGAGGGAGCCAAGTGTCAAATTAACCAAAATTTTGCAAGTCGCCGCACCAAAGTGTCCTGGTGAATTTGATTTTAATAATGTCAGTTTGGGACTAGTAGTGAAATATATGTCTGGGACAGTTGGACTTATCTCAGTAGCCGTCTTCTAATCCTATGACTCTTTGAAATTTTCAGGTTTAAAAAACAAAAAAGAACTAGAAAAAATAAACATCCTATGACTCTTTCAAATTTTCAGGTTAAAAAATAAAAAATAAACCATGCCCGCTACACTGTAGAGCAGACAGCCTAGTAGCGCAGTCTGAACTACAACTAATATAGAACAGCCCTAGCCCTAGCCCTAGCCCTAGCCCCCCATCATTTTTTTTTGTCTCAACTTTAGAGTGTCTGGGATCTTTACAGTTAAAAAATGCGGTCATCTACGAACTATTATTTCCTTATGGCTTAAAAAAATAAAAAATGAAACGCACGAAATTCTTACGAGACAAATAGATAATGAGAATTTTTAAAAATAAAATAAAGTGGATTCATAAATATAATTAAAATAAGATTTATGAACATTTATATCGTGTGAGGTTATTCATTCTCTATCGATGTAGAGCTCGTCAAATGAATATCAATTTGATTAATCATATAAGTTTAAAAAAATACCATCACACCAAAAAAACAAAGAAAAAAACAAAAAACGAGAAAAGAATGTTGTGTTTGATTAGGAGGAAACACATTAGTAAACGGGTGATTAGTGGTTTAATAAAAAACTTTTTGATTCCAAAGATATTTTAGTTAAGTTGCTCTTGGTCTTTGCTATTGCTCTGGTTCTGAAACTCAAGGGTTCGAAGAGTCTAATCAAAGGAGTTGTGACATAAAGTCCAAAGCATGTTTTAAGATAAGATGCGACAGCTAATCCGACATTGACGATAATGTGGAGCAGAGTAAATGCAGTGGTAACGACCACCCCTCCCTGTAGTGTCAACTTTTTAGTATCATTGGCAGATCTACTCTATGCCCTTTTTTTTTTTTTTTGCAAAGATTGAATTTGATGATATTTATTTAAGAAAATTATAATAAAAAAAGGTTTCATACATCAAAAATTAAAAAATAACTTATTAACGATTAAAAAAATTAAGATAAATTAATCATTTCAGTTTTGAAATGCTGTAGAATTTGGGAACTTATACACTTCAAAATTTGCTATAAAATTTTTCGTAACATGTATCATTTTAGGTTTTTTTTTTTCTTTTTCTTTCCAGAACAACAAGATTGACGCCAAATAACATGAGATGTGGAAAAGAAGAAAGGGACAAAGGAATTAGCAGATGAGACAAGGAACATATTACCAACCAAGGAAGAGTCTTCAGCCTAAGGACGTGTTTGGGTAAAGTTTTATACCAATCATCCACAGAGTTATTATTATTACCATTTATTTATTTTTTTTTTAAAGGCAAAACTTCTACGGAAGTGAATTGAATTACAAGTGCGGGAATATTTAGGTGGTTCCATATTATGGCCTTACCAAGAGGGTTGGGGAGAGGGGGGGGGGGGACCCGATTGGGAAAATCTTTTAGTGGACCCCAAGAAGAGTGGTGAGTGGTGGGTGGGCTAGTCCATAACCTATGAGACTACTACAGGTCCAATCCATGGAATTCTAAGCCCATTAGCTGAGCTTTGCAGATCAGCAAGGCCCAGCCCAATTCCTTTCTTTTAAAAGCCAACTCCGCAGTTTGAGTGGTTCGTTTACTCCAGACGTTTGACTTTGTTGAGAATTGTGTTTCTCTCTCTCACAACCCTCTGTGTTTCTCAGCCCTCTCATATGAATAATAATCTCAATAACAACGCCCATCTTTTATTAAGTAGTAATAATAATAATAATAATAAGGTCGATCCAAGTGCTAATTCTGTGTAAGGTGTTTTTTTTTAAGGGCGTTAATTAAGCTCCACAATTTAATAGAATGCACTAAGAGGAGGCTTTTCCAGCCACTCACTAGAAGAATTGGTTATGTTTTTTTTTTTTTTTTTAAATCATTAATCTGTTATTCTAGTTTCGCAGAAAATTGTTTTTTTTTTTATTTATTTTTTTTATAGTTAATCTATTGAGGCATAGAATAGAGTACCTGAATTATTAAATAGTACCGTCCAGCAAGGAGTAATCGCTGACCCCCAAACAAAAACTATAGGTTCTTCACCAGAATATCATTACTAAACAAATAAACAGACAACAAGTCTTCAGCCTGCAAAGTGCAAACCGTCTCCAAATTTAGCTTTCTGAAAAAAAAAATTATATATATATATATATATATTAGAAAAAAAAAAAAGCAATAAAAAGAAGAGGATTTGTAAAAATTGCTACAACTCCACCATGGTAGTTTGGTTATTTTGGTATGTGTTCATTGATACAAACTTCGGAATTTGTTAACCTCCTCCTTTTTATTTTTTATTTTATTTTATTTTAAATTTTAATCTGCTAAAGCTCTTGCTTGTGCTTGTACAATCTAGGTGTCAACAAAATAATGACTATAAGTGCTTTGTAAAAATAGACTTAAATGGAAAACTATGGTAGTAAAAACAGAGTTTTAAAGTTTTTAAGTAGTAAAACGATTTCGGAATGATATTAAAGTCATTTTTATAACACGCGATCGTATGATCATTCGGTAGTTCAATTCTAATTTCACATTTTTGAGATTATCATTTTGGATAAAATTTCCCCTCTTGCTTGTGCTTGTTCAAAATCCACGTGTCATGATCTAATTGTATAGGTATACTTTAATTGGGAAATGGATTTCTTCTTCTCAAGTCATGTAGTGGCACTAGCACCCCTTTTGAAGTTAAAAAAAAAAAAAAAAAAAAAAGGCCACGCTTTTTGCCAAGGCAAAGCCATGGCCCCATTGACACCCCCCCAACTAATCACAACTCTTTCTAAACAAAATCAACTTTTCATTTCATGGTATCCCACTTAATCTAGACGTGATTAGCACCCCTAATCCCAATTTAAAAGCATTTTTCTTCACATCAACACCAAATTAAAAATTCACTCCTCTTTCTCTCCCTACCTTCCACTTAACAAACACATCTCTCTCTCTCTCTCTCTCTCTCTCTCTCTCTCCCTACCAACATTCTGTTTTGTTCCTTCAATTCCACTCTCCTTACCGATCATTAGAAATGAAAGTGAAGGCATTAGCTTCCTTGAAATCCAAGCTTCTCAAACCATGCAGAAGTTTACTCCCGACTTTCAAATTCAAACTCAAGAAACCCGTCTTTATAAGATCGCTTCAAATTCGCCCCCACAACAACAACAACAACCACCACCACCACCACCACAAGATCACAAAGGCTTCGAAATTTCGACTCACTTCATTGTTTGCAGCCCTGCGTCTTCGCAGGAGGACGAGCGAGATGGACAGACTAGTGCAGCTCAAGAGTTTCTCCGAAAGAGGTGGAGGTGGAGGCGAAGGAATGCTTTTTCCATCGCCTCTGACGCCTGCTTACATTAGGCTTAACAAGGATGCTAAAAGGGACGCGTATTCGGGTCTTGAGGATGTAGAAGACGCGTGCAGGAGCTTCGAGAACTACTTGGTGGAGATGATCGTTGAAGAAGGGAGGTTGAAGGACTTGATGGATGTTGAAGAGCTTCTCTATTGTTGGAAGAACCTCAGGTGCCCCGCTTTCATCGATTTGGTGAGCAGATTCTATGGTGAGCTGTGCAAGGACTTGTTTTCGACCAACCCAGATGGAGTTGATAGTCCCTAGTGACTCTGCAATTGAGCCTTTTGGTTGCAAAGAATTTTGCACCTATACCAGTGACTCATTTCCTCAGCCTCTCCGACATTTTATTTTTAAAATTTACACTTTTGTTGTTTGAGAAAGTGAGAGAAAAACTAACTTTCAAGAAATTTGAGTTTGTTAGTTCTTTGTAAAGCTTAAAATAAGACGACAACAATTTTTACACTTTTCAATTTTTTTTTTTTTTTAAAAAGTACCAGTCGAATAAGAAGACAACAATTTGACTTTGTTCAATAATATTAGAAAGGGAACAAAAAGTTTTTCACCCAACACAATAGAAAGGGAACAAAAACTAGAACTAGATATATATATTTACAGTTCAGAAAAGAAATTACCAGTGTTCTGGCACTCAGAATCATTAGATATGACAAAAAAACTGACAATTGGAAAGTACAAACTATCAGCTTGGCGACTTAAATTCCGAGGTCCCAAACAAGCTGCAGTTTGAAAAGCTCCAATAACAGTTCTCAGTAGCTAGAGCTAAGGATTAACATCTTCAAAACAAGAGACAATTAGGTTCTGCTAAATTACCAGTTAGTTGTAGTTATAGCATCACCATCTAGCATTTTACGTTTGATGATTCCGTCGTTTTGGAAACATAAACCCGGGACTTCACCAATGTCTCTCCAATCTTAAAACCAGGCATGACCATAAACTCAACTCTCTGATTAAGATGTGGTTCCATCGAAACAACTTCACTTTCCTTGTCCTCCTCCACGGCTTCCATATAAACAACCGAGAATTTGCTTCCTCGGTTGACAGTAAAAGCTTTTGCTTTGGGATCTAATGAGCCTGCAATGCTTTGTAAAACCCAAACCCACTTTGCCATTCTGGCAAATATCTGGTAGAACGGTGTCCTCGGATGCTTACCACTCAACACAAACGTCCTGTGATCCAGGTTCCCGAAGAATGACGCTTCCATCATTGGGTGAACAACAAGTAGGTACTTCTGTCCGCAGAATTTGGCGAAATCTGAATCAGGATCGTCGATCAGAGCATCAATCGGGTCGTCAAACCTCATGACATATTCCACATCACATTTTTTCAGCGACATTCCACTAAACATTCTCCTGGCAATGTAGGCTTCAAATGCATACTTCTTGTGAGACCTTTTTGAGAACACGGCTTCCCCTTCAATAGACTTTGCAGCCAGATCTAAATCCCAGCCAGAAGCTTTCATCAAGCTAATCAACGGCTTTCCAAAATCATGTATGGACTTTGAAGTGGCTTCGAAAGCTTTCTGGAAACCGCTAATGTTCAAGAATGTTGCACGCTTTCTTTCCATACTTTTCTGCTTGATCTTCTCAGCAAGTTTGGCATTACCCACATTCAATTCCTTGAGCTCTTCTACCAACGGCAAGACCTCCGAGTTTTTAGCCTTCACTTTCGACTTCAATTCTTCGAGCAGCCTCTCCTGTACTTCAATCTTTGCCTGCAGGAGAGCAAAGCGAGAGGAATCCAACTTGGTCTTCTTGAATTGCTTCTCCTTGTAGGCACGCTTGATCTTGAAGAGCGCTTCAAGCTCAACCATAATAAGTTCATCTGCGGCCTCAATCATTTTCGAATTGTAGGGAATGTGAGCTTCCTGAAGCTTAACATAAGCCGATTTCAAAGCTGAAACAGTGTTGAACAACATCCCAATTTCCGCGTCTCCACACACATTGCTCTTGCTTTTCGATTCATTTGGCTGCGGATGGACTTTCACGCCATCGCACACTGCCTCATCCGTCACAACGCTGCTCTCCTCAACCAGGGGACAATTGGTTTCAGAGGGAAACACACCAATGGATCTAAACTTGCAGACCTTAGCAAACTTGGAGACTATTTCAGATATGTTTGAGGAGGACTTAAAGGGTTTAGTCGTAACAACTTCCATTCTTTAAGGATGAACTAAAATTCTAGAAAAAGGTTTTATATGTGTGTGTGTGTGTGTAAAATAGCAGATCTGATAACAAACAAAGAGTTTGGAACAAGAACATTACACAAGTGGGTTCAAAATGGGCATTGCATTATTAGCATCCATGAAACACCCCCAAGAAAATAACCAACATTCCCGGTAGTGAACTAGCCCTGTTGTACAACCAAAAAAAAATCAATAATTAAAAAAAATCAAAATGATTTTCTCAGTTCTACATTAGGAACTACTTGGAAACATTTGACTTCACAAAATATAACCCAAAAAAAAAAAAAGAATACAAATAGAAAGAAAGAAAGGAAAAAAAAAAAAAAACACATTTAGGAAATCTACTGCACAAAGAATCAAATTTGAACCTCAAAAGGCTTAAGCATCTAAAATATAAGCAGGAAAAGACAATAGTGAAACACCAAAAGAAAAGAAAACCAGCATTTATAGAAACCAAAGAAAAAAAAAAAACAACAACAACTTTTTGGTGCATGGTGAATTACAGCAAAACAAAAAGAAACCCAACATTTATAGAAACCAAAAAAAAAAAAATCAATAGCAAAAAAACAGTCTCTCAGTTGTAGAGAAATCTTACACAGTTGAGAAGAAGGCTCTGCAGAGAGCTAAAGGGAGTGTCACCAGCTTTACGACAACGTTTCAGGAGCTACGAGTGCTATGTGAGTGAGTGTGACCAGCCGGTGGTTTTCTTTTCTGGGAGAGTTCAGAAGTTTATTTGTGAAACGAAAGGAGAGAGTATGTTTTTTTTTTTTTTTGGCTCCAAAAATATTGTTCTTCTTCGCCAGTGCTAAAATTAAAAAGAAAAATAAAAAAATATTTATTAAAAAAAAAAAAAAAAGAGTTTTCACTTGAAACTGATTCAACTTTTTACAACGTTAAAATAAAATAATATATTTTAAAGGCTTTGAGAACTGTCACGGTGTTTGAGACAAAATTAGGACATTATTTTAACTGGGAAAATGGACCGGGAATCTCAAAGCTCCCTCCCCTCGTTTCAACAATGCCCTTTTTTTTTATCTTTTTTTTTTTAAATTAATGTCTCTCTGTCTTCCATTTTTAAACTTCTGAAAATACAAAACACTTTTTCTGTGACAAGACCAGACATGTTAACTTTATGAAAAGTGTCAGTCTTGTCTCGACAGAATTTGTTATTAGCCCTGTCAATAAAATTCAATTTTTTTTTTTATAATTCCATTTTATAGATGTGACTTAACGTTACTTATAAATAAAAAATAATTGATTTAAATAGTTTTGAACTCTTATACAACTGATAATTTAGTTTTTTTTTATTAAGATGATCTTAAATTCTTATTTTTGACCATGATCTTTTCTATAAAAATCTATTAAATTTTTTGAAATCTTATTGAAATGATTATTTTTATAATAAAATTACTAAAATATCATTCCCTCTCTCACCCTCTCCCTTCCCCTTTCTCTATTTCACCCACTCCTCCCCCTTTCTCTCGGTCTGGCCCCCCCACCCCCGTCACCCCTCCCATCATCGTTCGCCCCCTACCCCCCTCTCTCTTTCTCAGTTTGGTTCCCCCTCTTGCCGCCATGAGCTGTCTCACCCCCACCCCCCCACCGGAACCAAAATCGGAGTTGCCCCCTTCTGTCTTCACCATCATCGAGCCCCTACCACCCCCCCCCCCCGAATCATCGGTCTATTTCCCCCGTCTTTGTTGCCATCCAACCTCCCCCCTTCCCCACTGGCTTCAGCTTGACTGAAAACCCATAACCAAACTAGTTCCCCCTCCCCCCCCCCCACCCCCATTGCCCGAGGTCCTCCAGCCCCCCCACCCTCTAGCCGCCTGAGCACTCTGATCTAGTTCACCCCCCCCCCCCCGCGGTCACCAAGCTTGCCCCACCCTTGAATCTTGGCCTCAAATCTTGGCTACTTTGGTTACGAGGGGAGAGAAAAAAAAAAAGTGAGAGCTTTGGTTTGGAGGAGAGAGAAAGATAAAAGAGATAAATTAATTTTTTTAAAAAAATTAAATTAATTATTAGTAAATTATTAAAATATCATATTATTCTATTAGAAATTAATAGATTTTGACAGAAAGAACCATAACGGTCAAAAAATAAGAGTTTAGGGTGGGTCATCTTGGTAAAAAAAACATGAATCAAACCTTCACTTCTGTAAAAATTCAGGAACTAGACCAATTACTAAAAAAAAAAAAAAAAGATGTAACTCGGCATTTAACATGTGTTTAATACATTATTTTTAGCTTGTGTTTGGTTAGTCGATTGAAGATGAAAATTTTAAATTAGGGTTGATTGATTTTTCAAAAACTAGTTATAATTTTTATTGACTTTTCAAAAAAAAGATAAAAACTAATATAAAAAAAATACAATTTAATTAGAGTTGAACTGAAACCCCAAACAAAGTCTTAATTTCAAATTTTCATTTTATATCAAGTTCAAGTATTTTTTTTTTTTTCATTTTTTGGAAATAAGCCTTATACTTAAGATGATGTGTTAGACAAGAGCTCATATTTCAAATCCTTCTATCTTAAATTTAAAGTAAAAAATATGATTATAAATATAATCAAATAGTAATAATATATTTGATTTAATCCAAAAATATGGAGTTCGAAATCCTTATTCAAGTTTAAAAAAAATTCAATTTTTATGAAGATTTATAATTTTTTTAAAAAATATCTAGTAGAGTTGGAATATGACCCAACTCTTCACTTCTAACCTGTAAATTTTCTTTCTTATTTCTACTGTTCTACACTATAAATTCATTATGAATGATATTTGGAGCACTGCAATATTTTGTCAAATTATTTATTAAAAAAAAACATTTTGTCAAATCCAATATTTGCATGTGATTTCGTGTTCAAATTTGTGTCCCATATACAAGAAATAAATAACAAAAATATAATTACAAACTTAATCCTTCAAATTTTAATATGTAATTTTTGAGAAATGAAAAAAAATAAAGGAATTTGATGAATAATGCTTTACAAATTATGAAAATTGCTCGAAATTAACAAAAACTTTTGGAAGAGGGTAAATTAAGGAATATTTTTTTTTAAGAAAAAAAAAAAAAAAAAGAAGAAAGAAAGATGTCCGCACGCGAGTTTCTGCAAACTTCTGTGTCAGAAAGTCACACATCCCAAAGGCACTTCAATGTGGGGGCCACATTTCTGATCTATTGCCTAATTGGGCTTTCTTTTTTAATCTAGATTGAATGTCGACCGTCCAAAGTTGTGTTCTGTTGTGTGGAACCTGATCGTAAACGACAGCGTCCTGAAGGGATGGGCCCGAGATTTGGGTCAGTCCAGTCCGCAAACTGTAGTGGTGCGTTTCTTATAGGGAAGGGAACCTAACTAAAACGACAACAAGATATGAGGGGCCCAAATCTTCCGAAGCCCAACCCACAAAGATATCACTTTTTTTGGTAAATTGCTCATCCTGAAACTACCATGTACAACTTTAGCCTATCAAATTTTTTTTTAGGACTGGAATATCCTTAAATTTTTAAAATATTATTATAATAGATCTTTCTAATAAATTTTTGATATAATCTATTAATAATTTAATCAAAAAATGATGCTAACTATAGATTGAGTCTAAAAATTAACAGAAAAAACTATTATAGCAACATTTTTAATAGTTTATGCTCATTCTAGTTATGAAAAAAAGAACATGAAATATCCCTAAACTGTTAAAATATAATGTAAGAGTCATTTTTGTTAATTTTTAAACAAGATCCGTTAGTGATTTGATCAAAAAGTGATGTTAACTAACGGATCCCGTCCAAAAATTAATGTAAATGACTATTATATCAATATTTTAAAAGTTTAAAGGTATTCCAACTACAAAAATAAAAAAAAAATCAAGGACTAAAGTTGCACAAAGTTAAAGATTCAGGGATTAACCTAACAATTTACTTTTTTTTTTTTTTTAAGAAGAGCAAGCATAAAAAAAATAAAAAAATTAATCCGAGATGCTGAAAATTCAAACTTATGTTTGGAAAATAATTTTCAAAAAACTAAAACTAAAAATAGAGCTGGGTATTTTTGTAAAGTAGAGTTGAAAATGGGTATTCGAGTGTCGAAATTTAACATCTATATTTTATTAAAGAGTGTTGGAGGTTTAATGTGAAATGCGCTTGGGAATAGTTGTGAGAGGATGCGAATGTTCAAAGATGAAAATTGAAGAAAAAGGTTTGTTAAAACGGATATGAAAATGATATAATATGTGGGATTTGATGGAAACAATATGTGTACTATAACAAAAATAATTTGATAAAACACATATGACTTGGAGGAATATGCATTTTAGAGGATTGTGATTCAAATATGTTACTTTTGTGGAGGGATTTGGAAACATCATTATCGTATAAAAAGTAAAAATTATCACTAGATTACATTTATATGAAATTACCGTTAGATTGTGCATGTAATAATTAAAAAAAAAAAAAGCACTTTTTAATTCCTTGACGTTGTGAATGAAAGATGAAATCGTTTTTTTTTTTTTTTTCATTTATTTATTTACATATAAGATCTATATTTTCTGGACCACTTATAGAAAAATGGCACAATAATATAATTGAATTTTAAAAATAGCATTCTCAAGGAGATGGACTCTAAAGATAGAGAAAATTAGATTGGATGACTTTTTTTAATCATTAGATCTAATAGATGGCTCAATTTTTTTTTTATTTAGGAAAATAGACGTTTATAATTTTTCAGATTTGGTCAATCAGTGATTAATTAATGGTCAATCAGTGACTGACTATGAAATTTAATGATTTACATTATAGTCAATTAGTGATTGATCGTAAGTTAATAATTGATTGGCTATAACGTGATCAATAACTGATTGACTATTTAAGAAAATTGATTAACCATTTTCTAAAAAAGAACATTTTAACTAAAGTTTAAAAACTTTGGCAATTTATTAAAAAACTTCTCAAAAAAAGCTATTTAGCTATAACCCCCTAAAGAGAGTGTGTTTGCAAGAATTAAACAAATGTATAGTCTAGAAGACCCCCAAGTTTCACTTGATTCAAATCCATTAAACTCAATTTTTGAATACTCAACCAGACTTGACATTTTAGTTCAACAGTTTTGGCACTGAAAAGAAATATATATTCATAGGTGTGTGTGTGTGTGTGTATTATTAGCTTTATGTTGAACTACTAGAAAGTGTAAGAAGCTGTCTTAACTTTCAAGAAAGAAAAAAAAGAGGAAGAAGAAGAAGCTGTCTTAACTACGCAACAAAAGATCCAAAAGACTGTCTTGTTCTGCCTGTGTCTTCTTTTTCAGTTGATTTTTATTGGTAAAGGCTGCTTTTCTCTCTGCAAAGTTTAATCCATATATGAAACATTGCCAAGAAAAAAAAATACACATACAAAGTTTAATCCATATTTTCAAAACAAGAAGCCGTGAAGTCAAATTCAAGTAACCAATAATTTTGGCTCCAGGCCAAAAAAAAAAATATTAATAACAATAAAAAAAAATTATGTTGGAGTTGGAAATAAATCAGCAAGAAAACATTTAAACACTCAATAGAAAAAATTATTTTGGCATCGTCTTTTTAAGCGAACAGAAAAATAACTTTCAAGTGAGTCAAACTCTACCAAATTTAAAAATTAGACATCTTAATTTTTTCATTGACAGAATAATAAAATCACAGTAAAAATTCATTATATAATATGGTTGACACTTAATATGAAAGCAACATTAATTTTCAGCGGGTATAGTTCTCAATCTCCCACATAAAATCAATAATTATATTACACAACTTAATACCGGATTAATATCCTGATGTTTAAAAAGTTTTGTCGATATGATAACAAATCCTTAATCGATCACTATCTATCAAAGAAAAAAAAATGGAAATGGCTCACGTGAAGGGTTTCAGTAACATGATATCGATATGGGAATACTGTCACTGTATATGCTTAAAGAAGGAAAATAATAATAATAATAATAAAAATAATAATAATAATAAAGCAAGTAAAATATGTTTTAAACACATACACTTTTATTTTTCTCTGAAATATATATATTTATATATATAATATATGCACACAGCACATATTTAAATCGAGAGAGACAAGCATGCAGAAGAATATATTACAGATGCGAGCTGGTGAAAGAGTGACGATTAGGCACACGTAAAAATATTATAATATTAATTATGAGATAGTAATAATAATAATAATAAAACAGAGAATTATAGAAAATGTAAGAGGGCAAAAAAGAGCTAACGTTATTTATTCTTTTATTTAATTATAGTTTCTCTCATTCTTTTATACTTCTTTTCATCACAATTCTTTTCGTACATCTCAAGCCTGAATTAATGCAAAAGCCTATTTATAAGCAATGTTTCACACTATTGGCTTATGCAGGAGAATTAGCAAGGGTAATTAGGGTTATGATTCCTAATTTAACCAATGTACATTCGTTTCGTGAACAATTTAGACATGGCCATTCTTTTTTAAAGGGGGAATTATTTAATGAAATGAAAAATGCAACACACAAAACAACTAGCCAGCCTATTAAATCAGAATTTCAACATTCCACTTATATGTATGTATATATATATATATATATATATATATATAGCACAGAGGCAGGTTTTGTCAACATATATATATATACACACGCACACACACACATATATATATATGGTGGACCACATAATAATCTGTGTAGTCCAATTTCTCGATTGACCTATTCCTAGCTTGTTTAATTTCAAATATTTCGAAAAGAATTTAAACAATATTGTTACAAATATATCCCGAGCAAACACATTACATTTCATACTGAAACTAGAAAGAAAGGCAAGATATAGGACTGTATGACCCGTGATAATATATATATATATATATATATATATATATACACACACACACACATATGTGTATATCCTTGAACTGTCTCAGTTAACCAAAAACATGTATATGGGCCGTTGCTAGCTGTAAGCATTGTTCAAATATGTTTTTATATCACAATCCGGAATAGTTTCCAAAACATACACACACAAATGTGAGATCACTATCAAATATATTTGAAGTCGGAATTTCATACGATTTAGGGATGATATGGGAGACAGAGGTTATTGTCGTTTGTATAAGGAATTAGAGAGGGGCCTCCTTAAAACTCCATACGAGAACAATATAGATAGCTTATGAACAAAGTTGAAGATAGAGACTTTTCCTTTTGCCACACATAAATATATATATATATATGTATGTATATATATGTATATTATATATTTATCCATGTCTACATCTACGTACCTGTTTTAGAACCCCCTTATTTTGCAACACGGGTCTAGTCATTTCTCTAGACAACTAAACCATGCATGAGATCCAAACGTGCATTGTTAGGTGCTTTTTTCAAATTTTTTTTTTTTTTTTTTTTGCTCTTTTCAACGTCTTCTCACTTCGTGGCACAAGAATCCAAATTACCTATTCAATCCATCTTCCACTACATTATCCCAAAAAAAAAAAAAAAAAAAAAAGGGAAAGAAAGAAAAAAAGAACCTCCATCTTACAATACATTGTGTTGACAAAACTGTCCTTTTAACCAATTGGATACACCCGAATTATTGAGTTCGTGTACACAGCTGCCTGATTATTGTGCTGACATAATATTATCATAAAGAGCCTAATTGTGGTTGCCTTTGTTTTACTTATATTGGTGGGGGCATTGTTTTCTTGTGTTCAAGGAGAAGTTAAGAAAAGCACCAAGAGTTTCAAACCGCAGCCCGAATTATTGAGTTTGTGCGGACTGTAGCCTAATTATTGTCCTAATAACATAATATTACCATAAAGAGCACCTCATTGTGGGGGCGTTGTTTTTCCGGTTAAGAGAGAAATTAAGAAAAACATCAAGAGTTTCAGCGATTTTCTTTTGTAATACTAATTTTCATCATAGTGAAACTTCACAGCTGCTCCAAATTTATTCAATTGCTTCACAAAGATAATGAACCGTTATAAATCTTGTGTGTGATTTTTTTTTTCCTTCAATTGTGTGTGATTGTTTGATCGTCTCTTCTTTGATTTTTATTGTTCTAGGTATAGTAAAGAATCAAGATGTCTAATTCTTAACAAAATAAATAAATAAATAAGACGAACACATTGTGTAATTTTGTGTAAAATGAAGGGTTATATTGTATACGTATAGATATCATTGTCTACTTAGACCTACTTGTTAGGGAAAAGAAAACATGGAGGTCCCTCGTATTACCTTGTCTTCTACGTCATCATAATGCTTTCACGAGTGAGAAGACTGCAAAATTTTCTCACTTTTTTCCACATATGAAAATTTTTAATCTTTTTCCCTCAAATGGTAATATATTTTAGCCCGGTCCAACTTTGAATGATGCACTCGTTTTGTAAATGCATTTTATATGGAAAACCATGTGGAAAAACCGTGATTTTTGACATGTGGTCGCATACATTTCTAGGCTTATGAAATATATACATATATATGTTTTCCGAAATGAATTTCTCTTTCTCACCATGATTTATATTTATGGAGAAGAACAAATTACAATGCTTGTCCAATATAGTACATCTTTATATATATATATATATATACACACACACACACATATTTTTAATGTCTCTACCAACTTTAAAACTGCAAGTCATTGACCTCTTTGTTTGTATTAGTGGCAAATATGGGGTATGGGAAAAACAGAACATCTGAAAGGTATTTTATATAAACCTGAAATTGGTTTTTGCCATTGCCCTAGACAAGGAATGACCATAACCTATAAATATAAATATATACATATATATAGAAATGTAAAATAATAGTTTTTTCAACTATTCAGACTAACCCAACGGTGAGGAAGGAGGCATTTAGAGCTTAGGAGTCATAAATCAAAGGTTCAATCATGATCCACGTAAAAAAAATTAATAATTGATTAGATAGCATAGAGGGGGTGTACATGAGATGCTTTCATAGAAAAATAATAATTATAATAATATATTTTTTTTTCCCCAACTTACTTGTTTGGACGATTTGTCCACACCTCTTCGCCTTCGGAATATCTAAAAGTTTTTAGCATCGAGAAAGAGCCAAAAGAGGGCCAGGGCCAGGGCCAGCCAGCCATTTTTGATCAGTACTACCCCAACTGGCCATGACATCCTATCCTTTTTCTGTACCAGAAGGTGGTCAGAGATGTATTGGTTGATCAACGGTTAGGATTTGTTCATGGAAATTGGGTTTTTTTTTTTTTTTTTTTTTTTGATGATTTGATGCCAGTAGGCAGATTTTATAGGATTTAATAATTGATTACCGTATCAAATAGTTGTAAAAAAAAGTGTAATGACCATAATGCCCTGATCACTGAATCTTCAATGGTGCATATGTAGTCATGTACTCCCCCCTAAGAATGTACCTCTTACTTTCCCCAAAAGGTCCCGAAAGATCACAGGGTTCAAACAGGAATTTCGGTTCATATTTTGAACTGTATAGTATAGTATTCATTTCCCTTACATGCTAACCCTACAAGTACCAAAATATTCCTTAAGACACCCAAAAAAGTCTTGAAAGCTGGCTCGAAAATACATTACGAGTCCTCTCAAATTCAATATCTTTATTAGATTCGGTCACTATGGGCTTTCGGTTTGTGACCTTGAGAGTGAAACTGGTTCACTAATTTTGAATTTCTTTCGCATCTTTTTAAGTAATTGGATTGTCGTCGTATTTAAGCTCTAGAGTGAAATTTGGCATCTAGTTCCCTGAATTTTTTTTATTGTCTTTTTCTTAACTTTAAAATATATTTTTTATTATTTACATATTTAAATATCCACGATAAATTTAAATTTTAAAAATTCATAATTTTATTATTTCAAGCCTACATAATTTTTTTTTACATAGAATAAAAGGAGTGAAACAAGATACATATTGATATTTTTTTTTCCAAATACATTTTAAATTTTACGTTTTTTATTCTAAATAGTTTTTATCAACCAAATACACATTTCAAAAACTACAATTTAAATATCTCCAAAATTATATCTATGAGATCTCTCCCAAATATGCTCTTATATATGTATTGGACGGAATGAGCTTTCTCTTCTCTTAAGTTAGCTTTTCACGATGAGTTCTACTCAAACTCATTTAGTATGAAATAATGGCTAGACTATGCACTTGATGATGGGTTTAAAGTCTAACTTTTTTATATATCATGCTAGACACTAGATTATGAATTTATTTCATATGGTTGAGTTACTAATTTGTTGTGTTATTGAAAAACAACAAAACATGCCTTATAATGAGAATTGTAAATAAGTTAAAAAATAGAAAAAGAAAGGAACAGTTAAAAAAAGAAAAAAGAAAAAAAGAAGTAGGGGGTGTGTTTGGGTTTTTAAAAAAAGGAGAGAAGTGAGAGGAGCTTTCTATAGTATAGCAGAGTTGCAGAAGAGGGTGTGCAGAGAGAGAGAGAGAGGAGAGAGGAGTGTGGTTGTTTTTTTTTATTTTTTTTATTTTTGTGTTTCTGGGTTTAGGGTGGGAGAATAGCTGAAACTAGACAGAGAAGGGAAAAAGCCTGCAACTGAATCCAAGATCCAAACATGGCAAAGCTTAGGAACCGACGATCCTTTAGATTCGGCTCTCCTTTTCCTCTCTCTCTCTCTCTCTCTCTAAAGCACCCTTCTTGTTAGCCGTACAATATCACCTACCATAAGTTGTGATCTCACATATAAGAGCAGATATACACACACACACACACACTCATATATATGTCTGTGTATATGCGTGTGATGTTAGGTAATGTTTTCAGGAGACTGTTGCATGGAGGATAGATGTAGATTCTTTCAAGTCAAAAGGTTTGGTTAAATACTAGTTCATTGCTGAGATGAGAATCCAAACATAAAAGGGGTTGAAGAAGAGTGAGAATATAGAAAAGATATTTGAAACATTATATCAGAAGTTAATATATAGTATACTTTCTCTGGGTGTTGTTGATTGGTTTGATGGTCTTCTTCTTGTAATTCATGGAGTGGAAGAGAAACGGATTAAGGTTTATCAACAAAACCCCCCATCTTTTTTACTCTTTTTCCATCTTCTTCTTCTCAATTTCCGCACTCTTCTGCACCACTTCCAGCTTTTCTTCAACCCCATGCCCAGGTTAACAATTCTCTCTCTCTCTCTCTCTCTCTCTCTCTATACATGAAGAAAATCATCAAATTTAGTGTATTAACTCAATTTAATCTTCTTTTAATGACTGTTAGTTTCTCTCTTTCCAATGCAGATACCCGGTGTCCGTTGTCTGCAAAAGCTGATACTACGTATTTTCAGGTATGTAGTTTAGTTAATTAGTACGTCCTAATTATATAATTATTTTAAGATATATTTAATTCATAATCTCTAGCAACAAGTTTCTTCCATCAATAAGGGGGGAAAAAAAAAAGTTGGGTTTAGAACTTGAGAGTTTGGCCATATGAGAGCATTATTGACTGCGGGCTTTATCTCCTTCCCCACGCTTCTCAAAACCAAAATGAGAGAGAGAGATAGGGAGAGAGAGAGAGGGGACAAAGTGGGTCCCGGGAATCCTGTGCTCTCTCAGCAGCCGTCTGATTGCATCATAAAATGAAACTGTCGTCCTCCTTGATTAGGTAACAAACGACAGACCAGTACTGGTATTTTGACTGTAGTTGTACGGTTCATGCTCCTTTACCATGGCCCATAGCCCGAATAGAAACGACATAATTAGTACTTTGAGGTTCGAATTTCCTTACGTTAACAAAAAGCTTTCTAGAAATGAAAATATGTCATTTGTTCTAAATATAGTGTCAAATTAATTTAGCACAGGAACCTAATTATTATGTGTTTGTAGAAGGCTATGGCTACGGACAAGATGATGGTGAGGTCTAAGGAAGGGAATGAGCAAATACCGGCGACTTTGATGAGCTCGGCGCGGAGGTATTTAGGCGGACTAGGGTCGTCGCCGCCCCGATGTTTGTGGAAATGTGGCAGCTGTACGCCGTGCAAGCCTGTCCATGTCTCGGTGCCACCGGGGACGCCGGTGACGGCGGAGTATTACCCCGAGGCTTGGAGGTGCAAATGTGGCAACAAGTTGTACATGCCATGATAATATTATAATTAACATAAATGTTCTTGTATTGTTTTGCTATAAACTAATAGATCGAAGATCAGTTTGAGTTTCCCTTGCTAGTTACTGCTTGATTTGTTTCTTCACGGGTGAGCTAAGTGGATATATATATAGTTAGTTTAAGATGGTATTTGATAATACAACTTAACTTCAATTAAACTGTATTTTTTCATTTTAATTTTTATATTTTTCTGAAAATCAATAAAATTTATAATTATTTTTTAAAAAGTCAACTAAATTTAAAAAATTTAATTCAACTCAAGCTCAGTCTAGTTTTACTTTTGTTCCAATCCTTGGTTTTTGATTGCAAACAGGAATATAAGTAGATGAAAAAAGATATATATATATATATAAAATAAAAAAAAAAATAAGATTGATGAAAAAAGGATTTATATTGTGCTACTAAAATAAAGTCATAACCTCTTTTTTTTTCCCAATATATATATATATTTATATATATATATATTAATCGGTTTTTGGTTCGACTTTTCTCCATGAATCAATTGTTCCAGTGGTGTTGTTTTTGATACATTTACAAGTTAATATATATATATATATGTACACATATTATACTACTATGAGCTTTGTCATTAATAATGCTTAAACATGATATAGCATAAAATTTATGCATTTATGACCATATGATAATATAACAATAACTTGCTGACAATTAAGTGATAATATTCACTATTTTCAATTATTCTCCCTGGAGAAGGCTCAAGGCTATTCCTTTTTGAGTCCAACTTCATTTTAAGAAAGGTTAATTAGCTGACCTTTTTGTTTTTAATCTTACCAAATTTCATCTGTTAACTGCTTCCGTAAGACAGTTTTTTTTTTTTTTTTTTTTAAACTCTGTTTACCTCCAAGAACTGTAATTTCACGCCTTCCAAGTAGGCTCAGAATTCATTAGAGATCAAAGACTTAAAGGCCGTTTAAAACAATTATTGGAATTTTAAGTTTTGTAAGTTGGAATTGAAATGTATATTTGGTCGAAATGTGAATTAAAAATAAACTATGATGTACAAACAATGTAAAAATTTGAAATATGTTCGGGAAAAAAAATGCACTATGGATCTTGTTTAGTTTCTATTATTGTTGTGAGCATTCTTACATAGGAATCAACTTATTTCGATTTAAAATAAAAAAGTTATATTGAACTTTTAACGTTTGAATTTCATGAAATTTAAAAAAGCGAAAGCGAGACGTAGCATGCGTTTGGTGCTAAGGCTTAGATTGTAAAATTTAGGTGTGAATTGAATTGTGCGTTTGGTGAAGTGAAGCGTTTGAATTGTTGGAGTTAAAAAGTATAAAAACCTGGAATGTGTTGGGAAAAAAATATCAATATGGAGCTTGTTTTATTCGTCTTGAAATTTTATGTAATTTATAAATAAAGAAATAATCTTATTTGGACTTATATATATAAAGTTATCGACTTTTAAAATTTAAGTTATAAAACTATATAAATAATAAAATTGAGGTTGACTTCTCATAAAAATATAAAAATTGAAATGCAATTTATGATTCAACTCTTAGGACCATTCATCCCCCTAGATTTAGGAGTTTTTGAATGGAATAAACAAAATTCAATCTCCAATTGTTTAATCTACACCTGGCTGGACTTGGCAAATGACTTCTGGGCTCTTGGTGCTTTGTGGGCTTGCTATATCTGAAATATTTGGGCTTCAACTTCTTCGGCCTTTATAATTTCTCCTCTACCAACAGTCAAGTGCGTGAAAGAACATTCTATCAGCCAGATAGAATTAGTTAAGTTAAAGGAGCAAGAGAGATTTTGCCATCCTACAATGCCAGGTTTCCCCACACCGCACACCGCACACCGCACACCTCCGGCACTGTCGGGGGAGATTTTCCATAATGGCGAGTTTCACGACCCCGATTGCACCGTCATGATAAGACTCCTGAGAAAATCGATCGGTGAGATATCTGTCTAGTGTTTTTATTTTATTAGTTTAAATATTCTAGTGAGAAAACAGGCCAATCTATTGGTGGCCATGATTTTTCCATATCACGGCTGACTACCTTCAGTCTCACGTAGAATACCATCGGTCACCTAGGAGGCTACAGTCGGTATGCTGGTATAATACTATGAAGAACTTTTCTAGTATTCTAAATTATACGTTGGTGTGACATTTTCTGCAATAATTTTTTTTTTTTTGGGTAGACTGCAGCAATAATTTTTTTTCATAGTTGTAGCATTGGTGCAAAGCACCATAAATTATTATTTTGTCCATCAACCAAAAAGTACCTTTTAGTCGTTATTTTATTTTTTAAAAAAGTCTCTAAAATAATTTGTTTTCTATGATTACCCATGATTTTGCAGATTTTCAAACCGATCGTTTAATTAGTACAATGTGAAGTTTATCTTTTTTAGTTCTAAGGCTAAAAAAGATAAAAGCTGGGTGGGTTTTGAGATTTTTTTTTTTTTTTTAACCCACCTATATCTCTTTTAAGAAATGTTCAAATGCGTTGAATTAGGGTTTCAAATATGATATTTCTTTCTAAGAAAAAAATAATTTAGTATAACAATATTTTATACTAAAAGGGTGGTGAAAGAAGTAGATACCATTATAATAATAGTTAAAAATTAATACTAGGTTTCAAAAGTATTCTAATTAAACAACAAGTTTATTTACTACGTACAAATAAATAGTTTCTGTGTTAGGAGTAAAATAAAATTTGTTCATCATAAATACACTATCGATTGCAAACAACAAATGTATAGGCTTGGAGATTGAATCCATTTTACTATTTTCCAACCAAAAAATACCCGTCAATATATCATCTTTTTGGTCATACAAGACAACTACTGTGTATCTGTTTTTTTATCAGATACTTTTTATAATTATTAATTTTTTTTTTCTTTATGTAATATATGTACCATCTTCAAGTTGTCAAGACTTTGCAACACTGTGGGAGTATGATCATAACAAACTACATAATTTGTTTACTTTTTATGTCTTACATTATATGAATTTTCTGTGGCTCCAGTTGGTCTCTTTTTTTTAATTAATAAGCAAGCAAACTATAGGCGCAAAATAGTTTTAATTTTTCTGGCCCCAATTTTAATGTCCAAAATCTGTCCATCCCTTTCACACAAAACCTTGAAAACCTGCTGCAAGTTGCAAAAGAAGGCCAAGTCAATCTCATTTTTTGTTTGACTTCTTGCCCATAATTTTCATTTGCCTTCAAAAGTCACATTTTTAAAGGTGATCATTAAAGCTTTTATATAAATAACGGAAGGAGACAACTTATATTAAATATTAATTCTTATACATTTTAATTAAGTCGGCACTTGCTAAATGCAAAGTAATAATGTGTTAAAAATTTGCTGCTACAATCAATTATGGAATTAGTACTCAAGAAGTCCTTTGGGAGCTTTTCATTTTTTATTTTTATTTTTTTATATTTTTTTCCCCTTTCCTTTATTCCCACTTTACCACCAACGAATAGATTTCTCTTTCAATGAGACTTTTTCCTTACTATAATATAGTGCTTGTAATATTGATTTGTATAATTAGGGTACCTTTATATAGAGAGAATCAACAATTTCAAGATTCATTACATGAGTTTCTTCTTTCTTTTTTTTTTTTTTTTTCCTTTTTTTTTTTCCCTCCGCTTTCTCTCTCTCTCTCTCTCTTTCTTTTTCCAATTAAAGTTCAAACTCAATCTCTACTTTCAGTGGAGACTAGAGATCAATATTGAGATATTAACATGTGTGGTTCTGACGGACTCACAGTCTCACCTCATTCCAATCCTTCTTCAGTTACATATAAAAGAGTTATTTATATAAAGGTGGAGTCACACGTGACGAAAACTTTGAATTTTTCTCATGATGTCCCCATTAAAAATTAACAATCAACATTTAATATACGTTATTACTGAAATAATAATATACTGATTTTGCCATTGTTTATATATAGGTTGTCTATATCTCATTTCATAACTTGTAGTTAAACTGAATTTTATGGTATAACTTCATTTGAGATCAATTTCGTGAATTGGTGACTATATATACTGAACTCTATATATATGACTCAAATTGCACACAAATTGTTGCAGAATCATGGAAAGATACACGATTTGACAGACTAGATCGTCAAAGAAAAAACACAATCAAATCAGACCATTTTTTACATACGGTCCGATTAGGTTTAAACTGCAGTTTAGGTCATTTCATTAGGTCCAAAACATCAAAAATCGAGAGTGACCAGTATATTTTTCTAAAGAATTTTTTGTTTCTGTGATTTTGTCACTTTATATAGTATTTGAAGGTATTTATTCACTTTGAAATTGAAACTCAAACATGTATATAGTAGGTATTATATTTCTTTCTCTCTTTTTTCCCCAAACTTTAAAGTCTAAATCAAAATACATATGGTCACAAAATAACTAGGTATAAAACATAAAGTCATCCTTTCTAACTTTGTATATATTTAGACTCTATATGAACTATAAATATAAAAAGAAAAATACATAAAATTGAGAAACGATCCGGTTAGACTCATCTTTAAAATCCAAAAGGTAATCATGTTTCAAATCCCTTTTTTTTTTTTTAATATTGTTTCTTTGTGTAACTAGATCAACGGTTAAACTGACCATTGGATTGATCCGATTGATGGTTTGTGATTAATTTCCTGCATAGCCCTATTTGTATTTGTGAGAAAATAGAGAATTATTCTCTGCCAAGAAAAAAAAAAAAAAAGAAAAAGAATAAAGAGAAATATTCCCGTATTTTTGGTATCCATGCATTAGTAGAAAGCAAATGAAATTGACCTACATACAGGTTTTGCTGCTTTCAATATGAAAAAGAAATGTCATTTCCATGCATCACCAAAGGACAGGATTGTCGGTACAGTACATATATATACGCTCACATCAGTCTATCTAAACTCTCCCCAACTTCACATGTATATCTCTCATATTAAATGAAGATTTTCACTTATCTATATATATATATATATATATATATTTCATCATATATGGACCACAATTACTATCACAATTACTATAGATAAAGTAGATATACATATACTTCGTTATGTTTCTTTTAGGTGGAACAATTAATATAGAGATATATATATATATATACATATAATATACATATATAATATATATAAATAGGTATATAAATAGATATATACCTGGCACCACTACAATGGAAGAAGAACAAGATGTGTAAATAGATGCCGTGAGAAACTGCATGGAAGTTTCTTTCGATCCCCTGCAGGCCCATCCCCAACGTGAAGCTCGTGGTCTTGGCCACATCATCATGTGCGTTGCGTGCCACATTGAGGGCTCTTTTCACATCTTTATGGGTTGGGAAAAAAAAATCATAAAAAAAAAAAAAAAGAGAGGTAAAGGTTGAGCCCTCTCGGTTTGGAAGGTGACAAAATTGTTAGGTGTAAATGTATTACTGATTGATCGATAATGCCAAATTTATGTAATTGTACGTGTAACGTGTTATATTTTGAAATTCTTTACAATAACTAGCATATATCAATTAAAAATGTTGAATGACATCACGTGTGTTACGAAACATATTAATGTTATATTGTCGGATCAATACCCTTGTCAGATTCATGACTCTATCTGTATATTCATATATTTGTATGTCTAGCAAGATATATATGTCAATATGTATTTATAACGCTCACATTAGATAGTAATTAAAAAGCAACTTTAGTAGTAAATAAAGTTAACAGTTTAATTAAAAAACTGGCTATAAATCAGCTATTTGAATTCGCTTAATTATACACAGGATATTGCATGTGCGACCATATATAGAATAATGCTTTCGCAAGAAGTATAAACAAAATTAGAATCTTGGCGACTGATGGATATATTGTATAAAACAGATAATGAATTAATCAAAATATATAGCGAATTGCCAGACCGATGACTGCCAAGTGGCCTTTATATAGGGTAAGCCTTAAATGTAATTAGATAGAAGAAAACAGTGGCATACTTTCTATAAGATGCCTTTTCCAGCCTACAAATTATAAAAATAACGCATTTATCTATATGTCAAACCTAACACTCCAACAGAGAATTGTAGGCATAACCAAACTTTGTTTCATTATTTAAAATTTTTGGCAGCCATGAGCTATCATATGTATTTTCATTAAGAGTACAACAGAAAAGATATGTCTTTTTTTTTTTTTTTTTTAATTTTTTAATGACTGAAACACTAATAACTTTTAAATTCTCCGAATTTTTTTTACTTGTTTTCTAACTTGAGTGTCGGAGAGGGTTTTTTTTTTTTTGGTAAGAATCGCCATTTAGGGAAGCTTCAGATGAGTTAAATGATCAAAATTAAGTTACTAGGATCTTGAGCAAATTTTGATCAGACGAACAAAAAAAATGTTGCTAATTTTTAATTTTAATTAGGATAATGAATTACTTTGGTTCGTTTTTCAGCGTTAATAAGACGATAAAATTGAAATAAATTAACGTTCCTCTTGATTAACAAATGGAAATTTGAATAAATTTGTGATGGACTTTCCAATAATAATGATAAACTCTCAATAAAAAACTACAACCATCACTTTTCTCCGTATGGCACCCCCTTTCTCGAGTCCTGCCCTGAAGATAGTAAAAAATAAATTAAATTGCAAGATAAGCCCGGTTGGTTTGTATTTGATGACCAAATTGAAAGATGAAACTACGATATATTTAAGTGTAGAAGGTTGAATCTACAATAAAAGAAAATAGGGTCAATTATTGAAACAGGACGATAGGAAAATCGTCAGTTTGTTGTCGGCGTGTTGTTAGTAAGTCATAAGAAATAAAGTAACAAGCAGGAAAAGTAAATAGAGATAGGAATAACCGATTTTATAGAGGTTTGTCTCTAGGCTACGCCATTTGTAGTACTTTGGGGAACTTCCACTATATGTAAAAAGCATTACAATGTATATATTTAGTAAGAAAGGGATAGAAAAGATGGGAGATTATATGATACAGAGAGATTCGAAGAATTTAGTGTGTATTTTACTGAGTACAATGAGTTGAACGTCTGGAATAATTGGAAGAAAAGGATCCTTACGCTTGCAGAGTAAATTTTGATTTATAAGGACTGACTTGATGCCTTTAGTTGCCTGATTCTGGTATAATATGCCTTGAATACTGATGTATAGTTGCCCTTTTCTATATTGCTTGATTTTCCAATTCGTGGATGACTGAGAGATATCGAGAAACTACCGTTTTCTGATAGATCTGAGCTTGATGGTTGATTCTATTGTTTGATATGCTGGATTTAGTTTCTTGATCTTGCTCATAAAGTTAACTTTCCTTATTTAACTCTACTGACCTGCCAATTATGCGCCAGTTGTTTTCCTATCGTCTAGGAGTCGTTCCCGAATCTTCTAAACGGCAAATCTCTGAGTTGTCTTGTGCTCTCCAATAGTGTATTCGGGGACACGTGTACGTTGAGAGATGAGGTACGAAATCTGATCTTGAGTATTTCTATCTAAATTGTGCACTCTGGTGACTGGACGGTTCTACATGCTTTCGAAAACGTGTCACTTTCTGAGTTTATTCGGAGGTTGTAGATAGTTCAGAAGACGTGCTGCAGTTGATGCGACTCCCTAAGCGCATTTTTTAGAGATTTGAAATGATAAAAAACTGCCCAATCGTTCTCGGCCGTTGATGAAGATCAATCTAGAGCGTTGATTCGAATTTAGGGGGAAGTTAAGATTCAGGATTTTTGAAAATCATCTCATTTCTCTTACCCATTTTCCTTCTCTCATAAGCTTTCTCTCTCTCTCTGTCGTTCCCAAGTCCGAAACTCTTCATCTTCTTTTGCAATCTTCTTCATAGGTATAAATTCCTCTTCTTTTCTGTACGATCTGTGAATTGCTATGATTTCTCGGGTTTCAGACTCCGGTTATCGTTGAGTTTGAACTTTAACTCCATTAAAGTCTAGGCCATATCTGCTGCAATGGATAACTTGTTAAAGATGTTCAAGGCGGCCAGTGAGTCTATGGGTGAGTTGTCGGGCACCGTACCATCAGCTGCCAAAATAGAAGCTCTACCGATTCGCTCCACCGTGCTGATGGCGGAGGATGATGATCCTCACTGTGTCGGTTGGGGCCATCTAGATGAGAATCCGGAATCAATATTGACCATGGATGAGGTCATTGGGTGGCGAGAGGAATTTGACCTCACTATCGGAATGGAAGTTCACGCTCCCTATTCGGGAGAAATGGCTGATAATCCTTATGAGGGTTGGTCCGCCATCTATGAGATCGTCTTCTTGTTAGGACTAACCTTCCCTATGCCATGGTTGGCTTCAACGGTGTTGGCGTACTACCAAAACACTCTAGGCCAACTGATGCCGAGCTCGTGAAGGGCCATTCTCGGTGATCAGGGACTATAGATCAAGATCTATGAGTGGGTGAGGAAGATTTTTTTGAGCCCTATATTTCCTAAAGCAAAACTCCAATTCTAAAGGCCCGTTTGCCTTCGTGAGGGCTATAACTTGTTGTTGCTTGTTAATAGGTCCTAATCTTCCTTGGCTGCTTGTTTTACAGAAAGCTTCTTGACCTAAGCCCCCCGATTGTCTCCAAAGTTGCTCACTCGAGTGAACTAGATCTTGGCTGCATTTAAGCCTCCTTTTTCTCTTTCTTAACTCGACCGTAGAATTAGATCTTCTGCAAACATGTCTGGTGAGTGTGAAAAGGAACAATGAAAGTTTTTCATTCCGTTACCTTATTTGAAGTCTTAACGACTTGTTTTGCAGGAAATGGGAAGAGCAAAGCAGAGCCTCCATCTGTCGACGAGATGTCAGAGCGTATGTCGCGACGCAGTCTGACTCCTCGCAAGGGCAAAGCTCCTACTTCTTCTTTGGAGCCAATCGCGCTGGATAACGAGCCTTCGGCTACTCCTTCGCCAGTTGCAGGAACTCCACATCAACTCCCAAGCCATTGGATTGATCTTATAATAATTAACCAAAAATTCAAAATTACTAACAACATCAATGATCTAATCAAGACTTAGCATATGCAAATAATGAAATCACTTTATGATTTGAAATTTTTTTTAATTTTCTTTAAAAAGAAATGTTGACTCTAACCGCCTTTTCTGATTCACAAGATTAATTCTCTAATTAATTGCGTTTGCCGACATTGCAGTACCATTTTGTGTGCAAATTAAATATTTTAAAAAAATAATAGGGGAAAAACAACAGGTTCCCATTGATGTTGAGAAAGACGATTTCTTTAATTCATTTTGAATCATACATATTGGTGGATGCGGAGGTTATGAGGGACACAAATAAAATAATGACCAATCAAGTTTGAAGTTTTTCTTTGGATGAATAATAAAGTTTGAAGTTTGTGGCATTATTAATATGATTATAATTATAATTATGTGTTGTATTAAGCCTTCGTTTATAATACGGGTTTGAATTGAAATTTTTGGGGCAGAGTTTGTTGATTTTTTAAAAACCAGTTATAATTTTTTTTAACTTTTCAGAAAAAAAAAAACAAAAACTGAAATGAAAAACTTATGTTCACACTTGCAATCCAAACGCATGCTAAGTTTTCTGGTTGGAAGGTCAGTTGTGGAGCCATCAAATTAAAATAAATAAATAAATAAATAATTGAAAGGTCTTATAAACTAGTAGTATTACTGAACACCCAAAAATTTTGTTTTACGATTGAAACTGTTATTTTTCATTATCAAACTGTTATTTTTCATTATCAGTGGATATTGTAGTTATGTATAGCTGTTTGGTTAATCACTCAATGATTTGCCTATAATACAGTGTATTTATGTTAAAAAAAATTATAGTACATGACATAAAAAGAAATTCGTGATTTCTAATGGTTGAAAAATTAATTTAATAAGTAAAGTTGAAGTTCCTATTTGTACTGAAAATGCACAATACTATGTTTTTTTAGCGGGTAAAACTGTTATTTTATATACTCTATCGATACAACTCATTTTTAAACCGCTCAGATATAGCTGAGATACTGCTTGTGCATAGTAATTATCATATACATTACTTTACAGTAGTATTTGATTAAGAAATTAAAACAAATTCAAAAATTTCCGTCATCGGGGTCGGGACGGGGGCCTCGAGAGTGTGGGGGGTCGGGGTGAGGGGCAGCTGGCCTCGGGGGAGGGGGGTAGATCTGATCGGTTGGTTCGTCACCGGTGTAACGGGGACGTCGCCGACATCGAGGAAGGGAATGAGTGGGTTTTCTTAAAACTTTTTAAAAATTTTTTATTTATTAATCTATACTAATATGATATAATGTATACGATAATCATTATACACAGATAATATCTCAACCGTCCGATTACATCTTAACGGTTTAAAAATAAACTCTATCAATAAGGTATATAAAATGAATTTTATCATAATTTTACCCTTTTTTAGTGTAGAAATCTCTTTTTTCTTTGCTGAAATCTCCCATTCTTCTAAGTCCATTAATGCACGGAATTCTTGTTTCCAGAAAAAGAAAAAAAATGCACAGAATTATTGAACCTTTTACTAATAAAGTGGAAATTTGAAATTCTAATGTCCGTGTATATCATAACAAATAAACATAATTTTGACAGCATTTGATTACCATCTCTAGTTTTTAGTGCAGTCCAGCAAAGAAAATAACTTTGTTGTATCTCCGTTCGTACAACGTATGTCAAGCATATAATTATAGTTCACTTATTCAGGAAAAAAAAAAAATCTATACTAATAACCGTTTAAAGAAAATAACTAAATGAATACAAGCAGCCGCGTAACCAATCTATAGTTCTAGTAAAAATGTACATTGAAAGACAAATTTTAGAAGACTTACAAAATGACAAATCAATTTTTAATAGAGAGTAAAAGAGGAAAAAATGTAAAATTTTTAGATGTAAATGAAAAAATGAAAATTTATTAGGACAGAGGCCTTATAAATGAGTCTGTCCCATGTACCAACCCAACCAGATTACAAATCGGATTTGATTTCCTTTATAATAAATAAAGCCAAAGAATTAACAAAAGTTCACACAACTTAGCTTTAAAATTTCAGCCGAAATAATAATAAATTAAAAAACAAAAACAAAAAACAAAACTAATGAGTTGTGCTCTATAAAGTTCAAGCACGTTGCAACTTGCAACTCAGCCACAGAGCCCACACCTACTTGGCGCATACGGCACCAACGTGGCAGTAATCTATTAGTTGATGTTAATTCACTCTCTTTTTTAATTTATTTTTTAATTTAATTTTATTTATTTTATTTTTTCAAAAACAAATTTCTCTCTCTTTCGTTTTCCAGGGCCAACGCGTGAACCCAAGCTTTTGTAAAAGTCTGACTCGGACCAGTGTTCTTTGATTCACACGTAAAGTTTATTTATTTATCTAAAAGTGAAAGTTGCAACTTTGTATTTACTAATTTTACACTTAAAAAACGTGTTTTAAACTTCATCATAAAATCCAATTAAAATGTATCATCACTAGAAACGGGACCCCCCAAAAAAAAAAAAAAAAAAAAGCAGGACCAACGCAAAACATTTTTACTTTATTAAAGTGATATTGGTTTATGCTCAATCATTTATTTATTAGATTAATCCGTAATTGATTATTTAAAAAAATATGATTGATTATTAAAAAATTTTTAAATTTATGAATCTTCGTATATTATTTTTAAAGGTGTAAAAAACAGTTGTTCTCTTTTCAATTCTAACTGTAAATATAAGAAGAGAATGAATGCTTAATGCCATAATATTTATTTTACATATCATTTGTGCATATAATCATTAAATTATATTTTTTTTCAATAAAGAAGTGTGGCTAATGGACTAATTTCACAACCAGGGCAAAAAATAATTGAATATATATATATGTATCTATCTATACGAGGGTTAAAATTAACAAATTAAAATATAGTTGTGAACATGGCCTAACGGTATTTTTTTTTATTGAGATGGGTAAATGTCACAAAAGATGAATTGAGTTAGCAGCCTACCCTACTTATCCAGCTAATATTTGCTAGGTTTATTGAGCCACTTCACTACTGTTTTCACTGGTTTACTAGTCAAAATTCAGGTTCTAGTTCGATTGGTACGATATGACCTACTGTTAGAGATCAATAAAGACCGAATAACAGTGATCTTCTCCATCTATTGAACGGGTTGTCCGCTTTGTAATTGCCCACCCTACACCGACCTCTTGAGTATATATTTCAATAGGAATCACACAAAGGTAGATTGATATAATAGAAAGTAGAAACCTCTGATAAAATACCCACCAAGCAGATAAAGTGCATTACACGGTCCATTTCACGGATTGATAACTTACCCATTCTGTAACTTTGATGCCAAGTGTTCCTAAAATGGAAACTACTGAGTCGGGTGAATTGAATTATTTATGTTTGTTGGCATTCTAACCTCCTTCTCCTTTCAAAGCCTATCAAAAAGTGGTCACTGTGAAGCTTCAATGGCAGAATATGTATCCCCATTTAAAAATTACGATTTTGAATTCAAATCACTCCTTCTAACTTATAAAAAAGAAAAATAACAAATTAACATCATCATGTGTCACCAAAGATGACTATGGAGTGTTCTCAATTGTTTATAAATTTGATGGGAAGCTGGGAAGAATCTGAAATTTTTATATATAATTGAGAGAAGTTATAGAAAATTTATTTTATTTATGTATCAAGATTGTTTAGGATTTAATTGAATTACTTTAGGATTATTATTAGGATTTCTATCCATAAATAGAGTTAATATTTGTATTTTTCACTTCAAAATTTAACGATCGGTTGTAAACAAAAATTTCCTTCTTATTGCTATTTTCCCCCCCTAAATTTCTTCTTCCATAATTCTCCTCTAATTCTCCATCTCCTTCTTTCTCTTTCTATTATCTATATTAATCCGACACCAATATTATTATGGATTATTGTGCATTTTACAACACGATTTGAGTACACATGAATGTCTTTATTTATTTTTGTCGCTTATTTTTTAAAAAAGAAAAATTCCGATAAGAAGTGATTGATATTGCGTTACCAAAAATTCATATGATGTTCGCTGAAGATCATATACAAACGAGGCCAAGTTCTACCACATCGAGTATCATGCAATAAGAAAAAAAACCTTTCATCTTAGACCCCGAAAAAAAGAAAAAAAAGAAAAAATCAAGCACTCAAATCTTTAGGTATAGAAGCATTATGAAATCTTTTACCGGTACACCATATATTTTTCTTTTTTTTTTTGCTTTTTTTACTTTTCAATAATGCATTCTAACTTCAAGAAAACAACTTTTTTTTTTCTTTCCTGAAAACAATAATTAATAAAGAAATAATGTTATTCAGATTTCAAAATTTCAAACATTACGAAATTTAGGGGCCGTTCATTCTTATTTATTTTTTTGTGGAAGAGTTTCAGCTCTAATTTGCGCTGACAAAAGAACCCACGGACCCTCCACTCACGCGGCCCCATTTTCAGAGTCTTCAATTTATTTATTTATTTATTTTAAATAGCTGATGAACAGCTGCCCAACTGCTCTCTCTCTCTGTATCTATCTCTCTCTCTCTCTCTCTCCCTCCCCCGCCCGAAACTTCCACCCAAGAAACTCGCGTCTAAACCTCCCCAAAACAGCGTACGTATATAAACTGCCCACCTTTCTATCTCTCTCTCACTAGCGCCAGACGGACAGACAGACAGACATCCAACTCAAGCAAACACCCAATATATATTTTCTTGTTCGTCCCTCATTTCTCTCGCCGGTGGCCAATTCCAGCCCCGCCCTAAAAAAAAATTAAAAAAAAACCTTATTCTGATCAAACTTCCTAGTTCGATCTCTGGGTCGGAATATGATGCCAGAGATCGAACAGTCGTCACAGCCACAGCAGAATGTCGTCTCCTCCGCCGCCGCCATCGGCGCCGACGAGAAGGCGGCGCTGTTCGGAAAGTACGAGGTCGGGAAGCTCCTGGGTTGCGGCGCGTTCGCAAAGGTTTACCACGCGCGGAACATCCGCACCGGACAGAGCGTGGCGATCAAGGTGATAAACAAGAAGAAGATCCTGGCCACGAATTCGAACCTGGCCAACAACGTGAAGAGGGAGATCTCGATCATGAAGCGCCTCCGACACCGGAACATCGTCAAGCTCCACGAGGTCTCCGCCTCCAAGTCCAAGATCTACTTCGTCATGGAGTTCATCAAGGGCGGCGAGCTCTTCGCCAAGGTCGCCAAGGGCCGCTTCTCCGAGGATCTAAGCCGCCGCTACTTCCGCCAGCTCATCTCCGCCGTCGGCTACTGCCACTCCCGCGGTGTCTTCCACCGCGACCTCAAGCCCGAGAACCTCCTCGTCGACGAGTACGGCAACCTCAAGGTCTCCGACTTCGGCCTTAGCGCCATCGCCGCCGACCAAGTCCGCGCCGACGGCCTCCTCCACACGCTTTGTGGGACCCCTGCCTACGTGGCCCCCGAGATTCTCGCGAAGCGAGGCTACGACGGTGCGAAGGTCGACGTCTGGTCGTGTGGGGTCATCCTCTTCGTGTTGACCGCCGGGTATCTGCCGTTCAACGACCCGAATCTGATGGCCATGTACAAGAAGATCTACAAGGGCGAGTACAGGTGTCCCAAATGGATGTCGCCGGATCTGAAGAAGTTCCTCTCTCGCCTCCTGGACACCAATCCCGAGACGAGGATCACCGTCGACGAGATCCTCCGTGACCCCTGGTTCAGCAAAGGTGGCTTATACGATCCGGCGACGATCAATTTCTACGAAGAAGACGATCAGGAGAAAATCAATGAAGATAATAAGGATGACCCCAAGATGAGCTTGAACGCGTTCGACATAATCTCGTTCTCCTCCGGGCTGGACCTGTCGGGTCTGTTCGATCCGTCGCACAATTCGGCGGAGGACGGACAGAGATTCCTGTCGAGGGATTCCCCGGAGGAGACCGTCGCGAAAGTCGAGGAGTTCGCGAAGGCGGAGAGGCTGAGGACGAAGAGGAGGAAGGACTCGGGGTTGGAGATCCAGGGGCAGGACGGTAATTTGGTGATCGGGATCGAGTTTTACCGGTTGACCGACAGTCTGGTGGTGGTGGAGGTGAAGAGCAAAGGCGGTGATCCTGGTCTGTACAAGGACACGTGGAGGTTTAAACTCAGGCCTTTGTTGACCGGGTCAACGGCGGATGATTCAGAGGCGTCCACTTCTTCTTCTGCTACGACTTCTTCTTCTTCTTTGCAGGTTTCCGATGAATAGAAGTCTGAAGTATTCATGTTTGGCTCGTCGACACAAGAATTATTATATTAAATTTTAAAATATTTCTCCGAATCGGGATTCTAATGTTGTTGTCTGTTTACATTTACTTAGATTAATGAGTGTTGTAAATTGTCGTTTTTTAATTCATAGAAAGAAAAAAAAGAACAAAAAAAGTTGTGTGTTTTTGTTTTGTTGGTTTGAGGAATAAACTTGGTTAATCTTACTAGTAAGTTAGTTTAGAAGAAGAAGAAGTGCAGGAGGAGGAGCAGAAGTATATCTATATATGTGTGTGTGTATAAAAGTTGTAGAATAAGTTGCGTATATGCCTTTGTGTATGTAACAACAACGGAGAGTGAAGGGTTAGAGCATAACTCAACTCCGACTCCTCAACCAATTATCATGCAATTCCTTCTCTATTTCAATATCAAATTATTATGTTCTTGATCTGTTATGCGCAGAATTTATTCAAATTCTTCTCTATCTTTAATTCCGTAACTTGCAAGCTCGAAGGGTTTGGCCGCGCAATGGTGAATCATTTGGCCTTAATGTCTTAAGAAACATTATTAAGTCTAAGGCTCAATTCCTCTTGAGTTGCTAACAATTTCTTGGGTTCATGTTTGTAGGTCGAAGGTATGATATTTACTTGATCCATGTGAAGGGAGCACTTTATATAGATTCCGAAAATTAATTGAGATAAAATCTCGGACATCATGATTATTAAAAAAAATTTAAAGGCCTAACTTGTAAGCTTGCGGCCTAACTTGTAAGCTTGCTGCACTACTAACTAAACCGTTCACAGTCGAAGTTTGAAGTCAGGGTGTGTTGCTTTTGTCTTGTTTTGTCTTGTTTTTTTGGTTTTTTTTTGTTTTGTTTTTTTTTTTTTGTTGGTAATGTTGAATTCTTATCATTAAGAAAGGGAGACAAAATTGGCACAAAATTTGAAATATTTCCGTGAATGTAGTATCAAATTGTGTATGAATTATAGGCCACTGTCGTACGGGTAGTGGTTATGATAACATCCAGAGAGTTTGGACGGCACGGCGTCTACATGAATTGAACTTCACGTATGGGTGAACCAGTAGAAAATAGGAAACTTTTGTTAAACAGGAAAGCGTGATTTTCGTGCTCCACTTTATTGTTTTTCTCCCCATAAGATTATGTTACTTTTATTTGGCGGCAAGTGATTTTAATCCCTCAATTATTTGGTCCCAGATTAACTAATTTCATTACGTATGGTATTTGCATAATTAGCGGGGGGGTTCAGGAGCGGGATTTTTGTCCATTTCTCGTTTTATTTTTGTTGTCCAAACTGGTACGAATAAAATAATTTGGTATTTCATTTTCCTTTGGAAAAAAAATTTTGTGTTTCATTTTCCTTTGATAAAAAAATCGTTTTTAATGTTTATTATCTACCCAATTTTTGTCCCAATCCAATTTGCTGTGTTAACTAAAATAAATTAAAATTAAAATTAAAAAGGGCATCGCCAAATTAATAATATAACATCTCTAATGTAATGTTAAATTAATAATAAGTCAATAATAAATTTTAATATTTGGATGAAAAAAGTATTATTTAATATAGTCATATCTTTCATGTTAAATTTGCCACGTGCTAAACTCTATGACAAATTTACTACAAGGTATAGCCAACGTTAAATTTCACTTTTGATTCTTATTGGTTATTATCTCATGTAATTATTATAATATTTTTATTTTTTAATTATTTAAATGCTAAAAGTTCACTTGTATAACTTTCAAAACACAATAATAATGACAAAAGGTAGAAATAATATTAAAAATAACAAAATTCATTAGAACATAAAGTAATATATTGTTATTTTTCATATTATTTTGTAACAGATATAATATTAACATATACAAACACATTGGAGATGGTATTATTAGTACTATTTTATGTCAATTATAATATCAAATAACATAGAATATATTACGTGACATTTTTGTATATTTTTTTTAATCAATGCTATCGGCGGCCATAAAAACAGGATTGTAAATATAGTCGGGCCAAATGAACCTTTGTTAGCCCCCGCTGTCTTAAATTTAAGTTAGGTCTCAAATTTTCTCACCACAAACCTTAAACACATATAGTAAAATCGAATTGGTAAAGTTGAAATTTAAGAATTTAAAAATAATTTATATGATAAATAAATCATAATTATATAACAAAAAACTTAAAAATCAATGTTCTCTAAAAATTTTGCTATTTTTTAATTTCACATGTATAAATAAGGTTATATATAATAATATCATAAATTTAACATCATTTTATATTTATTTTCACTATAATATTAAAATAAATAATATTAAAATTATCAACTTTAATATTAACATGAGAGCTTAACAAAATTACAATTACACCGAGACACGCTATTCACCGAATTTTGTCGTATAAACAGGCCATGTGGTGCACAAACACCGAGGGGGGTTTACATGAGTTCAATCCAGCCCATGGGCCTTTGTTGGAACTAAACGGCCCAACAAGAAGAGAATAATGTTAGAAGCCCATTACGTTTTAATGGGCCCAAATCCGACTACACTGCATTTCTCAGTTCCGTCTTGGCAAGTGAACTTTAGGGCAGGAAGTCGAAGAACAGGGAGGGCGGCAAATGGAGCGAAATTGCTTCATTACTTCATTGTAATGTGTTTGGAAAGCAAGCATAAAAAAACACACAAAACCCTGTTTGGGTTTTTCTAAAGGTAAAAGTTTTTTTTTTTTTTTTTTCCCTTCTTTTTTTATTTTTATTTTTATTTTTTTTTTGGGGTTTTCCTCGTTGTTGCTCAAAACAACGTTATTTTGATTCAGAAACCTCTTCATTCATTCATATGCATGCCACTTTCCAACTGCTGTTGTTGTGTGGAGTTGAGCTCCAAGGCATTTGTTTGCTGTTTACTGGGAAAATTTGGAGGAAGAAAGTAATGCTTAAACTAGATAAATAACCTTGAACATCAAAATGAAAAGGGGGAAAAAAAAAAGTTCAATAAGTTGTAATTTGTGTAAATATCTCACTTTCTGTCGAAACCAATCAACAATGGAGTTTTGGATACAATATAACACACTGTTGTGACGTCATTTTGCATGCTTATCCATGTTGAATGGTTTGGTTGTTAGTTTCAGAATCCTTGAGGTGGAACTAGTAAGTTTAATCCAGCAGATATATATATATATTTTCTTAATATAAATGTTATATTTTATCTTTGGAGTTTCTATAGTTTCAGGGCGTTACGGTGTTCAGAAAAGCATTGGACGATGTCTGCGGATGTTGGCAAAATTGGATCTTCGAAACAAAAAAACTTGAAGGATACTCCGAGAAAGACTCGGAGAACTCTTAATGGAAGTGAGGATGGTGTTAGGAGGGGCTTTAAATTGGGAGCGAAAGATAAAAGGATTCAGATTGGTCAAAAAGGGAATGAGGGAATGTATGATGGGAAGAGAAGGTTGGGACTGTCGAGTTCTAATAAAACACGGAAGAGAATCTATGCTGATCGAGGAATAGGCGAGGAGGTCACAAGTAAGGGCAATGAGGAGGGGTCTAAGTCTAACAGGAAGGCAGCTTTTCCAAGGAAGCGGCATAACGAGCAGAGAGACAATGATGTTGTTGAAGCAAAGGGCAGGAGTGTGTCACCTGATCATCGCTCGATGTGGGGTTCCAGCAAGTTGGCGGTGGATGGTTCTGAAAGTAAACGTGCTCCTCGTAGGGCAAAGAGTGTGGTGAGAGGCGACAGAGTATCCGATATACCTCGGGTGAAGCGGATTGATAAGGAGGAATTTGCTAAAGTGAACGGTGGGTTGTTGAAGAAACATACCAAGAGTAAGTTTGATTCGAGTAAGGGCTTGGAAACTGGCAAGAAGAAGGTTGGTGACAAGAAAAGCCGTAGTGAAGATTTGGAGGATTTAGATGAGAAGCCAAAGAAGAGAAAGCTGGTTATTCGGATAGATAAGTATGATATATCAAATAAGAGGCTAGATGATGGCATTGCAAATACTGGTTAGTTTATTTGTTTACCTATTTTTAGTGTAATTTCAATGTATATTCCTATTAATTTTAATTATGTAGCTATGCATTCCTTAGAACTTATTTATACTTGCTTCCAGATATTAAGAAAGAGGAGAAAACAGATTTTGAGGAAAAAGCAGAAATGTCAAAGAATGCACAATTCAGGGCAATACAACCAAGCCCCTCCATCCTTGCCTACGTAGAAGATAATGTAATTTGTATGCGTCCATCTGACGTTTTGCCTCTCTAATAATTACACTTTTCCCCCTTAAATATACCTTCCTGACATTAGGCTATATTTCTTCAAGTTATTCCAATTTTATTATAATGATTTTGATAATTCGGTTGACAGTTCTTGGGTCGAAGGCGCTTGATGAGCTACGGAGGGCAGGCTACAACACCGAACTCTCTTCCCCTCTAGATAACATTCCGTTCTCTAACAGCTCAGAAAGAGAGCGAATTGAAGAAAGTGTATGCGTTCTGAATCACTTTTAGATACACTCATGATTCGTTAGTCCTTTCCTCTATCTGTTCATTCCTAAACTCATCTGTTATGTTAATTCATTTCATTTCCAACTCTTTTGTACAGATATTTAGGAACAAGCTGACATTTTTTGCCGCTGCTAAGGCTTCATCATCATTTCCACCACCTGACTTACCGGAGATTGCATTTGCAGGTGGATATTTCAAAATTTCAGCCTTTTTCCTGTCCTTGATCTGTTCTTTATCTTGACTATGGTCTGGTTAAAAGTGATTGCAATGTCAGTACACGAATTTGACTGATTAGAATAACAAAATAAAATCTTATTGGTTAGCTACTTCATTCTGAGCTTGGCTATATGTCTAGATTATTGAAAAAAAAATCAAAATCAAAATAGTAAGGGCTATTCTAAGTTAGACTGCTTATAGGATATACTAACTTTGATTGCCTCTTTCAGGAAGATCGAATGTTGGAAAGTCATCACTACTTAACGCACTCACAAGACAATGGGGTGTTGCGCGGACATCTGATAAACCTGGCCATACGCAGGTGTGTTTCTTTGTCAGAAACTTTGGTCGTAGGTTTTTTTAGTTGTGTCTTTTGTTTTGGCTGTCTGACGGTTACGGTTCTTCTGCAGACTATTAATTTCTTCAATCTGGGACCAAAGCTTAACTTGGTTGATTTGCCTGGTTATGGCTTTGCATTCGCAAAAGAAGAAGTTAAAGATGCTTGGGAGGAGCTTGTGAGTGCAAAAACTAAAGTTGTCCTTTTATTGTTTATTTAAGTTTGGTGTTAGGACTTTAAGATTTGTCACAACTCATAATTATCTTAAATTGTTAAGATGGCTAATTTGCATTGTTATCTTGATGACTGATGGAGTCAAAGCTCTAATTTTGCTTTGTCATCACCTCCCTTGCTTTCGGTAGTCCATCATAACCTTATCTTGGATTGTTCACTTTGTCTCATTTAGTTTTCAGATATTCGTGAGCCTATGAACTTTTTTTTTGCCCCTTCCAAACGTAGGGCTTTCACGAATTAGGGAACCTAGACTTATTAGCTTCTTATCTATGCCTGCATTAATATTTGTTCCTATGGTTGTGACTTTTTAGGTAAAGGAGTATGTTTCCACTAGAGTTGGTTTAAAAAGGGTTTGTCTTCTTATTGATACAAAATGGGGAATGAAGCCAAGGGATCGTGAACTCATCGACTTAATGGAAAGGTTATACAATGACGCAGACTTATAAAACCGTTGTTCATTCCATTTTCTGAATGTGTAACTGAACCAAAGGGAATGTACAAACTGCAAAGTACATGCTGTGGATTTTGACATTTACATTTGTAAATCGAAAGAAATATTAGTTTTGCTTGAGTCTCATGATGTCTTTTACTTTTCCACAGAGCTCAAACCAAGTACCAGATTGTTTTGACCAAGACAGATGTGGTTTTCCCAATTGATGTGGCACGTCGTGCAATGCAGATTGAAGAGGTGACCGTAACACGAGACCCATTCACGCTTAATTCTTTGAAATTGTTCCTGAAGTTTTTGCCGGAGTGACGATTGTTCTTCTTGCCTTTTGATTTTTGCAGAGCCTCAAGGCACATAAGTCTGTTGTCCAGCCCGTGGTATGGAGAGAGCATGTTCATTTGATAAACACCTTCATCATTGTTGGACTCGGAAGCAACCTAATTTCTTTTCTTCGATTCTGATTCCAGATGATGGTGAGCTCAAAATCTGGAGCTGGTATCCGGAGTTTAAGAACCGTGCTTGCAAAGATAGCTCGCCTTGCCAAACGCTAGTCCTTGTCTTGATCAGGTTAATTTAATCTTCTCGGAATTTCTTTTCCCAAATCAAATTGTTATGAATTGACATTGGAAGTGAAATTTGTTATGTTTTGTTCTTTCTTTGCAGGTTGGACTTTCTGTTGATGCTGTTGTTAGGTTGCTGTTTGAGTATAGATTAGAGAGCTACAAAATTTACTTCCAAATCAAAAATAAAAAAAAAATAAAAAAGGATACAAATTTTGTTTAAATGGTAGTGGCAGAGTTGTGGTATTGCCAACATGGTAATTTTATAATGCTAATTGCTAGTTCAGGAGTAGGAAAAAAAAATTTTGGTTGATACAGATATAACTGCAATATATATATATTCTTGGGAGAAACTAGAAAGCTCTGCAGATTTTGAAAGCTTTAGAAAGAATTGGTTTTGAATGCTTAAAAGACTTATCTTTGGCTCAGTTAAAGTATAGAGATTTATACGGTGGGACTTGAAGCAATCACTATCGGTGATGTTATATTTTTTTAACCGTTAGATTCGTACATTATTGATATGACTTGAAGCAATCACTATCGGTGATGTTATATTTTTTAACTGTTAGATTCGTATATTATTGATATGAGGTTATCCCGTAAAAAAAGACCTAAGATGATCACGCCTGATTCACCAAAGATGATCACGCCAAGAATCACGTCACTGGATATTATCTTCTTTTAGCCGCCTGGGTGCATTGGACCTTTTGTTTTCCCTTTTGGCAGCTTAGAAAGTGCTATCTGACATGCCCAAAAGTTAATTGTTGCTAGTGAATGATTTTGTGTAATTATCTAAACTGATTAGCATATAAATATATATATATATATATATATAGGCATATATATTAGTCAGTACTCATGGTCCGTGGAGTGCGTGGTTTCATTTTAACTTTTCTATTGAACCATGTTCTCAAATGGATTTTATTTTATTTTATTTTATTTTTTTAATAATTTGGATATGGGAGGATTCGAACTCTATATTTTAAGGTGGAGTCAGATGTGAAATAAGTATAAGTTAAATGCAATTGCGAGCTCCAGCTATAGTAAGGAGGGGAAGAAAAATGGGGGACAACACAGAGGGCTCCATAGGTCTGACTTTTTTTGGTTTTACAATTGTTTTACTTTGGAAGGATGAGCATAATTCCACCCAGAAGAAAAATAAAATAAAATAAGGATATAGGTTACTTTTATCATTTTTTAAAAAAATTAGGATATGGGTTGGCTCGTTAGGTATAACTTCACCACTACTATAAGCGTACAAGAAATAATAACTCCACTATGTCTAGTCACAATATAGCAAGCAACGTCTAGGGGAGAAGCTTCAATTCACTATTTTTTTTAATAAATAATATTAGCACGTTTGGATATTTAAATTTTTATATCAATTTATATATATATATATTTATAAATCAATAAAAATTATAATTAGTTCTTGAAAAGTAAACAAACTCTGACTTAACAGTTTAATCTCCAACGGCGAATCAAAGGAGGGTCTGCAACTCAATTTTAGCAAATGAAGGATGAAAAAGAATGATATAAGCCATCATTTTTCGTTTTTAAATTTTGCTCACTCATAATTTAACAATAATATCCCAACATAATTTCATTCAAAGGTAAAGAATTTGAATCTCCCCACCTTTAAATTTTTTTAAAAAAATCATAGGATATTTTGTCTTTTTTTTTTTTTTTTTTTTTACTTTTTCTTCTCTAAACTTTTTTATTAGTCATGTTTTCACTATCTTTAACAATTTATGATATAACTTAGCTTTTCTTTATATGAAAACAAACATATTATGATTGTAATTATTTTTTCATCATTAACTACGGGCTTGTTTGGACCAACAATCCAAATCATATAATTATAATATAATATTTATTTTTTCTCTTAATTTAGTATTCACTCAGTTTTATAATTCAAATTTAAAACTTCATAATTTTGCATAGACAAGTTCAAATAAGATGATTTTTTTTATAATCTGTATAGAATTTTAAATAAAGAAACAAGTTTCATATTGATATATATTTTTTTAAATACATTTCAAGTTTTTATATTTTTAACTCAAAAATTCAAATATCTCGATAAATAATCAATAAACTCAAAAAATTTAGAAAAAAATAAAAAAAATTTGATTATATTAATATTGCAAACTCAAATTTTACATTCTAAATCTTAATATCAGATACATGCATCATTTCATTATATTTTGATATCTAAAAAAAAAAAAAAAGAATAAAAGAGAGAAAACATAGCCAACCGTAATTTTTTTTTTCCACCCTTCTAGAAATTCTCTAATTGGGACAATTGGATAATTGCAGTGTTGACAGTCAAATAAGTAAGGTCAAAGGCAGCATCGCATTGTCCTATTTATCCCCCACATTATTTAATTTCGTCTTATTCTATTCTATACTATTTCTTCTTTTTTCCATTCCAAAAGTAAAAACCGACACCTTTGACATTTCTTTCTCTTCTTTCTTCAGCAACACCGCTTCTTTCTCTTCTCTTCTCCAATTCAACACTTTTCTTAACAATTTTACACTTTCCTCTTCTCTCTCGCAAACCCACCATTTTTCTCAATATCTGTTAGAGAGAGAAAGAGAGAGAGGAGAGAGAGAGAGAGAATTGAGCAATGTGTCCTCTCAGAATCATCCTGATATTCCTCTCCGCCACTCTCGCCGGCTTCTTCGTCCTCAGAAACCTCAAGTCCGACCCGATTTCTCAATATCCTTCAGAAGACGAAACCCACGAAATTCTCGACGAGTCCGCGAAAACCCAATCGCCAAATTCGACGACTTCTCCTTTCTCCAAGGTTGGTTTTGAATTTTGGCCAAATTTGGTTTCTGGGTTCTCAAAAAGTTTCAATTTTGTTCTACATTTTCGGTTGTTTCCATGTATTTTATCTCCAGGTGTGCTCGGCTATGGAGTCTGGGTTTTGGACCTGCGTGGACATGGCTAGCGGTCGCTACCTCTGGAGGCATTTGGTATCTTCCAACTCCGAGCGATCGGATTGATTGAATGATGTTCTTTCAGGTTTGGATTGGCTACGGTCTCTATAACACTAAACTTCCTTTGTAAGAAGTGTAATTTTAGACTGAAACTCTCGTGTTGATTGTTGATGGTGGTGATGGAGGTTTAGTTGATATGATTTAATACTATCCATACCTCATGTCTTGTAATTCTTGTTTGTATGTTGAAATGTAGATGTTGTTGAGAATTGGAGGATGAATGTGGTGTAGTAATGGAATAAGGTGGCGTTTTTCTTGTCTCTTGTGGACCTACTTATTTCTTTTTAAATGACAGAAATTTACCAACTCCTAATCCTCAATTTGGGTGGGGAATTTTATAGTATCTCTGTGAGATTATTTTCTTTTCTCGAGTTTGTGGAGCCAAATTATCACCCCGATGAAGAGTAATTACGCAGATCGACCTTCTAATCTTGTAAGATCTGGCGGCTGCTGAAAATAGACAGACATGGCTCACTTATTGAGGGTGAATTACTATAAATCTTGTGTGTGCTCTATTTGGGCGCTTAATCCATAATCACTTTATATAATATTTTTTTTTATAGGTTTTTCTACATAGAAGTTTGGCACATGATGCACTTCCCTGTTGTTATGTTACTTTGTATTGTTTGTAATACCGAGTCTATTGCACTTCTTGTGGTAATGTGATATGTAGCAGAACTGATTGAAGTCAATTCTGCCGTTGTTTTCCATGCCTTGTATCGAATTCGGTTTCATTCTTTTCGGAATTCGCATTGCAACACGACCTGTAAAATGAGCTGCAATTAGCCAGCAAGACGAACGCAGGCACGCCCCATCTGTGTTTGTGCGTTGCGCACATTTTAAGTTTAGATTTTTGATCTTTCAGTGAAAGCATTTTATCAGAATCTACTTGGAATTCCCATCAAGTAAAAATATAGGAGATCAATTGGTGTCAAGTGACTCTGTCAAATAAAACGATTGTTGGACATAATACTACTTGATTTTTTTTTTTTTTTTTTTTTGGAATCCTTCCTGTTATAACCTAATGTAGTTGACAAGATCTGTTGTGGTTAAACGTTTCGTGGATGCGAGATTTGTCTAGAGTTGAAGAAATTCTATGGTAGTAAGGATCAGCAAATGCTTAGAAATAGTTGTTTCTGGATCATAACTCCTTAAATTGTAATTTACCAGTAATTAGACTCAAAACTTAATTAGCTGTACTGCTTTCGAATCTTAATTTGTGGGCAAGCAAAGACCGGTTTTGCGGACGCCAATATTTCTGGTTGCATGTTAGGTGACTTACTACGTGATAGATAATTGATTTGGTGCTGATGTATTCATTTGATGTCATTTTCCAAATCTGACCAACTAAAAAATATTCAGGGCAGCTATGTATTCACGTATAAACTTCAAACACAAAAAGTTCACTGACGGCGGAATGATATTCCTGTCTGGAAATTTTACACCGTAATGTATTCTCTAAGGTTTCTTGGTTATGATTTTTCTTCTTCGACGAAGCGTTCAATTATCTTTTTGTCTTCTGGTTTTAGTTTGGCGGTGATTTCATGGCATATCAGGATCTGTTTCCACGGAATCATGTTATAAGCAATACGTGCAAAGGACTACTTGTCATTGATGATTGAGTTGCATCATGAGTGCTTAACAACTCTCTCTCTCTCTCTGCCAGAAAAGCAAACCTTGAAGATCTGAAAATTTGGTGAAGCTGCTTCTGTTTTGTCCTTTTAATACTTGAAAGGACATTTGGAACAATTCAAACATATTTGGGGGTTGGATTTGTTGTCTCGAAACATAGGGTTCGTTGAGATCATAGATTCAAATTTACAATTATAACAGTAAATTCGATGCTTGAAAAGACATTTGGAACAATTCAAACATCTTTGGGGTTGGATTTATCATCTCGAAACTTAAGATCCGTTTGAATTATAGGTTCAAATTTATAATTATAACAGTAAATTCGAATGGTTATGAGAGAAAATTGAATAAAGAAGTTTTGAAAAGTGTGAGTTTAACATGAGCTTAATTTGTTAGTTTTCAGGAGATAGTCCCCTAGTTTTCAGCAATCCTGAAAATGGGATATTTACAAAACAAATGGATTTGCCGTCTCGGAACTTTGGTCCATTTACAAAACCAATTGGCCAAAAGTAGCATACAAATCTGCACAAATGATTAAAAGAGGATCAAAATAATGAGAGAGGAAGTGAAAAAGAGTTCATAGTTTAAAAAAAAAAAAAGGTATAGTTTCAATTTTAGTACTTTATTTATTTTTTCTTTTTTTTAGGAAAAATAGTCGGTTTTTAGTTAAATAATAATAATAATAATACTCATGTCATGAATTCATATGGGCGTCTGTAATGGAGCAATGGTAAGTCCCTTCTTTTTTTTTTTCTTTTTTTTTGCTCTGAAGTCTGGACCAATGGTTAGTCCTTGCCTCTTGTTCTCTCTTTTTCTTCTCCCCCTTTTTCGTAAAGAGATTTTTTTTTTTTAAAGGTAAATGTAAAGAGAATTATTTTGGTCTTTGCAAAAGACTGAACCATTGCTCAGGTGTTGGTCCAATCACATTTTCTCAATTTGAGGCACGCCACGTGGCCAAAACTAGGAAGCCGTGCGTTTAGAGTCGCACAGATGTCCGCCGACGAGTCATTTTGAAAGTTCCAACTCGCAGGCTTTATTTATTCACCAAAAAATAAAAATAAAGAGAAAAAGAAAAAGAAAAAGAAAACAACTCCCAAGCTTTAATTAATAAGAAAATAGTATTTCGTGGGTGATGCTATTTTATATTAACGTTTTGTTTTTATGTTTTAGTTTTAGTTTTAATTTTGTAATAAATGAGATAGTTCTTCCATTTTTGACTTGTTTTTTTATGAGTGTTTAATTTAAATTGTTTTTTAGCAGTATATGTTTATTGATTCCGTTAGTATTAGGACTATGCGGAGTTTGTTGAAGTCTATGTGTTACGAGTGACTATCTCTCGATCGATCGAAATATTTCATCGATTGTAGATGTTTTTCTAAAAGGAGTTTTTTACATGCTCGATTATAGGATTGTCAAGGAATTTGAAGAATTTTCCCGTCACTAGGTTTCAGCTTATGTCTTCCTCATTGAGTTTCATTAGATTTTACTGATAGAATTGATCTTAGTTGAGGGCTATGTCTCTTGTATCATATGGTTGTTTCATCTTTGGTATTAGTATTTGTACTCAATTTTAATTTGCATAATAATTTTTCTTTTAAAAAAATAAAAAATAATATTTTATTTTTTTAAAGCAAAATAATATTTGGTTTGAATTTGGAGGTGTGAACTCAAACTCTACCTTATAATAAAATCGGGTATCTAATTATCGTTAGACCAATCACAAAAAAGTGCCATTTTTTAGAAATATTTATTTTTTAAATAAATTTTTGAAATTTATTAAATTGAGACAATAATTATTTTAAATATATTAATTGATATGATCGTGCGTTTAACTCCTACTTCGGACACAACAATAAATTACCATATTTACGAAAATATATAATACAGACAATAAATTTTTAAATTTTGACTTGATAAATAATTCCATATTTACTAAATATAATACAGATAATAAATTTATAAAAATTTGACTTGATAAATATTTTTTTAAATGTATTAATAGTAAATTTACTTTTAGTAAATATATTATTTATATAGTGAATTGTCTATTATTTATGTGTTTGCTGGACGGGTTAGAATTGGATTTTTTGGATTGGATTTTAGTTGAATTGAATTGTATATTTTGGTGAGGCATTTGAATTATTAAAATTAAAAAGTTCAAAAAATTGAAATGTGTTTGACAAAAAATCAATATAAAATTTATTTAATTTATCTCGAAATTCTATGTAATTAAAAAAATCATTCTATTTAGACTTATATATATTATATGTAAAGTTATGGACTCCATAACCAATTTAATACCATATTTTTAACTTTAGTTATTTACTAAAAACTATTATTTATTTTTTCTCTCAAATTTAGAGTTAAATTAATTATAATTAATCTTTTTAAAAAGGTTAATTAAATATAATTGATTAACGTGCCATTCTTTCTCTCTTTTAATAATTACTAGTGTAAATTAATGTGCTACACATATATTATTTATGCGAAAAAAAATTAGCAATACTAGATAAAGGATTAAATTATTAAAAAAAAAAAGGAAGAAAATTAAAGAACCAAAAATTGAGACTTCTGTAATATAGTTATAAATTACAAAAATTGACACATCTATATATAGTTATAGATTATTACTGATTATTTTCTTTAAATCAATCATTTTTTAAATAATTGTTTTTTTTTTTGTTTGTTTCAAACTTAAAGAATTAGGGTCGTTGAACCTAATTTCTTTAAATTTGGAAAAAAAAAAAAACCCATGTACTCTTTAGTCATCAATCACCAACGGTCGAATTTCAGGGTGAATCTATCTATCCAGTGGAGAGAGAGAGAGAGAGAGAGACGATGAGACAAAGAAAGAGAGCACAGAGAGAGCCGTCAGAAAACCTAAGCAAGGAATCGTCAGAAGAAGAGAATCAGATCGGCGATGGAGACGACGGAGAACAGAAAGGGTTTTACGCCTGCTATCTACTCATCTCCCTCAGCCCTCGCCACAAAGGCCACACTTACATCGGGTACTACTCGCCTTCTCCTTCCAATTCAATTCCAATTTATCCATCCTTTTTCATTTCAAAAATTTTTTTTTTTGTGGCTAGATTTCTGATCTGGAACTTTCTGATGCAGATTCACGGTGAACCCACGCCGTCGTATCAGGCAGCACAACGGCGAAATCGGGTGCGGAGCGTGGCGAACCAAGAAGCGGCGTCCTTGGGAGATGGTCTTGTGCATCCATGGCTTCCCTTCTAACGTTTCCGCTCTTCAGGTTTTGGTTCTTTTCTTATTCCATTTTTGTGGGTCTTCTTGATTATTTTATAGCTCTACTCGGATTTGAGTTTAAGAGGATATATTTGCTGATAATTTGTATTTAGTAGATCTGAACTCTTTGTAAGAAGAATCGGGTCAGTTCAACTACAACAAAATAGATTCTTTATCGCTTTTTGTTAAGTGGGTCTTAATCTAAAACCTCTGCAAATTCATATGTATACTTGTTGCTTCTGAATTTGTTGTATTTTATTGGTGTTTGAAGTCCTATTTTAACATGATTTACAATGGAATTTGCAGTTTGAATGGGCATGGCAGCACCCAAACGAATCATTGGCGGTTAGGAAGGCCGCTGCAAGTTTTAAATCGTTATCAGGAATTGGCAATAAGATCAAACTTGCTTACACCATGCTTACGCTCCCGTCGTGGCAGAGGTAAGATAATATGATCTGATAAGCCATGTGACCAATTAGATCTTGACATTGCTTTGTCTACAACATACTCATGTTTATCTGTTCGTATGCTAACAGCTTGAACATCACTGTGAACTATTTCTCGACAAAGTACACAAAGCACGGTGCTGGCTGCCCGAGCTTGCCACAGCACATGAAGGTCAAGATTTGCCCCATGGATGAGCTTCCGTGCTATGTTAAAGGAGATGAGAGTTTGATTGAAAATGACGATGAATGGGGTAAGGAAGAATGGGATGAAGCTAGCAGTGAAAGTAAAATTGCAGAAGAGCCATCGTTGGATTCCATGTTTGGAAATGCAGAAGAACATGATACGAACTATATGGGTGATGAGATGGCTGATGGACTATCTGGGTGGATGACTGAAGGAGAAGATTGTAGAGAACCGCCTATTTTCACCGAGTTGTCAGAAATACCATCTTCAAATGCGAGTAGTAGTAGTTCATATGTTGGAGAATTTGTCGATGATACAGGTATCTCTGGGTTGGTTAAAGACAGCAGTTTTGAATCAAAGCGGCCTGCAAAACAACCATCCAAGTTTCTAGTAACTATAGATGATGATCAACCACCAAGTAGTCATGTTGTGCCTAGTGAAGTAGAGGTGATAGATGTGACGACCCCATCTCCTCTATGCCGAAGTAGCTTGTGGTGCCACAAGTCTCATGAAAGAGGAACGAATGAAGAGCGCCATATCGTGCCTAGTGAAGCTGAGGTGATAGATTTGACGACTCCATCTCCTCTTTTGAGAAGTAGCCTATGGAGTGATTGATTAACTATGCCTAAAAGGGCATTAAATGGGAAAATATCTTTAAATTTTAGGGTGTTGTAGAAAATGCTTGTTTTCTGTATTTTAGTTACCCTACAATAAAAGGCTAATATTGCAGTTCATTCTCGCTGATCGCGGCATACTTATTGTACTGTATAATGTTTACACACTCTACAATGAATCAGTAAGAATTGAAAACAATCTTGATTGTCTAAAGTAGCTGTATTGTTGTTTTTGCTCTCTTATTTTTCTCATTTTATACTTATTTGTGTTGAGAACCAAAATTTTCCTCCCGTCTATTAATAGCAAAATGTGGTGGAAAGATTAAATGGAAGAAAAATGAGTTTAACTGCTAAACTTCCATTCAAGTATAATAGTAAATTTTCAGAATTCTCTCATATTCTTACATACGAACATGAACCTTATGCAAAGGGAACGATATACATTGACTAAAGGTGCTTTTAGTTCCTGTCAAACAGTACAATAAGCGAAGTCACAGAGCAAGATCATTAGAGAATCAAGTAATGGGATTTATGTTGGCGAATTACAATCAAGGTACTCACCTATAACTATACGACTACTTATAAGTGAACACATACAACAACATTCGGAAGCAGTATATGAAAACATCGATTCCGAATATGGCTATTTATAAGTGAACGGGCAATAAAAGATTGGCAAGCTTTTTTAAGAAAGAGACCTGAAAACATTCGGGAATAGCGAGACAGGAGAAGTTGTCAGTTTGTGAAATGTACAGTAAATGTAAGATTCAAAGGGAAAGCTGGTAAAGGGTTAGTTTTGTTGCTGTTGCTGTTCATATTGTTCTTCCTGTTGTGGTTTCGGTAGTTGTTCTTGCTGCTGCTCATGCAGTTGTGGATGCTGTTGTTGTTGTTGTTGTTGTTGAAGCTGTTGGTGCGGTTCCTGTTGTTCGTCGTCTTGCCATACCCAAGCTATGCTCTGGAGAGCCGGCTTTATATCGTCTTTCAGTATCTTTTGATACTCCATTGTGTCTCCATTTGATTTTTTTACCTCGACCAAATGACAGGACGGGGTGATCTCAAAGATCTCTGCATCAATGGACAGGATTCCCTTTCTGCCTTCCCTCAAACCCTCCAATCTGAACAGTCCAGCATCCCTTTTCTTCACTTTCATCCTCAGTTTCTTAGCAATTTCTTCCAGCTTGGAGATGATGACCTGGGCAGGTTTTCTGAAAATGAATCTTGATTCTCTCCTCCGATAATCTTCTTCAAACAGGCCAGACAGATCAAACCCAACAGAAAGAGAGATTATATCAAACGCATTCAAGTTAGGAGGTCTGATTGGTTCTTGTTTTCCATCAGCATCCGTATCAGCACTCTTACACCGACTAGAAGTCTCTGCATCCATTGAGGATGCATCCTTGTTTTCTGGTTCGTGCCTAATATTTTTGGACTTCAATCCTTTTTTGAACCAAGTACTTTCCTTGATTTTCTCTATGGAGATCCTTGTACTGGGATTTGGATCCAGTATTCGGTACAAGAGCCTCTTTACTTCAGGAGGGAACCAACTCGGGCATTTGAAATCTGCTCTGCCAATTTTCCTATATAGCTCCATCAAATTCGAATCATGAAACGGGAGATAACCTGCCAATAAAACATACAGCACCACCCCACAAGACCAAATATCAGCTTTGGCCCCGTCATAACCTTTCCTGTTAATGACTTCAGGAGCAACGTAGGCAGGTGTGCCACAAGTGGTGTGGAGCAGCCCGTCTTGGTGCTTGCATTCAGCAAGGGCACTTAATCCGAAATCAGAAACCTTCAGATTATCATTTTCATCCAGCAATAAGTTCTCTGGCTTTATATCGCGGTGGTAAACTCCTCTATTGTGACAAAAATCAACCGCGTTAATCAACTGATGAAAATATTTCCATGCGACTTCCTCCTTCAGCTTTCCTTTGGCAACCTTGTCAAATAGCTCGCCTCCTTTAGCATACTCCATAACAAAGTAGATCTTCGTTTTGGTCGCCATGACCTCAAAAAGCTGTATGATATTCGGATGTTTAACCAATCTCATAACAGATATTTCTCTCTTGATCTGATCCATGAGACCAACCCTCACAATCTTTTCTTTATCTATGACTTTGATGGCCACACTCTGGTTAGTTATCAAGCTCCTCGCATGGTAAACCTTCGCAAAGGTGCCTTGGCCGAGTAACCTTCCCAATTCATATCTTTTCAGTAGCACATTCGAGTTATTTTCCATTCCAAGCATAAATACCTACAAAATGACACGCTATGTGTTCCTGCTAATATAGTCTATACTATATAATTAATAGCAGAACAGGGGTCTATATAATAAGAATCTGCTCAACCGTTTTCACTCGGATCAAGCATCAATAAAACCAGCACTTTACACCTGCTCAAGGGTCCATAACCGGAACCGAAAGTGGCCGAACTTTGACGATTAGGCCCAGCCTCACAAAGGGTATACAAAGGCAGCTCCAATGAATTCACAGCCTCATGGCTTTGAGCAGCAAAGTTCTGGGCACCGAGGCACATCTTTCAGCATTCCTTGGATCTTAAATTTCCCGGCAAAAATCGAGGCGTGATGAAAGATCAAAATGTGATGAATCTTCAGCAGAAAGCTAAAAGATTCAACAAGAAATGTGCCATTCCAGAATCTGAACCCCCTACAGTCAACAATCAAGAATGACTAATGAGATTAAAAATTGAAGCTAAATCTACCATTAATACCAACTTAAGCTGTCAATTTGGAAATTTCGAATTATTTTCATTTATGATGATAATCAAAATTAACTAATCAAATTTTGACGCATTTAACTATTTTTTTAATGAAAAAAAGAATATTTTCTCATACTGGAAAAACAATTAAAAGAGGAAAAATTTCAAACGACTGACGATCTAGCAAATATAACAGTCAGGAACTTAAAAAAAAAAAAAAAAAAAAAAAGGGTGGTGCCTACAGAAAAATAACCAAAAAAAAAAAAAAAAAAAAAAAAAAGATACGAATTTGTCCAAACACAGATGCTTTGAAATTCAAAGTTTTCCATTCAAACACGTAAAAATCATATACATTCAAACAAAATACAAATGCATAACCTTTTTCTTTTTCCAGAATTTGAGCATAATTTAGGATTTACCACAACTAGAAATTCGATGATGAGCAAGCTCACGAAAAAAAAAATTTTAAAAAAAATGAATGAATTAGACACCAATTCGTATTAGCATCTCAACAAAACTCGGATGATCAAAAGTCTAAAACAATTCCAAAACGCGATCAAATTGAAGAAAAAAAAAAGGACGGAAAATTTGTACCTTAGTATTGTTGATCGAAGAAGCGTCTTTGGCTGTGAATTTTCCTGAAGGCCAGAAATGGAAGTTGAACCAAAGGGAAAGAGAGTTTTTTTTTTTTTTTTTTTTTTTTTTAATGGTGGTGGAAAAAATTGGAGATTAATAATTAGTTATTATTACCAGCCTTCATTACGATTAAAGCAGCTTTTTCAAAATAAAAAAGCATAAATATTACGATTTTTTTTTTTTGAGGTGTTCCTGTTAGCTCCTGAGACTTGGACGATACCTGAGATTAATGGGCCGGACATTGATCTAAACAGCCCAATATAATAGCCCATAGAGGAGTGGATAGTTAACATGAAAGACAACCATAAGAATCTCACCGACCGAAAAATTGGAGGTTTAAATTCCCCGTCAATTTAGGAAAGTGTAAATTCTGTTTATGTAGTGTTAAAAAACGGAAAATATCGGGACTATTATTAGATCATTTATTAAGTAAAAAAAAAAAAAAAACCCCAATATAATTGATCTGGTATGGCTGTGACCACGATTGACCGAGGTTAGAGGCTAATCTTAGTGCCATTTGAACCACTCTCTCAATCCAACGTCCGGGAAAGGGGAAGCAGATGTGGTGGTCTACGCGACGCATTAAAAACTCTTTGTGAAAGGTCTTGATATTGGTTGGAAATAAATACTCTTCTTCTACGGAAGCATTAGCAAAGCAAAAGTAAATTGTTTTTTTTTTTTAAGAGAAATTATCATTCAAAATAAAATTGAGTAAAAACATCAATATAAAAAATAAAACAACCCTGTGATGTAAGAGACATAATCATCGATTAATATTGATTTTATCAGTAAAATCTGATAAAACTCAGTGAGAATGATGTAAGTCGAGACACAGTGATGGAAAAATTTCTCGAATTCGTCCATAATCTTATAATCGAGCATGTACAAAGCAAAAATTAAATTGATGTGTAAGCAAAATATAATAATATAATAAAACAATAAAATAAAATTTGTTGGAGTTGGTCACGCGTGATAGGGAGAGGGACATCTAGAGGACATAGTTATGGGCCCAAATAATAGTCCGCCGTCGATTTCTTTTTCTTTTTTTTTTTAAATATATATTTATTTTCAAAGAAATACCAATAATAACAATTGTAGCAATAAGTAATAGTAATGATTTTTTTTTGATGAATATAAAGGATGTGGGAGTGATATCATCATTTTCAGGTTTTTAACTTCACAGGCATGAATCAATTTCCCTAGGTATGACCAAGAGATAAGTTTTAATACTAGCTTTTCTCAATCGGTCATCTATGATCTATTGTGCTATTATCAAACTATGTTTCAACAGTCAAAATTAAAGTGAGGTCTAAAAGAAGATAAATGAGAATTAAACCGAGATGGATAAAGAGGAGAAGTCTAACAAAGGCATCCACCGTTACTAACTCATCTACCCCTGTGTGCAAGTAATAGTAATTATTACAAGAAGGTCAATTCCAACTGAAAAGAGAAAGAAAAGAACTAGTTGGGGAGGGATAATTAGATAAAGAATGAAATAATTTATAAAGGAAAATAGAGTAGATAGAAGATGAGAGAAATAAGTAAATAATAATTTTTAGTAAATAATTAAAATAAAGGATATGTTTTTAAGATATCTAAAATAAAAAACTTTTAGAAGCAAATTTATTAGATAAATGTCAAATTTATTATGAATAATTAATATTTAAAAAATCTTTTCTTTATTTTAATTATTTATTATAAACTTTTATTTATTATAATTTGAGATAAAGGATACAGTGGAGAGCATCACAAATTTTTTTTTTCTTTTTCAATGTTGAATGGAAAAACTTAAATCCATATAATGATAACTTAGCTTTTGTTTCGATCAAGAGTTTGAAAAGAAAAAACAGTTTAATTCGAATTGAGAATTTAAATATGATTGGTATTTGAGACAGAGAAAAATGACTGAATTATATTTTTTTAAAAATGAAAATTGTGGTTTGAATTAGAAAAATCCAAACCAAATCTTTGCTCCAAACAACGGCTTAAATTACTATTTTGTCTTTGTTTTTAAATCAAAAACATAAATAAATGAATAAAATAGTAATGGTACAAATATTTTATTTTGTTTTCTTCCTATCTACTAAATAACCTAAAGAAAAATGATCCTAAAAAGTTGAGGGACACCAGACACATATGAATTATAATCCTACAAATAATAATTAAGATAATACCATGTAACTCAAACAATAAAAACACAGAATCCAACATTAACTTTTGCAATGAAGATTCTTAATTATGACAAGTTATGATGGACAGCTATCAGTTTTATAGTTGCTTGAACTCCACTAATTGTCGCCATTATGGAAATTTCCTATTAAATAGTGTGAAAATTACATCATTAGATTAATTCACAAAAAAAAAAAAAAAAATACATATCATTGTCAGATTCATCTCTCGATTTCTGTGGAAGTAAACCATTTTTAAACTTATAAATGGGGGGGGGGGGGGGGGGGGGGTGTGGAATTTCCAAACCATTACATCAATTTTAATTGAAGTACATTTTTTTAAGGCTCTGAAATTTTAGTCAATAGTTAATGGTAAATTTAGTATAATCTTTATTTCGTTGGAAATGGACCGTGTGACGTATGTACTCATCAAATAGTTGTGCATTTACTTACAATAATTAGTAATTATTTTAAGCGATAATATATATAATCTAAGGTAATTTGAAACTCCATAGCAAATTTAAAAAAAAATTGGGACAATAATTGAACTTAGAATACATAAAATTTGTGAATTTGGTACAAATGAAAGATGGGTGATTCTTATTAGCTTTCTAGTTTTTAAAATAAGAAAATTAAAAGTAATTGAGGCCAATCACTAGTTTTACTTTACTCCATTACGAATTTCCGATGTTGGTGAGTAAAATTTAATTTAAAACTTTTATTTTATTTTTTTGCTTATTTTGAATTTAGAGATAGAGTTATATGTGAAAATATGGCTTAGAGTCTGCAAGTACTTATTCTATTTTATTTTGAGTAAAAAAAGGAATAAATTTTCTTTACTTTACACTTTTCAATATGTGTTGCCCCATTGAAGCAAGTCGATCTGGTACACCATGTCCATGCGTGTTTACATCTAACGTGGATCCTAATCCAAACATTAAAAGTTGCCATACACTTATCAGATTATATGATATGTATTAACTTTGATGTCTTTATTATCAAACTATTAACTTTATTTGTAGATATCTAAACGTGGTTACGAGCGCTCGTGTATATATATATACACACGCACATATAGATATATATATATATATATATATGTATGTATAAAGGAATTTAGGATAATGGTGAGCGGAGGATAGAGATCAACATTCGTGACTTTGCAGCCTGTGGGGTGGGATGTATCTGACGATGAGAAAGACCAACCTTGTGTGATATAATATGTTTTGAATGTATGTATGGATGTATATTAAAATGCGTTTGTATTTATACTTATAAATAAAATAGAAAGGTAACAAGATGTCTATATACAAATATTAGGGGAGAATAAATATCTGACTATTTAAAATTAATATATGCACGTATGTATTTTGATATTTATATATACATATATACACATGTAAAATAACCCTTTAACGAATTATCAAACAAAAAAAAAAAAAACTCAACGGGACCTTAGGGGTTGCCGTGAATGCGGATCACGTTGATTTGCTTCAGAAATGCTCTGGATTTTGCCATTTGAATTGGGCTTGGTTTTCAATAGGGCCCTAACATGAAGCCCATTAGCCCGACACAAAAACCTTGGCAGAAAATTGTGGAATTATAGAGACATGTTTATGTCCTTTATTTTGGTGTCCGTTAGGCTCGGAATCACTTTTAGAGGTGACTTATGCAAATTTATCACTTTCTAAAAATCCTTTTGATTTCTGTAATTTTAATTTGGCAGAAACTCATTTTTCACCCCCTTAGATAACTGCCTCGAGGGATGGCAGGAGAGGAGAGATCCAACGGCGGTGAATTGGGGGAGGAAGATCAAACGATAGAGGAAGGACACGCTGCTCTTGAAAAATAAAATAAATAAATAAGAAAATAAAAGATAAAAGAAGAAGATAAATGATTAATGTGATTTTATCACGGATTAGGAATAGAGAAAAGATTAACTAATAAGGAGACTATGAATGGGCTATGTAAAAACAAGTTTACAAGTATAAAAATGGGCAAGTTATCCAAAGATATCAATCTTCTATAATCAAGAAATTCTATTTCCTAATATAAAAATTAACATAAACAAATTTAAATCTTCTATATTAAAGTCAATCAATCTAAAAATTAGAAAGAATTATAAAGAATAATTTCAATCAATATTTGACAATCATTTCAAATCTCAACAGCTGTGGAGTAACGGGATCGATGCTGCCAGTGGCTGGAGAGTGAAGGGAGGGAGAGAAGAAAATAAAAGAGAGAGAGTTAGGGTTGATAATTGAAAAATAAAAAACGATATCTGTAAAAGAATTAAAAAAAAATGAATTTTCTAATTTACTCATTTTAAAGCTGATTTTTTTCTAATTGACCCATGTTTCTTGTCCTTTCTTAATATTTTTTGGATTCTTGACTCTCTATATTTACCTAATTGGAGGTAAAAAAATTTGAAACTATAATAATTGGGATAATAATTTAAAAATGTGTTTTTTAAGGGGCAATCTTATAAATCACCCAAAAATTGGCCTCTTTGGAACGTTTTGAGATGGCTCTACCAAGTGTTAATGAGGTTGAATGCGGTCACTTTGGAAGCTCACTAATTCATTTCTGTCACTTTAAGACGAAAATTGAGTTTAAATTGTTTTTCCATATAATGCCAAACACCCTCCATTTGTCTACCCAAACACACTTCTATTAGAAAGTTAAGTCATCCAAAAAAGATGCAATATTTCCAGGTTTTTGCAAATGAAAATATTACTAGTTTTTCTTAAAAAAAAAAAAAAAAGATATATGACATGTATATATAAATATATACTACTAGTTAGTTCTCTTGTACTACTATAGCGACATGGGAACCTTAATCCTCGTTAACAGTTGAGAAGTCTAAATGGTCTTTTTCAAACGCTAGCTTAATCTGAACTTAATTGTCAATTAACGGAAATAATATAGATAAGAAGGGCAAGAAGGACAAACAAAAGAAACTAAATTAAAGCAGCAAGAATCTTTACATACGTGTATTGAAAAACATTTTGAATATAGGAGTATGTTATTACTAAGACGTGGTAACTGAAACGCGCTAATTAATTACATTCTCGTATGATTTGACGACTTAATCCATTTTGTTTGAAGTACTTTCATGATAAAATGTTTTCGTTGCTAAAACGTGGCCTTCATGCAATATGAATAGTCAAATTTCTTGATGCTTCAATTACTTAATTATGTTATTTGTCAGAAGTTACTGTGAGCAGAAGCATGTAGTCGTTTGTTATAATTTATTATTTTTTTAAAAAACTTGCTGTGAATATCAAGAGTAGAATTTTAAGTATTTGATATACTATATATATGCATAAAATTGCTATGGAGATATATGATGGCTAGACATTCTCTATTCTCATCCAATTACATGTAACTAAAATGATATAAATTTGAAAAAATACTGTCATTATTTTTGAATATTTAGTAATGATTAAATGTATTTAGTAAAATGTATAGTGTATTTATATAAGAATTTGTAATTTTTGACCATACATTTAAAAAAATCTTTTTTTATTGGTTAGAGGGATAATAAAATTGGTATATTGAGAATATATTGTTCTATTATTAACGAATTATACTAAATTTGACCAATGATAACAGAAGTAGTCGGGCAAAAGTAATCCCTGATTCACTTATCAGATTTTGCTTCTGACATTAGTTTCAAGATCTGTTGGACAAACTTAGCATATTTTAATTACCGAACACTATGACCTACTGTAAATTCTTTTAAACTCTAAAACTAGCCTCTAACAGCAATGCCAAAGATGTCCTAGTTAATTCATTGACTTTGTTATAAATTTAATCCAAGATTATCGGTTTCCACAAGATTTTTTTTAAAAGGCTAATTTAATGCTTACAATATTCTATACTATATATATATATATATATATATATTCTAATCCTGGCCGATTCTCAACAATAATCAATCAATCATGAGCATAATTAGGTATGGATGATTGGTTAACTGATCACCTTTTCACACATATACTTTGGCGCTCTAATTGTATTATGGCAATCAATGAAGGACTGATGGAAATGCTAACACATGATCAATCACAAGTCTTCCCTTTTATTATGTATAACTTGGTCATATAGTGTGTGTGTGTGTGTATATATATGTATGAAAGTGTACTGGAAATAAGGGCATACCCATATGAAGCGCACATGCGCGAGCTTCACGTTCATGACTCATTGACCTAAGCTCCAACATAGCGCATCTGCATTTAGCGTAAATTAAGCACTGCTTCTTGCTTCAAAATCTTTATAATTATATAATGCCTAAATTATTTAAATAACAACACTAGTGATTGTCTTTCTTTCTCTGATCTCTTTTAAAAAGGCAAAAAAAAAAAAAAAAAAAAACATTTTTTCTTCTTTTGAAGAAAAAAAAAAAAAACTTTCTTTCTTTCTGCCATTTCTAAACGAAACATAATAACCCAAACAATATGTTAGAAAGAAAACAATGGTGGAAAAACATATTATCTAGTTTGGAAAGGAGGGTTATTTTTTTATCATCTAATTTTTAGTAATTGGGTTCTTTTGTCACAAGTATTTCTATTGATTCAGCGTACTTTGAAAAAAAAAAAAAAGAAAAACATGAAGATTACATCCAAATTAAATTAAAATACAATCGGTAAAATATATATTTCTTTGCTTCCTACTATTAACAATTTTAAGAAGTTTTAAGTACATTTTTTGTTATAATTTTCTTTTAAAGGGACATCTTATATGCAGCTGTAGTCAATTCTTAATAAATTGGATATGAAACCAATGTCTGTAAAAAAAAAAAAAAAAAAAAAAAAAAAAGTGATTCCTAACGTCATAATCCCAGAAAAATTAATATTTCATTTGGATCAAACACTCAATTATAATATAAGGTAGTACTTAATTGTTTCCTTCATATATTATAGTTGAATACACATTCATTTGATCAGTACATACAATCATTACTATTAATCCAATCATTTTTTTTCATATACTTTTACCAATTATATCGCATACGCTTTTCGCATTTATACCTATTAATATAAATATGTAAATAATCCAAATACACATATCATTTGGATATAAAATGGTTAAAGGTGACATCCAAACACATGTTAAAATACATCTATCACATTAAAATATAATACCAAGTGAATGTGTGATCCAAACTAATCATAAAAGCTTTCCACCAATAAATATTTTCTCTCATTCCAAACATGACCTGGAGAAGGTGGGAATTTACTACATATATTTAGTAGTTGATATATCCATGGAAGGGGGAGAGCCACAGTCAGCATCCCACATGCATGAGTTATTTATTTTTATATTTATATTGAATACTGTCAAATTGATAGTAACACTAACGTAAGCATGCACGTGAGCATTTATTCATGATTTAACATAAACATATAGTCGTTAGTTTGGGATGTTAACCCGGAGCCAGATACAAGGCAATAAAAAGATAATATACTGCCAATTACAAAAATAAGCAAGTGTTTTTCCTCGAAGCTTCATATCATATTAGACAAAATCTGTTTCATAAGTTAATACTAATAAATTTAACACTATTGGCAAATTGAATTAAACCGCGATATGGGTTTGGTAATTAGTCACAGTCCGTTTTCCAATATGCCTTCATAAGTTGACCATCCATATATCTAATATCGTTTAAATTTTTGTTTGAAAATCTTATATTGTTTAATTCACGACCTCCAATTATAAACAATATATATGTGTGTGTGTAAAACAAGCCTAATCTACGCCGTACTCGCATGCTAGAGAGAATATATAACATGTATATATAAAACTTTGTTTATATGGATCGAAAGTCATACATAGGCTAAATCCTCTCTCCTCTCTCTCTCTCTCTCTCCCCATGTTCATGATATAAATCCCTGCATATATATGTGTGTGTATCAGCTGGGTGATTAACTAGTGTACTACCGAGGCAAACAAATTACAATGTTTACAAGTAGTACCTCAGATCTCACCCACAAGTCCCTGAAAATCAGTACAACTAGTATTCAAAACCCAAAAGATCATCACAAGAAGTTATTCTCTAAGCGTAGAACAAGAACATCAGAAATATCCATGGCTAATAATAACTTGTCATCATCTTCATTGGAAGATTATTATTACCATGGAGAATCATCGTCAATTTCGGTTCCGTTCATGTGGGAATCTCAACCTGGTACTCCCAAAGTCAAGTTCTTCCGAGAAAACCCTAATAATTATTTGCCTCCTCTTACACCCCCACCTTCTTACTGTTACAGTCCCGTCCTCACAAACAGATCTTCTTCTTCTCCTAAGACTACTCTCAATAAGGCTAATAATTTTTTACAGGCTATTTTCCCAGCTAGATCAAGAAACAAGCGTTTCCCTCCGTCGTCGCCGTCTCATTCTCCCTCGTCCTCTTCCTCGCTCTCGTCGTCTTCTAGGTCAACCTTGTACTCATCGTTGCCGTCTTCTCCTGCAGTCAGTAAGACTCCGCCGTCTTTGAAATCCCGTGGACGGCGGAGGAATAGTATCATTTCTATCCCTAGGTTATCGGTGGATTCCAGAGTTGGCCGCGATCATGATCATGAAGATGACGAGTACGATTCGCCTGTTTCGACGCGGTGCTTCGGCCGCGGTGGGGTGAATGCAAGGTCAAGATCAGGCTGCTACTCATCCTTGATAAAGGTATTGCTCAATTAGCTAGCTAGGGTTTTAATGAATTATTTGGTTCCAGCAAAAAAAAAAAAAAAAACATATATATATATATAGATATATAGAAAATTGGATTTTCTCAATCCATAAAAGCTAGTTATAGCTAGCTTATATAGCTGTTTGTTTATTTCCGATACTGGGGAAAAGTGAACCCTTATTAGTTGCAACTTCTTCTTTTGAATTTTACTTTTGCAAAAAAATAAAAATAAAAAATAAAAAAAAATAAAAAAAAATCTGCAGAGAGATGATCAATTAGCTAATTATGATCATCGAGATTATATACTTGGTTTCGAGATTTTATATGAAGTATTGAACGTTTTTGTCTTGCTATAAGTATTGTAATCTTTTGCTGCCCTTAACCATTATGAACAATAATATATCCGGGCCAATATGTCCACCATATTTATTGTGAAGACAATATCAGTTCTTATTACTCTGTGTCGAATTACATTTTTTTTTTCCGATGATTTCAATAGGCGAGACATGAGGGGTTTGAGTACGTAGCTCGCATATTCGAAAAATTTAGGAGTTTTTTTTATTTTTTATTTTTATTTCTTCTTAATTATTCGTGGGATCATGAAAATTCTTCGTGATGTCTCTATATGGACGAAATAAATTAATTAGCAAATTATAATTAATAAGTGCAAAAGAAAGAACTCAATTATTAGAATGTATTTGATTTATTCAAATTATTTCTTTACTGTAATTATATTATTACCGTGGACCATGATCTATAGTCAACCACAAAACCTTATTTCATATCTATAATATATAATAGTGTAATTAATTATATTATTTGGACTCGGTCAAACTTTTAATTTGTTTTAATAATAAATAGATATACCTTACAGAAAACAGTATATAACATGAAATGAAAGGTTGCAATTTCACCCAGGGAATGCCAACATTTCAATTCATTTAAATCCTATCTAGCGAATTTATATGATAACTAAACTCTGTTTTCTAATTTATTGAAATTACGTTCTTGATCAAGCAGATCTAGATCGGGAATTGCAATAGAGGTCCTAATTACATGACATATAGTATAATTATATACAAAAGAGGATTTCGTCAATTTTGAATGCCGGACCACGTTCTTCGATCTCGTTCCAAATGTCAATTACCAGATTAATTTATTCTAAATTATACTTGGACTATATGCCTCATTTGGCGTTCGAGTTCAAACTTTACTTTTTTATCTCAGTTTTGGTCTTATTCTGAAAAAGTTTGTCTTTACTGAAAAGTCAACAAAATTTTTTAACTCAAACTGTACTTTTTCAACTTAAACTCATTCATCAAACTGACCCATAATGTAGGACCTTTTTCTACCTTGCTTTTATGAGGCACGTCAACATGGAAAAGGACAAAGTGTGGGCAAAGCTAGGAGCTTCTAATGCCATAAACAACGTAGTCAGTTTAGAAATCGGAATATGTAGGTAGAGAATGTGAAAATTAAGCATCCATTAGTAATATTAGGAATGGGTACTTAAATATATATATATATATATATATATATAACAATTAATTGGGCTAAATTATTGCTGATATTTTGTTCAATCGACGTACTGTCCCCTATTTAAGTCCCTATGATAAATAATTACCAAATCAACTAAGTTGGCCTGTTTAACAATACATTAAAGCATGTTTGATGCATTGCATCAGAGTATTGTATTGTAAAATCAACATCGATTGCCACAGGAAAAAAAAAAAAATCTATTAAGTCTTATTATCTAATAGGAACATCTTTAATGTATCGTATATATTGCATTACTTCATAAGTCAAGGATGAGACCAGCTCGGGTCTGAGATGGAATCAGGGTCGGGTTGACGTCGGTTGGACTTGGAGTTGGGGTGGGCTCGAGATAGGGATGAGGTCGATTGGGATTCGGTGTAGGGTTGAGGTCGGATCGCAGACAGGGATGTTAGGGTCGGCCGAGTCGATTTGGATACGATTATGGGGTTGGGGTTGGTTTGAAAGCCGGGTCAAGGTTGGAGTTGGGTAGGGCCCAGGCTTGGGTTGGGGCCGTGGTCACCCTGGGCCCAATGTCAGTTTAGGGTCGGTCTAAGGTTGGTGACAGGGTGGCTCGTTTCCGGGTTTAGGGTTGCGATCGGCGTTGGTTTGAACAATATGATGCACCCGATAAATATTAGGTTATAAACGTCTTAATATTTTATACATCAAATACTGTATTTTGTATTATAATATAACAATAAAATACGATACAATAGAGTACATTTTATATAGTACAATACAATATAAGCGATCAAACATGCCTTAAACAAAACATTAAAAAAAAAAAAGAATAAAAAAAAAGAAGAAAAATAGGAGGTAGAAGCTGTGTGTATCAAAATATAGATGATTATTCATTAAGCATTTATTTTATTTTATTTTTTTATAGACCTCTTTGTAAGTAGCTTGATATACATGCTTCTTGTATCTTAATTTTCCAAATATAGTACCACAGCAGAATGGAGACAAATTAAATCAAAGTCATTTAAATTGATCGATTAACTGAAACTCCATGATCGATGAAAGCATGTTTTTATATATAATACACAAGATATATAAACATTGATCTATATGGCATTTTAGTCAGAGATTTGTTGGCAGAAATTCAAGTTTATATCCTTGGAGTGGCAAGTGGCAACCGACCTTTTTCTTTATGAAGCGATCGAATTTTTTTCCCCCGTATATTCAACTTTGTATCTTTTAATTTTTTATCTTTCCCTTCAATCGCAAAACCGATAATGTACTCTTAAGACTGACTCTATATTTTTTATAAGCCAATAGTTTAAAAAGAAACCCAAGTCCGGGCATGTTATGATCATTTGATTAGCTAGCAAGTGAAAAATCAGAAGTATATAATATATATATATATATATATATATATTTTAAAGCTTTCTTAGAGACAAGATCAACAAAGAAGCGACTTGTTAGCCTATAAATCCGGGTCAAACAAGGACTTACTGGAAAAAAAAAAATAAATCAAATTAAATTCTTTTGGCCTGCTGTGAGACTGACATATAGAAACTGATGAATCACCTTCCCACTTTTTTTTTTTTTTTTTTTTTTTTAATTTTTAAGTTTAGGTATATGTTAATTTACCATTAATTTGTAGGTTTCCCCGATCCTTTTCTTACCTACCATGACATAAACGTCAACGATGAAATTACGAGCAGCCACTTCGTCACGTGTGTGCTTATTATCTTCAAGTACAGATTTGTGAGCACTCACGATATATGTTACTTGATAATGTCACCTCCTATATATGCCTATTTAGTTGAAATATTACTATGAATATATATAAAAAAAAATGCCAAACATATTAATGTAGTCTAACCTTGTTGACAATCACATGATCAGCCTTCAATCTTAAGGTATAAAAACGTGGAAATCATAAAACTTTTAGTTTCCTTTTTATTTTTTATTTTTATATGCAATGTTTTTCTCAACAAAAATTTAAATTTGAATAGAAACTTTTCGTTTATACCTATGAATCAAACTCTACTCTAAAATTTAAAGTTTAAAATAAATCTAAACTTCATAATAAATTACCTATTGATATTAGTCCAGTTGATAACAATAAAATGAGTAAACTAGAGATCTCAAAAGTGCGTTAACACAGAGATAAGAGAGAGTGATGTTATATATATATATGGTGTTTAGACTAATAACAAGCGGACATCAAACCTTAATTAGTCCTTAGAAATAAGAGTAGTAGTAATGACATATAGGAGTGGAACTTGAATTTTTTTGGTTTCCCAATTTGTATGTCTATAATGCAACCGTGCAAAGCAACATAAATCTAACTAAGACTTGGTCAGAAAAAATTAAAGAAATTAGAAAATTGGAACTTTGGGAGACAAAGAAGACTAAGGAACACACCCATGATAATTGGTAGCCTAGCATTAGAAATCATTCCTCTCAAGCAAGCCCAACCTACACAGGTGGATTAATAGGTCAGAGCCGGCTTTTATAATTATATACAGTATGATATATAGTTATCTATACATATAATTGAAAATGGCAAAATATGTTATTGTGCAAAGCATTTTCATCCAAAACGAATCGAACGGTTCGTTTTGGACGAAAATATTTTGTATTTTCCTTTTAATCCTTTATTTTTTTAATTTTGACCCAATTTTACAATTTAGTCCTTTGATTTTTTTTTATTTTGGCCTAATTTTTTTTTACAATTTAGTCCTTTTTTATAATGGATAAAATGTTTGCATTTATTTTAAGTCCTTCAATTTTCATTTTTTTTGTTTTGGCCCAATTTTTAAATTTTTTTTTTACAATTTAATCATTTTCTGTATTAGTCAAAAACTTTTTTTTTCCAATTTAGTCATTTTATCTTTTTTTTTTTTTTTTTTTTGTATTTTTTCATGCCTCTCTTTTTTTATTTTTAGGTCCTTTTTTTGTGGGTCTATTTTTTTAATTTTTATCTTAAATTTTTTTATATGTAGATAAGATTTTTCAAATGCATCTAACATGTGTATAGACATACTTTAGACTAGTAATAATAATAAGGGAGAACGGGTGAAATAGCATAATGCAAATGTGGATTTGAAAATAATAGCAGGTTTCTGATTGGGTGTAAAATTATAGCATATTCTAAAATCATTTTCTTAAAATTCCCGTTATACCCCTGTCTCTCTCTCCTACCCTTCTCCGTTCTCCCTCTCTGTCCCCATTCTCACGTCTTCTCCATCTCCGGCGACGGACGCCATCGCCGACCGTATAATCGCGTCGCAGCTCCTCTCTCTTTGAGTCCCCATTTTCATCCAGCGCCGCTGCTCCACCTGCATCAGGTCTTCTCCATCTCCAGCGAGAGAACGTCGCCGCCGACCCTCCGATCTCGCGATGGTGGAGAGCCCGTCGAGATCTCGCAATGGCAGAGCCTGGCGCAATCTCGCCGTCCAAACAGCATTGACTCATGGAATCGCCATGGTGGCGGAGGCGATCGTCGCGATTTTGCCTTCCGTCCAATCTCGCGATGGCAGCGGAGAAGATCGTCACGTGCCGTCGGAACGAGTGCTGTGACGGCGTCCGAGTAATCGCGATCCGTGTTCTTGTTGGCGACGGATGTGGTGCACAATCCGTTGGTGTCTTAGCTTCCGGCGAAAATCGTGGTCTTCGGCGGTAGCTTTAAGATTTGAGTTTCAGATCAGTTTTTGGGGAGGGGAGTTTAGGATTTCCATAAAATTTGGCCTTATTTTATTTTATTTTAATTACAATGGGCCGTTTGACATACACATTTAATTTAAATTAAATTATATTTTTTTCATCATATTTTTTATCTTTTCTAAAAAATTTTTTTATCTTTTCTAAAAAAGTCAACAAAAATTATTATTCAAACTTAAAAATTTCAACTCAACTCGAACTCAATTTATTGACCAAACACCCTAAGTAATGTAAATAATGAAGTAAATAGTTTTCTTTTTTCTTCTCTCAATAAGGAAATACATAGATTTACCTCATTAAAGGAAATACATGCATTTTCTTTTTAAAAAGAAATACATGCATTTACTCTTAATAAAAACAATGAATCCCATTATTAAAAATATATATATTTATCTTTACATGATTTATTTATCAGTAAATATATATTTACTTGATAAATATAATATTTATTAATTGATTTAGTTTGCTAAATTCTTTATTGTAAATCTGGGTATTTACACGTATTTACAAATTTAAATTATTTTTTTATAGATATTTTGTTTTATAATAAACTCAGCATATGCATGTATATAATGATATTTTGATGTATATATTCATATTTACTTACTAAAAAATGATATTTAATGATATTTCATAATGAAGAGCAATTATTATATTATTTAAAAGTAAATCTGATATTTACTTGTTAAATCAATCAGTTGATTTAATTTGGTAAATCCGATATTAGCAAATCTGGTATTTACTAGTAAATTCAATATTTTTTTTTAATTTTAATTTAGTTTTTTTCTAGATTCTGAGGATTTGGGGAATTATTTCAAGATTAATTTTGTGCAGTAAATACGACTTTTGATAAGAGATTTATGAGTAAATATTAGATTTTACTTAGTAATTATGAACGTATTTGGCAAATACAAGATTTACAAATATATTTGCTTCCCTTTCAAAAAAAAATTTTTTTATTTAAAAATAAAAAGAGGTTTACAATGCATTTCCTTTGGACATATTACATATTTTATTTTCAATAGCATCGGGAATATTATATTTTAACCACAAAGAAAGTAAATACCTGGATTTACTTAATAAATACTAATTTTTACTGTAAATACATGTTACAAGATAAACTAAAACTGCAAATCAATGTAAATAGACGTATTTACCAAGAAATGGAAAAGAGGTTAAGTAAAATATTTATCTAAAAATAAAAAGAGGCTAAGATAGATTTTAAACTGTTTTTCTAAGTTAGGTAAATAAAAGTATTTACTAATAGATCCGATATTCATTTATAAATTCAGCATTTTCTAGTAGTTTATAGATGTCTAGAATTCATCCTTGCCAAAAATAAATTAAGACTGCAACAAAACCTTGGAATATTTTTAATAAAAGAATTGCATAATGTTGTACTTATTTATTATCTTTTTTCACTTGTTTTCAAATCTGTACTATTTCGCAGAAAATATTAAAAGCAATTAAAAGTATAGACTTTCCACTTGATGTTTTATTTATTTTATGAATACGACAATAGATTTACCAGTATTACCTCATCATCTCTACAAAATAATAGTGGTGATGCAGTCCACGTTTGGAAAAAATCACGCCACTCTATCTAAAGAACGTGAAGGATTTAAATAGATTTAAAATATAAATCTTTTCTTTAAAATTTTTTATTTTTTAAATAATTATTTCTTGGCCGATATATCAAAATTTCATTTTATGAATTTTGACTTATACTTTTACTCAAAATGGTAATAGTTACTACTTACCATATTCGATGTTTTACGTTTGTTTTATAAGAATTAATATTTGTTGTCTCAGATTTTCTGTCTCACTGGCTGTCTCCTAATAATATCATGCTACATAATATGAATTTAAGAATTTAATCACATAAAAAATATTAAATAATAAAAATTCTTAAATAAATTAATGATTTATCAAAAACCTATTGAAAGGACAATATTTGAGATAAGAAAATGAGACAGTAAATTTTAACTTCTTTCATAAGTTCCTAATTTCTACTTTAGTATTTTCTAACTCCTTCATATATCTTTCCTATTTCATAAATTCCTATCATATATATATATATATATATATAACTATTTAAGATGTAGTGATTGGATGTTAAATAACCGCGCACTACTGTCTAAGCTATGACATTAGTGCAATATGCTAGTTAAAACCACACTTCACAGTATTAATTAGTTAGATGGATTATGGTAAAGCAAGTTATTTCTTACTTGTGATATATATATATATATATATATATATATATATATAACACTACAAAAAGCGTATTAAGCACGTAGTGCACACGCACGCTTCCTGTCAATCACCAAAATATTGTTCCAAGGACATGCATATTATTAATTTCCAATATATACCACCGACTTTGGTAACAAAGGAAATGATTAGATTCTCGAGCCTATATTTTCTTAGGATATGTTTGGCATCAACACTTAATTCAAACTAAACTATACTTTTTTATCATATTTTTTATCTTTTTCTGAAATTTTTTTTTGTCTTTTATGAAAAAGTCAACAAAAATTATTATTCAAATTTAAAAATCTCAACTCAATTCAAACTTAATTTATTCACCAAACACCCCCTTAAACTCTTTTTTGTTTGTTTGTTTTTTTTTTTCCGATAAATTTTTTAAGTAAAATGACTCGTTGACTTACATTTTCCCACCTCACTAATTTTCCTTTTAGGCACTCCTTTCCCTATTCTCCAACTTCTTTTTCTTTTTCTTCTTCCTAACTCCTTTCCCTAAAGTCCAAGACAAAAGTAGTCCCTCTCTCCCCCTTGCCGGTCTGCACCTCATCCCAGCAAAACAACTATATATGCTTGGATGTCCAGAGACAGGTAACATCTCTATATTATACATATATATATTCAACAAAAAGGGATTGAAAAAATTAGCCCTAAAAAAATTTATGAAATCATCTATTAATTATGGGGGTTTTTTTTTTTGGTCAAATTGATCTATATAATTTAGGGAGAGATCGGAGGAGAATGGAAAGAGGATAAGGAGATCAGAGCTTTGTGATGAAATATTACCTTATGATAGTTCTGAATTAATTATGGGAAGAAGGCAATCATATGGTCCTAATCCTCAAGGGACTTTGAACACCATCACACCTTGTGCAGCATGTAAGCTTTTGAGAAGAAGATGTGCCGAGGAATGCCCCTTTTCCCCCTATTTCTCCCCTCAAGAGCCCCAGAAATTCGCCGCCGTCCACAGAGTCTTCGGTGCGAGTAACGTTTCCAAGATGCTAATGGTATTTTATTAAACCCTAGATTATCACTAATCTGTAGTTGGTTAATTAGTTGATTTGTTTGGTTTTTTTCATCTCTTTGGGCTTGTTTGGTTCACAAGCTCAAACCAACATTTTCAAACTTTTTTTTTTTTTGTCTTTTTCTTCAAAAGTTTTTGTCTTTTTCCCAAAACTTTTTTTTATTAATATGGGTTTGTAATTTTTGATATGATCTTCTAGGAATTGCCGGAAAGCCAAAGGGCCGATGCGGCGAATAGTTTGGTTTATGAGGCGAATTTGAGGCTGAGAGATCCGGTGTACGGGAGCATGGGCTTAATATCGGCTTTGCAGCAGCAGATTCAAACCCTACAAGCTGAGATTAGTGCAATAAGGACTGAGATATTGAGATACAAATATAGAGAAGCTACTAGTCACATAGTTTCTTCTAATGCCTTCGTTTCTCCCCATCATCAAGGCTTGGTGTCCATTGCTTCGTTGCATCATGCTATTCCTCCCTCCACACCGCCCGCACCAATCACACCGCCACCTCCTCCGCCGCCTCCTCCTCCCCCTTCCATCATCGTCTCTTCGTCTTCCACGTCGTCGACTTCTTCTCTTTACACTCCGTCCACGAATACGACAGGTTATAGCTCCATCTCGAGTGATAATGTCCCATATTTTGATTGAATTAGGGTAGTTGCGCTCGCGCTCTCTCCGTAGTTTTGATCTGTTTTTTTATTTTTATTTTTATTTTTTTTTTGTTTTTAAATCTCTATTACTTAATTTTGTGACTTTTCATTTTTGTGAGTTGATTTAATTTGTTGTTGGATAAGGTCAGAATTTCTGCAAGCTTCTTTATTGATAGATCTAGGCAACTTAGCATGTAGGCCATTGGCTAATAAAATTTCTTAAGCTTTGATCAGGCAATTTTATAAGAATTTTATAGTACTTATTGCGGCTAGAGTTATTCAAATGAATCTACCTTCAACATGATTATCTTTTCTATGACCACTATCTTCTTATACAAATGATAAGAAATCGAAGTGTAATAATAACTGCAGATTATAAAATGCTGTATAACTAAAACTAGCTTGCCATGGAAGATATCAGAGTTTTTTGAGTAAAGGATTCAAATTCAAAAAGTTCCCTTTCAATCCTTTTATTACGGTATTCTCTCACAAAAATTTTTAAAAACTTTGCCACAAAATAATGGTTGAAACCCTTTATCTAAACGTTTCCAAGATTTTTTTTTTTGGTTCTATTTTTTTTTGGGTGGGGGGGGGGGGGGGGGGGGGGGGGTGGTTGTGTATGATGAATATGGTCTTTTTATGCGTGTTTCCTTGGAGCGTAGTATTTTTTTTTTAATTTAATTTTGTTTTGTTTTATTTTATTTTTAAGCTTAGGATGTAGTGGTTGATCAGTAAGGTTCACACACACAATCCGGCACGATTAAGCATCCCACGTGTGGGGAATATGCTTAATTTATTTGTTTGAATTTGAAGCCATGTATATATCATAAATATATATAAATTTATATGCACGTTAGTTTGTGCTATAGTAAATATTTTAGACCTGAAACCTATATTAAAGTATTTTGAAAGGAGCCAAAACTTTAATAAGGTACGAAGGCATGGCTGTGATTCTCCCCATATATAAATGAAGTCACACACACACACACACATATATATATATATATAATTAATTTGTGTTTGCGTATTATTCCTGCAGTTTTCACATTCTATATATGCCAAGACCATCATATATATTAATTTCGTTTTTGCATCTGTTTTGGTCCAATCATAGAATCACATATTAATGTCCCCCTCCCTTATGCCCAAAAGGGGGTTTTTCCTTTTAAATGAAGATAAGAGATAACTGGTATTAGTACAAGATCAAGTATCCTAATTTACATTGGCATCCAAAACTTTAGCTTATGTCGCACCAGTCCTTAACTCAATTAATTGAAATAAAACAAAAAAATTACAAGAATTTGAAGCGAAAGAAAAATAAGATATTATAATTTCAATTGGAAATTTCACCCAAATTAAAACCACCTCCTGATTATTAGAAATTGACGCTAGAAGATTAAGTCAAAATTATACATTAAAAACTCAATTTCTATAATAGATTTAATTAAAAACCTTATTTATAAATTCCAAAGGAAAAAACTTAATAAGAAAAAAAGAGTGTTTCCACTATGGGAATCAGTCAATGGTATATGGCAACTAGTTATATTATATTTTGGAAGTTTTTCAGTTTCCTTGGCGTGTAGAGCTCACTATCTGAACAGGAGAGAGATTGAGTAGGCTATGAAAAAAAATCTCTATTTAATAATACACTATAAAATATGGAGAGAGAGAGGGGGGAAAAACACTGCATCAACTTTCGGTCAGAAAGTTCATACATATAGTTGTGATGGAATCAATATCTTTCAACATCTAGGTTACTTTGATAACTCGCATATTAATTAAATATTTACCGGTCATTTTCCAAAGCACCCATCAAAATTTAATCTTCTAATCAATTTACACGTGACCTATATTTGGTCTTCCCAAAGCCCCAGATATTTGATATCGATTTCGTATCAAGAGAGAACACTTGTTACGTAATAACAGATCTAAAAGTCAAATAAATATGAAAATAAATTTTAATTGGAAACTTCATTTATCATAATATCACACATAAATGTTCATTCCAAGACAGTTTGGCATATATATATATATATATATATATATTTGAGTGTAGTTTCAATGGTTATCTTTTTTTGTAACATGAATAGTTACAAATAAAATTATAAAATTAAGTGATGTATTAACTATACTTGATGATGTAGCATTTTTAATGACTTGATATGGCAAGTTAAGCAACTTGTAATCTTGAATATTATAATTAAACTAAAAATAGTTACAACAATATTACTAAACACTTTTTTAATTCAATTTGAAACAACCTGTTAACACTTTAAACATATTACGACAAAACTAAAATCTTACTTGGCGTATATAAGTGTATGAACATTTTTAAATAAACTATCTGCATGAGTTAAAAAGGTCAAGCGGTAAAAAAAAATTAAAAAAAAAAAACCTTTTAATAAAACCAACCTAAAGCCGCATGTCTTATTTAACCCTATGAGAACATTTATGAACCCGAAATTTTTTCTCTACTGAAATCATTTTAAAAAATCTCTATTATGTAGCATCTTATTTTATCTTCAATCTTTAAAATTTTTTTTAATAAGTCGTAACACAAGCATTTAGAGTACTTTCTAATTCGTATACCCCTTTTTTCCACATTTTCGGGGCATCTCCTTCCTTTTAGCGCATGAGCAAATGCAGAAGGAAAGACAAATTTTCTAATACTTGCTTCTCCGATTACGATTCATCAATGGAGGATAATAGTTTGTGATGTTTTAAAAACTGATCTTTGGCATCTCTTTATGTTCATGATTGAAGGAATCACAACACAGTCATACACAAAACAATAAGATGTTTTCTTTCAGGAAACAAGTGCGTAACAGGGATTTTTGTCACTTTGATGGGTGTATATGTAGGTACCTTTTTTTTTGCCCCCCCGCCCCTCAAATGTACTTAGCATTTTGACTAATGAACTGAAAAAAGAAAAAGAAGAAAAAATACAGATAGAAAATGATTGAATAATAAGACTTGAAAATCAATACATAAATCACTTATTTAGATTTTATTTAAATAAAAAAAAATTTCGTAAAAATTATAACCAAAGGTTAAGAACAAGTTGCATACCCTACTCATATGTATTAGGCTAGTTCTTAAAGTTTCAATGCTTATTAATTATCATTAATTTTTTCACAAACTACTCGTTTCGTAATAACCGTTTGATCTATATCATATGATTAAAATATTGATAACCATGTGATGAATAAATATTAGAGTAACAATTGAAAATTCTTATATATATATATATATGGTTTTTTTTTTTTGTAACCATCCATAATTACAGATAGAATTATAAAAAAAAATGCATGTAATAATTACATGTTATTATGTACATTTGATATGACTTATTATTATGTGTCATTTGATATGACTTATTATAACAGTTTAAGTAACCTGCTAACCTTATTAATAAAATATTTCTTTTTATAACGAGCAAGTAATATATGGAATCACGGTAAGGGTGTATTATGTTTTCTTTTTCTTTTTCCATTTTTTTTCTTGCACCTTTTTGATTTCTTACTCATTCTTTTCCTATAATATGTAATTGTTCTAAACACGGCATGTCTTCCTTGCATTTTTTTTTTTTTTTCCCCGGAACCACTTGTTTTCTTTCATTTCCTTTTCTTTTTGTGTTTATTTCTACTGCCTTTTTTTTTTTTTTTTTTTTTTTCAAACTAAGATAAAAGTACATATTTGTAGCCATTAGTCAGTAGTGACCAGTAGTCACCCTCAAAGTAATAATCGGTGTCTCTATAATATTTTTCTACAAATTTAAATTTTTTTTTTTTTCAATCTTGAAGAACAAAAAGAAGTAGAAACATTTGGGAAGGTTTCAAAAGAACATCAGTGCCACCCTTAATGGTGAGCTATACTAATTTGTATTCCATCCTTCATGGATTCCATCCTTCATTGAAAATAAGAGAGGACATCAACAATTTCTGTGATTTTAAATATCTTTTTTATATAGCCTAATTTTTGTGAGTGGGACTAACACGGAATATTTTTAATATATAGATTCCGTGTAAAGATTAGTAACAAATTGAAAGTAAGGAGAAGTGATGGTTGAGGAGATAGTGGAGGTTTGGTCGAGAAGTTCAATGGCTGTAGAAATCTAATTAGAGTATTTTATTTATTTTTTATTTATTTTTGGAATCGTGGTTCTACATACGTAAAGGTTAATAAAAATAAAAGGAGTAAATTAATAAAGGAAAAATCTGAAATGAAAGCTTTATATATATATATATATATATAAACTACTTTAAAAAATCCTTAAAAAAAAAAAAAGAACAGTCAATAAAAATTGGGAATAAGTGGAGTCGGGTAGAAATGAGATTTAAAAATGAAAGAAATATGGAATCCTTAATAGAAATGAAATAATGAATGAGATTCAAAAATCATAAAATCAATCTTTAATTTAGATTCCATTTTAAAAAACAAGAAGAAAAAGTATTTAAAAAAGTCAAACATGCAGGTTAAGAACAAATTATCTATTAAAAACCACATCAATTAAATGGGCTCTCTAAATTCAATACTCATTAATTATCATAATTTTTTTTACCAATTATCAAATTCATTATAACCGTCTGATCTATATTATATGATTAAAATAACGATAATCATCGATGAGTAATATCATAGTAACTATTAAAACCACATTCATATATATGGAGGAGTTTTCAATGATTACTCTAATATTTACTAATCCATGATTATTGTTGTTTTAGTTACATAATATTGATCGGATGATTGTAATAAATTGAGTATTGATCAAAAAAATTTAATAGAAATTAATGAATATTATGAGCTCATTAGATGTGATTTGGATGGGCAACTTATTGGTAATTTGTTGACCTGACTTTTTTTTAAGTATTTTTAAAATTTCATTTTTTTTAAAGGAACATTAACAATAATTTAAAGAAATTCATTTCTAGTTTTTTAATCTTATTCCTGATTAGCATATTTTTATTTTTCAAATAAAAAAGAAATTTATTTACAATTTTGCCTTTTTTCTCTCCTCATTCTCCCTCTCCCCTTTTGTCTCTCTTTTTGCTCTCTCTTTCTCGTTCCACTCTACCACCGGCGAAGGACGACGACTATGACAAAGGAAGGTGGCCGCGAGATCCCGGCGAGGTAGTTCGTCACCAAACGACGCCTCTGGCGTCGGAGCAATATGGTTTTCTCTGCAGATCATGTCGTCGCGACAGGGAAGAGCGCGACGTTACTACGATCTCGACGGCCACGACAAGGAAGGAATCGCGATGGCTCCTGGGACAGAATCGCGATTGGGATTTGGGACCTATTAGCGACGGCAATGAGACGGCGACGTTCTTCACCGTTTAGAGGTTGCATTTTCCGTCGATGAGTGCTCGTGAAAGTGCTGCGCCGGTGAGACCGTTGCGATCTCTGGCAATGTTCGCGAGATCCCGAAGCCGGCGATGAGATCGCAAAGCCATTATTGTGAGCCACGAACCTCGCACTTCGCCTCTCTCGTCGATCTTCTTCGGCGACGACAACAACTTCGGCGGAACATCTAGGTTTTGAGTTGATTTGGCTGGGTTTTTTAATTCAAATTATAGATATCAATTGCTCATATCTAAATTTAGAAAAGAAAAAGAGAAAATATTTAATTATATTTAAAAAGTTAACAGGTTGCTTAACCTATAATAGTAAGTTATATAAAATGTTATATCATCAATTGTAATTAAAGAAGACACTTTTTTTTTTAATATAGTTTTGTCTGCAACCATTCATTATATATTATTAAAAAAAATAATGATTAAAACTACACCCATAAATATATATATTTTAGTTGTAACTTCCACTCCGCATGCATAAATTAACCTATTGTCTAAATGATATAAGAATTAAAGAGAAAATACAAAAAAAATAAAAAAAATAGAATGATAAAAATAAAATACAATAAGACAAAATTCTCTTGTGAACCCCCCCGCCGCCCGCCCCCCCCCCCCCCCCCCCCCCCCGGGAAACTCCTACGAAATTCTAAAAAAACCTTAGACGAAATCCTTTTTAATTAGGTTAAAAAAAAAATGACAAAACTCCTTTACGAAACTCCAAATAAAAAACTTACTCTCACTTTTATAATTAAGAAATATATATATATATATATATATATATATGTGCGCAATCATATACGTTTAAAAAATAAGGAAGACTTTATAAGAACAATCAATTTTTAATTGGGACAAAATAAGAAAAATATAAAGTTTAAAAAAAATTAAAGAAAAGAAAAGTTTACTAAAAATAAAAGCCCTCACTTGATGGATGGGTTCCTCTTTGCATATGTTAGAAGCAATCTATATTGCTTTAAAGTCTTTCTCGTAATAAAAACACTCCCTCCTTCCAAAAAAAAAAAAAAAAAAAATCTCATATCTTAACTGTCATAAATTTGAACGTACGCGCCGATCTTTTTATAGTTTTGACCATTGCTGCATTTATGTTGCATTTAAATCCCTGAAGATTCCTAGATGAATGCACAATTCATTTATTTAATTGCTGTAATTTTTCACACAATATAACTCGTTAATCAATAATTGTATCACATAATTTAATCAACAAGAGGTTGCACATGGACTGGATTTGCAATTTAAGTTGTGCAGCTATAAATAATATTAATGATTTTTATTTATTAACGATATCCTATTTCAGTTGTTATTTAGTGGACGGACAATTCAGTACATTTCATTAATACGATGTCACATGTGTAAGTCAATCAATAAAGAGATAGAGTGCACATATACATGACATTTGTATATTTATATGTAAATATTTATGTCTACATGTATGTGTGAATATCATTTCCATAAAGTATGCCTACAAATATTAAATCTCCACTTGCATAACAATGAGAAGTAATAAGATACAGTTTTTATTAAAAAAAAAAAAAGAAAAAGAAAAAGAAAAGTGGCGGCTAAACTATTTTTTCCCTTCCGTACGTGAACCAGATCATAAAGGCAATTTTATTAAATTTATTTATATACGATATATATATATATATATATGTCACATTTCGATTTACCAAAGGTAATATTATATCGCGATGTCAAAAATGAGTATTTGAGTTTCTGGAATTCTCGTCCTAGTTTTGCAGTTTGCTGAGCTAATATATACAAAGATGTGTTTCATGTTCAACATAGCAAAGTACTATTAATTAATAAGAAAATAAAAAATATTACAAATTCACCAAAGAAAAAAAAAAAAAAAAGGAGCAAAACTAAGCTAGAAAAATGACAAAATCAGACAAAAACAAGCAAAGTAGCTTGATAGAAATTGTTAAGGATTTCTCAATTTAAAACTCGTTCCCTTACAAGCTCTAATCTTGTAATTAGAAATTAGGTTTTTTTTCCCCCCCCTCTCTTCATACGCTTGTTCATAATTTTTCTCCAAGTCTATATTGAATTCTCTTAGTTTATCCCATAAATTTGAAACGACTGACAATTTCCATCTCTTTCTAAGCAAACATACAATTGTACTGTTGAGTATAACATCTGCTTTAAAACTTAAGTTCTTTAAAAAGTCTTCAACTGCTAAACTAAAAAGTTTATTAATTAATTGTTTTTCCTCATCTAGCTTCTATAAAAGAGAGAGGTGTTAAGGAACTGAGTTAATTTAGCACAAAATCTTGAAATTTAACTCGTAATTGCTAACTTATAAAGAAATGAGATAAAAGGGTCATCCCTTCGACATCTCTCTCATTTTTCCCATATCCTATAAAATTTTCACAATAAATCCTGTGAAGCTGGTCCGCTATTTCTACTAAAAGAAGGGGATAGTGGGGCACAATTTACTCTAATTAGTTACACTCTAAATCAAGTTTGAAATATATTAAAGAAACTTTTCCTCTGGACAAGCTAATTATTTTTCTTATCGTAATAGAACCGATGTCAGTTAAGTATATAAAAATCGAGTGATTAGATGCAATAAGCTGATCATTTAAGAAGTATTATTAGGCATTGCGCTTTAGATTAATAGTCCAAATTACAAGTTTTGACCATTCATTCAAGCAATTGTCTACAGATACGAAAAGTTTTAATATTTTATAATGTAACTTAATAATTATTTTGGTTTAGGTAGGTACATATATATATATATATATATATATATACGTCTTGTTAAAACCATGCAAAGAAGTCTAAGTACTCTAGCAAGCTCATTTTCTGTTCAAACAAATTTTTATGGATCAAAGTGATCATGATAATATTGTTTTCGGAGTTGGGATATTGTCTGGGAAATAAAAAATTATAAAGTTCTAGTCAGTAATATTCAGATATATTTAAAACTTCATCTATATATTAACCAAAAGTTCCTCTTTATTATGATTACATTTTTCAATTGGATTTGTTCCAGAAACTAAAACTTCAAAGAAAGATATTGTAATTAAGTTTTTTTTCCCCCCACTTATAATGGAACAGATATACAGCATAGAGTCCCAGTATAAAGTTTTATATACGTCTCGGCTTAATGCCTAAATTACTGCTTTAGAAGATTCACAATTCACATATTAATTAATTAGTTTAACGTTTTGGAAGTAGGAAGTAAAGACATAATTTGGTGCTTTTCTTTTCTTTTCCATGCCACTGCACATTCGTCGGCCTGGGCCTTGCTTGGGCCTAGCTTCAAGAGATTTTTCAATGTCTTTGTCCCCCCTCTGTGTGTGTGTGTGTGTAAAATATATTTTATATTATATCACGTACGGTGCTATCCAGAAACAAATTTTCTTTTCTTTCCTGTCTCTTTTATGGCACTGCAGCCTGTTGGGGTTAGCTACAGCAGTTCAATTAACAGATATATAATCATGACCAAGTACAAATTTTTTTCTTCTATTCCAAGCTACTAATAGAGAAATTAAGGCAAAACTAAACAAAAGCTTAAGGATATCCAATATTCCAACAAATATACCCTAAAAAGGGATCTTGTTGCAGTATGAAAGTAAAGTCTAGGAAAAATTACTCTCTCTTTTTTTTTTTTTTGGTTTAAAGAGTAGGCTTAATATTGGTGCTAGTTTCATTTTTAAATTATTGGTAGTATGATTGGTAGGAACTGCACTGCTACTTTAGTCGTTAGATTAAATTTTCAACGGCTTGATATATGATTGAAGCAGTTCTGTATCATATGTTGTAAATTATTAAGGTGGTCACTCAGAATTTATATCGTTAAAAAAATTAACTCAATAATTGAAAAGTAATTCCTACTAATAAATCATCATCCATCAAAAAAACCGAAAAAAAAAAAGAGTAACAAAGAAAAGCGGTTTAACAAAACAACCACGAAAAAACTTAAATAAAAATACCATCATGAACTTCTTATTATAAAATGACACAACAATACCATAAAAAAAATGACAAAACAGACTTTGTTTGTTGCCAACAGAATCCAAAACAAGTTTACCCAACCCCACATTCAAACACTTAATATGATCGGAAACCTTCGGACAAAATTTTCTTCCTAACATATTATTATGTTTTTGCCAGAAATCTCCCTAGCTAATTGAAAAATCACAACTTTGCTTTATTTTCTGAATTTAATTAATTAATTATTATCCCACACACATATCTATTTAGTTGGCCCTAGCACAATGCTTCCTAATTTCACCCTTTGATCCAGTGAGTGGATCGATATCTCCCATCTTGATCATCGCGGTGACAAAGTCGGAATAGAATTTGTTAGAGTTCTGACTGTACCGCTTAACCAAGGAATCGGAGGATCCGCCATTGAATAAGATTTGATCCGAGTGAAGGAGACCCTTTTGGTTGAGGAGGTTTTTGTAGTAGTCATTGTCAAATGAGTTAGAAGACATCACATCTAGACCCGCAAGGTTATTATCGCCAGAATTTCTCGGGCACTTGCTTTGCCTAGCCTTGGCAAATGACCGGTTGATATTGGTCTCGTTGTATATCCGGTTTCTGAAATTTGTACACCTAGCTTTCCCAATTGTGTGTCCTCCTACAATATTATACAGTGATGAGTAAGTTCACCGACAACAAAATCAATTTTTTTTCAAGATTTAGTGAGCATTAATATTAAAATACCAAAATTTCAAGGACTTGAAGAGAAAATGTACATGAAATTAAGTTGATTAAATTACCAGATAAGGCAACCATGTCTTTTTCAGAGAGACCTTTGTTTTGGAATCTATTAATCAGATTGCTGAGAGTAGAAGTGGGAGGAGGAATGACTCCACTATTGGCGGCAGAGAAGCTTGCTGTCTTTGAATCCCTTCTTCCCAATTTTACTTTATAATTGGGTCCTCCAAGCTGCAATATTTTGTACCCAAAAAAAAGAAAAGTGTCATTTCTAACCTTTAAATATATATCCATATAGATATATAGGGGCTATGTCATTAATATACATGTTATTTAGTGATAAAAATTAAGGAAAATTTTGGATATATTCTGATTCCTGTATTTTTTTTTTTCAAGCATATAATTCTTAACGTAAAAAAAAAAAAAAAAATCTCAAGAAACGCAAGGAAAATGACCTTGATGCCCATTTTATTACCATGACGTGGGTTTTTATTTTTCTTTTTTCTTTAAAATTCTAATTTTAACATGTTTTATGACAAAGGACATAAACGACTGTCTCAAAAAACAGCCTCGATTTAGATTTTTTTTTTTCATTAGAAAAAAAAAATATGAGGTAGTTTTCTAATAGTATCTAACACAAAGTTTACTACAACATAAAAACAAATCAACGACGTTGATTAGAAAACCGATGTCCAATCCAATGATATAATAATTCACTAGACTATTTCAGTTTGGTCAAAAAATTGGTGTGGAAACATTCCACATTGGTTTTTGACCGATGTCATCTATTGAATTAATCCATGTTGAATAGTTATAAGCACCTCACATGGAATTAACACGATGTGATTATCTCAAGAATCACTTAATTTGTCTCATAAGACTGGGGTTTAATTTTCTTATAAGATTTTAATTGTTGTGTATCTAAAGGAAAGACCGTGGCCAAAACCAAGACTTACAATAGCAACGGAGTCGCGAGCAGCAATGGCTAAGATATCGGCGCAAGATACGACGCCGGGGCAAACTTGCTCGACCTTGGCCTTAATCCTATCCACAACATCAAATCCCCTAACCGAGTTATTGTTGGGTCGTGCCGTCTTCTCACCTGTGAACGAAGATGTGTCGTCCAAGAGTATTGACCCATCACAACCCTGTCGTACGGTTACAAGCATGGGATCAATATTAGGTTAAAATATATATATACATCAATCTTATTATACATATAATATATATATATATATATATCATGGTGATCACAATTTTAGTCTGCTAATAATTTCACAATGATTACTAATATACAAGTTTGACATCCTTGTCTAAGCAACCACTCCCAAGCTGCCACGCCAAAAACCACAAATCGTGTTTATCTATATAATGCTTTCTATAAAGCTCTCTGCTTATTTATTTATTTATTTTAAAAATCTGGTCTCCATACATACATGCATCAAGTTTTCAATTGTGACATCAAATCAACGTTGGCCCACGCAGTTATATCAACCAAACCTTTTGGGTGAAAAAATAGTAAGATGCTTCGGCCATGGCATGAAAGCAATCAAATGTCTCGAAGCTCAAAAATTACTTTCACATTGACTCACAAATGTTAAATGTAATTTGCACGACAGCACTCAAATTGAAAAATTTATTAAGTAACACCAAGTAGAAACCAACACTAACGGTCCGGTTTGCTTATTTACCAAAAAAAAAAAAAAAAAAACTGCTATTAGTCCGGTTAGAACACCGTTTGAATTAGAATTTGTTAAATTTGAGTTAGTTGACTTTTTAAAACTAATTAAAATTTTCATTTATTTTTTAGAAAAAGACTAAAACTGAGTTGGAAAATTTAGCTTGGAACCAGCCAACTAAACGGATAGTAAAACAAGACTTTTTACGTGTCCTATGGAAAATAGCTGGATGACAACAATTACATATAAATAAAAAGCACTTCTATTTGACATGAGCGAGTTATATCCTCATTTTGAGGTGCAATAAAATTTAACAAGTAAAAGTGCTTTTTATTTAAATTTTTTGTAATGAAAACTGAGACCCCAACAAACTAGAAGGGTACATTATTAAATAGAAAATTGTCTCTGGTTTTTCCAGAGTTCTCCCCGCTGAAAATAATCTTTAACTTCATTACTGCGTGCCAACTAAAGAAGAGTACGTAGGTTTTGAATTGCAATGAGGTTATAAAAACATTTTCCATAAATAAGTAAACAAAACTCACATTGACGAAGCAGTCATGAAAGTGAAGGCGAAGTAGGGAGGCACCAATACGGTTTTCTTTGGAGATCGCAGATTTAACGACAGATTTTACTGCACCAAAGACATTAGGACAGCTCTTTTGGTAGAAACCAGGAGAAAGACAAGCAGAACAACTTCCTGTGAAGACCAGAAGAGCAATAACAAAAGTAACGAGAACAATATTCGAAGAAGAAGAAGAAGGAGAAGGAGAAGAAAAAGCAGCCATGATTTGATTTGATTTGATTTGCTTGAGTTTGGACTGTGTTGAAATTATAACAAGATGAAGCTGAGGGGTTTTATTTATAGAGAGTGAGGGCTTATGATGAGGGAAAGTATGGCATTGGCAGCTCTCCTAGTATTTGTCATGACCCGTTTGTACTGCATGGCATATGGCATCTAGAAAAGTGAATGAAGAAAAGGTAAAACAATAGTGAATAAGGTTTTGATTTGTGATTGGATAAAGACTACTTTATACTTTATCTGATCAGACTGTAGAAAGCTTCAAAAATGTGTGTACCTGTTTTTTTTTTCTTCGTTAAATTAATGTTATGTTTGGATTGTAAGTTTGGAAAATCTTTTTAGAAAAAAATTCTTAATTTGTATTGGAAATCTTTTTGGATTGGTGTTTCAGAGAGAGAGAGAAAATAAAGAGTGTGGTACATATATATATATATTGAAATTTATGGGTGGGGATTTGAACTTACATTTTTTTATAGAGTTAAATGTAAAATCACTAATAGGTTATATTTGTAACTATTTCTGGTAAACCATACATGCAGTCATTGGCATATACCGATTTCGAAATAGTGAAAAATTTAATTGGGGTTCAATAATTGGATGCGTATATTATTTTTTTTTATTTTTCTTTTTTTCCTTTGTGGTTAAGACAAGCAAGATTAGACAACGACAGATAATTGATTGACAATTCAAAAGATAACCAACGATATACTTTAAGCTCATTTTATAGTGCAAATAATTAGAAAAAAGTAACAATTTTTCAATGCAAATAACTGAGTTATAAAGCTTTCCCTACGTTATTCAATGGATTTTTCTTTGCTCTTATTTTTATTTGCTATAGATTGATTTGTGTATGTCCACGCGCTTTTTGAGATCTAATAATCAAATATTTCTCTGACGAACAAGTTGTTGTCATGACTTCTTTTTAGGGTCACTATACGACATATATTTCTATTAATTGATGTATATTTATATAGTATCTATACATTCTATTCCTCATTGGCAATTTCTTGCCAAAACGTACATGGGTTGATTTCGTTTTATTTTTTTTGTGTAATCCCTTGCTTAGTCAAAATGGTAAAACGAAGAAAGAAAACCCAAAAAAAAAAAAAAGGTTGAAATGGAAAATTTTTTTTTTTTTGAAGCACTTTTGAAGCAAATGATAGTTCCAAAAGAAATGGTAACATCCTTGTATATAGAAATTAAGCTCCAAATTGGTCGCCTTTGCTTTCAAAATACACATACACGAGTAAAACAAAACTCATCACTGGAGATAAAATTAATTAAATAACGAATTGATCGTGGAGAAGTTTCATTGGAAGGTATTCTCCGAATTCAGAATAATCCACGTATAATAAATAGGAAAAGGTCAGTTCTTGTCCCTTCATTATTAGACCAAAATTATCTATATACATATCTTTTTTTTTTTTTTTTTTTTTTTTTTTTTTTTTTTGGGGAGAATTATCTACATACTTCAACACGAAGGAAAATTTGTCCAAAGAATAATATTCAACTCCGGGCTTACCTCCCCGTGTCATTTTTCTCTTAGCAAATAGAGAATCCAAAGATCATAAAGGGCTACAAAGTAAAGGAATGAAAGGCTAGTTCAAACTAAATTGGTTTGTTGAAAGACTAAGTGCATTGTTTTACTAATCATTATCAACAACAATGATCATACAATTTGCTTAATGACCTGATGCATGCGGATTGACCTTATAACGACGTTATTTCTAGGGTTTAAAAAAAATTAGAGAAAAAACACAAAGAATTTGAAAGGTCATTTTCTTTAATTACTAATCTCTTTTTCTTTTTTAATAATTATAATACAACGACTGAAAAGTGTATAAAAAATGAATATTATAAATCACGTATGCATTCGTTTTCTTTCTAAAATATTGATCAGCTGTCTAATTTTTATAAATCACGCATGCACTCATTTTCTTTCTAAAATATTGATCAGCTGTCTAATTTTTAAGGACACTGCACATTTATCTCATGATTGCCATTTACTGTCTGATTCATTTTGTAACATTTGAAATTTGCTCTTTGAGCCAAGAGTACGTTGATCACACCTACATAAAATAATATCTGGAGGACTACATATATATATGTAGGGAACTTCTTTGTTCGTACAGGTCCCTTTTAAAAGTTTTGAAACTCCAATAACTTTTTAACCACTTACCTTGGCTGAGAGAGGGTGAGCGGTAGATGAAATTTTTTTTACCTGTGTCAGATGTAAATCGGTGAAATAGCTTCTTTTCTTTTTTCTTTTTTTCTTTTTTATTTTTATTTTGAAGGTAGTAACTTCAGTGAGGTACTGGAATAACTTACCTAATTAATTAAAAAAAAAAAGAAATAACACTAATTTGCCTGTTAGCTAGGTATCTATTATATGTGCAAAGGAGAGATTAACAGCATTTATGTCGTAACGAAAAGGATGAATATATAGTTTTAATCTTCTCTTTGATCTCAGTCCTAGTTTCTCCGAATATATCGACGGTTAAGATCTTTATTATTATTACCCTGCTTTTGTCATGCTCTCTTTTTTTGTTCTGAAATGTGGGGTTTTTTATATATATATATATTTTTCATTTTGGTTTATTCATGTTAATATGCTAACTAATGTAGTTGTTATTGCCATTTTTTTTTATTTTTCTTCATATAATAATCCACATTTTCTCGCTTCTAAGGGCCTATTTGCAACATAGATTGAAGTTGGACTTTTAGAGTTGTCTTAATTATAAATAAATGAATGTTTGAAAATATGCGTGGAGTTAAAATTTGAATTAAAAATGAATTGTGATACATATTTGATAAAAATCTGAAATATATTCGGATTTTGAAGGTAGTATGCAACTTGTTTTATTCTTTTCATTGTTGTGAGCGTTTAGCAAAATAATAATCTCATTTCTACTTAAATAAAGAAAATTATCTATAAACTTTAAAAGTTTTGGTTTTATGAAAATGAGAGAGAGATCTAGACATAGAGTTGTGTGTTTTTTTTATTTCAGTTATCTTTCCAAACATGTGATCTGAGGTTAGAGTTGGTTGTCTGAAATCAATAGCTAAATCTAAGGTTGGAGTTCGATGTTTGAATGACCTCTAAATTCTTGCAAATTGCCACCCTTTTTTTTAACTAGTTGAAAGCACGTTTCACCACGTGAGTATTCTATATTCAATTCGTTAAATTTTGAAAGTCTACGAATTTAAAAAAAAAAAATCATCTTGTATCAACTTAAAATAACAAAATTATAAACTTTTGTCATCTGAATTTTTAAGTTAGAGTTGAATATGTGAATAGTGAAATTGAGTTTACTTCTAAAGAAAAAAGACAAAAAAAAAAAAAAGAATTTATTGATTGGAGTGAACTAACCAAACACGTGCTAAGTGTATATCCAGATAATTTTTGTTAAAAAAATACTTAAATAGTATAAAGATTAAAAAATGAATGTGATATAATTTTTTTAAAAAATAAAAATTTAGGTTTAGATTTAAAATAAATTAAATTATTATGAGATAATAAAAAATTCAAATAAATTAATATAATATAATAATTACTCAACCAAATACATATTATACAATTATCGCTTTTACAATGATGCATTCAAACACGCAAGGTAGTGATATAGATATAAAATAGATATAAAAATATATTTGTAATATGACCATTTTCACGCAAGTTGTCACTTGTCCAAGTGAAAAGAGTTGGTTATCCTTGTGACGAATGAAATTATTGTTGTCATTTTGCTCCATCTATTTTTAATTTTTTCTCTTTGTCATCTACCTTTTTGCCCTGCAAAGTTTGCCATATTTTCACAAAAACCGTACTTTTCCCTCCTTACCGGTTACAGCAGGTTTCCCAACCCCTTTATGCCCTCCAACTCATCACTAGTACGACAATTTCTGACACTTCACTGCAATTATCCCCTGCAAATATAATTTCTTTTTGACACGTTTATGTTGCACCAGTACAACTGCTGTACTGAAGTCGACCCCTATATATATATATATATATATTCTAATTATCTTTCATGCCATGTGCCAAAACAGAAAGAAAAGGAATGAAATAATAATAATTAGATTTTTGAAAATGGTTGAACAAGGACCAATATCCTTTTGCCATTTGGTTTCCTCTTTTATCGTTTCATGGGGCTTGTTAAGATGAACTCCCCCGGTAAAAATTATAACCATGTGTTAAGAACAAGTTGTTAACTCTATTCATATTTATTAGGCTTTTAAAGTTTTAATGCTTATTACTTGTTATTAATTTTTTCATAAATTACTTAATTCGTAATAATTATTTGATCTATATTATATGATTAAGATATTGATAATCGTCGATAGATAATATTAAATTATTAAAAATTCTTTCACATATATGATTTTTTTTCTTCAAACCATCCATAATTATAGATGGAATTATAAAAAGAAACGAATATCATAATTACATGTGATTATGTGTTATTTAATATAATTTACTCTAACAGATTAAGTAATCTACTAATCTTATTAATAAAATGTTTTTTTTTTAATAATGAGCAAGTAATATATGAAATCAAGGTAAGGGTGTATCATGTTTTCTTTTTCTTTTTCCATTTTTTTTCCTTGCACCTTCTTGATTTCTTATTCATTATTTTTCCTATAATATGTAATTGTTCTGAACACGGCACGTCTTCCTTGCATTTTTTTTTTTTTTTTTACACACCCCGGAGCCACTTGCTTTCTTTCATTGCCTTTTCTTTGTGTTTATCTCTACTGCTTCCTTTTTTTTTTTTTTTTTTTTAAACTAAGATAAAGTACATATTTGTAGTCACTAGTCAGTAGTGACCAGTAGTCACTAGTAAGCAAACATACAATTGTACTGTTGAGCATAACATCTGCTTCAAAACTTCGGTCTTTTAAAAAGTCTTCAACTGCTAATACAAAAAGTTTATTAATATTTCATCTACCTTCTGCAAAAGAGAGAGGAGTTAAGGAACTAATTTAGCACAAAATCTTGAAATTTAACTCATAATTGCTTACTTATAAAGAAATGAGATAAAAGGGTCGTCCCTTGAACATCTCTCTCATTTTTCCCATATCCTATAAAATTTTCACAAATCCTGCAAAGCTGGTCTGCTATTTCTGCTAAAAGAAGGGGATAGTTGGGCACAACTTACTCTAAGTAGTTACACTCTAAATCAAGTTTGAAATATATTAGAGAAACTTTTCCTCTGGACAACCTAATTATTTTTCTTATCGTAACAGAACCGATGTCAGTTAAGCATATAAAAATCAAGTGATTAGATGTGATAAGCTGATCATTTAAGAAGTATTATTAGGCATTGAGCTTTATATTAATAGTCCAATTACAAGTTTCGACCATTCATTCAAGCAATTGTCTACATGATGCGAAAAGTTTTAATATTTTATAATGTAACTTAATAATTATTTTGGTTTAGGTAGGTACATATATATATATATATATATATATATATACGCCTTGTTAAAACCATGCAAAGAAGTCTAAGTACTCTAGCAAGTTCATTTTCTGTTCAAATACATTTTTATGGATCAAAGTGATCATGATAATATTGTTTTCGGAGTTGGGATATTGTCTGGAAAATAAAAAAATTATAAAGTTCTAGTCAGTAATATTCAGATATATTTAAAACTTCATCTATATATTAACCAAAAGTTCCTCTTTATTATGATTACATTTTTCAATTGGATTTGTTCAAAAAACTAAAACTTCAGAGAAAGATATTGTAATTAAGTTTTTTTTTTCCCCACTTATAATGGAACATATATACAGCAAGTCCCAGTATAAAATTTTATATACGTCTCGGCTTAATGCCTAAATTACTGCTTCAGAAGGTTCACATATTAATTAATTAGTTTGACGTTTTGGAAGTAGGAAGTAAAGACATAATTTGGTGCTTTCCTTTTCCTTTTCATGCTACTGCACATTCGTCGGGCTGGGCCATGCTTGTGCCCAGCTTCAACAGATTTTTTAATGTCTTTGTCCCCATGTGTGTGTGTGTGTATATTTTTTAATATTATATCACTTATCGTGCTATCCAGAAACAAATTTTCTTTTCTTTTCTCTCTCTTTTATGGCATTGTTGCCTGTTGGTGTTAGCTAGAGCAGTTCAATTGATAGACATATAATCATGACGAAATACAAATTTTTTTTCCTTTTCCAAGCTAGTACTAGCTAGTACTAGAGATGCATATTTCCAGTATTCAATCTATAGTACTCTACAGTGATTTTTGATTTTTTTTCATTTTTACTATTTTTGTTACAGTAATTTACAGTAACGTAAGTAAAATGACGCTTTTGTCTTTCAAATCCCCTGCATTTCCCTGGGTTGCACAGTGAGTTACCGATTTTGCTCTTTTAGTATCGTCCGGTCATTGGAGAGAAAGAAAAAGATAGATGTGATGTGTGGTAGAGAAAAAGAAAGATAAATAGAAATAGAGAGAAAGAAAGTAAAATATATCTATATCTATATTAAAATAAATTTTTAAAAAATAAAGATAGAAACAGAAAAATCATGAGATAAAAAAATTATATTTTATTAAATTATTTTTAATTATAAAAAATAAAATTATATGTGTTAAATAATATGTAAAAATTTTAAACTATTGAATTAATAAAAATTTAACAAAAAAAAAGAATAATACATTTAAAGAATAAATTAATACAATTAAATTATTATATTCAAAATAAACAAACAAACTAAAAAATTTAAAATTAAATAATAATTTACAGAAATTCCAAAATATAAAAATGTCTATAAAATTACAATAAAATTAAAAATCAATAAATAATTTTTTTACTGTAAAAAAACAAATATTAAAAAACATATATTCATAATTATTATAGTTAAATTATTATTTATGTCATATATTAATATTATTATTTAAAATTAAAATTTTTTAAAATATTTAATCCATTTCTAGGTTTATTTATTAATTTCATTAATTTTGTTTAAATTTAATAAATTTACTTAAGTTATTAAATTTGTTTTGACTGTTTAAGTTTAAAATTTTTTAATTTTATTTATTCTTTCTGATTTTTAATAAAAATATATTATTATATTTTATTCTATTAGCAACAATTCTTACACTTAATATTTTATTTTAATATTTGATATTATTATTTTTTTTATTCTTTGAGTAGCTTTTTTTTAAACAAAATGTTCAATAAGTTTATTTTATATTTATATTTATAATATTTAGAAATAAATTTTTTAAAATTTCTATTCATTTTTTGCGTTTATTTGTTATCCCTTTGATTTTTCAAATTTTTTTAATTTTATTTTATTATTTATACTTTTTTATTTCAAGAAAATTATGCTTATAAACATAAATGTATGTACTTTAATATTATAATATTAAATACTAAAAAATATATACTTACTTTAATTATAATCTATATCTTAATTAACTGCTTTTATTATATAATACTCAATTTTTTTTATTTTTGTTTTTTCTTTCTTCCCCGTGCAATACATGAGTATTAAACTCATATACCCTAAAAAGGGATATTGTTGCAGTATGAAAGTAAAGACCCAGAAAAAAAAAAATACTTTTTTTTTAAGAGTAGGCTTAATATTGGTGCACGTTTCATTTTTAAATTATTAGTTGTATGATTGATAGAAACTGTTATTTTAGTCATTAGATTAAATTTTCAATGAACTAATATATGATTAGAGCAGTTTTATATTATACGTTGTAAATTTTTAAGGTGATCACTTGTAGATTATATCGTTAAAAAAATTAACTCAACGATTGAAAAGTAATTCTTAATGATAATGTAAAACAAGTGGTCATATTCTAAATAATCAATATTAAAAAAATACACAACAAACAGTTTCTAAAATAGAGTAGACACTAAAAATGAAGTCCTATGCCAATATAGCGTTTATTCAAGCTTTTTATAGTTAAAACATCTATTAAAAAAAGTCGATATCTTTGAGGAAGACAAATAGTTTTGTGCATTATTTACCAAAATATATATGTATATATATAGCTTGTGCGTTTGTGTTTTCACTTCCTAGCTAGAGCAGGTAGGCTAATTATATTCAATGTGATTGGCACATGTGGAATTTATGCCTTTCAACATGTTTGACTATAGAAGTTCAAAAAAGTTGGATGTAATTCTTAGTTTTTCCCCTTATTTATTATTATTATTATTATTATTATTTTTCCCTTTTGGTTGTTGAAGTGTCTTTTAGAAGCCGAATTTGATTTTTATTCACTCCTTAAAGTCAAACGTATACAAAACAGATAAATTATCATCCGTCCCAAAAAAATAATAATAATAATTAAAATAAAAGAGTAACAAAGAAGAAGCAGTTTAACAAAACAACCACAAAAAAACGTAAATAAAAAGTACCATGATGAACTTCTTATTATAAATGACAAAACAATACCATAAAAAATGACAAATTAAACAATACCATAAAAAATGACAAAACAAACTTTGTCTGTTGCCAACAGAATCCAAAACAAGATTACCCAACCCCACATTCAATCACTTAATATGATGGGAAACCTTCGGACAAAATTTTCTTCCCAACTTATTATCACTTTTTTGCCCGAAATCTCCCTAGCTAATTGAAAAACCACAACTTTGCTTTCTTTTTCTGAATTTAATTAATTAATTATTATCCCAAACACATATCTATTTAGTTGGCTCTAGCACAATGCTTCCTAATTTCACCCTTTGATCCAGTTAGTGGATCTATATCTCCCATCTTGATCATCGCGGTGACAAAGTCAGAATAGAATTTGTTAAGGTTCCGGCTGTACTGCTTAACCAAGGAATCGGACGATCCGCCATTAAACAATATTTGATCCGAGTGAAGGAGACCCTTTTGGTTGAGGAGGTTTTTGTAGTAGTCATTGTCAAATGAGTTAGGAGACATCACATCTAGACCTGCAAGGTTATTATCGCCAGAATTTCTTGGGCACTTGCTTTGCCTAGCCTTGGCAAATGACCGGTCGATATTGGTCTCGTTGTATATCCGGTTTCTGAAAACTGTACACCTTGCTTTCCCAATCGTGTGTCCTCCTGCAATATTATACAATTTTATACAGTGATAAGTTTGTTCACCAACAACAAAATCAATTTTTTTTTTCAAAATTTAGTGAGCATTAATATTAAAATACCCAAAATTCAAGGAATTGAAGAGAAAATGTACATGAAATTAAGTTGATTAAATTACCAGATAAGGCAACCATGTCTTTTTCAGAGAGACCTTTGTTTTGGAATCTATTAATCAGATTGCTGAGAGTAGAAGTGGGAGGAGGAATGACTCCACTATTGGCGGCAGAGAAGCTTGCTGTCTTTGAATCCCTTCTTCCCAATTTTACTTTAAAATTGGGTCCTCCAAGCTGCAATATTTTGTACCCAAAAAAAAAAAAAGTGTCATTTCTAACCTTTAACTATATATCCATATAGATATATAGGGGCTATGTCATTAATATACATGTTCTTTAGTGATAAAAATTAAGGAAAATTTTGGATATATTCTGATTCCTGTATTTTGTTTTTTCAAGCAAATAATTCTTAACGTAAAATTAAAAAAAAAAAAAAAAAACTCAAGAAACGCAAGGAAAATGACCTTGATGCCCATTTTATTACCATGACGTGGGTTTTTATTTTTCTTTTTTCTTTGAAATTCTAATTTTAACATGTTTTATGACTGAAAGGACATAAACGACTGTCTCAAAAAACAGTCTCGATTTAGATTATTTTTTTAAATTTTTCATTAGAAAAAAATATGAGGTAGTTTTCTAATAGTATCTAACGCAAAGTTTACTACAACATAAAAACAAATCCACGACGTTGATTAGAAAACCGATGTCGAATCCAATGACATAATAATTCACTAGATTATTTCAGATTGGTCAAAAAATTGGTGTGGAAACATTCCACGTTGGTTTTTGACCGATGTCGTCTATTGAATTAATCCATGTTGAATAGTTATAAGCACGTCACATGGAATTAACACGATGTGATTATCTCAATAATCACTTAATTTGTCCCATAAGACTGGGGTTTAATTTTCTTATAAGATTTTAATTGTTGTGTATTTGAAGGAAAGACCGTGGCCAAAACCAAGACTTACAATAGCAACGGAGTCGCGAGCAGCAATGGCTAAGATATCGGCGCAAGATACGACGCCGGGACAAACTTGCTCGACCTTGGCCTTAATCCTATCCACAACATCAAATCCCCTAACCGAGTTATTGTTGGGTCCTGCCGTCTTCTCTCCTGTAAATGAAGATGTGTCGTCCAATAGTATTGAGCCATCACAACCCTGTAATACGGTTACAAGCATGGGATCAATTTTAGGGTATAAATATATATATATATATATATATATACATCAACCTTATTATACATATATATATATATATATATATCATGGTGATCACAGTTTTAGTCTGCCAATAATTTCTCACTGATTACTTTAATTAGTTTCGAAGTTAGCATTTATGTGATCATTAAATTTAGGGGAAAAAAGATAATTATTATGATAGTTACACGTCATTCTTTTAGGCGAGTTAGTAAACTATATGAATCAGCAAATCAAACTCAAGATGGATTAAATGCTCTAGATGACTTTATGTCTATGATTGCCTAATTAAAATGAAAAATAGTTGTGCCATAAAATTTTAAATTGCTTTGTCCTAGTACCAAGTAATAATGAGTGATATATATCATCATGTCGGCTCAAGTTCATGTGGCGATAAATTTGTACGCAGTTCTCATTAATGCTAAGCTAGAATTTTATTGTCTATCTATCTATATATATATATATATATATATATATAAGGCTTTTTGTTTCAAAAAAGAAAAGAATAGAAAATAAAAAGAAAGAAGAAGAAGATTGGCTCTAGACCACTTGCTAGAGATATTTAAAATATGTTTCAACCACTTATACTTTTGACATCCTTTGTCTAAGCAACCACTCCCAAGCTGCCACGCCAAAAACCACCTATATAAAGCTTTCTATAAAGCTCTCTACTTATTTATTTATTTAATTTAAAAATCTTGGCTCCATGCATACATGCATCAAGTTTTCAATTGTGACATCAAATCAACGTTGGCCCACGTAGTTATCAACCAAACCTTTTGGGTGAAAAAATTGTTAGATTCTTCGGCCATGGCATGAAAGCAATCAAATGTCTCGAAGCTCAAAAATTACTTTCACATTGACTCACAAATGTTAAATGCAATTTGCAAAACAGCACTCAAATTGAAAAATTTATCAAGTAACACCAAGTAGAAACCAACACTAATGGTCCAGTTTGCTTATTTACCTAAAAAAAAAAAACACACTATTGGTTCGGTTAGAATACCGGTTTGAATTAGAATTTTGAAGTTTGAGTCGGTTAATTTTTTAAAAACTAGTTAAAATTTTCATTTACTTTTTAGAAAAACACTAAAACTGAATGAAAAATTTAGGTTGGAACCGGCCAACCAAACGGATCATAAAACAAGACTTTTTATATGTGTACTATGAAAAATAGCTGGACGACAACAATTACATATAAATAAAAAGCACTTCTATTTGACCAGTGTTATAACCTCATTTTGAGGTGTCAATAAAATTTTACAAGTAAAAAAGCTTCTTTTTTGAACTTTTAGTAATGAAAACTGAGACCCCAACAAACAAGAAGGGTACATTATTAAATAGAAAATTGTCTCTGGTTTTTCCAGAGTTCTCCCCCCATGAAAAAAATCTTTAACTTCATAACGGCGTGCCAACTAAAGGAGAATACGTTGGTTTTGAATTAGAATGAGGTTATAAAAACATTTTCCATAAATAAGCAAACGAAACTTACATTGACGAAGCAATCATGAAAGTGAAGGCGAAGTAGGGAGGCACCGATACGGTTTTCTTTGGAGATCGCAGATTTAACGACAGATTTTACTGCACCAAAGACATTAGGACAGCTCTTTTGGTAGAAACTAGGAGAAAGTTGAGCAGAACAACTTCCTGTGAAGACCAGAAGAGCAATAGCAAAAGTAACAAGAACAATATTCGAAGAAGAAGAACAAGCAGCCATGATTTGATTTGATTTGTTTGAGTTTAGACTGAGTTGAGATTATAACAAGGTGGAGCTGAGGGGTTTTATTTATAGAGAGTGAGGGCTTATGATGAGGAAAAGTTGGGCATTGGCAGCTCACCTAATATTTGTCATGACGAGTTTGTACTGCATGGCATATGGCATGTAGAAAAGTAAACGAAGAAAAGGTAAAATAGAATAAGTGAAGAAGGTTTTGATTTGTGATTGAATAGACTACTTCATAATTGATCTAATCAGACTATTGAAAGCTTAAAAAATGTGTGTACCTGTCTTTTCATCTTCGTTAAATTCGGTTTTGATCAGCCTACTGAAGAAAAGGTGAAATAAATTTGAATAAGGTTTTGATTTGTGATTGGATAAAGACTACTTCATATTTTATCTGATCAGACTACAGAAAGCTTCAAAAATGTGTGCATCTGTTTTTTCATCTTCATTAAATTAATGTTATGTGTAGATCGTAAGTTTAAAAAGTCATTTTAGAAAAAGATTCCTAATTTGTATTAGAAATCTTTTTGGATTGGTGTTTCCGAGAGAGAAAAAAATGAGTGTGGTACATACGGTTTTTTTTTTTTGGAACTTATAGGTGGGGATTTGAACTTATATTTTCTGGTAGAATCAAATATAAAATCACCAATAAGCTATGTCTGCAATTATTACTGGTAGGACATGCCTGCGGCCATGATATATACAGATTTTGAAATAGTGAAAAATTTAAGTTGAATTAAATATTTTTTTGGATCTTTTGGAAAAAAAAAAAAAAAAAAAAACTAGATACTTAACTTCTTATATTTCCAATATGGGCTAAATCTTATGTTATTAGCATATTATCCCTAAGATTTCTATGAATCGACAAGTTACTCCTCAGCTTATAATTTTTCAAAAAAAAAAAAAAAAATCTCTAAATTGAAAACTTGTTGCGTGATGCCTCTAAATTATGATACAGTCAGTAGTTAAGATTTGAACAAAAACTTTTTTAAACATCACTGTTCTGTTGTTTGCGCCCAATATTTCATATATTTTACCTTTCAAATAAGCTAATATAAGAGCATAAAGATGGTCGTCATCAATTGACGATATTTTTCGAAATTTTATTAAATTAACGGAGTAATTATCAAAATTAATAGGTTAATGAAAACTTACTCATTCGAGAAAATTTTCAAAGATTAAAAAGCTTTCGAATAATAGAAATTGTGTATAATTGATATTGAATGCATATATAATTTTTTTTTTTTTTTTTTTTTTTTTCCGGTTGGTTAAGATGACAAGCAAGGTTAGACAACGATAGATAATTGGTTGACAATTCAAAAATAACCAATGATATATTTTAAGCTCATTTTATAATGCAAATAATTAGAAAAAATTAACAATTTTTCAATGCAGCTAACTGAGTTGTAAAGCTTCCCTACGTTATTCAATGGATTTTTCTTTGCTCTTATTTTTTTTGCTATAGATTAATTTGCGTATGTCCACGCGCTTTTTGAGATCTAATAATCAAATATTTCTTTGACGAACAAGTCGTTGTCATGACTTCGTTTAGGGTCACTATACGACATATATTTCTATTAATTGATGTATATTTATAGTATCTATACATTCTATTCCTCATTGGCAATTTCTTGCCAAAACGTACATGGGTTGATTTCGTTTTATTTTTTTTTTTGTGTAATCCCTTGCTTACTCAAAATGGTAAAACGAAGAAAGAAAACCCAAAAACAAAAAAGTTGAAAAAAAAAAAATTTTTTTTTGAAGCACTTTTGAAGCAAATGGTAGTTCCAAAAGAAATGGTAACATCCTTGTATATAGAAATTAAGCTCCAAATTGGTCGCCTTTGCTTTCAAAATACACATACACGAGTAAAACAAAACTCATCACTGGAGATAAAATTAATTAAATAACGACTTGATCGTGGAGAAGCTTCATTGGAAGGTATTCTCCGAATTCAGAATAATCCATGTATAATAAATAGGAAAAGGTCAGTTCTTGTCCCTTCATTATAAGACCAAAATTATCTATATACATATCTTTATTTATTTATTTATTTATTTTGGGGAGAATTATCTAGATACTTCAACACCAAGGAAAATTTAAGTCCAAAGAATAACATTCAACTCCGGGCTTAGAAAGAATCCAAAGATCATAAAGGGCTACAAAGTAAAGGAATGAAAGGCTAGTTCAAACTAAATTGGTGTGTTGTAAGACTAAGTGCATTGTTTTACTAATCATTACAATTTGTTTAATGACCAGATGCATGCGGATCAACCTAATAACGACGTTATTTCTAAGGTTTAGAAAAAAAAAATTAGAGAAAAAACACACAGAATTTGAAAGGTCATTTCTTTAATTACTATTTTTTTTATAATAATTATAGTACAACGACTGAAAAGACTATTAAAAATGAATATTATAAATCACATATGCACTCGTTTTCTTTATAAAATATTGATCAACTGTCTAATTTTTAAGGACATGCACATTTATTTTGAGATTGCCATTTACTCTCTGATTCATTTTGTAACATTTGAAATTTGCTCTTTGAACCAGGAGTACGTTGATCACGCCTACATAAAATAATATCTGGAGGGCATTGGTTATTAAAAAATATTTATATTAATAAAAGTACGTGAAATTAGATAGATAGATAGTTAGTTACTTATTAAAAAAAATTGTCAAATTTTTTTATTTAGAAAAACAATCAATTATTATTAAAATATTAATTGACACATCTGAACAATCAATGATTAATCAGTAAAAACACATATTAGTGATTATTAAAAAAAAAAAGCGATCAGTTTTTAATTTAATAAAAATTTAAACAATTTTTTTAAATATTAAAAAAATTTATTCACACACACACACATATATATATATACGCGGCCTGCATTGACGATAAAAATCGTAAGTGATTTGAAAAAAAAAAAAAATGGAAGCGCATAATTTGTCCCTTTTTGTTGTACCTGACGCACTGTATCTTATTATTTTATGCCAGAGACGAAAATTTCCAAGTCAGTCAGTTTTGCCGGTAGAAAATTAGAATATTCCTGCTCTTCTATATATATATATATATATATATATATATATTCTAATTATCTTTCATGCCATGTGCCAAAACAGAAAGAAAAGGAAAGAAATAACAATAATTAGATTTTTGAAAATGGTTGAACAAGGACCAATATCCTTTTGCCATTTGGTTTCCTCTTTTATCCTTCGATGGGGCTTGTTAAGATGAAGCAAGATTCATTTAATTGCTTTTTTACTTTTTACTTTTTTTTTTCCTTTTCTTAAACCAGTTTCGTTCTATTTCTAGGAATGTTCTTTGTGCAATTATTATATTTGCATCAATAGTCAAATTATTGCCTTTTGTTTTTTTTTTTTTTCTTCTTTTGCAATGAAGAATTAAACTTTACATTAATAAAGTTAAATCTAAAATTATCTTGAAGTTATGTCTATTATTACTCATGATATTGCATGTTGAGCATGACAAATCTGAAGATTACTTTTATCTCAGATTACATGGTAGTTTTTTATTTTGTTTTTTGGTTTTTAGGATTTGTATAGAGCAATTATTATTGATAAATCAATGTCTCAAAGAACTCAATGATTAAATGCCTATTTTTTTTTAGTTGGCTTTTGTATCATTATCCCATTAAATTTATCATGCAGTTGTAATTTTACAACTTAAACTTTTAATTTTTGTAATTTCTCCTTAACTTCTAAAATGTATAAAAAATATCCTAATTATAATAACCGTATTAATTTTTCAACAGAAAAATTTAATACATGTAACATGTAAACATTTCGAAGGAAAATTAGAATTCGTACTCTAATTCTAAGTACCTTTTCATGCCATGTGCTAAAAAAGAAAGGAAAATAAGGAAAGAAATAATAGTTAGACCACTCGAAATGGTTGAACAAGGACCAAAATCGTTTTGCCTTTTGGTTTCCTCTTTTATCGGATGATGAGGCTTGTTAACAAGAAGCAGATTCATTTAGTTGCCTTTTCTTTTCTTAACAAATGAAAAGTTAGTACTATTTCTTAGTTATTGAATTCAATTTTTAACTTCACAAATCTAATTACATATTAATCCAAAGATTCGACTCATGATTCACTTGGTTAAATGTATATTTCACATAGTCAAATATGTTACTAAAAACTACATGCATTGTATGTAACATTATTAGACCGACTATCGTCAATTATTAATGCATAATTGAAGAGGGCATCGAATATTTTCATTTGTACTTTATTAAGGTCAGATCAATGATATAAATGAATTGAAATTATCTACATCTTCTATAAAGGTTCCATTGAATTAGTAAAGTTACGACCTTTTTTCAGTGATTTAATTAGCGAAAAGATATTGCCTTTGTCCATTTTCATCTTGCAATATGAAAAACACTAGTTAAAGATAGGCTGAATAGATATAGCTTTATGTCCAAAATCATCTTTTTTCCTTTGAATTTGAACAGATATTTGAACTCCATATATATATATTTTGGATTAATGAGGTAAAAATTTATCTAAATGTAACGATGTTTAATTTGTAAATTATTTTCCTCATACGTAATGAATCGTTTGTACATTCCTGGCTCCAGTCAAACAACAATTATGAAGGTTGTTGTTGTTGGTTTTTTTTTTTTTTTTTTTTTTATATTATGAGTAAACATTACGTCATAATTAAGTGTTTGTGTAATTTTCCAGCTCCCTTTTAAAGAGACTTTAAACTTATACCAAAACTTTAATTATTAGTAGGATTTTTCAAAATTTATGCTAACATTTTGATTGTGTTTAAAAATCTAAATGTTATTTTCTGTCTAATTAAGCACTTTAACAAATGTTTTATTAGATGTCAATTCAAAATTCATGAGTTTTAACCCTTTCTTCTTTAATGCCTGAAATTATAAACAAAAACAATGTCAAATGGACTCTTAAATCGATTCAAATCTTGTATTTATCAGCTATCAAAGTCTACTGTTATTTAGGTAGCTTTTCAAGCATATGTGTGGTGTGAGTACTGTGAATATGAATAATAACAATTTGATATTATTTGATTTCAGTTCATTAATGGAAAGATTACGTAAATCATTTGTAACAAGCAATCAAACTCACTGGTGGGGAATCTTTCAAAGATAATATTCCAAGCCCAAGTGAAGTTAACCAGTTTGATCTTTCTTTATTTCTTAGCTTTATAACTTTTTATCTTTTGTAAAAAGTAAATAATTTTTTTTATTCTAATTCAATTTCAAGCATTTGATTCCGAATGTGTGTATGTATATATACACACACACACACACTACTGTAACTATCAAAAGGAGAACAAGATATTTAAGCATATAAATAGCTAATTATTCTTGGGATTTGTTAAGACATCTCCATCAGTGTACCTAATAAAGATATTATCCTCAACAATATATGTATATACTGTCGGCAATATTTTGGACCGCATCAAAGTTAGGCTTACATTTGCCACAGAAAAAAAACGCCTCTGGTAAATGAATATATTATATGTAATTAGTTTAATCACATAATATCTTATAGCTTTAACCTATATTTTTTAAAACTTGCTCCAATTTCATTAATTGCACATTTTGTGGATGGGAAACCAGGAAGAAAAGACAAAAATTTCCTTAACTAAGACCAAAATTATTTATGAAAAATTTTATCTCGAGATAACATTGGGTAAAATATTTTAAACATTTAAAAAAAAAAACGTAAAATTCAAGATCCTTTTGTTGAAATTTTATGTTTTAAAATGGGTTTTTCCCTTCACAAAGGATGTGAGGGATGAAATTGAACTAAGTTTTTCAAAACTTGAAGATGTCTTTATAATTTCTAAAAATAAAAAGAATGAATTAGAAATAATTGAATTAGAAGATGCAATAAAGGAATTGATCCTTATGCAGTTATCTCTTTGTTTACGTTTCTTTCTATAATCCTAATAAATGGAATAAGTAACTTTTGTTAAAGTTGACAAAATAATGTTAAGCGCTTTTTCTTTTTCTCTGTCTTTTACTTTTCTCTCTCCATTTCTAATGATCTTATCGCAAAAGTTTACAGAACCCGTCAAAACCTAATCCTGCTTTGGATAGATTCCATAAAAAAAAGATGACTGGACAACGTAAGGTTTCTAGTCACCATCAAAATTTCTACTGCTAAAATCTAGCTGCTATGGATCACCAAACGATTTTTCTTTTATATTTAGTTGTGTTTGGTTCGTCGGTTAGAGATGAAATTTTTAAATTGAAATTGATTGATTTTTTAAAAATTAATTATAATTTTTATTGACCTTTTAGAAAAATATAAAAACTAATATAAGTTAAGTTTTAATTGAGTTAAAATGTCAAACAAAACAATTTCATTTAATTTTTCCACATGTCCAATAAATAATGATGCTAAAGCATTGTTTACGTGCTGTATTTAAAAACAAAAATAAAAACACTTTACACTGTATCAATTATTAATCTTGAAATTTCAATGGAAGAATCGATCTCTTTTATTTATTATTATTTTTAATCATGAGTAGCCTGGCTAAAACTATCATGAGGTTGATAAACTTCCATTTATAATATCTCCAAAAAAGAAGGCTGTATATTTTGTCTAATTTCTGTTGAAGTACTCTCTTTCGAGTACTGTTTATTAAGAAGAAAAATCTCCTATATTACTTGTTGTTAGAGAGAATGAGAAGATAAGAAGAATAGAGAAAATTAGGTGAAGAGTCATGTTTTGAGTACATTTTTATAATTTTACTCACTCTACATAATTTTAATATTATGATAACTTTAATATTATAATCGGTATAAATATAAAAAGATGTTAAATTTATAACGTTCTTGCATCTAACTTATTAGAATAAGCAAATTAAAAAATATACATATATACAAAGAATTGATTGGAAGCTCTGTTATCTTGTACTATAATTTATTAGAAGAAAGGTCAATGACGTAAACTGCCTTCGAAGTTACCTACTGCACCATCCCCTTAATAAAGTTATGGGGTTGTCCTAACGAATTGCATTAATTTCATGGAAAACATGGGACGTAACTTTGAAAACTGATGCTTGCCCTCCAGCTAGTCTATGTATATGTAGAGTTATATCAAGTCTTTCTACTTGATAGTTTTTGTTGAAATTTTAATTAGTTATGCATGCACATGCATATACAGTCATATTATGTACCAGATTGTTTGACAAATCAAGGAACGATGTCCATCATTTTCAGCCATGACTCGGTACAGCTCAACCATATGTAATTAATATATTTACACAAATCTTATTAATTGCAAATGCAGTTTTAACGATTACTCTAATATTTTAAATTAATACATGCGATTGGTGAACGGCATTATACGGATAGAATATAAATGACATTTGCCCTTAAAATAATTTTGCACCAATCAAAGAAAGAAGATCAACATGCAATACAACAATTATTAATGACTTTCGTATAATTAGCTAGTTATATAGTATTATCTTGAATCAACTTGTGAAGCCGGTTACAAATTCAGATAGCAAATATCTCTTAGTTTAACATTTTTATAAATGAATAAATAAATAAATAAAATAAAGCATATTCAAGTTGCATTAATTAAGCGCACGAGTGAATTTCGATGCAGCCCGGCCACCAAGAATCCAGTCTTATCGGCAGTCATCATTCAATGTTTTGAGGCTAAATTAGAGAAACGTCACTGCTAAATTAGAGAAACGTCACTTTTAAAAATATGAATATTAAATTATGTATCATTTTCATGAAAAATTTAATCATACTTTAATATCATACTAATAAAATTGACTACTCAGACTTCAAAAGTGATACACACTCATGAATAGAAGAAGCTGTCGGAAGCATAGAGAGTAAGGGCAAATCTCTATAAAATCGATTGTCTCTGTCTTTATTTACTTTTCTTGCTTTCTACTTCATTTATTATGACTCACTAACGACACGCCGACGACCGACCAATGACTCACCCATCTTACCATTTTAGTCATTGATCCTATTTTTCTTTGATTGTAGATTCAACCCACTATAGAAGACATCGACGAAAATTATAAAAGAAATAATAATAAAGATATATCAGTCGTAAGATTCAAAATTAACATTTAGGATCTCAGATAGAGTAGACAAGAGTGTATGTCACTAATTTTGTCGTAATTAGATCTAAAACACATATTGAAAGTTAACAAAATATACCAATACTCACGCACGACTGCATGTCACGAATCATGCTTGACACTGACGAAGCCAATTAAGGCCTAGAGGGGCTTAAGACCCCCTCAAATTTCTCTCTCTTTTTATTATTTTAGCTTTTTATTTTTTATTTTTTTGGGTACAAATTTACATATAATCCCTTCAAGCACCATTCAATTTTTTCTTCTTTCTTTTTAGCCTATATATATATTTACAAATTTACATATAGCCTCCCCTCATAATAATTTTCAGCTTCGTCACTTATGTTAGATTTAGATGATGCTATTTTTGTTTTTGCTTAGAATAAGTTAAAAAAAAAAAAAAAAGAGGGAAAAACTTCGATTGGCAAAATATTTAAGAAAATATGGAGTTGGGGTTTTCTTTTTTTTTTTTTTTTTTGGAGAATTAATAGAGCTAGGTTTTGCGTCATGAAAATTTTTAAGTATTCAATTTAAGTGATTAAAATTTTACAGATCGTAGTTAAAAACAGGTAATCCACTCTACGAGGGACTCAAGTGAAATAACTAATTGATTAGAACTATTGATTAACTAGCATTATACATGAAAGTTTATGAAACCATGTGTCATCAGTGCTAATTTGGTACTTTGTTATCTTCTTTAGCAATAGTTAATTTGGCAATTAGTCAATAATAATCACGACGTCCAATGGCCCATATCCTTTCTTTGTCTTAAAAACAGAAAACAAAACAAAACAAACAAAAACATAAGACAAAAAAAGATAAAAAAGTTTCAATCAATTTATCATATATGTCTCGTAAAACAATGCGATTACGTCATTATTTGCTAAATTCTCTTGCCTTTTCAATTTTATTTTCTGAATCGGAATCGAATTTTCAAGACTCTATCCTCCCCTTGTTTTTTTGTTGAAATTTTCATGGATTGAGTATGTAAATCTCCCCTTTGATTAAATGCTGTGTTTACCATCTATATGTTCGTTTAATTAGGCATTTCATGATTATCTATGATCTGGTTTTAAATTCATATTAGACCGTCCAATTATCTAACTTTAATCACACTAATGGTTTGAAAATACAATTTGAATCTCCTTAAAACATTAGCCTTGTTCACAATCAGGCAGGGGGGGCAAAAAAAAAAAGGACAAAAATGAAGCTAGTTCCATACCTCTCTAGTCATTCCTTTATCTATCGTGCTGACATGTCGAGGTCGTTTTCATTGAATTGCGCCACTAGAGCCGTTGTGAAAAGTGAAAAATGAGAGGAGTGAGGGACAAAAAATAAAGTAAGTACGGGGAAAATGTTATAATTCAAAAATTAACCGATTATTTACTAGAAAGTAAACTAGTCGTGTATCAAAACGTGAACTACCGGTAGACCAAAAAGTAATCACCAGTATACCAAAAATAAACAAGGAAAAAAAAAAAAAAAAAAAAAAAAAACACACACACACACACACACACACCCCAGAAGTGTGTCCTTCATCATTTGACCTAATATCATTTTGAGTGGACCATCAAAGTTGGTAGTTTAGTAGCATTCGACGGAGGCCTCTCAAACAATTTTTAGGAGTGTTATTTTTATTTAACTCTTAGTGGAACTAAATATAAGATAACACGATGTAAGAAGTTATGATTTAATATGGACATTACTTAACACATAAAGACTTTTATAATCACATTTTATAAAAGAGTTAAGGATGTCAACCGTGATCCTCACATTTGGATCACTAAATCCAAAATTCATTTTGATGGGGACTGTGAGGTTTATACTTTAAGGAAGTGTTCGTAAAATGACAATATCACTATTTGAGAAGAAGGGGGGGGGGGGGGGGGGGGGGGGGGGGATATAAGAATAGAAGAAGACAAAATCACTAATAACGACGCCGTTTTGGGATGGATAATGATAACTTTCCATGCGACAAAACGTTTTATGACAATTGATCAATTGAGACTGAAATTTTATAAGCAGCGTCGTTCAAGTCTCCATGCCTCTCTCTCCCTTTGTTCTACTCCATTGGTTTCTCTTCTGAGCTTTTCTTTTTTTTTTTTTTTTTTTTTTTGGTGCTCGATTCTCTCTCTTTATTAAACCGACTTTTCCTTCTCAAAAACACTCCAGATACACTTCAACCCATTTTTTAATTCTTGCAACTTCTTCCTCTACAGCCGTAATAGTAAGGACATATACATGTATATATATATATATATTAAAATTCTTTTTCTTTTCTTTTCTTCTTCATTTTTTTTTTAACGAAGACAGCTTTTATCAAGGCATGTAAACAAATATGTATAAAATAGATTAATAGCATAATGAAAAAACAACACGTGCATTTGCATATGCAATCTCTACTAGTAAAATATAAAAAACACAAAATTTAAAGATAATTATGTCATTTTAAATTATGATTTTGCTATTTTTAAAATCTTTTTAATCTTTAACTATAGTTCAGCTACAATAGCTATACTTTGTCAGTTATCTAAAAATCCCTAAAAAATGAGTTCGTCTTCGGTTTTGTCTTAACGATACCACGACCAACCACGTTGGCAGAATTCATAAATGTGGAACGAATAAAAAGAGGGATCCCAAAACTGAAATAGAAAATGTACTTATTACAATGGTATATATAATTTTTCCAGCGTGGGATACTTTATATATATATATATATATATATATATATATATATAAAGGAAACAGGAAACTGGGATACATTTTATAACTCTTAAAAACTAATTGCACATTAATTGAAAGCAACATAAGGAGATTTTTTAAAAAAGTTTTATAAGTTATAAAAAAAAAAAAAAAGGAAGAGAAAAGGAAAAGAAAGAAACATCAATCATCTCCATAATTAACTAAGTAGTAGAGGCTCCATCTCTTTCTTAAACTTGGCCATGGCAGGCCTAGGCAGGGAGACCAGAATCCGAGCCGCCGTCCCTCTTGTCGAATCATCCGACGACTTCTTGGCCGGCGGCGGCAATAGGAAGCACAAGTCCACGTAGCCAAACATGTCCCACGGCAACGCCGTTATGTTCACGGGCTCCCATGCAAACCCTATCTTCACCATCAACACCAAGTTCCTCCAATCTGTCAACACCATCATCGCGCCATTCGCCTCCATCTTCACGTCCTTCTTCTGACTTATCAACGTCTCGTAACTGTCTAATGATTCCTTAATGAAGTCCTTATCAAACGTTCTTTTTTTACTTTCTTTTATAAGCTTTGCTGTTTCAGAGAGCGGTTGTTCGTTCAAGTCCTTTCCAGGTAACTCGACAATTGATGACAAAAATGCATTCCCATAATACCCTTCTGGCAATGGAGGGTCCAAAAACTTCCTTATCCCTGTGATTAAGTAGAAACAGGTTTTTCCCTCTGGGTTTAACTCGAGAGCTCTGAATCTCGCTCTCCAAACAAAAGCACCAACAACCTCGATCGTTGTGAGGTTGAGATTATTTGAAGCCTCTTTTAGTCTTTTCACGCCCTCGCTCGTGATGGAGAGGCACTCGTGTACAATCTCGTCGGATGCGGGCACGTAAGGTGAAATGGCCAAACCGCCCTTGTCCACGAAGGGTGGGAGAAGATCCTTTGTGGGATTCCCTACTAGTCTCTCCCTCTCCCAAACCGGCTTCACCGTGGGCTCGTTTCGGCCCCGTGAAAGCTCCACCACTGCCCGGAAAAATTGGGCCACGCCGAACCCATCACAAACTGAGTGCGATATTCCGAATCCGATAGCGAACCCCCCGCACGAGAACTTCGTGACCTAAAAAGAAAAATGATTCACAATATGAAACTAGAATACAATTTGTTTGGGTTTAAAAATTTGAAATATTTTTAATAAACTGTGGTGATAGAAATCAATAAATATATCAACACCTTTATTTTTTTTTTTAAGGTTTTATAGAATTTTGACATCCATGCATCTAATATATAACAATGTAACTTTTTCATAGCATGTATTGTTACTTAGGGGTTCGTTTAGCTCTCAAGTCTGATATTAAGTTTTTCATATCAGTTTTTGTTTTTTTTCTGAAAAATCAACAAAAATTATAACTAGTTTTTGAAAAGTCAATTAATTTCAACCTAAAAATTTTATTTCAAGCCAGTGTTATAAACGCAAGCTGAATTTTAATTACCTGAAAAACTAAAGGACAGTCACTCGGTGGAGAATCGAAGAGGAATTGCTTAGTGATCTCGAGGTCAATTCCGTCAAAGTAATTCAGGGAAGAGAGGGAACAGTCAGCTGTGGCGACCAAAAGCGGCACGCCGTTTGCGTTGCAAGTGAGCTTGAGCCTGCCGTCGTCTTGTTGTCGTTTGAGCCTCCCAGCAAGAGGGTAGTAGTACACCAGAGCCTTGGAAAGTGCTTCTTTGATCACTTCAGCTGGGTCCTGCTGATCATGATCATGATCATCATGATGATTGTTTTCGATGTTATGATCATGATCATCATGCAGATCAGACGGTTGAGATTTAGAGTTTGATCGGTAGACGAAGATGGTTTGAGTGAGGATCTCAAGCACAAGGAGATTATCAATGGAGGAGAAAGAGAGAACAATGTCTAAGGGTGTTGGTTTTGAGGGCTTAACGAGCTCAACATCTTTCTTAACTAGTGAAAATGGTCGAATAATATTAATGCTACTATTACCACTGTGGCCGTTGGTTGCCATGGAAAAGAGTATGATATATTTGTATTTAGAATTCAAAGAGAGAGGTTTAGTCGACTTGAGAAGTAGAAGAGATGTTTTTTTCTTACTTATAATCGATACACACACACACACACACACATATATATATATATAACAACTATAGAAGCCTTTTGTTGTTGGTTTTTTTTTTTTTTTTGGTTCCTTTTTTTCCAGTTTGGAAGACGCCATGCATGCAAAGTTAGACAACGACCTAGAGATAGTTGGTTGACAATTCAAAAGGTAACCAATTATATACTTTAAGCTTATCATATATACAATGAAAGGAATTAAAAACGGTCCATAATATTTCAATGCGGCTGACCGAGTTATAAACCTCTCTCTTTATTACTCACTGTTTTTTTTTTTTTTTTTTGGGGCTAATGTATAATATGCGCATATTGAGAGTTATCAATTATTGTTCTAGTGACGAACAAGTCATGTTGTGGTATATTTCTTGCTAAGACGTACATGGGTTTATCGGTTGCGTTGGATTTAATTAATTTGCTGATTTTTCTTGTAATCTCTTTGACTCTTGCTTACACAAAATGGAAAAAATAAAAATAAAAAGTTGAAATTAAAAAAAAAAATTCTTTTGAAGTACTTTTGAAGCAAATAATAGGTTTAGGGTGTGTTTGGAGAACAAGTTCAACTCCAACTAAACAGTACTTATTAATCTTAATTTTTGTCTTTTTCTGAAAAACCAACAAAATTTATAATTATTTTTTAAAAAATTAATACTATTCAAACTTAAAAATTTCAACTCAACTCAAACTCAACTCATTCACCAAACACCCCTTTAATAACATCCTTTATATAGAAAGCCCCAAATTATTGATCGCCTTTACGTTCACCTTTCAAGATACATGACATATATAAACAAAACTCATGGCTAGAGATAAAATTAATTAAATCACGACTTGATCGTGAAGGAGCTAATTCATTGGAAGGAATTATCATAATTCAGAAAAATCCATCAGGAGCATTTATAATAAATAGGAAAAAGGTCAGTTTTTGTCCCTTCATTATTAGACCCGAATTAATGCAATTATTAGAACCGAATTAATGCAAAGGTCAAACATCTATGTTGGCTCGATCTATATTGATTTGTACGTGGTTCTGTTGGAGATAAAAATGATATTTGCTCTTTAAACTATTATATACGCCAACGCAAGAAAAGAAGATCGCCAACAGAACTTGACCTACTAAGAAACCGCCGGTGTATAAATGCATGATAAATGAAATTATATGCGCAGCCAAGCCACCGAGAGTCCAGTCTTTTAGGCCCCCGTGCATTCAATGTTGGAGAAAGTAGTCGTATAGTAAAAATTTAAAGATTATTATATTAATATGATACAAAAAAATTAATATTAGATTAATATAATATAAAATTAAATCAAAGTTTATTAAAATTTATATTATATTGATTAAGAATAGAGAATTTATATCATATTGGTCAATAAATGAAAAAAAAAAAAAAAAAAAAAGAGAGATGACTGTTTAGGTAATTTTTTTAAAAAAAAAATTGTTTTGAAGCTGAATTTGAGAAAGAGAAATGCTTGAGTTACCAATTCTATTTTCAATTTTTAAGTACTAATCTATATAGTATAGTATATGAGTTGACATATTTTATTATTAAGTGTTTAAAAAATTATCAAATTAATTGATTATATTTACTAATAAAAATATAATAACTTTTGGTCTTGGTATAAAAAGTTGAGAATATAATTGTGTCCAGAGAAATATCCCATTTAAAATTTTGAATTTTAAAAATATGTATCACTTTAAAGAACAACTCGAGATACGACAAAACGTTTAATAAACACTTGATCGTTTAGTCTGAAGATTAAGCGGTGTCGTTTGAGTGGCAGATTGGAAATGGTAATGTCGTAATCCTGCCAAAAAAGAAAAAATCACCTGAAAATGTTGGCTGTTGTTGTTGTTGTTGTTGCCTTCGGCCCGGTCGGTACGCAAGGCCCAATCGTCGAGGGATGTATTCGCCGACACCTCTCTCGGCGGCGCGTTCGCGCATGACACCTTCCTCCGACGCAGAGCCTGGAGGACTGGAATCCTCTCTTCTCCAATTAGTCCACGATCACCGCGACTCCTCTCTTAGGCTCCGCGAACTGACCGGTGAGTCTCCGATATCACCATTTTCCTGGTCCAAATTCTCCCCCCCCCCCCCCCCCCCCCTTTTTTTATTTAATTTAATTCAGATTCTGCGATCTGGACGAAATTTGACAGAGAAGAAGAAGAAGGAGGCGATCAGGAACGCCGCGCGCGTTTCGGATCTGTTGGTTGACGTGGTGAACGGCGGCGTCCAAGAGTGCTTCGTCAACGAGAAGCGAATCGAGCTCGAAATTCGCACCCTTGCCGTCACTATCGCCCGCTTCATGAAGCAGACCGACCACTGGCTCGCCGCCTCGCACGCCCTCAACACCGCCCTCAAGGTTGGGTTATTTATTTATGTATTTATTTATATATTTTTTTTATAACTGTGTGTTTTGTCGGATGAGAATTTTGAACTTGAAGATGACATTCTAGGGCTTTGTTTGTTTGGATTTAGTCTTTCTGCAGTTTCAGTTTGTCTCTGCTCTGCTTTACTTTGGATAACACCTGTGCTGTTAGAATTTTGAGAAAATGTAAGAAGATTAAGAGGAGAAGAACTGAACAAGGCTGTTCAGTAGTGTGTCTTTCGGAACTTGTTGTTTTGACACTCTCATAAAGACCAGAGTTTAGGGTCTCTACAAAATGAGCTAATTTTGATGCCGGTAGTTTCCTGGCGAGTTCGCGTTCTATTTTTGATAAAAATGGAGTATAATTAAGTGAAACTTGCTCACTGAAATTATTCACCCAATTCTATATGTTTAAAAAGGAAGCAGCTAGGTGAAAATGTTGTACTACTAGAAGAACTAACTGGATTTTAAAACTGTTCTTTTTTCGCTTAACCGTAGTGTTTTCCAGTGCCCTACTTAGATAGCCCTTTTGAAGCTAAGTCATGATACATTTTGGGGACGGAGGATGAGGAAGGGGAAGTCGTAATGCAATCTTGTCTTTCTCGTTTTCTTTGTTATCTTTACCCTCGAAAGTACGATGTTCGGTTATCGCTTAGCCATAGTGTCTTCCAATGCCCTGCTCAGATGTCTCCTTTCAAAGCTAGTCATGATGCATTTGGGGGACAGAGGAAGGGGGAAGTCGCAATGCAATCTTGTCTTTTTGTTTTCTTTGTTACCTTTGCCGGCGAGACTAGGATGTGTTTATGTGGTTACTTTTGCTGTCTATTGTGTGTTGCAGGAAATCGGAGACTTTGAGAACTGGATGAAGACCATGGAATTTGATTGTAAAAGCGTCGTTGCAGCGATCCATAATATTCATCAAGAATGATAACATACATGATTGTTTGAGAATTCTTAGAATGGATTGAATTCTTTGTAATAAAAAACGGTTCGGATGGGGCAGGGTATACTGAATTCTAAGAACTGTCAACGGATTGACTACTATGTTATGTTGGTTCAACCTTTCCATTGTTTCTTCAAAGTACAAAAAAATGTACTAAAAGAAAAATGTTCTTGATTTCTTGTTGTAGTTTCTGTTGTTGAGATGTTCTTGTTCACAAAAAAATTCACTTGTGAAAGGCTTTGTTCTTGCTGCTTTGTGTGAAGCAGAATGGCGAATAATTCCGTCGACTCTATGAGGACGAATCTCTAGTCTATTGTAAATTAGTACAAGCGAAATTGATATACTATAGTGTGGTAGAAATATAGTTATAAAAGAAACCACTTCACAGAAGTGGCGGAAATTATAGTTGTAAAAACTAGACTGTAATTACCTTAATCAAGTTTATTTTTGTTATTTTTACGTTTTTTATGTTTCATGTCTATAACAAGTTCTGAAGTGATAGAGGCGGAAAAATACAGTTTTGCAAAAATGAATCGAAAATATTCCAAGTTTCCTTAATCTAGTAAAATGAGCCATATTATTGTAAAATAGCTCATCATTGATAGACTTAAAGATTAACTTCTGATAGACCCTTATAAGTAAAAACATAAGTCGGACAATTTTTTTAAGGAATGATCAAAACCGGTAGCCCCACTTAAGTTTATTCTCTCTTTCCTTATGGACACTGGTAGTCTAGAAGCTAATTTGGACAAGTATATAAATACATATATATATATATATATATATTATGTGTATAACTTTGTTGAATTCTTGTACAAGAACTAAGCAGTTTTTTGACGTTAGGCAGGTCGAATCACTAAGAATCAACGTGTGATTGTGAATATTACCATATCCATACTGCAAATGGTATGATCATTGTCAACTCTTGGAATTGGAAGTGACGCCAAGTTAGTTCATTTTGAGTGCAGTAAAAGTAAAAGTTAAAAAAACAAAAAAGCAAAAAACAAAAAAATGAACACCCTAATTAAAATTATTTTACTCAAGAAATTGGATTGACAGTTGACACTCATACAAACATTTAACTTAATATGCCACTAGTTTTTAAGAGATTGGCATACCGATTAATTTCAACATTAATTAAGAACTAGCATTAGAAAATCACAACACTTGACACCAAATCTAAAAACCACATGAAGAAACAACACCACATTGACTTGTTAACTACACTATTTATTCATTTCAAGACCCTTTCATATATATAAATAAATATATATATATATATATATATGAACTAGATCAATTTACTTTCCGGCAGTTGGTGCGAATCTGACCGTTGGTCCCTGTGAGCAGGCTAAGGTTTCCCATTTTGATCATGGCGTTGGCGAAATCCTGGTAAAACTTGTCGGCATATTTGCTATACGTCGTGACCAGGGAGTCCGTCGAGCCGTTGCTGAAAAGCTGCTGGTCGGAATGCAAGAGGCCCTTGTTATCCAACAAGTTCTTGAAATAAGCATTGTCAAACCTAATTGGACTTGTTGTGTCTAGTGATGAAAGATTTTCATCATCTGCCGTGCTTAGTGTACAGTTCGATTTTAGCGATGTCGCAAATGTTGGATCGATGTTGGTCTCGTTATGGACCCGGTTTCGGAACAAAACACATCTTGCTTGCCCTGTTGTATGAGCTCCTGTTGATAAAGAATGGTGTTAATTATATTCTGGCTTTAAACTCCTCTTATTATTATTATTATTTTTTTTTTTTTGGTTTGTTACATGTGTATGTATACGTATAAGCTTTTTACCTGAAAGAGCTACCATTTCATTGGCAGTGAATCCTTTAAGCGAGAAGGAAGTTATAAGGTCACTGAGATCGAATATTGGGGATGGGAGCTCGGTGTTTGCAGCGCTAAAACTTGCTGTTGTTGAGTCTCTTCTGCCTAACCCTACCGTCCAAGAAGTCCCTCCCAACTGGTTTTATTTAAATTTAAAAAAAAAAAACCGAAAGAAAATAAGTTTTATGTGAAGCATCCAAAACATATAAATATAGAGACAACGTCTCATGTTCAGCGCCAGTAAAATTCCGATATTTGTAACATCAAAATTGATATCTTATAATACTAATTTATTAATATGCAACATTTAAAAGTACAATAGTCTGAGGGAAAAAAAAAAGTTATATTTGTCAGATCTGTATGGTTGTCGGAGAAGGAGAAGAGACTCATCCAATATAAATAGTTTGTGTTAGATTACTTACTGTAACAACAGAATCGCGAGCTGCAACAGCAAGTATATCGGCACAAGAAACGACCCCGGGGCATATACCCTCTAACTGAGACTTGATGGTGTCGATCACTTCGAAACCTCTAGCGGATTTTACATTAGGAGCCGCTGTTTTCTCACCCGTGAAATCTGAAGTGTCGTCCAACAGAATAGATGCGTCACATCCCTGTAAATGTGATCAAATTCCAACACAAAAGTATTCGTCAAGTGTAGATCTCAACAAGCAAGAAAAACTATTTCATTCGGTTTGCTTGGAAAAGTGCATATAATTTAAGAAACTATGACATTTACCATGAATATTGTGATTTATTCTAACATGATTTTGATGTCAACTCACATTCAAAAACATGCACTACTATATACATATATATATATATGTATATATAGATATATAGATCTCTTAAATGTACTTAATATATGCATGCATGAAATATCTTGACTTCTACTTTTCTACACGCTAATCCTAAAAGGAAAGCTCAAATTTTCCCGAGGTAGTACTTGAGGAGAAATGTTAGAGCTATTTTCAATTTTGTTATATTCTCCGCTACTAGTTATTTAGAACCACAAAATTTGAGACGATCAACTTAATTAGCTCATGCAAGTGATTGTGTGTATGTGTATATAGAGAGAAGGAGAGAAACATTGCATTGACGAAGCAGTCGTGGAAATGGAGGCGGAGCAAGGATGCCCCCATGCGGTGTTCGTTGGTCACCGCCTTCACGACTTCGTTCCTTATCGTAGACAGCGCTTTCGGGCATGTCGTGCCATAGTAATTTGAGGTCAGCTGAGCATTAGCTGTTCTATAGTACACGAACAACAACACAAAGAAGAAGAATATATTAGAGTGTGAGTTCAACGCCATGATGCGAAGATCGAACTTTGCCGTCGCACGATAATATTTTTAGATTTAGAGCTATTTTCTGTTGCTGAGGAATTAATGAAGAGTGCAAAGCTACAATGTAGATGCTCATATATATATACACACACATACACACACACACGCACACACACACAGAGACAATGGTTGTTTGACAATTTCGGGATAGTGCTGTTCGACATGCATGGAGTGAGAAACACCAGAACTCATTATTAAGTCAAATCCTACGAGTTTGTTTCTTCTTTGCCTTCCTCTTTTCTTTCTTTCTTTCTTTCTTTCTTTTTTTTTTTTTTTAAATTTAGTTTTGAAGTTTTCTTCAAACCAAACCCAACCAAGAACCAAAAAAAGGTAATTATAAGACGAAGGTCCAAGGGCTTGGCAGTGCTCATTGACGGGATTCTGATAATGGTGGTCGTTGTCCTGTGTGAACATATTTGGCTCGGGGAATCTAATTAGTCAACCAAAAAAAAGCTTTCTTTTTAGCTTTTGAAATTTCGTTGTAGTTAATTTACATTAAGCTTTAATTCCAAATTAGGAATCTTGTGCAAGTGCCCCAAACTTTAGAATCTTCTAAAATGCAATTTTTATGGAAATTCAGATTAATTAGAGAGTATAAGTTTTGAAAAGTTAAAAGGGCCTATAGAAAGGCCATTCCTGTAAACTTAAAAAGGATAATATATATATATATATATATGTATATATATATTTGTTTGAAAAACTAAAACGAGTGTAAAGTCAGAGTTGTTCAGATAAATCATAGTTCAGGCTCATATTCAAAGTTTGCGGCTCCATTAAAGTATTGTTGGTATTGATAAATGCTAATTTGCATCATATAACAGTTAAACTTAAGGAGGAAAAGAGCAATTACAGACAACAGTGACTGCGACACCTCTCAGATAAATGTCAAATGTATTCGGCAAGACAGCATGTTTCGTTACCTTTTGGAATTTGGCTGAGTTTTTTGATCAACCATCGTTCCTTTGTGTAGTTTGACCCGAGCCCCGTAGTTAGGCACTCTATTTCTCCACCTAGAACATTAACGGAAAAGATATCAACTCTAATATTAACTTTTAAGTGTCAACTTACATGTATCTACAAATGAAAAGATGACAATTCACTGATACGTGAATCGATACTAGGATTAGAGTTGGTGTCGTCCTTAACACTACTCTTATAAATATTTTCTTGTTTTTTGGTTTTGAAATTTGAATTTGACTGTTTTGTTTCGTTTTCTGTGTTAATAGACATTTTGCAACAAATTACAGTAAAACAAAGGTCCAAAGAAGAGAGCAATATACTGACACCTCTCAATTAATTTCAAATGTTCTCGGCAAGACGCATGCCAATGGATGTGTCTTTACCTTTCAAAATTAGGATGAGCTTTTGATTAACTATCATTTATGTTCACAACCAAACACATTAATTTTCTCGGGAATCTTATTAAATATGTTTATGTAGAAACCACATACTACATTAAAAAGATTCCTACATATCTTAATACATTTGATTACCTCCAACAAAATATCCCCTTAATTTCTTTGTTATAGCAAATAGAGGGTTATAATTTAAGAAAATTAAGGTTGGCGACTTATATTTATTATCTAATTTAATAGATAGCCCAACTTCCTTTTAATTATTAAATGACCTAATGTGTAAATTTTGTTTAATCAATTTTCATTTTTCCCAAACACCTCCCCCCACTCTCTCTTTCTCTCCTCTCTCCTCTCTCCTCTCTCTCTCCCAACTTTCTTTTTCTCCCTTTACCCTTTTCTCTCTTGGCCGTTGCCAGAGATGGCTGCTTGTCTATCATGGACTTCAAATAAGATAGCGATCGTGAGGCTAACAACAATCTCGAGTTATGCGATGATGGAATCTGCTGCTCGTCGTTCGTGGAGTTCTGACGAGATCACGATCTCCTCACCTCCGAGATCCAATTGCGGTTGAAATCTCATCACTACCGACGGGATGCCCAACGAAGAGGATGATGACAAGACAAGGTTAGTGACAGCGATTTCACAAAGTCAGCAAGGTAGATCAACTGTTAGGAGAGAGAGAGTTGACTTTTTTTTTTTTTAATAATGGGTGGGGGCTAGGGAAGGGATAGAGAGTTGGTTTTTTTTTTTTTTTAATATAATCAGTAATTAACTACAAAAATTGACGAGTAATATTATGGTCAATCAATAATTGACTGGGTCAATCAGTGATTCACTACAAAAATTTATGAGTTATATCATCATATTCAATAACTTACTGATAGTTAATCAGTGATTAACCAACGGTCAATCAGTGATTGACTGTAAAATATGATCAATCAGTAATTGATCATTTACAAAATTGATTAACCATTCTAAGGAAAAAAAATGATATTTTAACTAATTTTTTCAAAACTTACGCTTTTTAACCAATTTTTAAAAACTTATGACATTTATTAAAAAAACTTATTTAAAAAAGACCATTAAGCAATAAACCCCTATAATTTATTTCTCTCTTTTTTTTTTTAGTATAAAATCCAAAAAGAAGATGATCAGTATTTGCATACCCCATGAATGTTATCAAAAAAACTTTCCAGACACTAATTTTGAATTTTCACTGAAAAAATAAAACATCACCCCGACCCCACTGAATGTGCTAGCATTAAAGATAAATGGAGACATGACCCAGGCGTTCTGGGCTACCATCATAGAATAAATCGAGATGTGCAAGCCTTGGCGTTTTGGACTCTGATATGGATTCATGCTAAAACAGAAAAGAGCCTCAGGCTCTCGAAGAGCGGATCAATTTTTCCCCCATAGCTACTATTTATTTCCTTGCACGACAAAAGATAACATTCAGAAAATCTTACAGCATTCTAGAGTTTCAAGATCTAGGGTCGCATTAACAACTGTAACTCTCCTCTCTAATAAAAATTAAACAATCTCACCATTTTCGTGTTTCCTGAAATTTTCTATCTAAAAACAAAAATGAGCCCACCAGGCATGCTTTGTTGTCCCAGATGTGTACCTTTTGCTGCATAGCTGAAACAATCAAAATACAAACTTTTCCTCTTCCGCACCAAGATTAAGTACTCTATCTCCCATCTCCCGGAGAGCGGCAGCCGTTGAATCGCTTATGCCCAACAGATATTGCAAGCGGGAAAGCTTTTCAGGTGCTGGTTCGCTTTTCAAGTAGATGGCGTAAAGATCAGCTAGCTCCTCTGGCACGTCCCACGAGAGGGGATTCACAGGAACGGCTTTGTCGCAAGCCAGCAAGTCGTTAAGAGACGACACCTGCAATAGAAGAAAGTAGGCTTCAAAACATGCACTTTACAAATAGGTTAACAATAAAAGAACAGAATACACGTAGTCTCGACGAATCATACCACTCCTTGACGATTTCTCTGCCTCAGTAGTGCAACAGCCTGAATCAACGAGTTTGATAGTCTGCTTTGGGCCAGCTCGTGAACAACACCTTTAGCCTTCGCTGCATTAATGTTGAGATCCACTGGGATTTTCTCAAAGACTTCTTCCTCATCAAACTCTCCTGTGCCTGATGAAAATATCTCGTCCACGGTCTTCTTGAAGAGGTTCTCTCTCAAGCTCTCGGATATCATGTTGTCTATATCAACGTTTGCCTCCTTAAGTTCTCTAATCTGTTTGATATTTAGTCTCCCCTGACCAATGGCTGTCTCAATTGCAGCTGCCATTTTCGTCGTTGTAATGTTCTTTATAATCTTTTGAGCATATTGTGAAGGCAAGCCAACTTGCTTTTCCAACTCATTAAGCTGTTCCACTCTGGCTTTTGTCAATTGCCCATCAGCTAAAATCACCTCTGCTTGCTGCCTGAAAGCTTGCTCGGCCAAGCTCCTATGTACTTCTACTATTTCCGTGGTGGTCAAACCCAAAATCCCACCAAGCTGGTTCAGTAACACATACTCTGAATCGTCTTTCTTTGTAGTGATCTGAGCACCAAATGGAATTCGGGTCACTTCACCAGTTAGGCAGAAAAGCAGGTATGTCTTGTACAGATCAGTTCTATCCCTTTCTGGCAGGTCATCTTTCAGAGTTATCTCAGTCTGTCCAGGCTTTCCCAACTTTGCAGCAAGCTCCTTGCTGGGCTTTATTTTCCGAAGCGTCTGAAGTGATTCCCATTCCTCATCCTCTTCAACTGGTTTTTCCAACTCCTTTACAGGCTCTTCTGATGGAGTATCAGCTGGTTCACCTTTTATGTCTTTCACCAATTCTGTGACAACCAAGGTGTTGAATGCTATCATCTTTTTAAGTTCTTTTGCTGACTCAGTACGGTTTCCAGCTGCCCGAGCTCGTTTTATGTAGTTAATAAATACTTTTCGAACCTACATAGGTCACAAAGGTGATTAGAAGACATCAAGAGTAATCTACATTGGATGCAATATACCACTTACAAGAACGAGGAAATGAACCAGTTACTTACTGCCGTACTGGCAATTGACATTGCATTCTCCCTAGACAATCTCAAGCCATGTGCTGCTTTTCTTACAGATTGCTTTATATCTGCATCATAACCGTCCACTCCAGCCGAAATGGCCTCCTTCACAGCCTAGAGAAAAGAAAACAAGAAAAAATATATCAAGTGCGTGGCACCAATATAACAAGTGGGGATATGAGGCCGGAAAACATGCATGATATAATATACAAGGAAAACTACAGATTTTTCTTTTTTTTTAACCATCCACTCTAATAGTTTCAATCAGAATCACCATTTTTCAATGAAAAACCTACTCATCTTGGACAAGAAAACAAACAGGAAAAAGATTAGATGGTCACCTTCTCAAACAAACTGCCGCAGATATCCGCGTGAGCTGCTTCAACTGTTGGCTGAGGTATGCAGAGCATGACACGTAGCTTCAGCAAAGCAGCAACATCCTGCTCGTCCAGTTCTCCATCGGCCACACATTGCTGGAGCTTTTGCCGGTAAATTTCTTAAAACAATTGAAAAACTGTTAGATGATAAAAGTGGAAAAGCATGAACGGCCTATTTTGGTATTAAATGCCATAAAGAAAATTTGAACTCGTTAAGAAACTTGATGCGAGTTTACTCATCAACATGCAGATGACAGGTATTACAGCATAACTACCTTCGTGAATTTCGCTGGCCTTTTGCGGGTCAAAGTGCAGCTCTTCACAGATATTTTGAAGGAAGGCTGCTTTGCTATCTGCCATATCTAAATCACCCCCAGTAACAGCCTGTGCAAGTCGTTTACGATATACCTTTGATGTAACATCAAGCACAATTGTTTCTGCTTCTCGTTTTCCAAGGCCAAATATATTCCTCAGCTGATTCAAAGCAGAAAGCTTCACAAACGAAGAACCATAAAAAATATCAGAGCTAACAACAACAATGCCATCATAAATTACAGAAACTACACAACTAACGTCTGGAAAAAGATGACAGACAATAAAGCAGTAGACAAGCATAATTATAAAATTTACACGGACAAAATTTCCCTAGAACTGCAGGTTCCCACTCTTCTGAACAATTCATTCTCTTCCAGTTAATTTTAACAAATAGCAATCAATAAGGAAGCACCAGTTAAAGACATTTTCTAGAAAACAGACAATTGTCCATGCCACAAGAACACAACTCTACCCAAACTTAGATGGAATATTTTAGCAAAATCAGTAACTAAAGAAAAAGGCATTAGAAAGAAAAGCCTATAACGAAGCCAGTGTTTGCTACCTTATTTTCTTCCATGCGACCACCAGATAAAGCATCTGTAACATAAGCTCTAAAAAGAAGCTTTAACTCATCAATCTTCTTGTCACCATCATACACACCACCTAAGCCAGGCAACAAAAAGAAGGTCAGAAATCCTTCATAGAAGTTAAGAACTTAATAGATCTCTTTCTTTTCAAACTGAACTTAGTTCGAATACTTACCTAGCAAAGAAACTGGACCAACCCCACGAGCAAAGCGATCTGCTTCAGGGTGGTTCTTTAATGAGATAAGTAAATTATTGAGGGCCAGTACTTTATCAAGCTCTTCCACAACTTGCTTAACTCCCTGACTGAAAAATCCTAATTTAATTAGATCACACAAATGATACACTAGAAAATATGAAAGATAAACAAAATCAAAGCACAAGTGAAACTCTCACAAACATTTAATTTCTATGGCTTAATTAAAGAGAATATTGTAGATCATTTTTTTTTTTTGACTGCGGACATACAAACATAATTACAAACAGCAATTATGTAAAGCGGTAAATTTCATACGTTGCTCTTGCTCTAGATTTCACTATACTAAGTGCAGATGAAATATTTTCCTCGACCAGTTTTCTTGTATGCTCTTTCAACAAGTCCTCAGCATGCTGCACAAAGCATAAACATCCAAGTAAACAACTATGGGCCGGCTAGAAAGACAAACATTGACAAATGTACAATCAGAAAGTCACCTCATCATTGAGTTGATACAGTCGTTGTGCCTCTCTGAGACTAACAAGCTGCTCAATACTGATGTCTGAGAAAAAATAATCAAGTAATGCAATCATTAAAGGTAAAAGGATAACTTCCAACTCCAAGTATACAGCAAACCAATGGATTTCTCATCCTCTTTTGTAATTCATTTTATTATCAAAGGAAGTTTTCTTATGAAAAAAAATATACATTACACAGCAAACAAGTTAATCGTATGGAAGCGTTCTAAGCTGAAGAGAAAACAGAATATATTATTTTTTCTTGCTTTTTTTTTTTTTTTTTTTTTTAATGACGGAACAAAAGGCAACACTATTCTTCTCCTATGTTACATGCAAAGCACTAAAGCGATACCCAAATACTCCAAGAATTAAAGATTCCGAAGACAAAAATTAATGAAACAATTTATTAGTTGCATCCACAAGAACCCATAAATAAGGGACAAGTTGCATATAACACTGCTCAGATTAAAATCTCCAGGCCAAAATCATTCATCTGAGACTTCTAAAGGCCTTAACGGCATAATATTTACCTCTGCCAACTGATTTCAGTCTAGACGCATATAGTCGCTGGGCATTATCACGGATAGCAAGCTCAACCTGAGATAATGAAGTTAACATAGACCATATCGGCAAATGAGGGGACAAAAAAGGAGAAAATTTCAAAGCCGATACATTTTAAAGTTTTGCTAAATTCAGATCCCAGAAAAGCACGTTGGTGGACCAAAGGAAACATGGAACACGTGTTACTACATTTGAAATTCAAAAGAAATTAAATGTAAAACTACCTGGGAATCAGTGACTTTGAACACACGTTTCCAAGGTAAGAGAAAAGACGATGCATCTCCAAATGCTAGAGTTGAAACATAAATCAGCTTCTGAAATGCCTGCACTGGAGAAACCACTACTAATGCTCAAGCTCCATATCTTCTTCCACAACCATACGATAACCTCAAAGTTTAACAACCACTCAAAACAGCATAAAGACCTACCCGACGTTGCTCGATATTGGCATCACGATCGCCCGTCTCAAGCCTCTGCCTAAAAATCCTTCGACCAATCTGGAAACCAAGAAGGACCAACCTAATTTGAGCGGTCAAACATTCTAATTCTACTAAATTCACAACCCACAAATCGTGTACCTCCATATGCATTGCAGCAGCCTCGGGGTCATCAAGGCCCAAAGCATTCTTGAAATTGATTATTGTATCCACTTCGTTTCCGCTAAGATCTTCACCTCCGGGAGGAAGTACAGACGAAACAAACCTAAATGGAAAAAAAAAAAAAAAAAAAAAAAAGGAAATAGCCCAGATTATAAAAAGTTATAGAGACCCCAAAAAAGACAATGCTCATAGCAAATTCTGGTTTACACACACATTATTTATTCTAACCAAAATTGAGAAACTTAATGGAATTTGAAGTGAACTCACCGGCAGTACAATTCACTAAGCTCCGCGCTAAACGCCTCGTCTTGCTTGCTCACACCATATCTAAAGACGACAAAACAAGTCAGAATGAAACTCGGTACAAAACGAACATGACAATAACTCCGACAAGAAATAAAACTATAATCATCGTACTAAGGTTCAATGATTAGGCCATTATCGGAAATCCTTGATCAGATAATTTTCTAGCTCAAAACTATGGATAACTAGCTTAATCATATCAACTTCACCGGAATTAACAACAAACTTAGATAAAATTCAAGTTAATAGAGAAACAAGAACCGACCTCCGGGCAATTCCTTCGATGTCCTCCTTCTTGACAGCCCTAGGGTCGTCGCTTCCGGCCACATAGTTGTGCAACTCCACGGCTGCAACCTCAGGGACGCAGGCGTTCAGCGCGTAGGCGGCGGCTCCACCTGCGGCGCCGAGAGCCACGGCGCCTCCCAGGGCTGCGTTCTGAGACTTGCCAAACCGGAATCCGAGCCCGTAGCCGGCGGCGACGGCGCCGGCGAAGACAATAACTGAGCTGGCCAGCCTAAGCGGCGGCGAGAGCTTCTCGACGAGGGGCTGGATCCCGGTGAGCTCCTTCCTGCCTCCGAAGACGTCGGAAGGAGTGGGCGGCGGCGGTGGTGGAGACGCGGCGGCGGCGCCGGATTGATCTTCGGCGGGGGTTGAGGAGCTTCGGGAGGTTGAGACCCTGAAACGACGGCGTTGGGGGCGGACGGAGATTGTGGTGGTCGGGAGAGGGATGGGGATGGGGTTGAGGAAGGGAGAGCGGCGAGGGGCGGAGGGAGGAACGAGGAAGGCGGACGGAGGAGCGAGGACGGCGGAGGAATTCATGGCGGCTCCTCCTGAGGAGAAGAGAGGAGGAGTGGAGACGTAGACGACGTCGTTTAGTTTTGGGGGGGTGGGGTAGGGTGGGGATTGATAAGGTTAAACGAGGAAGAAGAAGGAAGTGAAGATAAAAGAGCAAGTGAGAAGGATGGACAGAGAGAAACGAAACGAAGACAGACAAAGAGACGAGGAAGGAGAGACTCTCTCTGAAAGTGATGATTATGAGATGTGGGTGTTGACGTTGTTGTCGTTGATATGGGCTGTCTTCGTGGTGAATGGGCCTGAATGGGCCTTTTTGTCGTCGTGTAAACGACACAGAAACTGAAAGGTGAGAAGAAACGACAACCGTTTGGGAACGAAGAATCTGTTTTTTTTTTTTTTTTTTTTTTTTTTTTTTAAATCTTAAATTTAATGCACAACCTACAACAAACTGAAGAACTAGACTCAGGCAGTAAGGAAAACAAGAAATCAATAGAGAAACCAAACAACATGGAAATTTTTTGAAAATATCTAATAAACGACATGAAAAAAGGACATTAAGAAATGGCAATGACAACTAAAACAAATAACAATAAAATGAAAATGATGATTAGCTAAACGACAGCAAAGTTGAAACGAAAATATTTCAACATTGGCCGACAATAAAATCAAACAAGAATACAATTAGACGACACAAAAACAAAACGACGACCACGATTAAAACTACAGAAAAAATATATATATAATAACGACCAAAAAAATGAAAAAAAAGTATCAAAACTAATATGTATTAGGAAAGCTAGTATTAATATTAATGAAAGTTATTATTTTGTATATAATTAGGTATTTTGTATTTATTATAATTTAGGATATTTCTTGATTTTAGGAGATTTGTTAGCGTTAAAAAACTTATCTCATTTTGTATATTATAACTTGTATTTATACGAGAATTCATTCATAATGTTATTTATTAATAAATTATTTATTTTTAATCTGTAGATGTAAACACATACATGATTAATATTATTTTGTTCATCTTCTCTTTTTTTTACTATAATTATTTTCAAGAGAAACAACATTTATTTATTTTTTTTTTAATAAAGCATTTAAATATTTAAAGACTGTAGAAAATAGACAAAATCATAGAACGAAAAATTGGGGAAAACTTGTAATAGGCGGGAATAAGAGAGCAAAAGACGGAACGATAAAATGATCAAAACGAAAGTAAAAAGTTAACAAGTAATGAAATAATCGACACCATTTAACGACACGATGAAAAGAAAAGCAAAACAACAAAAACCAAGGAGACGACATGATGAAAAACGACGGGGGGAATAAATCGAAAACTAAAAGGACAACAAAGTAAATAAACGACAAAAATAACTATGAAACGAAAAATACATGATTAAATGGCAAGCAGTGTTATAGACAATGTTAGCATGCGTTCGGTGTTAACGTTTGGATTATAGAATTTAGATTTAAATTTAATTATATATTTAGTGAGATGTTTAAATTGTTAGAGTTAAAAGTGTATAAACTGGAAATGTGTTGGAAAAAAAAAATCAATACGAAACTTATTTCGTTCATTTCAAAATTTTATATAAATTAAAAAAAAATCATGCCCGATCTGTCCAAATTTAATTATTTATTCCTTTTTTAACAAAAACAACTTTTGTTTATCATTATGACAACATTATATACAATGTAAATATTAAGATTTAAGATTATTAGAATATATCATTATATTTTTCTTTTTTTAAATATGATTGTGCAATGGCGGTATAATCATATTATATAGTGATAATAGATTAATTTTTATTCTTTTTTTTTTCAAACAGTTCATGGAATTATTTTTTTAAAATTGATATTTAAAAGTGGATATCATTTATTTTTCTTTCTTTTTTGTTAATTATATTTCATTCTACTCTACTCATAATTTCCTAGTTTCATATCAATATCTCTCTCTCTGTTTTTTTTTTTTTTTTTTTTTTTTTTTTTTTTCAAATGCCCGTTTGCCCACCCTAATTTTGTGCCCACCGGGATGTAGGGCCGAGCCGAGATTATGTTTTTTCAATTTAGGTGGGCCCAACCTGGCCCACCAACTATTTTTGCCCTTTTTCTCGTTAGGATTTGGCCAGACGGCCCGAATTTACAAACATAAGTAAAATCAAAGAAAAAGGATAAAAATTAAATTGTAATTTTATGATTCAAACCTTATCATTTACCATTAAATGAGGGCTTAATTTTTGAATGATAACTAATGTAATTATAAGTCATCATTTTTTTTTTTATAAATCTAATCTTTTAAACTAAAACAATTTTTTAAAGACATATCAAAAATTGAGAACTCACATGTTATTGGCAATGTTGAGATTTTTTTTTTTTTTTTTCTTTTTTTCCCTTCCTTGTCAAAGGGCTGGTATTATTCTAAAATGGCATGGAAAGTTAACAACGACAACCAAGTAGGAAAACGACAGGAAAACCCCCCCCCCGACAACGCTGTCCAAGTCGTTCGTATTGTAACAGAGAATTAGACTTCCAATACCACTTTTACCCTCAAATCCCAATGAATCCAACACGAGCAAAAGAGGGCAATTTTGGTCATTTCAACCATCCTGAACCAACCAAATCAGTCCCACCGTTTTCAGGCCCCTCGTCCACTCCACTCCTCCTAACTATCTGGCGCCAGAAATGGCCGTCTCCTCCGTCCGACTTCCGCGCTCGCCATGGCTCGCAAAGTCCCCGACTCGTACCTTCAGAACTTCTTCAATCCCGATAATACCCCTACGCCTGAACCCTATTTACTACTACTACTGCTGCTGCTCCTCTTCTTCTTCATCATCTCCGGCCTCCCCAACCACAACCCACCTGGAGAAATGGGAACCCTTTCGAAAGAAGAAAGTCGCCTTGCGTGTCGGCTATGTCGGAACACATTACAGAGGTTTGTTTTTCATATTGATATTTTCATTTCATTTTAATCCTTGGATAATATGTACTTTAACGCGTTTAAACAAGGGATTTATACTTAAATAGTTTTTTTTTTATTAAGTTTTTTAACATGGAGTTTTTAAAAATTAATTAAAAGTCATATTTTTAAAAAGGATTGATCAATTTTTTTAAATATTTAATCACATAATAATTAATCTGCGGTTAGTCGATTATTAATTAATTATAATATAAATATTAAATTTTATAATTAATTACTGATTAATCATTAGTCAATCAGTAATTTTCGTAATCAATGGTTGATTTTTAATCGATTGTTCATCAAATCTAAAAAATAACAAATATTATTTTTTCAAATAAAAAAAGTTAGATCATCAATTAGATTAGGAGATTAAAAAAATCAATTCAGTTTAATTTTCCTTAATTTAATTTTTTTTTCTAATAATTTCAGGCCTACAATTGCAACGAGACGAGCATTCACTTTCCAGTAAGTTTTCTCATTATCTCACTTTTTTTTCTCTTTTGCTTAAATTAATGATTAGGGGTTTTTTTTTTTTTTTTTCTATTTTTTATGTAAGTGAGTAATTATTTTGTGGTAATCAGGAACGTGACAAAAATTATAGGATCCTTTTCTTTTTAGTGTTATCAAAAAATAAACATTAGTGATTATGACAAGCCGTGGTGTAATCAGCTTATTGTTTCATTAGAGACGTATATTAATGGATGAAATTTTTTTTTTAAAGGTAGGATAAAGTTTCTTGGTGTTTATAAATCAATTTCTAGTGGGTAAAAAATGAGAAAAATATAAAGTTTTTGAAGGTGTAACTAAAAAGAAAAAAGAAAAGAAAAGTTTTCACCTCGACTCGGTCATGGGTGGCTCTGCCTCTGATGAGAAGAACATATTGAGCTATGATTGTTATTTTATTGTTTTTCATTTGCTGTTATTTGGGGAAATTATGTTCAGTGTTAATATTGACTCTGAGTAACATAATTCAATCAGCTTAGCTTGCATGGATGGGGTCTTGCTAAAAAAAAAGCATTGCCATTTTGAAATGTAGCTATCGAAAAGGAACTGGAAACTGCCATTTTTAAGGCGGGTGGTATTCGTGATAGCAATTTTGGGGACCTCCAGAAAATCGCGTGGGCAAGAAGTAGCCGAACTGATAAAGGAGTAACCTTCTATCTCATAATCCAATTTGTTTCAATCTGTTGAATATCCAATATTTGTGTTGCTTGTAGTAATTTTATTCTTCTTCTTTATGAGGTTTTTGTTTTTAATCTTTTGTTATGTAGGTTCACTCATTGGCGACTACGATATCTTTGAAGATGGAAATCCCTGAAAAGGCATGGAAGAACGATCCTTGTGGGATTGCTCTTGCAAATCACATTAACGCTTATCTTCCTCGGGACATCAAAGTTTTTAGCATTCTACCTTCACAGAAGTGAGAGCTTAATCTTACACTGTTTTGTTTTTGGAACCTGGTAGCTATTTACAATTGGAAGTAAATTATGATTATTTTGACTCTTCAAAATGTGTATTGGCATTTGGGGTAAACTGTTGAATTTCAAAGGGATAGAAAATTAGCTAATCATTTTCAGTTGAGCCTCAGTTTTATGCCATTCGATATAGCTAATTGAACCATATAAATTTTACTTGCATGATTCTCTGCTTTTACTTGCATGATTTTCTGCCACAGCTGTTATGCTTACATATTTCCTATTCTTTTTTTTTTTTTTTTTTTCCAGGAGTTTTGATCCCAGAAAAGAGTGTATTCTCCGGAAGTATTCCTACCTCCTACCTACGGATGTTATTGGGATCGAAAGTAATTTTACCACAGATGAAATTGATTTCCATATTTCAGATTTCAATGAGATATTAAATACTTTTGAGGTGCGCTGTATTTCGTTGTTTGACTCTTTTTCTTCTTTCCCGAAACCTTCTTTCCTGTGAGGAAACGTCTCGAACTATTAAGTTTCTTTCTCTGAATGTCTTGCCTTCTTTAGGGAGATCATCCTTTTCATAACTATACAATAAGAGCGAAGTATAGGAAGCAGTTCCCTCCAAAGAAATCACACAAGAATGGCAGCATGTCAAGGAGAGGGAGATCATCTGAAGAGGAATCAGAGTCTGAGTCTGAGGCAAGTGATGGAGAAGATAATTTTGAATTGGATGGAACGAGTATCTCAAATGCCGAGGGACTGAACCAAAATTCTTCAGCGTCCAATGTTTCTCATAAGACTCTAGTTGATACTCATGAGAAGCATGGAGTTGTTGCGAAGGATCAGGGTTCCATTTTACCTGTTCTTGCAAGATGGCTATATGAACCTGATGAGGCCGATAGAATAGGTGCTTCCCATTTCAGAAAGATTTTTCGCTGTTCTTGTGGGAAGCTAGAGAAGTCTCTTGGATTCAATTATGTTGAGATATCCATATGGGGGGAGTCTTTCATGTTGCATCAGGTGAGCCATTTTCCCTAGCCAATTAGCTCTTATTTTTACCGTATTAAGAGTCTTGTTGGTTTATCATGATTTTAAATGGCATTTGTAAATAATTTAAGTTTACAGAAACATGACGAGAAAATTTTACTGAAGTATCTGTCAGCAAGATTGCCTTTTAGAAGAAATTCAGGAATAAGAAACCGCTGCATTGTCTTTTTTGTTCTACTATTGAATTTACAAATTTCACAACATTTTTATTTTCTATGCAATTACCAGATTCGCAAAATGGTTGGAACTGCTGTGGCAATAAAGCGGAATTTACTTCCGAGAGATATCTTAACACTGTCAATGTCCAAGTTCTCACGAATCGTCCTGCCACTTGCTCCATCAGAAGTTCTTATCTTAAGAGGAAACAGCTTTTCAATAAGAACAAGACCTGGAAATCTAACTAGGCCCGAGATGCTGACAATGGTTGAATCAGAAGATATTCTCAAGGAAGTTGATGAGTTCTACACATCTGTAGTCATTCCTCAGGTTACCGGGTTCTTGGATCCATCAGCATCTCCTTGGAGGGAATGGGTTGAGAATTTGGATCGGAACACAAGAATTCCAGATGTACAGTTAGATGAAGTCAGGATTGCTTGGAACACGTGGAAGGAAAATTACGAGCACAAAACCAGTGTTACATCAGTGACAAACAAACGAGATGAGGTAAATTGTCAACGATCCTATTTTGGCGTTGATCTCCCTAAAATTTATTGGTTGCTGAGTTTCCTTTGGGCAGAGATGTTGCTTTTTACTTGTAGCCTAGGTTCTTTCCAAGCATTCCATACGACTGTCTTTTAAGAGTTTCGGTCTTTTTAGGGAAGAATATTCTTTCGCTTGAAGTTATATAACTTCTCTATTTCTTTAACTTAAAATTGCCTTGAATGCACTTTATATAAGTTGGTTCTTGATGGTTAATACCATTACTCCATATTGATGTTAACAGGAATTTGCTGCAATTGAATAGAGTCTATTCCTATCTTCGGTGCAACCTGAGAAACTTGGTGATTGCTTCAGAATAGAAGTCCTGCGTATCAGAGACTTATTATAAAGGGAATCGACGGAACTTGCACGTTGAATGACTGAGGAAAAAGGTGTGAAACTGAGCCATATGTTGTTAAGAGTATAACCTGAATTCAAGAGGAGGGAAAAAACAACATCAGCAGTTGTCACTTGTCCGCATCTGGCTCGGCTGTTTAGTAGCAGGAGCACATGTATCTTGTATGCTTTTTCCTTCATTATTGTCACAACTCACATGCATAAAACTGCCATTTTGTTCCTGACATATAATGGGCAAGAAATGTCTGCTCATAGCAATTTGCAATTATTTTTTCCCCCCATTTTGAATGAAAACTCCGTCCCAGAATTATTGACATATTGGCCACGTGTAGAGATAGAAGTCAGCCTTTCAACATACAAATCTAAACACGGTTCACAACCTTCAGAATTTCATGAAGTTCTGTGATATTGTTAGGCTTTTCCTATTCTTATACAGTTCTAATGTCATTGTGCAGTTCAGAACTGTGTCTTCTTGGTATTTTTCGGACCCTATCATAGAATCTTCCTTCGTTCTCGATAACCTTGGCTTTTATGTGTTTATTTCCAAGTAGTTGAACGGTTTGTCTATTCAAAAGGGTCCTACCGAGACTTCTTTTGCAGGCAACTATACATGTTACGTGTCAGAAATACTCCAGGTTTGTCGGACTTGTGACATTGTGATTCCAATGGCTTCTGTAGAATTATGAATAGGTCAAGCTAGTGCATAGGCACCTTTAGCCTTCTGTGGCTAGAAAATCAGTGATAAACAAGGTTACAGTAGACGATTGAGACGATTTTTATTTCTCGACGTCACTCGGACAAATAAGTTCAGTCTGTATGCTAGCCAGATTAGCAAGAGAACGAAAACGTTGGTTGATCTAAAGATTCTAAACCCTTTAGCCAATGTCTTCACTTTCTTTCTACTTTTCATGTTCTTCGTACTCTCAACATTTTCAATTTATGGCTGAGAAGAAGTTAAATAATGAGTTAATTTGTGATTGAGGATGTAGTGCTGAATCTATATAGGCTTCATTCAAGTGTAATGGCAATTTGTTGGTGTAGTGGTAATGATTAGGTTTATTCCCTTCTTCCACTCAGTTCGACACCACTTGAGATTCCTATCTATTAATAGATGATGCAGTGTTGTTGGATGCGTGACATTATTGATATATAAATGGATTTCGAATTTTTCAAGATGATGAAAGAAATGTGGGTGAGATGATATCAACTATCAAAAATCGACATTATTGATATTTAAATGGATTTCAAATTTTTCAAGATGATGAAAGAAATAGGGATGAGATGATACAACTATCAAAAATTGCTTTCTTTCGTCGGGGAATAAAAAACAAACAATAATAATAAAGTTGTGACTGCATAATATTGTAAATCTTGAATAATTCATCCGTTCAAGAACCACAATTTGGTACGACTTTTTTTTTTTTTTTTTTTTTTGGCTGGAAAACACACAAGATGGATAAGTACAAAGGAATCTATAGTACGGGTTCATTTGTTGTGTTCTTGTTTTTGTTTTTGTTTTTGTTTTTTGGTTTTTGTTTTTGTTTTTGTTTTGTTTTTTTTTTTTTTTTTTGGTTTTTGGTTTTTGAGAAATTTAGCATGGTTTCTAATTGAGCACAAAATTGTGTTGGCTTATATGAATGTAGGTACACGTGCAATTCTGTACCAGTCTGCTGTGAATGTGAGTATGTGAATGTTTGGTTTCTTTGAAACTAATGGTCCGTTTCGAATCACGTTTTGAGACGGTGTTTGAAGGTTAGAGATGGTTTGAATTTTAAAAATGTGCGTTTGGTGAAAAGAACTGTTTTTAGTGAAAAATTATAAAAACTTAAAATATGTTTGGAATAAAATTAACAAAATGGATCTTATTTCATTTATCTTGAAATTCTATATAATTTGAAAAAAAAAATCTCATTTTGATTTAAAATGATAAAGTTATGAAATTTTTAAATTTGAGTTTTTTTTGAAAATGTTTAGAAAAATAAATAGTAAAATTGGAGGAAAAAGATTAAAAAAATATATTTGAAAATATGTCCCCAAACGGGGCTTAAATTATTGTTAAAAATCATTGATATATGTACAAACAACGGATCTATAAGCATTATTTGTTCATTTATTTGGAGATTCCTAAAGCAGGAAATAAAAAATATATATGTATTGGCCATTGGGTTCTTTCTAAAAACGGTTTTTTTTTTTTTAATTTAATTTTAATCAAATTTAATGACAAAAAATCATGCATTATCATTAAAAGGTCATATTGTTTTTGAAAAAAAAAAAAAAAGAAAGCTATTTTGCTTTTCCAGAAGACATTTCTGGCATTCGTAAACTATTATAGCAGATGTCAACTTCTTCAATCAAATCAACTAAAAGTTAATTTTTCTAAGGGGAAAAAAAAAAGGCAAGGAAGTAGAAAATATCATAATTATTAGATACAGATTACACACATTAATGAAAAAGATTAAACTAAGATTAAAGGGTGGGGGAAAAGAAAAAAAAAAAGAGCCAAAAATGTGACAGATGAAAATATGGGTGCGTTAATTATTCTAGCGGGTTAACTTCACCCCAGCTTTGAATGGCTCGGAACATTGCTTGTTCAACTCTCTGAGCATCTTTGACGCTACTTCGCTTGTTACCCTGCAAATTCAGCAACACAATATTAAGTACATATAAATATATATCTTATACATATATAACACATAAAATATATATTCACACATGTTAACCCCGCTCAAGATAGCTCAGCAGGAGCTGGTGCAAATGGAAGTATTTGAGTAGGAACTTTTAAATTCAAAATCTACGCGTGTTTTATTTTTTTATAATAAATGAAAGTCATATACGTCTCACACATGCACAAACATATAAAAATGTACATGCATGTAAATGATGATGGAATTAATATAGTTTATTAACTTACGGTTATAATGACGACTGCTTCTAAATGAAAATTAAGGGAACAAGAAACCCTAGCGTGGACCACATCAAGGCCGAGCTCTTCAAAGGCTTCCAATATGAAAACAAGCAATCCGGGGCAGCTTTTTTCTATCAATACCTTGATTAAAAAACCCCTTTCTTCAACTTCAACATTAACCTGCTACAACAATATTAATCAACAAATTAATAAACCCGAATTAAATTTCCAATTAATTAATTCCTAAACCAATTATTGCATGAAAAATAAATAAATAAATAAATAAATATATGGAGTACTTAATTAATGAAGAGTTTAACTTTAATTACCACAGGGATTAATGTTGAGTTGTGGCCAGCAGTAATAGTATTACTCCCGGAGTTTTGGGATGCCAAGTTGTCTTGATTTATTTTCTCCGCTTTTAATTCCATATTTAACCCCCCTTGCACGTAATTTGATGGATTTTCCAATTTAATTGGGCTTCTACTACACACCTGCACACACAAAAACCGGCCATGAGATTAGTCGATCTGATCACTTTTTAGACCTCTTTTTCAATTAATATTTTCTTGTAAATTTCCTTCTTTTTTTTTTGGCTATATTTCTTTTGTAATTGAACCCAACTCTTCTTCGTATTCTTATCAAATCAAACTTGTACGAACTTCTAATTAGGCTCGTGAAATTAATTCAATTAGGTAAATAATTCTATGAGGAAAAGGACCGGATATATATACACATACTAATAATCAAGAAAATTAGCTTGAAGAATTGAAGGGTGATGAATTTATGATTCTAACACGCAAGTAATATATATATAAAATATGTCTGTAGTTTAAGAATAAAGTTATTAATCTAATTCGGGATGACTCGGGATTAATTAGAAGGACATGTGAGGCCCAACTTAACATGAATAATGATACTCGTAATTAAAAGAGTTAATTAAGCCAAAAAAAAAAAAAAAAAAAAAACGTCAACAGACTTAAATCAAGAAAATAAGAAGATGTAAATGATATTCAGCTAATAAGTTCCAAAAAGGCACATTATAGCTTGAAAAGGGAAGGCTTAGAATGATTTTAGCAATCCAAAAAGGGTCAAATGTTATTTTCAGGCATACACACACTCAAATATATATATATATATATATATATATATATCACACATAGATGTTGTGCTTCAGCTCATTTAAATAAAGAAGATCAGAAACTAGGGAATATCGCACCGCATGAGAGTTGGTGACTGAACGAAGAAGTTGTAGTTTCTTGTATAAAGGCGCTTTCTTGTGCTTCCCAGAAACCATGTCCTCTCTCTCTCTCTCTCTCTCTCTCTCTCTCTCTCTCTACACGCGCTAGAGAGCTCTTCAAGACAGTTTATAAAGCGACTCAATAAACTATATTTTTGGTGGAAAATAATTGTTTTTTCTATATTTTTGTTATTATAACTTGAGAGATATAAATAGAGACACGTGTACAATCACGTTGTCTCCTTCTGAATGCGCATGTTAATTATTATATGCCTGTATATTACACATATATATCGACCTTAACGTCAATTACAAAAAAGAGAAACCATTTTGTCATGCAAATACAAAAACGTATATAATGAACTAACCATATTTTAATTGATTTTTACAGTTAGTGTTATCGATATTCCAACGGTAAGATATATTACCAGTATTATATAGGATATAATATTATTTTTAGTATATATTAATATTGATATTAATGTTATAATTTTTTTTTTATTACTTTGTCAAGGAAAAGCTTCAATATATTCAATTGCTCAAGGCATAACATGCCACTTCTTAATATACATATTATAACAATCAAGGCTGAGTTGTATTATCCTCCGTGATTGTACATGAATATATATATATATATATATATATGTGTACATGTATATGTATATATATGATGTGTGTGCGTATGTATTATATTTTAAACATAAAATGTTACTAAGCTACTTTCCTCGTTGATAACGAGATTAATAATCACTACTTAACAGAAACTAATTAAATATTTAAGGGAATCATTTTAAAAATATGGCGTGCATGCATATATGTTAAGGGTACGTCTCGGACTTACATTTGTAAAATCAGTCATTTAAAGGCAACGTTTTTAAGGCTTAGAAAAAGTTCAAATAAAAACAGAGTAAGAAGGTGTGTAAGCAGTTGAAAGTCAGCGTACGTATCTCCCACATTAAAAGCGAACTACTATTTATCTTATGTGTTCTTGTTTATTTTATTTTTTCTACAATTATTTTACTTTTCATCTCTAATTCTTAGCAATATACACATGAGACCAAGACATCTCGAGAAATTGTGTATGATATTTATTTTATGTGCTCAGTGCAATTGCCTACAAAAAATGTTAAAGGATAAATTTAATCCCAATTTTTGAATACTAACATATATGATATGCAAGTTGTTTTTTTTTTATTGACAAATATTTAAAACATATTATCACAACAATTAATTACATCAATTAATAAAAATATGATAATTGACCACCATGTGAGTTGGTACAAAAATTAAAATTTGAATTAGTATCCCTAACATTACTTTTTAACCATTACTTTTTAACCATATAGTAGATGTACATAGTAAAAGCTAATTAAACCACAATAACAGTTCAATTATTATAACAAATCTAACACTGAATCTCATTGTCGATAGTGTGTGTATATATATATATATATGTATGTATATATAATAAGCATTACCAAGGTGCAGAATGCCCTGATATGCATGTGAAGAATACACACACATGTATATATATATATATATATATGTATATATATACGTCTATGTGATACATATAGCTAGGCCACGCGGATAATAATAGCTAGAGATCATAAAAACAGATAGAGTTAAAAGAACCGTGTAATAGTGGTGGTACGTAAAGACACATGATTTTGAAACAGAAAAGATAATGAAACAGACACTTACATGGGACTACGGGAGCGGGGGAGAGGAAATTTAGTGCTGGGTGTGGCCTGTGGGGTTACGTGAGAGTAAGGAATCTGCTCGTGATTTTTTTTTTTTCTTTTTTTAATAATTTGAGCAGGAGTAGACTCGAAACTAGCAAAGGATGCGTCAAACCTATCTCTGATCTGTTTCTGCTCTTTCGCATATGCCTCCAAATCTTCCTCACGGGAACTCCATCTCTCTCTCTCTCTCTCTCTCCACCCTTTGTTTCCTATCTTGGCCCAGAAATTTTCTACAGCCATCCTATATATATATATATATATATATATATAAATATATGCATAGTCAGTTTATAAGTTTTGCTCGGCGGCTTAAAAAAAAAGAAAAAAAAAGGGGTCAATTTGGTAATGTTATATGTGCTTCTGTTTTTACTTTTTACTAATTAAAAGGGAAGCCGCCATATATGCTTTGAGAACCTGTCGCGTTCCCTTTTGTTCGATTTCCTCGTGCTGACATACAACTGGACGTATCAATTCTTAATTAAACACCATGCTTTTTAATTGGCGTTCTAATTGAAACTCAAATTTTTCATCTTAATTTTTATCTTTTTTTTTAATCAATAAAAATTATAACTAATTTTTAAAAAAGTCAACCAACCCTAACTTAAAAATTTCATCTCCAACTAATGAATCAAACAGAGGCTATATATATTATGATGTCTTTTAATAATATATATATATATATATATGTGTGTATACACTTGAAAAGGAATGTCTTGATCAAATATTATAACGTTTGTTGTCTAGCTAGTGTCATTCACGCGAGAAAGGCGGTTAAATTCGTCAAGTAATTACTCAAGAATCCGAGAATATTAGAATTTTAACTCAAACATATTATACTTATTTCCATGCAATAATCCAATATGAATTAAATTTACCACATGCAAATTGATTATATATGTCCCATGCAGTGAGGAGAGGAGATATTATCTCTTTATATATATAGCTCCACATTTTCTAGTGGGAATGTTAATATTATATATACATATATAGACATATACATATATAGAGGGAGAGGGAGGGAGGGAGATCAGTAGAGCATATATATATATATATGATAAATTTTTTTTGGGAGAATTCTAATCACCATTTTAAATTGTGATGTATGTTCAGTATTTCTTTTAAAGTCGAATATTGGCTATTGGTTTGGATTTATCAGTAGTGATGATCATGTGTTAGCTGGACTGATGGACTAGGCTTTGTTTTCTTTGGGAGGTTTGTGATCAATTGTCTCTTTCAACACTATGGAATCATCTATTCGCATGACTATACTTAAATAAATACATATACACACACATATGTATATATATAATTTTATAAATGTCCATTTCTCGAATCCTCGACATTGTCCCTTTGTGTCCTTGAAACGCTCCACTACTCTCTTTTTTCGGGTAATCATGATTAATGAAAAATGATTAAAAATAGGCATGAGGATCTGTAGCATAAGGAATGCCCCTTTTAAGGTTCTCACATCTATTAGTCAATTTTGATCATTATATTGTACCTGATCAAATCAACAATTTATATTAAATTCAAAATCAACAATTCATATTAAATTCAAAATCGCCATTGCGTGAGGTATGTGGCTGTAGCAAACTCTCACCCAAATACATAAAGATCGATCATATAAACTTTCAAAAGAGCAATATAATAAGCTATAGTGGATATCTTCTAAAATGATCTTATATACCTAGACAATTAGAAATTAAGAGGTACACATAGACGGTTTTATATTATAATTCCACCTCATTTCTTGTTAATGTGGGACTCGTATTATTGATTATATAAGTTTTTTTTTTTTTTCCGTTTTTGAATGAACACACAAAAACAAATTTAAGAATATTATACGTAATTTACGGACAAATCGGGTCTTTAAAAGTAGATAACACCGTGGCTACCAACTGTTGTTACCTTTGATAAACTTGCTAGCTGCCTTCTTTTTTGTTTAACGTTTTATTGTTTAGTGTTTTTTTCTTCTTTTTTTTTTTTCGTAAGTTGTACATTGCGGAGCCTGGTTACACACTAATGGCGGAAAAGGCATATTTCATGTAGCTATTTGTTTTTAAGGAATATCTGATCAGAATGGTAATGAATAAGCATGGTGATTTGATTTATGAAAATGATTGATCATGATATTTGTGGGGGTTTTTTTTTTTTTAATATCAAAACTTGTGGTTTTTTGGAATCCACTTGGAAATGATTTCTTCTCAATAGATCGAGAGCCTCGTACAAAATGGATATTTTGTGAAAAAAGAGTGAGAAAAGATATATGTATGTCAGAGGGCAAACTAATAATTATCTTGTCTGTATCAATTACTAGCTATAATCAGATACACTACGTATCAAAATTTATTATTCTCCAACACTTTTTTCTAACGAAAATTTTATTAAAAAGAAAAGAAAAAAGAACTTACAAAACTAATTAAAGCATGAAAACAAAAGAAAATCCAAAGCAAACAAATAAAAACAGCCCAGGAGAAAATCATTAGGATTTTCTTATTTTAAAACCCTTCCTACTAAGAATAAGTATGTAGGATAAAATTTTTTCAACTGGATTTTTATCTAAGTTTTTCTTCGACATATCATGAAGATATGCTAATTTCCCCTAAGAATTCAAAACAGTAATCTATCTCTTTCTGAATAGTAATATGCATTGTTGATATAGCATCTTCATTTTTAAGGTTTCGATTTTATCCTCTAAATCCGCTTAAAATTTTTTCACGTCTGTAACTTTGGCCTGGCTAGTGTTATAATAAGGCTCCACCTTATTTCCAATGATTGCATTCTTCTTGCTTTCGTTCTCTTTCTGCAATTAATCAAAATAAACCCTTCGACATCAACTTGATCAATAACCAACTTTTAATAGTGCTTATCTACTTGTAAGCTATTATTAACAGATATCATGGAGATTTGAAATGAATATCAATGAAAATTATACTTGCTTGATAACGAATTTAGGTTAACTGAACCGATATATGTTGCCATCGATCTATTGATGATCATGATTTGAATTATTCTTCAACACTTCTTTCTTCACAATCACACTACTAACTAAAGTCCAAAGTACAGAAATAGATCCCTTTATAAATTAAATAACAAATTAAAGGGATCGTTTTCAGACCAAAAATGGAGAGGCTGCTACGTGAGTATGAGCCATATATACATATATATATATATATATATATATATTTAGCACTTCTGTTTGCAGAGATGTAGCTGTCGTTTTTGCTGCCGCATTGATTAATTAGTTGATGTAGTCAACTTAAGTGGATCTTAAGCATTTTAATTACATTTATATAAATTTTTTTTCCCATAGAATTAAATACTGATTTGATGGGGTGTAACTTGTAGGCATGAAGTATATATATGAGCTTTCAATTCCGAACCAAAATTATAAGATGCTGGAGACATTCCATGATGTATTAATTTAATGATACCTATTGCCTTTTTGGATTCCACACTAGATATCTATATAAGTTTATTGTATAAATATTATATTTTCCGATGAGTATATAATATTTTAAAGTGAGATATATAAAAAAAAAAAGATTTTTTTTAAAGTTTTTTCCCTTAAAAAACAAATTTTCTATGTTTTATTAAATTAGAAAAATAATTATTTTGTTAAAAATACTCAATCATTAATTGATCATTCCTCATCGATTGATATGATCAAAATGTGTTTAATTAATATCAATCAAGAATTTAACGGTATTGATTGACAATATTACTCAATCACTGATCGGATCTGATTAATCAGGACATCAACTATTTTATGTCGACCGTGACAACTGGTTTTTTTTTTTTTAATAATTTTATAAAAAAAATAATATTTTAAAAGTAAGTGTTAAACTCTTTTGATATTTGCATTGTTTGTGTGAGAATATTGATATCTTATATCGTAATCTAACCTAAATGATTCTTCCAACCCATATATTATTAGTTATGGGGAATTATACAGTTTGGACCTACACATATAGATTCAATATATAATGTCATTTTATAATGGTGATGGTAAGATATAAAATGAACAATGTGTATTTATGAGATTGGATGTAACATTATTGCACTCATTTATAAGTAATTTCATATTTAAATAGTATGATTGAGATCAATTGCCGTTATGATATGAACACTTTATTATAATAGAATTTCTCCTATTATGACTACGTAATATTTGTTGCTTTCACTAACGAAATTATACGATTAACATCAGTTCTTCCTATGATAAGAGTTATCCATCATAGAATCTCTACTGGTTACAAGTATGCAATGTTTGCCTTTATCATTGATTAAGATCTCACTATCGTTGTCACTGCTATATCAATTTTATAACAAGTAGCTATATACTAAATGGTGATTTTTTATACCTATATATATTTTTTGTTACTTGTTTTGTAGAATATATGCATTTACAAAAGCGTCCATATATATATATATATATATATGTGTGTGTGTGTGTGTGTATAATTTAATAACATTATGAACTCACGTGAGTCTAATATATTTATCGCGAAAGTACATTCACGGGCAAATATGCCAATAAAAACAAAACATACATACATAATATATTATAAAGTTTGAGAGAGAGAGAATATATATGTGAGTGTGTGGTGATGCGTCCAAAATTCCTAGGACATAAAATAAACACAAATAAAGTAGTTTGTTTGGGTACAAACCTAAAGAATAAGTACTATATGTAGAATGTTCTAGCCAAAAAAAAAAAAAAAAAAGGGTACTCTATAGAATATATGTTGGCAACTATAAAGTGAAAGATATACTGGCAATTCGGTGAATTATTAACTATGAGTCTTCAAAGACCAACAACGCACTAGAAGCACATAAAGATTTTATTCAATATTTTTCTAGGTTCTACTTTAAATCTCTTCCTAAAATAAATATATAAAAAAATACTTCAACTCTTTTGCTTTAGCTTTTCCCCATCTTGCTGGCACTTAAAATTCTATTAATTAACCGATAACAAGCGTATCCTTTAGTTTTCTAGTTTAAGACCACTCTTAATTTCTCCTTTTTCATGTTTACTCGGGAAAAAATATATATATAAAAAAAAGAAAAATATGCTTTCCCTCTTAATTAATTAAGTGCATGAGAATTCGAAGTTAAAAATATTGCTATTATTCTGAGAATTAAAACTAAAAAAGAATTTATTTATACACATATACCTATAATTACACAGGTGATGTATCTTAATTGGTCATAATAAGAAATGACCATGTCATACACACTCACATATATGTATATATATATATATATATATATATAACACTTTGTACATGCATATTTCAAGATCACACATGAAGGCTCTTATAATTAAGCTAAGAACTCTTAAGGTATGAGTTTTAAATTGAAAGATCTTAATAATTTCTTTTTAATTACTTTTCTTTTTGGTTTGCTTTTTTCCCCCCTAATCAGTTTAGTTCCTTTTTTATTTAAGTTTGTTAGATCTTTAGCTTTAAAAAAATTATGTTTATTCTATTCAGTGGGTAAACTAAAATAGCTTAAGCTAACGTTAATTTCATATTTGACTTCATCATAAAATAAAGAGTTCGAAATCCACATCCTCTGTTTAAAAGAAAAATTAGTGACATATCGAAAAATAATAAAAAAAAAAAGGTGGAATTTTCAATCCAAGCTTCGAAAGTATGGCAGATATGCATAAAAATTTTCCCTTTAGTCCAACGGATACCGTTAGAAGGTAACAGATGAAAGAGAGTCTCGATTCGGCAGGCAGCTACTGCTGCACTATGAAAGCCCACTACTGATCTATTAAATGGGCTGGTTCTGGTTGGAATTCTAAAATTATTTATTTGGGTTTTTTTTTTTTTTTTTCAAGTTCAGAGAAAAAGCATAAATAAAACGTGGACATGAGATGAACAGTCCCCACTACGACTATATGGTAGAAAAATGTGATACATTAATTTTAAATATGTCAGAATATATGTCCAATGATTTTATGTTATACCATACCATACCTGTATATATATATATATATATATCTTGATCTTGCCGAGAAAATTAATAAATGCTGCACCAATTTTGGCAAAAGGAGTCAGTGGGTGGGGATGAAAACAGATATAATTGTGAGTAAATTGTTAGTATATTTGGTAACAATTTACTGCCGAAACAAATTAAGTTTGAAAAAACATGCATAAACTAACATATATTAGCTTAATGGAGAACGATTGATAGAAGGTATTGATCACTTTAATTATCTTCACAAATCTAGTCTTTGAACTCGTGAATTGAGTTTCCGAGATTTGAAAAAATGGACACCATTATTAATATAAAGTGAATTTATATATGGGACCTAACTATAGTTATTGATGAGTCATGAGATTTAAACTTCGGTATATCCTTAATTATTATTTGTTCTAACTTAATATATTTCTTTCGGTGCGGCCTAGATTAATTTTAATTGGACATTGGCAAGAGTTTAGCTCAGTTGCTTGACCCGGCTCTTGCTTTCAGGTCTTCTTTCTTTCTTTTTGTCCTTGCTTTGGTCCACTTCCCTCTATCGTACGCGTATGCTGTTTAACTGGGACAGTGGACAGCTATCCTTTGCCGGATTCTTTAATGATCATTAGATTGCAGGTAGTTAGAAGTTATTGGTAGGTTTTTGTACATTGGTATTTATGGCATCTTTGTTAGAAAAACCAAAAACAATATTTAATTTGTTAGCTAGCTTTAGGAGATATGGTTCAGTATTTAAAGATATAGTTAGCTGCTTAATGGGAAAGTTGCTTGTTTTGTAAATATATATAGAGTAAGTTATTTGCTTTGGTAGCTGACTTGGTAGAGTGCGCATTCGATTTGGTTTATAAGTTGGTAGTTTCTATTTTGGTACAGTACAAGGCTATTGTGTGAATCATGGTGGAGATAATCTTAGAGTTTTATTAGTAGATTTATTTATCCTATTTAAATTAGAAATTCAAACTATCCCAAAAAGAGAAGAATATTATTGCATTTGAAATTTGGAAAGTTAGAAGATTTTATTTATGGGGTTTATTAAAGATTTTCGTGTTTCATCATCAGCTATTATGGAGGAAATTTATTTCAGATTATGGTGTAAATTTGAATATTTGAATTTCAGAATGTTTTCGGAAGTGTTATAACAGATCAACAAACAATTTGAAATTTAAATTATTTTTTAATCTGATTTATATTTGGAGATTGGCTGTTGTTGCTATTTGAGATTTAGTCCATGTGGTCATTATTTGTTCTTTGGGAGGAGAATTTGGATTCTTCGAGAGGAGATGTTGTCGTTCTTCGGGGGAAGAACTTAAAGCTTTTGGGAGAAGACATTTTCGGTTGAAGGGAGTTCATCAACAAGACAAGTGGTGTTCGTCGAACAAATCTGGCTAATAGGTTTAAGACAACCGGCGACAATAGAAAGAGGAATTTTCTGGATTGTACAAGTCCGAGAGTACTTGTAATTATTTGATATTAGTGGATTGTTCGATAGCGGAACATGGCCCTTAGGAGTAGGTGTGACCGAACCTCGTAAAAATTATATGTGTCTTTTATTTATTTACGCTTTCAGTAATTTAATTAAATCCGGTAAATTGTTAAAAATAGATCTTTCAGTTATAATAAACCAATATCAAATAACATGCTCTCATCTTCAATACTATTTATAATAACAACAACAACAACGCGCTCTCACCTTCAATAATAATAATAATAACACGCTCTGAAATTCATGGCATAGCCATCCATAATCGAGTGAGGGTCCCGTCTTTTGTTAATCTTTTTTTTTTTCATGTTTACTGTTAAAAATTTTACATTTTTCTCATTTTCTCCCATTAAAAACTAATTATATATCTCTATATGATCCTCTAAAAACTATATCATTTAGCCTCTTTGGTTTGCTGGTTAAAGATGAAATTTTTAAGTTGGAATTAATTGACTTTTTAAAAACTAGTTTTAATTTTAACTGATTTTTTAGAAAAAGATAAAAACTAAAATGAAAAATTTGATTTGAAAATATCGAACAAAATATATATGTTCCCTTCAAATTATACAGGCTAGCTTTGCCGCTATCTGAGGCAAACCTATATCACCATTATTCTAAAGCAGTTAGTGCAACCAAAAAGTGGGGGAAAAATGAAGTTCCCTAAAAAATAGGGAAAGGAAAAACCATCGAAAGAAAAAAAAAAAAATTTTGTTGTGATGTATTAGTTTTGATGTGCCAATAATGTAAAGAAATACTTTATCGCATCAAGGGTATAGCTTTGGAACATGTGCACCTTAGCCTTAACATAAAATTATCATTTTCATATGAAACTTTCATAAAAAAAAAATATTAGTTCTTTTCATTGTAAGAACGAACTCTAGAATAAAAATTAATCTCAATCACAAAACGAAAATTATAAAATGTGAGCTGCAAATATGCTTTTGTTGAATAAATTAAACTTTAGGTTTTAATTACAATACAACAAATTTATATTCAAAGCGCTACAATTTTTGAGCTGCAAATATGCTATCGTGGCTAAAAGTACATTTTTTATTGCAAAAATGTTTTTGTAGCAGTGAGAGATTAGCCGGAAAAGTACTTTTTGTAATTAAATATGATTTAATTGTTAAATAAAATTTTAATGTTTTTAATAAACTTAACATTTAAAAAAAAAACTTATGACAAAATTTTAATTATTTAGCTAAATGTTTGGCTTTAATTTCAAAATAATTACACAAATTTACACCAAAAAAAAAAACAATGAAAAAGAGAGATATATATAGGAAGATAAAATTTGTAGCATCCCTGCAAGAAATTCAATAAAAATATTACATCAAAAATTAAAAGATAGGGAGCTTTATAATATGACTTCCTATTTTATACTACAGGTAAAAACCACTTTTTAATTGTTGGATTATAAATGTACAAACTAAAAATTTATAACGTGAGATAATAATTATTTAATTTCGTCATAAACTAAATCACCATTGAAAGTAAATGTAATGACAAAAACAACACTTCATATCTATAATGTAAAATAGAAGGTTTTACTGTTAAAACACCAAAAAATATAAACGTAAATTTAAAAAGAAATAATAATAATAATAATACATTTTAGAATGATATATATATATATATATGATGCACTCATTACGTATGGTATGACGAGATTTTGGAGCATGCAGCCTATAGTCCTAGAGATCAAAGCGTATTAAATAAGTTGAAATATATAAATATATATATATATATATATATATATATAGTTGTGAAATGACACCCTTTGATTCTTAGAGATGCACCTTGCTATGCAAACACTGGACCCCTTCGGGCAACATATGTATGGTAGTGACTGGTACTGTGAGGGTGTACATCAGTACAGGTTCAGTTTTTCGACCTTAATGCCATTTATTTAATTAGCTGCAACTCTCATTTATAGTTGTTTGGTTCAACTTCACACAAATTCTAATGGTTACAATTCGCCAAAGGAATTATGATATTACTGACTTTGATGCACACACAGACACACACACACACATATATATATATATATATATGTCCGCGAATATATATTTATATATGTGTGTGTGTCTATTCCATTTCAAAAAGGTCATTTTTCCTTTGTGATCAAAATCTTTTAGGACTGATCTAATTAAGATAAGTTTGTTGTAGTAATCTTCCTGAAGCCCTTTAAAATTGCTGTTACTACTATATGTTTCAAATCTGACAGCTAAATATGCCTGATAGTTTTAGAACATAATATTATTTAGAACTATCAATATAATTAAGCACAAGTCAATGATAATTGTTATATTAAAAATAACTTATTGTTATAATAATATAAGAAAAACTACAAGTGTCGTTCTATAAAAATGTCGGATATAATAATATATACCCACATGTATGTCTATTTCCAAAAGTTTATTTTCCTTTGTAATTAAAATATTTTAAGTACGGTAGTTTTTTTTTTTTTTTTTTGGAAGTCCATGGAACTAGCTAGAACTGATGTAATTAAGAAAAAGTTTGTTAATTATAATTTTCATGGAAGCTCTTTGGAATTACTGTTACTCTGTGTGTGTGTGTGTGTGTGTGTACATGATGAATATACGTGTTCATGAAGTTTTTCACGAAGATATATATAGATTGAAAATGACATGGAAATGGAACATGACTGTGGCTTGTAAATAGTAATGGAAAGAACTATAACAAATGCTTGGCCGTTTAGGACTCTGAGCCTTCCACGGATGATAGTTATATAATCAGTTTTTTATTCTCATCAAATCTCAGCCCCACACAAAACAATACACATGTCATTCTCTAGTCAGCCTAACGTCAGTATGAATCATTTCTTCGGAGCAACTAGCAAGCAATCAATAAAAATGAGACCGAGAATTTTAAAAGAGAAAAAAAAAAATCAAAAAACATGATTAATGAAGCTGAAAACTGCACTTTTGCTGTTCTTATTATATGGATGAGGATGTGGCAGGTCTTCTCATCACATAATTAGCGTCACCTCACTTAATTAAGTTGCACTTTGTTTCATGAAAAATACCCAATTTAACAAATAATGATATTTGATTACATGCATGATTTAATATTAAACATCTAATAATGATTGAAGTATCATAAGGTATAAAATTTCGAATTCTCCATTTTTAAATTTGAAAAAAATAATGGTATTGATCATGTGATGACATTAATTTACGCTTCCCTACTTTTTTTTTTTTTTTTATTAAATGTTTCCAACACACACGTATACATATAGAATATATGAGGCACATGTGTATTGACGTTTGCCCCACATATTGTTGTTTCTTCATTGTTCTTATTCCTTCTTCCTTTGGATTTGTGTTTTAGCTAAATCTTAGCTCAAAGAAGCATGCGTTGTTCATTCACATTACCTTACGTCGCATGGTACAGTTACATGAAGTCATATAGAAGTAATAAAGAAGAGACGTTTATCTCCAAAAGACAAAAAACAAAAACAAAACAAAACAAAAGAAATTCCTTGCGTCTTTGGTATACCCTTGAGGGGCAGGGGTGTTATGAAGAATTAATGGATCACAAGAGCTAGCGGCAAATAAAACAATTTAGCAAAGGAAAGAAATAATATTTTCTTAATACCCAGAAAAATAATATGCATTGAAATTAATAAACGTGTACAGATTTGCTTGGTTACCATATTATTATAGATTCGCAGACAATAATTTCATCTTAAACGAAAAATTTAAAAATCTACCCAACCCAACAATAACTTAAAACGATTTTTCTTTTCTTCTTGTTCTTCTTCTTTTCTTTTTGTCCTTTTTATCCAAAATCATATAAATGTACCCTTTTGAAAAAGGTACTCTTCATATATTAAACGTATAATTTGACGATAATTCTACGCTTAACAGTATTATAAAATGTAGAATTATATCCCCCTCCAAACTTTAAACAAAAAATATTATTCTTATACCTATATGTTGGGAATATTCTAAACCATGGGCATTCTTTTAATTTCTTTTATTTTCATAGTAGAACCATGGTCGTCCTTATACAACAATGAATAGTGAGCTAGCTACATTAAAATTGGTCGTCATCATAAAGAGATATTAGTAAGTAATATGAGTAAGAAGAGTCGTATACGTGTCACAACTATCACCGTGAATAGAACTTCCTTGTTCGAAAGTAAAGAACTAGAGCCAAAACCGTTCCAAGACAACAAATAGAGCCCCAAATAACAAAAGTGCTTCTATAGCATTCCATTCCCATGCATTTCCCATCTCCATTTCCTTCCTTGCGGTAAAGAAGAGCAGCCAAGTAGCCAAAAAGAAAAGACCCTATTGGGATATTTGCAACCAAAACATTGTGGTTCACAGAGAAATTCTTTGTACCGAACAGCTCTTGTGTTGTAGACACCGATATCGATGTAATCGCACCCGTACACACCCCTATTATGGCTGTGCTAATGTAGAGGTTGAGGGTTGTTTGGTTGAGAAGCAAGAAAAAGGATCCTGCCATTGGAGCCACCAACACCGCTATTAATGCCGGTCTTGAAATCACATACTTGCTCCTAAAAATCCCCCGAAAAATAAAAATACTGTCAGATCTTAATCAAGTAATTCAGTAAATCTATCGTAATTGTAATGTAGCTATAATATGATTAGACGGTTAAAAACTGTGTCTACTCATCACAGAATTCTCCTGTTGTTAGCGAGATTAATTGGAGAAGGAGAGATCATGATGGGATTAGTGCTCTTACCTTGAGAAGTGATAATCAAGGAGAGAAGGCACGAGACGGCCAAAGAACCCAAATGAAGAAGACAAAGAGACGAGAGAGGAAGTTCTAGAGGACCCACGAGACTCGGCTATTTGTCCCAAGTTGTTCAAGAACACCAAACCAAGCGTCGCACTAGAAAAGTAGACAAAGAAATATAACCAGAAATCAAGCCTTATCAGCATCTTCTTCACTCCAATCTCCTCTCTAACACCAACAATATCAACATCATGATCATCACCCTCTTCATCTTTCACCCCAAGATCTCGATCTCCCACTCGAATTCCTCCCAATTCCTCAATTGTGAAATCGTAAACTTTTCTCTCCCTATTCAAATTCCACTTCTCCGACATTACTCCCCTAATCTTTTCTGCCGCCGGAATCGCCAATGGCGCCAGAAGGAAAACCCCGGTACCGATAACGTTATTGATCAAGGCTGAACTAGACACCAACAACCCCAAACTACTTATGACAGAATAAACACCGGTAACTATGGTAATCACGAACATAATAACAAAACCGGCGTCCATATTTTTATAAGGCCTCTCAATCTCGTCGATGCCTCGAACAAACGGCGCAGTGATGACACAAGCCAATAGTGGCAAAACAGAGTTCAGAAGCAGATATCCCCTGGCTTTTTTGGTACTGTTGATAGAAAACAAAGCACCAACAACGTCGGTGTAGATCTTTGCGCTTAGGCCTTGGTAGCTCGTCGTCAAGCCAACGGCGGTTTGGCGGTAACGGGGGAAGTTGCGAATGCTGACGACGTAAGAGACGGTGTTCATCCAGCAAAGGCTGTTTCCGGCGAGGACGGTGAGGCAGAAGATTTGCCAGTACGACAGAGTTGGGATTTGGTTTGTTATGGAGAGGTATTGCAAACCGTAACCCACCAACCCGAGGGATGAGCCGATCATGAGGACGAGCCAGAGGGGTAGGTAGACGGCAGCGAGGCCCGCGAACCAACCGAAGAGCTTCCCGGCGTCGGAGGCGAAGGCGAGGTTGTTGAGTTGCAGTTGGGACATGGAGAGGGCGTGCTTGAGTTGGGAGGAGTAGGCGGGGAAGTTTGTGTTTGTGCCGTTGATGGATTGGAGCCAAATTATGCCCACTAGGCTTAGCCATTGGAGAGCCCTTTTTGATGAGGCGGGCATGGCAACAATATAATGATCACCACGAAGGTTTCTTTAAAATTATAAAAAAAAAAATTATGATGAATTTAAGAATGATGTACGTTTGAATTGGCACAACTACCAAGTGGGTTTAACAAACATATATATATACACACACATACATATATATAAGCGTGTCTTTGTGTTTGTGTATCTAAGGCAGGAATATGTATAAACACATTGTGTGACAAGAATTGGATCTAATACGATATATATATTTTTTTATGTGTACAAATTTCGCCACATGTCGAATATGAAGTACATGAAATTGGAGGCCTGTTTTGGAAAGGCGTGGCTTCAGGGTTCAGAAGGCAGCTCAAGGTGGGACTGGGAAACCCTTCAATGCAATGTTAAAAAGTTGTGTCAACAATAAATTTTGAAGTTATCGTTAAAAAAAAAAATACTCTCCAATAAAGTGTTATATTTGATGTCAAATTTGTCATATGTTAAATCTTATGATAAATGTGACAAATTTACTACAAAAAATAGATTATGTCAAATTTAAACATTTGATTTTTATTTATTATTGACTTGAATTTTATCATGCAGTTATTATAGTATATTCATTTTTAACCTATTATATATTAAATGTTCACTTTCACAAATTTCAAAGAACAATCATAATAATAAAAAGTAAAAAAAACCTTAAAAAGAACATTGTGCATTTAAGCATAAAGTTGAACATTAATGTTATTGTTCACACTCTTAATAATAAATATAATATTACATAGACTAAAGCATTGGAGATGATTTAAGGTCTCACAAATTCAAAATAGGGCTGATAATTTGTCTTCTTTTTTAATAAGGTTCTCGTAAGTTTAGACTAAACAAGTACTTAATATGCTCTAATTAAAAAAGTTACTTACTTAATGCCTCTTAGAGGAGATTATATACTAAAGTAATTGTCTCTATTTTTAAATAAACCTTTTCTTCTTTTTTTCTTCTTTTTTTTTTTTTTTTTTGCTTGAAATTCCTTTTTACAAATGACTGCTTTTCACTTTTGTTGGCTCGGTAACTAAATACTTAACGACCTTTAGAGACTATATTATGTGTAGTTTTGAGTTAAATTAAGAATTTCATTGCTGTCTCATAATTTTTTACCTCGGTAAAAATATTAGTTAATCTCTTTTTTTTTTAATAAATATTTTTCCGTTTGTTGTTTCTTGATCTATATAGTTGTTTGACTTTTAATAGTTTTTCCTTTCTGTTTGAGACATATTAGTCCATTAGTATGTGAGTTTCATGATATATACTTTGAATCAGCGAGTATTTTTGTCTATTTATTTGTGCGGATAAACAGTTCTAATTTAGCAGAACATTCTTTCCATTTTCTTGTTTAGACTTCATAAACACTATGCTCCGACGAATTCCATTCCTATGAGATAAAAAAGATTAACACTAAAATAGCTATATTATATATATATATATATATATATATATAAGTTGAAAGCTTTTGTAAGAAAGTTCTTAAGAAACAATATCAAATAAGTTCTGTGTTTTAATCCATCTAAAGTTTTCTTTGTTTTTTAAATACAATGAATTCTCTGAAGGACATATCTTTAAAGTGCTCTGTTAATTAATTAAAAAAAAAGGTCTAATTTAGGAAATTATATCAAACTCGCTAGAATGCAAAGCTCTTTTAATTGGCATATATAGAGTGCGTATCAGGAACTAAAAAATTATTCTACAATACTATGTATAAAATCAATAGCACTTTCTTTCTCTTTCAAAGAGAATTCTATACTGATAAAATACATATTATTTTGCTTTTGTTTTGATTTTTTTTCTTTTATTTGAATCAAGGTTTGGGTTAAAATTTTTTCAATCCAAATCATTTCTTTTTAATTGGCAACACATTTATTTTTCTTTTTTATTTTAAATACCTATTTAATTTAGATTCTCAATTTCAATTGATTTTTGCCTTCAACACAAACTCCAAATAAGATTATATATGATATACGCTGACAGTTTTCCATCATACGTTTATTCTTCAACGTCATTTTGACCAAGTCTAAGCTTTATGAATAGACATTATGAATAGATGTATTTTAAGGTGCCCAAAATATACTGCACTAGTCCATCTAATTTGCGACTAGACTGGCTTCACCCAAGTTTGACGTGGCTTCCAATTTAATGACACAAATTAATGACAAAATCAGACGATCGATTTACACGTTAATATTGCTGCAGGTCTACATCAAAATTTCATCTGCCTTTGTCCTGATTAGGCATAGTTCACCGTCTTTCGGGTCTCGATAAGCATGCTCTCACTAAAATCCTTCTCAAAAGATCAAGGTCGATTGACCACGCAACCCATGAGGGAATCCCGTCAATTTGCAATCCTTTCGTCTTATGAGTTTGCACACCTGTTGACTCGCACACATGTCAAACTCCTCGATCCGTGTTTCTAGACGGGCCAAATGGGGAGCCTACAGGCCGATGCCAAGAGTGAACAGATGCCGAAGCACTGAGACGGTGTGCATTGCCTTCCACGATGGGGTGACAACATCCCCACTGGCATTTTGGCAGTCTGGATTTGGGTCGTCGCTGCAATCCGCATCAATCTGCGCCCCAAGTCGAACCGGCTCTCAACGTTCCACATCCGACCGGGAGCATTACCGGCCCCCATCTGCTTTTCTCTCGACAATTTCAAGCACTCATTGACTCTTTTCAATGGGTAAAAGTTTCTGTGAGAGGAACTAATAACTTCAAGCTCCTTTTTTTTTTATCATTTAATTTTTAAAAAGGGACTACTTGTAAATTTTGATAAGATACATAAATAAAAACACAATTCACAAAAGTTGACGGAGGCTTAAGCTCCTCCTAAGGTCTTAGGGCCTTCGTCCTTGACTCAATATATTAATAATCACCTTATCTAACAAGGGTGTTAAGCTCGATTATTATTATTATTATTATTTTGGTAAAACACAAAATCAAGAACATACAATTATCACGAAAGATCGACTACAAGATCTTCAAAAGAAGAATATTAATAAATCCATAAATAAACCTCGTTAAGTTCATTAAGTTATCATTTTTAAATAATTACTCAACCATTTCTTAAATGATGTGTTATTGTTATATTTTTTCCAATATTGCGTCAATTAAAATAAATTTTTTTAATCTTCAGGTACCAAAAGAGAGACATTTTTATCCGAGAGGTCAGTTTCACTCTTCAATACTGCTGCCCACTTCAAGTTGGCAGTTACATTAAAATACATGAAAGTCATACTGCCATGAATAGGTCATTATATATGAAGACCTTCAACGAAGTACTAAAGACAGTGAGTGACCACCCAAAATTAAATTAAAAAGAAAAAAAAAACACTAAAATAGAAGTGCACCTTATGAATTCATACAATAATATGTTAGTTTTTTGGTTTATTACAAAAGTAATTAATGTCCAAGGTATGACTGATAGTTTCTGAAAAATTGCAATTAGATAATAAGAATTGTTTAATTTTTGGGGTTAAAGTGGAGAGAAATCCTTGTGTTGAGGGACAACTACCTCCTTAGCCCAAGATAGTTTCATCATCACTGACTACATGACTACATATTATTATATGCTAAATCAGTAAATAAATAAAATCTGTGAATAACAGTGCATTGTTACTATTGTATCAGCCAATGCTTCCAACAGGGATCTATGAGCCACTGAACCGCAACGAAAGGATAACCAACTGCAGTCCTAACCCGTAATGTGACCGGACCAAAAAAGTCGATATGGAGCCATTAGTATTCCTTTGAACTGCAAGAGATCGTAAATAAGTTCAAGCTCTCGATCCCCATCGTAATTAAATCGAATAGCTGTATAATCACTTATTTTGTGTAGCCAATGATTAATCAGACATAATGCTGTGGTTTAGTCATTAATTGCAGCTTTAACTATATTTTGAACAATCCCACTTAAAACGGGGCCAGAGGAGCTTACGATCTAACAATAAGTCCCAAAAGCCATATAATTAGTATTCTATTAAAAAAAAAAAAAAAAAAAGGGCCACTCAAGGAGCTATAGTAACATATTAATGCGCAATATACTTTGGTGATTGATTTAGATACCTTCCCTGATTATTAAAGCGTGAGGACTTTTTAAGGGAGAATAAAACGGTAGGTTCACGTTATTAGTATAGGCTTCAACATATAATATTTATAGAATGTCTTGTATTCATATCTTTATAAAAGATATTTATAATTTTTTTTATGTAATTATAACAAAAATTGATTTTAATATATATATATATATTTTTAGTGAAATTTGTCCTTTATTTTTTGATAGTTTTAATAAGTACCGTTATAATATTCTAAATATAAAGTTATATATAAGATTATATGGTCCAATTACCAAATTTGAGACAATATTTCCTATATATTAATAGTAATTGTTTATATATGTACTTCTGCTCGTGTCATGACTGCCATTCCGTGGTTGTTGTGAGGATATAGCTGAATAGTAGGTATAAATTTGTAACATAGTAGTTGTATCCAAATCAAATCTAACAGCCATTGTTCATGATCTGCGAGCAGTCTTCTATAAATGAGAGCTTATGGAAAAATAAAAAATAAAAAAAAATAACTGAAAACTGAAAACGATAATATATAAAATGATCAACAAAGTAAGCGAACAAGCTATTAAGTCTCGTGAATAACGGAGTCTTGTGTCTACTAAACTTAACATAACAGCCTTTTTTTATTATAGTCTAGATATTCAGAACGGTTAAAATTGAGTGACATAAGTGGTGTAATATTATCTATTTTGAAGTTAAATCTGCACGATTTTACTTTGAAATAACTCTCTAAATGGCTTGTATAGTGAAAGACTGTGTCTTTACATGTATGTAAAAGCCAAATCTCTATTAAAAAAAAAAAATCAAAATAACACAAGAAACGATATCTATACTATATATTTTTTAATCTCTCCAGATGTCCTTACTCGGACTTAACACACACAAAGACAATTGGGAATGTACGCCAAGCTAACGTGCAATTCATAAACAATACCCGAGAAAAAAAAAAAAAAGGAATGAAGTAAATCCAGTTCAACGCAGTGTGCCTTAGATCTCCAATAGTATGAATATCATCATTAAAAACTTTATTATCACTGACTAAGGTAACTATATTGTCAACTTTCTCATTAATTGTTGCGTTTGTGATCTTCTTCTCTTCTCTTTTTTTTTTTTTTTTGTTTTTTTGTTTTTTTGTTGTTTTTTTTTTTTTGGGAAAAAAGGCAAGACAACCATATTACAAAACTCTAAAATAGTAATGCTATAAAAGCAATCATTTGTTTGTCAAAGCCTCCGTTTTATAAGTTAGTAGGAGATGAAATTTTTAAGTTATAGTTTGTTGACTTTTTAAAAAATAGTTTTAATTTTTGTTAACTTTTCAGAAAAAGATAAAAACTAAGATGAAAAATTTTGAGTTTGGAACATGAGTTCCAAACACAGCAATAGTAAATAATTGTCATTGTATGAAAAGCTCTTAAATTATAGCATGTGAAGATTAAGAGGAAATATAGGTGCCTAAAAGGAAGAAGAAGGAAAAAAAGATATAGAGACTTGATGAAACTTAATCATCAAGGTGGCTTCATTCTTGATGAATGAAAACTTTAAATTTGTAATTAAAGTAGTGTATGCTTGTAATTATTTGAAAACACACCTTAATAAAAATAAAAGAAAATTAAAAAAAACCCTATATTTTGTGTTTTCTTATTATTTTTAGTAATATTGTTATACATGTGTTTTATTTTTAACAAATCATGATAAAAATCTCCATACATTTTACTTGTGTTAAAAATATTTTCTAGAAATCCATTATGCCTTTTGGGAGATTACAACACGATTTGTAGAACGTTAAGAATAGTATCAAAATCTTTAATGGGCCTACGTAGCAGCTGAGTGGACAAGGCCATTTGGGCTGACACCTGCTAATAGGCCCATTATTCAGCTTCCACCCCTCTCAAGCGCGCCGGGATTTTTTTTTTTTTTTTTTTTTTTTTTTTTTTTGGGAGCGCGGCACTTTTTCGTCCTCGCTCTTCAGAACCAGAACCTCCTGAGTCCTAATTGTAATTTGACACACTTCCATCAAAATCCTAATCTCTGCAACTTCTTGTCCCCCAGAGCCCTAGCTGACGCTTTCAGGTCACCTTCCCATGGCGGATATCGCCGAGAGCTCTTCGTCTCCGTCCAAACCCACCGACGCCAAGCCGGTCGTCGTTAGGGTTAAGCGCAAAGCCTCCCAGTCTCCACTCGACGCTTTCTGTGAGTTGTCGCTTCTTCTCCGATCTTTTTCCTTCTTATTTTCTCCTTCTAATGTTTGTTTGGCTGGCTAGAAAACTTTTGAAGTGAACAATGAATGCACTCTCCACCTTTCTTTTTGTTTTCTGTTTGTGGTTGAAAGGCTTTGCCTTTGTATTTTCTGTGCAATTTAGGGCTGGAAATTAATGAGAGGCCGTTGAAGCGCGCGTTCTTGGATTTTGAGAATCTGTCACTCTCTGATTCATCTGCAAAAGGTAAGTGTTTCTCGTATTACCAGAGGCATTGTTTTACAAATTCAGCGTTTTTTCTTCTTTTAGTCTTCGAGTTGAAACGAAGACAGGACTAGTGGTATAATTTGATCTCATTTTTGTATTGACCAGGTGTTTGATAATTTGTTGTTATAGTCTCTATTTATGTAGTGATTTTTTAGCAATCTAGGATTCTATAGCCATTTCATTCCAAATAAGGGTGTGTTTTTCTTTTTTCTTTTTTTTTTTTCTTTTTTTTTTTTTTAAATAGTATGACATGCAGAGTTGGTCCTTCAAAGAACCTAGTCTCTCTCATGTTCTAATTAGTTCTGTGCTTGAACGTTAGAGGAATTGAAGAGTAAGAAGGTTTTCGTACAGCATGTGGAGACAGCAGGGAGCAATGAGGCGACTGTTGACATTGTGCAATTGTTTGTGGTCGGTACTACAATTGGTTGGTCTTGTGTGCGCTTTAATGCTCGTAAGCTGTAATAATAGGCTACCGACTTGTGATGGTTTAATAGGAACCTAATTCTGCCGATGCATCGGAATCAAGAACAAAGATGGAGGAAAGAAGGAACATCTTTAAAAAGGAGAATGTAAGCGCCCTCTTTGTCTCTGCATCCACTACGCACCAAGTCACATGTGCTTGATTAGAACTTTGCTTCTTTTGGATGTCTGTAACCCAATCAATTCTAAGCTATCACAATTCAAAACAGATACAAGATCAACTTTTGTCCAAAGCAAGGCGAACGCAGGAGGTATGTTACCACTTACACAGTAAAACCTCATCGTATTAGTTTGCCCTCCAAATCAATGATGAGATGTCTTTGGTTCTCCTAATAGCCTACTGGTCTTTTATGATTTCATTAGATTGAACCACTTTCACTATACAGGAATTCTTATGTTTGCTTGGTGAGAAATATGTTTTGCTACATTTAACTTGGGTGTCGTATTATAGGCTGTTGCAAAAAATGCTCGTTTTGAGCAAATATGGAGGAGCAGAAAGGGAAACAAAGAGGTTATGGATGGTAAAATACATGAAATGTGTCATTTCTACGATGTTGTTCGTATTGATGGCGAGGAAAGAACTAGCGGGGTGCAACCTCTGGAGTAAGTTCCAGAAATTACGAAATTCACCTTCATGTTTGTGTTCCCAAAGTACTTTGGAAATGATTATCCTCAATGATTTTAATGCAGAGAGACTTTAGAAGACCAGAAACTTTTGTGTAGTTATTTGCCTCTTCTTAGGGAGTTTATCCCAAGTGCTGCGGAGGAAATTGAATCAGATTTACAAGCTTACAGAGTCGGACAAGGTTACACCTCTAGTCTATTCTATAATGGAAAAAGAGGATTTTCTAGTAATTCCTTGTGAAAAACTGAAAAATATCTAATTTAGCTGTTTCTTGTTGAATTTGGAATTCAACAAATCCACTTCCTCCACAAGAGTCTTATACTCTTGAGTTCTTGGTTTTTTTAAATTTTTCCTTTGACGGTAAGGTCACTGTCTTAAACTGGCTATCTATTCAGTCACAATGTCTGAAACAAGATGACTCAGCATGATGCACATGCGAATTAGAAACAAATTGAGTTGAGACAGATTTGTTTGATTAGTTTCTTTTGTTTGACAATGATATGCAGATGACTATGTGTATGACTTCTATACTGTGAACGAAGAGGTGGACATGACCACTGTTGACGCTTCAAGTCCCTTTCCTCTGTTAGTGTAATGGCTTCTTTGTTTATTTAGCCCCTCCAATGTTTTCTTTTTTATTTTTTTTTCCTTTTATATTTGTTTTCGACCCAGCGTACAAGTAGATGAAGAGGATTTTTATGACGGGCCTGATGATTCAGAATATGAAAGTGATGACTCAAATGGTAAGCACAGATCCTTTTTTTTTTTCCCTTCAAATTTTCCATGTTTGTGATGCCCATATATTAAGTTACATCTTTTGATGGTTCTCAGCTGAAAATAATCCACTGAACGATTATCCTGATGAGATATCTGAAGAGGAAGTTGAGAGTGAAGCCTCTGAGAATGAATCAGAAGAAGAAAGTGGTAGTGATAGATCTTCAGAATCTGAGGATGTAGACTATCATGGCTTGTCGGACAATGCAAACCTGCTGTACGAAGATGATATATACGATGTTAACGACAATGAAGGTGAAGATGATGATGCTGTTTATGATTATGATTATGATCGTGGTGTTGATGGCTACTGCAAAGATTGATGGTTCGATCTGCTCTTAAGTTCTTCCTTTGTACAAGTATTCACGAACTTTATAACCTTCTTTGTTGTGACTATCAACACGAGGCTAGATAAGCGAAATTAGAAGCTCAGATTACGAATCTAAGCTTAATGCGTGCATTAAATGTATGCAAAGCTAACCATTTTCTACGTTCCGTTTGTTCCGTCTAGTGAGAAGTTGATTCTCTGTTTTGGCTGGCAAAAGAATGTGTTTTTGTTTGCATCCCAGAAGGAAAAGCGAAAGAAAAGGGAAGGGCTAATATGTTTGACCCATGCGGAACCCAAGGCGGAAAATGAAATGAGAAATTTTCAAGAATGCCAAAAAAAAAAAAAAAAAAAAATCTCACTTTTAGATTTTCCTAATGGATTTTGAAATTTACGATTTCTACTGCACAAATGAACTTGGTCAACATGATAAAAGTCTGAACTTCAAATAAGGTGTCACTTTTTTTTTTTTTTTAGGTGAACACAAGTATGACATGAATTTAAAACTGTATTTAAAAAGTGGCCTCCGTAAGTGTAGAGAATTTGCGTGTATTTATTTAATTTGATTGGCCTTAATGATTGATATGGTCGAGCAAAGGGATGTTTTGTGAATGTGTAATTAAATCAAGAATTTGAATGTAAATACGTTCATCATTATCCAGATTTTGGACCGAGAATTTCAGGTTAATTAATATGAATCCAATGTGTGAGAAATTATAAATTTGAAGAAAATCATGTTCAATTTGGTTTTAAACAGAGAACGTAAGTTGTTGGGTTTAGAAAATCATTCTTATCTATGTATGAGCAAAAAAGTCATCAAAGGCAGCAATAAATATGCTGGATAATGCGGAGCAAGAGTATATTAAATGGAAATAAATAATGTTATAATCATAATTAATTACGAATAAATGAAGAAGTTATGACCTAAGGATATGATCCATTAAGACTATTACTTCACTACTGCCTTGAAAGCAACCTCTGCACATTAAACATTTAACTGTAATATTTATATATATATATATATATGTATTTTAAGGGAGATAATTTAACTCTAATATTTTCTCAGAAAAAGAGAACCAATTTTAGTATCTGATTATGGCCAGCGTTGGACCAACAAATAGGCTTTAATTTCAATTGCTGATGCTTGAAAATTATTTATCGTGGTCCTTCTCTTTAATATAATTGTGGTGGGATTCAGATTGCTGCCTTTAAATTTACATTAAATTTTTCTTAAAAGTATACAAAAGAGAAAATGGTAGGGTGTGGGCAATCTCGCAACTGAAGAAAAAAAAAATGTTATAGAGTAGGAGTCGGTTTGGAAAAAAGTTACGAGATAGAAGCTTTTTTTATGGGAGACGGTGATGTCATAGTTCTTTATATGTTTATTTTATTTGTCCATTAATTTTAATCATAAAAATTAAATCAGTCAAATTGCATCAGAGAAAATATGAAAACTTTATTAAAAATATAAAAATAAACAAAAGAGATCTATTAATTAACATGTAAAAAATTGAATGAAATTTTGATTTGTAAAGCTACAAGATTTCGAAAATTACATGCAAAACCAAGCTATTTAAAAGCATTAATCACCAATTAACAAATGTTTTTTTTCACAGGTAATATTAATCTCATTCGTAATTAACATAGCCATGTCCACCACCAAACAAGCTCTTTTTTTTTCTAGTTTGGTTATAAATTATTATAGTCACCTCCTTACCTCTTTTGGGACCAATCACGTGGTGTAATTATAATATTCCTTTCCGGATACTCCATAGTCCATACTGTCAAGTAAGTGCTCTGGTTGGCTGTTTATGCGCCTTTTTATGATCATTCTTTCTTCTATACTTTTTTCTTCCTTGTTATTATTTGTCACTTGACGAAGTGGGAATGTGAACATTATCTTTAATATCGTGGAGTAGTTAGAATAAGGATGACCAATCCAAATCATACAATTACAATTAAAATTTTTTTCTTTTTTCCTCAGTTTTACTATTTATATAATTTTGTAACTTAAACTTTAAAAGTCTATAACTCTGTATATACAAGTCCAAATAAGATTTTTTTTTTAAATTGCATAGAATTTCGATACGAGTAAAACAAGTTTTATATTGATTTTTTTTCCCCAACACATTTCAATTTTTTACACTTTTTAACTCTAATAATTCAAACGCCTCGATAAACTTACAATCAATCTAAATTCAAATTCTACAATTCAAATTTTAACACAAAACACATGTTAAATATTATGGATAGCTACCCATGGCACAATCTGCTAACTTGTAACTTGACCTACTATAGTAAGTTCCAGTGCACAAGTAATTTTCTGATCATCTTCAATCTCTCAAAAATAATATAACAAAACAAACTATATAAGTTGAAACTTATCTCTATGTCTCCAATTCTCTTTCAAAAACAAGGATAAATTACTAAATTATTTTATAAACTTTTAAACTTGTATAATTTCGGTTTCTAATTTATTTCGTAGCTGAAATGATCCTAATATCTGTGTTCAAGAGATAATAATAGAATTGCTTAATTTGGCTTTTTTTTGGTATTCTGTCAATTTAGTTTTTGTTTGAGTAATCATTACGCAAAATCTATTTCACCTGATCAAACAACCTTATCTCCTCATATCAATCATGGAGGTCGGCATTCAACATTAAAGGATAAGCTCATAAGGCTTGTTTAAATATATAATTGTAGTTCTATTTTTCAAAGTAGTGATTCTCAAGTGAGGTTTGCTCATTGGAAAGTACAGGTCAATAGCCTAATTAATCTATGTTTTCAATTAATTAATTAATGTTTTAGAGTTTGTTTGCTTTTCGATATTTTTTATAAGAATGCACTTTGTTCGGATGTGCTCATTGAAATCGAAGGAAGTGACAGTCCATTCACACACACACACACACACACACACACACACACACATTAAACTTAACCCATGCGTATTTATATTGAATATTGGGTAATTGATGACTAAAACTTTGGGATGTAAGATTTCACTCAAAAAAAAAAAAAAAAAACTTAGGGATGTAAGATATCGTCTAAAGTTAACTTTACGCAAAAATAAAGAAAGAAAAAATAAAAAAAGATGATATATTATTTTTCAGATGGAGAAGAGGAATTAAAGCCTCCTCTCATATTCGAATACGAAACTACTCAATTATTGCAAAAAGAAATGTTATTTTATCTACAAATGATTCTTAACATTTACGTTACTATTACCATTGTTTCTTCGTTATGTTGGATGGTCAATTTTCATATGACAAACATTTTTCTTTAATTTAATGGTAAAATTGTGAAAATTATAACCCCATCCAGTTTTTTATTTATGCAGTACACCTAATATTCCAATTTCTTTTACCAAATATTTTTTTTCTACATGTTGTAGTCATTGGGTAAGACATGTATCTTGAAAATTTTCAAAGAAAACCGCTCCCCAAACATAATCTTATATTCTTATGCGTGTCAACAAAAGTACTCTTTTCAACTATACATAGGGCTATTTTTTTTTTTCCAAGAAAAAAAAAACTATACATATGGCTAGTCTCATATCTAGCATTTCTGAAAAATGGCATTTATAACTATTTTTATACATTAATATTATTTCTAGTTGATTCTAATATAATATCTAATTATATTATATATCACTTAATCTAATAATAATATCATGTTACGTATAAATCTATATAATGTATAAATCAACTAGTGATTATATTTGTCTATCTGAAAAATTACATATTTCAGTAAGATCTGTATAACTGTTGAATATGAGACTCATCTTTTATATGTATACTAGTTGAATAAAAACATTTTTTTTTTAAATTAAAACTATCAGATGTTGAAAACAATGATAGTTAAAATTAGGAATAGTAGACAAACATATCTATCTGTACCTAATCTTACTGTTTCAAAATTAAGCCATTTAAAAAAGGTAAGAAATGTATCAAACTTAATTATAATATAATAGAAGAGTTATTTTAACAGATACAAATTCAAAGAAAAATAATTTAATTAAGAAAAATAAATATAAGATAAATAAAACAAGTTGCAAACGCAAGAAGGCATTGACAAAAAAAAAAAAGGAAAAAAAAGGGCAAAAACGAAAGCAAGTCACAAAAAGACAAAATAAGTACACGGAGTTTTTGAACAGTAACAAGCGGACTCCATTTTATATAATAAGTATAAATATAGGGTTTTCTTACCGTTTGTCAGGTGAGATAATCAGATAATCTCTCAAATATAATTTTATGTTAAATAATTTATAACAATCAGTTAATTTGTAATTTTATATAAAATTTCATGTAACATAAAATTATTTATTACTAACTTAGTATGATATAATAATTTTGTAAAAGATTATAAATAAATTAACTATATTTGTTATGAGTTGTTTATAAAGAAGTTACTGACCATTTCATCAGCGGGATGTTAGCAGAAAAACCCTATATATCTATAGGTATTGGTGCGGATCATCACTGCCGACATGAAACTGTTCTCCAACCATATACCCGTCACATCGTGGCACAAATTTAATGGAAATCTTCTGTCTCAGCATTCATGTATGTAGTGCGTGGTTCAGGAATAATCATGATCCTATATTCTGTTACCATACATACAGCTAGTATGCACATATACATATATGTATTACAATATTTTTAAAGTAATACTTTATTTGCTTCCAATAAATACAATGTTTACTACATCACTACATAAAAGCTAAGCAGCTCCAGGATTAATATATATATTTTTTTAATGTTAGTGCTTTGAAAGATATATATATATATATATATTTTAAATAAAAATATTACTATAAGCAAATAAGAGACTCATACTACGTAAATTGATTCGATTTTATTGAAAATTAAAACTTAATGGACGCACCTGATCCCAACTAATATTGATTCAACTATATAAATATATATATAAACCATTAATGAGCCACACTGTGTTTAAAAAATAACTAAAATATTGCAATTTTTAATAAACAATGCAAGAAAACAACAACAGATATCAAATAATACTAATACATCTTATAAATTAGGTCGACACTCACCAATAATTTTATCCTTTAAAATATTGCAATTGTGCATTAGTTGGTGGGGTTCTATGATATTCCTACAAGATCTTTTATATTGGATATATTTGTCTAACACCAACAAAAAAAAACGCGTATATTCTTGACCAAAAAAAAAAAAAAAAAAAAACAAAAATGGCTTACATTATTATATTATATATATGTGTGTGTGAAATGTATTGATGATAAATAAGAGAAAACCATCTCTTCTACTTCTCTAGTCGACTAAACCTCTCTTTTAATTTTGTATCCGCATATATCATACTATTTTCCATGGAAACCAACGGCCACATTGGTAATAGTAGCATTAATATTATTCGGCCATTTTCACTAGTTAAGAAAGATGTTGAGCTCGTTAGCCCTCAAAACCAACACCCTCAGATATTGTTCTCTCTTTCTCCTCCATTGATAATCTCATTGGCCTTGAGATCCTCACTCCATCCATCTTTGTCTACCAACCAAAATCTAAATCACAACCGTCTGATCTGCATGATGTTCATGATCAGCAGGATGCAGCTGAAGTGATCAAAGAAGCACTTTCCAAGGCTCTGGTGTACTACTACCCTCTTGCTGGGAGACTCAAACGACAACAAGACGACGGCAGGCTCAAGCTCACTTGCAACGCAAACGGCGTGCCGTTTTTGGTCGCCTCGGCTGACTGTTCCCTCTCTTCCCTTAATTACTTTGACGGAATTGACCTCGAGATCACCAAGCAATTCCTCTTTGATTCTCCACCGAGTGACTGTCCTTTAGTTTTTCAGGTAATTAAAATTAAGTAATAATTGGTACGCATTATAAAAATTGTTGCCCCTGTTAATTGGATTATTTATAGATTCAAACACAAAATTTAAACTTTTTTTCTACAATATTTTCTACTCATATATATAATTATTGAATTTTTTGTTCAAAACTATATATGATCCAAACTAGCCAGTTATTGTTGATAGAGGAAATTGTAAAAATAGCTCATTTAATACACATGTTTAAGATTTTTACCGCGCTTAATTAGTGATTCGGATTTTTGTCATCTTAATTTTCAACATTTTTTTACCCCATAACAATTGTATTCTAGTTTCACAATGTGTTTCATTTTTCTTTTTAGGTCACGAAATTCTCGTGTGGGGGTTTCGCAATTGGGTTCGGAATGTCCCACTCAGTCTGCGACGGGTTTGGAGCCGTCCAATTCTTTCGGGCCATGGCGGAGCTATCGAGGGGGCAAACTGAGCCCACGGTGAAGCCCGTCTGGGAGAGGGAGAGGCTTGTAGGGAATCCAAGGAAGGAGCCTCTAACGGACCTCGTGGACAAGGGCAGTTTCGCCATTTCACCTCACCTACCGACATCCGACATTGTGCATGAGTGCCTCTCCATCACGACCGAGGGCGTGAAAAGATTAAAAGAGGCTTCAAATCTCAACTTCACAACGATTGAGGTTGTCGGTGCTTTTGTTTGGAGAGCGAGATTCAGAGCTCTAGAGTTAAACCCAGAGGGAAAAACCTGCTTTTTCTTGACCACGGGGATAAGGAAGCTGTTGGACCCTCCATTGCCGGAAGGGTATTATGGGAATGCATTTGTATCATCAATTGTGGAGATATTAGGAAAGGACTTGAACGAACAACCGATTTCCGAAACAGCAAAGCTTATAAAAGAAAGTAAAAAAAGAATGTCAGATAAGGGCTTCGTTAAGGAATCGGTAGACAGTTTGGAGACGTTGATAAGTAATAACAAGAATGTGAAGATAGAGGCGTGTGGTGCAACGATGGTGTTGACAGATTGGAGGAACTTGGAGTTGATGGAGGAGATAGGGTTTACATGGGAGCCGGTGAACGTAACGGCGTTGCCGTGGGACATGTTTGGCTACGTGGACTTGTGCTTCCTATTGCCGCCGCCGGCGAAGAAGTCGTCGGATGCTTCTACGAAAGGCGGTGAAGTAGCAGCTCGGATTCTGGTTTCCCTCCCTAGGCCTGTCATGGCCGAGTTCAAGAAAGAGATGGAACTTCTAATTATTAGTTAATCATGGAGATGATGTTTCCTTCTTTTCCTTTTCTCTTCTTCTTTTTTTAACTTTCGAAAAAAAAATTTATTAAAAAAATTCTCCTTGTATTAATGCTTTCAATTAGAGTCCTATTGTTGCTGGAGTTATAAAATGTATGCCAGTCTCCAAAAATATATATATATATATATATATATCATAATATTATTAAAGAAACACAGGACATAAATAAAAGGATAAATAAAACGATAATTGAATGCAATATTCTAATTTGAGGCCTTTTGACTAAACTACCGTTTATTTGAAATAAAATAAAAAACACGTTAATGAAAACAAGAAAACGTTTGGCTACACTGCTAATTTGATCTCAATTAACAGTGAATGATTGCAATTATTATTTTTTGTTTCTTATAAATTAAGAGTATCTCTAATGCAATATTATGTTATAAAAAATTACATTATATATGAGAGTGGTATATTTTAAGGCTAAATATAGCACTGACATAAATATTTATATTAAAGTTAGGTGTAAGTAAACCACTTAGAAATAATCCTAATTTTAGAATAGTCACTTTACTTTTTTTGATATATTAGTCACTTTACTTAATCATCATGGACGGCCTCACCCCACAAAGATTCCTGATGATTATTAACAACACCTCTTTTTATTTTTTCTTTATTTTTATTATTATTTTTATTATTTATTTTTTTTTTTGGGAAACCAACAACACCGATTTTGTTTTGCCTAATTTGCCCAAACCATTTTTTTATTTCAATTTTTATACTAATTTTGCCTATAAATATATTGGAATACAACGAAATTTCAAGAAGAGAGTGTTAGAGCAATCTCAAGAAATAATTAACGTTGCTTGATTTAATTTCATTATCAAATTAATAAAGAATTGAAGGATGCCTCGAGGAAAGCCACCTACATTGGCGCATATAGAATTGAAAAAACAAAGATCATTGCGATTCAGACGAATATTATTAAAAAATAAAATAAATAAATAAATAAAAGAGAACAAGATAAATTCACGATTGTATCGAGGTCTTTTAAATTGGGTGCTGCAGCCTGCAGGTATCAACTTGTCTCAATTTCTTTATTGAAAAAAAAAATTGTAACAATTTTTTTTTTAATAGTTGCTTCCAATAAATGTCAACTCATTCTAAAGCAAATCCATAAAATAATTATAAAAAAAACTCTCATTATAAAGCAATCATGCTTACTAGTATAAAAAAAACTACTGACTGTAGATTTACACTAGGGTTTAGAGTTATTTATTTTCTTTATTAATAAATATATATTGGTCTTTTATTACTTTACTTGTGGGGCTTTATAAATCCCTTTTAATTAGTTTACTTTAATGATATTAATTACAATATTATGAAACGATAGACTAATTTTCTCTTTGTTTTAATCCTTCTCTTCTTTAATTTGCATTGGAAATTCTCCCATAATCAAGCTTCAATTCTCATGTAAGCTATTTTATTTAGGATCTCATAAAGAAAATTCGATTATATATGCACAATTCTGCTCATTTGCAATCCGCCTAGGCGTAGTTGCCTAAAAAATTGTACATTCGACGGTACAATTTTCGTACAATTAGTTTGTTCGTCTTTGTTCGCACTGTCCATGCCATTCCGACTATGGAAATTGGGTGATTCTCTTCTGCCTCTAGTTTGCTAATTAATATTTTCCTTATTTTGTACATAATTGTTTATTTTTGTAATGGCTGGTGGAAGAGATTATTTATTTCACTTATTATTGTGTACTTGCATGGGACAAGTTATTCATATTAAACCATCAGTGATGATGGCTTAGTGATAAGGAAGTCTTATTTAGAACTTTATTTTATCAAGTCTCAGATTCAAATGTGATGCATGCAAAGTCTAACATTTGATAAAAAAAAAGATCATATATTGTCTGTTATTGAAATTTTGGTCGCTAGTTATGAATACCTAGGATTCTATCGATGTGACTAATGAAGACCTAAGGTTCCATCAGTATGATGATGAGCTCACATAAGACCATTGAGATGGAAGTGAGGACACAAATGATTATCTTTTTTTATTAATAAAAAAAAAAGGTTATCCGTATTGAAATTATGTGATAAAAGAATTTTTTGAAAGGTAAAAGATGTGGGGTTATGTCATAGGCACTTTTATTTTATTTTATTTATTTTTGTTGAACCATAGGCACTTTGATTAGCTCTACGGATGAGAATACTACCAATTGTGCAAAATCGTTGGATGCTTATAAAGCATATAATATGAATATATTATTATTTATATAAATATGTTGCGCACTCAATAGACACTTAGTTGGCAAAGTATGAGACTTACCAAGGAGGAATTTGAGAGCATCTCAAGATTGTACATGTGTTCTAATTTTGTAAAACAATATATATATATATATATATATATATATACCAGTTTTAGACCAATATTCGCGTCCTTGAACAAAAGAATATGGGTATTCATAAGTTTTATTCCGCTATAACAAAACTCTTATTGTATATTATAACACTTTCCTTACGTGTGGGTCTAGACAAATACAAATGTCCAACATATACTCTGACCAAATGGGGAGATTAGTGCAAACATCCATCACGAGCCTAACAAAAGAAACGATAGGTCAACAGCATGAAAAGTTAAAATGTATTGTTGATACAAAAATGTCTGCAGCAACACCAAGTGTCGGTAGTCGGATTGGTTCGGCAGTTGCTCTGCGTCGATCACTACAAAAGGAAAGCACCTCGGAATGATGGGACACAGTGTGGTGTGCCGGGCATCGATGCTTAAGTCAGTTGAAGAACTGGTGAGCGAAGGAGAGGCAGAGCTTGGCCAAGTAAATTGATCGTACCTGAAATCAGGGTTTCTTCCTATTTATAGTGTCTTACAGGATCGGGTGCCTGGTTGAACCGGCTAGGATGTCCGTTGCGGACCCTAGGCTAGACCTCTCGTAGGTCAGCTTAGTTGGGATCCAACAACTGGACTACCTACTCTGACATGATACTGCGCAGTGGATAACCGTCCATCGCTGCAGATGTCAGAACGGCAATGCAGGTGATGCGACTGGTGTCAGTAGTAGTAGGGCGTGCAGGCAGTTATGAAATGATGACGTTATGTGCTGGAGGGTTCTCCTTGGCGCGACTGAAGTCGTGGATGGCTGGTATCCTGGTCGCTTCCGCAACTCGGGATGAAGCTGAAACGTGTCGTAATGGAGAGAGAAGAACCACCGGGTCCTCGGTGGTCGGGACCATGCTTGGCGAGATTCGAGACCATCGGTCTCGGCTGTCGGAACCTGTTGGCGGGATTTCCTGATCAACCTTCTCGGCAGCGAAATGTCCTTCCGACTGCGGCCGTACGGTCGGACTGATTTGGTCATCAACAGTATTTACAGTATATTCCAAATTAAAAACCTCCTACTCTTCTACCTTTCAAAGTTTCCTTGGGCGACTTGCGAAAGTATGAGTTTAAGGTTTATCATGACCCTTTATTAGACTTGCCGCGCTTAGCTTAAGTTGATGTGATTAAAAATTAGTTTTTTAAATAGAATTAAGGTAGATTCTTTTTATAAATTAAATAAGACGACACCAATAATCTTCATACTTTAATAAAAATTGAACCATTAATTCATATAATTTTAGTAAAGAGCATCTGACGTTTATAACAGAAAATCACATTATTCCTTGAATCAACGATCAGCTTGCCTAAGTTATTCAAACCTATAGAAACAGTTGATAGGTGCTTAGTTAAGGTATCAACAGTGTTAATATTCGTCTACTGATCCGTTCCTATGCTTAATATATATATTTGGTTCATGAATCAAATATTTGATTTGATACCAAAACTTTGTTACACCAAATATTTGGACAAGTTAAAGAAAAGCCAATACCAAAGTTCTTGAATTAAAAGACTGAATTATATAACTTTAATTTCGAAATCAAATGCTTTTCCATCATCTAGAGATAATAACTTGGTAGAGTGGAACAACTTTAGGAAATTGTCATATTGATCTTTTGACAGCATATTGATCATTATATACATGGATTGAGTTAGATACAGATCAATACGTACATAACATCTATATATAGTTTAGACCAATTAATATTAACAGAAAGAGATCTACTATCAAATCAGTCATAATTTGCAAATCGGATACTCGTAATTAAAATATCATCTTTATACTAATTATAGATGAACTAAGAGCTTTAAAGATAACTCAGAATTGTCGAGGGCTTGAATCACTTGGTTAACATCAATAACGTGTCTTAAATGAGAACAATTGGAAAACCAATTCTTTGTAAATAGACACGTTATTATTGATCATGTCAAGTAGCTTCATATGAATTCTAATAAAAATTAAAATAAAAAAAAAGAAGCATGCCTAAGGCAGGTTCTCTCAAACTAATATATATATATATATATATAGTTGAATATATGGACACATGTATCGGTGTTGATCATCACTGTCCACATGAAACTGCTCCCTATTCTGCCCGTCATGTCCTGATATATATATATATATATATATATATATATTTATTGGAAATCTTGTATCTCAGCATATATATATAGTAATGCGTGGATCAAGATCCTTGATTCTATTACTATAATGCATACAGCTAGTATGCATGTGTACATATGTGTTGATATATTCAAAGTAATACTTTATTGCTTCCAATATAGTGTTACTATCACTACCTCAAAAGCTAAGCTGCTTAAGGATTAATTTTTGTATTAGTGCTCTGAAGGATATTATTATTAAAAAAGATATGATTCTAAAAAATTAAATGATTATGATAGAAATCAGTAAGCGTATTAAGACATCTCGACTAGTATACAACAAACTAATACAAAATAAAGATTGAATCATAAACAAACAAAACATCTTAAAAATATCTAAAAATGACTACAAATAAAATGATGAATAAAAAAATGCAGAAAAATGCAGAAAAAAATCTAAAAGAGAAAGACCTAAAAAAAACATCTTAAAAATGCAGAAAAAATCTAAAAGAGAGAGAGACCTACAAAGTAAGGGTAGATTAAATTCTGGAGCGGATAGAACCACTATTAAAATGATGATATTAAATAAAATGACTTATTAATTTATAAGTTGTTGTAAAATATATACATATACATGTATACTTTTTATATTCATAAAAATTGATTAGACTAACAACCTAAAAACTTGAAATTGATTCGATTCAGAATTAAAAACTAAATCAACGCACATGCTCCCAACGTTATATTGATTCTAATACCGAAGAAAAAAAAAAAAAAGATAATGAAATGATGCACTTTGAGTTTAAAATGACTCAAATTTTGCACTCGTACGTAAGTTGGTGGGGTTTGATGACAATCTCAAAAGATCTTGTAAATTATGGCCTGTTTAGGACGTCATTTTTAGATGGTTAAATACCATTTACATTTCAAAAATCCTAATTCTAAATAATTTTCTCTTTTTCATGTTAAAAAAACTTAAACTTTAAAACTTCATATGATTTTTATATCAAAATCTCGTAGTGACGAGACGAATAAAATAAATTATTTTGTATTTTTTTTTTCTGAACACATTTTAAATTTTTCTACTATTTTTTATATCACATAACTTTTTCAAAAATTCTATCTTCAAACACACATTTTCAATACAACATTCAAAACATCATCTTCATGCATCCCCAAACAAGCCCTTAGACATGTGTATATATATTACACGTATAAGGTGTATAAATAAAAAAATTGATGACAAATAAAAGAACTACCCACCCTATCTCTCTAGTCGACTAAAACTCTCTCTCTTAATTTTGCATCCGCGTATATCACTCTTTTCCATGGCAGCCAACGGCCACAGTGGTAATAGTAGCATTAAGGTTATTCGGCCATTTTCACTAGTTAAGAAAGATGTTGAGCTCGTTAAGCCCTCAAAACCAACACCCTCAGACATTATTCTCTCTTTCTCGTCCATTGATAATCTCATTGTACTTGAGGTCCTCACTCCAACCATCTTTGTCTACCAACCAAAATCTAAATCACAACCGTCTGATCTGCATGATGATCATGATCATAACATCGAAAACAATCATCATGATGATCGTGATCATGAGCAGCAGGACCCAGCTGAAGTGATCAAAGAAGCACTTTCCAAGGCTCTGGTGTACTACTACCCTCTTGCTGGGAGGCTCAAACGACAACAAGACGACGGCAGGCTCAAGCTCACTTGCAACGCAAACGGCGTGCCCTTTTTGGTCGCCTCAGCTGACTGTTCCCTCTCTTCCCTTAATTACTTTGACGGAATTGACCTCGAGATTACTAAGCAATTCATCTTTGATTCTCGACCGAGAGACTGTCCTTTAGTTTTTCAGGTAATTAAAATTGAGTAACAATTGTTACGCGTTATAAAAATTGTTGCCCCTGTTAATTGGATTATTTATAGATTCAAACACACAATTTAAACTTTTTTTCTACAATATTTTCGACTCCTATAAAAATGAATTTTTTTATTCAAACTTATCGTTTAAAACTATATATATATCCAAACTAGCCAGTTATTGTTGATAGAGCAAATTGCGGACATAGCTCATTTAATGCACATGTTTAGGATTTTTGTCAATTTTCAACTTTTTTTTTACCCCATAACAATTGTATTCTAGTTTCATATTGAGTTTCAATTTTCTTTTTAGGTCACCAAATTCTTGTGTGGGGGCTTCGCTATCGGGTTCGGAATGTCCCACTCAGTCTGCGACGGGTTTGGAGCGACAGAATTCTTCCGGGCCGTGACGGAGCTATCGAGGGACCCAACCGAGCCTACGGTGAAGCCCGTTTGGGAGAGGGAGAGACTAGTAGGGAATCCCACAAAGGGGCTTCTCCAATCCTCTGTGGACAAGGATAGTTTCGCCATTTCACCTCACCTACCCACGTCCGACATTGTGCATGAGTGCCTCTCAATCACGAGCAATGGCGTGAAAAGACTAAAAGAGGCTTCTAGTCTCAGCTTCACAACGATCGAGATAGTTGGCGCTTTTGTTTGGAGAGCAAGATTCAGAGCTCTCGAGTTAAACCCAGAAGGAAAAACCTGTTTCCTGTTGACCACGGGCATAAGAAAGCTGTTGGACCCTCCATTGCCAAAAGGGTATTATGGGAATGCGATTTTGCCATCATCTGTCGAGCTATTAGGAAAGGACCTGAACGAACAACCGCTCTCTGAAACGGCGAAGCTGATAAAGGAGTGTAAAAGAAGAATGTTAGATAAGGACTTCATTAAGACATCGGTTGACGGTTTGGAGACGTTGATAAGTCAGAAGAGGGATGTGAAGAATGAGGCGTGTGGTGCAACGACGGTGTTGACAGATTGGAGGAACTTGGAGTTGTTGGAGGAGATAGGGTTTGCATGGGAGCCGGTGAACGTAACGGCGTTGCCGTGGGACATGTTTGGCTACGTGGACTTGTGCTTCCTATTGCCGCCGCCGGCGAAGAAGTCGTCGGATGCTTCTACGAAAGGCGGTGAAGTAGCGGCTCGGATTCTGGTTTCCCTCCCTAGGCCTGTCATGGCCAAGTTCAAGGAAGAGATGGAACCTCTAAATTAATTATTAGTTAACTACAGAGAACTTTTTCTTTTAAATAAAATTCCTCCTTATTATATTAATGCTTTCAATTAAAATTGAATTATTTCTGGAGTTATGAAATATTGTATCCCGTTGTCCCAAAATGTATCCCACACCTGCGGGAAATTATATATTTTTATTTGAGTTTGGGATCCCTCTAGTTTCTCTACATTTACCAACTGGATTGATGTGTTTTATGGATCGTTGACGGGGGAAGATTTTATTTTATTTTACAATTTGCTTGACATGGAGCAAAGGCATTGTTTTCAGTTAAGAGATCTCAACATGTGTCAAGATACTCAAATTGTAATGATGTTATTATTATTATTATTATTATTATTATTATTTTAACTGAAAATTGTACTGAATTTGATGAGTAGGATCTACATTAATTTTTGAACAATAACAGGAGTGTTATGATATAAAACATCATAACTAATAAAGTAAATTCCATAATATAGACATATAGATGGAGCAAACCTTTATTAATTATGATATTCAATATTACAGATACTTCAAAATATTTTATTATATATTTTTATAAAAGATATAATGTCAAATAACTTTTTCTTTTTTTTTTTTTTCTTTTAAGAATATTTCATTTCACAAGAAACAAAATACATAAGACACAAATGTCCCAAATACAAAGAAATTCGACACCGAATCAAAGACTGGATCCACCAATAAATATCAAAATAGCACAAGGATGAATACGAGTACTAAGACTCAAACGGGGAAAGACCCGTTTGGCACATAAACTTCGACTTGACCATTACTCGTTAAACAACACCAAAAGTTGATGGACTAGCTCAATCAACTAGACCCATCCCATGTAATGGGGGCACTTACACCACAAATTCGATAACAAAATGATATGAATACAACGGAGACATTGCTACATATTACCAAAACAAAAACACCAGAGTAAGTAAAAAAAAAAAAAACCAAAAAGCGAAATATCAACGCCCTTATTATAAAAAACAAAAGAAAGATCCACTGGTAGCAAGTCATCGGTGGTCATACGGAAGTCAGATCTAAGCGGAACCACCTTAGAAGGACAACTTAACTTCAAGACAGGTTAGATCCGCCCCAACGGATGTGCCACTCCACATGTAGCCACCATCACGAGAAAGCCGACATCGAGACGAGTCCGGTAACTGAACTTTAGAGTCGAAAGCTCGACGACATGTCCGGAGGTGGTGCCAAATCTAGAAAAAGAGAAGGAGAGAATATCTTTTTTTTTTTTTTAGTTACAATTTTAGTTGTCAAATAGCTTTTGAGTGGCCTTTGCTAAATTATCTATAAAAATGTAATAACAACAAGAAAGCGTTTGAATAAAGACCTAATTTTAAGTTATGATTTGTTTGACATTTCAACTCAACTCCAACTAAATTATATTTTTTCATTTCAGTTTTTGTCTTTTTATAAAAAATCAACAAATATTAGTTAAAGTCAACAACTCCAATTTAAAATTTTCATCTTCAACTGATGAACTAAAAGTAAGCTTAATTTATTTATTTCGATAAGTAGGAAGCCGTTTATTTGATTCTTAGTCTAAAAATAATGTCCGGTGGAATGCTAAATTCCTACGATAAAGCTAATATTAATAAATTGAGTAAGAAAATTGTTCTTCAATACAATTGCTAAATTTTACAATTACTGATCATTATAACCTTAATATATTATTTTAAAATTGAAACTTTATTTTTATAAGTTTCAAAACTTATTGCAGACTTATTTATCTGTACTCATTTTCCATTACTAATACATATACTATGTCGCGTACTTTATTGTTCTTACCTTTCAAATTTATTTATTTATCTTTTTAGTACTTTTTAATTTGTAATACTAAACATATTACCATCCTTTTTTTTTTTTTTTTTCAATAGGCAGACACATCACTAATGCGTTTGGAGCATTGCATTTAATTAGAGTTTTCAAAATATTTAATGTTTATTTACATGAATTTGTAAATTGAAGTTTATGATTTGAAATATGTCCATTTTTTCTTTTATTTATAGGAAGGTTTAATTTGACACTTATAAAAACCACGTCACTTTTTCATAAAGAGTTGAATATAAACAAATAAAGAATTGATTCAAAAGGAAAAGATTTCTAAAAAATTTCAAACTAAGCAAATCTTTTATAAAAGAAAAAAAAACCATTTTGTTTGATTTATTTTAAAGAAAAAAAAGGACCATAATAGATATTAGTTATATTGTAAATGAAAATCAATTGTTATAATAAATAATTGATCATTAAGATAAATTCACAATGAACATATAAAGAAAATTAAATAGATATTATACAAAAATATTAAACACTTTAAAATCTAAAAAGACATCATAATGATATAGTAATTATTATAAAAGAAAAAATATCATATTGATATAGTAATCATAAAGAGAAAAAAAAAACTATATTAAAAAAATATGATAATGATAGAGTAATTATTATAAAAAAAATAAGCAATTTTATATGACATTTAAATTTTAGAAACTAACTATTAAAACAATTCTAATAATAATAAATTGGATAAATTATCATAATAACGTCACAATTTTCGGAAAGAACCTAAATCATACTAAAAAATTAGGTTTTTTTTTTACAAAATCTAAATCATACATAAGAAATAGGTTATTAAAAACCTAAATCTTACTAACAAGCAATCACTATAATAAAGAATTAGTTATTAACATAAAGATACAACAATTATGAATAAATAAGGGGGGAAAAAAAGAAATATGATGAGAGAAAATGATGTTAAATATAGTAAAATGGTAAAATAAATACTATGAATGATTGTTTTTATAAAAATAAAAATTTATGTAATACTATTAAAAAATGGACATATTTTAAAATGTAGTCCAAAAATAGATTGTTTGTGTAATTATATCAATATTTAATTAGAAAAATAAATATTTAGAGTTATGTGTTTAATTGAAAATGAATTATTTGAAACTAACAAGTATAAAAATCTAAAATGTGTTTAAAAAAAATCGTAATATAAATCTTATTTTGTCTCTATTGTCATTTTATTAAAATTAATATATATATATATATATATCTTAGTTGAAATAATAAATTATTAATTTTTAAAATTTGAGTTTTTAAAATAAAATAAAAACGTGAATGATGAAATCGGTTTATTTTTAAAGAAGACGAGAAGGACAAAAAAAAAAAAAAAAACGGTTGAAAAATTGAAATTAGAAATTAGAGTGAAATTTCCAAACACCTTTTAGTTACGTAAATAAAATAATGTCATAGAGTCAGCAATATAATCCTACAAAATACAATCCTCAAAATAGCCCGTCATAAGATGCTCTTCAAAAGTTTATCATATGCTAAAAGGATTGCTTCTCTCGTGGACTTGGGGAGAAGTCGTGAAGCCATAACTCTGTTTTGTCACCTCCAAAAGACAGGGTCTAAAATCACAGAGTTTCTTCTCTCAGCAACCGTAAGAGCCTGTGGAAGAGTTTCTGCAATTAAGGAAGGAAAACAGTTTCATTGCATAGTGGTTAAAAGTGGGTACAAAGGAGATGTGGTTATGATGACTTCTTTAGTCGATATGTACTGCAAATGCACGCATATAAAAGATGCCCGCAACGTGTTTGATGAAATGCCCGTGAGAGATGTAGTTGCCAGGAACAGTATGATTTCAGGGTTGTGTTGGTCTCACTTGACGTCGGAGGCAATCCAACTGTTTGAAAAAATGCCGGAAAGAGACGCGGGCACTTGGAATTCACTGATTTCGGGCCTGGGGTGTAACTCTGAAGGAAGGGCTGGTTTGTTTTACTTTGAGAGAATGGTATCTGAGGGTGCTGAAGTTGATGCTTTGACTATGGTGAGTGTTATTTCGATATGTGCCGATCTTGCAGCATTACTAGATGGTAAACAGGTTCATGGTTTGGTTATTCGGTATGGGTATGAGCTATATTTGCCAATTGGGAGTGCTACTGTCGACATGTATGCAAAATGTGGGGAAATGGAGGATGCTTCCATATGTTTCAAGAACATGCAAATTAAGAATGTAGTTTCGTGGACTGCTTTAATCGAAGGCTATGGGAAACAAGGCATGGGAATGGAAGCTCTCTGGGCATTTGATGCCATGGAAATGGAAGGCGTTGTGCCAAATGAAGTCACTTTCTTGGGTGCCTTGTATGCGTGTAGCCACTCGGGACTAGAACAACAAGGATGGAGGGTTTTCAACACAATGATTCACAAATATTTCATCACACCAAAGATAGAGCATTACACCTGCATGGTGGATCTCTTAGCGCGAGCTGGGCGCCTAGAGGAGGCATGGAATTTTATAGAGAGCATGCCTATAAAACCGGACACAGAACTCCTCAAGGCTTTTCTTAGCTCATGTCGGGTGCACAGGAATCTGGAGCTAGCGAGGAGTGTTGGAGAGAAACTACTTGAGCTGGAACCTCAAGATTCAGGTGCCTATATGTTGGTATCAAACTTGTATGGACTTGTTGGGGACTTGGAAGGTGTTGCCGAAGTGAAAAAATTGATGTCAATTAGAGGTATAAAGAAAGAGACAGGATGTACATGGATAGAGATTAAACAACACAGTTCACAGATTTGAATTAGGACCACAAATCTCAACTTCTTGGCAAAAGAAAAGTACTCAACTATAGCATCTCTGATAGAAAACAAAGATGACTGGATAAGTCCCAAAAAAATAAAAATAAAAATAAAAATAAAATCATAATCACAAACTTTGTATGCTATAAAATCCACATTTACTGTAAAAAGAAAACGAAAGCGAAAAAAGAAAAATTGAAAATTGATTCCAAACAAAAGAGAAAAATGTTGATCTCTGAAAAAGAAAATAATTAAACCTTATATTCCCAAAAAACCAAAAAAAAAAAAAGAAATTGGTGGGGGGGGGGGTGTTATTCTTTCGGACTTGAAACCAGGATCTAATACATCAAAAACAACTTACGCTAAGTAAACATTGCGTATATGCCTAAAACAAGAAAAGTAATTGACGTCAACTACACAAGATTTTAATGCTATAAATTCACATTATTTCCCCAGCATAATTTAGTTGAATTGGTAAAGAAAGAATATAGTGCTCCAAAAACAAGCAACGTTGATCAATTTTTGACGGAAAAAAGTCTCCAAAATAGAACCAGATGCCAAAGGTATTAGGTTGGGTATAAAACATTGGACCTGGAACAAAGGGAACCCAAAGTGGTTTGAATAACATGGCCCAGATCTATACGCGTCATAATATTGTCAATTCTGGTCACTCAGTTCCTTCAATCTGATGTTTTCCCATTTCCCAATTCCCACCAGCATCTATTCTCCTGCTTTTCTCTGTCCCAACCCAAAAAAAAAAAAAAAAAAAAAGGTTCAGACAAAGCCGGCATTAAGAATAACAAAATTTTAGTGCTGTTTTGATCGATATTCCCTTCTGGGTAATAGCCATAGACAAAAGGCTAATTGATTAAGAAGCTCTCCTTGACCTCTCCAAGACTCAAAAATCGATATTCCAGAGGGGAGGCAGCTCAGGTGACTTGCGTTATTGGTGTATGGCTGTTTCAGATCCCCCACGATCCCGTTGATCTGTTTGTGTCGAAGAAACATCCTGCGTACAAACAAGGCGTATTGTGCTTCGTGGATTCCTATGGTAATGTCGTTTACAAGATCAACCGTCGTTCCTCCGTTCAATCTTCGCCTTCATCATCATCGTCGTCACCATCATCGTCCTCCAAAAAGCGAGTTTTGCTTGACGCAGCCGGTACTCCTCTCCTTTCTATACATCGCAACCATGTGAGTCTCTCTTCTTCTAACTCTAGCTCTAACTCTCACTTTCGCCTTTTCCATTTCAACTGATTTTTATTTTACAGCTTGTTGGTTAATTCAGTTATACTTATTACCATAGCTCTTCCTTTTATTTACCAGGAATTGGGATTTTATTATCTTGTGGGGTTTTTTTTTATTTTTTATTTTTGGGCCAATATGCAAATTAGGTGTTTCACATTTTCAACAAAATTTGTAAGCTTGTTGCCCCAAATATTCTAACTAGAATTTTGGAGCCGGGTATGAAAAAGTACCTCCAGGACACAGTTTTGAACGGCCAACGATATAGAACCAACTCGGAATTAAAAAAAAAAAAAAAGGGCAATTTAGCAAAATTTGATGAAAATGACTGTTCGAAACTATGTCCTACCCTTGTGCCGTACCATAAAATTCTCCTTGTATTTTGGCAAAAAGCAAACATGCAATTGTTTCACATTTTAACAAAATTTGTAAGCCTCGGTTGTACGAATTATATAATTGCCATTCTTACTTTACTAAATATCAGAAGATGCTCTTCATTAGCTAGCTCTGGGAATGTAATCTGAATAGGGATTGAGTTTGTGATTGTAGAAGGGATCTTGGCAATGCTTTAAGGGGGAAGGTGAGAATGAGGAGTTGATATTCAGAGTGCAGAGGGTGAAGAATTCACTCACAAGAACCGAGTTAGAGGTATTTCTTGTTGCCGAAAATTTGGAAGAGTCAGCCCCTAAACTCCAGGTGAAAGGCTTTCCTTGTCAGAAAAGCTGCACCATCTATAGAGGCAATGCCATTATGGCCCAGGTATACACTTAGCGTCAAGAACTGCAACCATTATCTTAATGATTTGATCCTTTATGATCTGAATTACAAAGAATTCAATCGGGAAGACAAAATTGTAAACAGTCAGATCACATCCGAATCATAGAAATTAAAAAGTATGTAATTTTACGAAATATGATGAATTCGTCGGACTGCCATACCATAGACTTCTCCCGACATTCTAATACCCCCAAAAGCTTCATATGCATGTGTTTTTTGTGCTGTATGTTTCTTCTGTTTTGGCCTTCTTTTTTCTTGCTAATTCCAACTTCAACCACAGAAAGAGAGAAGTTTTTGTTAGCGTTGGACATTGTACATGTGAGAACCTCTCTCATTTTCGAATAAAGCTTTAATAGAAATTCTTCCGAATTTCATCGGTGTTGGAGCAAAATTCCGTTCAATACTAAATGAACGTTTCTGAACTAGAAAATAAGATCAAATGGACAAAATAATCAAGAACGTAAGCAAAAATATAAAGTACACAAGATAACCTTAAGAACAGTATATTGTCTCAAGGCTTTGTTTTGGAAATTGCATCTGTTCCCTATCTTCCCCTTGATCCGAGGAAATTTATAGTACTTGGGAATAAAGGAGTTAATTATAATAAACTGATTTATGCTTGTAACTCTCAAATAATTATTTACATTAACTTGGGATTTTAAATGCCTTGGAAATAATTCTCTGTCTCTTGGTCTTTCTTTCTTCCAAGACCTTTTGTGTACAGACTCTTGGTACTTCGGATCTTGGTGTTCTAGGTCTTGGTGGTTTTCCGGGTCTTGGTGTCCGGGTCTTGTGGTTCGAGTGTTGGTGTTCCGAGTCTTGTGCTCCGGGTGCTCTAAATACATTAAAATCCAAACCAATTATTAAAGAATATACTTTTCCTAAGGACCTAAAATAACACTCAACAATCGGTAAATATCCTTTTTTTTTTTTTATAGTGAAATTCGTTGTTAAATATCCGTAAAGTGCAGAATTTAAATTGATGAATATTGTTTTTTACTATATAATTTTTGCTTTTAAGTTTCATATGGGGTACATATTTCAAGAACTAGTTCTTACATCTGTTACGTCTTGTTGATGCAGACTAGCCTGATGTACAAACTGAACCAGATTTTTGTGAAGAGGGGTAAATTCCGATTGACCATATTTCCTGGATCTGTTGATCATGCTTTCATTGTCGCTCTGATTGTAATATTCCTTCATTGATGAAGATTACACATTCTTACATTTGTGCACATTCATTTAAAAAATGAAGAGAAAGTTTTCTAGATAGGCACATAATAATTTCTGTTTTCTAGGAATTTCTGACAGACAACATAATAATTATCAAGATAAACACATAAATAATTTATCAGAAGAGGAACTTCTGACAACATAAACTTAGTTTTCTTTCTGGTTAAGAAAATTGAAGAAATCTTTGAAGTTCAATAGCAATTGCGGTGAGTAATTTTACATTACTTTCATCGAAACTCATAAGATCCGATGGTGAAGAAGAAGAAGAAGAAGAAGGCAATGGACGAGAGAACAACACGAGCTTCAATTACCAGGGCTCTGCGGAACCTTCATCTGAGGCAATTGGAACCGAACTCGAAACCTTCTTTTGCGATGTGGAGGTCTCGTCAAAGACTTTGCCTTTGCAATGGGATTTTTGAGCAAAGGCACTCTCTCTCTATCTTCTCTCTCAAAAATGTTGCCATTGCGATAGGTTTTCCGAGCAAAAATGCTCTCTCTCTCTCTCTATTTCTCTCTCTGAATGGCGTATTAATACACCTGCCTTGATAACTAACGTTGCGCCAAAAGCACGAAACTGCCCAACGGTAACATTCTCACCCCTTTCTCTAGCGGTGCTCGTTCTCTCCCTCTTTCGCGATCTGTATAATTATTCCTGCGTTGATAATAAATCTTGGGCCCAAAGCAAAGTCCCAACGGTAACATTTTCGCCCCTTTTTTTAACACAACTAAAAATATAATTAATTAAACAGTTTGGAGCAAGAAATATCGGAAAAATAATCCATGTGGATTTTGAAAATGATTTAACCGTTGTGGTGATACCTAGAAAATAAAAGTTAATTAGTATAAAACATATTTAAACTAATTAAGAAAAGTAAATCCAGATTAAAGACTTATCTGAAGTGGAATACTGAATTGCCTCTCATTCATCAATATTGACATTCGAGGAGTAGTGCTATAAATAGAGGGAGGGTGAAATAGAAGAGCAATGCACTCTTATCTTCACACCTACAAACAATCATATTAATATTATTAGTCAAAAGAAATTAGCAATATAAATTACTTTTAAAATTCTCATTAAAAGATACTAATAATAAATAATTTTTGAAATTCTCGTAAAAAGAGACTTGTAATAGATAATTCTTGAAACTCTGATTAAGAGAAACTCATAATAAATATATATAACCAATTTTCAACAAGAAATCAAATGTTTACCATTATCCGAACTTAACTTAAAACAAATATGCAATTCTAAAAAATAAAAATAAAATCCTCATAAAAAAAATATAACAAAATGCTTTTAAAACTCTAAGAAAAAGGGGTGGATAATAAATTACCCCATGCTATTTATAGTACTGTCACTGGTGAGGAAGGAGGAGTTAAGGGATCCGATGAGTTCAAGGTTCAATATTTGATTAGTGTAAAAAATTAGGATGGTGGGTGCTTACAAAAAAAAATTTAATAATAATTTTTTTTGTTAATTACATTAAAATATTTAAATACTTATTAAAATATGATACAAACTATTAAGACAGAAAAATTCTCTAATAAATAAAAAATAAATATTTATAAATAAAAAAGAAAAATATTAACAACAAAAAAAATAGATATATATTTCTTCTAATAAAGAGAACCCCAATTAACCAACTCAAACAATGGAAAAAAGGAAAACACGTGGCATTTATAACTAATCGTTTAGACGCGTGCATAACAAACAAGCAAAACAAGTGCATGTAAAATAGACAAACAAATCAAAACAAAGCAAAAGAAAAAGAAAAAAAACCCCTTAACTAATATTAGAGCCGCCACGACCATTGAAACCTATTTTAAAATATCATATTTATTCTTTTATATGTTGATATTATATGAAGATTTAATTTTTAAATCATATTTTAATCAAAATATATTTCTAAACGTTCACTCAATTCCAATTGAAAAAAAAAAAAAAAAAAAAAACTTCAAGACTTCTTGGTGCTCCAAATGTTAATGAACTTCAATTCGTAGAAGAAAAAAAAAAAAAAAGGTGTTATGGTAGTTCCAAACGACACCAATGGAAGGAAGGAAGGAAGGACAAAAAAAAAAGGTGTTATGGAAGGAAGGAAGGAAAAAAAAAAAAAAAAAGGTGTTATAGAAGTTCCAAACGACACCAATGGAAGGAAGGAAGGAAGGAAAAAAAAAAAAAGGAAGGAAAAAAAATGTGTTATGAAAGTTCCAAACGACACAAAAAGGAGTTATGGAAGTTCCAAACGACACCAATGAAAGGAAGGAAGGAAGGAAAAAAAAAAAAAAAAAGGTGTCATAGAAGTTCCAAACGACACCAATGGAAGGAAGTAAAAAAAAAAAAAAAAAAAACCTAAACGATTTGAAAGAAATGCGATTCCGACCATCCCGTATTGGCAGATATGATTTGTCAACGATTGAGGAAGAGGATGACAGAAATGCCATTCCGTCCATGCGTATTGGCGGATATGATTCGTCAACGATTGAGGAAAAGCTACACCCTCCCACACCAGATCTTTACGCCTTTCTTTTTCCCCGATCGCCATTCCAATTGGACTTAAAAACGACGGCTTTCTTTCTCTCTCAAATTCTCAGCACAGAAAAAGGAAACAAAGTTGGGAATTCCAATCCTCATTCCAACCAAATAAACTCACCTTTCTCTCTCTAGCTCTCGCTCTCGCTCTCTCTCTCCTCCTGAACCAGTTAAACGCTGTCGTTTTGCAAGAATGGGCAGGCAGAAAGGAGACCCAGCTCGGAGCAAGGCTCGCCCTTCTAGCAGCAGGTTATACCTTTTTCCTTTCCTTGCCATGTTTCCATATTCTTGATTTTCATTCTCTCTCTTTATATGTATATATGCATATATATACGTATGTATATAAGCTTCAGCTACTGGAATTATATAAGGACATTTGTTCTTGATTTTTTTTTTCCTACAGTTTGGCGGCGTCGCTTCTGCCTTCGGGTTCTGCCGCGACGGTGGGATTCGGCGGCTACGTCGGCAGCTCTCGCCTCGATTCTTCCCTCTCCGGCGATGATACGGCGGCGTTTCTGGTATGCCTCCAGCTCTTGGATTTCATCTATTTATTTATTTTTTTTTATGCTAAGTTTTGAAAAAGTTGAAGTCTTTGAAAATATGGATTGTAAAATTTTCTTTTCGTTTTCTAATCAAATTATTCGCAGCTGATATTGATTTGGCTGTAATTCGTAATGTGAAATGCGTTTCGAGTTTGTATAAGATTGGTATATGGGATTTTGCAGGATATAGATAGTGAAGTGGCTGTGCACTTAAAGAGGCTTGCTAGGAAGGATCCCACCACCAAGGTCCTCCTTTATATGCTTTTCAGGCTATGATTTTTGCAAAATATTGACTCTCTTGGCATGTCATTTTCTTAATTTTCAATATTTATAATTACAGGTTGTTGTTCTTGTTGTTGTTGTTGTTTTTTTTTTTTTTTTTTAAATAAATAAATGTGGTCTTTAGACAATAGAGTTTGGCTTAGCTAGAGACTTGAGACTCTTGTTTTGTGTTGTTCTTATTGAGAACCATGTTTTGAATCGCGTTTTTCGTTTGTGATTTGGATTGTGATTCATTTGACTTCCTGTTTTCAACAGCTCAAGGCACTGGCCTCTCTATCCGCTTTGCTCAAGGAAAAGTCTGGAAAGGACATAGTTTCCATAGTTCCACAATGGGTACAGTTTGTGGTCTCTCGATTCATATTTTAAATATGTAGGTTATTATGCATTTGTTTGTTCTTCAATTATCTCTCCGCTTAAATGCAGAGTTGGCTCTTTCTTTCTCTTTTTTCTGAAAGAATGTCTGCTTTTAATTTTTTCTAAAGTGAAGGCTTTATACAATGCTTGAGTTAGAAGAAAGCCAAGTTTCTTTTTTTTTTTTTTTTTTTTTTTTTTTTTTTTAACGAAAAAGAAAGATACTCCAAAACTAAGGGTTAAATGATTTTAGGTCGTGAAATTGGAAACTGAAATTCAGGGTGTTGATATTGCAGAATATATCATTGCTGAAGGATTTTTTTTTCTTCACAGAGAAAGAAACTGTGCCACATTGAGTGTTATTTGCTGATGCCATGAACTCTAGGGATAGTTTTTTAGTTTTTATTTTATTATTTCATCACTGATTAGGATGTATCTTAAACTTAATATATTTTAGACTTAAGCGGCTCTTTGTTCACAGGCATTTGCATACAAAAGGCTGTTGATGGACTATAACAGGGAAGTTCGGAGAGCTACTCATGAGACAATGACCACTCTTGTTACTGCTGTCGGGTTTGAACTCTTCCCATGTACAGTATATGAATATGGTTGCTTTTCTCTTTTTTGGCATCAGGCACTTTAAAATGTTCTAAACTACGTGGATAATCTATTGTGTTGCCTTTATTCATTTCATGTACTAAAATATCGTTGTGCTTATTTTAGCATTTGTATTGCTTCCTTGTGAATATTGGTCTTGTTCTTTTTTGAGGGATAAACTACTCTCCTGCGTGAGCACTGCAGTGAACCAGGTCTCCTGAAAAAAAAAAGGATTACTCTTATGGGTCAATTTTGAAAGACAAAATAGAAGTAGTTTTACAGACTAGGTTCATTCCTGTAACAGTTTCGTGATGCATGTAAGCAATATCGAGACTCTTTTGGCATCCCTACATATTCGATCTGAATGGATATTTAGTTCTGTAATTTTGAGTGTTTCTTCTATCTTGGACACTTTTGTGGAAATTCTGAAGTCAAAGTTTAAATGTTCTGTCAATGTTTACATTGTGATTGCTTATACAAGCATGTTAAATGATGAATACCAGCCTCCAGTCCGTTAAACTTGATTAGTCGTCCCTGTTATTGCCTAAATTCATTGATATGTCTTTCACAAATAAAAATAAAAGGAGATAAAGTCATTGATATGTACTGTACTCTCTCGTATGTTTTTACCAGGCGAGATTTAGCTCCACATCTGAAGTCTTTAATGGGACCGTGGTGGTTTTCTCAATTTGATTCAGTCTCAGAAGTTTCTCAAGCTGCAAAGCGATCATTACAGGTTTGGCTTTATGGATACGAGCATTTATTTTCATGTTTTAGATGCTTATTTGGGATTGCCACAACAATGATAAACTTGCTACTATAAATGTAATGAACATCAGCTCAAAATATAATGTATGTGAAGTGCTTTATCCATGTAAAAAGTCGTCATAGTCCTGCTTTGTCTTACAATGGATTCTCTTAAATTTAGTTCTTGAACTGGTAAATGGAGAAAGAGAGGAAAAAAACAAAAAAAGTAGTTTCCAGTCTCACCTTTCTTTAGTACACTTGCAATGTTTCTCTCTCTCCGAGGTTGGATGCATGACGATGATATGCAGCACTGAAAGATCACAAGGAAAATCTTTTACATGGTTTCTTAGAAATAAACTTTCTGTTGGCAGTATGTATTCATATCTTCAATGCATGAAGTTTGTGCCTATAAATAGATATTTCTGTGTATGTTATGAGTGTGTAACAAATTTGCAACTGAACTGTTGACAACAGGCAGCTTTCCCAGCTCAGGAAAAAAGACTAGATGCTTTAATTCATTGCACCGTAGAGATATTTATGTATTTGGAAGAAAATTTGAAGCTCACACCAAATGATATGACTGATAAAGCTGCTGCTTCAGATGAATTAGAAGAGATGCATAACCTGGTATGTACTCTAAATGGAGTTATTGTTATCTGTGTTTTATTTAGTAGCTCTTGTTTGGTTAAAAGAGTTCCCTTTGGTACATGTACTGTAATACACGTTTCATACTAAAGATAACTATAAGATGTTATGTTACGCAACCCAAGTGTAGATTGTTTGCCCCAATAAATTAAAAAAAGAAGAAGAAGAAGAAGAAGAAGAAGAAGAAAGAAAGAGAGAAAGAAAAACATTTTTAACTTTTGATTCTTTTTGTTGTCAAAATGGAACAAACATTTATGTGTTCTGAAATGTGATCTTTGCTTCTAGTCAAAATGAATCCTTCATTTATCCTCACTTGTTGAGTTTAATGTAGTGACATACAATGGTAGGTCCATAGAATTTTAAAATGCACAGCGAGCTTTTTGTGAATTTCCCTATTTGGTATCATGGATTCATGTAAATGAAGAGATGAACGTATAACCGAGTTAAAATTTGGAGAAGGAAACTAGTTAATAGCTTAATGATGTTGAATCTTTGTTGGGTTTCTTTTATTCCCTTGCAGGTAATATCTTCGTCGTTGCTGGCGTTAGCCACACTCCTCGATGTCTTGGTTGGTATTCAATCAGAAAGAGCAGGCTCTGAGAATGTAACTGCTCAACCAAAGAATGCTTCAAAGGCTAGGGTGGCTGCTGTCACTTTTGCTGAAAAGTTGTTTGCTGCTCACAAGTTTTTTTCAGATTTCCTAAAATCTAGGAGTGCTGCAATTCGATCAGCTACATATTCAGCGTTAAGGAGTTTCATTAAAAATGTTCCTCATGTTTTTAACGAAGGAAATATGGAAACTATGGCTGGGATAATACTAGGTGCATTTCAGGAGAAGGATCCCACTTGTCATTCATCAATGTGGGATATGATTTTGCTATTTTCTAAAAGATTTCCTGACAGTTGGACTTCCTTGAATGTCCAGAAAGCTATACTAAGTCGCTTTTGGTATTTTCTTAGAAATGGGTGCTTTGGATCGCATCAGGTTTCTTATCCAGCTTTGGTTTTATTCTTAGACTGCATTCCACCAAAAGCCATGGTGGGGGAGAAGTTTTTTCTTGAATTTTTCCAGAACCTTTGGGCTGGACGGAGCATATCTAATGCCTCAAATGCAGATGGAAAAGCATTTTTTGGTGCATTTAAAGAGTGCTTTATTTGGGCTTTGCATAATGCATCAAGGTAGGTGCTTTCTCATGTCGTTAGATATTCTGTGCACCTGTCACTGCTGTATTTGCTGAATCAGCATAATGTCTATCGTTGGAACTTTTTGCTTTTGATATTTTTCTTTTCATTTTTTGGGGTCATATTTTTCTCTCTTCTGTTACAGATACTATGATGGGATGGATTCGATATATAAATTTCAAGTCACACTCATTGACAACATTCTGGTGAAGATTTTGTGGCATGACTATTTCTCATTTGTAAGCTCAAATAAACATGAGAGTGTCTGCTCTGGATTATCCACTGTGTCTCCAGAGAACAGAGATTTGCCAGTAAGCAAGAAGACAGAAGAAGCATCGAGAATCAAGTATTCAATGAGCTATCTACAAGACTTGAGGAGCTGCATTATTGATGTTCTTTCAGGCATCTTTTTTATTGAGCACAGTTTGCTCTCTTCCTTTTGTATGGAATTTCATGAAAGTTGCCTGGGTTTATTTCAGCCTGCAACAATCTCAGGAACAGAAGTTGAAAGTGTAGAACGGGCCACTCAATTTATTCTGTTTCTAGGGCAACATGCTATGCAGAAAGGTGAAACTTGGCCAGTGGTCTATTTAGTGGGACCAATGTTGGCCAAGTCTTTCCCACTGATAAAATCACTTGTAAGTAGCTATTCATTTGTTTGCAATCATTTAAACAGGATTTTTCTTTCATTCTGTGTTGTCTCTGTTCTTTCCCACCTCTAGTCCCTGTTACTGGTTCTAGATGGTTATTTTTGTCGTGTTTCCTCTTAAGGTATTTGCATTTTCGTTTGATCTTTTTTTACACCAGGACTCACCGGAAGGTGTAAAACTAATATCTGCTGCTGTTTCTGTATTTGGACCCCGCAAGATTGTCCAAGAGCTTTTTGTTCATAATAAAGAGCATTCCCATATTCCTGATAATAAAGTAGGCAGAGAGTTGGTGGTAGCCGAATTCATGCAAATATTCAAGACAACTTTTGTTCCCTGGTGTTTGTGCGGTAGTGATCAGTCTACAGCTGCTCGCCTTGATCTCTTGATTGCATTGCTTGACGATGAATGTTTCTCTGACCAGTGGCAAGCTGTTATTACTTATGCTATTAACCTAGAAGGTTCTGCAACTGCATCGCAGTTCCTAGAACCAGACCAAATAGCCATGCTGGCACTGCTTTTAGAGAAGGCAAGAAACGAACTTAATAAAAGGAAGGCAGGTGAAGATTCTAGGCACCGGCCAGGTGCCGACGCAGGACACTGGCACTGTGAACTTCTAGAATCAACTGCTGTTGCTTTAGCATGTTCTCCTCTTTCCGCTGGGAATTCAAAATATCAGTTTCTTTGGTACGTGAATAATAAACTTTGACATGATGCTTTGGGTGTCTAATTTGAGAAACTTGCTTGAGATTCCAAACTGTAATGTTAACCTTTTCTTTCTACATGCAGTGCTGTTCTTGGTGGTTCAACAGAAGGTGATATTGCATCCTTTGTGTCTAGAAATGCATCAATCCTGATTTTTGAGGAAATCTTGAAGGAATTACTTTTGTTTATCCTGGAATCCTCGTTTAAATGGGTTAGAGACACACGTTCTATGTTAATTGCTGGGGCAATTAGCACTGTCGTAGAATCTAAGAGCTCTGTTGGCATGGCTGAGATGGTTCAATTTGTTATCCAAGTACTCAATGGTAGCTTTTTTTGCTTGAAGTCACTCGATGGGGAAAGTGACTTGGTACCAGGTATTTTAGCTGCAGTTTTGGTTATTGATTGGGAGTATAGGATGGGAAGATCTAATGAAAATCCTTCTGATACTGAAACAACAATAGCATGTAAGGCAAGACTAGATTTTGGTGAATCTGTTCATGTTTTTTGCTGCAATAGAAGAAGTCAATTCCAGAACACCCTGAACATAGAGAATCTGAAGAGGTTGCAGAGTATCTTGGTTCAATGCATTAGATCCGCTATCTTCACTGAAGACAAACTTAATACGGAGAATATTACTTCCTTGTGCTGCTTGTGGATGCTTGAAGTTATAGATATTTTCTGTCAAGATCAATTTCAAGAACAAGATCTGTTAAACCAACTTATTAGCAAAAGCGATACCTGGCCTTTGTGGATTGTTCCAGATTTTAGTAGTGCAGTGCAATTAGATCTCAAAAATGCATCCATTCCTGGTTATGTGAGTGCTTTTGACTTTGAAATAATACTTAAATGTTTTACAAATTTCACAAGAAGAAACACAACTTTTTTGCATAAGACCATAACGTACATCTCCTTGTATCTATTAGATCTCATGCTATAGTTTGTTCTATGGTAGATAGTTCAACAATCTTTGTTAACTATGCCCGGCGGATAACATAAAAATTATTGTTGGATAACAAATGCAGGATTCTGGGCATTTCACGTTTGTCTCCTTCCTTGACAAGCTTATCTTAAAACTTGGGATTGATAGAGTTTTTACAAGTCATGCTAAGCAAACGTCTCCCTCAGAAGAAACAACAAATGAAGAGGTTACTACACGAGCCTGGCTTGCTGCTGAAATATTGTGCACCTGGAAGTGGCCAGGAGGCAGTGCTGTTTCTTCCATCTTACCTTTATTGTGCGCATATGCAAAGAGTAGCAACGGTCCTTCTGAGAGCTTGCTGGATTCCATCTTCAACATTTTGCTTGATGGGGCTCTTGTCCATGGTGGATGTCATGGACAGAGTTATGTCAGTCCATGGGCTGTTTCAATTTCTGAAGTGGACCTTATTGAAGAACCATTTCTGAGAGCTCTTGTATATTTCGTTTCAACTTTGTTCAAGGATAGTATATGGGAAAGAAGCAAAGCTATGACGGTGTTTGAATTGCTTGTAAATAAACTTTGGATTGGTGAAGCTGTAAATATAAACTGTTTGAGGATTCTTCCTCGGCTTGTTACCATTCTTGTTCAGCCACTATTTGAAAGCGCATCTGGTGAAACTGGTGGAGTTGCTGAATGTCATATACAAGATATCGTTACGGGATGGCTTCAAAAAACACTATCGTTTCCACCTTTGGGCGGGTCGGAAACAGGACAAGGTAAATGGATTCAATTCTACAAGGAACTGCAGAGAGTTGTTAACGGTTCTTGTATTCCTCTTTGTTCATTTTATAGTAATTTCTTCTTTATTAATTGGATTAACTTTTTTTTTTTTGTGTGTTTAGATGTGGAAGACTGGTTTCAGTTGGTTATATCTTGTTATCCTTTCAATGCAATTGGGGGAATACAAGGACTGAATTTGGGGAGAACTATTGGCCCTGTGGAGAAGACACTTCTACTTGAGTTGTTCCGCAAACAAAGATTATGGGTAGGCGCATCTACCTTTGCTAATCATCCACCAGTTGCCCAACTGCTGCTATCAAAGCTAATAGCTGTTTCAGTTGGTTATTGTTTGAAGGAATTTAACGAGGAAGACTGGGAATATGTATTTTCTCATGTAAGGCGGTGGATTCAATCAATGGTTGTTATAATGGAGGAAATTACTGAGAATGTGGATGATAGTGTCATTAACAACTTTACTTCGGATAACATGGATGATAACCTTAAAAAGATTGAGCAAATTGTCTTGGTTTCAGATCCTTTTCCTATTGATATAGCTAAGAATGCCCTTCTATCATTTTCTCTTTGTTGCGGACCTTTTGGAATTAAACAATTAGGAGATGCAGAAAACATAAACCCTCTGAGAACAGAAAGATGGGAACCCATCAAAGATCGAATCCTGGAAGGTATTCTACGATTGTTCTTCTGCACAGGCATTACTGAGGCCATCGCAACTTCCTTCTGTCATGAGGCTGCATCTATCATATCTTCATCTCGATTTGAGCATCTTTATTTCTGGGAGTTGGTTGCCTTGAGTGTTGTCAACTCCTCAACAATTGCTAGAGATAGAGCAGTGAAGTCGGTAGAATTTTGGGGCTTGAGCAAAGGGGCCATAAGCTCTTTGTATGCTATCCTTTTTTCTTCCAAACCAGTTTCTTCTTTGCAGTTTGCTGCTTATGTAATCCTTTCAACTGAACCGATTTCAAAGGTGGCTATTGTTGAGGACAATACTGTCCTGGATGGTAATAGTAATGGCGAAGAGGATTCACGCCCTGTTGATTTGTCAACAGAAACAAGCATCCAGTTAAGAGAAGAAATATGTTTCGTGATTGAAAAGTTACCTTTTGAGGTCCTTGAAATGGATTTGATGGCACAGCAGCGGGTAATATGCTTTATCTGATTACGGAATTTTTTTGTAGATTTGTTGTTTCATCTTTATAGCTTCTTTGTTCCTTTCTTGTGCGTGTACGTTTTCAGTTTTCAGAGTTTGTCCATGGCTATAATTTTTCTGATATGTTCTTCGAATTTTCAGGTAAATGTCTTCCTTGCGTGGTCTTTGTTGTTCTCATATTTGAGGTCATTGCCATCGTCATCACGTGCAAGGGAGAGACTTGTTCAGTATATACAAGATTCTGTTAGCCCAGTTATATTAGACTGCATTTTCCAGCATATTCCTGTAGAACTTGGCATGTCACACAATCTTAAGAAGAAAGATTTAGAGCTTCCTGCAGGTGTTTCAGAGGCTGCAATTGCAGCAACCTGTGCCATCACAACTGATTCAATATTAACTTCTGTAGACACTTTGTGGCCTGTTGAACCAGTGAAATTGACTTCACTTGCCGGTGCATTATTTGGCTTGATGCTCTGTGTTCTTCCTGCTTACGTTAGAGAATGGTTCAGTAGTTTGCGTGACCGTTTTACATCATCTTTAATTGAATCTTTCACCAGGGCTTGGTGCAGCCCATCTCTTATTGCGAATGAGTTGTCGCAGGTATGTGTACATGGGCATCTTTTTAGTTTTGGCATGGCTGTTGTGATAATGTTTACATTTGCATTGATACATGCATTTTGATACTGAATCCCATGTAATGAACACGCACAATGCGTGCTTGCAAATAATACAGCCTCAACTCAAGTCTTTACGCATAATGGATTGATAAGGATGTTGAACTTGTTTCTTTATTGCTCCTTGTACCTTTTCCAATGCAGAGTGATTGTTTAACTAACTTAATTGTCTGACCAACCTGATTTTCTGATTAATGTAGTGTTAAATTGTTTTTCAGTTGTTTATATCTGGCGTGTATATCATTTGTTGTGATTGTGACATTGAGATTGAATCTCGTTTTCAAATGCAGATCAAGAAGAATAAATTTGCCGATGAGAATTTTTCAGTAAGTGTAAGCAAATCGGCAAATGAGGCTGTGGCTACCTACACGAAGGATGAGACGGGGATGGATCTAGTGATTCGTCTTCCTGCATCTTATCCATTACGACCTGTAGATGTTGATTGTACAAGGAGCCTAGGGATTAGTGATGTTAAGCAGAGGAAATGGTTGATGTCTATGATGTCTTTTGTGCGCAATCAGGTATTTTAGTTAACCTTTTATATTTTTGCATGTACTTTTCTTTTCTTTTCTTTTCTTTTTTTCTTGAGTAATTGAAGGTTCATGATACGATAAACCGTGTTGAGACATGATTTGATGAGGTTAAAATTTATGGAAATGGCTATCATGACTGAATTTCAGGAATTTAATCTGGCCACAGAACTACCTCCTAGTAAATACTTTATGGAAAATTCTAGCGTGGAGATCAAAAGTTACTGTCACTCTTAGATATTCATGTGCAGGGCAGTACACAAATTACTTGAACAGGTTGAATAAGACGACTTCTTGAGCGAAATAGATAATAGCTCAACTTTTGTGATGCAGAATGGAGCTTTAGCAGAAGCTATTGGAATATGGAAGCGCAATTTTGACAAGGAATTTGAAGGTGTTGAGGAGTGCCCCATATGTTATAGCGTCATCCATACTGCAAACAACAGCCTTCCCCGTCTCGCTTGCAAGACTTGCAAGCACAAGTTCCACTCTGCTTGCCTTTACAAGTGGTTCTCGACTTCTCATAAATCAACTTGCCCATTGTGCCAGTCTCCCTTCTGATCTGGATCAATCTCTCAGATGTCGGTTTTCCATCGATCTTGCAACCCAGTTGCACCTCTATGCAAGAGAGGTCAAGATCGATGAAGCTCAAGAGTAGAACATTAAACATGCAGAATTCAAAAATTAATGCGAAGTTGATGTTTGATTTCATTGAAGTGACAAAAAAAATGGTGGTGAAACAAGAACAATGTCTCTCGACTGCGGTATCTCCAAGGTCCAAAAATCTGCGATCTCTGCCTCCCCATGGTTGAAGTGAAACTCATTACTAGGAGAACATGGAATGGACGTGTGAGAGCTCTCTCAACCATTGTACTAGTAATTGACACAGCAAAATTTTGTTCTGGCCATTGTTGTTTGGGTCACCACGTGACAATCCGTGCTAAGAAGTCTAGAGCCATCACTATAGAAGAACATGAATCGGAGTCTTTTTGTTAGTGCGTAGGTTTTTTGAGGTTTGAGATTATCTTAGAATCCTACTTTTTGGTTATTTTCGTCATAGTTCAGAACCTCTAGAAGCTTAAAGAGGGGTTAACTAGCCTTAGCAATTTAGAATATGAAGAGCCCCCATTCTGTTGGCTTAAATCTATAAAAGCCCTGGAGTTCTTGTCTTCATACTTAACAGCCTGTTTTTTGCTAAATGCTTCGATTGTTCGATCATCGGAATACAACATGCATTTGACAAAGCATATTTTGCGGACACGATCAATTGAAGTATCAGGACATGATCAATGGAAGTATCAGTCTTTGTAACCGTAGCGTCTCTCTCTCTTTCTCTCTTTTTTTTTTTATTTTTATTTTTTCATTGTAATTTTATCACGAATATAGACTACTTACGGAATACTTGAATTTTGCTACGCCATTTTGTAACGATGAATGACGAGAAGATACAGTTCAAACATGACCGTCAAATAATGCAAATACGGTGAGAAGTTTTGAAAAAGAAAAATGTAATGAAATTGCTTAAAGCACTAGAAATTTTGCATGTTGATCTACAAATGGTACACTGCCTTTGGATGATAATTTCTTTGGCGACAGAAAAGTTATTAGGATCAAAACTTGTAATGGCACATCTCTCAGAGACAATACAATTTTTGCTAAGACTCGGAGACGATATAATCGTGAGCAGAAGCATGTTACTTCTTGCGCGCGTAAGGAGAATCTGCATAAGGAGTATCATCTAAACGCCACTGCATGAAAGGCATTAACCATCTCAGCTCTGCTCCATTTCCATGAGATAAATAATACATCTTCTTCCAGCCATCATCGGAGAATGCTGCACGAGGTACTAGTCTTTGTCTGCCCCCGATGCAACAATAGCCAAGGTTAGAAACCCAAAAGCTAGTAATATGCAAGCTATAGAACATCTCCCCAGTATTAGGCTTGATGAAAAAGAGAAACATATATGTTTTGCATTTTGTATATTTGTGTATGTGCTCGCGGACATTCCAAATTTCAAAAATTTAATACCAGGGCAAGCAGAGATACTGCAAACTTGGGGAGTATTCATCAGCTTACCTAAGGTAGTAATAGGAAACAGCTTCTGCTTCCTCTAAAGTGTAGCGATGAAGATTAACCCGAGCATCGACAGGAACGTCAGGCAATTGCTGTCGTAGTTTACCTACAGCTGTAGAATGAGAGAAAGCACCAACCATCATGTCATTGTGCATCATAGATCTGAAAGCATTCACCTGCAAGGATTTGTCATAAGCAGCATATCGGTTTGTTATGTATCGTTCAGAAAACTGATATCTGAAGTGGGCGAACATCCCATTTTCATACATGATAAAAATCACCTTTATAACACCATGCGGAGGAAAGAAAAAAAAGCACTGTAATCAAATATTTATTTATCTCAACCAACCAGTGAGTGCATACCGTCGCTAGTTCCCTAGCATGTATCGGTCGTGTCGAACGAACAGTAACTGGCTCCTCATACTCGCTGAATGTAAACCAATTATTATACTGGAGAAAAGTAATAGCAACGAATAAGAGAGTTGTTGAGAAATGAGAATCCTCATTATAACTCTAGGTACAAATCTCACTGAATAGTGCATAACAATGGGAGTTAGAGTTGGTACAAAATCTAACTCACTTGATCAATTGCAATAAGCACAGGTATATCTTTAACAAGTGACAGCTCCTTCCTCAAACGAACTACCACTCCAACGGCAGCATGAGTGTTCTTGATTCCAATATTGATCAGGTCATATAGACTTGAACTTTCCGGCAATGCCATGGAAATGCTGCCATCTTTAATCCATCCAACACCAGCACCTTCTCCCAGTGGAATAGGATCAGATATTTGGCAAGGTAATTGTTGTAAACGGTTGCCATTAAATTTCAGGAAATCCTGGATGTGTATGGGAAAAACGAATAAAATTTTTTATTTAAATAAAATAAAAATAAAAGGACCATGTTAAATATGCCAACAAAGACGTGTCATTTAAAATCTACACGTATCAAGAGCTTATATAAAATCTGCTTTTCCATAATAGTCGTAAATTAGACCAGTCCACACATGTGCCCAGGTTTTTTTTTGATGAATGAAATAAATTGTATCCAAGTATAATAATAAATCATCATTATTAGAACTTCCTCTCCTTTTATTTTCCTCCCTCTTGTTATTAGGACTACTGAAATCACTATAATCCAAACATAAGTTAAATGTAGTCCACCACATCATATAAAACTCCCTGTCACTTTGAAGTAACAGAGAAGGTAAGTCATGTTCTTGCCTTGAGAATATTTTCAGCTTGAACAGGTGTGTCCCAAAGACCCGTTTCTGGATGTTTATAGAAAAAGCCTCCATGACTCCATTCCTTGCCTCTTGGGACATAGAAAACCAACCAACCTTCATCACGGGCCCAATGAACGAGCATTGCAAGCGCAATACTCTTGCCACAACTAACAGGACCATCCAACACAATTTGCTTTCTGACTTTCACATCTGAAAAAAAATAAAAAGAAAAAAATTCACACTTTCATTTTCCCATTGAATAGACACAATTTTTGAGTTCATACAGATTGAGAATTGCGATTCCTGCCTAACGGGTAATATTAGGCCATCAATATGACCAACATTGCTGCAATCATTTTCCAAACGTGTCCAAAAATGAAACTGCCAATTTTCACATCTCACTTATTTCCATCTATTTCTGAATTCCTAATGTTATACCCAAATTCATTTCTTTATAGATTAAAAGAAATCTACAGGTGAGATACAGTTTTAAACCATCCTATCACATAAGAATCTGAAGCATTTGAAGCAGAGCAGACTGTTTAGTAAGAACTAAATAAAAAACTAACAGTTCAGAAGTGTGCCTAGCAATACATATATAGGTGAATATATATATATTTGCTTAAAGAGACTTAAATATTCAAAAGCACAGACCTTTACTATTGGAAAACGACAATGGCGGATCCACGATGTGACGGAAATTATCACGAAGATCCAGAAAGCTCTGACGAACAAGCACGGCACTCCGAAGCGTCTCCTTGAACTCCTTCTCCATCCCCGCCGGCAGCCCTCCGCAACACCTCGTCCAATTCCTCCGTTCTACAATAAAAAAACCAACAGCAAAAAAGTTCAAATTCAAATCCCAGAACAACACAATCAAATTGTACTTACGGGTAATGGAGCTAGCTAGCTGGCAAGGGTTTTCGCGTAACTTGAACTTGAAGTATTTTCCAGTGTCCGCGCGAGTGAGCTGGGACAGCGCAGGAGTGGAGGTGAAGAGAGGGCGGCCATTGGGCCCCACGTCGAGCGACGGATCGTTCTCGTCCAAGGCGAGGCGCCGCCGCCGAGCACCCTCCTCAAAGAGGGCCGCGTCGATCTCGGAGGCGTGGTCGGCGTCGGCATCAGCGGCGGCGTCCTTTCCCGTGGATTTGCCCCTCTTGATCTTGTTCTTGGTGTCCCTCGGCGTCGTCGCGTAGTTCGCCGTCGACGATAGGCTCCACCACGGCGGGGGAGAACTCCTCGCCACCGTCGCTCCTCTCAAAATGGACCGCATCATCTCTCTCTCTCTCTCTCTCTCTCTCTCTTCTTTCTCTGTCTTCCGGACACGCTCTGTTGCAGAGGTTTTGCGGGGTTTTTGGTAAACTCGGTGAGTGTTTCGCAGTTCGAGTGTAGTTGGGTCAATTTTGGAGGCCCAATTCAGCTCGTTGGCTTTTTTGGGAAATGGGCTTAAGTATTGGGCTAATCGCCCAGAAACAGTGGGGTCACCGACCTAAAAGTCAGCTTGGTCTGTCGGGGGTGTTTTTTCTTTTTCTTTTTCTTTTTTTTTTTAAGGTTTTTTTTTTTTGAATAATGCCAAAAATATAAATTGATGCGTCACAGAAAATGTCGGCCAGATCATCGTATGTGAGGCCGAAAGGCAGAACATTTGACATTAATTAAATTCTTTTTAACAATATTTTTTTGTTTAATTTTTTTATGTGAAAGTGCACAATGGTAACTGAACCATACGTTAAATGACGCTTGTGTTCCAATGGGAGGTTGTGAAGTAGACAAAAATAATTAATTATAGATGCAATATCAAAGTTAATATTTGTTGTCCCGAATTTATTATTTTATTGGTTGTCCTTCAATGGTGTATTACATATAATTTGAATTTAAATATTTAATCACATTAAAAAAAACTAAATATTAAAAAATTTTGAACAAATTAATGAGCTATTAAAATATTATTAAAGAAATAGAGTCATTGAGAAAGAAAAATTAAACAGCAAATCTGGACTCATATTTCATAGTTATTACTAGTTTTTTTAAAAGAAAGTATCGTATTATTGGTGTATTTCCTTGTTGATGCCAAAAATCTCCGGCACAACACCTAATGTGATTGATTGTCTGATTAGCCTTGCACGGTCATTCTACGGCAGGTCACCTATAAACTGGGAAGCACCTCAAAGTGATGGGGACATCGTGGGGTGTCTGCACGGATACTCCGATGCTTAAGTCAGTGACGGTGCTAATGAGAAAACGGAGAGGTAGAGTTTCGACAAGGAAAAAATGTCCATACCTGAATAAGTAGGCTGACTTCTATTTATAGGCGTTCCCCATGGGCTCAGTGTTCGGGTGACCTGATCGGGTCGATTCCCTAGTGTTCCCAGTGGGGAGACAGGCGCACAGGCGCTATGTGACCAATAGGTCGGCGCCACGTGTCAATGGTCTGGTGTCAAGGGATACTAGGGTAGGCTAATGCCGACACCACTGGTGTAGCCCTAGTCAGAATAGGCGGGGAAGTCAGCGATGGGATAGGTGCAGCAGCAGATTAGGTTCAGATGTCAGGCGACGATTTGGGCATTCTAACAGGTATTGCTGTTAGCACATGCGGGGTAACATGGCGTGGACAGCAGGGGACTTATCAGATGACATGGAGTTACTAAGGACGACCTGTCCGGGACAGCGACACTGACCCCGCCACTACCTACCCGGTACACGCAAACATTGATGGTGAAAGACTCGGGTCAGGAAACAAGTTCCCGAAGAAGAATCTTGCCTGGTAGATCAAGATGGGTCAGTGGTGATCGATTTTCCCAGAAAAAGGATTTTATGGTCGGATCAAATTGCAACATCAACATTCCCTTTGAAGTGCATGAAATTAAGATGTTTTGCACAATGATTAACATAGGAGTGCTTGTCAAATCAGTAAAATCCGCTCAATTCGTTCAATTTAAATTAGATTGAATTTGGTGACTAAAATGGTAACGTATTAAGATTTTTTCAAATCAAATATTATATATTGCATTGCAATTGATGATTTCTAAATTAATGAAATCTGCAAATATGAACCACACGTACGTACAAATATAGAAATTTTATATGAAGTAATATATTGATAGTGATGAATACTTTGTTTTGAGTTTATAATATTTGATATTTGTTTTTGTTATGGATTAGAATGCTACAATTTGGTTTATTATTGAAGACATGGATTTTTTTGTGTTCTAACAAATTGTATTTTATTGAGCTTTTTTATACTTTAATAATTTATTTTAATTTCTAATGTTAGTTATAGATTGAATTAGTGAATCCAATCCATGAAATCTGATATTTATGAACTAAATTTGGGATTTAATTATTAATAATAGATTGAGATTTTCAACGAATTGACTTTGGATTACAGTCTAATATGTGTGATTTGATACACGAACATCCCTATTAACCAATCAGACTATCAGAGAGTGTTGGATCACAAATTTAAAAAAAAAAAAAAAAAAAAAAAGGTAATAGATTCATCGAAGGGGATTTAAAAATTTTAGCACTCCTAATCATGAGCAAATTTGTTGTCACGATCATGCACAATATTATTTTCCTTTAAAATATTTAAATTTTTTATTTTGTGATCTAAATTCTCTGTCTATATTTTAGTAATGTAATCCATGCACATTTGGCATACAAAAGTCATCTCTAACATTCTGTTTGAAATATAGATTGGAGTTAAAGTTTTAGAATGTGTGTAAAAAATATGTGTTGGACTGAAATATGAATTAAAAATGAACCATATATGTTAATGGTGCAAAACTTGGAATGCGTTAGGAAAGAAATGGGCAATATAGATCGTTTCGTTACTCTCATGTGATCAGTGTTTAGAGACAAAATCATCTAATTATTTCAACTTAAAATAAGAGAGTTATGGCTTTTAAAATTTGAGTTTTATAGAAATAAAAGAGAAAGAAAAAGAGATATGCTATTTGTATTGTAGCTATAATTAGAGTTGGTGTTTTTAGACACCAAACTAGAAAACATAGGTTATAACCGCTGTTTCAAACGACCCAGATTCAATTTCAGCATTGTGTTTTATTGATTGGATCATTAAAATAAAATAGTCACACTCCTAATCTAAACCTTTATTAAAACAATGCTTTTAAAAAAAATGCTATTTTTCCCACTATTTCGTCCAACCCACCCCCCCCCCCCCCCCCCCCCCCTTTTTTTTTCTCTTTCTTAAACTATAACCTGATATATATCATGGAAGTATTTTCTTAAGTGAAATTATATAACTAAATGTTCGATTGTATAAATTTTGCTCGTTTGCAATATAGGTAGACATGATCTTATTGATAATAATCTATTTAAATAATTTTCAGTTCCAATATATAATAAGATCTTTTTTTTTTTAAATAATGGAATTCTTGTTTTATTTTATTATTTTTTTGTGCTGAACCAAATTTTATTGCCAAGTTAAGTTGTTGTTTTAACAACTAAATAGAAAACGCAAATGGTCAAGGATCTTAGTTATATATATGGTCATCACCAGTTATCCTTTCACATGCTAATTCTATGTTATATATGGGTACCATAGACCAGTGCAACGTCTTTATTTCTTTCTTCCTTTTTTTTTTTCCCCCTTCCTAATAAAATCACCATAAGGAAATAAGCAACGTCTTTCTAGTTTTACCTTATAAGGAAATGATTAGTGTCCCAAAAATATTCTGTTACCTATATATCTTGCATGCACTGCATACCAACTCATCCAATCCCCAAAAAAAAAAAAAAAAACTAAATATAAATAAATAAATCTCTAAACAATATAAATAACTATGTCAACTGCACCATTACTGTGGTTGTAATCATAACTGGCGGTAATTTTTTACCCGATTCCTTTATTTAATCCCCCGCTTCAAATTATTAAAAAAAAAAAAAAAAACACCTACCATCAATTAATATGTATTGTTATTTTTGGGTTTTAAAAAGATCACCCGCAGTCCGGTTGTAAAATCTCAAAATCTCTTCTCTTGTAGAACTATAAGCGTGAGTACTCTAGCTAGAAACTAACTATGTATTGCCTTTTGGGTTAGAAATATTCTTTACATGCAGCCAGCCTTCAATTAGCTAGCTACAAAATTTCTCTAATATAATGTAGTGCAAATATACCAAATTTTTGTTTGACATCCGTTTTAACTCATTAAAAAAAATTATAACATAATCTTTTATAAAAATTTGAATTTATTGTTGAAATTATGAGTTTGATTAATCTATGATTCAAACAAACTCTAAACTTGTATTTGGTTCGTCGGTTGGAGATGAAATTTTTAAGTTAGAGTTTGTTGACTTTTCAAAAATTAGTTATAAATTTTATTGACTTTTTAGGAAAAAATAAAATAAAAACTGAGATAAAAAAGTACAGTTTAATTGAAGTTAAACTTAAATACCAAACAAAGTCTAGATATTGCTAAACTTCAATCAAAATCCAGACCTTTTTTTTTTTTTTTGGTGAGAGAGTCCTAGACACTGAGTTAGTTTGGGATTACTGTGCCTTTGACAAAATTTCTACTTTTACTTCTAACAAAAGGAGAAGTAGAAGTTAAAAGAAAAAATTATAAATTCTAACTTTTTCAAATAGCTATTAAAATATATTGGTATTTGTGTAAATGAATTTTGAGTATTTTTACTAAACACAGTATTTATGTTATCATTTATGTAAAGGACTTTTGAAGTCTCTAAAAATATTACCAAACTAACTCGTTATCTCTTTTAGGATCCCTTGACGCTATATCATATCACTAATATTGTATTACATACACTACACACACATATTCTTACATTTAAAATATTATCACGAATTCTTCCTCGCATGTAGATCGAAACAGTACCATGAACTTGGAATGTCGTCTAATTTTAAAATCATAAAGTTGCATCTCATGTGATCTTTACAAAAATTAGTTGTTATTAATTATTATTATTATTTTAATTTAAAAAAAAAAAGTATATTGAAATTCTTGTGTCCAAAGACCTCAGAAAAAGACGCGATGCCATCGAAGATTACTTGGTCACCGAAGGGCCACATATAACTTAATTAGGGATACGTCGCTAGTTGTCCCATCCTTAACTTGACCCTCTTTGCAAAAAGTACTTATTATAATTAATTTAAAACGGACCCTACAAACAAAATACAGACTTGCTATAATGGAGACATCACTAGTGTATGATTACAATATTGTTGGCTCATAAAAAAGAGCTTTCAGACCTTAATATAAAAAATATTTGGATAAATAATCTTTTTTTAAAAAGTTTTTTTTTTCTCAATAAATTACTAGAGTTTTGTAAATTAGCAAAATGATTGTTTTCTAAAAAATATCAATCAGTTAATCACTAATTGAAAATATTAATATGTATTTTTTATTGATTGATCATAATTACTTTCTGATTAACTATGATCAATCACTGACTAACAATCATTTTTTCTAGATAAAAACTTTTTGGTCATTTATCTAAAATAAGTGTTTTAAAATGACTTATTTACATAATTTTCCTTAACAAATTTCAAATGTGCTAATAGTAGAAATATATATCGGACTGTGATTTCACTTTACAAATCCTAGTATATACAATTGTTCGTTATCCTATTTGGTATTATTGGCTCATAATTTAACAATATCTTAACATCACTCATCAGCATGCAACATTAATTATAGCAAATCGCCCGAGTACGTGATCACTTTGCAGCTATAAAAACCCTCCCACAACATGTCAGTTGTCAATACCAACTTATCTAAAACCAAAAAACCATCTCTCTCTCTCTCTCTCTCTCTCTCTCTCTCTCTCTGAAAATTAAAGAGGAAATTATATAAATTTCAGAAATTAAAGCTGGCAAACTTAGGAGAAAATGACAACAAAATCACAAGCGTCGACCAAGAGGAACACAACAAAAGCATAATAACAACCCTATATGAAGCCTTTAACAACTACAACAACATTGATCAATCGGCCGTGCACCTCCTCTTCGCACCCTACCTCGAGTGGTGGTTCCACGGCCCCCCCTCCCACCAGCACCACTTGACGCGTCTTCTCACCGGCTCCTTCTCGCCGAGCCACCTCTCCTTCCCCTTCGTTCCGCTCTCCATAGCGGCCTTCGAGTCGATGGTCCTCGTCGAGGGCTACGACGATGAGCGCTCCGTCGCTTGGGTCCACGCCTGGACCCTAGCTGACGGGATCATTACCCATGTCAGGGAGTACTACAACACTTCCGTCACCGTCACCCGCCTCGGAAACTCCGAGTCCTTGTCGTCGTCGTCGTCGGAGAGTACGGTACACTCGGCTAACAAGAACTGCCAGAGTGTTTGGCAAAGCAAGCTGTGTGATGAATCAGCTGTGCCCGGTTTGGTTTTGGCGTTATAACAGACGCTATAATAGGTTACTTCATGAATATATATATATATATATATATATATATTCATGACTAATCTTATGGTTAATTACGAAAGGTCGTTTTAGTTGTAATTAAACTTCTAATACTTAGTTTCATAAGCGAGAAACATGTGTAACGTGTTTATTGCTTTATATTTAATTTAGTGTGGTACCTTTTTTTTTTTTTTTTTTTGTGGTTGAATTTCAGTGTGGAGTAAGTAATTAGTCAGCAAAGAAATATGTAAGTCATGTTGTGTGTAGCTTGTCTGTTGGCCTGTGGTCATGTACAACTGTCTCCTAGGGCCTGGTGTTTCTGTATAAATAAAAGGACTTAGGCCTCGTTTGGCTCTTGAGTTTAAACTCAAAATTTTCATCCCAGTTTTTGTTTTTTTCTGAAAAATTTTTGTTTTTTTTTTTCTGAAAAAGTTTTTGTTTTTTTTTTCTGAAAAGTCAACAAAAATTTTCAACTCAAGCTTAAAATTTTTAACTCAAACCGTTTCACCAAACGGAGCCTTATATTGTGCTTACTTATTTTTCGACTTTTTCCTCTTTCCAATAATGTCTGAATCCAAAACTATATCTATATAAATATATGTGTACGTGTGAGTGGAACACAGTGGGGTACGTATTTTTATGATTATGATTAATATATTTATTATTTCAATATATATATATAGTTTTTGTAAAAAGGAACATGTTCATTTTATCATAGTATTAACAACTATCATATTCAGCAAAAAGGAATTAATATTTTGAATGTGTATAGCATTCAAGATTAACGATCATATATAATAAGCTTCTTAATTAAAATATTAATAATAGTAATTCATGCATGCAAATAATTCGAGTATTGGCGTGTCTGTGATTTAGCTTCCGATCTGGGAATTAGAAGAAATTATACGGAAACTTCTTGTACGATCAAGTATTCAAGCTCATCTCTTGAAAGATTTGTGCTACATGTAAGTACTATTCTGTTATAATAAGTAGAAATTATTAGAAAAAAGAAAAGAAAATCGAAAAAGCAACTCTAACTAAACCATAATAATATATAAAAGAGATATATAGATATAAACAATTTATGAGAAAAACATGATATTTTTATCAGTTTAAAAGTCTTCCCACTTCAAACTCAAAAAGTTTACAAGTTTTTTTTTTTTTTTAATTAGGAGTCCAATATTTCTTTGCAAATTCGTTGTCCAATTTTTCTTCAAATTGTTGAGTTCTATCAATATATCCTAATAATCAGGAACTATAATCTTCATTTCTTTCTAATATTTAAAATCCAATTTTGATTGTCATAGCATTGTTCCTCTCCATGGTGTTGAATTTCAGAAGGATTTATATTTATCGTCGTACGTCTTATATAAATGTCCAAAACTATCTTGTCTTGTCTTGATCATTAGCGCGCCTGTTGATAAACCCTAATCACACTAGAAGCACCAGATTTCTCTAAATTAGTACCTAATTAATAGTCAATTATTTAGTCATTATGTTTCTTTGTTGCCTTAGAACTGCCTGTCTCATTTGATTTTTCTGTCATGGACAAACATTGTCAGAAACTGAATTTATCTCGTTTTTAATAGTTTCAGATTTATCATTTTTGTCTAAAACCATGATCACCACATCCTCATCAACTTATCAACTTTCTTAGACTGATCTTGAACATCACCGAAGCTTGATTATTTTGATGTTATATATTAGTATTTTAAGCTTATTTTCCTAATGAATTTTATTTTGACGGTTTTTTCTTTTCTTTTCTTTTTAATAATATCTATACAAATAATCCATGCTCTATAGTTCCCTTTTGGTCACTACAATGGTGTTGACATGTGACGACCCCAATGGCCGTCACGTGGTTTTTTTTTTTTTTTTTTTCTTTTAAGTTTTGCAATATTTGGTTATTCTGCAAGCGTGAAGCGCATACTGCTTTGGTTTGCTTGATATAGAAATGAACTGATAGAAAGGGAAAATAATGACAAGGTCGAATCTAACACATCCCAACCATGGCTTGCCATCCACTAAAAAAACCCATCATCCATTAAGCTCTCCATCATGAATTTATTAAATAAGGAAAGGAACAATACAAAAAGCTAAATAATTCACTCCAAAGGAGTACCATTCGACAAAAGAAAAATAATAAAGATAAGAAAAAACTAAAAAGATGAACAAATAAAAAGCAAATAAAATAAAAATAACAGAATAGTAAAGAGGTATCGGCGTATTTAGAATATGTTGATACATATAGAATTGATTATATATAAATGAAGAGAAGACATTTGAAAGCTGAGAATTTTGGTACTAGGAGAGGCCGTTCTGTTGGTTCACTTGAGTTAAGGTTATTTTGATTGGAGTTGCCATGAGTTTTGAAATTGTGTATATTTAGTTTAAAATGAATTAATTGGAGTTAAAAATTTTAATTTTTGAAATGTGTTAAAAAAAAAAAAAACCAATATGGATCTTGTTTTTTCTCTTGAAATTTTATGAAATATTTTTCCTAAAAAAATATCATCTCACTTTGACTTGAAATAACATAGTTATGAGATTTTAAATTTTGAGTTTTTTATAAGTTAAAATTGGATATATGAATAGTGAAACTGAGTTTATTTTTAAAGAAAAAATTGAAATTATTTAATTAGAGCAAACCAACCAAACATGTGCTGAAGATATAATAGAATCAAGATAGCAAGTTCGAGTTCTAAAAGAAGGAGGCCTCAAGAAAAATTTTCTGAAAAAACCCAATAAAGGGGAAAAAAACTACTCAACAAAAAGCTGCCAATTATCCTTTGGGAGAAAATGAGATGCCAGAGTGCCAGGCCATTCATGTCTTGAGAAACAAGAACCGAACAGAAAGGAGTATTTCAAATCACCAGTTAGCTTCATTCAGATGAACCCCTTTAGCCACCAATTTATTAGGTCAATTATTTTTGATCATGTACATTTGTGTATATATGTGTGTGCATATTATATATATTTCCTCCAAAAAAAAATTAAATAAATAATACAATTATTGATCTTTCATCATCAGACAAAGGAGGTGCTAATTACTGTTTTTGAACATAATACGTCTTATATACAGAGTACTATATGTGAAATTATTGCTATTAATTAATATTTTTAAGAAGGTCAAAAAATCTACTAATTATTGACGTTTATTTATATATTCGTGTTTTCTACAAAGCATTAGTGCAGTGGCAGGCCAGAGTGAGACATTATTGAGTCCACTAATGACTAATGGTTTAATATTATCTCTTCATACAAGTAATTTCTCTTGTTAATTAATTTCATAATTACAAAACCGGTGAGAAGAAATACTATGCTAGAAAAAGCACAAGCACGTACGCTAGAAATATACACAAGTTTGAAAAGGCTACATGACTAATTAAGAATACCGACCATTGGCTGTGATGGTGGTATGATGGTAAAAGAAGTTTCATTTAAATAAGTCAGGAGTTCAATTTTAAGAAGATTTGTCGACTTAATCATTATTTATTAATGGATTCTATAAGTCCCTGATATATTAGCGATCGAAAGTTTAGAGATAAAGTTGAAGATGTAAAGAAACCACTGATCCACTTTTTATTTAAAAAAAAAGAATTATATTACGTACTGCATCTATCTATATACAAGTAACTCTATCATGATTCATGATATGGTTAATTTAGGCCACATAAACTTTTAAAATTAGAAATCACATTCCTTGTAGGGCATAGGTCGGATTGATTTTTTTCGGCTCTAAAATATTGTCAGGTCAGTATCATTCTATAAGAATTTGATATATTTCCTATCATTAGTTTATATGCGCATAAATATTGAATCTTTGCTCACCACTCGAAAAGTTAGATATTAAAAGTAAGAAGTTGAGTAGATATAACCCCTGTAGTTAAATATAGTTGAAAACGTACTCGTTGTAATAATTTTTTTTAACCTAATCTTAATTTCTAATATTTGTGGTCACTGATTCTCAGCTGGCAATTTTCTATATCCGCATTGACATTCTAACGATCCAAGCTCATCAAATCAGATCACCACCAAGTAAAAAAAAAAAAAATATATATATATATATATATATACATATATATTCTTATATATATAGTTGTCCAATATTAATGTGGTCCTTTTTTTTTTTCACAACTTGGCCACTTTAATTCTTTTGATTGATTAATTAGTTTCGGTAAATAAATGTAATATTAATCCAAAGTGATCCTTTTGAAACAAAATTAGTTTATTAGCAGTTTCTTCTCTCAAACATTATGGTTTCTATTTTCGTAGTGGTTTTATTCTTGGTTCTGTTTTTTCTAATAATATCTTTTTTTTTTAACTGTCACAACTTAATCAATTTAAGGTTCATTTCTCCTTTTCTAGAGTGGTGTTTGTGTCAAAATCGGATCAAACTACAAACATAGATATAAAGCTTAAATCATGAAGTCCTAAAATTAGAGAAATAAATCATAATCTATCTACGAATTTCAGGAGTTTTCATAAGTGTATAAATTTCATATCTTCCCCTATTTAGTCTCACTTGGCAGGAGATTTTATTACAATTCCTAAATTTTGATTTCTTGTTTGGTGCTTCACAGTACATGCCGCCTCTCTTATTTTTTTTTTTACTTTTTGATAATGCTTACTGACGTGATGCGTTCTTGGTTCTGTTTGCCTTCCGGCCATTTTGGTTCTACTATGAGTTTCTTCAACGCTGTCTTATAATTATTTATTTTTATATTACTTGTGACCTTGTCCCATCAATGAAGAATGTAGAGGCCAAGGATTAATTCGTTAATTTGATCGGTTGCTTATAGCTAACTAGCCTCTAATTAGTTGAAACTTCCGGTTAGATTTGCCTATGAATTATTATACCTTCACATTCTATCGCAACTTAACTTTAAAAAAGTAGTTCCAGAGAGAGATATATATATATATATATATATATAATACTTTCTTTCAAAGTGCATGTGGCAACATGGAAATTTATATTACATTAATACATACATCCACTAATTATATGTACAAATTAAAACAACGAATACACATATATAATGCAAGAGCTTTCTTGTGCAGCACCTATACAAAATGACAGTTATAATTTTTTTGTATGCTATAATTATATCAATTAATTGAGTATAATATAATATTTTTTAGTGATACTATAGTCCATTATACTAATAGTTTTAAATAGTTCGTGTCATAAGATTTTAAATAAAAAAATAAAAAAAAATCTTACAAGATGTATCATAAAGTGTCACAATAATTATCGCTCATGTCCGGCTATTTCATAGAAGAGCTTCCAATACGTGTGTGTGTAGATATGAAACTCGATTATTACCAGTCCGCATGCAAGGAGTAAACAATCCCCGATAGCCTATTTTAGGTACAGATATGATATATGATCTTTCTGAAGATTTGGATATTCTGTATGAACGTGTGTGTATATATATATGTGTGTGCGTGTGTGTACGTGCATGATGATTGTTTACATGTAATATGAGTGCAATGTATATCATGTATATATGCATATAAATGCATAAACATACGCGTACTCACATAGCATTAAGAATTGCCACGCGCATGATGCAATTCCCTTAAAGCTATAAATTAATATAATTAGTTACATTGCTACCAAAAAGAAAAAAGTGAATTAGAATACACATCACTTATACATCCCCACATCCCCACTATACTGACGTACCCACTCCTACTCGACCAATATATATATATATATATATATATATATATATATTCATCGTTGTCAAGCCCAGGACAAAAGGGAAACAATAAAGTAGAAAATAAAAAGAAATCACAAATTAATAGAATATATGCAACCACTAGAAAAAAGAACCTTTTTCTCTTTTATTCGTAAAATAATCATCATATTTTTTCCCCTTTCTTTCATATCTATTTTAGCGGATCGAGCATATCTGACTGATGATAAAATTAGCAGCATCCTGATATATAACTGGATTCCAACAACTATATACTTAATTTCAAAAAAAAAAAATTGTAAAATACTAATATTAATTCCAACAAATATATTTAGTTTTTTTTTTTTTTAGCATTTTTTTCTTTCTGCAAGAAATAGGATGTGTTGGTCAAATCATATATTGCATTTGCAAAACGTTCCGTTTGCTTCATAATTAAGTGAATTGATCTCATATAATTTTATATATGTATATATATATATATATACATATATTTGTTGTAGAGACAAAAACAGAGATAGGATCAATATAATTATATACATTACATAAACCTGATCAAATGGGTAGCGCAACATCCGGCAAAGAGCGGTCGCACCGCTCCTTGGGCTCACTCTGCCACAGCCGCACAATGTCATGATCCTCATGATCATGATCATCATCCTCACAAATTGGAACCCGAACAATCACCGTGAGCCACGTGTCGAGATACTTACCCAACTGAGTCATGATCCCATCCTTGAGGGTCCACACGTGCACCCAACATGCTTGAATATAATCATCATCATCGTCATCATTATTATTATTCGATCGCAGCGATTGCTAGACGATCCCACGGTCAGCAAAGGCCGTGATGTTCCTGGGCTTGAATCTGAACGGCTCCAAGGGCTTTGACTGGTCCCCAGTCAACGCCCTCATCATATGTTGGCAATGTGGTGGTCCATGGAACCACCACTCAAGATCTCTCGCCACAACCCTTGAAATGGTCTCCGTGTCATTGCTTGCCAAAGCCTTGAAAAACTCCTCGACGGTTTTCCAGTTCCCGGCAGCCACCGGTTGGAGCTCCGCCGCCAGTAGCTCGCCGACCGATGATGTTTCTTTTCCGGGCATCTATTCGCCGTCCCTGATTCTCGTTTTGGTGATAAGAAGAGCTAATAAAATGTGGTTTAGTGCATGGGAATAATATATTTTGTGGAATTTTGGAGAGAGACGTGTATATATAGTAAACCAAGGCAAATGATATTTATTGGCTCAGACTCGATTAATGGCTACGATTTTTCTGTTTTGTTTAGAGTTGAAGATCCAATGGTCCAGATAAATATTTCGTTTTAAGGTTGAAACCTGAACTTAATTATTGATTGAGTATGTTCTTTCCTGGGGAAGGTTAGAATCTGAAAGGCAAATAGAGACAAGCTTTGAATTAATATAATGATTATTATTTCGTTACATAATTAATATAGAATCAAATATTCTCGAAACTTCTCAAGCTTTTATTCTAATTTTCTTTTCAGTGCTATTGCATTTTTTTTTTAAAGCTAAATAACCTTTGGACAAATTAAAAACTAATAAAATAATAAGTTAAAAGTACCTAATTAATTAATATAAAACTAATTGATCAACGAACCCAAATTGGTGAAAAAGAAATAACACTATTAAGAAATAGATCGAATATATAAAAGAGCACTTTGTGTACGTGGACGGCAATTTTGCTGTTGAGCAATTGCTACTTATATATTAATTAATTTACCATGTTAACGTTTAAATTTATGTTAATTAATTTGCTTACTGTCAAATCTAATTATAAAAATAAAAAGATTATTAATTAGTGGACAAGCATTTACTAATTTTTTTTTTTGGAGGAAATACTAATGGTCAATTGTTATAAGCAATCTTGCATGTTCTGGACTTCAGTTACCCGGCTTCTTCGACCAATTTGGTCACTGTTATTTCTAACGCAAGTGTACATTATCATTCACAAGTAAAAAAATGATGAGAATGAATATCGTCTTACGAGAATTCTCGTAACTAATTATCAAAATTATATCAACTCTAATTTTATTTGAATAAACTGAAAATGATAAAAAAATAAACAAAATTGCAAATGATTAAAACTCAAAAAACTAAAAATCTAGGGTTCTAATTTTACCATAATTACTCCGTCTTAATTATTCAATCTCAAAAGCTATAGTTTATTTTCCTAATAATTGATAATCGATAATCCCTAATTAAATATTGCACAATGAGACATGTATATACACACACATTTATAAAATTAAAATAATTAAACTTTCAAACACCCAACATAAACATTAAAACTGAAGACTTAAATTTTTCAAAAACCCCCCAATAATATAACTAGATTTCTCTTGGGAATAACTTTAAAAATCCTATTTAGTCACTAGTTTTTTATAACGTTCCAAATATTAAATACTTTTGAGTTTTCCCATATTAAGATAAGTCGTCTTATAATATTAATTCCAACTCCCAAATTAAACACGGAATAAATTCATATTAAATTCAAGACTTTTAATTAAAACTAATGAGTCTTTCAAAACCCCAAAGACAAATGCTACAATTAAGACTAAAGACTCTTAAACTTTTCAAGACTAAATACAATTACTCTTGATAATTACTAAAATAACTCCTTACTAATCATTAATATTTCGATAACTTTTCATATATTAAAGCAAACTTTTGAGTTATCCCGTATTAATACAAGTCCTCCTCTAAGGTTAATTCCAACTCCCGAATTAAACACGAAATAAATTCCTATAAAATTCAAGGCTTTTAGTGCTCCCATTCAACCATGAATTTACTCTTCTAAATAAATGCATCCCTAAGAAGATTACTAAGCAAGAGCAAATGACCCCTTACATGGCTTTTTATTTTTATTTTTATTTTTTTTTATGAAGTGTCATTTCTAATAACAAAAATTAAACAACATAATTGGCGTTAAGTTCACTCCAACTAAACTATATATTTTCATGTCAGTTATTATCTTCTTAATAGTCAACAAAATTTATAACTAGTTTTTGAAAAGCCAACTAACTTTAATTTAAAATTTTCATCTCCAACCGGTGAAAAAAGCACATGCTTTATAATTTTATAAGAAACGTGTTTTGATTGTTCATATATAGTTTTGTATTTTGATTGCTATGTTAATTTTGTGAACTCCATTACGGTAAAATTTGTCTCTTTAGCCTCTTTTCAGTTCATAAATTTTACCTCCGCATCAAATTTTTTGAAATCTTTTCGATTGAGCTATGTCATGTGTGACTCCGTCGGAATCAAGAGTATATGGCAACTTTTTTTTTTTTTTTTTTTTTTTTTGCATGAAGAACAATATTTCTTCAATATTACATTTGCATATTGTACACAAATAATGCTAATCTTGTAACTTATAAGATAACAATGAGCGTTTCTACATTGTAAACAATATTATAAAATTTCTGATCTTATTTTATTTTAACAGAATTAAATCTTAATACTCCGACTAATAAAGATAGAAGTATCATTGAGCATATATATGATCTTATTAAAGTTACATAATCAAATAAAGTTGTAGTTATTGCATTTAGAGTAAACGCTAATATTTAGACATTTATATCATTAATCCATAACTTAATAATGATTTCTAATGCTCAAAAAATGCAGAACCAATAAAATAAGAGATAATCACAAGAAGGATAAAATATTTCCTCCTTTTGAATGTATATGAACTTCTTGGTGATCGATGACCAAGCTTGATACACATACACACACATATATATAAATATATATATATATATATATATATATCTTGACAAGAAAAATTATTAAAAAGAAGTTTTACAATCCCACGCAATTTTTTGAAGAAGTATAGCCACCATCAACAACTAGGTTATGGCCACTCACGTACTTCGATTCATCACTTGCAAGATAAAGAGCAGCTTCCGCTATATCTTTAGCTTTGAGAGTTGTGCCCTTAAGATTGGCCAAGCCCCTCACAAACACCTCCATCTTCTCCACATTTTCTTCATCATGATCGGACGCTTCTCCTGAATCCACGTCCCCATGATCATGATCATGATCACCACTCCTCCATGCATTAATCAACATAGAAGTCGCCACCCCAAAGGGAGAAATGCAGTTAACCCTAATCCCATACTTGCCGAGCTCGCAGGCTGCATTTTTCGTAAGCCCGACCACCGCATGCTTCGACGCCGCGTAAGCATGGGGCCCGAGGCCTCCCATGACGCCGGCGACGCTCGCCGTGGAAATAATGCAGCCGCGTCTCCGAGGGACCATAACCCTAGCCGCGTGCTTCATTCCCAGGGCTGTTCCTCGGACATTGACCCGCATGATCCTGTCAAGCTCGTTGGCGTCGAGGTTGAGGATGCTCTTCTTCGATTTCGACTGGTTTCCGAGCACTCCAGCGTTGTTGAAGAGAATGTCGAGCCGGCCGTGGCGGGACACGGTCGAGTTGATCAGGGTTTTGATGTGATCTTCTGAGCTCACGTCACAGTGTATGTAGATTGCTGAAGGAGATAATGCCTCGGCTAATATGGTGCCGGTGGCGTCGTCGATGTCGGCGATGACTACTTTGGCGCCGTGTTTGGTGAAGAGCCTCACTGTTGCCTCGCCGATTCCTCTGGCACCGCCCGTCACAATCGCTACTTTTCCCTCCAGCCTGTATCGACCGAGCATTCTACATGTAAAAATGTATACACATGCAGAACTATATATATAGTTTGTTGTTACAATATTACAAATGGGTCCTTTGGTATTCTTCCAAATTTTCATAAGGTTTTCCATAATATTATTAGGAAAAAAGAGCAAAATAGCATTTTTAAAAAGAGTCAAAGTAAATTATAACATGAAACTTTAAATATCGTAATAAATAATATAATCAGATTTATGGTGATAAATATCACAAAAATATGCCTTTCTTCCCCTCTCTTTCTCTTTCTAACATGAAATTATATATATAAATTTGGTATTAAAAATCAACTGTAAATCTGTTATATTTATTAGAAAATCCATGGATTTACCAAAAAAGATACTATAATTTATCAACTTTTAAAAAACATGCTATAAATTTAAAAAATATTTATAAAATCTGCTATTTGCTACAGTTTCTCATAGTATATTAATAAATTTGTCGAACGTTCTGAATACGTTAAGATGTAGCCTACATTTGGTGTACAGGTATATATAAAAGAAGAATTCAAATAGATTCATAAATTTCTTTGCACTTTTAAAATCTGCACCAAACTCATTTTTGCATCTCTCAAAATATCAATTTATATTTAAAAAGATTCTCACCAATTTAAATTGGAATGTTTTAATTTTCATTTTTAAATTATCTGTGCACCAAATATGCTCGTCACAACTTTATGGGCAGACGTCAAGTTATCATATGTTTAGCTTCAAAATTGTTAATAAAAAATTAGGACATACCAATTTTGAGGTTTAAATATCATTTAATCATAAAACTTTATATATATGCAAAGCTTTCATTAATTAAAAAGAAAAAAGAAAAGAAAATTATACCATAAACGCACCTTTTAGGAGAAAGAGGGGAATTAGCAGTATTACAACTGCTTGCTGTAACTTGATCAATCCCTTTAAGATGTTTTGTACCAGCATTCACTCGATTATCTTGAGCTGCCGGCATAGTTGAATATTATATGTATATGTGTGTCATGTGCGTGTGTGTGTGTGTAGAGAGAGAGAGAGAGGAGAGAGAGAGAGGAGAGGTGAAGAACATATGAAAGACAAGATGGGCTTTATATAGAGAGCGTAAAAGTCGAGTGGGGGTTTCCGTGAGTGGCCAGTTCTTCCACAGTTGGAAGACAACTTCTTTATATATGGGCATATATATATATATATATATATATATATGTCCTTGAACTAGCTTTGTCCCCAAGCTTAGCTAAGCTATATATATTCGTATTTTTTCGTGGGTCTCCTTTTCAGTTTGATAATTATAATGATAACAAAAACAATTAACGGATAATTACCGATATATTAGTCATCATTCAATTTGGCCTATACGTACTAATTTTGGAAAATATTATACTAATTGAACCCAACTCGAGCTTTCCTTATTATAATGATGTGAAAACCCTCTTTCTGGTAGGAATTAATTATGAGATGGAAATGATAAATTTGTCCATAGCTCATTTCTTCACATGCTTGAACTTTTCGTGGAAGCAAAACTAACAATATGGGAATTTTCGAGGGCTGTACTTTATCCCTTTGTGGTTATTTCACTTTGTTTTATATGAAGAAATCATGTACAATACAACTAAACTAATAATGTACATAAAAATGTATGTGATCATATATATATAGATATGTACGTCTTTGTTTTGAAAATTATATATGGATTGAGAGTGACTGTTTAATTTAGCTATTCAAGCTATTAAGAAAAAGACTCTTATTGTTGCATGGAGCTTTTCATGCGGAGGGGATTCATATCAATATAGATTTTTCAAAGAGCACATGGTATTATATATATATATATTAAGGAGGGTAATCAAGTTATTGATGGTCAGGTTGCTCTCACTCCTCGTCTACATCTAATTTTTGTATAACTATAGTGGCTCGTGACCTGAAATTTCATTGTCAATACAAGTTCAAAGATAGAAACTTAAGCTCCTTTGTTCTTGGCATAGGTTTTGGGTTTATCTATATATCAAGGTTTTTAATTTGAGGTCTATCTTAGGGATTGATTTTCAAATGTGAAGTTTCGACTTTGCTTTTTGGTGTCTATTCCCGCATTGGGATTTCATTTTTTGTTTTAAAGGTTCTTTGTTTCGTTTTTAGTTGTTTCCTGTTCTCTTTTTGACATACTTTTTTTGTGGGGTGCTTGGGGTTGGATTAGTCCAGTACAGATGCCAATCTATTTGAGATGTATTTCTAGATTTTCTTGCAAATTTTGCTCTCATTTTATTTATTATATACATGTACACTTTCGTTATAGATAGAGTTCTTTCCTTTAAGATATATATGTAACTCTTTTAATGAAATAAGCAAACAGGAAATCTAGCTACTTAGCTAAGTGATTGTTCCAGCACATATACATAACGCATTTATATAGCTACATTCTGATCAGGATTTTGCTGACTTGTCATTATACAAAGGTGGCCATTTCTGTTTGGACCTTTTTTGAATTTTTGCTCATGACATGTTGCCTCGTCAGCATTCTGAATTATCAAAGATATACATCAGTTATATATCACATAACAGAATGCTTTTTAAAAAAATATAAACATATCATGTGCAACAATTGAAGTTAATATATGTAACATCACTCGCATTACTTAACATTAATAAATCTTTATTATATACAATATTCAAAAAAAAATACAAATACCTTTTATACAGGAGATGCTGGATATGAAATTTAATCCATATATAAAAACTTAGCGCTACGAATGAATGGATGGGAAAATTTTATAAAGTTGAATGAACGGTTAAGAGATGAAAATACGGAATATATGATCTTGAGTAAACTATACATGCCAATGTTTACATACGTACTAACGTAACAATTGCTTCATTCTTTAAAAATAAAATAAAAAATAAAAAAAAGGAAATTGCTTTCAAAATGCACAAAAAAAATCCATTACTTAATTAACATTAAAGGTTAATTAGTTGTTTAACCTACTATAACAAGTTATATAAACTGTCACATCATCAAATGCAATTCAGACATACATAATTAGTTTTTTTTGTTTCGTCTGTAATCACCTATGGTTAAAAAAAAATAATAATAATAATCATTGAAAACTCTTATATATATATATATATGCTATACATATATATTATCCTTAGTTTTACAGTTTTTATAGCCTTCTGGCTTTTTTTTTTTTTTTTCTTTTTTAAAGGAAAACGTATTCTGGTTTGGCTTCATAGTATACACCAAATCATTTTCTTAGAAATGGATGCTCACAGCCTTTTTTTTTTTTTTTTAATAAAAAGAAGAGCCTTTTGGCCTCTAAATCAGTAACATAACGTGAGAGTAGGAATATCTCTTCAAAACTTGGAATGAATATATAATTTATAATTTATTTAAAAAATATTTTTATAAAAAAAATGTTAGCAAGTTACCAACAAATTACCTATCTCAATCTCATTTAATGAGCTCTCTAAGTTCCATGTTCATTAATTGTCATTAAATTTTTTGACCAACTACTCAATTTGTTACTATCATCCAATCAACATCATATAGTTAAAACAACAATAACCATGAATGGATGGATAAATATTAGAATAACTATTAAAAATTATTCTATATATATACACACACGCTATACATATATATTATCCTTAGTGCCAAAAGGTGGGAATATTGGAGATATATGCAAACAGTTATGCATGGCCATATGGACGACATGCAAACGCAAGAAAAGTGCTGCAAGCAAAAAAAAAAAAAAAAAAGAAAAAAAAAAGCTCTTTTATTTTTATTAATGAAAGCAAGTATAGAGGAATACATAAAACTCTTATTTTCTTTCGTCTCTTCTTCTTCTTCTTTTTTCTGAAGAGGAATTTAAATATTATTGAAGAAGACACAAACTGATATATTACTAGCTAGTTGGGTTTGTTGAGATATGATATTGATGCCACGTCTTCCACGCAATTTGGAGATTTTGGGCATTTTCATAGTGCATACTAATATAAAAAACCGTATGATATAAACGGTTAATTTTCGCACAGATATCAGATTAGGGTTTTTCATTGAGTGAAGGGAAATAACTAGTTGAATCTGAGCACAACTGAAATTTTCCAAGCACACACACGCATAAAAATTATGTTAGTAAGCTGGGAATTTTTCTAGTTATTTTTCGACATTTAGGGCACGTTTACTTCACATATGAAAGGGAATGAGAATATGATTATCAATCAATTCCTTCATATTTAATTATGTGTTTTTGCACAAAATGGGTAACAAAAGTTTAGTAAAGCCCGTACAATATAAGAAATGAGGAAAAAGAAATGTCAATTACATATCAAATATTAGTAGTTTACACCTCTACAAAAAAGGAAATCTATAATTGTCACCAAGCAAATAAAAATACCAGTTATTTTGTAGATAATAAGATTGTGCAATTTAAAAAAAAATTGAATATCATGGAAGCATATTTATGGTCAAATATTCAAGAAAAAAATACTATGGAATTTCCTGATTATTTATTTGATTAGAAAATTTCATGATATTCCTTAACATCGATTGATAAGTTACAAACAAAATTGACCCAAGAAATTCCTCAAATCGATCAATTTATTTGTAGATAAAGCACTTGGCTCCATTCTTAAGGATCCCTCTTATCAATCACCTATAATCTATAGGTAAGACACTCGGCTCCATCTTTACCTTTCTTTTAATGTTTTTTACTACGTTCGAAATATATTTTTCTAACAAAAATTTAACTCAACTAACAAAATTACCTATATTTAAGGACTTATAATAATATAAATATAATATAATATTTTCGTTTAAAACCTCTCTACCTATATTTTATTAGAGATTTCACCTTTTTTTTTTTTTTTTCCCGTTTGCTTTTTAATCTTTCACTGAATGGGTCATACAAATATCATAAACTCAAAATATGCTATTTACTTAGTAATATTCACTTAGTAAATTTACTATTCATGTCAAATATTTTAAAACATCAATGTTTACTTTAATTATTTATTTACTACGAATTCTCTTTTTCTTTTTTTGGAAACTAAGGATAAGAGATTTGAACTTTCATCTTTCGATAGAATCAGATACAGTGACGGAGCCAGGATTTATTCGTAAGGGTGGCCAAAATTTTTTTTCTTCGGTCAAGCCACTAGACTAATAATGTTTAAAAATTTAATAAAATTTTAGTTCTTAAAATCCAATTTTTTTGCCTAATAAAATAGAAATGGTTATATTTGTATGCACAATATTGATAAACATCCTCGCCTAAAAAATATTTCCTAATATAAACATAGTAAATCTATCCTTTTAGATATGCTTTTTATAATATCACATTTAACCCTCTCATACACCCACTTTTATTTTAGTTACAAATCTAAATAAGAAAAAACAATATATTTTCATTCTCAAAAAAAAACATAAAGCCATTTCAAAAAAAAAAAAAAAAAAAAAAAAAAAACATAAAATATCTCTAAAAAAAAAAAAAGAAGAGGAAATAATAAAGAAGAAAAACTCAAGTAATGTCTAAATCAAAAATCAAGGAATGTCATACTACCTTTAAAAAATAATGCATAAAAATAGAATCATGTAAACTAATATAGCAAGAAAAAATAATTAAAAAAATAATCATATAAAAAATCACATAGAATCGTTTTCAAATACTAAGAAAAGAAAAAAAAAACATAAAATATAAATTAATTAAAATATTTAAAATATATATTCCAATAGTTGTTGGTTTTTCAAGAGACATCTTTCTTTTATTTTTATTTCACTTGAATCCACCATTGAAATTTTCAGGTGGTTAAAAAAATTTCCTAAGAAATAAAATTGATGAAGAACAATTAAGAGTTGAGAAAATTTAAACAATTTCTAAAGATTTTTTTATTTTTAAATATTATTTCTATTTATGATTAATGTGGTGTATGTTTTTTTAAATTATTTTATAAAAAAAATATTTGCATTTATGGTATGTGGGGGGAATGAGTATTCTTAATGATTTAAGGTAATTTTCTTGTAGAGTAAAAATACATTAAAATTTTTTATTAATTTGTATGGATATTTATCAATATTTTTGGTGCAAATAAAATCTCTCTAAAATATAGAGAACTATTTAATTAAGAGATGTCAAAACTAATTATATACAAACCTACTATATAAAAATAAAAAAACCCACTTACTATAAAAATAAAAAAACCCACTTATCTTAAAATTAAAAAAAAAAAAAAAAGAAACAAAAAAAGCTAGGGGACCATGCCCCTTCCGTGATCAGATATAAAATTATCGTGCCAGAATCACATATAAAATTACCGTTATTCATGCAACCACAATTCTCATTTTTGCTTCCAAAAAAAAAATGTAAAATTTACAACACTCTTCGTGAAAGGGGAAAAGCCCAACAAAAGATGAAATGGGCCTATGTTTGAGCTGGCCCAAATAGCCCAATTCATTCTTGTGAGACTGGTCACTGGAGAATGTGTTGTTCTAGTTCTAGGGCAGATTCTCGTTCCCGCAGAGAGTCGGAAACTTTAGAGTGCGAACGGCGAACTGCGAAGAGCGAGTGAGTTAGCGACCATGCTCTCCGGCGACATTCCTCCTAATCAGACCATTTACATTAAGAATCTCAACGAGAAGATCAAGAAAGAAGGTACGCTTTCTCCTCAAACCCCTTACTCCCCATTTGTTTGTCTCCCGAGAAATGTAAGGAAAATTTCAAGATTGTTCACTCTTTTTTTTTTTTTTTTTTTTTTTTTGGCTCTCCTTTACCCAGCTTAAATTTCGTAATTATCGACACTGGGAGATTTGTTTTTCAGGGATAGTGAAATTGTTGGCTTTTCATTTCGGGTTTTTTTTTTTTGGGTACTGGGTATTAGGGCTAAATTTGAGGCAAATTTGAACAATGACATTACATTTTGCTTCGTTTTGGCAGAACTGAAGAGATCTCTTTACGCATTGTTCTCTCAGTATGGAAGGATTTTGGACGTTGTTGCCTTGAAGACACCGAAGCTTCGCGGCCAAGCTTGGATTGCGTTTAGTGAAGTGACTGCCGCGAGTAATGCCGTGCGCCAAATGCAGAACTTTCCCTTCTATGATAAGCCTATGGTGAGTGTTATATATATATATATATATATATATATATATTTCCATTTAGAATTGTGATTATTATATTTGATAACGTATATTATTTTGATAATGATGGTTTTGTTTTAGAGGATTCAATTTGCAAAGACTAAGTCTGATTGCATTGCCAAAGCGGAAGGAAGTTTTGTTCCTAGAGAAAAGAAGAAGAAGCAAGAGGAAAAAGGTGATAAATTTCGTTTCTTTCAAGTATAATAAACCGAAACTACATTTTTTCAATGTTTTAGGTGTTTAGTTTTTGACACGAATTTATTGTTCAGCTGAAAGAAAGAGACGTGCAGAGGATTCACAGCAGTCCGCTGCGGTTAATGGCACTAAAGCTGAAAATGGGAGTACAACAGTAAGTTTGATTAGCACTTTTTCTCTAATTTTAAATCTTCTCTGTTGATATGAAATGCTTGATCGGTTTTGGTTTTTCCAATATGAAGTTGTGGTTTAGCATGCTCCTTATGTGTCTGTTTCCATGAATTCTACTCAGGGCCCATTCCGCCAAGGAAGCACGTCTTCACAAGAATCTGCAGCTCCGAACAATATACTGTTCATAGAGAACTTGCCTCACGAAACCACCAGCATGATGCTCGAGCTGCTCTTCCGACAGTACCCTGGATTTAAGGAAGTTCGAATGATCGAGGCAAAGCCGGGTATTGCCTTTGTTGAGTTTGAAGACGACGTCCAATCATCCATGGCGATGCAGGCTCTTCAAGGCTTCAAAATCACTCCTCAGAACCCCATGGCCATTACTTTCGCAAAGAAGTAACTTACCCTTATCAACTAGGTAAGTGTTGCAGCTGTTGCTTTAGTTGGTTTTCAGGGTATGTAATAGCTGACGAGGTTTTGCTCATATTGTAGTCATGTAGATCCTTTAGAAACTTATTTCGAGAAACTATTTTCAGTAAAACCTGAGAAAGTTTCGAAGTGACGTTATAGTAAATTTGTTGGATCGAGTTAACTGATTGTGTTTAAACTGGTCGAGTCTTTTGCTCATTACATCTTGCTTCTCATTTAGTTTCAAATTTGTGATCAAAACAAACATATGTTGGTTAGCCGAAAATAGCCTTTCCCCAAATGATATTAGCTTTGAAAGGCCTTAGAGGACTCCAGTCCATCCCAATCCCTGAGATGCAATGAGTGAAGGGGAAAAAAGGAGAGGATTTTAATTCAATAGGTGAAAACTAAACTCCGCAATAAGAGAATTTTAGCTTCCATTTGTACACCAGTTTAGAATATAATTTTTAGGTTGAAGTTAGTTGACTTTTAAAAACGAATTATAATATTTATCAGTTTAAAAAAAAAGGAAAACTGAAATGAAACAAACCCTGATTTGTATCGGGATGTCTCACATGGGGTGGGCCCATCCCGTATGATTTTAGGTACAACGTGGGACGGCATGATATCCTGTGGAATAGCTTTGCGGTTTCTTGCAATATTTTGTTAGAAAAAAAGATGGTCAATGATCTGGAGAATCCTAGGGAAAATCTCGGCCCCTTTTCTATTTATTTTTTTATTTGTTATTTTTACAAAGCACAACGCGAGTCCCTTTACAACGAACCAAACTCGTACTCGCTCGTCGTTTTTCTTTTTCCTTTTGGGTGGAATTTTCGACGTTTTCTAGATTTATTGGTAGTTTAATGAGAGTTAAATAATATAAAGTCCAAGTTGATCTCAAGCGCAATAGAATAACACATGACTTTCACCGGATTTCCTTCCACGACTCTACACTGGATTGATCTCGAGAGTGGTCGGTCAAATGGATAACTTTCGAAGTGTTTAGATAATGTGTTAAAAAATTAATTTTAAAAATACTTTTAATTAAATTAAAAAAATATAATTTCTAAAAATTTAAATTTTAAAATTTATAACAAAATTTAAATTAGACATTATAAATTTATTTTAATATTTTTATTATTATTAATAACTTTAAATATATTTTGACATTAGAAGTTTTTAATTTCAAACACTTATTGAAAATTATAATTTTGCTTTTCTTTACTGACTAGAAGTAAAAACAGAGTGTTATTAGGAATACTAATTCTAATATCAATTTTTTATGTATCAATAATGTCATCTTTTTATTAAAAGTAATCAATTGATGTTATAATATTTTAACCGCATATCAATAAAAAATGACAACTCATATATTATAGATTGATACTAAAAAATTGATATTAGAGTTGTTCATAATATTTTTCAGAAGTAAAAACTATGTCAAACAAATCGTAATGTATATTGAATTATAAGTTAGCTTTTTAAAACTGGATGTCGTACATTGTTTTTTTTTGTTTTGGTCAATCAAAAGCTTTTAATTGCTTTCCATTTATGTATTTCTACACAAGTATGCATTTCAACCTAGGATTGAGTTGAAAATTTTGAATTAGAGTTTGATTTTTTAGAAACTAATTGATTTTTTAGAAAAAGGTAAAAATAAGTTTACTTTTTTGAATTTGGATTGTTGTACCAAATATATGCTAAAAATTGGACAAATCCAAATTTAAATGTTAAAGAGGAAAGAAATGCTTTATTAACTTTAAAGGAAAATTATTAAGTTTCGAATTTAAGATTTAAAGATCATTAATCTTTTTTTTCATTAGTTGATTAAGCTAATAGGATGAATGAAAATGGCTACATATTAACACAATTAGCACCTCTTCACAAATAGACTTTGGTTTGATTTACCATTTCTTTTTCAGTTTTTTTTTTTTTAAACCTTGTTTTGTAATTTTCTTTAAAAAAAAAAAGATTTCTTCTTAGTTTATTCCCCCTTGCGGAAGAAGACGACAAGTGCCCACCACCAAAACCATATTAGGACATGTAATTATACGTGGCGGCCTCTAATTGGTCAGCCTGTCAAAATTTACAGGTGCACTACTCGAAGGTAGGGAAACGCAAGGAGTATTTGTTTGAGCTTCGCGTAGGTAGTTTGGTTGTGGTAAAGTCGCGGAATTAGACCACTTGTCGAAATGTAATTGGAGCGTGCGGCACACGCACTGAAGGAGAGGGTGAAGAGCGTCCGTATGTACGTAGGACATGAGAAAGCCGTACCATGTGCACTTGAACCTGTCCTTCCTCGAATGGTACTTCCCCCACATATGATCTCCTCCCCCCACCTCCCTCTCTCCCAATTAAGATTTCCTCAGCTCCGACCTTTTGTTTTTCTTTTTTTGCTCTGATCCGACCTTCTATTCCTAGCAACTACTTGCTGCCTTATATTTTTTATCCCCATTTTACCCCTCGCCTTTTTCTGTCCCTGTTGGTGTCCTTTGTGTGATATTGTCCTCAAATTACGTAACTACCCTCTCTTTTTCTTGAAGGTACACAGGCAAATTATACTATAATACTGCTCCTCCATTCAAATTTGTTTAAAAAATTTTTAAATAAATAAAAAAATGGAGAGAATAAAAAATCTAGCTTCAATGGCAGTCATCCGGATTAACATTATTATAGGAGTTGGTGAATCTTGGCCTAATCCGGTAGAATAGATGTAGGCTAATTTGACAAGTCGGATTCTAAAAATTTTCGATGTCAATGTCATTTGTTACGGAGTTTGAAAAATTTTAGAACCATACAAAACTAAAACAAAAGAAAATAATCTTCATAAAAGATAAACACACCCAAAACTAAAAATGGATTCGCCTATATAGTTTGAATCCTTTTCTCTTTTGCATGCAAAGTTTTATAAGTATTTTTATTTTTCAGATCAACAATTATGTTTCTTTATATGTTATTGAATTTCGTTAATTCATCCTAAAATCTTAAAATCACAATCTTTATTTCTTGATGAATAAATATATAATCATCGAGTTTCGCTTTAAATTTTGTTATATATATATATATATTTATACACAATTGACTCTAAGCTCATTTTCAATGGGGGAATTTCGTCCACTCGTTTTTAACCTTGTTATTGTACAAGATGTTATGCTCCAATAATAACAGATTCTTTTAATATTCTTCAAAAAAAATATTATTCCATTTATATTATCTTCTGCAAATAATTTTCCCTGCTCAAGATACTGAAGCACCACACAGAACTGCTCAGCTTGCATCTGGACCAGGGGCGATTCTGTCATTCTACGTTGACCAACTCCCAAAAAAGTTGTCCAAATCCACTAATTATTATATTCTTTAGAAAAACAAAAGCCAAAGGGGCAAACTCGTAATTGCGCAAACCCGTCTCCTTCTTCTTCTTCACTCTCCATCTCTCTGCTACAAACAATAAAACGAGAAACCCAACTCTCTCAGCTAAATGCACTCTTTTCCGTTAATCAGTTGAAAAAGAAAGAAAGAAAGAAAAAGAAAAAAACAACCTCAGAAACCTCGAAAGAAAATGAAGAAGAGCAAGACCACCATGGCCAACAAGAATTCGAACCCATTCGACATCTTCAGCGACGAAATCATATTGACCATCCTCGACCACCTGAACAACGACGCTTTCGCCCGCCGGTCCTTCTCCGCCGTGTGCAAGTCCTTCTACTTCCTCGAGTCCCGGCACCGGCGCTCCCTCCGCCCCCTCCGCTCCGACCTCCTCCCCCGGACCTTCCACCGCTACCCTTCCATCTCCCTCCTCGACCTCTCCCTTTGCCCCCTCGTCGACGACTCCGCCCTCGCCGCCGCCTCGCTCGCCTGGCGGTTCACGCTGCGCTCCGTCGACCTCTCGCGGTCCCGCTCCTTCTCCGCCAAGGGGCTTGCCAGCCTCGCCGCGAATTGTGCCGCCCTGTCGGAGATCGACCTCTCGAACGCGACGGAGCTGACCGACTCGGCGGCGAAGGCCATCGCAGAGGCGAAGAATTTGGAGAGGCTGAAACTGGCGAGGTGTAAATCGGTGACTGATATCGGGATCGGGTGTGTCGCCGTTGGGTGTAAGAAACTGAAGTCCGTTTGTCTGAGATGGTGCTTGAGGATTACGGATTTGGGAGTTGGTTTGATTGCTATGAAGTGCAAGGAGATTCGGAGCTTGGATCTCTCTTACTTACCGGTACTCTCTCTTTTTTTTTTTTTTTTTCTTTGTTTGGTAGCTAAGAAAACTTAGAAGAAAATGATTGGTTTTTGTTGGTTGTTCTGTTTGATTTGATGCTTTGAATGATTGGGCTGCTTGTTTAGTATTTTTATGCATCTTGATTGACTTTGAGATTTAGTGCATTTTTCCAAATTTCTTTGTCTTTTACAGGGATTGGAACCAAAATTTGGATTGATATTCATAATCATGATTATTATTATTATTATTATTATTATTATTTTGGTAAAAGGTTGAATTTTTAGTTTGAATACAGATTGTTACAACTTCTGATACTTTTTTTTTTTTAATTTATTTGCTATATATTTTTGGTTAAGTTTGCTTAAGATTTTAAGTTTAATAGTAATTTTTTTGAGTTTTTAGAAAAAAAAACTTTTCAAAAAAAGATAAAATTGAGTTGATGGTGAAGTTTAAGTTAACGAGCCAACGGCTATTCTTTTCGGTAGTGGGATTCATGGTCCACTCCAATTAAACCATTGTTCTGGAAGTTTGTGCAATTTGGTTTGTGCTAGTTGAGTATCAGATTCTTAGTTTGAGCTTCTTCATTAGTGTTTTTTTCTTAATTTATTGTTATTATTATTCTTGTTCTTCTTAATGTAATGAACTTCATTAGTTGTCTAATACAAACTTGTATTAGAAAACAGTTAATCTACTTTTAACGGAATAGCATATGCTGAGTTGCCTCCATTTGTTGGCCTGTTTCATATTAAATAGCGGTTGGTTCTACTAAAAGGTATATTGGCTAATAAAATCGTGATTCAACAAAAGTTTGCCTAGTCTCTAGTCACTACAGTTTATTTATTTATTCATATTTTATTGAAAATCTTTTTCTAGATGTTCAAATTGTACAGAAAATTGTAAGAGTTAATTGATAAGAGTTCATTTTCGATCCAGTTAATAAGCTTAAACGTCTCCTTTTCGTTCACAATTCGGCCCCACTAAGCATATACGGCTTGATATCTGGTGTCTGTATATGTGTATATATAGGCTCTTGAAATCTTGTCAACCAGAAATATTTACCTATATGCTGTTTTTGCTGCAGATTACCGAGAAATGCCTTCCACCGATCCTGCAACTGCAGCATTTGGAGGATTTGGTTCTTGAAGGATGCCATGGCATCGATGATGATGGCCTCGCGACACTCAGGCCTACTAGCAAGTCAATTAAGGTCCATTGTTTTAGCAACTTCATAATCTTGATGCATTAAGTTATTGAACGCTATCGAAATTATGAGGTATTTCTTTAACAGTTTGTGTGCCGTTAAATTTTAAACAGGAAGCACATTCAATTTCCTTGGGTGATAAATTGGACCCTAGTTAGCCTTGTTTCAGTTTACCATTGTTTATCTTTGTAATGATAATCTGTTGAATTTGGATTTTCCGCAGATGATTGATGTGTCCAATTGTCAGAATCTCAGTCACATCGGTTTATCTTCTCTGACTAATGGTGCTGAATCTCTAGAGCAGCTTATTTTAGCAAATGGCCCTGCTGTAAGTGTGGTGTTGTGTGTCTTGAGTTTGTTTATACGATTAACGTATGCTCATTTGGCTCAGTTGCATATTCAATTGTGGTTCAGGTCAACACTGATCTGGCGAAATGCCTTGGCCAATTTTCCACACTGCGATCAATTAGACTAGATGGTTGTTTGGTTACATCTGGGATAAAGGCCATTGGGAATTGGAATTCCTCTCTGGTTGAGCTGAGCTTCAGCAAGTGCTCAGGGATTACTGACGAGTGTCTTGTCTTCCTGGCTCAGAGACACAAAGAATTGAAGAAGCTAGACATCACTTGCTGTCGCAAGATAACTTGTGCCTCTATAGATGGGTAACAAAATCGTGCACCTCCCTTGCTTCTCTCAAGATGGAGTCTTGCAGCCTTGTTCCGAAAGAGGCCTTTTTGTTTATCGGACAGCGGTGCTCATTGTTGGACGAGTTGGATGTCACGGATAATGAAATCGATGACGAAGGTATCAGACTAAACCTAAACTCTCCTTGTGACATTTTTACTTTGTTGCTCTGTATTGATTTGTGTTGCTTGGTTTGTAAGGTTTAAAGGCCATCTCAAGATGTTCTAAACTTCGGAGTCTAAAGCTGGGGATATGCTTAAACATAACCGATAACGGACTTCTACATGTTGGGAATGGTTGTTCAAAGCTAAAAGAGCTTGATCTCTACAGGTTTGTGCCCTAGCAAATTCTTTTAAACTTCCAATGTCTTAGCATAATATGTCACGTGGTCTGCACTCTCTTGAACAAGACAAGAACACTGCTATGAACAGGATATTTCTTGTTGAGCTACCTGGGAAAATATCATCCATCAACTTCATGTTTCAAGTCAAGCAGATCAAAACCTAGTATGCTGGTCAATTCTTCCGAAAATGATGCAAGTTTATTTTCAAATGTTATTGGCAGGTGCTCAGGAATAACAGACACCGGCGTAGGAGCAATTGCTCGTGGCTGCCCTTCTCTGGAGATGATTAACATTGCCTACAACAGCACTATCACAGACTCTTCATTGACATCCTTATCGAAATGCTCGAGTCTGAAGGCACTCGAAATTCGAGGGTGTACTTGTGTCTCTGCTGTGGGTCTATCAGCCATCGCCATCGGATGCAGGCAACTCATGGTGTTAGATGTCAAGAAGTGCTTCAACATCAACGATAATGCAATGTACCCGCTTGCTAAATTTTCCCATAATCTCGAACAGGTACATCTCATTTCCATTCGATGTAAAGAAACTTTGAAGGCTTTGATTCGTCCAAACTAAGAGGAGGACATCATTTCTTCATTGTCACAGATAAACTTGTCATATTGTTCGGTTACCGACGTGGGCCTATTATCTGTTACCCAGAGCAACCGTCTACGGAACATGACAATCCTTCACTTAGCAGGGTTGACCCCAAATGGCCTAGCTGCTGCCTTATTAACATGTGGAGGCTTAACAAAAGTGAAACTTCATACGTCGTTTAGACCATTATTGCCTCAACATATCTTCAAATGCATGGAGTCTCGTGGTTGTGTGTTTCACTGGAGAGACAAAGCATTCCAGGTAAAACTTCCTCTCTTTCTGTTTTAATGATATTTGTCAAGAACACGCTTTGTCAACAGACTAAAGCTTTTTTTTTTTTAGGTGGAAATAGATCCCAAGGGATGGCAACTGCACTTCGGAAGGCGTTCTGAAGCTTCATAACAACAAAATATGAAAATGTTACCAAAGAAGCCAAAATACATTTCTTGGTACATCTTCTTGTTGTGTCTTTCAATCACTAGAGCACAATTGTTCTTTATCACTGATTTACATGTGTTTGACTTTTTGGTAAAAACATGTCTTCATCTTCAAAAATGTGGTACTCAGACTCGAGAATCTCATAATTCTCTGAAGCCTTTTGATACGACGAAAAGATCTTAAGTAGTCTTTGTCATCAAAGGGGTTTTTTTTTTTTTTTTTTTTTTTTAATAAATTAAGTTCCAATAAAGGACTTTGGCTTACAAATTAAATTGTGCATGACATGCGTTTTGTAACCAGGCACAACATGTTACACTTGCCATGATTTCTAACATAGGGACAGGCTCCAAATGAAAGCAGGATTAGATTGATGCAATGAAGTAACCATGCTTCGATGCCATATGTCTATACTCTAGTCCGAGAGTATAAAACAGTCGAATCTTGGAATGAACCCAATACTACAGGGGAAAAGGCCTTTCTTTTTGAGTAAGACAATACAATGTCAACGGTGTTCGGCATGAAAACCCCACCTTCATGAAAAGAGCTTATAAAGAATGAGCCCGTCTCATGTGAGTTGTGTGGTGGTGCTGAATATCACTGACGTCATATATATATGACATATATATTTATGTATGTATGACTTTGGTTAAGCTGTGATTATATCGATGGTAACATTTCAACGAATTGTCACATAAACCAAGTCAACTGATACCCTTGTTAGCTGATAGCTCTTCTTCGATGCACTACTTTGAGTCGGAAAGTAAAGGGGAAAAAATTCCGTTCCAAAGACATTTTTAGAAGTCGTAAGATTACGTTGAACTAATTTTGTACGGTCGTCAAGTTGACTTGAAGTTATTCAATTTCTGATATATGGGCGCTACTTGTTCTTCATATGGAGAGAAGTTTCATTTGACGTTATTAAAAAAAATAAATTTAACACTTTCTCAAGTCTACCTTGGACATTGGAAACTGAATTGTTCAATCATTTTGTTGGAACTTTTTACTAAAACTGTTTTTTTTTTTTTTTTCCTTTTTTTTTTGGACATTTACTGAAACTGTTTCTGTTATAGTGTCTTGAAACTACTGTACACACCGAAGGTCCAAAGGATCAAATATGACCCTTCTGTTTAGTTTGGCTGCTATGAGGAAAGAAAAATGTCTGCAGCTTGGATTATCATATTAATTTTCTTGGGAAACCAATGCAAAAACTTAAACAAACCATTGTAGACTTTGTTTGGAAAGAAAGAAAAACAAAAAATAGAAAATAAAAATAAAATTCCCGGGGTTTGACACTAAAGGGGGTTCTTCAGTCTTGGCTTTCAGTTTTGACATAACTTTGCTTAGATATCAGCTCAGTCAAGGCCACTTCTCAGCTCTCAACTGTCAAAACGCATTTAATAATTCGATTCAAAGGTGGATCTTTGACAGGATGAATATAATCGAAAACGCCATGGCATATAGTAGTTGTACAAGATACAAACAAATTGTACAGAATATCTTTATATATATGTATATATATTTATATGTATGTATATATTCATCTACGTTCTTGTGCATCAGCATGAATGATTGCCATTTTGGCTAAAGTCCATTCTAATATTTTGACTTGGACTGCATTTAAATTTCATATTATCTTGTTTTTTCCTCTTTCTTTCACATGTTGTTTAGTCAACGGTGAGAATCTAAAAAAGACGCCACACATCTGCAGATGTATATAATGTCTATACCTTTACATAGATATATGCATATACATACACATCTTTCAGCACTAAAAAAGTGGTCTTCTTCTTGTTCCATTTTGTTTTCTCTAATAAATATCACTTGTCAACAAACCTAGATTTCATTGGCTAAAACCAGTAAAGCTCTCAGTTAGATTTTTGCAACTCTGTGGAAAGGCAAAAGTGGGAACAACAGTTAGGATTGTTGCCTTTGTGCTATCAGACTACCAGTCAAGCAATTTTGCATTTGTTAAACCCACTAATTGTAATTTATGGAACAAAGGAATTAAAAATGTGCACTGAGGGAAGAAACCAAAAAAAAAAAAAAAAAAATTCCAAGCCAGACCACAGAGACAAAAGGCCCCACCAACGCCAATAGAAAGTTAGAAACCATTCAAAAGATATAAATCCATGCGTATCCTTGGACTTCGTCTTGCATAACTATATGTTAAAAGAACATTAATGGCTTATAATGATATTTATTAGGATTAATTTCCTCTTTTTTTTTTCCTTGAATTACAGATCTAATCTCATTTTAGTTTCCAAACTTTAAGATGTCATAAAGCAGTCTTTAAATTATCAATTTATCCCATAATTGTTCTTCTTTCCAAAGTAATGTTTAAACTAAACTGTAATTACATTAGTCAATGTTAATTTTGTCATTTTCACACTCAAGATTTCAATTTTAAAAGTTATTAATTCTCACAATATTTGTACTCTAACATTATAATGGTAAGGTTAATCTTGATTAAAACCAATTTGATCTTCAAAATATGTGCATTGATAATGGAGCGAAGAAATTAAAAGTGGCACTAAGAAATGTTTTTTTTTTCCCAACCAGACCACAAAGACAAAAAGGCCCACCAACCCCAAGAGAAACCATTCAAAAGATCAAATCCGTGCATATCCTTGGACTTGGTCTTATATTACTAGAAAACCACATTTTGAAGAAAAACAACATTAATTGCTGACAGAGATTTTTTTTTTTTTTTTTTTCTGACTGTGCATTGGCTTATTATATCCCAGACGTCTTGTTTTCTTTGCACGGGGATAGCAATATTCCCTGTGGGACCAGTCTCAAAGAACAAGGATGAGAGACTGTGTTTGGAGATGAGAACGGAGACAGGGATAAAATCTTATTTCCGAAGTTTAGCCGGGTAGGGACAGAAAAAGCACTCCCTATCCTATCTTGTCCCCATCATCATATAAATATATATGTGTGTGATTTCGTATATATTTATAAATATATAATATGTAATGAAAATTATTTTTTTAAAGTATGTTCATTCATAACATGAATATTGAAATTATGAAGAATAGATAAAAAATGATAATTTTATATATTTTTTATGGTTTCAAGTTTTTTTTAACTTAAGTGTTTTATAAAAGTTTAGTTTTAAGAGTTTGTAACGTTTTGATGAGACTTTTAATAGCTTTATTTTTAAAGATTTTATTTGCACATATTTAGAAGTTTGTTTGTTTATAAAATCTTTGGTTTTGAATTAAATTTTTAGTGCATTTATACTTTATTGTTTGCTTTTATTTTGTTATATTTTTAAATTTTTATTTATAATAGATGAGGAATGAGGAGGGTATGGGGGAAGCCCCTCCGACGGGGAATCCCCATCCCCGGCCCAACAGAAATTTAAGTAGGGATAAAGATGGGGATAGGGACATGAAAGTATTTTTCAGTCCCACCCTGTTCCGTTACCATCCCTACTTTTCATCCAGGGTGTAAAAACGAAGAAAAAGAAAAAGAAAAGGAAAACTACATAAACGGTATCTCCATTTTTAGGTAGATAACAAATTAGGCAAGACTTTAACAAAACAACACTTTTATGTGATGAGATATTGGGCATCATTCTTCCCCCCTAATGCTCTTGACAAATTAGAGTTTTCAAAGTAATATCAAACTCCTACAACCTTTGTATAGCTAAAAAAAAACTCCTACAACCCTTTGGCTCTTCAATGCCTTATTGTGCGACTTAAGACCGGTTTGTTTCTTATAAAATACTTTTGACTGTTACGGTTCAAATGTTGTTTCCGAATAAATTTAAATAATTTGTCCTTTTATATTCTAGAAAAACTTTTATTTAATATCTAAAAATATGATTTCTTAAAATAGTTTTTCTGAATTGATTTTAAAATTTATATAAAAATTTTAATAAGATATTATAAACTATATTTTAATATTTTGGAAAATTAAAAGCTATTTTGATTCATTAAACTCTTTAAAAATTATATTTTCAAAAAATTTAACCAGAATCACAGTTTTTATTTATCATTTTCTGTCTAATCAAAAACAGAAGTACAAAGAATAACTCTACTAATCAAATCTTAAAATCATTATATGTTAGTGTTATGGATAAATTAAATATAGTAATCCGATGAAAATTCTCATAAAAGCACCTTCTACTTTTCTGCTCTTTGTAAAAAAGCACTTTTGTACTCTGTTGCCTAAGGAGATGTAAAATTCTAATACGTTGTACCTGTACGGTTACACGTCAGAGCCATGATATGTTCCCACGAAGAAGATTTTGTAGGACAGTTTTACTGGATTCCAATCGACACCAGACAATACCCTTTTCACACGTTACATATGAATCTTCTAGATTAATAACTCTTTTTTTCTTCTTTTTTGTATTAAAATATCTCTCAAATATCCCCCTGCCCTGCCAGCCAGGCTTAAAAGCTGTAACAGATGGTGACAAATTTGTCATTACCATATAGTTGGCAATATACATATATATATATATATGCACACACACACATATATGTATATATACACGCACGTACACAGACACACACACGCATACACACACACACACACATATATGTTTCAAACAAGTGGGTTTTTAACCGTAACTACAACGATATTTTCAACATAGGTATGCAAAAAGAAATAATAACTTTTGAGAAGGTTCTACTTTGATTTGTATTAGATAGTAGGAGCTTGTTTGGAAATCAAGCTTAAATTTGATTTTTCAAGTTTAAATTTTATTTTTTTTCTCAAAAATTTTTGTCTCTTTCTCAAAAAGTCAACAAAATTTATTATTTCAACTTCAAAAATTCAACTCAAACATATTTACCAAACGGACCCTAGATCTTTTTTTTCCCTCCTTTTTTTATGTCCAACGTATTAACATTCATAAATATACACTATTTACAGAAATATTATCCATCAAGTTTTGTGGAGAAAATTATGAAAATAAATTTCATAAATTTTTAAATAAACGTGTTTATGTATTTTATATTTATTATCTAGATTGTAAACCCGTCATACTAATTGAAGAAAAAAAAATGAAATTATTTTGAATAAGACAGTAGTTCAGATACGTCATTGTTAAAGGTAATCCAACGAAACGTATAAGTTTTTCATTACATAAGCCTGTTTCTCTAATGGGCCAAAAAACTTAAAATATAAATATAATATTTTCATGTCAAGGTTTTTGCGACGAAAATGGCTCACAAAAATCCCATAAGTTTAGTCGGTACTGAAAATAATTTTAGTTAGTTTTAATGTTCATATTTTCAGTTTACAGATCAGCTGGTCCGATATGACTGAAATTAGTTTTGGTACTTTGAAGCTTTAATAAGTTAGTCATGAATTCTAATCGAAGAAAAAAAAATGAAATTATTTTGAATAGGACAGTAGTTCAGATACGTCATTGTTAAAGGTTATCCAACGAAACGTATAAGTTTTTCATTACATAAACCTGTTTCTCTAATGGGCCAAAAAACTTAAAATATAAATATAATATTTTCATGTCAAGGTTTTTGCGACGAAAATGGCTCACAAAAATCCCATAAGTTTAGTCGGTACTGAAAATAATTTTGGTTAGTTTTAATGTTCATATTTTCAGTTTACAGATCAGCTGGTCCGATATGACTGAAATTAGTTTTGGTACTTTTGAAGCTTTAATAAGTTAGTCATGAATTCTAATTGAAGAAAAAAAAATGAAATTATTTTGAATAGGACAGTAGTTCAGATACGTCATTGTTAAAGGTTATCCAACGAAACGTATAAGTTTTTCATTACATAAACCTGTTTCTCTAATGGGCCAAAAAACTTAAAATACAAATATAATATTTTCATGTCAAGGTTTTTGCGACGAAAATGGCTCACAAAAATCCCATAAGTTTAGTCGGTACTGAAAATAATTTTGGTTAGTTTTAATGTTCATATTTTCAGTTTACAGATCAGCTGACCCGATATGACTGAAATTAGTTTTGGTACTTTTGAAGCTTTAGTAAGTTAGTCATGAATTCTAAAGTCCCTTCCTTCTCTTGTCGAGTGGCCTGATCAACATTAAATATTCAATCTCTTTTTTTGAGAGTTCGGAAAATTTTCAATATCCTTTATATTGGTTATAAAACCGATATTACAAATGTCATTTTATTGCAAAAGCAAGAAGTCAAACTTAAAAAATTAAGCAAACAAAGCCATATTGTGATAATTTCGAGAACATGAAATACAAATCCTTCAAACATTATTATACACGTGCGGCAGTTACATGGTAGCTACTTCTCGGTGTTTATAGACTAATTTGCCTTCTTTCGTTTCCTAGTTCACCGATAAGTCTAATTGTCTAAAATCTCTATATGTAGACATCATGTTGGAACAAAATTTAATCCAACACTAAACAAACATTTTAGAATTAGAAAATAAGATCCAACCAACAGTATAATCAATATTGTATTTTAAGAATAACAGAGTAAATATCAGAATTCACGAATTGTCTCAAGAATTACATTTGTGTTTATAGTTCTCGTGCATGTCTTTTCTTCCTCTTCACTTCAGAAAAATTACAGTACCTAGTACCTGAAAGAGTTTAAATTTGCTCGTACATTTCTAGAATTTTTCGCATGATAGTTTATATAACAACTCGGTATGTTTAATTTTTTGAACAAATGACTCTCGTAATTTTTAATTACATTTATTAGGACAAAAATACTCTTTAACACATCATTTTTACCATTAGAGTTTTATTGATCATTGTAATTTGCATTTCTTGTTGAGATATAAATTATTATTGGGTCACCTCCTAATACTTTAAGCTTTTAGAAGAATTGATAAAATATCATGATATCTAATAATTAAACGTATTTGAAAGAATTGGTAAACTAACATTTCTAAATCTTGTATAATTATAATATAATCCAATGATTTAAAGTTTAAAGTCAGTTTCTTCATTCATTTTCATAAAAATAAAACATTGTCCCAAGAAAAACAAATCAAATAATTAAACGGTAATCATAATCCGCCGATTTAATTTTAGTGGCTAAGCAGCAAGTAAGCACGTCGTTTTTTCACCCTGAGTGTAAATTGCCTCTTGAACTATTTGCTTTTTCCCCTTAATAAAAGGCCAAAGAAAAAGAAAAAGAATATATATTATATTATATATATATATATATATCTCAGTGTGAGCCGCCATCCGGTCAAACACACGAGCTTTGACCAAAAAAATAAATATTTTTGTAAGGAAAAAAGAAAAAAGAAAAAAAAAAACTTTTAGTAAGAAGAGGGACAAAAAAATATTTTCCACGGTCAAACCTCCACAAGATGCTTCTGAGAAGGCTCCAACAATACTAAGACCCTTTGGCTTGGGCAATACGTGACCATCTTCTCTTCCATTCTCACACACCTCTCTCTCTCCTTCTTCATCTTCATATTCATCTCTGTCTCTCTCTCCTCTGTTCCCAAAAAACCCAACTCTCTTTCTCTCTCTTCTTTCATGGCCTCTTCGTCAGGGAGCTTGGACACCTCAGCGAACTCGTACCCCAACTTCACCTTCCCCTCCCACCCCTTCATGACCACCTCCTTTTCCGACCTCCTGGCCTCCGGCGGCGACGAGGGCGCCGCTGCTGACACCCACCGCCGCGGACTTTCCGACCGCATCGCCGAGCGCACCGGCTGGGGCGTCCCCAAGTTCAAGTCTTTCCCTCCTCCTTCTCTCCCCATTTCCCCGCCCTCTGTTTCTCCTTCTTCTTACTTCGCCATCCCCGCTGGCCTCAGCCCCGCCGAGCTCCTCGACTCCCCTGTTCTCCTCAACGCTTCCAACGTAAGATTATTCAACGATATATGTATATATATATGTATATGTGTCTGTATATATATGTTTTTTTGGTTGTTTTAAGTTGTTGGGTTTGTGTTTTTCTTGGTTTTTAAGCATGGGGTAGCGACTATTTTTAGTGTTCAACGATTGGACTTTCCTAAGGTCTCATCATGTTTTTTGTCCAAATTTGTGTTTTTTTTTCCCCAATCAATAAAAATAAAAAAAAATCGTGTTCTTTTTTGGTTGTTTCTGTTCAGATTCTGCCGTCTCCAACAACAGGATCATTTGCAGCTCAAGCCGCCAATTGGAAGAACCATCAACAAAGTGTCAAACAGGAAGACAAAAACTTCTCAGATTTCTCTTTCCAGACCCAAACAAGGCCTCCGGCATCCTCGTCCTCCTCCTCGATCTTTCAATCTTCAAACACCTCAGCTGAACACGTAAGTAAAAGTTCCCATTATTCCCACCTTCAAATTTGTCTCAAAATTTCCGATTTAATTTGTTCTAACTGTTGCCTTTTGGTCACAAAAAAAACAGACATGGACTAATTATCAGGAACCCGCCAAGAAAGATGTAAAACCCGAATTCGACAACAACAAAGTTGGTAATTTCCAATCTGAGTACAACAACAATCATCCACAGCAGACTCAATCCCTGAGCAGGAGATCAGACGACGGGTATAACTGGAGAAAATACGGTCAGAAACAGGTGAAAGGAAGCGAAAACCCGAGGAGTTATTACAAGTGCACGTACCCGAATTGCCCGACTAAGAAGAAGGTGGAGAGGTCATTGGACGGCCAAATCACTGAGATTGTTTACAAAGGAAGTCACAACCATCCCAGGCCTCAGGCCACTAGGAGGTCATCGTCGTCGTCTTCGGCTTCTTTGCTTGCGATTACGAGCTCTAACTTCGCAAACACCGAAATCCCGGATCAGTCCTACGTCTCACAAGGCAACGGGCAAGTGGATTCCTCCGTTGCCACGCCGGAGAACTCGTCGATTTCGATCGGGGACGATGAGTTTGAGCAGAGCTCGCAAAAGACCAAATCGGGAGGAGATGACTTAGATGAAGATGAGCCTGATGCCAAGAGATGGTAAGTTTGTCAAATGATTTTGTCACAATTCTCAGTATTTTTCTTAATCTGATATGGTTTCGTGGTGGATATTTGTTGGAATTCTACTTATGAATTTCCGATTAGTCCTCTTTTTAATGAATGTTTATTCTTTTCAGGAGAAGAGAAGGTGAAAATGAAGGCATTTCAGCGCCCGGGAGTAGAACCGTGAGAGAGCCGAGAGTCGTGGTTCAAACCACAAGTGACATCGATATACTAGACGATGGGTACAGATGGAGAAAATATGGGCAGAAAGTGGTCAAAGGAAATCCAAATCCAAGGTAAAAAAAAAAAAAAAAAGGCCTCAAACTTTGTTCTTCATTCCTTTGTAAACTCTCAAAATATGGTTTCTTCTTTAATTTTTGGTATCATGATTAACATTATTGCAACTATTATTGCACTACTTATTTTTCGCCTCTTTTGTCTCTGACTCGCATTATTACTAGTCTATCTTCTTGTTGGGACCATTTTCCCTGGAATCTAGTTATAATCTAGTTATATATGTGTATATATAAATAAATGAATTTAAATATACAAAGGTGTTTCTCAGCTTGTGCACTTTTCTAATAATAATGTGGTAAACTTACACTACTTGTTGCAGGAGCTACTACAAGTGCACAAACCCGGGATGTCCAGTGAGGAAACATGTTGAGCGAGCATCACACGACCTCAGAGCAGTGATCACCACCTACGAAGGGAAGCACAACCACGACGTCCCTGCGGCGCGTGGCAGCGGCAGCCATTCAGTCAACAGGCCATTGCCAAGCAACACCGCCACTGCCGCCACCACAAACAACAACAATGCAGTGATCACAGCATTAAGGCCTTCGGCCATGGCTCACAACAACAACAACAACACTACTAACATTCACCACCACTCCGCTAACAACGGCGCTCTTCAGAGCCTAAGGCTACCGAGCTCGGAGGCGCAAATGCCCTTCACCTTGGAGATGCTGCAAGGCCCGGGTGCGAGCTTCGAGTTCGGAGCAGGGTATGGGAACTCCCACGGCTCTTACATGAGTACTCAGTCTCAGCTCACTGATAGTGTCTACTCCAAAGCCAAGGAAGAACCGAGGGATGATAATTCGTTCCTTGAATCTTTACTATGCTGAAGAAGGGGCAGAAATACAATCAGAAACAAATAATAATAAGAAGCATCATCAGCAGGTCTTCATCAGGTCGATTCGATTCATTGGATTTTTGTTTGTCATATGTATTGTATATTTCTTTTTGTTCTTTGAAATATTACAAGTATTGGTTTGTGTATATCTCCCAACAGTGTATGGTATAGGGGTGGGTTTGCTACAACTAAATTTTTTTATTGTTTTGAGGCTTCTTCTTGACTCCTAAAGAAAGGAGATCCCTCAATTCACCTTTTTTGTTTCACACGTGGTTGTGATTTTTCAATTCTAGTAAAAGATAGAAAGTTGCCCTTTTAATTTCTTTTCCCAGCAAAAACATATTGTACCATTTCAATTTATATGATACGAACTCAAAAATAGGTTGTAACTAGAATTTTTAAGTCAGATCTAAAATTTTAGTTTTCTAAAAATTCAACTCAATTTAAATTCTATCTAAGACTTCGATATTTAATTTTAAATTAAAATTTTTATCTCAATTTTTATTTTTATTTTTAAATTTTTTTTAAAAATTAATAAAAATTATATTAAAATTTAAAATTTTTAACCCAATTTAAGAGGACCTAAAATTTTCAATTCTATATATTATTTGTCCAATGGAGCGCAATAAATTGCCATGAAAGTTCCTTCAGCTTCTGGAACGGGAGGTGGGGCCCGATAGTATTTTCAAGCTTTTTTCTTGGCCGTAGTGAGGTCGTTTTTTGGATAGAGACTAATTGAGAGGTTTGAACGAGTCAAAGAAGTCGAGCTCTTTTTTTTTTTTTTTTTTTTTTTTTTTTGCTTAACTTGGTGCACAAGTTGCACAAGCAAAGTCTAAGGTCAACTTTTGCGTTCCCTTATTGATCTTTCCGGGTAGCTCCATGTGGGGCCCTCCTCAATCAGTACGGATTTACCCCCTTGTCCTGGTTTTCATACCTTGTTGTTGGAAAAATTGAGGGGGTAAAATTGTGACACGTGGGCTTTAAAAAAGAGATGAAAGCCAAAAAAAAATTAAAATAATAATAATAATAATAATAATAATAATGGAGGGACCCTATCCGGTGTCTGGGGGTTGCCTACCGACCGACCAAGCAATGCCTATCCTCTTTTTTTGTGCTCTTTTTAATTAATTATTTAATAAATCAAAATTTTTCTATGAAGATTAATATTTTTGTTTATTTAATTGTGGTGCAAATTGGCTTTTCCTTTTGGCCTTTTTAAGATTTTCCCTTAAGTCCAATTTTTTAAGAGTTCGTTAATCTAGAACTGTTTAGTGGGGTAACTTACAATTGCTGTGTACGGCAATGTGTCACTGCCTATTTCTGTGGTTTGTTTGTTTGTTTTCCCTCCTTTTTTGACCTAAGAATTACATAATCATCAGAATGCAAGGACGTCACCCCTTGGATCAAATATGGATTATACACAATGAATGAACAGTGTGAGAATTTTTTTTTCATTTTTATGCTAATCACTTTGCATTTAAGCTCATTTAATGTCGTGCGTTAACTGTCATTTTCCTGGAGTGAAAGTTCCAAGATTTGTGCCGGGGAGTATCACCCAAAGTTTACGTTGGTTCAAGGTTTAAAAATATTGATGCAACTTATAAGATGTTTGGTAAATAAGTTTGAGTTAAAATTTTTAAATTTAAGTTGGTTGATTTTTTAAAAATTAGTTATAAATTTTATTAATTTTTTAAAAAATGATATAAAAAATTTGAGTTTAAACTTGTTTGCCAAACGAGTCTTTAGGGTGTATTTGGTTGGGCGGATAGAGAGAGAGGAGTGGAGGGAGAGACCCAGAGGTGGAGGGAAAGTCCCATTTCATTGTTTGGTTAAAAGGAAATGAGGAGAGAGAGGAGAGGTTGAGGGAGAATTTCTCTCTTTTTTAGCCCACCACCATAACGCATCATTTCATTAAAGAAAGAATGCAAATTCTCCTTCCTCTATTCAATTAAAAAGACAATTTTATCCTTAAATTTTTTTTAAAAAGAACATATTATAAATGAATAATATAGTAATTAATTAAAAAACTATTAGCCATCATTTTATCTCTTCTTCCCTCCTACCAAACAACACGAGAGATTCCTATAATTTTCTCTATCCTTCACATTCTTCATCTCTCTAACACTCTCCATCCCTCCTCCTATCCATTCCTCCTATCAAACATAGCCTTAAGGAAAATGGAGTTCAAATTACAAGTATAAATTATATGTGTGTGTAAATATATATATAGAAGCAAGATTGGAGACGAAGAATTTAACTCATGCTTTCCACTTATTTACTACTTGCAAAACCAAACATCCGCTACCACTAATGGAAGATGATCTAGCTGCATTCAAAAACCCAATTAAAATAAGTAGATTATCCAAGTGGTGAAGGGCAGACATCAAAGTAAAAATACACACAAAAACATGCATTTTAAGAAAATTAAAGAACTGATAAATAACGAATTGTAGAACCTAGTACATATACGTTGATAAAATAATGAGTGAATAAACAAAAAACAACAGATCTAGAAATATCTTACAAAAAATAATCTTAAAGCAAAACAAGATTCAATGAATGGTCTCGGTCTCCAGACCTAAATAACTTGACGGAGAGGTTGTCAAGGTTGATCTCTGTGAATCTGGAGCCTCTAATCTCTAAGTTAACGAACCTCCTTCTTAGAGCCGGAGCCCCATTGAAGTAATCGCTCAACGATGGAGTCGAAACCACTAAGACCACGACGCAGCAGATCGGGATAGGATCTGTAGAAAGTCGTCGAGATCGGCCGACATGCGGCTCACCTCAAGCTTCAACATCGCGGCAGCAGAGATCGCGATTGGCCGAAGAATGAGGTGAAAAGGAGAGAGAGACAAGGCTTGTCGAAGAAGGATGAGAGAGAGGGAAGAGAACGACAGGAGACGAAGGGGAGAGAGAGCGAGAGAGGAAGACGACCGGTGAGGGAGGAAAGGGAGGAGAGAGATCGGATAGAGAAGAAGAGAGGGAGAGAGAATTGAAGAGAGAAAAAAAATTGAAAATAAAAAAGTGCGGGTTCAAACAAAGATATATATATACACATGGATAAAATGAGAAATTCAAACTGTAAATTATAAGAAACTAAATTAAAAAAAATATGAAATGGTAAAATTATTGATTTTAAAATTAGAGACAACAAAATTACAAGGAGGGGTCCAAATAATAGTTATTTCCCTAGTTTTCTAATTTTTGTCCCCTACTAAATGACAGCAAAACGTTCCCAATATTCGTTTAGAGAAAGAAGAAACCAGATTTTGGCGGGAGAAAGAAGCGTCTTTCCATATTAGCCTCGCAACATCCTTGAATTTGCAAATCCTACCACCTCTCGGCTCTTCCTTCCAAGTTCAAAGCTTGATAAAAAAGAAATCATCTTTCTTGATTCACGGGCAGGTTGAAACCTCAAATCCTGAGGAGCATTCTCTTAAGAATCATCTCCTTCGGGGTTCTATTTCTCGCCGTCAGTTTCGCCTTCCTCATCACCTTCACCGGTGGTCACTGCTGCTCCACCGGCGACCTCTGCCTCTTCCCTGAGAACAATTACCTCTCCGGCGTGGCCGAAGTGTGTCTGCGCCCCCGCGGCCCGGACTTCTGGCAGCGGAGAGTCGTCGACTATTACTCTTCCATCTTCCAAGACGTGATTCCCGAGGGTTTCCTTTCCCCTAATTCCAAGGTCCTCTGCGTCGAAACCCTAGCCAAGAGGACGTCGTGGTTCTGAGAGAGATCGCCGTGCTCGACTCCATTGGAATCTCCAAGAAGGCCTCTCCGCCGTTGACCGTCTCCGGTGAAGCCCACCGCCAGCCGTGCGATGACGAGACCTTCGACTTCGAGTTCTCCGGCAATGGCCATCTGGAGCGGTCGATTCGACCGGCGGATTACGCTTCGGAGGTCGATCGGACTCTGAAGCCCTGTGGAATCTTTGTGGTTCATACCAATTCAGCTCAAGATTCGTACAGCTTCAATTCTTTTTTTGATCTGTTTAATTGATGTAGGCTGATCAGGACTAACGAAATCGACGGTCTGGATTCGCCGTCGATTCGCGAGATCGTCATGAAGAAGAAAGATACTACCAAAAAACCTCGTCGCCGTGGCAGTAATGATAATAAGTGCTCTGTTCCGGTGTATAAACGGTACATAATCGCCAATGCGGAGTCGTTGATTGAAGAAGAGCCATTGAAGCCATGGATCACATTGAAAATGAACATGAAGAATGTTAAGTACCTTCCTTCAATGGTGGACATAAGCGTTAAACAGAGGTACATTTACGTCGATGTCGGAGCTCCAAATTACGCTTCAAGCATAGGAAATTGGTCTCAAAAACAGTATCCGAAACAAAGCAAGAGCTTTGATATTTACGCGATCGAAGCCGATAGGGCGTTTCACGGCGAGTGCTAGGAGAAAAGAGGGGTAATTTTCTTGCCCTACGCTGCTTGGATCAGGAACGAGACTCTTTTCTTCGAGATATCGAGAGGCGGTGCAGCCAATAAAATCGGGAAAGAGAAGAAGAAGTGGAGAGGAATGGGGAGGATCCATCCGGTGATGCCTTCGATGAGCTACATGCGCGACGTGGACAGGATTCAGGGCTTCGATTTAACGGCGTGGCTGAAGAAGACAGTGTCATGAAGCGATTTTGTGGTGGTGAAGATGGACGTGGAAGGGACCGAGTTTCATCTGATTCCGAGGATGATTGAAACCGGAGCAATGTGTTTGGTCAATGAGATGTTTCTGGAGTGCCATTACAACAGATTACAGAGGTGTTGCCCTGGTGAGAGAAGTGTCAAGTTCCAGAATACGTATGATGAATGCTTGGAGTTGCTCAATTTGATCAGAGAAAATGGAGCTCTTGTGCATCAGTGGTGGTAAATATTTCTTTTCCCACTTGAATATACATACTTAATTGTTGATACATACGCTGCATATTCTTTGTATAGCGAGAAGTTTCATTTTACATTTTCAAAGGGACAAAATAAATGGAACACGTTCTATGTTTTCTCCCATTCTCTTTTCTGTGTTCATGTTTTCTTTCTATGGTTGGTTGATTGGCAAAAAAAGAAAAATACTAGTTTATTTTTTGTATGAAAACATAAAAGAGGGAATTGAAAGTGTAAACTAACATGATATCACAACACAGAGGTTCCGAGTTGGAATCTCTGTAATTGTACTTTTTAATCTCTTTATTATCATTCACGTGTTAGGTCTAAATTATTATTATTAGTTCATCTCCTAATAGCTTAAGCTTTTGGGATTAGTCGATTAACTAACATTGCATACGCATTTTAATAGGAATTTTCTCATCAAATATAAAAAGTGGAGATGATTTTCATAAGACTTGTAATTTTCAACATTCTTAATTCAATGTCCAAATCCCCTTCCTCTATATACAAAACTAGAACAAAAAATAAAATAAAATAAAAGTAAGCACTCTTTAGACTGTACAAATTAATATATTTGTGGGCATTTCATAAAGACAAAATATGGACCGTGCCTGGAATGACCAAATTGACCAATGTCCGTGCCAAGTTAATTGGTCAAAGGTCTTAACGTATAATGAGGAAAAAAAATACAATTGCCTCTCGTTTTTTTCTCTATGGTTTCCATTTGTCTCTCAATATCCCCCTAACGGTCTCTCCCATGCAACAACAATAGCATTGTCTCTCTTTCCTCCCCGTTGCTTTCTCTCATCTTTTCTGCAGCTTCTCAAAAACCAAAAACCATAGGGGGTTCTTGTGACCATCCTTCTGTTATGCTCCAAGATTCGAACAGCCCGTGCGGGATCCGATGCAAATCGGTGTGGCTGATCAAGACGAGGTCGCTACCTCCTACATTTGCCATGCTCTTGATCACATCAACTCCAGTGGTCTTTGGTTTGGAGATGACCCTCTTGCCTTCTCTGTCCCATTGTTGTTGCTACAGCTTTCCCTCATCTCAATCTTCACCCGCTCCATTTACTTCCTCCTCAAGCCCTTTGGCCAACCCTCTATTGTTTCTCAATGTCTCATAAGTTTAATCTCCTTTTTTTTGTGTGTTTTTTTTTTTAAGTTTTAATCTTGTTTGAAGATTTGTTATTTTCATGACGTTTTTGATGTTTTGCTTTCACCAGGGTGGTGCAGTTTTCGGCCCTTTAATCATAGATGCAACTCGAAATTTGCAACCAAAGTATTCCCACCTAAGGGGAAAGCTTTGGTTGAGACTTTATCGGTCTTTGGATTCATGCCTTTCATGTATTTAATCGGGGTGAAGATGGACCCCAACATAGTTTTAAGATCAGGTAAGAGAACCATAGCCATAGGATTCTTAGCCTTCTCGATTCCTTATGTGCTGGCAGGATTCATCGCCTTCCTCCTTAAGCATTTTGTGTCTTTGGATCATGATGTTTAGAGTGCCCTCTCACTCGTTGTTACAATACAGTCCTTAACGTCCTTCCCCAGTATTGTTTGCTTTCTTGATGAGCTCGGGATCCTTAATTTGGAGATCGGACGCCTAGCTTCTTCTTCTTCAATAGTATGTGATGTGTGCTATTGGTCTATTGTAGCCGTGAAGTTTGTTCCACATTTAGCTTCTCACAAGTCTATAATAATGTCTATCGGGTACTTATCCTCAGTTGGCCTACTTTTTGTGTCCATTTTCTACGGAATCCGACCGGCAGTTTTATGGGCAATTCGACAGACCCCTGAAGGAGAACCCGCCAAGGACATATATGTTTTTGCTGTTCTGGTGGCCTTAATGGTATACAGGTTTATCGGTGAAGTTGTTGGTTTGAATGCTTTTGTTCCGTCTTTTCTTCTGGGTTTGGTCATCCCAGACAGCCCTCCACTTGGAGCTGCTTTGGTAGAGAAGCTTGATTGCTTTGTCTCGGTGCTACTCATGCCCATCTTTTTCACCGTGTGTGGACTGAGGATGGATATTTTTGCCATTCAACAGTTTTAAGAATGTCGGCGTCATTCAGTTAACTTTTTTCGTTGCCTTCTTCGGAAAGATTATTGGAGCTGTACTGCCTCCTCTCATGGATGCTCTCTCGCTTGGCCTCATCATGAACGCAAAAGGCGTAGTTGAACTCTTCACGTTGACGTCTTAGAAGGCCGAAAACGTGCGTAAACTGTCTATATCCATGTCTTCTGTTTCCCTTCTTTCTAATGTGACTTAAGTTTTTGATAAAATAGGCTGGTCTAAAAGCCTGTTAGCCTGTTTGGTACACAGTTCAAATCTTTCTCTTTTTTTTTTTTCTCAAGAGTGTTTTTTCTCAAAAAAATTTAAATTTTCTGTTCGAACCTAAACTTCAAATGCTTTCTGAGTTACGGCTTACTAAATTATCAGTTGTTGGAAATTTGGCGTAGCTTTTAACTTTAATCATATATTAATGTGCAGGTTGTGAACGACAAATGCTTTGCTATTATGATGGTCTCTATGCTGATTGTGACCGGAGTTGTGTCACCTATTGTTAAAGCCCTCTATGATCCTTCAAGTGTTTCCTTGCATACAGAAGGAGGACTATTTTACACCACCGGCCGGGTGAAGAACTTCGAACGCTAGCTTGCGTCCACAGGCAAGAAAATGTCCCGGCAATCATGGACCTCATTGCAGCCTCCAATCCCACCAAGGAGAGCCCCATTAACTTGGTCGTCCTCCACCTTGTAAAGCTCATGGGCCGAGCTTCTTCGCTTCTTGTCCCCCATCAGTCGCTCGAAAAGCCATCGCAGTACCCTTCCTAATCCGAGCAGATCTTCAATGCCTTCAAGAAGTTCGGAAAACACTACAGCGATCATATGTCAGTGCATTGCTTTGAAGGCGTTTCTCTCTATGCAACAATGCACAATGATGTATGTTCTCTGGCGATTGACCTTCATCATCATCCCTTTCCACAAGCTCTGGATAAGCGGGACGGTGGTGGAGACCTCTCACTCCTTTCGGCACATCAACAAGAACGTGCTTGACAAGGCTCCTTGCTCCGTCGGGGTCCTTATCGACCGGGGCAATCCCCAGAAGTTCCTCACAACCCTTCGAGTAAACAAATCGTTGTACCGAGTAGCAGTGCTCTTCTTTGAGAAGCTGATGACCGAGAAGCGCTGGCGTATGCAGGATGCATGTTGAAGCATTGGAACGTCTGCACCACCCTGTTCTGCTTCTCATCTTCGGACGAGATCGTGGGGGGAAGCGCGTCCCTCGACACGGACATCCTGAGCAAGTTCAGGCTGAGCGCGTTCCAAACGAGAGAGTGTCGTTCAAGGAGGTGACGATGGGCGACAGACAGGGAGTGTTGGGCGTGTTGAGGCCATTGGATGGCTGTTCGTCGGGAGGAGGCATGAGGAGTCGTGGCTGATGTCGGAGCTCACAAAATGGAAGGAACATGGAGAGTTGGGGATGATAGGAGAGATACTTGCGAGTTTTGATATCATAATTAGTGCTACGATTTTGGTAGTGCAACAACATACCAGAGTTTGGGGACTGCGAGTCCTGAGGAATCCTTGGTTTGAAAAGAGAGAGTACTAGACAGGATCTTTGATGTGGTCCTCTTTTTTTTTTTTTTTAATACATTATAATATGTACAGCTTTAGATATAGTATTGGTCAAATTCATTACTAAACAAATAACTCTTTATTTGGTACCTAAAAGTTTCTTCCAGTGTAGATTACATGAACTCAGATAGAACAGAAAAGTACTCAGATACCCAAATAAATAAAAAAAAAAAGAATAACAAAAGCAACAAACAGATAATGTAACTACTCTTTTCTTTTTGCCTTCTTCCATGAATTCATGCTCATCTAGCATAGTATAAGCACTCGATAACAGATGAATACTCGTTAGTGTGTGTGTGTGTGTTTGTGAATTAGAATGAGTTTACTTTGCTATGATTAATTGTGTCTGTTTATTCTCTACCTCTTCCCCATATACACAAACAATGCAAGGTGCCATATACATATATACTGATATACATTGTAAAAGGCAATATCTTTTTTTTTTTTTTTTTAATAGGAAAATGAGACTTTATAACGAGCAAAATCAGCCGTTGCAAACAGAAATATCTCTCAAAGGAAATAAAAATATAATGGCTAGACAGAAACAGACGTCTCTTTTATTAGAGCACAAATTAGATACGTAAACTTTCCTTAAAAAAATAATAACTAAGCAATTAGACAACTAAACCATTAGTCTTTTCTTCTTTCGGAAAGATTAGTAAATTCTATTTTTTTATGATAAAATCATGTAAAATTATTAGGAGATCGGGTGTATTCATCTACTAAATATACGACATTCAGTTATTTTATTAATGTCAGCTATATGTTATTTTATCTAATTTGGATAATTAGACAGATTAATGTATGAACATGTCTAATACAATGCTAAAAGGTTGGTCAATGGTAAATTTTAGCATTTGGATGAAAAAAGTACTCTCCAATGTAGTGTTATATTTGATGCTAAATTTATCAGATGTTAAATTTTATGGTAAATTTACCACAAAATATAACCAATATCAAATTTAATATTTGATTTTTATTAGTTGTTGACTTTATTTTTGTCATGTAATTATTACAGCAATTTTATTTTTAAACTATTTATATACTAGATGTTCATTTTTACAAGTTTCAAAATACAATAATAATTATAAAAAAATATATACATTAGAACATAAATTAAATAATGATATTTTTCATATTTTTTCAATAACAAATATAATATTGGAATGACTCAATATATTATCAGAGATAGTCTAACATACAAGTGATGACGTTATCTATTACAAAAATCCTATTCAAAGGGAATAAAGAACGTGTAAATGTCATTTGAGAAAGAGAGTCAAACAAAACAAGTGGTCATTCAATTATTAACGTGACTTCCTACAGAGAGCTTCGGTCGTCAAAACTCCGAAAACTCGTAAATAATTTTAGCCCCATTAATCCGCATCATCCTCTCCACCACACCCCCTCTCTCTCTCTCTCTCTTTCTGTGTGTTTGTTCTTTCGTTTCTGTGAATTGTAATTGAATTCAGTTAGGTCGATCGAGGCAGCAAACCAAAAGCTTGAGCTTCAAAACTCGTCATAAACAATATTATTACAAATCCGCAATGAATGAGGCAGTAGTTTCTCCTCTAATTGTTTGCATGGATTACAAAGATGCAAGATCAGGAGGTATCTTCTATGGCGAAAGTCCTTTCGATTACCCTTCTTCTGTCCTTTTCTTACAGCTCTCCATTTCTGCCCTTCTCACCTCCTTCCTCCAACTGCTTCTCAACCCACTCGGTGAATCTGCTTTCATTTCCCAGATGCTCGTACGTTCCATCTCTCTCTCGCTCTCTCTTCCATTACCGACATTTATGATTTCGATGAACAAACGTTGTTAAAGATTACTATGTTTGATACGTCATGAGCGTTTACAAGAAAAAAAACTGACTGAACTGACTGACTAATTAAGTTTTAGGTGTTCGATTTCTATGATCACCAGGTGTTTGTTTATATGCGCCAATGGGGGGTTTTTAGTGCCCTTTTGTTCCAACTCTGTGATTGTTTCGATTGACGTAACAAGGTAGGTGTTGTACTGGGACCATCCGTTATTGGAAGAGACAACTTGATCGTGGCGAAAGTGTTCCCGCGGACCAGTTTTTATGTCAGCGAAACGTTCGCCTTCTTCGGTTGCATGTTGTTCATGTTCCTCGTGGGAGTTAAGATCGATTTGAATTCGGTGAAGCACTCGGGAAGAAAGGCCTTGCGATTGGCTTATGTTGTTTCTTTCTTCCTTTGTTGCTGAACACCTCCGTGGTGGTACTTCTGCAGCGGACAGTGAAGATGGATCCCATTTTGCAAAAGTCCATCATCAGCATAGCGGTCTTTCAGTCCTCGAGCCGTCACAACATGTCTTTTAACCGATATGAAGCTCCTAAACTCGGAGCTTGGACGCTTAGCTGTGTCTGCATCATGATCAGCGGGATGTTGTCTTGGTGCGGTCTAATTTGGGCATTCACCATGAGGCAAAGCTCGTTTGGAGGGAACAAAGCTCTGCCATTTGTGGCTTTAAGCTTGTGCTTCGTGGTGATTCTAGTAGTATTCCTCATGAGGCCAATAATGCGCTCCATGGTTAGACATACATACAGGTGTAGACCAATTAAAGAGAGATACATCTTTACTTCTTATGGTCTTTTGTTGTGCATTCCTTTGTGAGTTAATTGGTCAGCATTTCAGACTGGGGCCTATGATTTTGGGGCTGGCCGTGCCGGATGGGCCGCCACTGGTATGGGCGCTGGTCGATAAGCTAGAGTCTTATGTGTCGATTCTGTTGCTGGGTTATTTTGTGTTCAGCGGTGCTGCGATGGATGTAAGCTCTGTGTCGATGAAGACTTTTGGAGTAATTTGGCTCTTGGTCATCTGTAGTTTCTTTGCCAAACTCAATGGGGCCATGGTGCCTTCGCTCTTATGCAAAATGCCCTTGGTCGACGCCCTGTTGCTGGGCCTTGTCGTGGGCGCCCAAGGCATCACTGACATCCTCATATGGCAACATGGCATGATGCTTCGGGTAATGATCAACTCGCTCATCAACTTTTCCTCGACTCTTCTGCCAGGGTTTACAGCTTGTAATAAAATACTTGAATACCCTCTCAGTAATGAATCCATGGTCGAAATAATTTTGAATTTTTTGGAGAATATCAAGGAGCTTGATATGTAAGACAAATCACAGGAATGCTTTTGGTAAATGAGATTACAAATGGAAAACATCTCATTTTTTTTCACGATTGTTTTTAATTATTCTCTTGTACCAATTTCCCTCCTTTTCGAAAGACCAAAAAAAAAAAAAAATGCCAGTAAGTTAAAATAATTAGGTGATAATTAACTTGTGCATTTGCTTTTATGAATATGATCTTCTCTTGCAGCTGATCGACCAACAATCCTACAGTATCATATGGTCATATCAACCGTGGCATTAACGGGAATAATAACACCCATCGTAAAGAAGCTGTACAACCCCACCAAGCGTTACACTTCCAGCAAGGGAAGCACCATGGAGTACGCCTCAGCACATAACACAGAGCTCCGCCTGCTCGCTTGCGTCCATCGCCAGGAGAACACTCCGTCCCTCATCCTCCTCCTCGACGTCTCCAACCCCACCACCAAGAGCCCCATCTGCTGCTACGTCGTCCACCTCATCCCACTTGCTGGCCGGTCCACCCCACTCCTCATAATGCACCGCCCTGGCTGCCGAAGCTCCTTCCACTCCAACCTCTCTGACCACATCATCAATGCCTTGCAGCTCTTCGAGCAGAACAACCACGGCAAGGTCATCATGACCGCCATCACCGCCATGGCCCCTTGCGCCAGCATGCACGACGACGTCTGCTCCCTTGCACTCAAGAAGCGGGCCTGCATGGTCATCATCGCTTTCCACACCTCCACTCTCACGGCTGATAACAGTGAGGCTCTAACCACCAACAACCCTCCTAGGACAGTCAACCTCAACATCCTCAGGAAAGCGCCCTGCTCTGTCGGCATCTTGGTTGACCGCAGTGACGGCGACGCTGCCGTTAAACCCTTGTCCCCAAAGGACACTTACTCTGTCGGGGTGATATTCATCGAGGGACCAGACTACTGGGAGGCGTTGGCATACGCAATGCGGATGGGGGAAAAGCCCAACGTCAGCATCACGGTCATCCGTCTGGTTACCGATTTCACTGACTACGCACGGCTTGATTTGGTCATGGTGGACAAATTTAACACTTTTCTTAAGAGCAGTACTAGTAGTGGTAGTATTAGTAGCGCCAAGAAGAGGCATTCTTACAAGGAGAAGGCAGTGAAGAACAGCTTGGAGATGATAAACGTGATTCGGTCGATGGATAATCATTCGTACAGCATGATATTGGTGGGGAGACGGCATTGGAGCGAGTCACCACTGTTTGCAGGGCTGACGGAGTGGACTGAGTACCCGGAGCTGGGATCGATAGGGGACGTGCTGGCGTCGATGGGGTATACTAACAACCAATGCTCGCTGTTGGTGGTTCAACAACACGCATTTGAAGAGGTGAAAGTCACAGATGGCCCCAAGTATCATGTTATGGTGGCGATGGATAGCCCGGTGTCTGTTCGGGATGCATCACCAGGCCATCATCTTGACTTGAGTGGTAGTACAGTGAGGCCGCCGGTACCCTCGGTTGTTATGGAAACAAACAGAAAATCGAGAGGTTCAAGCGTGTGAAGTTGTATGTACAGATAATTGGATCGTTATACTTCTTTGAGAGGGGGCAAAAAGCAAAAAGCAAAAAGAAAAAAGAAAAAGAAAAACCTACACGATATCATTATGTAGCCTTGTGTGAAAATTATTACTGCTGTTAGAACTTAAGAGATGCATTATTAACATGATCAGGATGTAATTTGCTCTCTCTCTTTCATTTCAAATTTGTACAAATTTGTGTAGACGATTTTTTTTTTTTTTTTTTGTTTTTTTATTTTGTAGATGTACTACATACATTATATCTAATCTCTTTCCTGTCAATTTAGCCTATTGAGCTAACATATAAGTTTCATTTTTTCTTCTTTTCAAGTTCTAACATATAAGTTTCAAAATATAAGGTTCTAGCAAGCAAAAAAAAAAAAAAAAAAAAAAAAAAATCAAAATATAAGGGCCGGCCTGATCAAGGAGCTAGGGAAAACAATGTATATTCCTTCCTAATCTCCAATGGTGTACTAAATTAATGTGTTAATAATAATTTTTTTATATGGAAAATTGACGATATTCTTGTAATATATGGCCGATATTATTTTTTAATTAATAGGCCGCTGCTCATTTTTTTGGTTAATCAATCCGGGAAAGAGAGGAAGACGAGGCTTTGGAGTTTGCCATCACCAACCGAAAACGACAATCCACAAACCCACAACTGGATAGAGCAACCCGAAACGATGCCGGTGATGAAACACGAATGAATTCGCGAGCAAAACCTCCACAACAATGACGATGACAAGAGGTTTACGACAATGATAGCGTGAGCTTAGGCTCGTGGAGGCTAGGGCATAGAGAGGGGAAGGGGATGAGATCAAATGCAATAAAACCCTAGTTTTTATCTGGTATTTTTTTTAATGTTGACTGAAAAATCAATGAATGATCATTGATTTATCATAGTCAATTATCGATATAGTATTATGATCAATCATTTAATCACTGATTCACTAAATTAATAATCAATTATTGATTGACCATTTTAGAAAAAATGATCATTTTTCTAAATTTTAAAAGCTTTTGTCATTTGTTAAACAGAATGTTTGAAAAGGACCATTTAGCTATAAATTCCTTTTTATATTTAAATGAAAAAGGTATTCATTAGTAGAGTGGAGGTTATTGTGTCAAATTTATTATATGCTAAACTTGATGATAAATTTCGCACCAAATATGATCAACATTAATTTTTTGTTTGATTTTTATTTGTTGGTTTCTCGACTTTTCTATCTGATCACTACACTCTTGTCATTTTTAAATTATTTAGATACTAAAACTTAATTTTTATGAATTTTAAAGCTTAATAATGACAATAAAAACGTGGATTTAACATTTGAAATAACATTATATATTGGAGCATATATCTCAAATTTATTATTTATAATTTATTATTTTTCTTATAATAAATATAACATGATCATATAGAGATTGGTCTAATGCGCTTAAGTTTAATGCCATTGGGAAGAAGGTTGGGTGGGATTTGCGTGAGTTGTTGGTTCAATCCTACATGCACTCTTTTGTTTTTTTATCTATGTATATTTTAGGATGGCACTTGCCATCTTTTTGTTTGGGTTAATTACATAGTCATACCTCTTAGTTTTAATATATTTTCGACTTGTCCTTCTATGTTTTAAAAACTGCAAAGGTATTTTTTAAATTTGAAAATTTTGTTTTAGTGCATCCATCACGCAATTGTTGGAAGAAAAAAAAAAACTAGGGAAAAGACAAAGATACCCTTAATTAATTTGATCGGTTTTTTTAAGAAAATATATTTTTTCTTGAAAAAATATTTGAAACATATTTTTAATATTTATAAAACATTAAATTCAATATTTTTTTTAATCTGAAATTTGATGTTTTTTAAAAATGTATAAAATATTTAAGAGTATTTTTATATATTATTTCACCTAATTTTTTCCATTCACAAAGCAGATAAAGGGATGAATTTGAAATGAGTTTTTTTTTTTTAATTGAAAGGATATATTTGTAATTTCAAAAAATGGATAGATAAACTAAAACGTATTTAAAATTCTAATGGCTCTAGGAGACATGTCTGTAAAGAAGTCTGGGAAATAATTCCCTTTTATTGCCATCCATGCAACTAGATCAAGTTATATATATGCACCAAATACGCATAAAATGTTAATAATTCTATATTGAACTTTAATTTTTCACTTCTTAAAACTCGGCAAAGAAGTATATAAGGATTCTTCTGAACAAAAAAGAAGGAAAAAAAAGGGGGGGGGGGGGGGGGTGTGTGCGGCGATTTTTTTTCTCTCTCTCTCTATTAACAAATGATCTTGTTGTAGATTAAAGAGATATATCACTCGTGATTAGTTCATGCGATTGTATATCCCACTTTTTAATTAAGATAGGAGTGAGATTTTCTTTTTGCTATTCATCAATAAAAAAAGGAAACTAGAAATGTGTAATTGAAACTCTAAAATAACTTTAAGGAAGTTATTGTATATTACAAGAGAAGCTATGGTATATTATCCATATTTGTTTGTCTAACATTTTGCAAACTGACACTTAAAATTTTTTTTTTATATGTTAAATTGTAATAATCCATTGATTTAAATGTAAAATTCTCAGTAATATTTATATAATTTTAAATTTATAATTCTAAATAGTATCATATTACAAGATTTTAAATAAAATGTTAAAATTTTCGAATCTGTCCGGTTTTTTAACTTGAGATATATATATGTGTGCATATATATTTATTTGTAAAGAAAACATTTCATTGGCTAATTAATCCCTCTCGTTATTTCATCTGAAACACATCTAAAGTTATTTTTCTTTCATGTAATATTTACAAAACCGCACAGGAATTCACAAATGACTGAGCAATGACTGTGCTAAGTATGTATAGAGTTGAACTCACGTACGAAATTATTAAGGGACCCGCCCATTTTGTATTCATGCATGGATATATATATATATATATATATATATATATATAGCCAGCTGAATCAAGTAATAAACCCCAAAATTCTGGAGGAAAAGAACAAACACAAGTGGTGTATGGCTGTAGCCATTAATAGAATTGGGTGAAGATGAATTAATTGAAAGAAGAACAAAATGGTCACCAATCAGCTTCCTCGAGATAAGCCCAACGGGTGAGAAAAAATATTTTATGTAAGAGCATTCAAGTTTGAAATCTAATGACTTAAAAGGTAATATATTATATTAGTAGTTCAGTGATAAAAAATTCGAGTAATGGAGTAATTCTTTTAGGAATTTTAAATGTAAATATTTATTTTCTATCAATCTGATACTTGATGAAGAGTGATTAAGATCACGTCCTCTATGTATCTTTACCGTTAGCACATTTTATGTGGTTAGCGTAACATGCTCCTCGTCAAGGGATAGTACCTGTATATAGAGTTTTTCGATGAATAATCATGTTGACGTATAGAAAGATCTTTTGATAACGGTCAAAGAGACATGTTAACATTGATTGCTCATTTTTCAAAGTAAAAAAATATATATATATATATATATATAAATATATATGAATTATACGTCCCATACCATTCATTGAAAAAAAAAAATGTCACCAACCAAACCAGTGCGTGCAATCACAGCCATGAAAAATGACGAAATGAGGTCATATGATTCATTATGAATTAATGCTATACACCAAAGAAACAATCCCCCATTCAATCATACCATAGCGTGTGTTCTAGCAAGCTTCCAATTTATTTTTCTCTCTTTTTTTTTTCCCCTCCATGTTTAAAACAGCCAAAAGAAAAATAAAACAAAAGAATTAAAATAAAAATAAAACGATATTCCCAAGCTAATAATAATAAAGTCTAGATAGATTGCTAGCTTGGACTAGTACTTGATCTAGACGGCACGTACATGACATGAATGAACTACAAAATTGATGATGTTGAGTTCTCAACAACTAATAGCTAGCTTGGGGACATGGCCAGCCAGGATGGGTCACAGACTTCCCAATAATTAACCACATATAGATACCCTACATATATAAAACTACGTTTTTTCCCCCTTTCTTTCTTTTAATTTAGATCTTATAATATATGAGAATTCTACATTAGCTAGAGACGTATTAAAAGACTTTTGTGTATGATATCTATTTTGAACTATTAGACCTGTTTAATTTTTTATATTAACATGATTTGATTAGAATTAACGTTTAGAAATATTATACATGTTATAATCAGAATAACATCATTTATAACATCATTTTGTCTCTCCTTGAAAATTTAAGATTGTCTTTATTTGAAAAGCCTGAGTATAATTAATTAGGTTAATTTTGGGACATTGTAAGATTATTGACTGAAATTGACCAATGGACAATCAACTTCACCTCCCAATACCATATAGAAATGTATATATAAAAGACTAATATATATATATATATGTGTGTGTGTGTGTGTGTCTCCAATCTAGAGAGATTCAGCCAATAAGTTTCTCCTCCTCCGGAAACTGGAGTTGGACCCGTGAACTCAGATCCTTCTTTGTCCTAACCAATGCTTCTCGAGGCTCGATGCATGCCTTACTTCATTGGGATCTGCCATCTTACTATTTTAATTAATAATGTATCTACTCGAGTAATTAAATTAATTTAAGGCCTAATAGTTTATAAATGCAATCGGTTTTCCTTAAAAAGACCATTCATTAAGTTTACAATATTAATTGATCCTCCAATATAACCAATGAAATAATGCCACCACAAAGACTTCTCCAGTATTTTATGAGTTCAGAACTGTCGTACTTTACCTCTTACATTTTACAAATCGTATTACAAATAATTTACTTAGAAAATCAGATTATTAAAAACCTCCTACTGCCAAAACACATAGAATATTATGTAAGTGCATCATTTCCGAAAACATAATTAAGTTGCAATATTCTAGATAAAACACAAGGGGTTTTTGTTATTATCCCCAAAAAAAAAAAAAAAGGTGTAAAAATTTCAAACTGAAAAAAAATATATATGGAAATATACGATCTACTATTAGCTAGAACCGATGTAGGGGCTTGTGGTGCAAACATTAATTAAAGAATATATAGTATTTGTTAATGTATAGAAGTATGGGGTGAATGTGGGGGAGAAGGAGAAAGAAGGGAATCCATGCGAGAACCAAGTTATACGAAATAAGTCTAATTAAGAAGATTTGCCAGGTTGTTTTGCATTTAATTCTATGTAGCGTGAAGGTGTCGCTATTTGAGAAACTTTTGGATTTACGCTAATAAGATAATACAACCTGGCTATTAAATTATCTCACCGTATAAAAAAGGGGTTGGAGTTTTTGTCCTACATGTATATACAATTGCCATGACAATATATATATATATATATATAGTCCTCAATACATATATATCTATATCTATATTTATATGTTACTCTTTCTCCTCTCAAGAACGAAAATATGTACGTGCTACTTTAATTATTTGATTATTCTTATCTTGTCTCTTAAACTTTAAATACTCTTACTTTATTTTTCAAATTTTGAACTAATCTCCTTTGTTATAATCTATACTAAAAACAGGCAAGAAAAAAAAAAAGGTAGTACTGATCTTTTTATTAGAATTTCGCTTAAAAACTAATTTAAAAAAAAAAAGATTTGGTGATGGCACTTGACTTTCTTTTTTTAACAATTATTTTAATGAAAGGGATTAAAATTCAAAAGATAAAATAAAAGTTTTTAAAGCTTAAAAGATAAAGTGAGGATAATCCTTTAATTTGAGAGGTACAAATAAAATTGATCCTAAAATTATAAAACTTATGTTTAAATGTTTTGGACTTGAGCACTATTTTATGAATTTATGTACTGATGATTGGTTTACTCAATCATATAAATGAAAAATAATTATTAGTCAACTACTCAAAACCATGTTTCTGCGCGATGATAGATGGAGAAAGTTACCAATTATTTTTATTAGTGTCTTGATTATTAAATAGTTTACCTTTGAAGCCAAAGGCATTGCACTAGCTTAAAGAATAAAGGTTTAGCAGCTCATATTTTGAACCTAATAAAGATATATATAAAATATGTAATGCTTCATGCTTGTATATATGTATTTTTCAAAAGTTGTTACCGGCCCGATATTCCCTCTAACTATTTGTTGGTTACTAAAGTGCCTCATATGCTAAAAGCATTTTTCAGTTCATTAGAAAGACATTTATATACATATATATATATATATATATATATTTCTGAACATGCACATAAACTTATAAAATAAAATACCAAAAGTCATGGTCAGCTTTTAATTAAAATTTCCACAAAATTAAGATGAAACCAAATGTGCTTGATTCCATTTTTCACGACTCTCTCTAATCATACATCATAAGTGGCATGACACGTTGGTCCAATCGTACAATACATACAAAATTGGGTCATGATTAATTTTCTATATGAAACCCATGAACTTCTCTTGAGCCAAAATTCCAATAGAAAAATGGTCTATTGGCTGGACAATTAAAATTTTTTTTTTTTGGTCAATGGTTAATTAAAGGCAAAAACTAGAAAATTGTATGCCAGTCCTAATTATTATTAATCATTAAATGGATCTAACCTTGAAAACTGTCGACAGTGAAATTGGAAGTTTGCGACCCTTTAATAAACTGAATTTGAGGAGAAATTTAACCATATATAATAATTTATTAATTGGTACAAATTCGCTCACTTGAAATGCCATGAAAAAACAAGGTCAGAACGGATTAGTTAGCAGAAATTAATGTAATATGAACTATTATATTTCTTCTTAGCTAGTTCATTATTTTTGCTGAATGTAATAAATATATACCCATTCGATTAACAAACAAACTATTACTTTTCTTTACATATAATTTGTAGTAAATATACACGCTTCTCATTCCAAAATACCAAACCAAAACAATATTACAGTGACTTATAATTTCAATCTCGTGGAAGAACCCAAAATTAAATCATGCAAAATAAAATACACATACCAAATATGATATATCAAGGACTTTGAGCAGCAAATTTCTTCTTCCCAGACCAGAAACAAGAGATTTAGAAAGATATAACCAGAAGGGGAAATATATATATATATATATATATATATAATATTACAACTTACAAAGGTACTTTTTAGTACAACCATATCATTTCATTTTATTTTATTTTATTTCTTCTTGCAGTTTTCTCTCCTTGATAGAATTATTTTCTTGATGATCATGATCTCATGAAGAGTGGAAATTCCGAATCCGCCGTTATTAATACACGCAGTCCGAAACAAAAAACACAAAGAAAAAGAAGGAAAAGAAGATCAACCAAGAGTAAAAATAAAAATATTTATCCACAAAACCGAATATATAACCCCACGTACATTTTTAACAAAGGGATAAAAAAAAAAAAAAAGAAGGAAAAAAAAAAAAAAGAAACCGGCCCCATATATTGCATGATTGAACCACTTTTGGTCATCATCACCGGAAAAATGTCAGATTCCGGCGCCGGGAAAAAAGTTAGTCTTCGGAGATGCTCTCAAGATGAGGCCTCCATACGCCGACTCGGCCGCTCCGGTGGCGATCGCGGCGCGACGAGGACTTCTTCTCGGAGATAATTTCCGACAAGTAACGGTCACAATCTGAAGAGTTTGTAGTAGTAGTAGTACATGACTTTTTGGTCTTTATTGATCTTGAGGATTTCTTGAGGCTAGTACCGGACTTCTTCTTCTTCTCCGGCACCGAAGACGCCGGGATCAAGAAGTAAATGCTTCCCCTCTTGAGCTCCGACTCCGGCGAGAGGATCAGAATCCGACGAACGACGCCCTGTGAGCAGGGTTTGCTGAGGACGTGGTTAGGGTTTGCCTCCAGGATCTCGCCGGCGGTAACCGGACGTGTAATCTCCTCCACGTAGCCGTTCAAGTGGACTATTCGGATCAAGTCTAGGGCTCCACATGGAAGAACACAAGCCAAACAGCACCTTAAACTATTTCCCATGATATTTGATCAATCTTGTAATATAACTACTTGATAATTATATTGAAGATGATCAACAGTTCTGATCTGATGATCTCTTTCAAGGCTTTGTTTCTCTCTCTCTCTCTCTGTAACTTCTCTCTCTCTCCCTAAGCTCTTGCACTTGGGGGGTTGGTCCAATATTGTGATGGAGAGGACCGAGAATGTGTTATATATATAGATTGGAATAGGTGATATATACATACATATATATATATATATATGTATATTATATGAAACCGTACATATACGATATATGATTAAATTATGCATAGTGGATACGTTGGAAATGACCAAAGTGTCCCTGTGTTGGATTTTTCCAATCATGGGGTTGGGTTTTTGGTCTTTCCATTGTAGTTGTTGCCCTTCCTAATTAAGTGGGTTTATTAACTTGAGCCGCCTGGTTAATTGTGCTACTAAGGTTGCTTCCAAGTCCCAATTGACCTTTGAAACAAGTTGATTAGACTTAATTACGTATTTTTCTGGAAATAAAGCTGTACGAGAAAGTTGCCTTATGGCTGTATAAATTTGCATGAACCTTAAAGCTGTCTGCACGCTATCAAATATTCAACCCAGGACCACCAAGGAGAACTTGACGGGATGGTAAGCTATTCGTTTCTCATGAAAAATAATAATAATAATTATTGTTACAGTAATTCAGGTATATGAACAATCCATCTATCTACATAATCTATAAGTGATTACACTATCTTTATCTATGTGTTTACATTTATATATATATATATATATATGATCTCTTAATTTTGTTACCCTTTATTTCAAAAAAAAAAAAATCAACTTGTGTTAATTATTATGACATATTAAGTTAAATACAATATTACCGCAACTTAAATTTTCACTTCCTTACTCCGGTGTGGTAATTAAGTTCTCGCTTAAAATACTAGATCTTTGAACTATAATTAAATAAACAAATACTTCCAAGTCTACTAACGAAGTTCATATGAGCCTGTTCCATTAAAAACCAATTATCATATGATCAGTACATATCATGAATTTTTATTCATTTCCTAATATAATATTCCTTTCGTGTATTCTGCTGAGACTTATTTTAAAATTACAAACAAACAAAACTCCTTTTTCTATGCAGTGGAGCTTTCTAGTTAAAAAAAAAAAAAAAAAAAAAAGGTGACACAGAGTACTTCTAAACTTACTTCCATATGCAGCCAAATGCAGTCATTGGAACTTGTTAGTGAGTTTTGAATTAAACAAAATTTAATGAACAACACAGTTCACAGAAACTCCGGCTTATTTGCATGCCCCTGAACTTACACTAAACAACAAATATGAAAGTTGGGGAGCTCATTCATTAATTTAATTTACCAATTAATTAATTAATTAATTAACTGCCTACATGATCTACTTTAATTATGTTTTATCCAAATCTTAGTATGAAACACTTAAAAAAAAGTAGATATATATATATAGAAACAAAATAACCAGCCTTTCATCCTAATTATTAACTTAGTTAACTAGATTAGAGTAATTAAAAACTCATATCTCTAATTGTATCTTTAACCACCTCCTTCTTTTCGGTAGGCTAATAAGTAAACAAATAAAAAACAAGAATCTTTTTATTTATATTATTCTTTACAAAAGCGTATAGGAGAAAATTTAGTATTATAGTACTCTATATATATAAACGAGATAATTAATAAATTAATGGAGTTTGGTGGATCCCATAGCATAACCAAGTGACTGGTCATCGCAAATTCAGGCATAGAGAAGGGGTAGGAATTAGGGACAAACTTAAAATAATGCTTTATATCGATTTATGCAATTAGGTACGGATAAAAATTTAAGATAGTACATGTTGTGTTCTACATGTTATTATGTTAATTATTGATTAATATCTCACCCTAAACTAATTAATCTAGCAGTCTATTAATAGTTCGTATAGTGATATACCATTGGCTCAATCCGCTGGCCTGCTGGACCACACACAGTCAAATTAGTTACTTTATTTTATTTTTCCAACTTAGTAATTAGGGAAAAAATTATCATTTATTTAAAAAAATAGGTTAACTAGTCGTTTTAAAAATAAGTTAACTAACTTTTAAAACTCATTGCTTATTAAGAGATTAATTATGTCAAACTAAATGTGTAGGTGATTTTGAAGTGACAAATTTTCAATTACTCGGTCAGATTTACAAATAATTGAATTATGTTTCTCCTGTCAGAAAAAGTTTCTATTTTAGTCCAGGAACAACTTTATTTTTCCTATATCTTTTAATTTTATTTTTTATGATATATACAATGTACAGAAAGTCTTATGTGTATCTGTAGTTACCTGCTGTGTGGGTGATATATCCAGTACTTCTCAAACCTTCTGCCAATATTAAAATCCAACGACCTGTCTAATAAAACTAGTGTTCTTTCTTCTTCTACTTCTATTTTTAACATAAAATGAAATTTATTACACCGTCGAAAAATGAAGATATATATATATATATATATATATATGCGTGTTACAGCACATTGAAATGCCCTAATAGGAAAAAAAAAAAAAAAAAAAAAAAAAAAAAAAAAGAGCTAATATTTCAAAGGCCGATGTCCATGCTGTCCCATAATAATTAATAAAAGACTCCTCAATTAATTATTATTTCCTTTGAGGATAATAAAACTATTTATATTTATATTTTTGTAAGAGGATGAAAGGCAAAGATATCTAGCTGGCTAGTACTGAACAGAGAATAATCAGATTCTTTTTGACTAAAGAATTCACATCCACATATGCTCTTTGTTTTTCACTTGTTTGAACTTATAACAAGAAGTACGATTTTTAAAATCAACATCCTTATTGATCGTGAGCAATTTTCGCCTATTTGTCATCCTGAGTACTACTTCTCTGCCTCAAGTACATAAAGTATTTATTAAATAATATATTCCTCTTTTTTTTCCCCCCTTCCTCAAAGTACATAATATATATTCTGCATTTTAGAAAAATAGAATATGATTAGCCAAACTAAACAAGCTAAAATTTGAGTGAAGTGAAATTATTATAACAGTTCTCATGTTATAATTTATGGCTATCAAAATTAATATGTAAGTACTGATAATAATTTATTAAACAACGGTGATATACTAGTAATTAGTTCTACTTCTTTGCCTCAAGTGCAATACATATATTTAAAAAAAGATACAGTTTTCTCTCATCAATTAACAATCTATTCTGTAATATATATATATATATATATATATATTAAAAAAACAGTAAATGTTATTGTCGAACCAAACAATGAGAAATTTATAGGAAATGATAACATGTTAGTTGATAATTGTTTAAACAGTAATAATAGTTTTATAATTATGTAAAAAAATGTATATGTATACACACACATATATATATGTATGTATGTATGTATCAGAGTATGTGTCACTGACGCACTGTGTCCATGTGCTTGTGGCTAAGGTGCACTGCCGCATTTATTAAATTTCCATTCTTATTATCTAGGTGCTCAGAAGGACGATTTGTTTTTTAATTACTTTTTAGAAGAAAAGGACAATGCAAGTGTTTACCATTTTAAAGAAAATTTATTTGCGTTCTCTTTATTTCTCTGAATGGTATTGGTGTGTGTAGAGTAGCCTCTTCCTTGCTTTTCGGGAGGTTTGTGGAGTAAAGGGGGAACAAAAGGCAAAGTCTTACATGTAACAAAAGGCATAAAAACATCCCAACTGTATCTACTTTTTTTTTTTTTTCCCCTCGTTAACACAGTCTAGTTATTAACAGAAAATATGTAATTAGTTATATATATATATATATATCAAACAAACATTTCGAAATTCATTCACATTATGAGAGTGAATATTTATGATTAAGAATTAGACATCCTAATTTTATATTATCAAGAATAATAAAAATAATAAAATAAAATAAACAAGAATATAAAATATTTCTGAAGTTACTCATATATATGAAAGCTACATCTATTTGTAATCATCGTATAATTTACTATTATGAAGAAAGAAGTGTCGAAGAGAAAACCTCTTTTCTATGTTTTCTTCTTTAATCTCTTATAATAATCTTGAACTAGGGACTCCCATTTACGTAAGAAAAACTAGGTTAACCAAAATTAAAAGTGTGAAATATCCTAAAATATCTTTAATAAAATTTTGGTCCGGAGGTTCTGCCCCCTACCCTTGAGAGGGAGGTATCTTGCCATCTTAATACCTAACCCCACAGTGACCTTTATCCCAAGTATCGATTTACATATTCACGTGCATGTTTACATTAAGACAATAATTAAACTCTACAATTTAACAAATATGTATAAAAAAATTTTTTTTGATCTTTTTTCAAAAAGAACCCCTAGTACAAGAGAAAAATATGGATTAAAACTATATAATAAAGTCGTATATAAACATATATGTTTAAGTGATTATTTCCACGATTTTCTCGCAAACATTTCCCCTTCGGCTACAAAATAACCCTACTTAACATCCCACACCATGGCTTCGCCGAAAATTAATGATATGAGATCAAAGCCCCATGATCAAGATCCAACGTCTATATATCTTGTCGGTCGAAAGTACTAAATCTAGCTAGCTAAGGAGGAAAAAGGGCGATAAATTCTGTAACCCATTTAGGTAGTATCACGACAAGTGATGAGAGTGTTTTGTCTATTCGTACGTGTGGGAAGTACGTACTATTATATATATTATATATATATATATATATATACCCTTAATAATTATAAGAAGATTAACGAAGCTTCCTAGTATGGACGTTTCGGGCACCGACCATGTTTTTGGCCAGCGGTAAAGCTTTGTATTAATTAAGTCTAATTTCTTAATTACCTTATTATAATTAATTAAGTATTTACAAAAAAACAATATTTATGGTTGTTAGCTAGGGAAACGCACGAGGTGTGCCATAAGATTCCTCGACTTATATGTGTAAGATTGAATCAGACAGCTTTAAAAATAAAAATAAAATAGAGCAGGGGGAAAAAAAGCTATACATAATTTGTAATTATTGAACAACGTGAGCTTAGTCTGTCTTTACACTACAGCCAAGGTGGAAGCTCAATTTATTAATCAAACTGATCTTTGTTTTCTTTCCAAGATATTTTCTTCTAGGGGGTAAATAATTATAAGTACATGAAATATATTGAAGTATAAGGTTTCGATGGTTAAACAATCTACCATATATATATTTATGTCAATGTTATATTTATTAAAAAAGAAATAGTACATTTAAGATTTATGTTTGAATGCATAATATTATACTGTTTTTTTTTTTTTTTTTTTTGTAATCATCCTTAATCTTTGATTCATAGAAAAACTGCTATTTAACTAGTTTAAAAATAACAATATAATATTAATAGGTAATGAAAAAGTGAAGACACCAATTAATAATAAAATCAAATGTTAAATTACATTTACTTTCTTTGATGGTAAATTTTTCACCATATTTACACAAAAGATAGCACTCTATTATAAAACTATTTTTTCATCTAAATATCAAAATTTAGCATTACACATCAATACTTTATCGGATATGCTAATAATATCATGGTATTAATTGAGTTTGATTAATGAAGCTGCCTCTAACTGCTATACCGTGGTACTTTTTATTTTTATTTTTTCTATATTATATATATGTCCTAATCTTTTCGTACTTGCTCCACCACCGCCTTTATAAAGACATTAATTGCCATATAGAATTTAAATGCGTCACTTTTTTATTTTTTTCATTTTTTTTATTATTATTTTACAAATTTTTTTTTTTAATTTTTTGTGGTTATCATCTCTAGGTACAGGAGTAGTGTTGATAAAAGAGGCATCCACTTTCATGGAGAAACCATGGATTTGTCCCCCTATAGCAGCTGGCATTGCCGGATTGTTGTGCAAAAGCTAAATATTATTCATAAACAAACACTAATCTTGCGGGTATATTGCTTTCCAATTCATTGTATCAGCCAAGTCTTCTTCAACATGTCTATCTATCCTGTAAGAATAAAGTGAATTGCAGTTATCCAAAAAAAAAAAAAAATGATCGAATTAATCATTTCACTTGTTCCTAATTACTATGCCAACTGTTCACACAACAAAAAAACAAAAACCAAAAACCAAAAAAAAAAAAAAAAAAAAAAAAAACTATGCCAACTAAATGGTCTCGCTTTATTTACTTGATGCTTCCTCGTGTACATAAATGTAACTATATTTTATTTTGAACTTTTTCTTTTTCGAAGGGATAATTTGCTTAACTTTTGAAAACGTTTTGTTTTGTTTTGTTTTTCTCTTTTCGACAGGAAATCAAATTATATATCGAAATATATATATATATATACATATATTTTTTGAATTTAGAAATATATATTCTCTATACTGAGTTCACCAAAATATTATCCAAATAATCCCCTAGCCTATTATTTTAAATTTCTTTTGTAATTTTAAGTTTTTTTTTTCCTCCCTAGTAGTGTTGATTTTCTTTTTTTAACTTGCGCTTCAGTGTCGGATAATTATTTACTTTAAATGTTTGTATTTTTTTATTGTTGTATTTTTATTTAATAAATTTGGTGAATAATTTAATGTGTAGTGGATTTTTAAGATATGATACTTATTTAGTTGGGATGTTTTAGATAATTTCGATGTTAATTAATTATTTTCATGATTATATATGTATATATATTAATTGAAAACTCCCTCTCATCAATCACTTAAAAGAAAAAAAATAGAAAACACAAAAATCTTACATGCACTGCGTCCATAGCACAATTTTAAATTTACAACTGCCCCGCCAATCTCTATATTACCCTTATTTTTTTTTAACTTGCCAGATCTATTACTAAATACTCGATACAATAAACGACAAACAACAATAACTTTATATTTACACAGAATACGACGATACATGCTCGGACACCTATATAGAGCATGATTAGCAATATGAATCATATGAATATCTATCAAAAAGCATGAAAAAGTATATAAGATCATATTGATTCAAACACTATTTCATATAACGCTTTAGCCTTTTTCTTTTTTCTTTTCTTTTCTTTAAATTTATGCTTTTGATTTTTCTTTTATCAAGCAAATTTTAGGTGTCAATATATAGATGAACAGCTTTTGCGCCTTAAAATAGGCCCCAGCGAATGGGTGGTCTATAAGTTCTGCACATGAATTTCGGTATATCATTTGGTGAAGTGTCAAGCTTTCATGAATTTGAACGTGTAAGGATTGATTTTCCGGATCGTGCAAAGCTGGGTGAAGATCGTATTATATATACACACACACACATATACCTATATATATATATATATATATATATATAATGGAAGGATTGATCGTAACATATATAGGCCACATCAACATTATGCAGGCTCAGTTAGATTTAGTTTTTAGATTTTTGTTTTTATTTTTATTGCATGCATGGATCAATATATTTTGTATGATGAACCCACAAAAATAAGAAAACATAATTCACAAACAGATCGATTGTAAGATCAATATCATAACTTGCATATAAATAGATCTCAATATTAAGTGACCCCACCACAATTTTATTGTATCATGCATATAATAACATGAATCTGAATCTTTGGTATCGATTCATTGTGTTGTTCTCTTGAAACAAAATAAGCACTACATAGCTAAAAGCTAGCTAGTATGGAGAGAAGTGACAAAAATCATTGCACTAAAACAATTATGTTGTCGATATATATAGGGGGGCCAAAGCAGGATAGAACAATACGCATGAGGATATGATCAGGAGATTGCTATTAAGTGCACCACACAAGTCTATTCAGATGCTTAAGAGAACAGTGTTGAAATTGCAATATAGACAATATTGAAATAAAATAACAAGACGCAACTAACAAATTAAGAACCCAACACGTACGTTGATATATATATATATATATATATATATATATAAGCCAAGAAGATAGTTTTACAAAGTAAAAGCAATATTGCCTTTTTTTTTTTTTTTAACGACATACGAAGTGGTAATGGAAACCCCACGAAGTCCTCTCAGACACCATATATCCAAATAACAAATGTTTTTTCTTGACTTTTATTCTGATTTATTCTGAAAATAAATTTAAATAATGAAAAAAAAAATCCTTTTATTTTAAACTTTATTGGTCCATAAAAGCCACTCTGTATAAGAACTAAACACATAAAAACAAGTAATTTAATCATTGATAATGAATATTTTCTTTTAACTTCATATATATAGTAACGAAGTCAGAAAATTTTATTAAAAAAATTAATAATTAACTGCATAGATAAATTTTGAACGATTTCTATTAGATTTTTTATTTTTTAAGAGAGGGAGATTTTAGATAATTTTCGATGTATATATTCATATCTATGCAGAAATAAAAAGAGAGAATATAGTTTTCGATAGTAAAATTTCACCAGATCCAAGTACTCTCTACACCCATCCCCTTTCCCCAGACCTCGAAACCTACTCTCTGGCGAGCCCACTGGCTTAAGTCCACCCTGTACCATGGCAAACCCTTCCCAGTCACAAGCTTGGCCCGCCATGAGATCAAGCTTGTTGTCGTGAGTCTCTTTGCTGTTTTGTCGCGAGCCTCTTCCCCTCCATGCCTTTGCAAGTCACCATGTACAGCCCAGGTTGTATATATGTCTCGGTTGGACAGGAAAAGATGAGGAGGATGGATTTTTGTGTAAATTTTAATTTTAATTTTAATTTTAATTAAAATTGTAAGGTTAGTTTTGTAAATTCATTCAAATTTGGTGACTTACAGTAGATTGCCGTCTGATTTTAATAGGGGTTGTTTTGCACCTATTTTTAAAGTTCTAGCACCTTTCAATTAAAAAAAAAAAAAAAAAGTTTAGAGATCAACATATATCCTTATAAAAAATTCAAGAACTACGGAAGTAATTTACCCAAATTTTTATTTTGTAATATTTTTTATTAATACATGTTTCTTGGACTAACAACTATACAAACTATTCATTACACATAAATCGTTAAAGGTTACATGAATGTAGTATTTTCTATATTAGTACATATTTTTTGGATTAACAAGTCTAAATAATACCTATGTTAATAACACATAAATTCACATCAAATTATATATTAAATCGGAAAAAAAAATTGCACGCATTATAAGAAAAGTTACAACTGCTTGACCTACACAAGTGCCAGACAGCCATTTGATTTCTATATATAATTCAATCATGCAAGCCAAGGTATACAGACCCAAAAAGTAGAGGAAAAAAATTGTGTGGAAGATATAAATCGTATATTTCATTACGTATAGAGTTATTTCCAAAATCCTACCTAACACCAATGTGATGCCAAAAGTTATTTTTGTCTCTTTCTAAGCTTAATTCCAAAGAGAGAAGTGCATGTGTTATACAATTATGATCAGAAATCGAATACGATTGGCTTAGTAATAATAATAATATCTCAAAATTGAAAATTCCTTGAGCCAGCTATTATCTGTCAGTCGGTTCATACTTGATCTTATATACTTACGAGGAGGGTTCTTTTTTCGATGTCACCCGTGGAGATCCATCAAGAACAATGAATGTTTTCAACTTCGTTTCAGATTTTTTTTTTTCTTTTTTTTTTTTTAAGATACGATAGATTTTTTTTTTTTTTTTTTTGGGTAGAAATCTGCGGTAGGTGAGATATATATATATATATATGCCCTCTCATGCACTACATTATTTTATCTTTATGCATGGTATTTGCATGTTGCAGAGTGCAAATGAAAGTTTGATTATACATATAATATATATATTTATATATATCAATAGCTTGTATTAGTAACAACTAGTTTTGAGAATTGAAAACTATATTTTATCTGTTTGCTTCATGTTTCTGGACATGAGGTAGGATATGGGAAAGATCTCGATCAATAAAAGTAAAACATATATAGTAATCAATACATATAGATAATAGTACTATATAAATATATATATATATATATCATGTTTGTATCAGAAGAAAAATTGTATCAAATATATAGAGAGTGTTTGTGTACTAGATTATTAATATATATAGGTGGTTGGCATCAACTCCAATACGAGATATATCTTCCATGATTCTGCACCAAAAATGCGATCAAATTTAAATCTATTTGAGATTATATAGATGATGATGAGTTGACTTGCCTTTGTCCTTTTCCTGTAAAACCTGTTGGTCTCTTAACATTTTATCTATCATCTATTTAACAGCAGTGACTAGTCCTGATTTTCTCTTAATTAGAATAGCATTATTATCAGGAAGTAAATCAGATTCATAAGCATGGTATTCTTTTAGTAGACTAGAGGCCCAATACATGAAGTCCAAACACCATAGCCCATCTTTAGAACACTTAGGCCCGTTCCAAAAGTGTTGGGCCAATAAGAATCTAGTGATTCAAGTTGATCCATTTAAATGTTAGGCACGTTTTGCTTGAGTTAAAATTTTTGAGTTCGAGTTAAGGTGTACTTTTGACTTATTAAAGTTAAAAAGTATAAAAATTTAAAATATTTCCAGCAAAAAAATATCAGTACGGTTGTTATTTTGTTTGTTTTAAAATTCTATATAATTTAAGGGGGAAAAAATCATCTCATTTAGAGTACCTGTATATATAAAATTATGAACTTTAAAAATTTGAGTTTTTAAGTTATAATTAGAATTATAAACAGTAAAACTAAGCTGAATTTTTAGAGTAGGATAAAAACAGAGTTTAGTTTTTTTAACTTGAATGAAAAAGCCAAACACACGCTTAATGATGAAAATATTAATTAGAGAAATTACAGTAAGTGATAAATTTGTCACAGTAGAATTGAAAGACGGTAAATATTTTGAAATATTTTAGGAATAGAAATTTTTTAAAATTTTCTTTACATTTATAGTCTGACTTATCAGTTAATTGACCTTTTTTATTGGTTAAAATTTATCTAACAATATTCACAGTTTTTTTTTAAAAAAATTTTTAATTGACAGCTAAGCACATTAACAATTACTACGTGGAAAATCACAATTACAGGAATCAAAACGATATCTTGACAATTATACAAATCACAGTGAGACCACAACTTATATGAATCACATTACTGATATCACAATGAAATGATGATACCATTGATGAAAATGATACAAATCACAATAATATCGTTCTTGTACCCAATAGTACCATCATTATGACATAAATCACAATAATGTTGTTATACATTGACGAATTGAGCTTAATAAATCAGTCACAATGTTATAATTAGTGAGCAACAAATAGAGGAAATTTGCGTTTTTTTTTTTTTGTGAGAAATAAATTGCGGTGGTGAAGCCAAAAAAAAAAAAAGGTTAATGAAATTGGAAATTAAAATATATATAATTAGAGAAAATGAAAAGAGAGATTTACATAATAATGATGATGAACCATTTGTAGCCCATATTTTTTTGAGGATTCGGTTACCAACTAAAACGGTTTACAAATTGTGTATCAAGAGATTTATTATATAATTACAAGTCCTAATTTTAATAATGTCAAAATATTATGAACTTCAACTCCATAGTAGGATGTTGCTATATATCTACTTATCCTTGTCAGGGACATTTATGAATTTATTGAGTGCCAATATATATAATCACTCTTATATATATCTAATAATTTTTTTTTTAAAAGCAAATGAAGAAATCTGTCTCCATAGCTTATTTCTTTATCTTTAGGCCTCTATTTAGACATCTCCTGGTTTTCCTGTCTCTCTTTTATTTTGGGCACAGCATTGTGTCATTTTCTATGGGGCTTTAGAAGCATTCTAAAATGGGTTCATTATTTCCTGCGAAACTCGTTCTAATCTATGCCACAAAAAGAAAAAAAAAAAAAAAAAAAAGAATTTCTAGTCGGATAATACATGCTTTGACCATCTATATGATGAATTTTACATCATTTTGATTTTTTTTTTCTAATCTTTTTTTTTTTTAACTTAGATGAAGGAATTCGAACTTTATATTTTGTGATAAAATTTGATGTAAAATTTTATGTCTGGAACAAATTTTCTAATATTTTATGTTTACCGATTTAAACTTGTTATGGGTTCATAACGTCAACACCTTAATAACTAAACATACGAAGAGAAATTTCTTTTGACCCGCCAGGAGCTAAAAGTGCGATTATTTCACATTTGCACGTTTTGTTTGGAGAATACATATACCTTGGTCACTAAGAGTTTTCTCCTTTTGTTGATTGTTTGGATAATTAACTTCGACCCCTCTCCCTTCCTTTTCTCTTTAAGACTAAGGAAGGCAAACCCCTAATTACACGGTAAACTATTATAGGAGTAGTATAGTATGAGAAAATACATAAATCTCCAACAAATATGAAAATGACACATACCTAAATTTTTTATCTCACATTCAACTCCAAAATACACTTATTGCTTAGAAAAACTCCAAAAGTATAAATTTATAGCTTCTAACAAGCATTTAAAAGAAAAGGAAAAGAAAAAAGAAAAAAGAAAAAAGAAGGCAAAAAGGCAAAAGCAAAGCAAATGAGTGAGAAACCAGTCGACTATTTGCATTGCACCAATTCGATCGGCAAAGCAAAATGTGTGTCCTTTCTCATATTTTAAGTAAAAACAATAACTTGGCATTTGTGTCACGGCTCACTATTTTCATATCTTTTAAGTCATGGAAAGTATTATAAACAATTTTAGAGCCTCTCATTATAGAAATACCAAACGCAAATGAAAAAGAAGTTATAACAATGGCGCCCACCACCATGTTCCTCGTCATATTGTTGCACTTGTGGACCATCATCTCTTCATGCACTTGCAGTAGTGCCTCTAGGGCAAGATTAGCTTCGCCAAAATTCCCCGCCGTTCTAATCTTCGGCGATTCGACGGTCGATACAGGCAACAACAACTACATTAACACACTGTTCAAGGGCAACCATTACCCTTATGGCAAGGATTTCCCTGGTCATGTCCCTACAGGCAGGTTTTCTAATGGAAAACTAGTTCCCGACTTTGTTGCCTCAATGCTAAGGATCAAAGACACCATTCCTCCTTTTCTTCATCCGAAACTATCGGAGGACGACATCCTCACCGGTGTGAGTTTCGCATCCGGTGGATCGGGGTTCGATGAATTGACTACCCTAGCATCTGGGGTCATACCAGTTTTGAAGCAAACACATTACTTGAAGGAGTACTTGGTGAGACTTGAGAGGATTGTTGGGGAAAAGAAGGCCAAAAAGATTGTTAAAGAGGCTTTGGTTATAGTAAGTGCAGGCACTAATGACTTTTGTTTTAATTACTATGACATTCCCACAAGGAAGATACAGCTCAACATTAGTGAGTACCAAGATTTTCTTCAGAAGAGACTGAAAACTTTTGTCAAGGTGAACCTTTTTTTTTTTTTTTTCTCTTTTTTTCATAATAATAAATCTAATCAAAAGTTTATATAATTGGAAGCTCATTGTTTAATCTTGTGATCAAGATTATTTTCTTATATTTTATTTCTATTTTAACTGTCATGTCATATTCTTTATTTTAAATAAATATTGTTATGATTTGATAAATATCTGATGATTAGAAATACGAAAAACATATACATAAGTAATTTTTATACACACATATTTATATACAGGAGTTGTACGATCATGGATGCCGAAAAATAGCTATATCAGGGCTTCCTCCGATCGGTTGCTTGCCCATTCAAATAACTGCAAAGCAAGAAAGTGTTGAGGATCGGAGTTGTATAGAGGATGAGAATTCTGACGCAAAAACTTACAATCTCAAGCTTGCAAGGCTTTTAACGATAATACAGGCACTGCTTCCAGGGAGCAAAATTGTCTATGCAGATATATATAAACCCCTGATGGATATGATTAATCACCCACGGAAATATGGTGAGCAAAGTTTATTAAAATCTCGAGGAAAAATATTTCGAAAAATATGTATAATATATATGTATATATTTTAAGATGTATCGTGTATACTCAAATTTCAATGATTAAATGATAAAACGAAACAATCTGATATAAATGATTACTTTCTTTTCAATGGTAATGACTAAAATTCGAGCTGCATGATGCAATATAAATTTTTTGAGATGAACTATAGTGATTGTTTTTTGTTGGCCACAGGTTTTGTGGAAACGAAGAGAGGGTGTTGTGGGACCGGACTCGTGGAAGCGGGGCCTGCGTGTAATTTGTTGACGCCAACGTGTGATGAGCCTGCAGAGTACTTGTTCTGGGACAGCATACATCCAAGCCAAGCAGCTTGTGAGTACCTGGCTAAATACCTTGAGAAAGAAGTCCTTCCAAAGTTTTATACTAATAATTCTGAGGCGTACTTTATGTGAAAGAACATTTGCTGAAGTACGATGAAAATAGCTCCATGGAATATATGTTTGTAGCTTGGAATAAAAATTTCCTTTTATAGGAGTGTGTTTAGTGCATGGAATTGGATAGAACTATTGCTTTATTAGATCTTATCAAGTTCTACTTGTTGGTATTATATATTTGGTATAATATTAGGCTGAATTCTAGTTATATTTGTATAAAGTAGAGGGGTTAAAAAAAAACCTCATTTAAAAGTGGGATGCACTCTCATTGTACCGTATGACTACTAGATCTGTCGTTAAAAGTGTATAGTCCTTTTTAGTTTACGAGGTATTTTGAATTGACAAAATATAATGGCCCCTTTTTTTTTCTCTCTCTCTTCCTTTTTAATAACAATGTACAATATGAGATTTATAACTCCTACTTTATTAAAAAAAAACGAAAACACTATTAGCTTTTGAATCGGAGAGCTCTTGTTCCGACTATTGCGTTCACCTAGTTTAGTTGGTGAGTGGTTTAAGGAGCAAAAACTTTTGATTTGATTTTCTTGTAGACCATATTGACTTCTTTTAGACGGTTGTCGAAAAATGTAGTGGCGATTTTACTAGCTCCCCAGATTAAAATATGGCACAATTTCAACAAAGACTCCATGGATTTTTCTTCAACTTCAAAGACAGACAGGAAACAACGTAGATATGCACTATGACAACATGGCCAACTATTACCCCTTTCGCGATGATCTAATTCAAATTTAAGAAGATATCTTGTGGCTTATATGTTTTCTGCTAAAAACAAATAACGTGCTTCCAAGTCACAATCGCCTCTCATACTTTTCTTCCTACTCAAGAAAGTGGAAGTCTATTCAATATTTCATCATATCCAGCCATGGCAACACAAGGTCCGTATAGAATGGTTGATACTCGTGTGAATACAGAGTAGAGGTCTAAACACGCCCCATATGGCTGAGATTTCCTGATCACTTTTCTACAGGCGGGTTTTCTAATAATGAAAATTTTGCCGACTTCATCGGTAATTTGCTAACAAGTCAGCATTTCCAGATTTGAATCTTACCAACACAGAACTCTATACTTGTTTCACTGAGAGACCTAAACGGGGAAGAAGTCTAGAAGATGAAAAAGTAAATAATTTGGGGTGATTTGGATATCATTAGTGCAGGAAGCAGGAGGACAAGCTACAGAATTTTTTGGCCCTTGGTAATCCTTCTGATATATGATTCAGTGTGAAATCTCTTATCGTCCCCAAATTTTTACCAGGAAAACAACATTATCTCGGGTGACGCCAAATGGCTGTTGCCATGGTACCTCCGGTACAATGTCCGCCTATTCAAACTAGTACAAAGTTTAAGAATCCAGAGGAAAGAAACTATGAATTGCCTGTGGATATGATCAACCATCCAGAATCATAGAAAGGCAATCTAGGTTAGTTCTATCGAAGAAACAATTAAATATGCATTAGTAATGCAATAGGATTGGCATTTGGCGTGAGTATTTCCGATGCGACAAAGTTTGGTAGATACTGGCAGAGGATTGTGCGTAACAGGATTTGTGGAAGCAGCATTAGCATGCAATCAAGGGGGTTCCAACATGCAGAAATGCTTCCTCAAATTTGTTCAGAGAGAGCGTTCATCCAAAAGCATCATTAGCACTGTAAACCTAAAGGAAAACTATTTTCCATCCTACTGAATGCGAACGGTCATTGATTTCAATCTAATCAAAAACTGAGTATGAAAACGGACACACCTCTCATCTCCATCAGAGACTCACACGAACAAAATAAAAGATAAAATGTTATAGGCTTGATCTTTTACGAATAGTTTGAATTCTACCAAAAACATGTCAGGCTTTGTAACAGGTTCATAGATGGCCAATACACTTGTTGGTATTTCTTCTCTTTTCAAGAGTGAATATCCTGTTGATTGAGAATAGAGGTAAATTTGAATATTTCGGAAACTGAAATATTACGATTAACCGAAAATAATATTAATAATTGAAAAGAATATTAAAAGTTCAATTGAAGATGTTAACAAATGAAGATTATGGACTCAACTAACAGTATCTTAGTAGCAGTCTCATGTTTCATCTTCTCGAAGCGGTAGGGTTCAAAGATTTCTTTTTTTAACGGATGTTACTCACCATTTCTCTCTTTGTATCTATTTTCTCCTAGTCAAATCTGTTCAACCTTCCCCTCCATGGATATTTCTCTTTCATTACAGGTGTAAAAGTCAAGCACTTTAATCAGCTACTGAAAAACAACTCACAAAGTCCGAACTAGAAAATAGAAAGTTCCATGAGAAAAAACATCTGTTAACAGTTTCTAGATTCTTTTCCATACTAATTTAACTAGAACTCTTTCGAATCCCCGAGTATAATGAGTTCAATCCAAATGCTAGTCTTCATTGAGTATATTGCTATCTATGATTTTCACTTATGAAACGTGGGAGGAAAAAAAAAAAAAAAAACCCATTACTTTATCACAAGCAAACATCTAATAGAAGGCCACATACATTTTAGACCATTCATACAAGTCGGGAAAACAGGCACTTCTAGATACAACTATAATCAGTGAATATACGTCTACCTCCGGCCACCAGTTGATCCTCCGCTTCCCCGAAACAAGTCATTAATCCGAGCTTCTATATCTTCCGCTCCATACCTTATGTGCCTCTCTGCATTCCTTCCCAGTTCAGGAACATTCTGGAACCTTCCAATAAAGCTTTGATACGCGGGTGATAGAATTTTGGTCACCGAAATCTTCAGTTCCTCGCGTAGCTGCTCGTCGAAAACTATCCAAGTCGATTGGCTTTTGCAAATCTCCTCAAAGCTCTGGTTGAAAGACTTGAGCTTTTCTTTCATGGACCTCGCGGCTACGTTAGGCGCCACAGAGCTGTCTAGCTTGAGCAAGCCCAAGACCTTATTCCATGAGCTCCGCTGGTAATTCGAGTGAAATTGCCGGATCTTGGCAGTGTGTTTTCGGATCCAATCGTCGCCTAGAAGCGATCCCAATTCGTTGTCTTTCACCTTCTGAACAATGTACCTTCCGTTGTTCATCATAAACACGGAGCACAAAGCAGGGTCCTTGTATATCTTGGATTTGGCCTCTAGATTGCTCTCCAGAAGCTCCATTATCCAAGCAATCTGGACCGACAGCGATGACGAGGAGGCTCGGTCTTCAAGCTTCGCCGCGGGGGAAATCGACGAAGCGTTCTCCTCGAACACTTGCTCGAGAATCTGTCGTGATCGGCAAGCGGCACGGAGATAATTCATCACGTAGCGAGTGATCGGATGAAGCCCGCCGCCGGGAACGGGGACTTTGGCTGGATCACGACTGATCAAATTCTCCAATTCCATGAAAATTCCTCTAATTGCCTCCCCCAATCTTTTCCAGATGGTGATAGCTTCATTCCTGAGAAACATACAGTACTGATCAGAGAAGACGGACTCGAACTCCGGGAGCAAATCCCTCAACGTCTCGAACAGGTCTAGAATCTTGAACAGGCGCTCCGGCGACCGGGATCCTATCGCGACGGCGTCGGCGAAGTTCAGCAGCTGAATCGCCGATCCGCGACAGACCTCCATGAAAGAGAGGTCGGCGGCGGAGGAGAAGCCGAAGAAAACGCGGTCGACGAGGCGGCGCTCGCTCGGGAAGAGGATCCGAATCGTGACGTTGGCGGCCTTAATCCACCGCTCCATTTCGTCCTCGAGGTCCTGCCACGCCATCTTGTGAACCTCCTCGATGCTCAGCTTCTTCAACCCTAACCTCGACAGGCTCTCCTCCAGGAACTCCCTCCGGCAGCTGCTGTACACGTGCGAGCACTCCTTCCCGAACCCGGCGGTGACCATCCGCTTCGCCATCTCGTGGAGGTCGTTGATCGTCGCCGACGGAAGCGCTTCGATCACGATGTCGTAGTCGCCGATTGGCCGAGCTGTCGGAATCTGGCTCCCCTCACCTCCCTCCGCCCCTCCCTCCTCCTCCTCCTCCTCGTCCTCCGAGTCACACGACAAGTTCCCAACAGCCTCGCCGTTCCCGTACGCGCGGCTCAGCTCGATCGACTCTCCGCCACGCTCCATCAGCGACCTGAACTCGTCCTCGACCCGGAACATGGCCTGCTGCATCAGGTCGTCGGCGCGTGCGAGACACGCGCCGACGTTCTTGTCCTCAGCCAACTGGCTCCACTCCCTGGCGGTGGCGATCAGCTCGTCGATGGCGTCGAGGAAGGCGGAGGAGTCGGCGGAGTCGAGCCAGATCGGCTGATCGGCCGCCACGTACTGGGAGATCTGACGGTCGAGAGCCTTGAGGGAGTGATCAAGTACGGCGCAGGCCCTGGGATCGTCCTCTCCGCCTACCTTCTCGGACAATTTCTCGCGAGAAAACCTCCCGTCGAAGTTCGAGAAGATCTGCAAAATATCGTCCGCCATGGTGTCGTTGTTCCCCAGGGTTTTCGCTATGTGGCGCGCCACAGCTAACCATTTCTCTTCGCCGTTCTCAGCCATTTTTTTTTTTGTTCCTCTGTTTTTTGTTTTTGTTTTTGTTGTTCTTCTGTTTTAGTATTTATATATAAGATTAAACATCACAGTACTTCTCCAACGTTCGAGAGAAGAAAAATACGAAATTCAGACATGGTTTAAAGGAAAGACCTAGGAAAACGCGGTTTGTGGGGGGGTATAGAAAAGTAAAGGAAGATAAATAATATTAAAGTTTGAAAAAAAAAAAAAAAAATACTGATGTAAGATTAGACTAAATAAAGACGAAGACTCAAAAGAGACAGAAGAGTTGATGGGGACAGAAGAAGATAGGAAAAGCAAATTAAAGAAATAAATAAAAACTGAACTATCCGTTTGACTTTGAATGATTCTTCTTCTTCATCCTTTCTTTCTTTTTCTTTTTCTTTTTTTTTTTTTTTTTTGTTTTAAATAAATTTTTGTGGCTTGATTTTGGGGGGAAAGGATAAGAACGAGAAATGAGGAAAAGAACGATCCAAATGGGATTGGGTTTTTTTTTCTTGTACTTTGGTTTATGATTAGTTGGGGGTGGAATTGGACAAAGGGGTTAAGTTAATTGATTAAAGTGTCGTCCGTTCCTCATTTATTTTTTCTGCACTTTCTTTGTACAAACTACAAAGGGAGTCATTATCCAAAAACAAAAAAACAAAAAACAAAACTACAAAGTGAGTAAGAAACGACTTGAAGTTTGGGGTTGAGCAAGTCCGAGTCTCTCATCTCATGTAATGGAAAGCACCACTTTGAACTTCCGTTGCTTCTTCGTGGAATGCCAAACCGTTGTCTTTTTGTTTTTTTCTTTTTTTTAGTAAAAAAAAAAAAATTAAATTGCTTTGAAACGTTTACGCGTTTGTAAATTTTGACTATCGGATTTTTAAAAAAAAATGAAATGAATTAATGTTGTAGGAAATTGATGTAGTTGGAATTCTAAAATTTGCAATGAGTTGTTGTTCATAAACCAACATGGAATTAGCCCCTTCATACAATCTTTCTCCCCAATTAAGTATACATTCCAGATGTTTCTCTTTTTAAAAATAAAATCAAAAATAAAAAATAAAAAGTCTTGAAATATAAAACCCTATAAACCTAGTCCGGATTTTATAAGTAAAAATTTACACTGGATTAAATCCCTGAACTAGAACGACTCTATCAATCGATACATTTTCATATAAAGAGACTTGTTTATTGGAATTTTGTAAGTTTTTCAAATAATCTATTTTCATTGGAATTTGAGAAGTTTTAATCACTTGTCTGTTTGACATTTAGGTAATGGTATCCAGTTAAAGCTTGGAAGCAGGCCGAGTAAAATAAAGTCTTGAACTTACTGGTAATTTGGTGGCCAAGATAATATTACGAGTGTCATGCCGTGATGGATGCTTTAATTTAATGCTCTTTTTTTTTTTTTTTTTTCTTCTGCTTTGGTTTCAGATGACATGATTAGGCATGGAAGCTAGTAAAGGAATCTTTCTTAGATCCAAATAATATTAACATGCCTACAGTTTTCACTCGGAAACTTACAACTATACTTTGCCACACCTTACTAAACTCCTTGCTAAGATCCACAATTCATGCCTAAACACTGTCAATCCTCGTTAATAATGACATTTTATCATAAGCATGATGATAATGAAAAGACAAATTATCACTAGGATGATGATGATGAAAGAGAAGTTTAGCAAATGACAAAAGATGATGATGAAGAAAACAAAGAAAGAAGAAATTGATCTCGAATCTTTCTGGGGATTTGAACTTTTACCTTAAGATTAAATCAGTGTAAATTTACTGTTAGATGGTTCGTATAAATGACCCAATGCAAGACACCGCAGAATAACCTCTGTTTAGTCAAAAATTAAGTCATCACTAATTCTGACATCAATCCAATCGATTAGAAGCTTTGTAAACCTCCCTCATCAAATTCCATCAATACCCTCCTCGCCTCCACCAACCTCTCCCAATTCCCAACCACTTATCCGACACCTCTTTTTTTTTTTTTTTTTTTTTGGCTTGAACACTGATTAGATACTCTTACTTCATATAGTTTCAATTATTTGGGACACTGGTTGTTGGTGGGTCAAGAGAGATGCAATGATATATGAAATGAGGGGATCCTCCTTTTGCTTGAGGAACTCTCTTTGACAACGACAATTTGGAAGTCGTACAAAGATTAATATATTGCTCCGGATTATTTATTTTTTCCTTTTTTTTTTAATTACTAGTATAATCCCTGAATTTTTTAAGAAAATACCATTTAGTTTTTAATTAATTTTTTTGATTGACCGATCCTTGAACTTTTTAAAAGATGCAAAACGATCATTTTTATTAACTACCATTAAATTCCTCACACCACTTGCGATACACATAGAAACATATCTAACATTTTATATTAATCAATTATTAAGCAGCACTTGATCAAACTACTAATCAGAAAAGAGAAGAGAAATCGAATCCTTGGGCTGCTTTGTCATTTGCTCATAAAACTCATCTAATCCAACACTTGAAAATTAGAATCACATCAGCGAGAAAATGACGGCCAATAATAAATTGAGAGAAGTTCATTTTTCACTTCACTGTCAGTAAATCTCAGGAATTTCTAAAAATTACCATGATCCCACAATCTCTTGTAAACAAAGTCAAAAGTGAGAAATCAAAGATGTTAAAAAAAAAAAAAAAAAAAACCTGAATGGCAAACAAGTAGCATCATAATTTACAGAATCATATGTTAGAGTCCCGCAATTTTTCCTAACAGATACAACTTGGGAAAACTAAAGAACTGTACCAAGTGCACCCTCTCTTTTTTTCTTTTGTTTATTGGTCCTATGTAATGAGATTTCCATAGGATGGGTATCAATAAAAATCTGAAAAGAAAAAGAGAAAAGAAGAAGAAAGTTGTGAATTTACATCCTTGCGCTTTAACTGGTCTCTCTTGCATACCCACTAGTATCCTCTGCAACCTTCGACCATACGTTCGAAATTTTCTCCGCATATCCAACCTGTAAAATTGACATGAAACAAGGACTTGAGATGAACACTACTGTAGTATGTATGATGGAACAGATTTCGTTATACTACAGATGCCAAAGAAAATAATAATAATAATAATAATAATAATAAAACAAAAAGGAAACTTCAAGCCCCGGTTAAAAATGTAACGAAAGAAATTTCAGTATAAAAAGAGTGGAGTGAGAGGGATGAATAAGACAAGGAAAAGAGGAAACTAAAGTACCTGATTAAGCACAAACCCTTTCAACATGTTCAAGAAGTCGGCTTGCCTCTCCATGTCAAATCTTTCGAGTTCATTCCTATTGTTCTCCTGTATCAACAACGAATTTAGGCCATTAAAAAGATATATAATGACAAAATAAAGAGCAAGTAAAAGATTCACATCTAGCCACTGAAGTGACATACTAATGTTCAAATCACCTGTTAACGCAGAAACCTAATTCACCACGCGAGCTAACTTGTTTTTCCAATTACAGGACTTTCGTAGAGAGGGTGTACAAGGGCTAACTATTTCCTACTGCAATGAGGGAACAAAACCAGAACGAGCTCTATCTTCACCAAATAGGAGAATATGGTAGACAAAAAATAATGTTGGAGCAATGCAACGAATCACCGCTATCGATTCTAAACCAATAAGGGCTAATGTAAAAAAATGTGTACATCTAGACACATGGGACCATATCAACAAGCATAACGGACAACCAATGCCACAATTATAATAGGTAGGAATGCTCTCCACATTACATAACAAAATTTTTTACTAAAAAAAGATTTAGAATATCATCCCAACATGGCAAGATGAGATGACCACGGAGCGTTATGAAAACGAATCCAACTTACACGCTAAGCAATCATTATCAATTGAATCCTAGCATCCTCCTGGTCATTTAATCATGAAATGTAATTGCATAATCTTGTCCTACCAACCAACTTCCCCATAATACTAACAGCTTCTCTTGCCATAAACTATCCTGAAGTTCTCAATTTACTGCTCAGACAACATTTTACAAAATTTGAGCTCTGCAGTCACGTTTAAACACAAAATTCTGACAAACTAACTCCAAATTTCTGATAGAAAAACCATTCTTTACAGGATCAGGTATCAGAAAAGTCACCTAAAGAAAAGTAAATATGCAACCCTCAATCACAGAAAATCATATTATCTTAAATGACACCGTAGGGATATTAAATGAATGGAATTGGGATATGGGTGGAATTAATGAAATAGGGTCATTTGAGCTTCCTTATGGAATGAAGCATGGAATGGAGCCGCAACAAAGAAGTTTGGTTAGTTACAAAGAAATTTAGAGCTCGTATTGGACATTGGTCAAGGGTTGAGAATGGGAATCAAAAAACATGATCTAAGCCCTTGATTAATCCTAGTCTATCACATAGGCGGGAGAAAAAACAAGAAGTCAGCAGGGAAAAAAAATCAATTGAAAGTACTAAAGAATTAAAGGAAAGACACCCCATAGTATGTGCGCTAAGCAGTGGAAAATAAACAGGAGAAGCAATTTCAAAAAATTAAAATACACAGGAGAAGCCTGATTATATAGGAACTATACTGCGTGCAAAAGGCAGGATATAACTATGATATCTAACTCAAGTAGTTGTACCTATTGTTCACTAAGAATAACCTCCTTTTGCAAACTTGAGCCATTTGTCCTAAAGTAGACTAGGGGGCATGTTTACCTCACATGAATGGGTAAGTGAAAGGGATGAGTGTTTCCCTTTCAAGTTTCAACAATTCATATGTTTACTTAAAGTTACAAAATCAAGAATGGTAATTTAGTAGGGCCAGCAGGATGCAGGGAATGAGTAGGGAATACTGATCCTAACTTCCCGGTCCCCATGGTACTGTTCCCGTTAATTGCAGCAAATGCCAAATTTACTTATGTCTTTATCAAACCAATGATTATGTAATCATACACATGTAAATTTTGGCCTCAAATAGAGAAAATCCTATTCCTAAGTTTGATAAAAATGAAAAAGGGAATTAGATTGTTTTTTATTCCACTTTCCATAGATTCGCAACGAAAGGGAATTATGATCCTCGTTCTTACTAATTTTCTTTCCTTTCTAAACCCATTATCTTTTCCATTGCATTCCATTATGGTTTGGTTAACATGCCCTAAATGTCTCCAGTAAAAGCACAATGTCATATACGGAGAACATAAATACGTAAACTAAGGACCCGCAGAAGTAAACTACATCCCTAATTACCATAAGAAGATTAGCCTGAAATAAGAAAAACTTGAAAACGTTAAGGAATTAAATGATACCTTGATTCGCTCATATTCCCTGATGGCAACACTTTTAGCATCCTCGGTTACCCTAATGGTTTCTTGTAACTCCTCTAGTTTGCGAATCCTAGATTTGTCACCACCAAATATTTTTGATGATGCCACTTCAAGCTTTTCAGCCCTTGACTGCAATGAAGCTAGATCCGATAGAAGAGTCTGCACGGTGAGTAACGCGCTTGAGCGATCTGAAAACGCACTGTTGACAGCTAACATTAGCCCGAGATAATCATGAAGCGTATCCTGCAACAAACATAACAGAATCATTAAAAAGGAAAGGGTAAAAATGCAAACAGAATCCTGCTTCCACTACCAAGTTTGAGATTCAACTTGCCATACAATTCGCAAGCTTTCCATTCATTAAAATCACAAAGCTTCCCACCAGTCCAAGAGAATCAGCAAAATACGCAAACAACATAAAGATTTGCAATTACCAAGTGTTTGACAGTCTGAGCATTCAATTCCCGGTAGAATCTGCTCGCTTTGACAGCAGCCGTTGCCAGACCTTTCATGTCTGCAGCCTGGACTCTTTGGGCGTCACAAGAGGCCTCCTCGTTCTCGAATTTTGTCAGCTTAATAAATGCCAATCCTAATTCTCCCAACGTCTCTCCCATATCTTGTTGGGCTTTCACTAGTGATTCAGCCTATCACCAAAAACCAAATAACCATTGGAATTCTTATTTTATACATTGGAAGAATCCGTTTTGTTATTAATAGACTAGGAAAGCGAAAGGAAATAATTGAAAGAAAAGAAATCAATTAGTTATTCATCAAAGTTTCATTTATTGAATGACTGGAATTAAACAAGGATATATACCTCGAATAAGTCCAACCAGAATTCGTTTATTTGCAGATTTTGCAAATGACATAAATTTTAACTAATAACTATCCAAGATCTTGCATTTCACAAGTTAACCTCATCAAATTCTGAAAATGACATAAAAACTGCAAAAAGCAATTGTTTCCTTTCAGGTCCCATCAATTACCTGCTGGGAAGCATGACTGAGTTGTTGCTCGAGCTCGTGCATCTTCTCCTTCTTCTCCATAAACTCCTTATCCTCCTCGACCAACGGCGGCTTCGAACCACCCCAGTCGTTGGCGACCGACTGTTTCAGCTCCTTGAACAGCCTCAGTAAGTCCCGCCCTCCCTTGGCGGGCTGAACCACCTCGTGCGGCGCCACCACCGCGCTCTCGCTGAAGAGCTGCTTCGGGAGCTTCACCGCGCCATCGAGCATCCTCGACGCCACATCGGTGGTCGTAGGCAGGGGGAGCTTCCCCTGGACCTGCAGGAAGACCTTCAGCTCGTCGCTCTTCCTGATCACCGGGTGATCCGCCAGCCTGCGCAGGTACTTCTCCAGCGCCACTCTCCTCTGCTCAACAAACTCCTGCTTCTGCATCACCTGGCTCTCCACCACACTCTTGTCCGGCCGCGGCGGCACAAAGAACCCCCGGTACGCCTCAGCCAGCCGGTCCGACAGCGTCACCACGTCGCGGAACCGCCTCCGGACGCTGAATTCCGATCCGCCGAAGTCCGGAACATTCGTCCTGGTCGTGATCAGATAAGTGACATAGGTGTTCCCCCCAGGGACGAGCGAATTTGTCGTCTCCTGCACCTTCTGAGGGTTCGAGACCGTGATCTTGATGTACTCCAAGCCCGAAGCGGCAGCCGACGACGACGATCTGGAGAACGACGCCAAACGGTCCGATCTCTGGCTAGGGCTTTCGATGCCGTTGAATTCGGCGGCGGTGTCGGCATCGAAGGGGCTGAAAATCACGTCGGCGTAGGACGGCGGATCGAGATAGGAGCTATCGGCGCCGCCGCCGCCGCCGCCGCCGCCGCCGGTGTGGTGGAAATCGCTGAACGGTGGGGGAGCTAGCAGGGGATCGGAATCGGCTGGGGTCACGACCACGGGTGCGGCGGAGGAGGACAAGATAGACGACATGGCGCTGCGGTAGTTGGAGTGAGTTTTGGTGTCGTTTAGGGGGTCGTCGAGAACGAGATTTTCCATTTCTTCCTTGGAAGCGTAGAGGTGGGCTTCTTCGAAGCCCTGGTTCTCAGAATCCATCATCTTCGACAATTACTATGAAATTTGGAAGGAAGAACAAAAGAAATCAAAACTCGAAGAAGAAGAGTCCTATGAAATTATTGGAGACATTAGGGAAAGTGAGGGACCAAAGGGAGGGGCAGGAGGGCTATCGTGCGCCGGGGGGGGGGGGGGGGGCGGGGGGTGGCCAGCTGGGAGAAGACGATCAAGGAGGAGCGGCACGTGGGAGTTGGAGTTCTGATGAAACGATAAAATCGTGTGTTTTTTGTGATTGAAACGAGAAAAAGAGGCTGAATTGGTTTGTGTACTTCAGTCAGATTGGGTTTATCGGGCTTTCGAATGATATTTTTTAATTTTTGAGTTTCGGATATTTTTGTTGTTTTGAAGTTTGACGTTTTGAACAGTTGGGTGATTTGTAGATGACTTGCTGGTGGGTTGTAGGGATTCGGTACTTGAACACCCATGGTAGCGTCGTATGACGTGCTTCTTGAACGCTCATCAAATCCTTTGGCTCTCTTCTCAAATTGCCTTGTCAGCCAAATCGAGTTAAATGTACTTTTGACCAAAAAAAACAAAAACAAAAAAATCAAGTTTATGTACGGTTCCACAAATATATTTTAGGGTTTCGTTATCAAAATCCCAATCGAAACCCGAACCTGGCCCAAGTATCGGATTCCGACCTCGATTACGATCATGGAACCATACACCTATCTGGGTGTCGAAACCCAATTGCCACCCCAACTCTAATTCTAGTATCGAAAACTACATCAACGCCGGACCATTATCCTAAAACCCAAAATCCTTCCTAACTTTAATCACCGTATCTGACCCTACCCAACCGTGGATCGTGAGCCAAATTTTAATTCTAGACAAGTTTTAAACTTTAACTTTAGTATCGGATTGATATATTTAAAATATTTCATATATTTATTTGAACGATTATTCAAATTAATTTTATAATACAATCGAATTTATAGGTTTTTTTATCATATTAGATATCATAATACATATTGTGTGTATATATATATATATATATTATTTGGTATTTAAAAAAAAATTATCCGGTGTCAAGTTATACAATATATATAGATGTTGTCATATATTGTATTATTTTAAAAATAGAATAATGTCAATATAGTATACCAAACATGCTCATAATATTACATGTATTCATCTTACATATAAACATGTGTAAAAAAATTATTTTAGTATTGCATATTGAGTAAATTACTTGTACAGTTTTGATTGAAAACATTATACAACCATGATTTCATATCTAATCTCACTATAAAAACATACATAAAATAATAATAATAAAAAAAACGCCCGTAAAATTCTTTGCCAAAGTTCTACAGGATGCTGAAAGAAAGTCATTATGTACGACGCACCATATATATTTTTTCTTTATGTACGATGCACGAATTGGTCCAAACTAGTGTTGATGAACAATACGACAAAGTTTTACAAGTGATTAAAAAAGAAAATTACATATGTATTTTTTTTTAAATAGTTTTTCAAAGTACATTGTGTTTTTATCTGTCATTGTCTCTATATGTTTTATTGTTTTCATTTATGAGAAAAATTAAAGTATAAAGAAGTAAAGAACTGTTAACGAGTGACTTCATCCATGCTTATCACAAAAGGGGGAAAAAAAAATTTTGTAAGCTCCTTTTCTAGTGCAACAGTGACACAATAAAATTATTAATGTACTCTTTTTTTTTTTTTTAGTTAATACAGAAATCCTATATTGTCATTTATATTCCTTTTCTTTTCTTTAATATAAAATCCAAAATAATAGTTACGTATTTTTTTGATAGAAAAAACAAAAAGAAATGCACGATGACTTGTAATGTATTTCATGCTTCTGAAATTGTGGTTGCTATTATAGTTATCATTGTTGCTTAAACTAATTATTGTCATTTTATTGTTATTAACGTTTTTCAATTGTTGATTTTAATTTTCATCATTAGACTCACTATTCACTAATGAATGGAAGTATGTGCTATAAAAACGGCTTGTCGTTTAGAACAATACCTTCTTCTGATCCAAGTACCTAATCATAAAACGGCGTAGTGTTTCACTCAACTGTAAATGACATCTAGTTTACTTTGCCGTCTTCTCAACAAACTACATGTCAATTCCAAGATTCCCAATACCACATGTAGGCAAATCACATCAATTGATAATACAATTATTAAAAAAAAAAAAAAAATCCTCCGTACAGTGGAGAAAATACTTCAATAAAAACAGGTCTATTAGTAAATTATAATAACAGAGAAAAATATATATATGAAACATAATAATAGAAAAATACCCCAACATACTTAAATTGATTGCATAAGTTTTTTTTTTTTTAATAAAATCCCAACAATCAATAAAATATTTCGATTGATCACGGATTAGCATTCGAGAACATTAGGGTCACTAGACTCACCACCAATTTTGCATAAAACAACTTTAACGGGAACAAAATATATTCCAGAATTAAATAGGAGGGACAAACAACCAGCACTCTTAATTAATTAATTAAAAAAAATTTTCAAGGGAAGCAGGTGGGTAGGTAGAGAATACCTAGGGGCGCGAGACAATTCTCTCTAAGGAACTCGGCAAAATAGCCCCATAACTTCGGGAGAAGGGGTGCCTCCTCACAAAGGCCGTTTTCTTGTAACATGTCGTTTCTACCGGAAAAATATCTGCCGTTTTCTTGCATAAAAGCAACACTCTAGTAACATGTCGTTTTTACTGGAAAAATGATCTGTCGTATTACCCTTTTTTTTTCCCTGAGCAAACAAAGGTAATACGACATAATCAAATTTTCCTAAAAACGACATGTTGCTTACAAAGAGCGATTAGGTTTTTCCCTCCCCCGAAACCGTAAGCTTCTCTCTCTCTCTCTCTCTCTCGTTCCCGATTTCCGTCTTTCAGTTTTGAAAAACATCCCAAATCCCACACCATAATCAGTTGTAGTGATCTCTCTCTCTCTAGCTCCCTCCCATGGCGTCGAAGTTCGGGCTAGCTGGTGGCTTACCGGAGCGCCGCGTCCGGCCCATTTGGGACGCCATCGATTCTCGCCAGTTCAAGAACGCTCTCAAGCTCGTCACCTCTCTCCTCTCCAAGAACCCTAACTCTCCCTATGCTCTGGTACTCTCTTCTTACCATCTTCCTTCTTCTCCAAATCTCTGCAATTTGTTGTTTCTTCGTTTTGGTTTATCCACTTCTGCCAGATTGGGACCTTTTCTTGTCTGTTTTAGTCCGAGAACCAAATCAATGGAGTTCTATTTCGATGTAATTTGTGTATAAAGATTCTGGGAAAAGCTCGTCGTTGAGATGAAACTGCTAGAGCTAGTAACGCATGTATTACTCCATAAAAGTTTCGTTTTTATATATGAATTTTGTTCTTTATTAATCATTTTGCTAAATTCTCAGGCATTTTAATACAGCGTAGGAGTGTGTGTATATATATCTGTGTATAGATATAATTATTGGCGTGTTTTTTCAGGCACTTAAAGCTCTAATATTGGAAAGAATGGGGAAAGTTGAAGAAGCGTTATCCGTTTGCTTAAATGCGAAAGAGCGTTTGTATAATAATGACTCTGTGTTAATGGATGATCTCACTCTTAGCACCCTGCAGATTGTTTTCCAACGACTTGATCACTGTCAGTTTGACTCTTATTGTTTAGAATAATGTTTTGTAGAAATGGGGTTGCATGTTTCTGATTTTCTTTGTGTTGTGATTCTCTTTAGTGGATCTGGCTACTAGTTGTTATGAATATGCGTGCGGGAAGTTTCCGAACAATTTGGAGTTGATGATGGGTCTTTTTAACTGCTACGTTCGGGAGTACTCGTTTGTGAAGCAACAACAGGTTGGTGGGTGTCCTTGTGTTTTCCAAGTTTTCGAGTGGCGGTAGATGTGTTTTGATGTCTGTTCGTACATGCTTGTGTTGCTCTTTTTTCGGATTTGCTCGTTTTGTTTTCGTTCTGTTTACTGACGGTTTTTTCTCCCCTTTTAACCGCAGACAGCTATCAAGATGTACAAACTTGCTGGTGAAGAGAGGTCTTTGCTCTGGGCGGTTTGTAGTATCCAGTTACAGGTTCCTTCAACTTTCTTTCTTCCCTTCGGAGTTGCTAGCACATGGTTATTCTTTTTCAGTTTCTGGTAGTAATGACATTATTTGGTATCAGATAATCCCTCTTGGAAAAAGCAATCAGATAATCCCTCTAGGAAAAAGCAATCATTAAAAAGTGAATTTGAAAGGTGCAACACCACGGAATGTGTGTATACAAAGACAAAACAATTTTTTTTAATTTAATTTTGATATATGATCTGAATGTGGTTTTAGTTTTACTTTTTCATTTGTTGGTTCATGCTTCGTGAGTGGTGGCTAGCTCTGCTTTTGAGCCTCAGTTAAGTGTTGTAAAGTGTAGTTCCGCCTTGTTAAGAAGGTTAATAAGAGTTTGACTTGCAGTAAAGTTCAGTGGCTCTGTGGCTGACAACTGTTTTTCAATATTAGCCTAAGTGCAGAAGCCTTAAACAGAGTATGCTTTCAAAGCAGGGATTTTGGGTGGTTTTATAATTTGGCCACAGATATTGGTAGGTAAGATTAGTGCTTAGATTGCTAAGGCTGTTCAGAAATTGAAATCTTTAGATCCTTGTGTCTGTAATTGCCGGGGCCGTGGAGATATCAATAATCTATCACATGGTTTACGGTGGCTCATCATGATCTCATTTGGTCAGCTCTAATGTCCGCTGTCGTTAAAGATATTGGAGTTGGAGTCTTTTTTATTAATTTATTTTTATTTATTTTTAAATCCTAAAAGTCCCTGAACTTGCTAAGCAAGGTTGAGTTCATACTGGAGCCTGGAGCCCCTGAAAAACCCCTGTCAACAAAAGCTTCTGAACTTCAATGGTCCGGCGAGTCTTGACAATTTCTAGGGAGAACAGATACCCCTAAGATAATACGTTCCAAATACTAAATAGAAGTGTATATGTTAAGCTTTTGCCTGTCTCTGTTGGAAGTTTGATTTTATTTTAGTTTTTAAGTTCATGCTTTCAACTTATTTTGGGTTGAACTCTTGTAAGGTGCTTTGTGGAAATGGGGGAGAGAAGCTCTTACTCCTAGCTGAAGCTTTACTCAAGAAGCATGTGGCCTCCCATAGTTTGCATGAGCCAGAAGGTATGCATGTCAAGGAATTTTTCTGTCGTATTCTTGTATGTTTTCTACTCCCTACTAAAAGCTGGAAATCCTGCAGCTCTTATGGTCTATATTTCCATATTGGAGCAACAAGCAAAGTATGGCGATGCCTTGGAAATTCTCGATGGGAAGCTAGGATCACTGCTAGTGATTGAAGTTGACAAGCTACGAATACAGGTACTTTGTGAGGATTTGATAATTTGAAACATCAATGGTATTACTTCTTTGCATACATTCATGTTTCGACTGTCATAGATTGTTATTATTTGGATTTAGTTTCTTTTTGTGATGAGGAACATAAATCTAGATACTAGGAATCACAAAATATGTGTTTATCTGTTAGGATTAATTAGATTTATCCACGTTTATCATTTGGTTGTGTTTATCTTATTATCAGGGTTTACCAAGCTATAAATAGGCAAAATGGTTGTATTTTCATTTTGGACCTTGATAATTTTTAATGAATATGTAGGTTTCCTCTCTATTCTTCTTCTCTTTTCTCTCTAAATTCTTCTATTTCCCCTCAATTATAAAGGACAAATGACAGATTCTTCCCAATAGCTAACTTGTATTTATTAAAGGACACATATAGCTCTTATTAAGAACTCTTACTTAGGTCTTTGTTTTGCAAACATATTGTTGTTTTTCACCCCTCATTAATTTACTAAATGTCATGGAGGTCTTCTAGTTTTAAAATTATCGGATTGGGTTTTTAATACTCAAAATTATAATTTGCTATCCTTATCAACTTGTGAACTTTGACTTCAAGTTGACAGGGGAGGCTTCTTGCTCGGGCAGGTGATTACAGTGCTGCTGCCAATATATTTCAGAAAATCTTAGAACTAAGGTATGCTTGTGGAAACTTTTTTGTTTAATCCTGGGATCAATTTACCTAGTCATACTATTTGGCAATTGATGGCAGTTCTTCACTAGCTATTAAACGCCCACGGCTTTAGTACAGCATGCTGATTATAAGCATGATTTTCATTATCCTTTTTGTCTTTTTGTGTTCCATCGTTATTTTTACTGTATGGTTCCTTTATCCTTCTTGTTCCTTCTTAGAATAATATGCTGATCTTAGGCATTATTGCTATGCTTTGCCTTTGAATTTTATAGACTACTAATGGAAATGCTGAAATTGATTTTGGAATAAGAATGAAGTAGTTGATTGGCCTTAGGCCTAGAGCTCAATGTCATCATTGTTGTTTATAACTGCTCCTTGTGCTCTTTAATTTCTGTTCTTTTCCATTGTTATCACTCATTATTTCCTCTCATTTGGCAGCTCTGATGATTGGGAGTGTTTCCTAGATTATCTTGGCTGTTTACTAGAGGATGAGAGGTACTGGTCTAATAGGGCCATGGATGATCCCGTTAATCGTTCAAAGTCTGTTGATTACAAGATATCATACTTGACAGATGAAGTGGTGCGTTTTTTGGACATAGTCGATCTTAATTGATTATCATGCTTTTCTTGTGCTTTTAGTCTATTTTTTTTAACAGCAAAATTTTTTGGTGTGATAGTTGTATATTTACTCTTGCAAGTTGAATGTGCAGTTTGATTCTCGGATATCAAATGCATCAGCGTTTGTGCAAAAGCTACAGGAAGATACTGATAAGAATTTTATAAGGGGTCCATACTTGGCAAGTATCGAAATTGAAAGGAGAAAGCACTTGCACGGAGAGGGCGATGATGACAGGTTTATGGAGTTGTTGATGCAATATTTTGTGAGGTACTGAAAGTTTCACTTCTTATTTGTAGTTATCGATGAGTTTTACTTATGATCTTATTTTAACTTGTCGTCAGACCAACTCTTATCATCTGTCTACCTAATCTGCTGTATAAGTAATCTTCGTATAGGTTCTAGAAGGTTTCAGTAAAACTGTTTCAAATTATAGTCTTGTTGACATACAAACTTGTGCTTATATAGATTTAGAGTTTTTTTTTTCCCTCTCCAGTAGTTACTTCCAGACAGTTTACGATTTTTTTCTTGCATATGATGTTATTTATTGCTTGAACTCAGGTTTGGTCACTTGGCCTCCTCCACTTCAGATGTTGAAATGTTTCTTGATGTCTTGAGCCCTGGGAAGAAGATAGACTTCATCGACAAGTTAAAAAAAGCTTATGAGTCTTATGAATGCGTTCTTACAGTGCCAACAAAAGTGCTTGGACGGTCAATTACGTTCTTAAAAGTTCAAGAATTGATGGGAAATACGTTTGAGCTTCCTATCACTGGTGGGTTGTGGAAAGCATTCAAGAATTTATTTTTCATCTTTCTTTATTTGTGCACTTTTGTTATGTGGTGGTATCCATGTGGAGAAATATGCGAGCCTTGCTGTGCGGTAATATGCCATCTGATCAATTGACAAACATTGAACTTTTACCCATGAAACTGTTATCGATAGAATAAATCCTGGTCGCTGGTCTTGAGATTTTGTAACTAATCTTCCATGCTGTTATCAATATGTTCTAGCTCTTTGAATCTATATTTCTTTGGAGAGGTTGTCTTTTTTATTATCATGCATGCATATATAGATAGATATGTTGTTTCTGGTGGTGTAGAATGTTTTACAGTGTGAACACTGATATTTAGTTGCCTATTTAATTTCAATCCTTAAATTTATTCTTATGCAGAACTTGAGGCCCGTGCTGTTAAAATGGCAGAGCTTTATTGTAAAAACCTTCCGCTTTCAAAGGATTTGGATCCACAAGAGAGCATGTATGGTGAAGAGCTGTTATCAATGTTGTGCAATATATTGATTCAGGTATAATATCTACAAATAATTTGTTATGAAGAACATGCAAATTTAAATTGTTTTTCATACTTCCTAGTTTTGAAGCTGGTCTCATATAGAGTTTTTCATAGTCATTCTGGCGCACTAGGCATGTTGGCTATCTTACAGAGGCAATTATGGTCTTGGAGTTTGGCTTGAATGTTCGAAGGTGAGGAGTTGTTTTTATTTTGCTACCTTTGGTTGTTATCAGTTCAGTTTGCCCTAAACTTGACTACCTGATCATATTTTGCAGGCATGTATCGCAGTACAAGGTCTTGTTGCTGCATTTGTATTCTCATTGGGGTGCCCTTTCATTAGCACATCAATGGTAAGTTCTTCGTTTACTTCAATTGTTTTGTATCAATCATGAATGTGTCATTTGGTAATTGGCATCTTTAGGTTTTAAGAGTAACAGGAGTGGTATTTTCCTTTTCTGTTAGGTTTAAATCGCTGGATGTCAAAAACATCCTGATGGAAACTGTTACGCACCACATTTTACCCCAGATGTTGGTTTCTCCACTTTGGGTGGATTTAAATAATCTCCTACAGGATTACCTTAAATTTATGGATGATCACTTCAGGGAATCTGCAGATCTGACATTTCTTGCTTATCGCCATAGAAATTACTCAAAGGTATATAAGTCATTGTTTTTTTTTTTTGGCTTGTGTGTTTTGAAGGCTTGAAGTTGTTCATGAAGAAAATAAGATGTTAAGATATGATTTTAGGATATCTTCATACTTGTCCTTCCAAATTCCAAAGGACGCTAAATTTGGGAAGGATTCATTAGTTTTAAACAGTCTACAATATTTGAGTAGGCATAATTTAAAATATATTTAGAAATAGTGTTGGAATAACACAGGGATAATTTTGGCTGTGGAAACCATTTGAGTTTTATTTGTCTGTATGTTACAGGTGATCGAATTTGTTCAGTTCAAAGAACGACTTCAACACTCTTATCAGTACTTAGTTGCAAGGGTTGAAGCACCAATTCTGCAGCTAAAGCAGAATGCAGATAATATAGAAGAAGAAGAGGTAATTTGTTTTGCAACTTCAACATTATACTCCATGTGTTATCTTGTTTTATATCAAATGGTAAAGGCCGTTTTCATGTCTCCTATTGTAGGCTGTCCTTGAAAAGTTGAAATGTGGGATTCACTTCCTTGAACTCTCTAATGAGATTGGATCCAAATCTTTGACCTTCAATGAAGATTTGCAGTCACGCCCGTGGTGGACCCCATGTTCGGAAAGAAATTATCTTTTAGGTCGGTGGTATATGCACTTTGTTTCTAGTGTTAATTTCCTGTCAAAACTTTAAAGGAGATTATTATCTCAGTTTCTTTTTGCACATCTTTTGGGAATTACGTGATAATTTGTTGTCCAAATTTGAAATTCCCCCCTAAAAAAAGTGAAATTTTTTACTCATTTCAGGCCCTTTTGAAGGAGTTTCCTACTGTCCTAGAGAAGACTCGGTATGTCATGAATTCTACTGGTATTTTGCATTTGATTTTTCTGTAGTCCTAAAACTTGTTTGATAATATTTCCTCTCTTGCCTAACAATGTTTTTTCTTTATCATGATATGCTCGGTTATTATCTAATATTTTCTCCTTTGCTTTTCCTTCTCCTTTTTTCTTTTTTCTTTTTGGGTGAATTTCCTTTCTGATGGCACCAAAACTAGACCAAAGAAAGGGAAGCAAGTGTACGAAGAGCTGTTGAGAGGAAATCACTTCTTCCTCGGATGATTTTTCTGTCCATTCGGAGTGCTTCCACATCAGTCAAGGAGAATTTTGATGTCAATGGTTCAATTTCCGACCCTAAAATTTCCTCAGAACTGAAGATTTTGCTTGAGCGTTATGCAAAAATGTTGGGATTTTCTTTTAGTGAGGCAATAGAAGTTGTTTCGGGTGTTTCTGGTGGCCTAAAGTCTTCTGAGGTGCGTGATTGCACTATTAAAGTTCTGTTGATTAATTTGACGTACACATTACTCATTAGCATTTCGGAGTTGGTACTTTGTCGTCCATTATTATGTTGGTTTATGAAGTATCTTCTGCATATGGTCTTGTGAAATAGTAAGTCAGCTCAGTTAGGTGGTTTCATAAACAGCGAAAACTATTGTGTTTCTTGCGCCCTAAATGTATTGGGATTGTCTTCATATGACACTGATATTTGAATTTGTCATATAGGTATTTGGTTCGGACTTGATCGATTGGTTGAACTTCGCTGTGTTTTTGAACTCGTGGAACTTGGGTTCTCATGAACTTGGTCAAGCAGATGGAGATGGAATTCAGCTTCAAACTTGGCAACTTGTAAATTCTTTGCTGGAGAAGTATATTATGAAAAAGATGAACTTGACAGAGCCTACAATTAACTCTCCTTGGAATAGTTTTCCGATTTTGGTGCAGCTGGTTACTGAACCATTTGCTTGGCATGCTCTTGTGATTCAAGCCTGTGTGCGCTCCTCTCTTCCGTCTGGCAAAAAGAAGAAGAAAACTGGACCTGCAGATACGTCAGCCCTATTTCATACCCGTGATTCTGTCCTGTCTTTATGTAGTACATTAGAAAACCTTGTGAAGTGGTGCAAAGAGATCGTTAACCAGCCAGAGGACGAGAAATTAGAATCTTTTCTCTCCTCTTTTCAAAAGAAAGAACAAGAGGGCCCCGGACAGGTGTTCCAGATTCTTGAAACTCTAGCTTCATCCGTGAATGACATTGACCTCGGTGAGCAGATCTCCCAAGCACTGAAGTCGTGGAGTCATGTTGATGTTGCAAGGAAAATAGTAACTGGGAAATGTGGGGTAGCAGCTGAATTTCTTCGAATCTGCGAGACAAAATTCAAGATGTTACAGAAATTAAAACAGCAAATAGCTCAATTCTAAACAGTCGTCATCTTTCTCAGATGTGGTTTCATGTGTCCGGGCCTGGCTGGTTGGTGCCTTCGTTTGCTTCTACTCTTGTCGCCATCACCCGTGTATGGTTCAAGGGATCCAGCTTGGAAGAAGTTGAGATTCCTTGCCAGCCTGCCGTATGTCTTGGCCTCTGTAAAATGACCGCGGTTGGTAAATCATCGATTTCAGTAATTGTTTTCTTTGTTTTTCCCCTTTATGTAATTTTTTGCCTGACAATGTACATTGAAGAAACCGTAACTCTTTTCCTTTTTGTTTTTTTTTTTAAATTAATTAATTAATTTATTTTTCCTTTGCGGAGTATAATTCCATACAGGCTTGAGGCTTTGTACGACTGAGCACAAATTTTGGCTGTATTTTTGTTGTCCTTGGGGTTAAAAGATTTTCTTGATGCACTTTTAATATGTTCCATCATTGGTTCGCGTTTGGTAGATTGTAGCCTTGTCGGTGATGAGAAAAATGACTTGCAATGTTTGAAATATCCTGCCCTTGCTCCTAAAGTCTATTTCTGTTTGAGCCAATGTCAATATCAATATTGTATTTGATATAATACTAATAATAACAATGACGACGACAATGATAACATGTTTGGATGTTATCTTATTTTGTTCTTCAATGTATAATATTGTTTCGAATGCCATTTCAACATTTGGTTATCATCATTGAATTTTTAGAATTTGTAAAAAATTGAACTTGGTATTCAAAATAATGGACGAATGACAATGGTGTGTGTAATTATTAAATGAAAAGGTCGATGTACCAATCAATAGCAATTAAAAGTTAAAATTTTATCGTGCTAGAATTGTTAGTATGTGGAGTTGGACTCTAGTATTACTGAGTCTAGACTCTTGATCAATCAGAAGCTGCATTAATTATCTGGGTTTTATCAAAAAGATCTTTATACATGTTTGTCAAATTTAGCAAAAAAAAATAACACTTATTTATGGAAATTTTTTTTTCCGAAGACTAAGACTCCGTTTGGATCACACGTCTATTTTCAAAAAAGAAAATTTTCTTCTTTTAAATGAGAGATTTTCATTTTGGAAACAAGATGGTGTTTGGATATGTAAAAAAATTTCTTCTTGGAAATAAAAAGTTACTTGAAATGAAAAAAATTGTGTTGGGAATTATGCATTGTGGGAAGATTTTAAAAATATTCATTTTCTTTTTTCAAAAAGGTATTATATAAAATAAGTTTGAAAATAAGATAATATTCTTTTTCAAAATAAGAAAATGATGAAACAAGTTAGAAAAAAACACTTTTTTGTAAAAATTTTCTAATTTTTAAAATTGGATATGTCATCCAAACAAAGGGTAAAATCAAATTTGATATTGATGCACCAATTTGGCACTCCATTATGGACATTTACCTTTTCTACATTTCGACGTCGCAGGAAAGTCCAATAATAGATTCTCGACGTTGAAATTGGAGCTGCAGAGATTTTCTCTTCAAATTTTGCTTTAGACCTTTTAATCTGTCAACACAAGTGCAAGATCTTTTCCTAGAACTTTGACGTAAAAACACAATGTTAAAAACTTTGAAGGTATAAACAAATATGGCATGCAACGCCTGCATGACAAAAACACGTTGTAATAGTAAACTAAAGGGAACAAAAAGTAAATTAACAAAATGAAAACACATTTGGGTTAATGAAGTCAGTGAGCAGTTTACCTAATTCAAGTTGTTAGGAATTTGATATTGATGAATGGGCTCTTTAAGTACTACTTTCTCATAGTTTGTAAGAAAAACTTTAGGTAGTCGACATATCAAATCTGCTTCATTTCAACCTCTTTATATATATATATATATATATATATATATGTATGTATATACCTGTCTAATAGGGAAGTGAACAGCTCTGCATGCTAATTAGTGCCTTGATTGATGTTTAACCAACTTTACACAAGTTCTCGAAGTTTGTCAATTTGTTGACAAACCAAATCTAGTATATATGTATTCATATTTTAATATTTAACTATGGTGAGACGGTGGCAGTTTGTTGGGTTGGTACCACTCCACTTACCCAATTCATCGTTCGTTTTTTTTTTTTTAAATTGTATTTTATTTGTTTTTATGGTAACTAATTATTTCTCGTAGTAGTATTAGAAGACCTTGGCTTCGTATTCAGACTAATCATTAGATACTTTTTGAAATAAATTATAATTTTAAGGAAAGGAAATCACTTAATATACTGTTTGATTTCCTTCACTAGATAATGTATTTATTATTCTAATTGAAGTACTTTCTAATTTGAATCATTCTATGTAAAAATTAAGGTTTTTTTTTTTTTTTTCGGTTCCAATTTTGGCAAGTTTTCTTGTTAAATATGTGAGTTCGGATTTGAAAGAGGTTGGATTTATTTCTGTACTTTGGAAGTATACGAGGAAATCAAATGCTAACTTTTTATGGTTGCAAATATAATTTAGTATTAGTTCGAATTCCAATCTTAAATTCAAAAAAAAAAAAAACAAGAGAAATAATACTAACCCGTAATTTTCATAGCATAAAGTAAGCATTGCAAAATGTGTCGTTGCATGGATTTCTAAGCATGTTTTGTGAAGAGTTCAAACCATATGAAATTAAGAAAATCGAACTTCATTGCTTATATCTCACATCGTAAAAAGTGAGGTTGGATTTGTCGAATGGCCACTAAAGATCATGCAGCTGATAAGGAAATTGTTTTATTTTGTGAGAATTTACGTTCTTTGGTGGCTCTTTTTCTGGATCAATTTATAACGGAAGAGTGGTCAGCAAAGGCAGAAGATTGCACTCTCTTTCTTCTACCAAATCAAGCCCAGATTCAACCTGACCCTAACCATCCTATAGTGACCATGAATTTAAAAAACATAATAATATTAAAATGTCTAAAAAAAGTGAAGCATGACACAAGTACAGAAAGTGAAACGTTCTTAGTAATGCTTGTCTTGTCCCAAATGGAATTATAGGAGATTGGATTCTTGAGCTAACAACTGATCTGACATTTGCTAATCAATCATTATACGACTTTGTTACGTATAATAAAGCTTTCTACCTTCTGGTTAAAGACTTCCAATCTTGACTTGTACGGCAGTATAATATCATGAAACTTGAGTTGAAGATAATCAGATGTATACTGATTATTTAAGTATTTGAAACTTGGTACTTGTTAATAAAAACACAGAATACATAAAATTTCATCTAATTATAAGTGGTGAGGCTATGTAGTGGGTGCACCAAATCCCCTTTATAGTTGGACTAGATGTCCTAAAATCTCAAAGTATCATATTTTTTTTACTCAAAACCTAATTTTCCAATACATCACTATGAAATTAAAATATTTCAAGTCTAGTATTCCCCGTTCCCGCTTGATCTTAGTATAAATAGTTGCTCTCCTATTGGTCTATAGTCACAAAAACCACCTTACTTGACAAAGGAGCTGAGAAAGAAATGGAGGCTTTCAAGCTCAATGTCAAGCCTTGCTGCTCTAGCCTCTTACTTGCTATATTCGGTTTGTTCGCTTTTCTAGCTTCTTTCGTAGATGCTGAAACTCACTATCATCAGTTTGTTGTATGTCCTCGAATTCATCATTTCTTCCTTGACATTTCTCTTGAATGATATGGTATCCGGTTTGAAAGCATTTTGTCTTTTTGTTGTTTTAAACTTAGGTGCAACAAACGCCTATAACGAGGCTATGCAGAACACGGAACAGACTCACAGTCAATGGGCAGTTCCCGGGACCAACGTTGGCAGTCCGAAATGGAGATACCCTTGTAATCAAAGTTGTGAACAGCGCACGCGACAATATTACCATCCACTGGTAAAAATCATGCATGCACATTGCTCGTACATAGTAGACAGACATACTTAACAAGATAGCCAAGCTAATAATTTACTTGTGTTTTCCTTGTACTTGATCAAAAGATGACTGAATGTTAAAAACCGAAGATTTTATATAGGTGGCGAGCTATGAGTGTAACTTACTATAGCTGAGGTGTATTCAACTCCATGGTGCTTGTAATTCCGATGTTGAAAATTAACTACTGTCGCTTGTTATCTTTCAGGCATGGAATTCGACAACTGCAGAATCCATGGGCAGACGGACCCGAGTATGTTACTCAGTGTCCCATCCAACCAGGAGCAACCTACACATACAGGTTCACCATTATAGACCAAGAGGGAACATTGTGGTGGCATGCTCACAGCAGATGGATCAGAGCTACTGTTTATGGAGCCCTCATTATCTATCCTAAATTGGGCACTCCATATCCCTTCCATGTGCCAAAGGGAGAATTTCCAATTCTTCTTGGTAACAACCGATCACTTACTATTTGCTTGTTTCCAAAAAGGGTCCCTTTTCCTAAACTCTCAAAATCTTCACAAAGCTCTCTCTCAAACAAGTTGCTGTAATTGACAGGGGAATGGTGGAACAGAAACCCCCTGGATGTCCTGAGGCAGGCACAGTTCACAGGAGCACCACCAAATGTGTCTGATGCATATACCATCAATGGTCAGCCTGGTGATCTGTATAGATGCTCCAACCAAGGTTTGCCAAACATCTTCAAAAACTCGACCTTAAATTTTTGTCTTGACTTGAAGATTATCCCTGTTTAGAATGTGATACAAAATTTGCCATGCAGGAACTGTGAGAATTCCTGTGGATTCAGGGGAGACAATTCTCCTAAGACTCATCAACTCTGCACTCAATCAAGAACTCTTCTTTGCCATTGCCAACCATCAAATGACTGTTGTGGGGGCTGATGCTGTCTACACAAAGCCTTTCACAACTCAGGTCGTGATGATTGCACCTGGTCAAACAACAGATATCCTCCTTACCGCTGATCAGAAACCAGCACGCTATTACATGGCAGCACGTGCCTATCAAACCGCTCAGAACGCTGCTTTTGATAACACAACCACCACTGCAATCCTCGAGTACAAATCTGCTTGCAAGAAAGGGCAACCACTTTCAAGACCAATCTTACCACAATTACCAGCTTTTAACGATACAGCCACTGCAACCGCATTTACTGCGAAGTTCAGAAGTCCTTCCAAGACCGATGTCCCTACACAGATAGACCATAACCTTTTCTTTATAGTCGGTTTAGGATTAAACAACTGCACACGTCCTAATAGCCCCCGTTGCCAAGGACCCAATGGAACTCGCTTTGCTGCAAGCATGAACAATGTTTCTTTTGTATTCCCACGAAGGACCTCCCTAATGCAGGCATACTATCAAGGTGTACCTGGTGTCTTCACCACTGATTTTCCTCCTGTTCCTCCTGTGCAATTCGATTATACCGGTAACGTGCCCCGGGGGCTATGGCAACCATCTACTGGAACTAAGCTCTACAAGTTGAAGTACGGTTCCAGTGTACAAATCGTATTGCAAGACACAAGTATTGTCACAACAGAAGATCACCCCATGCATCTTCATGGATATCATTTCTATGTCGTTGGATCAGGTTTCGGCAACTTCAACCCACAAACAGATCCTGCAAGGTTCAATCTCATCGACCCGCCGCAGAGGAATACCATAGGAACTCCTCCAGGTGGATGGGTAGCCATCAGATTTATAGCAGATAACCCAGGTAAACATTCTTGTGTCTTCTTATGAGTAAAGAAGTGTTTTCTAACTACAATATTATCACTACCACGTAGTGATTTCACTAACTCTGTGTTTCTTGCTCACCGCTCAAAACAGGAATTTGGCTGATGCACTGTCATCTTGATGCCCATCTCTCTCTGGGTTTGGCAATGGCTTTTCTTGTTGAGAATGGAGTCGGAGCATCACAGTCCGTGATACCTCCCCCTGCAGATCTACCCAGATGCTAGATTATTAATAAAGAGACACCATTTGCTAAATCCGAACATACCATTAGAAGGATTGTTTTTTTTTTCTCGTGTGCTTTTGATTTTTATGTATTTGTTAATGTTGAATTTGATGTCATTGGTTCAATTATGTGGTCCATCTGGAGTGGCGATCCAGAGCTAGGTAGCGGTTCATCAAACAGCTTGATTTGTCATGTTCTTTTGTTCGCCTAAGATTGGTTTTAGATTGAACGAAAAGGATTTCAGATTTCTAATAATTAGCTTACCACTTTCATTTGAGCTTTCTAATGGTAATAACTCCGGGTCACAAACTTCAACAAAAGCTATGAATCAAGTAAAACTTCTAAATACAAACTCAGATCATATCATAAACCAAATGGGTTATCACTTGGAATTTGCAAGCATACAGAAGTGAGATCTTAACCGAACAATGGAAAAACCAAAGCAAGAATACTATTATGACAATCTATAACATTAACACCAAGATTCAAGAATGTGTCAGCATCCAGTATCACTATACAAAATTTGGTTGGTTCAGGCTACAAACTTCAGACAACGAGTATCATTATGTATATTCTGGCAACGGCAAGAACAAAAGCGTACACCACACCTCACACATGTATAGCTAGCAGTGGAACCACAAACAGTGCAAAAATGGCGGCGAGAGGTAGAGCTCGGAGGCCCTACTGCGGCCCTTAAGTAGGATGGGACATGAGGTGGCAAAGATTCCAGATTTGCCTGTTTTGGAAGGTACATGATCGTTAGTGAAGAAGAAAAGGGGCATGGAAAAAGGTATTTCATTTTCGACAAATCCGATTCTACCTCATGTAAGAGCTCAAGAAAAGTTCTTGGAGCTTTCCTGGCCTCGAGAGCTTTTGCCTGTCTTGTTTTGCGCTTCATGCTCTTGGCCTGCTTCTTTTGCACGTACACTGCAGCGGAGGTTAAAGAACTTCAAGGCAAATAGATGCAACAAGTGAAAGAAAAGTTGCAAAGATGCAAGGGTTCTTGTAACTTTAGAACAATACTCGATCTCAAAATTTACAACTAGACAGTAGACACTATAGCTTTTGCCCTTTCAGATCAGCAACAGTAACAGAAGCAAATCCAATCAGCAGAACACATCATTTTCATTAAAGAACAAGATAGTTCTGGTTAACCAACTTTCTGGAATTTATTATATAGTTGGTTTCTACATTCTTGCTATTCCAAACTACTTTTTAGGAATTGGGTCACTTATGCTTCAACAACTCGGTTGTATAAACGCTGTTTCATTATATTCCACCAACATCTTTCAAAGTGCCGGTGAGATCAACCTATTGTTTTCCTTGTCATTTCCTATTCCACAGTAGTTCCAACAAAATACAAACACCTTAAAATCTGTTTCTCTGCTTAAGATTATGCTTTACCATCTAGAATTCTGAAATCCAATCATAAAACCAAAATTCAGTAATCATTTTATTTGGCTAAGGCTAGAAATTTTACATCTTTATCTCAAAAAATAACTCTTTTTTTTCCCTCTCTTTCCAGTCATTTCGCAATATTGTGTTATTAAAAAAGATTTAAAAAAAAAAAAAAAAACCAACCTTGATCATCATCGTCGAGAGAATCTTCATCTTCATCATTGATCTCCACAGTTTCGATACCGGCATTATCGTTTTCCAAAGCTTCAAGGCGAGCAAGAGCCGCCTAAGAGCAACAAATTTTCAAAAACTAGGGCAAAAATCGCAGTGTCGAATTGAAAACCCCTAGAAAGATTACAGAAAACAGATGAGAAAAAAGAAAGGGAAAGAAACCTGGTTGCGGTTGTCGGAGCTTGCAAGAGCGGCAGCCATTTTCGGAGCAACCTTCCGAGTTCGGCTTGACATCCGACGTAAGGGGTTCGATGCGTCGTCGTCCATGGTGGAGAGTCAGCCGGAAAAGCCAAAAAAGGACGCGACTCTGAAGCGCTTCAGAAAGACGAGATTTTTTTGGGAAAAGGAAAGGGAAGAAGAGAAGAACGGAGAGGAAAATAAACGACAACAGATGACATGTCGTTTCTTTAGTTTCAACTATCTGTCATGTCGTGTTTATTTTCATACGACAACAAAATTTGTTGGATGAACGACACGAAAAACTTTAACATATGAAAGGCATCGTTTTGACTCTATTACTCTGCCGCTTTTACTTCCCATTCAATGGCCTGAAACGACAGAAAACTTTATCATAGACGATTTGTCGTTTCTTCAATAAACAATAAAAATCTAAACTACAAACTAACACCTACAACAAAAAAAAAAAATAAATAAATAAAAATAAACTATAAACTATAAACTAACTTTAGGGCGAAAAGACGATAAATTTCAAACAATAAAGTGCGTTCATTTCCAAATTAGGCCTGAGCATTTATTTTGGTTACATTAAACAACAATGAAATAGTCATCAAAGCCTCAAGTAATATATATATATATATATATATATATATATATATAAACAACAACAACAAAATCATCTCCGTTTACTCACGAACAAAATATTCTACTTTACAACGATAAACACAAGAATACATGATCTCTTTTCACTTGCACACATGAAACATTCAAATCATCAGTACTACCTTATTAGACAACGGTAACCTCACCTCTTTTCTGCCAACTTCATCCATCTCTCTTAGGACTCACACCCCAAACATAATTCATATACATACGTACATCTGCTTAACACATTTATATATATATATATATATATATATAGATATATGCAGGGTATAGCTGGCTAGCGGTTTCTATACAACATGGTCAATCTTTTAGAAGCAGCTCTCGCGGCAAGTCCTTGCTCCCTAAGAATCTGCTGATGAATAACCAACACAGAAGCAGTGCCTCCGAAATCAACAGCCCCAACATAGTCCCCGATGACCCCGAGATCCTGATGATTCTCCGTCCAATCCAATAACCCGTCCAGAAGCAACGGATTTATCCCCTGTTTCCTCCCCACGATCCACAGATCAAACGTGTCCTCGTTTATCGCCTGTATCGCCGCCACCGTCTCCGCGCCGTTCCTCACGATCACCTCCCTGTAAAGCACCCTCTCATTGACCTCATTCTTCACCCAAAACCACGTCACCACCCCGTCGTCGAGCTTTTTCTCCATCTCATCGTCGCCTTCGCCGTTGAAGGCCAGGAACCGGATCACGGTCAGGCATACGTCGGGGTTACTGAGCATGCGGTCGGCGTAGGCCAGGGCCTCCCTGGCGTCGGCTCCTCCCAAGAACAGCACTGCGAAGTGGTGCCCTGGGTTGCTGTGGGCGGCAGAGGATGTGAGCGGATTAGGCCTCAAGGCGTGTCCTTTGTCGACAAATATCCCCACGGAGCACGGAGCGTGGGACAGCACTAAGGAGTTGACGGAGCGGACGCCGAGGCGCTGCCGCTCCCCGACACCGACGCCGGTGTCGAGTTTGTCCCTGTTGAAGGGAAGGATGATGAGGGTGGATTTGTTGATGAGAGCCCGCTCGCAGATGTCCTGGTACATGGTCCGTTTAGGGGTGACGATGGTGTAGGATTGGAGTTTGAGGCACTCAGCGTGGGAGTCTTGGAACTGGCGGAGGGCGTTGTGGATGACGAGGCAAGAAGCATATTGAGGGGGGACCTCGCGCTGCCGGTCGTGGTCGATGAAGACCGGGGCAGCGCGGCCAACGAGCTCCATCAGGCAGAGGGCGGTGACGGAGAACGGAGTGGCAGGGGTCGGGTTCGAGACCTGGAGGAGTGTGATGAGCCCCGCTACGCTATCTTCGTCTTGGATGGTGAGGAGGATGCGGAGGTCGCTGCCAGGGGCTGTGTGTTGGATGGTCCTCCTCCTGTTCACCATGTATGGCTTTGTTGGATCGTAAACGATACTGATCAGGGGTGTTGCTATTCCGGTTATCAGGGTTGTTAGGAGCACCAACACTGTGAAATAGGAGGGGTCTAGAATCTGCAATAATCATGTAACATAAAATTAAAAACATCTTCATTTTCTCTTGACCATACAGAAAACAATATTATTTATTAAGACGGATAGACTAAATTTTTTCAGCTCATTTTTGTTTTTTTTCCGAACGGTCAACATAAATTTTAATTAATCTTTTTTAAAAAAAGTAAAACTACTCCAATTAACGCAAGCTAAAGAGTAGCATTAATCAATCTATGTTGGAGTAAATGCACTCTTATGACACGACGAATGGTGGTAGGACACATACATACCCCTTTGTCCATCCAGTGAATGAACAGCAAAAGCTCGACTTGACCTCTCAGGCTGAGAGTAAAACCCAACGCGAGGCTGTCTCTCAGAGGGATCTTTAAGTAGAGACAAGAGAGCACCGTGGCAAGAATCTTGGTGACATAACCGACAACCGTCATGGCCACCAACGGCTTCAGCGCCTGCCACACGAACCTGACGTTCGAGACGTCAACATACATGCCGATGAAGGCGAATGAGAACGGCATGAGAATGTCGGAGGCAATGGTTTCCGTCCTCTCGACGAGAGTGGACCCCAATGGCGGCCCGTCGGGAATAACGAGGCCTAGCCACATGGGGCCGTTGGCGATGGCGAGGCCGAACATGTCCGTGAGGAAGCCCATGATGAGGGCGCCGAGGAGTAAGGCAACGACGAAGGCCTGGTCGATGGGCTTCCCGTCCCGACCAGAGCGGAAAACAAGCCAAATCACGAGCTTGCGGACTAGGAGGAGGAGGATGAGGATTAAAACCGAGGACATGAGGTACCAGCCGCCGTTCTTCAACTGCACCTCGCCTTGCTTCGAGGTCTCGAAGGCGATGAGGGCGCTCATGCCGATCGTGTCGGCGATGATTGAGGTGGAGAGAGACATTCGCCCGACCTCGGAGCTCAGGAGATTGAGCTCCTTGAGGACGGGGTAAAGGACTGGGAAGGCGGTGATGGCGACGGTGGAGGCTACGGCTCCGATGGAGGAGATATTGGCGAGGTTGGCGTCCATCGACTTGCGGAGGTAGAAGCCGAGGGCGAGGACGATGGACATGGGGAAGACGACGCTGGCGAGGGCGATCCAGACGTGCTTCTTCCCGGAATTGGTGAGGAGGTTCATGTCCATCTTCACCCCGGAGACGAACAGGAAGTACATGAACCCAAGCAGCCCTATGTTCTTCACCATGAAGTCTGCGTTTTCCGGGAACAAAAACGCCTTAAACTTCTTGCTCCGCCCTAACACACTCGGTCCCACTATTATCCCACCCTTCACACAATTAATCAACATTTATTAATTAAAGCCCCAAATTATAGGCCAATATTCCAAAAAAAATAATTATCATATATATATATATATATATATGTATATATGTAGATCCCATTTGGAATCATTTTGAAATCTTTTTCTCATACTTTTCTAACAAAGTTGTTTTTGTAAACAATTTCAAGATAACATTTGTTTTGCACTGAATAAGAAAATAGCAAACGAAAACAAAAACAAAAACAAATGTTTTGTTTAATAAATGAAAATTTTTAGTTTTTTATTTTTTAGAGTTTATACACATAATAATACTTTCTGAAATATAATCAAATACAATTTCATATTTTATACTCGAAAATACAATGAAACACAGTTTGAAAAATTTTCTCAACATAACATTTTAAAACATTTTTTTTTTTTTTTCATATTTGAAACAAAATCATTTTCAAAATGCTTCCAAACGGGATGATAATTTCTAAGAAGAGTACGCACAATGATCTCAGAGACGATCTTAGGCTGTCTGAGAGGCTTGAGAATGAAGCGAACGAGGCGAGTGGCTAAGATGACAAAGCTGATCTCCAACAAAACCAAAGGGAAGGAATAGGACAACGGGTTCTCGCCATAGAAAACACCAAAAGGGTGATTGTGTTGAGTCTTCTCGCACACAAAGACTCCGGCCACGTAGCTGTTGAATCCCTCGGTGGTGCCATTGGTCTGTCCTGCTTTCACGAAGGCCGAGACGCCCCCGGTCAACCCGCCGGCGTTACTCACCGACCAGTTGTACCCGACGTCCTGCTGGCCATTGTATAGTGGTAGTAATTCCCTTACCATATGCGAAACTTGGAATTTTCCTTTTTTCTTTTTTTTTTTCTTTTTTTTTTTTTTTTGATGAATTTGTTTTGGTTGAAGGATATGGAAATCAAGGATTAACGAGGAAGACGATGAGCCTCTCTAGCCATGCAAAAGTTGAGATTGAGAGAGAGAGAGAGAGAGAGTCAAAGTACGTATGATATAGTGGTTTGTGGACATGCGTTATAAAAGCTTTTTAATAAGTTCAACTCTATTTATTGTCTCTTTGACCGTCCCACCTCTCACACAAGGACACGTCATTTTGCTGAGCATTGAAAAATGATAAATTGCGTTGAGAACTAACTAACAGGAGACCACCTGGCCGTATATATCATACTCATATATATATACATATATATATGGAGAGAGAACATGAGAAACGATTATATGAAGCTAGACTCTCTCGCTCAAATTTGTTAGTTTCTTGTGTGGTAGAAATGCCTACAAACAACAAAACCGTTGGGATTCAACAATTAAGGAATAATATTATGAAATATCAATGATATTAAATATCACACAATAACAGAGAACAATGGACTTTATAATATGAGATTGACGAGTAAAATGTTTGATATTATTAGTTATGATATTTAATATATGTGAAGTTCGAGGTATTTTGCATAATTTAGATTTAGAGAAGAAGAATAAGAAATGTACGACTAAAGAAATCTATATAGATCCTGTAAATAAGAATATGGTTAAATATGAATGTTTCTTCTGGTGGCATTTTTGGTGTCTCTCTTCTAAAAGATCTAGCAGTTTTAATTCTCTTTAGTTTTGGCCGTAGATTAATGTTCTAAAGGAAAGAAAATTAGGAACGGAGCTAATAATTATAAACTCCGTTGGTCTTTTTTTTTTAATACAATCACTCGTTGGACAGCCATGAACAACATTTTGAGAACATAGATTGGGACTCATTTTATTTCTTCCTTCCGTGTGTTTAGTAGTTAACTTTTGTTTTCCTAATTATTTTAAGGGAACTTTAGGAATATATCTAGAAATTGATTGTTTTAGCTTCGTATCATTTTTTTTTATTTTTTTATTTTTTGAACTGTTTTTTTATCTTAAAATTGTACACTCATTTTTAAATAAAAGGACAAAGAGAAGACATATATTTAGAGTGTTTAAGTAACACATAAATTTTTAAGATTGCGCTTTAACTTCTTTTATAAAAGACTGGTCTCATTTATAATATGCGAAGTAGAATATGTAAAACAATACTTAATTTCTTATAACAATTATTTTGTAAATATCTAATACTAAAGAATCTATTTATAATCAATGACTAATCCATGAATTCTGATCCGGAGATGATAGCTACAATAAATATTTAACCAAAATACTTAATTATTAAATACTATAACTGTCTTGACAGGTTTCATGTCTTGTATATAATAACTTTCTCATTGGATCATGGAAGATGTCCTTTTAAATGTACACAAATAAACTATCACTTATTCACTAATATCCCATTTGATTTTTTTTTTTTTTAATGCTAGAGGAAAAGAGGAAAAACCGATGCAGGGAACTTGCACAAATCCCAACAATATTGACATTTAATATCCATTTCATACCTAGAACGGCAATAAAAGAAATAAAATGCTATAAACATATCATAATCATATCTAATTGAGATTTTTTTTTTTTTTGGTTGAAAAACATTATGAGTTATATCATTCTTCCAATGGATTACTGTGTATGTTATATCGTTTTTAAAAGCGGTTAGTGTACACTAGTGGGAAGAATAAAGCAAGAAAAAGAAAGAAAATATATAGGAGTGGGAAAAAAAAAAACTTTCCAGATTATTTTTATGTATTCCATTTTTATTAATTTTTTTATATTAAATAAAATATTTAAATTTGCAAGATATGCATCGAGAATACTAGATTTGGAAATTTTGATTGGAAAAGGGATTTCCCGTCTTTGCACATAGGCTTTCTTGACTAATTTGACGGGAAAGTAGACCAAATGAGATACGTTTTTATAATTTAAAAAGTTAAAGAAGGTAAATTAAGGGGCAGGTTGTAAATAAGTTTTGAGGGCGATGGTGTCAAATAGTAATAATACCCGTATAAGCTTTTGGTTATCTAAGGAAACTCCTGAAAACACACACTAAATTTAAGTAATTAGAAATATAACTTAATAGTAATTTTATATTTGACTCTATCAGGAGGAGGAGGTAGAGATTTCGAATCTCTACCTCTAAGTTAAAAAAATAAAAATAAAAAAGGACACAAAAATAATTAAATAAAAAAAAAGATAAGGAGAGAAACTAATACATGGGCCCACGGCCCATTAATTGGAGCAAACTTTCATGCATGAAGAGGGCCCATGCATCACCATCACCAGTTACTTGATTGCCTAAAAAGAAGGCGGCTCTCATGCTACTGCTTGTGGTGAGGAGTTAATAGTTTTGCAGCTACAAAAAAGCTTCATTTCTCAGGTGTACATAATTCAACAATAAAATCTACATTATGATCCCCTGGACTCCCACCATATGCATGTTGAGGACTAACCATACCAAAATGTCCCCTTTTATCTTCCACAATAAATAAATATTCAATTCAATGGTAGCATCTGTCCTCAGAAATCTCAAAGTGGGGTGCTCTTCCTAATTGCCTAACGAGAGAAAGACGTAAATAGTAATTTTCGGTAAATAATTAAAGTAAATAACGGATTTCAAAAATATTTTAAATTAATAATAATAAATAGATAAAAATATTAGGGCACGCATTTGCGCTCTCACAAGAAAATAGCCTAATTAACGCGTCCCATATTGAAAATGCAAGAAAAGCCTATATCGATATGAGACAGATGTAAATTATCTATTTAGTGTAAGTAAATTTGTTGTTTAACTACTAAATAAGTTATTTACTTAATAAATTTTCTATTATACCTAACAAGTTTTCTATTTACTTCTAACATTTAAAATTTTGTTATTTACTTCACTTATTCTTGTAAAAATTCTATTGATTACAATTTTCATCCGATCATTTTTTTTTTAATTTAAGAAAACAATAAAAAAAAATTAGAATGAGGAAATTCAAACTTCATGATTTGTAGTGCGATTAGGTGTAAAATTAATATTAAGTTAACATTAATAACCACAGCCCTAGTTGTAATTTGACCCTATTAGATAAAATGACTGTTTGGTCACCACCCCAAATTTTATTTGCTCGTGATGAAAATTTGATATGCTATAATGTAACAAACACATTGATTGAAGTCTCTTTGATCACAAATCACAATGTTTATTTAATCAAACTGCCTTTATTTAATTCATTCATTTTGGTTAGCATTTAGCTTAGAATATCTCACTCACCAAAAGATTTTAAGATTAAAATATTAATATAGGTCAAGCATTGGTTTGGGTGAATAAGTGGTCTAACAAACCCTCTACATAAAGTACGGATCGTAGATTGCTTTGTTGGTATTATGCATGGCAGGATAAACTCCAAGCAATATTGATCTACAGTGATTGGTACTCCATTCTCCCTTCAAAGTTTATTTTCTTTGCACAAACCTAAAATCCGGACCTTTCCCCAAGGCTTGACCTTTAAATATATATATATATATATATTATATATTTATATATATTATATATTTTTTTTTGGCCCGATGTTTTTCGTAAGTATCGTATTTGTGTTTCAAAAATATTATTAAAAGAGAAAATTAAGTAGGGACTTATGTTTTAAGTACCTCTTTAAAATTTTACACACTTTAATATTAAAATTGATAATTTTAATAAAATAAAATAGAAAAAATTATAAATTTGAATATTGTGATGACGTAAATATAAGGATGTGTTAAATTTATGATATTTTTATATGTAACATATATTAAAATGGTACAATTTCTTTAAAAGAAAAATAAAATAAAATGATATGAAGACGTTTTAAAAAGTGAGGAAGCCACATTGTTCTTTATTAAAATGAAGACACGTGCTTGTTTTATTGAGTTTTTAAATTTTGATTTTTGCATATGAAATTGCTTATAATAATTTCAATCGTACCTCATTTAATAAGAATAATTATAAATGTACATGCCTCCCATTAAGACAAGAAATTTGAAATTATATTTCTCTTAAATAAAAATGTGTTATACTATTTATACTGTGCCCACTGAGGAAATTTCACGCCTCGGACACTCCTTTAAAAATCTCTTTATATGGGATCTTAAATTCAGTTTTAGGACAAATAATTTATTTCTACCTTTTAATTCAGCCTCTATGGTTGACTTGGGTAGGTGCATTAACGGATGAAGGGGGAATGGGTCGGGCGACGGCGGGCGAATACGATCGACTTTTTTTTTTTTTTATTACTAATTTTTTTTAATTAATAAAAAGGATGGAAAAAGGCATTTCATGTCCTATAAAATGAAGTTAGCATATGACATTTTTTACAATGTCAATATACCATATTTAATATTTTAATAAAACATAAGATACCTTCGTAAAATTATTTACGAAAAGTACATTTTAAGGTTAATTGATAACCTTTAGGCTTACACTATTCTGTCTTAGTCAAGGGTGTGTAAATTCTTTTAGGCATCATTTAGTACAACAAACTAGATAGAATTACAAGGTTAGAATTAGACTATTGAGGATAAACTAGAATAGCAATTCAACATTTAGTGTATGGATTGGAGTAAATTAAATACAGACAATCAAAGATGATTAATATTAAATTATAAATGTGCAAATATCCAATTAAATACTACCAAGCAACACTAAAAATTTATACAATGTGATTGCAACTTGCAAGTAAAGCCGAGTGATAATCTCACGCTTGTGATTTGTGAGGAAAACAAAGATAAAGAGAGATGGAGAGAGACATAAAAGAGGGGATTGGTGTTCGAGGCCAAATTTCTAGGGTTGTGCAAAGATGGGGCACCAAGTGTCTAGGGCGATGCACGAAGGTGGGTGTCGTGAGGGTTTGGGGCGGCAAGCGATTGTGATTCGAGGCTGGGGTGGCGATCAATGGAGGGCTGAGGTGCTTGCGCTGCCAACAATGGATATGCAAGGCCAAGGAGGCTACAATCAACGAAAGAATTAGGATGACATTCATACAAGTGACAGAGATCGGGGTTTGGCGCTCTATGAGCGACGTAGATTCTAGCATGGGGAGCTGAAAGCAACAATCTGGTGGGGAGGAGCCAACGAATGGGACAACAAAACCTCCAACGGTGGGGTGGTAGCCAGGTTGAAAGGAGGGGTTTGGATAGGGGGAAAAAAAAAATTACTCCAATGTGATCAGTCATGTGATTTTTCTTTTTTTTTTTTTTTTTTGCGGAATTACTAAATCAACACATGTAGAACTACATTTTGGCCATCAACTTACTGTAATCCGGTGAACATTTGTCACCAAATATGAAATTGTGATCAGTAGTTCTGCTTCCTTTTCTTTTCTTTCTTTTTTTTTTATTTTTTATCTTTTGCAATTTCAATATGATTGGCCAATTAAATCATACAAATATTAAAGCAAGAAAAAAAAATAATTAGCAATCCAACACCCCACATGCCAAATTGATTCTTTAATTCTTCTAATTGGCGAACAACCACCACAGTCTGCACGAGGCTCAAATAAAGGAATGGCTAGTTCTCACTGAAACCAATTTTAATGATTAGTCCATGGTCTCTACTTTAAACCTAAATTAATCACTTTTAAGAAGGAATTATGACTGCTCCTATAACAGCCTACACTAGAAAAGAATGTTTTGAGAACTCGTGAACAAAAAAACTTTTTAACCAACCAACTCAACTCGCCCTTCTTAAAAATCTAACAGAACAATACACTTCAAGTCTTCAGGTTCAGAAGTCCCGGCTACAGTAACAATTCTAGTTCCTTCCCCTTAAATTATCTGTATTGCAATACAACGAAATATTACATATGTAATATATATATATATATATATTTGTATATATATCATTCAGTTACCGAGAAGGTAAAATTACCCTGAAAAAATTACTGAGAAGGTAATTGTAAAGAGAGCCACAGTAAAGAAAAATGGGAGTAAAATCCAGAATTCATCGTTAAAAGTAGCTTATTAAATAAAAATATTTTAAGTACAGCTATAATTCTCTCTGCAAACTTCACGTTCAAGGCTGCATAACATTGCATTAGTCCCAAGTATTTTGGTCTGCCACAACCACTACATTGGACTACTAAAACCTTATTCGCTGGTATGCAAAAGACAGACAACACTATTGGAGCTGATCAAACTAAAAATACAAGTGGGCTGTAATAATCCACAGAATATAATGCCAATATCTATACAAACAAAAAATAAAATACCAAACAGAAAAAAGCTAACTTAACAAATAAATTAGCTAGAGCTGGACCGGAATTTCAATACATAATTCTCCTCATATATCTTGGAGATCGGATCTTCTACTACAGAAGAACCAAAACTCAATTTCCCGAGCAAAACTAGAATAAAATTAGGTGGGGGGTTCTGTTCAAGCACATGACTTATCAGTACATGAATATATATATATATATATATATATACACACATCTTGAGGAATGATGATTTGATAAAAAGAAATCATAGCAATAGACATGGTTGGAGAGGTAATACAGGTAAACCGATTTCTTTGTCTCCAAACAATAAGACACCCCTTGTGCCCTAAAGTTGGATCAACCTTCTCAGTGCTAGCGATCGGGCCAAAAAATTATTCATAGTGGCCAACCTGATGATTCACATTTTTGCATTTTAAACAGAAAGTAGATTGTAAAATATAACAATATATAGATACATACATATATATAGATAAAAAGAGGATTAGATAAGATTATTGCAAAGAGTCAACCTCAACATCATAACAAAAATGAACCACATAAATTAATTTACCTTCAAGTAGAATATTGAATTAAGTATGCTTTAATGTAGAGAAATAAAATGGTGATTATGATATATATATATATATAATGGAAAATGAAATTATAGATTCATATATCGAGGAAAAGAAAAGAAAGCGACGAGACCTTGACCAGAAGAAAGTTCAGAAGGAGTCAACATCCAGAGATATGTATAATAATATGCATGTATATGTACATTATTGTATGTAACCTCCATTATTGAAAAGCCTGCAAAAGTAATCAGTCAAAGGCATAAAACCCTAGATCAGCTTTACAGAAACATATACCCAGCGTTTCTGGTTAATGACTAGGGTTTCAGAATGCTATCCAATAAAGATACCTGACCCGAGACACAAAAATCCCTGCAGAGTTCAAGAAAGTTCCCGAAAAGTTAATTTCAAGATAAAGATTTTGTTAAAAGTGACAGGTCAAAACCTCAATAATGGGTAAGAAACTGTTACCTGTATTGGCTTTGAATATCGAATATCTCTGAAAAATTAAAGCCATGGTTAGTTTAGACATGGCTAGCTAGGGTTTCAAATACAGTTTTCAGAAAACCCCAAGATTAAAACCAATTTTAATTAAATAATTAAAAAATGAGCCAAGTAATTATAAGTCCCCATGGTTTCATAGAACCGTTTTTAATTCCTGAAGGAATTAGAACAGTGAAAAATTAGTAAACGTGAAGAAAAGCAGCAGTACTTGTTATGCACTTAAAGATCTAGAAAGATTTAAGAAAAGAGATATCGTGAAAAGGCAAAATACCAAAGAAAATTAATCTAAATATTAAAGGGAAAAACAAAGAGATCAAGATTTAATATTAGAGAAAGCCGACCTACAAATCACCTCTTGGTTTGCCATAGAAGATTGGAGCAAAAGATTCAAGGCCGAGAGATTGAACAACTAGATTTCTTCAAGAAAGTTACAAGAAGATCAAAGACGCAACCTCTACATAAATACGAGGAAAATAGTACTTTCCAAACATCTTTTGATATTAAATCCAACAATAAACTAACGAAAAATAATATCCCAAGAGAGTTTTGGTTAAAGACAAAGGCGAAACCTTTTAAAGTGGCGGGTTAACTTGTGAGAAACTGAGAGATCAGCTGGGCCTAATAACCAAGCAAGATCAAGCAGAAAATAGTACATCTTATCTTTCCTCTGTGATTATTGTCAATCTGGGATAAAACAAGAACATGACGTGATTCAAATTAAACAAATTAGGGAAAGAAAAAAAAAACAAACGAAATAATAAAACTGATAAATTTGGAAAGGGAAAAAAAAGTAATTGAAAACCAAAATCATGAGAATGGAAAAAGGGAAGCAAAATTAAAAATCACTCATCTCAGAACAAGCATCCACAAGATCTATAAACACAGAAAATATTATTGTAAGCAAGGAAAATAAACAAACGAACAAACAAAAAGAAATAAACATTAGTTGATGTTGTAGACGCCCCAGAAGCTGAATCTCCACAGTAGTAGTAAGAAGAAGCCATGAAACTCAGGATAGATAGCGCCAATTCAATGTCTTCTTATGGTTCCTAAAAGCCATATGACAAAAAACGACACTGGCTTAGGAACCTTCTTTTTTTCTTTTATTTTCTTTATATTTTTTATTTTTGGGGATTGGTCATGGCGCTATCCCTCCTGAGCTTTACAGATTCTCCCTTACTTTGATCACTCTCTTAAATTAATCTGAACAGCTCAACCATATATACATATACATATAGTAAAATCTATATATATAACTACAAGGAAAAAGAAATAATAAAAATTATAAAAGAACAAGAAAATAAAAGCAAGAGAAAAACCCCTGAAAATGGAAGAGTGAGGAGAGCTAGAAGAAGCTGAAAAGGTGGGTGGGGAAGGAGAGGCCAGGGAAGGGCCGTATTTATAAGGGGGAAGGAACGTGGGACATGGCTGTTTCTTGACTCAATACCTTCTTTTAGGCTTTTTTTTTTTTTTTAATTATTATATTAAAAAAAAAGTAGAAGAAGATCAAAATTGTTTGTGATGACTTTTTGTGTGGAGGGACGGTGTAAAGTTATTGGATTATTTTATTGGATTTCCCTTTTGAACTAATTCCACATACTTTTCTTTTCTCGCTTTTTTTGTGTTTTTTTTTTTGTTTTTTTTCACTTCTCACCAAACACTTTTTCTTTTTTTTCCCCCCTTTTTTGTAAGCTTGCCGACTGCTAAAACGATAGTCATCTTCAATCCTAATAAGTGGGCAAATAAGGTGACTCAGATTATAGTACTTACGATATAGTGTGGCATAATATTTCTCTACTTCTTTTGTTCAATGAAATCTACTGGTTGGAATTTATACACTCGTATTTCGTGAATACAGAAACAAATAAATTTCACGATCAAATTAACAAAATAAAATAAGATAAAAATCAGATAATTAAAAAGCTTCACTTTGTGCCAAAAACTAGGTAATAATTTTTGTGAATCTAATTCATTGAAATAACGTTTTGGTAAATATATATTTATATGATGGGGTTACATATATGAAAATAGAATTTAAGAGACCCTCGAGAAAAAAAAAAGGTTTAAATAGGGACATAATTGAAAATTTTATTACACTAGGACAAATAGGAGAAAACTATTTATAAAGGCCACATTTGAACATTCTAAAGTATCAATCAAACAAAAAAACAATATTTCAATGAAACATATATATATATATGTTGGATTTAGGGGTGGAGATTTGAATTTTCCATTTTTTTTGTAGAGTACAGTGTGGAATTAATGTTAGACTATAAATGTAACAATTTAATGAAAAATATTTGAAAGCATATTATTGTTATTTTTCTTTGCAAAACAAAAAGAAAAGGATCAACACTTACGTTTTCTTTGATATCTCTTGAAGCCATCGGCTCCTCTTTATTTTCTATAGCTACATTGGAAAAAAAAAAATTTAAGAAGACCGCAAGGAAAAGCAATTAAACATGGGGCACATTTAAAACAAGGTATTTCATTGGGGAAAATAAAAATTATTATTTAGATAAACACATTTAAAATATAAGATTATCACCCAAAAAAAAAAAGATGAGCCAAAAAGCACTTTTCATTCAAAATATATGTTTTGATACAATATCATATTTATATATAGAGCACTTAGAAAAAAAAATAATGTCGATAAATCATAAGTGATATGTCTGAGAAGGAAAATTTTGATCATGTAAGAGCGCATCTGAGAAAATTATTTTCTTGAAGCAAATAGAGAAAATAGTATTTGTGAAAGTCACATTTCATAAAATAAGATTTTAGGGACGTATGAACATATATTTAAGTAAGGATATGTATAAGTATAGTTCTTTTATTAAGGACAAATAAGAGACAAAATATTTGTGTAAGACACATTAAGAACATAAATAAATTTTACGTGAAAAGCCACAAAAGACGGGACCATAATGGAAAGGAAAAAAAAAAAAGATAAATTTTTGGGGGAAATAGCGAAAAACAAAAACAAAAGTAGAAACAAACAAACAAACAAAGTGAGAAGTAGAACAAAATGACCAAAAAATAAAGAAGGGGAAGTTTCCCTTAAAACCAGGACAGACACTTCTATATATGGATGCGTGGTGTTTTAATTTGATAGAAAATTATATCAACATATAGATAAGTATGGTTTGATCACCAAGTCGAAAATAGTGTATGCGTGCTTGCTATGTATACCAAAAAAAAAAAAAGTATGGCACATTTTGCTAGCAGAAAGTATGTCACATTTAAGTAGGGCACATTAATGATTTTGATTAAAAAAAAAAAAAAACACTTAAGAGGTATACTCCTCGAATGGGAGTTTAAGACATGAATGAGGAATACTCTCTATTTCATTCTGCCAAATATATATATTTTAGAAAAAAACTATATATGTGATTTATCTTAAATAATATTAATACTAACTTCTAATTTTGTTATTATATATACTTAATTTATGTTATTTGTATTATTTTTTTATGTGATCGCTGTACTTAAAATGAATTTATAATGGATTTTAACTTTTTTTTGTTATTAACTTACTGAAATTTTTGTCAGTAACGTATAGTTTGATGAATAGATATCTGAAATGACGAACACAATCCAATTACTGCCCCGCCTCTCCTTAAACAGGGATTGAAGTGAGGATAGGATAAATAAGTATTATTTAATCCCGTTTCATCCGGTTGTCGTTCTTATTTGAGAGTCGTCAAGTAATTATTTAATTATTTATTTTTTGCTTCAAGCCAAGCCAATTTCCCCTAGCCTACTAAAACCCCACCCCCCCCCCCCCCCCACCCCACCAAAAAAAAAATCGCCAAAAAGTTGCGGAAGATTTTGCAGGCTTTTTTTTTTTTTTTTTTGGGCTATAAAAAATCAGTGTGAATAATAAGTACAAATTAATAACTTAAATTATAATTAAGGTCCAGTTGGTGGTTGGTAGAATAAAGTGTAATTAAAATCACTGGTCAAACGGCTGCCCCTCACCATCCCAATTCCCAAATGCTTTTGAAAAACGGCCATTCGTCACTCTTTCGTCGTCAAAAGCAATCATAATGATAATGCTCTGATAATAATCCCATATCAATATATATCACAGTCGGCAACACCGAAGCCTTTCATTTTTTTTTTTTCCATGGAATGATTCATTTACTATAACAAACTTGAAATTTTTAAATTTAAATAGATTAAATTTTTAAAAATTAATTATAATTTTTATTAATTTTTAAAAAATAAAAATAAAAATAAAAATTAAGATAAAAAATATAACTTTAAGAAATAATATCAAACAGATTATTAATCTTTTTTTTTCTTTTTGAAAAAAAAATTAAATAAAACAACGAATTCACCGAATGAATGACATCTGCGACTCGTTTATACTCAAAATCTCCAGCAATTGCCTTTTGTTTAAGTGCGCTTCACCACAATCTTTCATGACGTTTCTATTGGGACAACACCATATCTATCCGTCAATTTTATTACTTTTATTATAATAATAATAATAATAAGATGAACTTCCAAGTCCTTTTCATTGTCTTTTACCCTTTTTCCTAGTTGAAGTAAATTGCTAAAAACAGGGAAAAAAATTACTGATCCTAGAGGAGCTTAAAATACTAATACTGATACTAATAATAATAATAATAATAGTAATAATAATGGTACACAAAGTGCTTCAAACATTATTTTTCCCGTCAATGGACATTACAGAGATCAATAATACTAAAGTTGTCTTCACTGTTGTCATGTGATCCTATAACTGACTTTTTGCTTCAAAAAAAAAAAAAAAAAACTAAAAAGGGTCAGATTTATAATAACCCTGGGTCAGCATTCCCAATTAGATGACCAAATTAGAAAAATGGTATCGAAAATATCTTCGCCATTTGAATCACAAATATACGAAAATAAGAAAACTATTAAGATGAGACCAACAAAAAAATTTTATTAGTTCGGATTTTCTTAGATATTTTGCTGCTTCTTTTTCTTTGTCGTTTTTCTTTTTAATAATATTTGGAACACAATATATTCATTACGATAAGCATATTTAACTCCAAAACATAAAAACTCGATGGAAAAAGATACGACAATTTTTTTTTTAATTTATAGTTATATCTTAACATATTAAATTATAAATTAACTGCTATTAAATCGTGCATGTACCTACCTTATAAAGTAACAGTCAAATTGACGGAATGTAGTAATTTTCTTTTTCATTAATGAATTAAGTTAAAATTTTAAACTAAAAACTACAATACAACAATCTTTTGCCGTTTACCTTTTACCTGTTTTTCATTTTTGTTCTTTTTCCCCTTAATAAACTAATATTATAATAAATTTTAAGTAAATTGTTTAGAGTTCAAAAAATTTCAATTTCATTTTGTATTTTAATAGATTTTCTTAGTTAGGATTTTAAGTTTGAATCATGAGCACTTAAAAACCAAGACAACGTATACTTTAATATATATATATATATATATGTTTCTATATATATATATATATATAGATACTACAAGTTCAAAGAAATTTCAAAGACAAATAAGGATCGAAGTTGGGACAAATGCTCAAGGAGCTCTTGTCCAGACTCCAGATTTATCGTCTATTTGCCACAGAGATTTTAAAGATAAAATTGACGAAAATTCAATTCAAACTAAGTTTTTGGATGTGTTTTTTTTTTTTTTTTTAAGTTATGGGCGAATATGGGAATTCTTTATCTTATTGTGAAATTAAATAAAAAATTACTTATATATTTTTGGATGGTGTTTGGGATTAAAAAAAATGAATACATTGCATATTTGAAAACAATAAAAAAAAATTGTAAGTAAATTCATTTTGAAAACAACTTTTCAAACCTATATGCCAAACAAGTGTAGCTTCGCCCCTAAAAACAACTTCAAACCGGTGATTACAAACATAATTAAATGAAAATTATGGTAATATTGCACTACAGGGGAGTAAAGATGAGATTAATTATTATCATTAAAAAATTTTAACTGGTGATTACATACATAATTTAGTTTTAATTATACATCTAACTCTATCATAAATTATAGAGTTTGTGTCCCTTAATCTTCAAATTAAAAAAAAAAAAAAGATAAATTGATCATTTTATTCTAAAACTTTAAAATTTGTATAACTCTTATCCATATTATTTTATTCGTAGTTTGAATGATCATAAATTATTAAAATTTAGCTATAATAACCACATCTGTTAATATTTAGATGAAATATGAAAAAAAAAAAAGTAAATTGATTGTTTAGTTTCTAAACTTTTATGTTTATATACAATTAAAAGTCCTTTTTTTTTCTATAACTTAAATGATTAAAAATTATTAAAATATTAATATAATAATTCTTATGTTAATATTTGAATGAAATCCTTCGGTAATTATATAAAAAAAATGATGTTAACAGATACATTATGTCTAAAAATTAATAAAATATAATAATATTTTTAATAGTTTAGAAATATATAAGAAAATAAATAAAAATCTTATACTATGTAGCAATTTACAGCTTCAGCTCTTATAAGTGAAAAAAAAAATTTACTTCTTCATCAAAAAACAATAAAAAAAAATAGCAATTTATAAAAAAAAAAAAACAACACACACAAATAAAAGGAAGAGGGTAAAGTCGTCTATTGAGGTACCCCTAGTTCCTGAATCCTGCAATCAGAAACCAGAGAATAATGGAAGATAATTGCAGAAGTTGGTGGTGAAACGAAACAAGAAAAGGTTTTAAAAAAGGAGGAAGATAGAAGAGGGGTGGAGGGTTAACGTAACGTGTGGTTTGGGGTCCCCTGGTGCTGGGACTGACTGGGAACTGGAAAGGTCATTCATTCTTTCCCCCCCACGGCCCTCTTTACCACAATCTCTGACTCAGAGGAACGCCTCGGCACTTGCACCAACTCTCTCTCTCTCTCTCTTTATATATATATATATATATAATTACTTTTTTTTTTTAGAACTAAAAGAAAGAGAGAAAATCCTTCACTCGTTTATACTATAGACATTTTTAATGCAATAATATTAAATTAAATTTCAATGATAAAATCTAATATTTATAATATAAAAAATACTCTCTATATTAATCTTTAATATTAAAGTTACGCGTATACATTCATTGTCAGATTCATTAATATCTAGTTCTTATTGATTCGTGATTTCTTTTTTTTATTTAAAAATTATAATATTCTAGCATGAAGGAAAAACCACTCGTTTCTCGACATTTTCCTTACTTAAGTATTTTTTTTAATCTATATATAATTTTCTGATCATTCGAGAACCAATAACGCACAGTATTATGATTATCCCCAGACTGTATAAACTAAAGTCCATTCGAACCAAAACACTGTCTTGACAAATCTAGCGAACCACAAACAGTAGCATTATACTCTTCTTTTCACATTTATAGTTTTCACTTTTTTTTTTTAGCCGTTCTATTTTTTCTCTCTCTCTTATAAAAATATAACACTAGAGAGAGAGAGAGAGAGAGAGTGGTAAGTACGTAGGGTATAGACAGAGCCCCCTTCGCCTCTCACCTCTGTTCTGCTTTTTCAGTACAGAAAAGAGGAAAAAGGTTGACAGCCACAGCCACGGATTCACGTCCCCAGGCCATATCTCTCTCTCTCTCTCTCTCTCCTCACTCTCTCTCTATCTAAATACTCTCTGACGGGGCTCAAAAAGCGAGACCCCTCCTCCGCCCCTAAACCCCCTCACTATATAAAATATATAGAAGTGAAATTGAAGAAAAGAGAATGGAAGAGAAGACCTCTATCAATAGTTTTTAATTTTCTCTGCCTTTTTTTGAAATTCATTTAAACCCTGTCCAAAAGGACTTTAATGCCCCCCCCTCCAGGCTCCACCAGAGGGGAGGTTACTGTACTGGGTAAGTCTGACCCCGTAGCATTAACTGCTGGTGGGAATGGGATTGGATTTCAATTCCCTGAATTTGCTCCTATTATTGGGAAAAAAAAAAAAAAAAAAGTCTGGGCATTTTGGTAAATCGCAGGTCGCTTTATTCCTTTGTCCAGCTGCAGCGGACTACGAACGATGGCAGATGCTGCCCAGCGAGCTCTCTGCCCGGTGCTGCTTGCTGCGGCCGGTGCCAGTGACAGTGCCAGTTTCTCCTTCTCCTCTCTGCTCTTTTGACCCCCATTATCCCTCCCCTCTCTCCTGCCTTAGACCCTACTCTGCCGTAAAGCTATAATCTATCTTTTCTTCTTCTCTCTCTCTCTTTTTTTTGCCCTATTATCAATTTTTTTTTAAATTATCAACAGTATCTTCAAACCCTCTTCACCCTGGGAGAACAACGGAAGAACATGACTTATGCTTTCAAACCCATCACCCTGGAAGAATCAGTTTCACCGTAGGTCTTAGTCTACGTTGGGAGGCCAGAGACAGGAGGTCAACCTTACAACGGGGGGATATGAGATTCAATCTCTCTGAATATTTGAGACGAGAATTTTGATAGACTATCCTCGACCCCCCGCCACTAGCACTTGTGGTCCCTATTTTCATCATTATATTTCCCTTCTAAATTGGACTGACTTTGTTTTGTATCGTTATTGCTATAAGCGTCAGAGGAAAAGGAATGCTAGATATATCAATTTTGTAATATTAATTTGTGTAATGATGAATTAGGGAAAAACATCTCTAATATAAATTTAAAGATGATATTAATATTTAAAGATTATTAAATTAAATTAATATGAGAAAAAAACTTGATAATTGATACTATATTAATATAACATTAATAAGATATTAATATAATTAAAATTTATATCATACTGATTAATTCAGAGAAAATTTATATTATGTTGGTCGATGAAAGAAAAAATAAAGTGATTATTTAAATTATTAATTTATTGATAGATATAATCAATTGATGTGATAATTAATATCAATTTATGTGACAATAATTGTCATATTTTTATCTTAAATGTAATCAATTAAAGAGATAATCTCTTAAATACTTATTAATTAAAAAACATGACAGGTTATATAAATTAATATTCAAGAGTTAGAATTAGAGTTATCTTTAATATTTTTCCCATAATAATTCTACCTTGATCAAAAAAATAAATAAATAAATCATTTTAATGTATAGAATATATTTTAGTAAGTCTTTTCAATTTTTATAAATGTATTTTTATGAATCAAACGATTTACAATTTTCAAATCTCATTGTCAAAAATTAATAATTTAACGAAATATAAAACAAATTATGCGTGTGATTTTAAAGGGTAAGGGATGTACTATTTAACAAGATAATGACTTTTTCCAAAAAAAAAAATATATATATATAGTAATGACTTTTATTGTTAAAAAAAATTTAACGTCCGTTTGGATCATCAGTTGGAATTAAATTTTTTAAGTTAGAGTATGTTGATATTTTAAAAAATTAATTATAATTTTTATTAATTTTTTTTTTATAAAATAAATAAATAATAAAAAATATAATTTAATTAAAATTAAACTAATATGTAAACCAAAACCTTAGAAAACGGGCAATTGAGTTAGCATATTCTCTCTGTGTTATTAAAGAGACTATCCAAATATTGATACGAAGGTTTGTTAAGTGTCATATTATTACAGTTAAATCCTCATTTATTAGTTCATTTTTTACATAATGAGAGTGAGATTTGATAGGCTCACGTCAATTTAAGATTAAAAAATAAGATTGACGACTTAAAATTCTCCAGTGGGATTTTGACTTCCAAGATCACAACACTACCCTTAGATTATAGTATAATACTATTTTAAAAATTACCCAAAAAAATTAAAGGAGATAAATCATGTTTTTAAAACTTAGTTAAAATGTCATTTTTTTAAAATGATCAATCAATTTTTTTAAACAGTTAATCAATAATTGATCACATAATATTATTAATTTGTTAAGTCAGCTATTGACCAAATCTAAAAAAAAAATGACAAACAATTATTTTGTTAAATAAAAAAAATTTTGACCATCTATTGGATTGAGTGACCAAAATAAACATTTAGTTTAATATTCCAAAATAAAATAATTTATTTTAATTATTTTAAAATAAAATCATATGTTTTTTTAACACCTTATTTCTTAGTTTACCTCAAGTCTTTATACTTTATTTATTATCCAAGTCAAATTCTCATCTATTAGTTCATTTTTTACTAAATGAGAGTGAGATTAATGGACTCACATCAATTTAAAATTAAAAAATGAGATTGGCAATTCAAACTTCTCCAAGTCGGAATGAGACTTCCAATATCACAACACTACCCTTAGATTATAATATAAATTTATAATGCTATATTAAAAAATACCAAAAAAATTTAAAGGAGATAAATAATTTTTTTAAGAAGCTTTTTTAACAAACGGTCGAGATTTTTAAAAATTAGTTAAAATGTCATTTTTTAAAAATAATTAATCAATTTTTCTTTAACGGTCAATTAATAATTGATCATATAATATTGTTAATTTATTAAGTCAGTGACTGATCAAATCTAAAAAAAATGATAAACAATCATTTTGTTAAATAAAAAGATTCCACCATTTATTAAATTAAGTAACAAAAATAAACATGCAGTTTAATATTTCAAAATAAAATAACTTATTTTAATTATTTTATGATAAAATCATATGTTTTGTTTAACATCTTATTTCTTATTTTATCTCAAGTCTTTACACTTCATTTATTGTCAGAGTCAAATCCTTTTTTATTAGTTCAATTTTTTACTAAATGAGAGTGATATTGATGGGCTCACATCAAATGAAGATTAAAAATTGAAATTGGCAATTCAAAGTTCTCCAGTTGGATTTAGACTTCCAATATCACAACACTACGATTATAGTATAATGCTATAATAAAAAATACCCAAAAAAACTATAAGGAGATAAATAGTTTTTTTTTTTTTTTAAGAAGTTTCTTTAACAAACTATCGAGATTTTTAGACATTAGTTAAAATATCTATTTTTTAAGTGGTCAATTAAATTTATTTTAAAATTCAATCAATAATTAATCATATAGTAATATTATTAGTTTTTTAAGTTAGTAATTAACTAAATCTTAAAAAAAGGCAAACAATCATTTGACTAAATAAAAAAAATTTGACCATCTATTAGACTGAACGACCAAAACAGATATCCAGTCTAATATTCCAAAATAAAATAACTTATTTTTAATATTTTATAACAAAATCATATGTTTTTTTTAACATCTTATTTTTTATTTTACCCCAAGTCTTTACACTTTATTTTAAAATTTATTCAATAATAATAATTACACAACTTTTATGTTCCTACTGTTTTAATTATTAGTTTAATTATGATCCATAACACAATAATAAACATAAAAGTTTTTTTTTTTTGCTAGAAAATATATTTTATTAAAAACCCCTAAAGGGTTAGAAATACATAAAAGGGACTAAACCCGTACAACACGAGGGACTAAACCCACAGAATCAACAATTGGAAAGATGAACGGTTAGGGAATATTCCAATAGCACAACGACCGCTAAGAAATAACTTATAGGGGTGACAATACGGGTAGCGACACGATGACACGACTCGAAAATGACACGAATTTCACGGGTTCGGGTTGTGAAAAAATAGGGAGTGGGTCGTATTCGGATTAGGAAAAATTGACACGAAAAAAATTTGTCTCGTGTTCGGTTTGGACCCGTTTTTTTTGTGTCAATTTCGTGCCCACTTTTCATGTCAATTTCGGGTCGCGTGTCAATTTCATATCAATTTCATATTAATTTCGTATCAATTTCATATTACGGGTCAAGTTTGTATCATGTCGTGTCAATCCGTTACGAGTTCGTGTCGTGCTCGTGTCACGGTTTCGTATCAGTTTCGTGGCACGGGTCGTGTTTGGATTGGAGAAAAAAAAATTCGACACGACTCAAACACGATACGAACACGACACGAAATACGAATTAACACCCCTAATAACTTGACATTGCGTAGGTCATCAGCCTACTCGATGGATACCGAAACACACCCTTGTCCCAAACACAGAGCAAAGCTCTAACCAAGGGTGAGGCTGAGGCATGAACAAATTCCACCCACCAAACCATACCTAACCATCCACTAACCTTCCATCTATTGCCAAGATCCAAAAAAGACTATACAAATACAAACTAAGAATTGGTGGGGAAACCACTGTCCTCAACATAAACAACAACAACAAACAGAGGAGATCCACAAGAGCAACCAAAGGAAGACAAGCGCCCGTCAATGTCAGTATGGTGAAAAGAGCGGCTACAGCTTCGGCGGGAACCAAAACAAGAGGTGGCAACCATTCCTGCAAGAACTCTATAGCGCGTGGGAATCACGCGCCACCAAAGCCGGCCAGCAAAACTCTACACGCGCCGTCCCCTCTGCCTCGCCTCCTTTCCTCGAACTAGATCTCGAAGTTTTAAAGTGTAAATCCACTTGAACCTTATCCTAGATCTGTCACAGAAAGCTAAGAAAAAAACCCCCAAAACGATGACTCCAAACCGGTGACAACCCCCCGATCCGACGGCCAGAAATTGCTTCACATTACCTCTGCCACCTCCCCTGCAAATGTCAGAAGCCGATGACCAGGCAGAACACCAAAGCACCGACCCCAGCCAATAGATTCTCTCCTTTTGCCTCAGAGCTTTTCTCTCTAGATTCTCTCTCTAAAAACCCTTTTATTATTTATTTTCTTAAATTTGGAAACATTATTTTTTTTTTCTTTTTTACTTGGGGGAGGAGAATTCGAACTCATAGGTGTTCAGTGAAGTAGTTTGAGTTGAGATTTTTAAGTTTTAATAGTAAATTTTTTTAAATTTTCAGAAAAGATAAAAAATTTTTTGAGAAAAAGACAAAACTTTTTAAGAAAAAGACAAAAAAAAATTTGAGTTGATTGATTTGAGTTATCCAACTAAATAAACCCAGCTTTGTTTGGTTCAGCATTTTAAACTAACCATTTCAAACTTTTTTTTTGTCTTTTTCCCCAAAAGTTTTTGTCTTTTTCCTAACAAATTTTTTGTCTTTTCTGAAAAGTCAACATAATTTACTATTTAAACTAAAAAATCTTAACTCAAACTTACACACCAAACACCCTAATATTTTTGATGAAATTAGATATTATATTATCGTTAATCTATATCTGAAATTAAAATTTGAAAACATAATTCAAAAAATGAAATATAAGTAAATTTTATAATAATTAATTTTTATTATAAATTTAAATAAATACATGAATGAACGAAATTTATAATAACTCTAATTTCTAATCATGTTATCTAAATAAATAAATTATTTGAATGATGTGCCACGTTTGATTATAGGTTACGTGTAAATAAACATAATATAATAAAATAAAAGAACGAAGGATTCAAACTAGCTAATTAGTAATCTAGTACTCAATTTTGAAAGTCAACTGTGACTACCGAACATATATTATACTCGAAATCTGTAGAAATAATTACACGAGATAGCATGATGTACCCGGAAGACTTTTTAACACCACACATAAAAAGCACTAACATTAGTTGTAACGTCGATCATGTGAATTTCAAAGGCTTCCATGATGAAAAATATACCGCGAGGCCAAGGCCGACACTTGTTATAAAATACCTCATTAGTTTATTATTATTTTTTGCCATTATTTTCCAAAAGTCCTAATTAAGTCATCAGAAAATCAATGCTAGAAATTATACTTGTGAAGAGTAAAGATTTTCTAGTTATTGGATTGAATATTTTTTACTATAGATTTTGAGATCGTTTGGTACACTATTTTTTATATAAGCATTCCTATATCATTATATCAAATTGTTAATAATTAATCTGAGTAAAAAACTTAATCTATCATTAAAATAAAAAGTAATTCTTTTTATCATAAATTCTTATAAATCACTGTATATCTGTATCACGAATTCTATGAATGGACAATTCTGAATCTTGAAGATTTGGTTCTTGCCAAATTATTCAACTTTGCCAACTTTTTAACTGGTCGAACTCTCTTATTTTCTAATTAATGAAGCAACCAAGACATGTTAATCAATCTTGTTAGTCAATTTCCTTGATAATACCGTCACACTGTATTTTCAAAATAGTTAGTAAAATGGAATGATTGATGATGAGGCTAATTAGCAAAAAAGTAAACAAAAAAATAAAAACAAAATCGTTAAGAACTTCCTTAACAATGATTCCAATTTCAGGTGCAGAGAGAGAGGGAGGGAGGGAGGGAGAGTTTTACCATCGGTGAAAAATATGATGGAGAGGGTTCTTTGTAAATTGTTCATATTTCAAATTACAAAGGCAAATCTCTAAAGATAAGTTGTACTAATGAAGCAAAATAAAATTATCATCTAATTGATCAATACAAATCTCATGTACTCAGACTCGCATAAGCATTTGTGTAATGCATGTCTTCCAATCAACAAAAACTTAATATTATCGCTGGTTCAACTTTAATAAATTTGTCGTGAAATCATTAATATAATTAGTATTTCTCCCATTCGTATTTTTCGTCATGGAATCCCCAATCTACGGAGTGTTGGGTCACGTGAGGTTAGATTAGTGTATCTCCGATTATTATGAGATTTGGTCATACCAGCCCTTCGGGTTGGAGTTGATCAGTATCTATATTTTTCACAATAGGATTATAAATAACATGTTAACTTTTGTTTACCATTAAACTTTGATTATGAAGGGCTGGAGTTGATCACTATTAATGTTTTTCACAATAGGATTATAAATAACATGTTAAACTTTTGTTTACCATTAAACTTTGATTATGTGCTTGCCGATCAGATCCACTGATTGGCTTAAACATTAAAGAGTTATTTTAGGATTAGTGTTCCCTTACTTTGAGGTACTCCACCTTATTTTGCTGGTTAGCTAGCAGGGTACAAGTCTAATTACCGTGTACGTCCACATGTGATTTCGTATCAGGATTTAGACATCAACACTCGAAATTGCAAAGGAAATATCAACATGGACTAAAGCATTTTAAATTGTCAAATATTGACAAAGGGGACGATGAATAGCTTCTTTATCTTTTCATTATATTATAAAAGATTATAATTTCTCTAATTAAGTATAAATTCCTCCAAATTTGGTTGAAGAAAAAGAAACATTCATTTAAATACAAAATCCATGAGAATACATTACTCCATTATTATCCATACAACGTTCTTGCTTGATTACTTCTAATTTATTGTTCAAGAAAGTGCCAGTTGGTGTTGGACAACATTTAACACTCATTTGAAACACTGGTTTTAACAGGAATTTTGTCCATTCAATTCAACTATCAAATTTACAACTTATTTTCTATCTCTTACGATTCGTTTGGTGAAACAGTTTGAGTTGAAATTTTTAAATTTGAGTTGATTGATTTCATGAAATTCAAACTTTGAAAGTCTATCTTTTTTAAAAATAAAAAAATAAAAAAGCTTTAAAAGTTTATGACTTTCTTATTTCAAATCAAATTGGAATGATTTTGTTTAGATCATACACAATGATAAGAGAGACAAAACAATATTCATATTATATATTTTTTATACACTTTTTAAAATTTTACACTATTTCATATATTATGTTTATTTTTAATTCACATTTTAACTAACCTACCAACCAAACGGATGCTTAGAATTTGTTGTCACGTTAGTTTAAAATAGAATAAAAAAATGAATTTCTCATTTTGTTAAATGCTCAATTTTTCTCTATTCTAAACAGTTAAACTTAGCATACGTTTGGTGTGCGGATTGAAACTGAATTTTTTAGATTTGAATTGAATTGTGTATTTGGTGAGGTATTTGAATTGTTAGAGTTAAAAACTGTAAAAACTTAAAATGCGTTTAAAAAAAATAATATCAAACTTATTTTGTTTATCTCAAAATTTAATGTAATTAAAAAATATATTTTATATGTGTAAACGAATTTTTAAATTTTAAGTTACACACCATTCTAAATACAAGTTTGGCATTACCTTTCAAACTCCTCAACTCAAAATTTTTTTTTTGTCTTTTTCTCAAAAAGTTTTTATCTTTTTCTCAAAAATTTTTTTGTCTTTTCTAAAAATTCAAAAAAATTCAAAAAAATTTACTATTTAAACTTAAAAATCTCAACTCAAACTACTCCACCAAACACACTCTAAATTAGTTGACTGTTTAGATAAAGGCGAAAATTGAATAGTAATTCCAGACACAAGCTTTTTTTATTTTATTTTATTTTTAAATTCGAATACCAAATACCAAATAGAGCATAAAACTCAAGGAAGGAGTAGCCTGGCCGCAGTCGGCAGTCCCTCTTGTCATAGACCTGCCTTGGCGCATTTGTATATATACATATATACGTAAAGACATGTATATATTATATATATAATTTGTGCGTGTGTCACGTCATCAACCGTGTTGGGCATATTTATCCCACGTGGGGACCATAGCCTTTTCCTAGCCGAACACCCCCTTAAATTGCAAACATAATGTGACGAAAATGCCGTACCTCTCATGCCCTCTCATATACTGGTGCCGTGTTTGGTAGACTTTCCAATCCAATTATAGCTCTTCTTACAAATTGCACCAAATACAGCCTCTTTCTTCTTGATAAAGTTTTATAGAATTCTCTTGGATAATGAGAAAAAAGGGATCCCATATAGTGAAGTTAATTCTAATATCTTTATCTTGTAAACTATCTATGTACTACCTTTCAATTCTTTTAATCAACTTGGCAATTTTTAGAAGATACCGTCGTCTTTTTTATTTTGGTTTTTGAAAGATGTCATTTTAGTTGACAAACAAAAGAGAAATATGTAGTAATTTTCTAGATAAAATCCCTTGACCAAAATTTGGTAGGTGGTCGACATCAATAGTCTATTAATTCTCCACCTTTTTTTTTTTTTTTTGTGTGTGTGTGTGTGTGTAAATACTACTAGTTCTCCCCATTTCAGCGTATACACCCAAATCTAACTTACATAGTTTTCCACCCAAAAAAAAAAAAAAAAAAAAAAGGTTTTAGTGTCTAAAGTGTGAATAAGTATATGTTTTGTTCCTTGTACGTACGTCATTTTTTGACTATAAGAAGAAAAAACCATCCGAGTTGTTTTGTTCCTTGTACGTATGTCAAATTTGATCAAATTCACATTAAAATTTTTTTAAAAAATGATAATATTAAGACCACCACTTATCAGTTTTGATTACTATATTTACCAAAACAGATTTTTTTTTGAATACTAAGAAACAATTTATATTTCACATAGATTAATATTTAAAAATTATGATTAAAATTAATGTCACTAGTCATATTGAAAAATAAATCTTATATACCATTTTGATATAACAATTTGGACTGTTAGAAGTAGAATTCTGTAAATTGAGATTTTTTTTTTTAATACCACGCGGTAGGAAATTTATTAATAAACCAGATCGTACACGCATTTAATGGGATCGTTATTTAACCTAATTTAATGAGACATTTATGTTTTGAATGAAATTTAACAAGTCAGATTTTGGTCGTACATACATTCAGAATAATTGAAGATGGTATACTATGATAACCTTGATATTGGTAGGTTTTATATTCTTAATAGTTCAAGACAATTTTCATCATCCAACCCAAAAAAAAAAAAGGGAAAAAATTTAATTGCCACCGACGACTTAGGTGGATGTTAAGTCCGCTCATCTCCTATGTATAAAAAGCCATGAATAAAAATTGAAATCACTGTGATGATCCAAGAATATATAGATAATCCATTTTAAAATAAATCTATGTATACAGGAAATGATTATTGAGTATATTATTCTCTATCTTTTAACCTTTTTAATTTCAGTAAAAAAAAAAAAAAATCTGATTATGATCTAAAGTGACAGTTTTTGCAACACAAAAAACAGCTAATTATATGTGTCCTTTAGCATTAATTAAGGTGAAGGAATCATCGCCTACTTGCTTCTGACTACAATTAAGCCGGATTCATCATTGTTGGATTACGTTTCTGTGTGTGGAAATCTGACCCCACAAATGTGACATGTTTCCCGTTCTGTGAACCAGCTAGTGGGCGAACAAATTATTTTGAAAATAGCAAGGGAAAATAAAAAAGAAGGCATTTTTGAAAGCATACTACTAAACCGATTGATAATCTTATTGTTTTGTTTTTTTAGTTGTGTTAGAGACAATCTGATCAATTTTTAAATATGAATCATGAATATATGAGTTGTGATTATCTTCTTAGATTTATCTAAATCATAAAAATTTCATATCTCAATCACTATTTATAGTCTTATACGACGGGAGATTGAGTCTCAATTATTTAATTTTGACCACTCATTATTAAAAACCCAACACAAATAACAATAAAAAGGGGATCAAAAAATATAATTACAGGGATTTAAACTTAAAATCTCATATTTTGATGTCATGTTAATTCATCAATTTATCTTAAAACTTAAAACAATTAAGTATTAGATCAATAATAATTTTATATTTTAGAACTCTCGACTTAGATTGTTTTGTCATCTAACGTGACACAGCTTTGATTTTGCTTGCTCCTTAATTGCTTCAGTCTTGGTTCTTTTAAAGCAATCGTCTTGTTTAGTCACTTTAAAACTTATTCGCACGATGTCGTTTTCTAAATAATCTAAAATTCGTCTCACCTCTCACCTCACAAGTATAATTTTTTTTTTTAACAGATAATATTTAACAAAAGTTGTTCATACCTGGCCTAAGCACTTGTCACGAAACCTAGTGGGTAGCTGATAAGTGATAATGGGTAGTCGGTAAATCTGAGGGTGACTGAACGTGGAGGTGGTTTCAATTTGTTACTACATAAGTTAATGGACGAAGAATTGGAAATATATATATATATATATATATATTAAAAATCAAATAATGTGATCTATAAAGAGGTAGGGTTCTCTTAACTCACATCTCGGTCGGCCATTTCCATACGCCAATCCCATGTTTGGCAATAACTTTGACTCGTTCTCATATACGTCTCATGCTATATCTATAATATCTATATCTATACATGTACATATTTGAGTGTATATTTCTCATTGAATAGGTTTGCTTTTCTGCAGCATGATCTGTCAAGCTTTTTCTTTCTTTGATTGTTTTTTTGCTCTTTTCATTGTTTTTTCACCCCTTTTCAAATCAAGGGTCGTGAAATGATGCTAACTTTTGAGTGTGGTGAAATTTATTTTTATTTTTATTTTTATTTTGTGGTAAAATAATTGATTCTATCTTTATGTCTTGATCTTCCCATATTTAGCTTATTTTGAAAACTCAACATAGAAACGTGTTTTAGTGTATAAAGAAAAAAGTAAATCTTTTCAACCACACAGCTTCAACCTTCAATCACTCTCAAGTATTAATCAAGCTAAAGCTTAGTAAGTGATCTCATGATATTATATATATATATATATATATATATATATCTGTGTGTGTGTATATGTGGGTGTGATAAGGTCTTACGACTATACGGTTATGGTAACATTGACACTACTGATCATTTACTTTAAATAGACATATCCTACATAAATAAAATCTCATATCTCACAGCCGTACGGTTCCACATATATATATATAATACTATAACTAATACCTTGTAATACTAATTAACTCGTTAATATATAATATTTTTGATTAATACTTATCCAAAATATAACATATTACACATGAAGATAAGTAATGTTACATGTAAATTAACTAGAAGTTGCATGAGTCTGAAAAAAATTATATCCATCAGATCTGTACGGTTACTGGACATGAGTCATCTTATATTTATTTGTAGACAGATATATGTATACAATCATCTTACCACCATTAATGGTGAATGCATTTCTCATTATTTTTGTTCTATTATCCAAGAGCAAATTCGATACTTGAAATAAATTTTTGCTCAGAGGAAAAATCATCTCATTGGCTTAATAAAGAATTAGACCTTTTTTACCACTCGTTAGTTTATTACTAACATTTAAAAGCACGAATCACTTATCGATAAAGATTTTTGTCATGACTCTGGGGGTTGTCATGTGGCAGCTCCGGCACTCATCACATGGTGATCCACTAATTATCACGTGATTTTTTTCCTTTACTTTGTTTATCCATCCCATATGTGTGGAGCATGTGCTCGTCAATTAGTTATTTCAAATAAATGCCTCTTTCGGATTCCATACAACCACATGATAAATTTATCATGTCATAGACTATAAAAAGAATATCTATTGTTGGATACTTTAATTAGCAACAAGGTCCTATTGTGATATTTTTAGATGTTCTTAAAATATCCACAATTATTTGTCCAAAATGTAGCTTTTATAGTGGAAAGTACTAGATACTAGTTTTCCACAAAGCGGGCATTGGGCAAGCAAATTATAATCAGAATCATATGGCCTGTTCATTTAGTGAGTGTACTCACATCTTGGTTTGACGAATCTCTCATTTGTGTCATCTTTTTTCATTATCACTTGAGAATATTAGAGGGAAGAATTTTGGAGGAGGGGCTACAACTGAAAAATTAGATTGTGCAGATCCTAGGGTTAGGCATGGTGCACATAATTGATAAAGATATGAGGATCTGGGAAAGGGGACCACCAAATATAACATGGGCCCTCGGCCATACCCTGGACCATTGCATCTTCGTCACAAAAAAAATTATTCAGTAAAGGAGATATTTTAGATCATCGTATTTACGAGAAACATTCATTCCAAAAATAAAGAGAATAATAATTAGGAATTTAAGATACAACTGACGTTAACAAAATCATCTAAATATCAATAATTTTATTAAATTGATATATCATATAAACATATTGACGTGATTACAAACAGTTTAACTGAATAATTCCTTATTTATCAAACTATGATCCATGAGTTAGATCAAGTATGATTGTGTTGTGTGTGACCTTTGTATTAGTGGCCTGGCCATCAGATAACCAAAGTAAGCTCTCTCATTGGCTGAGTCAATTCAAGATCCTATTTATCTCCATCTGAGTGGATGATGTCCACAGTCCCACTAAAAATAGTCGGTCAAATGCTTCGAGTAACATTTGCATATCTTTGAATTGATTCATGGCCAGAGATGGGCTTATACAGAACTGGTTGTGGTCTGTCTGATTAACTGGGCTTCCCAGGCCCATATTGAAGGAGCCCATTGAATGTCTGGCCCACTTATTTGTGGCCCTCATAGTGGGTGGGACTTTTGGAACATGCTCACGTAGGATTCTAAAAAGAATGCAACGTTATATATTAGAGATAGGAAATGTTTGAAATCCGGCAGCCCAATAAATCCAACAGTGATAATAGTTTATTTAAAAATTATAACTACTAGTTATTTATTTATGTGTAACTTTCTATTTAGGTTATTGTAATATGTTATTATTTAAAATTAAGTGTAAAAAACAAGTATAATTAAAAAAAATATTATACTAGAATCAATTAATTGTTATAATAGCTTATAAAAAAAATAGTTATAAGTGTTGTTTTATATATACACAAGACAAAAAACAATAATTATATATATATATATATATGTTCGCTGAAGACATTATATTTGATATTGTATATTTTATGTAGTAAAATATAAAAAATGTAGATGGGTATCTAGTAGTACTGATGTCCCATAAACTTATTATTTTTTGACAACTTGCCTTCCAAATTTAATTTTGATAATTACCTCATAAACTTATTATATTATTGTAATGTCTTTTAGTTAATTTTACACTAAATTAAAGATTTGAAATTAGAAGATTTACATTAAGGATTGTATTATATTTGAAAATTTTTAATTGAAAATAGATTCTTCTAGTCTTCACATGAGGCGTACATGAGGTTTTTCATAATCAATTTAATAGAAAATTAATTGATAAGGGGTATATTGCTATAATTTAGCACGTTCAGGATAAATTATCAAGATTAAAAATTTAAGAGATAAGTTGTCAAAAAATGATAAGTTTAGAGATATCAATATTAAATATCAAATTGTAGATATACATATTCAAAAATATTTCCCTTGCAGGAATGTAGCCACTTTGTTCATAAAACGGGAGAAATTTTCGTCCTTTACGTAAAATGTTTTTCTTTTTCTTGTTCCTTATTCAATTTGGCCCTGTCGTTTTCACTTGTCCGAGTCAACAAAGCGAAACGGCAACGCACTCCCTCGCCTTCCAAATCCAATAACGACAAACGACAATGTGAAGTTGTGAACTCCACTAGGCCACCGCTCAAAATAACTCCCTCCAGAAAAAATAAAAATAAATAAAAATAAAACAACACAAAAAAAAAAAAAAAGAAAAAAAAGAAAAAAGGGTGGGTCTCCTAAAAGATATACCAAAAATGCTTGGCTGAGGAGCTCTCTCTTGTTTCTGGCTTGGTTTAATTCTCTTTTATTTGTTTGTTGATGGCGAGAAGAAATATGTTCTTCTACTTCTTCTTCTTGTGTACACTATTCCCAAGGATGACGATGAAGAGATGTTATTGATATGTCCAAGCAAATTCAATGGCGTCGTTTTGTCTGAATTCTCTACCTCTGCCACCTCCTTCTCAACCAGCTCGCAGGCTCTTGGAAACTTCACTTTCGGCTCTTAATATCAATACCAGCAACGGTCATCTCAGAGCCAGAGGAGAAGCCTTGAAACCCATAGTCGTTAGTGGCAACCCCCCAACTGTCGTTTCTGCCCCCGGTCGCCGCATCGTCGCCGGTTCGTTTTCTCCTACGTTGTTGGAACAACATTTAGCAGAACCCATGTTTGATATATTTATACGAGTTTTTATTTTCTTTTTATTTTCTTTATATATATATATATATATATATATATATAGTTGGTGATTTGCATGGAGATCTTCACCAAGCACGGCGTGCACTTGAGATTGCTGGAGTGTTGAGTTCCGACGGTCAAGACTTGTGGACTGGTGGAGAAACGGTACGGCCTCTAATTTCGGTCTCGATGTCTTAGTTCGAAAATACTGTAGAAAAAAGTATGAACGGGGATTACTTCTAAACAAACAGAAGAAAAAATTAAAAAAATTAAAAAAAAAAAAAAAAACGTGTGGAATGACTTAAAACTTTCGTTGTGATCTAGGTGTTGGTTCAGCTGGGAGATATACTTGATAGGGGTGAGGATGAAATAGCTATTTTGTCCTTGTTAAGGTCTTTGGATATACAGGCCAAAGCTCAAGGTGGAGCAGTTTTCCAGGTTAGCACTGTTAAAACTGAAAATAGTTGACATATATTGGGATTTTCATAGCTACAAGATTGAGGAAGGATGAGACAATTGACTGCACAGTAGTGTGTAAATTAAGAACCCGGCTTTTGGTTTTTTTTTTTTCCTGAACTTTTTATAAATGTTGTCTATGTATTTTGAGCTATGTGTATCTGTTACTCCTGATGGTTTAGGTCCATGGGAATCACGAGACCATGAATGTGGAAGGCGACTTCAGATATGTAGATCCTGGGGCTTATGACGAGTGTAGCGATTTCCTCGAGTACTTGGATACCTATAGAGACTACTGGGAAGAAGGTTTTGTTAATTGGGTCGGTGTCTCCGAAAGATGGAAACAAGAGCGCAAAATGTCCCGAAGTCACTGGGGTCCCTGGAATTTAGTGAAGGTACTCACATTTTTTGTTAATCAAAATGATTGTCTGACATGCTTGTATGAACTAGACCTTTGGTGATATGTCAACTCTGGAGACCGTTAGAGACTAGACGTTCTTTGTCTCTCCGCTAAATCTTTCCTCTCCTTTGTTACTATGTTGTGACTTGCTTGTAACATTGAAGGTTCAGATTTCTATTTCTTGTTATTGTTTCTGATTTAGTTTTCCAAATATTAGGACAGAGACAAAAGGGTGTCATTGCCAGATCAATCCTTCTGAGGCCAGGAGGTAAATTGGCGTGCGAGTTAGCACGGCATTCTGTTATTCTCAAGGTTAATGATTGGATCTTTTGTCATGGTGGCCTTCTTCCACACCATGGTAAGCTTAGTTGCTGCAACTTGGACATAACGATCCTTGTACGTATTCATTAATAAGCATATCATACAAGTTGCGACGGACTTTGCTTGACTGATGACGGTATTGGTTCTTCTGCAGTTGCATATGGCATAGAAAGGATGAACAGGGAAGTATCTCTCTGGATGAGAGGCCTCAGTGAAACAGAAGATGAACCTCCCATGCCTTTTCTAGCTACAAGGGGCTACGACAGCGTTGTTTGGAACCGCTTGTACTCGAGAGATACTTCAAATTTAGAGGACTATCAGCTTGAGCAGGCAAGTATCAGAAGCATTGTATTCATTTCCTGTCATGGCTGCATTGTATTAGGAGTAAATTCTGAACGAATGGATGAATTTTATTGAATGATTAACACGATAAAACTTGGATGTTCTCGGGAACTTGATATTTTGAGAATGCAAGAAACTTTCTAGTTCACTATCTGGTGAATTTAATCTGTTCTGGTGATGACACTAATTTTTTGTCTTTTGGAAATGAAAAATTGTGTCAGATAAACTCTATTCTTGAAGAGACCCTCCAAGCAGTTGGTGCCAAGGCAATGGTGGTGGGGCATACTCCTCAAACCGCAGGAGTAAATTGGTACGAGGCCACATCTTTTTGCTAAGCTCCATTATAACGACATGAAATATTACAATTCTGGTTTTTTTTCACATAAATTGCCGAGGTCCTTAAGTTATGTTTCTTGCCCTGCAGTAAATACAATTGTAGCATATGGCGCATCGATGTGGGCATGTCAAGTGGTGTCCTTAATTCAAGACCCGAGGTAACCTGAAAACTGCGGGTGTCTGAATACTAAAATCCAACTACAAGAATGAGATCTTTGCCATAGAAAATAGTCTCCTAGAGCGTTTGCTTTGGCATCTCAAGACCATCAACTGTACTTACAATGTGACTTTTTTATTTATTTATTTATTTATTATTATTATTTTTTAGGTTCTAGAAATAAGGGACAAGAGAGCAAGAGTTATAAGGAGCAAGTGGAGTGCATATAGTGAACTTCAGGCTGTTGATTATACATAGAGATGAGCTGTTAAATTTAACCAGGTAACGAATTTCCATTGCCTAATTTCGAAAAAAAAAAATGTGATAGCAAAATGAGAACTCGACTTATTCAACGATCTTTGATGCTTCTCAGGATACAGTGGCGACGCCATTCAGCTCGCATAAGGTTTTTTAATTTCGGTCCCTGACTTTTCATACAACAAGAGGAGGGCCAAGTTTAAAAGAGGTATGGTGTGGTAGAGCAGCTCAATTGGCATCAAAGTTTCGGCGTGGAATCGATTAGTTTTTGGGGCCTCCTGTTTGAGAAAGCGATTGTCTTTGCTATGCCAAAAATATGATTTAATGTTGCTCTCATTGTATAAGCATATTCCTTTCACTTTTACTCATATTTACACTAATCATTTGTAACTTTTTCTAAATTGTATTCTCTATTCTTACGGACTATACAAGCACATGCACATATTACTTTAGACCATTTTGTGGGCATGCTTTGGATACCAACATACGATATTGATAATAACAATATTGATGCTTGGAAATCAATGATAATATATTACAATAATGGCTGATGAGGTTAGAATATGAAAAGAAAATTATTTCGAGATTATAATTAGGAATACAAATGTCCTGCTATTTCTAATATTTCCATCAACTTTTCTTCCCCAAAATGTCCATATTCGTCAAAATTTTTTAAGAGAAGTAAAATGGTTTATTTTAATTTATTTGTGAGGAGAAAAAAAAAAAAAAAGAATTCCATCTTATGGAAATTAAACAATAGGATCTCAAAATTTTGTAGTGTAGTTTTAATTAAGACTCATTTCCCTTTTTTTTTTTTTTGGCTGAATAACCCTGCTGACATATAAGAAGATGAAATTGGTTTTATTTTTACAACATTTATTTTCATTTCCCCTGTTTGAACTAGTTAGTTTAGTTTAGTTTTTTTTTAAATAAATTTTTTGGATACAAGTCTAATATGGTTTACCCTTTAAGAAAATTACTTTGTGTTAAATACTACCACCTCTGTTCTAAAAATAAAAAGCCCCTAAAAACAGTAACTAATTTGTAATAAAATAAATATTAAAAAAATCTATAAAAAGAAAAACGGAATTGAAAAAAAAAAAAAAAAAAAAAAAGAAAGGAACAAGAGGCGAGAAAAGGCAGTTGGCCGGTTTTCCTGCCTTGTCTTGCCCGTCTCCAACGAACGTCTCTACCCTTCGTGAACTCCGCAAGCCTAAAATCTACACTACACACCCGCTGCGCATTTTGTAAAAAACACTGCTGTATTTCACCCATCAAACGTTTATGCAAACAGCTCTTCTTCACAATCGCCACCCTCTTATCCTGCGCACCCTCTCCCTTTCCGTCTCCTCCAATCCTCTCGCAGCCATGACTATGAGCTCCTCTCTCGCTCTTCCCTCCGCTTCTCTCGCCCTCTCCGGCTCCACCAAGGCCTCCTCTTTCTCCTCCCTTTCTTCTTTCCGAAATGGATTCCGCAGCTCCGGCGCCAGACACCTCTCCCGATCTCGCCTCTCCATGAGCGTCTCCGTCGGATCGCAGACCGTCCTCCACGACGGCTCGTTCTCCGATTACACGCCCAGCCTCGCCTTCCTCTTCCCTGGCCAAGTGAGTCTCCCAAAGCTCCCTTTGCTTTGTGCTTATCGGAAATGCACGATGTAATTGACTGAGGATTTGTTGTTTTTCCTAATTTTGGTTGAAAATGTAGATTAATGTTCCAAAAATATTATAGATTCAGAAAGCTAATTAAGCAGGGAATTATGTTATCTCCAGCAATTAGTTCTAATTACAGTCTGATTAGTAGAATTATTCATTTGGTGTGTTTTGGAAGTAAGTTGGATTAAGATTTAATTATTCATATTTTTGCTTATTATTATTATTATTATTTTTTAAACGTTAGGGAGCTCAAGCAGTTGGAATGGGAAAGGAGGCACAAAATCTGCCGGCTGCTGCAGAGTTGTACAAGAAAGCAAATGATATTTTGGGGTATATAATCATCCTGACATTTTTACAAACGTGGAATTGAAATATAGCAAAATTTTTTGTGGAATAATTTATGAAAAACAAAATATCACAGTAATTATTATAATGATTTTCGAGATTTTTACTATGTTTCAATTCCACTGGCTAGATTAGTTTAATGACGACATTTGACGCAATTAACTACTGTGAAAGAGTCATATGTCACTGTTTTATCTTTTATGTTCTCAGAATCTAAATGATATATATCTCTTTAATCTGCAGCTATGATCTTCTTGATGTTTGCATCAATGGACCAAAAGAGAAGCTAGATTCTACTGTTATAAGCCAGGTAACAACGCGCCCCTCTACTTTCTGGTTACATTTTTCGGAGTCCAGTAGTGGCATATTTAGGTGTATTGGTATCGAGATAGTGTCTCTTGCAACGTTTGTTGTTAAAAAAAAAAAAAAAAAAAAAAAAAAAAACCAACAACAACAACAACATTTTTAGGGTGTGTAATGGTATTGGATTTTCAAAATTAGCTCAGTTGTAGCTTTGAAATGTATTTCTATTGATTGTCATTGGTTAACTTTTAATACTTAACGTTGCAGCCGGCTATCTATGTCACAAGTCTGGCTGCTGTAGAGTTGTTTCGTGCACGCGATGGAGGTCAGCAGATAATTGATTCAGTTGACGTTGCCTGCGGTCTAAGCTTGGGAGAGTACACTGCCCTTGCCTTTTCTGGGGCCTTTAGGTGAGTTGACCGGTGATGAAACTAGAAACTAAGATAATAGTTGTATGCTTTGTATCAGTGCTATAATGCTTGTGAAACTGCACAAATCAGACTGCATAGAATACCATAAATCACGATTTGAGCCAACCAATATCTTGCCCTTCCATGTTAAAGACATGCAACTTAAGCATCATACTTGTTGTTTATCTTGTGATTGATTTAAGATATTAGTGCGCTGCTGACAAATTGTGACAAACACTATATTCTCATTGCATTTAGTTGAATAACGTAGTGTTCTTATGTCCTTTCTTATCTTAATGAATTTGATTCAAAATGCAAGTTTCGAGGATGGGCTCAAGCTGGTCAAACTAAGGGGAGAAGCTATGCAGGTGCTTTGCTAGTTGTCTGATAGTTTTCCAAAATTCGTGTCCTTTCCTTGCATGATTTTGCAAGTTGTTCTCAATAATGACATTTCTTTCCAACGTCCTCAAGGAAGCTGCTGATGCTGCCAAAAGTGCTATGGTCAGTGTCATAGGACTGGATTCAGATAAGGTGCAAGAGTTGTGCGATGTAGCTAATCAAGATGTTGATGAGAATAACAAAGTTCAGATTGCAAATTACCTATGTACTGTAAGGACCACAATGAGACTATCTGGCTACTTTCTTGTTAATTACTTACTAAGTATTGGACAATGAATGCTTCTATCCTTTCCTCTTTGTTAGGGAAATTATGCTGTATCTGGAGGTTTAAAAGGAGTGGAAGCTGTAGAAGCCAAGGCAAAGTCATTCAAAGCCCGCATGACGGTACCATTTTTTGAAATCTGGTTTTCATCTTCTTCATAGTACATACTCAATACTAAGCGACAACCAATTATCTCCTCTTTCTTCCACCGTTCTGCTCAGGTGCGTCTAGCTGTTGCCGGTGCTTTCCACACTAGTTTCATGGAACCAGCTGTATCAAGACTGGAAGCTGCATTAGCCGCAACTGAGATCAGAACACCTAGAATTCCAGTTATCTCCAATGTTGATGCACAACCACATGCAGATCCCGACACAATTAAGAAGATATTGGCACGTCAGGTTGGTACTCAGACCCTTACAATCCCATTTATGGTGGGACTGCAGTAATGTTCATCTCTTACCTATTTGCCATCACAGGTTACTTCTCCTGTTCAATGGGAAACAACAGTCAAGACCCTTCTAACCAAGGGCCTGAAGAAGAGTTATGAATTGGGACCTGGAAAGGTAAAATGCTTTGGTCTATAAAGCTTTCAAATTTTAATTTCAATTTGGACGACACACTGTAAAATTATAAGCTTGTATACATTTTTCTGAGTTCCTGCTTTGAACAATTTATCAGGTCATAGCCGGCATTGTCAAGAGAATGGACAGAGGTGCAGACATCGAGAATGTTGGTGCTTGAGAGGGCAACATCACCCTCCTTCTCCAGTAGCATCCCAATTACCATGAGTTTACAATCAATAGCATTTGCCAGACAAACAAGTTGCTAGAACCATATCCAGAGTTTTCGAAGTTCGACCAAACTATGAAAGAGATTTGGAGTAAATTTTTGGGGAGTCTGTTTTGATGGAATCGATAAAACAATAATGTTTGTAACATGTTGATGTAGTTTTTCAAATTCGAGTGGACATTAGTGTGAAGACCTTAGCGTATAGTTAGCTGAATTATATTAAGTTATAATAATTCCCATGTACCTCTTTTCATTTTTGGATTTTTGGCTTAAAACTAGTGCATTGATTTTGTGAAACTGCTGTAGGTGAGGAAATTTGACAAACAGTTTATGGGCAAGAATCGAAGACAATTTCATTTCATTTCACTGTTCTTAAATGAACACATCTTGAATTCACATACACCAAAATGAAACATGAAAGCAAAGAGAGAGAGAACAATTCAGGACCTGAATCCAAAGTTTCCATATTTGATAATTTAAGCTCGGGGTGGCCGTCGGAGGCTGCGAAGCTGGTCGATCCAGTGATTCTCAGGAACTCGATCAGCCCAATCTGGAGCGACGCCGTCGAAGGAGATCCCACGCATGGCCTCCATAACTCTCATGGCGTTCTCCGGCGTCAACGGCGCGTTCCTCCGATTCTCGTCTTCTCTGAAAGCCCTCGTTATCGCCGAATCAGCAGCCTCTCTCATCCTCTCCGCCTCCTCCTCCTCTTCTTCGTCTTCGCTACTGCTCTTGTTCCGCTCAGCATCGTCATTTAGGTGGAGCGACGACATTCCGTTCTCCGCTTGTCTCGCACTACAGTAATTCCCGTTTTCAAGAAATTCAGCCTCTCCGTTTTCGTGGCGATCTTCATCAACCGAGTCGCTGATCCGACCGGAATCTTCCTCGTCGTCGTCATCGGCGGCGGAGATCGGCTGGTAGTACTCCGGAGCGTCGTTGGCGTCGTTGTCGTCCAAGTTCGTGTCGGAATCGCTTCCGTTGACGTGGTCTGAAATAGCGACACACATTAGCAGAAAGAGAGATGGCGATTGGAGTGTGGAAAAATTGATTTGAATTCTTTAGCTTAAAATATTTCAGTTGAAGTTGGGAAAAACAAAAAAAAAAAAAAAAAAAAAAAAAACCTTCTACGAAATCAGCTGGAGAGACGGGCATGGCGTTCCAAAAGAGGCAGAGATTGACAAAACGTGAAAAATGTACCAGTATATTCCCTTAAAAAAAAAATAATGGAAATTCATGTTCAGAGAGATGGAATAAAAAACATGAGTGCACCAGCCGGGAATCGAACCCGGGTCTGTACCGTGGCAGGGTACTATTCTACCACTAGACCACTGGTGCCACTTGTTTCTTGTTACAAAAAAGAAAAAATATTAACTTATTTTTTTAACAAGTTTTTGGGGGCTTCAATTGGTAAACTTGGGCCACACCACACATTTTTTTTTTTCTGTTGTCAGCGCAAAAAGTACCAGAGGTGGGAGAGGGGAAGGGAGTGGAAGTGGGAAAATGGCAGTTCCCTTTCCCATATTCAGGGCTTTAGTTCCTCAGTCTCTTCCACTTTTCCATCCCTTTCGTCCTGCTTCTCTGCCAGGCCTAGGCGACACTGCTTCGAATAAGAGAAGCTTGCTCTTTTGTGTTCCCTCGGAACTCAATCCAGTTCGGTGTGCCTAATGCCCCATTTTTCTATTCCATCTAACTTCCATTTTCTCCGACTTTTATTTATTTATTTTTTTGCTTGGTACACTATTTTCCATATGGGTAGGCCTTGTTGACTAGGATTTTATGACATATTTATCTAAATTCTGAATTTTCTGTTGGTGGGTTGTTTTCCATATCTTTGTTTAAACTACAGAACCTTTTCTTTTTTTGTTGCTAAGCATTGCTAAAACAATGGCTGTAGGCCTGCCTTGTCGTTTTGTATCGGAACTCACCTTATTCCACACCCCAACAAGGTATTTACCTATTTGGAACTCTGCGGAAAGCAAATGTGATTTCTATTCCGTCTTGTTCCATATGATGTATAAACATCAAGCTAAGCAAATAGAGTAGAATTTTTGTTTACCTCTGCAACGGTTTTTGACTGTTGTTATTCAAGAAAAGGTTGATCGAGGTGGGGATGATGCTTTCTTTGTGAGCAGCCAATACGGAGGAATTATTGCTGTTGCTGATGGCGTCTCCGGGTATGGATCGATGGGGGCTTTCGGTCTTTGTATAGGACGATTTCTAGAGTTTCGAGACGGAAAAATTGAAAACATAAATAAGTAGACTGTGTTAAGTTTGATGTTTTAGTTGCCATGCATCAATGATGCCAGCATTCTTGAAATTTGTTGTTTCTGATTTTTTTTTTCTTTTTCTCTTGGTTTTCGCCAGTTGGGCTGAACAGGGTGTGGATCCTTCCTTGTTCCCCCGGGAATTGATGGATAATGTTTCTTTCATAGTGGAGGATGAAGAGGTAGTACTTTATCCAGCTGCTTATGATCCAAACTTCACCATCTGCAATTAATTAACAAACTTTAATGTCTTATAAGAAAGTTGGTTATGGATTTAGCATCGGGTTGTGCATATATTTGTGTTGGCTGACAAGCGTTATGTCGACTGCTGTACTAGGTTAACAAAGATCCGCAGATTCTCATTGGGAAAGCACATGCTGCTACCACCTCTGTTGGTTCTGCTACAGTGTAAGTAGTCGACGGTTTTCATATGCCGAGGTATACTTTTTTTTTTTTCTCCAGTACAGTTCATTAATTCAGTTTTCCGCTTCTCTGAGTAGAATTGCCGCTGTTTTGGAGAGGAATGGGATTTTGAAGATCGCCAATGTGGGGGATTGTGGGCTAAGGGTTATCCGTGAAGGTCCCCTTGTTTGTTCAAATTCTCAGCTTTTCTGTTGCTTTCCCCGGATTCGCTTTTCCTTAGTGACGTTTTACATTCGTTTTCCAGGTCGAGTATTTTTCTCTACATGTCCACAAGAGCATTATTTTGACTGTCCTTATCAGCTGAGCTCAGAGGCCATTGGCCAGACTTACCGTGACGCAATGGTATGATTTTTACACCAATCATTATATCACCAACTCTGCTTCTGCCTTTTCTAAATTCTAGTCATGCTCTACAGATTTCCATAAACCATTTGATTCAGGTTTACAATTTTTTATATTTATATTTATATTTATATTTTTGCTAATGAGGTTCTTACATGAGCTATATCTGGTCTCGGTTTACCTGCTTATGACGTTTCTTGTATATGTCCAACAAAATCAACATGCTTCAAGAAGTTTGGCGATGAGTGTAGGCGTATAGTTGAAGATGATAGGACTCGTCTGTATTTTTATGTTAACCTAACGGCTCATGTTGTCCTATTCGTGAACATAGGAGAAACCAAAAAATAGTTTGGAATTATGTTCAAATGGTTATAAGCTCAGTGCATCATTTTTATGGCCTATTCTCTTCAACATCAGGTTAGCAGTGTGGAGATGGTAGAAGGGGACATCATAGTGATGGGCTCAGATGGCCTTTTCGATAATGTTTTCGATCACGAAATTATTTCAACGACATCCAGATACAAAGATGTAGTCGAGTCCGGTACGGGTTTTTATAATCACAATAATCTATTGCCGTGATTAGTAACTCATCCATAATCTCAACTGTGATTCCATTTCAATGCTAGCAAAGGCATTAGCTGATCTAGCAAGAACTCATTCAATGGACTCAAACTTCGACTCTCCCTACTCCTTGGAGGCCGTTTCCAAGGTAATAACGTTTGTCAAAACAAAGCTACTAGATTACTTGGCCGCGAAAAATTCAACGTTCATAATCAAGTTGCTTAATCACTTTCAGGGTTTTGACGTCCCGTGGTGGAAAAAAATTCTTGGGAGGAAACTTACAGGCATGGTTATCTGTCATCTTCGTCTTCCATGACAACGATACCTCATTTGTCGATGCCATTACTCATCCTTTTGAGTTTTCTTTTACAGGTGGAAAACTTGATGACATTACTGTGATAGTTGGTCAAGTCGTGAGCTCTTGAAACTTGGTTTTTGGAAAGAAGTTGGAAGAATTGCAATTGCTATGACTTGCAGAGTCACTTTTCAGGAAGCTCTAATACACTTCGATTCGTTCTTTGAAACACTTCTATAAGTTTGTAGTTAAAGAAAAACATCAAGCATGTTTGAACATCAATAGAAAATTTTATGTTTCAATCAATTGTTATCTATGTGTATCAATAAGTTTTACTACCAACAATAGCAAGGCGAGGGAAAAAAAAAAGCTCAACTATAATCCTCAGAAAAACAAAGAAAAAGGGGAAAAATTAAACAAAATGCAAATGTATACCGATACAAAATAAATTTTAAGCCTCATAATCTAATCCAACCAGCTCCGCTTACAAAATAGACGGCGGTCCTGTATGAAAATTGCCCTGCTTGGTAGTCCCTCGTGTGAAGGGATATCTAACTCTTCAATTACACAAGAGTTGTCTGTATTCTGTGATGCCAACCCAAGAATTCCCATTTTTCTATCTTCAAAAGTTACTCAAGTTGAGCCACTCCTAGATCTACCGTTCACTTTTTGAAAGAACGATTTTCCAGCTTCATACGTCGACCAGCAGATTGCAGCAGCTGGAGCATGAAAAAGCATCCTTGGAATCCATCCCCTCATCAGCCCTTTGTAACCATCTTTTTCCACAATCGTCTTTATAACATCTCCGATTGAATCGCTTTTGAATCTATCACACCCACACACACCCTATACAGGCAATGAATGCCGAATTAGTCATTCGTAGACACAACAGTCTTTGTTACATTTTTACCATTGAGGACATCCCCAAAAAAAAAAAAAAAAAATGTAAGTTGCTGACAAGTTAGAAGGTCATCGTGAGTTGAGGTCTAGGAAGTTCTCTTGATAGTTTTACTCCGGAATTTCTTGTAATTGTTATTAGCTTATTATAATTCAAGTCAAATCGACATTATAAGGTGCAACAATGTAAATCTTAACTAATATGTACTTGTAAATTCGATAATAATCTCTTCTTCTTCACTTTGATACCTTGTTAGAAGCAAAATCAGTGCATAATTCGATTCAGAACTACTTCAAACTACTCCAAGTTTTTAGTTTTTTTTTTCCCCTTCTATTAATAGAATTACTAAATGTAATTAGTTCATCATTGTTCAGTTGTGGAATCCAGAGAACCTAATCAAGAACTACTATAAACACATATTGATGATAAACAAGCAGCAAAAAAAAAAAAAAAAGGGTCTAAAATTCACCTGACACTGCAACTGAGTCTTGACCACGTCGAGCGGAGTAGTTACCACCGCAGCCAATGCTCCGGCTGCGGCCCCGGCGGTGGCGTGCACGACCAAGCGCTCGTCACTGGCGCTCTCCGGCGAGACCTCCATCAACGCCCTTTTCACGGCCTCGTACGTAGAGAAATGCACGGCGGTGAACGGCGCGTTCATGAGCACCGTCGTCCGGTAAGACGCGTAGAACGCCTTAATCCCGTCCTCCCTCAGAACCCTACTCACGCAATCCCAGACCCCCTTGTACGGGCTGTTGGCCAGTTGCAGCCTCTGCTTGACCATATCCATGGGCGTGAACACGGCGTCGCTCGCCACGGTGGCGAAAACCCCCGAGGCGGCGTGGGCGGCGGCATTGTTAGGGTTCCCGCCGGAGAGGGACTTCTTGCAGAACTCGTAGACGGAGAAGTAGACGGCGTGGGCGGGGCCGGCGCCGAGGCCCATGGCGCCGATGCCGCGGTAGAGGCCCTTGGGGCCTTCGGATTTAAGAATCGAGCGGAGGGCCTCGCGGACGCTGACGGACTTGATGGGGCAAGAGCCGAGGGCCTGCATGTGGGTCTTGACGGTGTCGACGGGGAACATGGCCATGTGCTCGACGGAGCCGGCTATGGAGCCGGCGATCATGAACTGCCAGAAGTGGAGGCCGTCGTGCGCCGCCACCATGATCTCCGGGTGGAAGTCCGGCGGCTGCGGGACCGGTCGGAAGTCCGGGTTCTGGAACTTGGGCGACGCGTCAGTGGCCATAACGGAGAGAGAGAGAGAGCTACGTGATTGGGATTGGAGTTTCCTCAAAGATGGGATTTTTCTGGTCGTTTGGGATAGAGTTGGTGAGGAAGATTGAGAATTTGGGGTTTTGGATCTGGAATTGGATTGGAGTTGAATGTTGGGTTTTCGCCATAAACAGAAGTGAGCTAGAATTTAAGCAGTTTCATCGCTTTGGGAAGAGGAGATATATATATATATATATATATATATAAGTGTTTTGTTTGTTAGTTTGTTTGCAATTGCAATCACAGTTGAACAAGAACACAAAGTCTAGATACTGGATTTTTTTGGATTTTTGACTAGTCTTGCGGCTCCTTCAATTTGGGGATTTAGGGTTCTGTGTTCTATGCACATTTATCTTAGTCCATTCTATGGTTCCTGGTCAGAACTAAGAGATTGAGATTTTTTTTTTTCCGATTTTTTTGAATGGAATATTTGAGAATTAGGTGGAAGATGGGGATTTTTTTTGTCTGAATAAAATTTTAAAAATAGGAATTTTTTTATTTTTTATGAAGTGTTACAATAGTTATGTGAATGTATTAAAAAAAAAAAAAAAAAAAGAAAGAAAGAAAGTTACGTGAACGTCAACTTTTAAAATTTATTGATTTTTTTTATGATTAATTTGACAAATATTAATTTTAGTGATAAATTAAGTATCAAATGGAACAAATATTAAATTAATATTTGATAACTATCGATTGGTACTTAATTTTTTTATTTAATTACTATATAATAAATCCTTTCAAAAAATTTTATTCCAAAAAATAATAACATTTATTTTTTTTAGGGAAGATATAATTGATTTTTTTTTACCAAAACAATTATCAAAAAAATGATAATGATAAAAAACAACTAACAATATTAGAAATAACATCAAATATTGAAGCAAAAAACCATTAAATATGTCACTTTTATCCTTTTATAATAAAAAAAATATTGACATTGACTAGCATTAGAGATAGTTTTTTTTTTTTTTTGGTAAATAGTGGAGATAGTGTTACGTGTACCCAAGTTGAATGAACACGAAGGCCAATTCGTGGACATTGCAATAAAAAAAGTGTATTGCTAATTACTTAAAAAGAATTTCAAACAAAAAAAAAAAAAACTTAAAAAAGAAAATTTGTGGGAGATAAAAAAATAACAAGACTACACGTTATTGCAGTTTGCAATTAAAAAACAATATGAGATGTCCTTTTAACCCTTTACCCATTTAATGAATAGTACAAATAATTTTTTGCTAGGAAAAAAAATAAATAAATACTACCAGCCGGTCGGGATTTTGTGACTCCTTGGTTATTCTGGAGGTGGAGATCTCGGATATCGGATCAGATCAAGCGAACGCGACAAGGACCTTTGCAATTAGAATCATCGCGATCTCTCTCTCCTCACGATGGTCTGTGCATCGTGGTTTGTCGGAGCTTGATCATCAATATCAATAGGGGTTGGTGAGGGGAAGGGGAAATTAAGATTTTCAATTTGGGGATTTTCAATTTTTTTAATGTTAGGGTTTTTTTTTTCTTTCTTTTTTCAATTTGAGGGTTAGGATTTTTTTTTAATAATTAAAACTTATTTCTTTAATAATGTAATTTTTTAAGCAATTTTTTTTTATAAATAATATGGTTAAATTAATTAAGTTTCAAAATATAAAAATAATGAAGTTGAATACAAAATCCAATGGAATATTAAAAATAATTCGGTATAATATGAAAAATATTCTGATAGACTATTAATGATATTCTAGAGGACTATCGGTGATATTATATCAAAATACCCTTTTGGTTAGTCGAGAATAACTTTATAAAAATATTTTATATTGATCTTTGACTTAATTTATAAAAAGTTAAAAATTCTGAAACAATTATAAATAGAACAATATTTGAGAAATGTGTTATTTTTAAGACAATTCTTTAAACTCACCCAGAATTTGATTCTCAAGTTGAGGCCATGCCTCAATTTATTTCCTCTACTGTAATTGTGGACTCTGTCCTGTTGTTGAGTTTTTAAAAGGAAAACCGAAAATACCTTAATCAAATTTATGTTTTATTTTTCTTTAAATTCACATTACATTTATTTATCTCTCTTAAATATCTATCCAAAAAGATATTTAATTTGAATTAATTTTGAAAAAATTTTTCTTTTCAAAACCAATATATCACAAATCAAAGTTTGGCACTTTAAAAAAATAAATATATAAATAATTAATAATTAAATAAAGTTTGGCTCATTTAACTCATTGTATATGTGTGTGTGTGTAAGAAGAGACTCCATTATAACTTGCTATTGTCGATAATTAGCAAATAACATTAATGAGCTATTGTTCCTAAACAGCAAAAATATTAATCTGTTAGTTCCCACCATGAAAAGTAAATTTGGCCAGTTTGACATTATCATTCAATTCAAACTAAACTGTATTTTTTTCATCATATTTTTTATCTTTTTCTGAAATTTTTTTTTATCTTTTCTGAAAAAGTTAACAAAAATTACTATTTAAACTTAAAAGTCTCAACTCAACTCAAACTCAACTTATTCACCAAACACCCCCTTAACAAACTGAAAAAAGAAAAAAAACTAAATTCAAATAAGTAACATTAGTCAACACTTAATTTTGTCATTTAATACCTCTTAGTCAATATGTCAAACAGTTGGCGTGCACATATCTTTAGGTAACAAATTTCCAAAAAAAGCCATTGGGATGGAAGGGGGATTTGGGGTTTTAAGAGCCATAAGTTCAGATTCAATCCTTGATCGGCGTAAAAAAATAAGTAATATGTTAATTAATATAAGAGGGTGGGATGCTTATATTAAAAAAAAAATATATATCCAATCCTCAATATTCCACTATTTGTATCCCGTAAATGGTGATCTCAAATTGAAAAACACAAATAAATCTTGACCTTTATGCCCTTGCACCATGGTCACCAATCTATATCCTCCTGTCGTTTATAAGGTCAAACATGTGTTTCTTATGCCCTTCCTATGTAAACTTGCAACCGAAACCAAATGTCGTTCTTTAGCTGAAGTGCAAAATGACACGAGGAAAGAAGTCATTTCACTTCACCTTAAACAGCGTGTAGTTTCTTATTCATGTCGTTTTGTTTAATCTACAAAGTACAAACTACATACATGTTACAAGTTTAGATGTATTGTCATATTTTTCCATCTTATGACTTATGACATAACACGCATCTTATGACTTATGACATAACACGATCGGGGATAACTGATATGATAGAAAATCTAGGATAATATATTTTGATTCTTCTGTATCGACCAAATGGACAATCTCCTTCACTTTTGTCGTCGTTTAATTAGAAAAACAACATGCTGTCTTATGAAAGCTTCAAGTTTTATTGTCATTCATTATTGATAAAACAAATTACTCAAATTGTAGCTTTTTCTTCCGTAGCGGCCACGGAATTGGGAAACATGTCTGACAAGGCATTTATGTTGGCTTCAAACCACCCATACCGTGGAATTGCACTATCACTGATGGTCCCGAAGCTCTGTCTCTCCTCATTTCTTTCCATAAATCACTTTCTAATCCTGCAATTTTTTCTTCTCTTTATACAAAAAACTATCCCTCTTCACCTCTGTCTTGATCCTCCATCCAATCTTCCAATCCACCACAATTACCTTATTCTTTCGTGTTTGACACATAGTAAAGTGAAAAGAAGGAAAGGAAGAACAGCAGAGACACCTTGCATTCAACCCGCTACGCGAACAAAACGCGACCAACGGAAGAGTGACTCAAAAGTACTCTCAGTGATAGCTAGAAGGCTCGCAGATTGTCATCGTATTACATCAACCAATAGGAAAATATAGTAGCTACCTAGAAGTTAGTTTCTTCTTCTAGTGATGACCAATTGGCCTTGTGTTACATAAAATATCCCTGATAAAAGCATCGAGGTTTCTGTCAGATGATCCGCCTTTTGCAATGGCTCGGTGACACTCATCGCTGAGTTCTTTAGCTCTCTTCCTCGTCTCTTTCTCCTCATTGCTCTCACAGTCCATAAACCTCTTCACGAGCTCAGCGATTTCCTCTCTCTTCTTTAGATTCTCATTTCCCGTATCTCTCTCAACCCTCCAACCAATCTTCCAATCTTCAACAATCTGCCTGCTATTGGGAAATTGGTCTAAAAACAAAGGGAAAGTAAGCATCGGAACGCCTCCAAAAACAGCTTCCAAAATGGAGTTCCATCCACAATGAGTCCAAAATCCCCCGATAGAAGAATGACATAGCACCTTCAACTGATCACACCACGGCACCATCAACCCCATATCACCACATTTCTCTTTCAACCGTGAAGCATCAGCTCTAGCCACCCACAAGAATCTAATACCGCTAATGCACAGCCCGTATGCAATTTCATCCATTTGGGCACTTGAGACCGAAAGAAAACTTCCCAACGAGATGTACAACACAGACCCTGATGGCTGGGAGTTCAGCCAGTGAATGTAGTTGTGTTCTTCTTTACTAGATGAGTATGAAGAGTTGTGTTGATCAAGTTCTAAGTAAGGTATGGCAGGGCCAATGGGGTAGACAGGAAAAGGGAATTGTGTGCGTAGCGTGTTCAAAGCTTCGGGTTCGAGCTCGTAAACTGAGGTCAACAGAAGATATTGAGCTTTTGCAGCCCGTGAAATGCATTCCAAGGCTAGTTTGAGGACTCGTTTGTCAGTTTTGTGAATGACTGTTTGAAGGTCTGCTACACGTGATGAAAGTCCTGGTGTGTGCTCCAATTGCTTGACTTCCTCTTTACATTACACAAACACAGGCACAAGAAAATAAAATAATAAATTCTAAAGCTCTTGAGTTTCCATTTTAGTTCGAGTGTTAAAAACTTGTATCACTTTATATACTCTGAGATATCACTTTAAAGGTCGTTTCTATCATAGCGTAGACTTTTAAAATGATTTTGACAACTGCTATATTTTTCTTAATGTTATATAATTTTGATCTACCAATAGAAATCGTTTCAAATTTTCCTAAATTAAAACCTTGAAAACTGGCATCATCCTTCATTTTGGTACACATTTGACATAGCTTTGTTCTACAACAACTACCTTAAAAACTAATGGTGCGTTTTGGTTATGAAATTCAAACCTAAAGTTTTTATTTAAGTTTTTATCTATTTTTAAAAAATCTATAAAAATTATAATTAATTTTTAAAAAATCAATCAATTTTAATTTAAAATTTTCATTTCAAAACCATACACCATTCACAACCTCACTAAAGTCACTAATCTTAATCAAATTTCTTTGGTAGGAATCACTTGTAAAAATCTCAATAATAGCATTAATCACTTTATTTTAGAAAAATTAAGTTAGAGGCAATATTTTTTATTATTAGCTTTTTTAAAAAGCAAAAAGCAAGAAGAAATTGTTACTTACCCACCGAAAGCTCATTTGGCAGATTCTTGTTATCTTCTGCGAAGAGATTATTAAAATAATGCAACATGGCGAAAAACGACGCCGGCATGGTCCAAAACAAAGCCACCGGAATATTCCTCCGCTTCCCGACGTTGACTCCCCAGCGCAGCTCTACGTCAGCCACGACGGCTGTCGCCGGCGTCTGGAGCCGATCAAGGAACCGGTCAACAGGAGCTTCCATCGCAGTCATGACGGCCTCGTAGAAGGCCGGGAAGTCGGAGGCTTTTAGCCGCTCCGGAGGGGCGGCGTCGGCCACGGCGGCGAAGCGGATGTTGTCAGGCTTGGCGTCGGAGCCGATGTAGCCGAGCCACTCTTCGGTGACGATGACGGTGATGAGGATGTCCGGTTTTCGAGAAGAAAGAAACTTGCAGAGGTTCATCATGGGGTTGATGTGGCCTCGGCCGGGGAAAGGAATCGCCACCACGTGGCAGACGCAGGAAATTGAATCTTCGCCGGTGCCGGAGAGATCCATATTTGTGTAAGATTTTGATGGAAAATGGGGTTTGCAAAGTTTGGTAATTGAACAATTTAGGAAAAAATAAGATCAGGGAAATGAGGTCTTTTATAGGTAAATCAGTCCTCTTCAGAGTCGCCAAGTGCTTCACCTTCTCATCTCATATCATATTAAAATATGGGGATCATTGCTCAGGGTCATTTGCGTTGGATGATATAATTTTATATTTATTTTATTATTTATTATTTATTTATTATTATTAATAAGGGATGTTTGGTTTACCCCACTCAAATCATTCAACTCAATTTTTTTTTATCTTTTTTCTAAAATGTTTTATCTTTTTCTTAAAATTTTTTTATCTTTTCTGAAAATTCAAAAAAATTTACTATTAAAACTTAAAAATCTCAACTCAAACTATTTCACCAAATACCCCCTTAGTTTTTTTTTAACGGTTAAGAATAAATTAGTTTTTTTATAACATCTTTTAATGTATTATTTTGATTTATTGATTGGAATAAAAAATCATAATTTTTTGTTGTTCTCAAATTTATTTTTTGATTTTCTACATGGTATGTATGTATGCATTGCTCTCTTTTTTTTTTTTTTTTGGTAAATAAAAGGGTATAATGGTAGTCCTATCATTTTCAAATTTTTAGCTTAACAGACAAAAACACTTTCTTAGGTATACTAGAGATAAGTTCTTGATATTAATTTTCTCAGTTGTCTATCTAAAATCTATTCTGCTATCATCAAATAATTCTTTCAATTGAAAAAAAGTAACAATAGTTTGATGTAGCTAAAAGTTTTGGGTGTTATGTTCAATACCTGTTATGTTATACTTGTACGCCTTTTGTTTTGGTGTTTTCTATTGTCCTAACTACTATAACACATTCTAATAGAGTCAAAGAACTAAAAGAAATACGTCTAAACAAAACAAAACAAAACTCTTCCTTTAGAATGCTAATTAACAACCAGGGATTTTCAAGAGTTTAAAGTATCAGCATATTTGATGTATTGGTCTACTTAATGGCCACTGCATTGAGTTATGTCCTTGATGAAGGCTCCAAGACTAACTTCAGATGATCCTCCTTTCTCAATTACTCTGCGACACATCGATTTAACTTCTCTAGCTCTTCTCCTAATTTCTTTCGCTTCGCGATTTTCAGGATCCATAATCTTTTGCACCACATCCGAAATCTCTTCTCTTGTCACCACCCTTCCCATTTCCTTCACTTGTCTCACGACTCTCCATCCCACCTTCCAATCTTCCACAATTTGCTTCCCATTGTGAACTTGATCCAAAAATATGGGGAAGGTCAACATTGGGACCCCGGCAAAGACGCCTTCTAGAGTAGAATTCCACCCACAATGAGTCCAAAACCCACCAATTGAATTGTGACACAACACCCTCAATTGGTCACACCAGGGTACTACCAACCCAGTGTCACAACCAAGATGTCTTAGCCTTAAACCATCTCCACGAGCCACCCATAAGTATCTAACACCGGAATTTTTCACTCCGGCGACAATTTCTTCCATTTGGGTGTCGGAAACAGAGAGGAAACTTCCTAATGAAATGTACAAAACAGAACCTGCAGGTTGTGAATCCAACCATCGGAGATAGTTGACTGCTTCAGTTTGAGTCGTGAGAACGTTTTCTTTGGTTTCGTAGTATGGTATGGCGGGGCCAATTGAGTGGACAGGGATGGGAAACTCCGCTTTTAAAGCGTCTATGACGGGAGATTCTAGATCGTAAATGGTGTTGATCAACAGAAATTGAGCCTTTTCCAATTGTCCGATGCATTTTAAGGCAAGCTCCAGCACCCGTTGATCGCCTTGGAAGATTGTAGGAAGCTCTCTTACACAAATTGGGGAAGTTCCAGGGATGAAATTCACATAATCTTCGCCATAATCTATCACAAATATAAAAACAAACGTTCACTAAACTTGTCTACAATGATCTATATTCGGCAGTAAATGTCTTAAATCAACACTATGTTACAAATTAATGTTTACGAACTTCGTAATCCTGGTTCGCAATCAATGCATAGATTTGGAGTTAGAATTTCTAGAAATATTCATCCCCCAATATGATCATCACTCAAAACTAGGTGCCAAAACACAAAATAATCTTCAAGGCAAACAGGACAGAGGTATTTCATAATTTCCCAAACAAAAATATGAAGGTTCTATCTCTTTATCATTATTGTAAATAAAATTAGTCTTACCTTGGAAACATCGAGCTTGAATGAGATCATAGTAACGAAACATGGAAAACACCGAAGCCGACATAGTCCAAAGCGAGGCAACGGGGATGTTCCTGCGGTTAGCGGCGGGGATGGCCCAAAGAAGCTCAGCATCGGCCATGACAAGGCTCACAGGGGGTTGAATGTGGTCCAACAGCTGCTCAAAGGGGGATTCCATCTTAGTCATAACAGCCTCGTAGAAGCCAGGAAAGTCGTTACCTCGTACCAGCTCAGATGGAAGAACATTTGGTATGGTTCTGAAGCGTATCTGGTCGGGTTTTGGATCGCCTTCAATGAAGCCAAGCCACTCTTCCGTGACAAGAAAACTTATGAGAAAATTATGATCTGTTTTTGTGGCTGCTAGTAACTTACACAAGTTCATCATGGGGTTCACATGGCCCCTCCCGGGATAAGGCACGGCTAGGACATGGCAAACTGATCCGGTTTTCTGTTGTTGGAGCTCGGAAAGATCCATTTTTTCATTGCAATTATTCTGATTTAAATTTTTATTTTTATTTTTTGCAATTTGCAGTAATGACTAATGTACTAGTCACTTCTTTTTTTTTGTTTTGGACACTTTGATTATATTAAAAAAATATATATATATATATATATATATATCTCGTTATACGGGTGAAGAGTTGGCTGTCTTTGATGGGTTTTTTAATTTATTATTTATTTTAGTAGAAAGGTGCGTTGATGTTAACTCTAGTCCGAGCACTGGTACTCGTGCCAAGTTGGCATGAGTGTCCTTTTCCTAACCTACAATTTGCAACTCTGTTGAAAAGTCTCTTTCTTTTTTTAACATGACTGATTTATCAAGTATCAACAAAACCCAAAGAGCTACGGAAACCAAATTGTTTAATTTTCCTAATCAATTGTTTTACTAAATTTATACAATAAATTAACTTAAATGAAAGTTATTAATTGTGTTCTAAAAAGTTTAATATTGATAAATTTATTCGGTATCACAATAATTGGCAATACAGGCCAAATCTTGAAAATGTGAAAGTTGAGAAACATTATTCTGAAGACAAGACAAAACAAAAACAAAAATCGAAAATACTACGAACACAACAGGTACATGAACTTAATTTTATTCAACTTGAGGGGCACATCCTTTTGAAATATTCGTTATAAAAGCATCAAGATTGGTGTCCGATGATCCACCCTTGGCTATTGCTTTGTGACAGGCCTCTTGAAGTTCCTTCACTCTTTTCCTCATTGCTTTCCCATCAATATTGTTCTCTTGGTCCATAAACCTCTTCACAAGCTCAGAGAATTCATCTCTTGTCACCAAACTCTCATCACTTCCCAAATATTTTTTCTTCACCCTGTAGCCAATCTTCCAGTCGTCCACAATTCGCTTGCTGTTCGGAATTTGGTCCCAAAATATGGGAAAAGTCAGCATGGGGACTCCACTAAAAATGGCTTCCATAGTCGAATTCCACCCGCAATGTGTCAAAAACCCGCCTATAGAACCATGGCTCAACACTCTCAACTGGTCACACCAAGGCACCACAAATCCATAATCTCCACAACCATCATATTCTTTGACGATCTTTGAGGCATCTCCGCGTGCCACCCACAAATACCTCGCGCCACTATTTTTGACCCCGCTCACAATTTCATCCAATTGGGCACTCGAAACCGAAAGAAAACTCCCTAGTGAGATGTACAAGACAGAGCCTTTGGGTTGAGAATCTAGCCATTTGAGATACTCGGGACCGCCGGAATTATTGGTGTAACTAGAACTTTCCATTAGGAAATGGGGTATGCTAGGTCCAATGGGGTAGACAGGGAAAGGAAATTTGGCCTTCAAAGCATCAAAGACTTGAGGTTCTAGCTCGTACACTGAAGTTGACAAGAAATACTGAGCATTGGACACCCTAGAAGCACATTCCACGGCCATACTTAAAGTTTTTCGACCGTCTCCGTCGTAAACCGTTGGAAGATCTGCAACGCGGGTCGTAGAAACTCCGGGGATGTAATCTACAACTTCGTCTCCTCGCTCTTTGATCACAAATCGGCATGGGTTATATATTCATTCAAAGAAAATGAAACTTCAATTTTAAAAAGATAACAAGTACAAGATGATATGATGAATGAATATAAGATAATTTCAATCTCAAAATTATCAGATTCTATATTCATAGTGCTTATTGTTGGTTAATCTTTTTATCTTTATTCCTAATACATAGACGATTTTGTTCTAAATCTTTGTATTCTATTCTCTCTTTTATTCTTTCCTAATTTCATTTCTTTACTTTATTTCTGCATTCTCTTTGTAGTTTGTCCAAATATTTCTATTGAGAGTAAAAGGGTATAACCGATATTTTCCCTTTTTCATGATTATGAACAAAAATTTATACCTTATTTTTTTCACTCCCATAAAACAAGGTGTTACATGCGAGAGCTATTTAGTAGGTGCAATGTCAATACAAAGAAACACTTAAAAACATTTCTTGGGCTGAAAATGGGTCCTCACCTGAGAGGTCGAGTGGGAAATGACCGTTTTGTTGGAGGAGCTCAAAATGACTGAATACCGAAAACACAGAAGCCGACATAGGCCAGAGCGAAGCCACCGGAATATTCCTACGATTGCCGACACGTGTCATCCATACCAAGTAGCTGTCGGCTACAACGGCGCTCACCGGCGGCTCGAGCCGATCGAGGAGCAAGTCGAATGGAGCTTCGAGTTTGGTACTGACGGCTTTGATGAAGCCAGGGAAGTCGTTGGCGCGACCGTGCTCGGAGGGTATAACGTTGGGGAGTGTGCGGAATCGGATGTTGTCCGGCTTCGGCTCCGAGCCTATCAAACCGAGCCACTCCTCGGTGACGACGAAGGTGATGAGGATGTCGGGCTTCCGTGACAGCAGCTGCTTGCAGATGTTCATCAGAGGGTTGACGTGGCCTCTGCCGGGATACGGCACAGCCACGACGTGGCAGGCGGTGGTTGGTGGTTCTGCTTTCTGAGTAACCATTTTCGGCAGAGAGCTCTCTCTCTCTCTCTCTCTCTCTCTCTCTCTCTCAACAACCAGGGAGGGTACAATTATGTGGGAATGATCTCGTGAACTCGTTAAATATCCGATTTTTGTGGACTACGCCCAACCCCCGGACAACAGTGAACCCTTTGTCTTGGTCTGGCTACACTGTTCTTTAAATTAAACGAAATTACCTTTTTTTTTAAAAAAAAAAACTTCATTAATGGGTCATTTAGGGGACAATTAAAGGCTGAGTGGCAGAGAAATTATAATTGGAGTTGAGTTTGAAAATATGTGTTTTATTGAAAAAATTTTGGAGTGAAAAAATGTAAAAATCTTAAATAGATGTTCGGAAAAAAAAATCATTTCGATTTGAAATATTAAAGTTATGGATTTTTTAAATTTGAGTTTTAAAAGAGATATATGTCAATAGTAAAAGTAATTTCGAGTCGGAGAAAAATACAAAAACAAAAAAGATGAAATTATTTGAAAACATTTCCCCAAACAACCCTAGTGTCTATTTGAATCATAAATTGTATTTGAATATTCATTCAAACTAAATGCTTACATTAAAATATAGAATTTCAACTATGAATTAAAAGTAAATGTGTGCTTGCATAGTTTTTCTTAAAGATAATATTTAAATAGTGTAAAAGATAAAAAAATAAGTGTAATACGAATTTTTTGAAAAGTAAAATTTAGATTTGAACTTGAGTTGATATTAAATTATTGTGAAATAAAGAAAACATTTAGATGCACTTAAATATTTCACCATCAACCAAACACACATTTTATTATAATTAAATAATAATTATCGGAGATGATGATCCAAAAAGACCAATTATGAAGCCATAACTTTTCCTTAGGAAGCTAATAACTATATAATGAATACTAAAAAAATTATTATGAGCAAGTTTTTATTCTTAGGAGATACTACTAATAGAATTTAATTAAAATTATAGACTATTTTTTAAAAAATCAAAAATTGAGGGGAGCTTAAGGCCCCACGGCCATCTCTCCTTCCGTCTCTAAAAAAAAAGGACTATTAGCATTTGTTTGTTAAATAATTATAACATAAAAATTCGTGTACATTAATTATATAACAAATTTCTAGTCTTGGTTATTTCTTAATTTATCTTTATGTTTTTTTTTTGAAATTATAAATATATCTTTTTTTTTAATAGAAATTATCATTCAAGATAAAATGTGATACAAATATTAATAACAAAGACAAAATAATTATGTGGTATAATAGACATAACTCTTAATTAAGATTGATTTTATCAGTAAAATCTGATAAAAGCTTAATGAATAAGACATAAGCCGACATCCAGTGACGGGAAAATTCCTCTATTTTCTCGGCAATTCTAAAATCAAGCATATACAAAGCTCTTTTTAAAAAATAGCAATCAAGAGAGAGTTACTTGCAGTACAGTACAGAGACTGCTATAAACTCCGTCAAGCAATAACACTAGTGAAGCCAATAAACATATACCGCTAAAAAATAACTCAAGCAGAACACACACACAAAAATAAACCGGAGATGGGGGAACTACCTTATTTATTACAAAATTAAAATTAAAACACAAGAACAAGTCATTAATATAAAAAAAAAAAAAAAAAACATCAACTACAAAATCATCGTCCAATGTGAAACAACCACTATGTCGCACCCCACAATTCAGAGAAAAACAATTGACTCAATGTAAGATATCATCGCACCTACCATCGGACCACCAAAGCATCACTGGATCTCAAACCACCAGAAGCTTGTTTGCTAGATCTGATCGAGAAACTCTCATCTAGAACATTTCGATTTTATTCCTGTCGAAATCACCGAATCGCCGATCACCCTCGTCAACTGTGACGATGATAGCAGTGGAAGTTCCACATAAACGAAAACCCTTGGTTTAAGAAATTTGAAAAAACAAGGGTCGAGAAAAAGGGAAACCCATTATAATTTATTTTCAATTGTAAGCCAAAAAATATTACAAATATATCTTTTGAATTTAAAAAGTTTGTTTCAATCTCATTCATTAACACATCTTGTAAACGAAAAAAAAAACATGGAGAAAAGACAAATAACCACTTAATTAAACAAAAGATTATTTTTAAAATATAAAATTTTTTTCTTCAGAAAATTTTGTAAAATATTTTAAATATTTATACAATAGAAAAATCAATATCATTTTTTTTAAATTAGATGTTTTGTATTAGGGATTTTATGTGTCTTAATTGTATGAAATTTCTTTCAATAGATCATTTGAGGGTATTTATGTCATTTCATTAAAATTTTATCATTTATAAAATGTGCAAAAGATGAAGTTGAAACAAGATTTTGAATTCAGATGATACCTTTAAAGTTTCTAAAAACAATAGGATTAACCAAGAGATAATTAAACTAAAAGATAATTAAAACTAAAAGACATAATTATATAATTAATCTTTTATAGTATTTTTCTAACTTATTTGGGCAAAGTTCACTATTTTGAAATCTGGAAAAGTAATTATGTGTAGCTCATTTATATGTAAGTTGCAAAGAGAAATTAAAGAGAAAAAATAGAATATATGGAGAAAGCTGCTTATAGCATATGCGAAATTTATGTTTAGACCAGTTCCTTCATAATCAAGTACTAACAAGAAACAAATTCATTCAAACAAAAATCACAAAAAAAAAAAAAAAAACTTTTAGCTTAACGGCCATGACCTAATGAAATATCTCTGATAAAAGCATTAAGATTACTGTCAGAGGAACCATCTTTGACAATTGCTTTGAGACAGACCTTTTGAAGTTCCTTCACTCTTTCTCTAATCAATTTCCTTTCTCTATTTTTTGGGTCCATAAATCTCTTCACAAGCTCAGCAATTTCATCTTTTGTCACCAAATTATCACCCCCTATCCCTTTCTTTACCTTGTACCCAATTTTCCAATCCTCCACAATCTGCTTACTGTTTGAAATTTGGTCCCAATCTATAGGAAACGTGAGGATCGGAACCCCACGAAAAACGCACTCCAAAGTCGAATTCCACCCACAATGTGTCCAAAACCCTCCTATAGAAGCATGTGACAACACTCTCAATTGGTCACACCAAGGCACCACAAGCCCTAAATCTTCACAATTACCATATTCTTCGACGATCTTCGAGGCATCCACACGCGCCACCCGCAAGTACCTCGTGCCGCTATTTTTTAACCCGGCCACGATTTCGTCCAACTGGGCACTTGAAACCGAAAGAACACTCCCAAATGAAACGTACAAAACAGATTCTTTGGGTTGAGAATCTAGCCACTTGAGATAGTCGGGCACATTGTTACTCTGACTAGCAGAACAAGTTTGATCAAGTTGGGAGTAAGGAATGCTGGGTCCAATGGTGTATACAGGGAAGGGAAATTGGGCCTTCAAAACATCAATGACTTGGGATTCAAGTTCATAAACTGAGGTGAACAGAAGGTACTGGGCTTTGGACACTCTCCTAGTAATTTCCAACATTTTTTCTTTGATTTCTTCCTTAGAATTATCTGTTTGTAAAAGTCCTCCCGGGAGATCTGCCAGGCGAATTGTGGAGATTCCAGGGATATAATCTACAACTTCGTGTCCTTTCTCTATGACATTAATCCAGCCAGTGTAGACAAAAACGAAAAGCACACATGCCAAATGTAATTAAATTGGACCAAAATATATATATATATATATATATATATATATATAAAGAGCAATTTGATTCTACTAGCTAGCAAAACAAAGGAAATTAAAATAAATTCTCTTATTAATATTTAAGTTTAACTTCAACTAAATTATATTTTTTCATCTCTATTTTTATCTTCTTCTTTTGAAAAGTTAACCAACTTCAACTTAAAAATTTCATCTCCAACTAACTTACAAAACATATAATCAAATTTCGATTCCATTTAGATCAAGGGTTCATTTTCGAAAAGAAAAATTATCTTATTTTAAATAAAAAGATTTTTTTATTTTGAGAATAAGACGGTGTTTGGATATATAAAAAAAAATTTCTTAAAAATAAAAAATTATTTGAAATAAGAATAAATTATGTTGAAAATTATGTATTATAAGAATATTTTAAAAAGATTAAAAAAAAGATATTGTTTAAAAATAAATTTGAAAATGAGATAGTTGAGAAAATAATGAAAAAAAATTAAAAAAAAACATTTTTTTTTTTAATTTGGGAAACATGATAAAATATCTAATTAATCCGTAAATAAGTGTGTATACCTGAGAGATCATCGACAGGGTAATGGCCATTTTGTTTGAGAAGGTCAAAATGATATATCACCGAGAACACGGAAGCGGACGGAGTCCAAAGCGAAGCGACCAGAATGTTCCTCCGGTTCGCGAAGTCGAAGGCCCAAAAGAGGTTGTTATCAGCTACGATCGCGCTCACCGGAACCTCCAGGCGGTCGACGAGCTCCTCAAAGGGAGCTTCCATCTTCGTCCAGACAGCGTTCACGAAGGCAATGATGTCCTTTGCGCGGTCGTGCTCGGAGGGTATGACGTTGGGGATCGTGGCGAAGCGGAGGTTGTCGGGATCTGTTGTCGGATCCGGTCCGATCAGGCCGAGCCACTCTTCGGTCACGACGAAGGTGATGAGGAGGTTGTCTGGCTTCCGGGAAGCAATCTGCCGGCAGATGTTGATCATCGGGTTGACGTGGCCTCTGGCGGGGTAGGGCACCGCCACCACGTGGCAGCAACCGGTGGCCGGTGGCGTCATTTTTTTGCGGAAAATGTCACGGCGGGTGGGAGATCTCCCAAAGGAAAGAAAGACTTAAACGGGGAGAGCCGGCTTGACTTGTGGGTAGGAAAAGTAGATTATAGTTCTCAAATTGAATAAGCATGGCACAACCACTCAAATCATACAATTCAAATTTTTTTTTATCTTTTTTTTGAAGTTTTTATCTTTTTCTCAAATTTTTTTTATTTTTTCTAAAAATTCAAAAAAAATTACTATTAAAATTTAAAAATTTCAATTCAAACTACTCTACCAAACAAATAAGTTTGAAATACATAGGTTTGAAAAGTTATTTTTAAGATGTTTTAATGGTGATAGATATTTTATCTCGGGCTAGAATTTAATAACGATAGATAAAACTTATAAGACAAGTATGTGATGTAAAATGTCTAATGTTTCTGGGACCGTTAAACGTGAATTCGCAATTATGATAAAACTGTTTGGCCAAAGTGGAACTTGTCTTGGATATGTAATTTTTTGCCTTCAAAATGTGGAAAAGAAAGTTAACTTAGTAGCTCATTAATATGTAATATCCAAAGAGTAAAATAAAGGAAAAAAATGGTAGAATAATTGGACGAAGCTGCTAATGATCAAGTACTAAAAAGATACAAACTCAATCAAACATAAATCACCAAAGACTGTGACAAAACCAATAATTTTTATCAAAGAGGTGTGTTTAACTCTTAAAAAAAAAAAAAAAAAAGGTACCAAATTTTCAGTCAAAAAATAAAACGTGTTAATTAGCCACGCGAGGTCATTGGCAGCTTTTTTGACCTCAAGGACGAGGCGTGGCAGACAAAAGTTCGTAAGTCAAAAAAGAACAATATTTCCCCCAAAATTCCAAATGCAATACATATACTTAGGGGTGTCAATTCATATCTCGTATCATATTCGTATCGTGTTTGAGTCATGTCGAATTTTTTTCTCCACAACTCGAACACGACCCGTGACACGAAATCGCGATACGAACACGACACGAACTCGTAACGGATTGACACGAAATGACACGAACTTGACCCGCGACACGAACTTGATCCGAAATTGACACGAAATTGACACGTGATCCGAAATTGATCCGAAATTGACACGAAAAAAATGGGTCCAATCCGAACACGACACGAATTTTTTTCGTGTCAATTTTTCCCAACCCGAACACGACCCGCTCCCTATTTTTCCCAACCTGAACCTGTGAAATTCGTGTCGTTTTCGAGTCGTGTCGTCGTGTTGCGACCCATATTGCCATCCCTACATCTACGTAACAATGTTAATAAAATTTATTTATCACGTGTTACAGTGTAACACTAACAAAAAGAAAAAAAAATTTTTAATTACGTCGTGATTAAAAGCCTTGTGATTAGATATTTTAGTCACAATAAAAATTGATAACTAAATACATATTAGTCATAATCTTATTATTAAAAAATATATATACATTTTTTTTGCAATGTTATACATAGCATTGATGCTCGAAGATTTACCAAGCAATTTCACACTAATTGGCTCCAGGAGCGGAGTCATCACGATTGAGTGATGACTTTCACTCTCAATGAATTTTCCTTTTTCTTTTCATTTTGTCTTTAAAAACTTGATATTTTCTTATTTTCTCTTCTAAAATAATGGATTATTCTAATATAAGTCATTTTAAAGATTTTATCATTTAATCTATATGCCCACTAAAATTATAGACCGGATCACCTGTAAACTCATTTTTACCTATTTAATTTTTTTTTTTTTGGAGAATCAAACATGTGCACGATAATCTCATCTCAACTTTCAATGATTAAGCCTTGTATGAATTAAAAAGTAAATTTTAATAGTAAATTCAAATTTTTATAAAAGAAAATAGTATAATAGTTTTTTTAAGTAATTCTAAAAACCAATAAATAAGTAACCATTTTCGGCAGAGAGCTCTCTCTCTCTCTCTATCTCTCTCTCAACAACCAGGGAGGGTACAATTATGTGGGAATGATCTCGTGAACTCGTTAAATATCCTATTTTTGCGAACTACGCCTAACCCCTGGACGACAGTGAACCCTTTGTCTTGGTCTGGCTACACTGTTCTTTAAATTAAACGAAATTACCTTTTAAAAAAAAAAAACTTCATTAATGGGTCATTTAGGGGACAATTAAAGACTGAGTGGCAGAGAAATTATAATTGGAGTTGAGTTTGAAAATATGTGTTTTATTAAAAAAATTTTGGAGTGAAAAAATGTAAAAATCTTAAATAGATGTTCGAAAAAAAAATCATTTCGACTTGAAATAATAAAGCTATGAACTTTTTAAATTTGAGTTTTAAAAGAGATATATGTAAATAGTAAAAGTAATTTCGAGTTGAAGAAAAAGACAAAAAAAAAAAATAGATGAAATTATTTGAAAATATTTCCCCACACAGCGCCTAGTGTCTATTTGAATCATCAATTATATTTGAATATTCATTCAAACTAAATGCTTACATTAAAATGTAGAATTTCAACTATGAATTAAAAGTAAATGTGTGCTTCCGTAGTTTTTCTTAAAGATAATATTTAAATAGTGTAAAAGATAGAAAAATAAGTGTAATATAAATTTTTTGAAAAGTAAAATTTAGATTTGAACTTGAGTTGATATTGAATTGTTGTGAAATAAAGAAAACATTTAGATGCACTTAAATATTTCACCATCAACCAAACACACATTTTATTATAATTAAATAATAGTTATTAAAGATAATGTTCCAAAAAGGCCAATTATGAAGTCATAACTTTTCCTTAGGAGGCTAATAACTATATAATGAATACTAAAAAAATTATTATGAGCAAGTTTTTATTCTTAGGAGAGACTACTATTAGAATTTAATTAAAATTATAGACTATTTTTTAAAAAATCAAAAATTGAGAGGAGCTTAAGGTCCCAAAGCCATCTCTCCTTCCGTCTCTAAAAAAAAAGGACTATTAGCATTTGTTTGTTAAATAATTATAACATAAAAATTCGTGTACATTAATTATATAACAAATTTCTAGTCTTGGTTATTTCTTAATTTATCTTTATGTTTTTTTTTAAACTATAAATATATCTTTTTTTAAATAGAAATTATCATTCAAGATAAAATGTGATACAAATATTAATAACAAAGACAAAACAATTATGTGGTATAATAGACATAACCCTCAATTAAGATTGATTTTATAGGATAAAATCTGATGAAGCTTAATGAATAAGACATAAGCCGACATCCAGTGACGGGAAAATTCCTCTATTTTCTAGGCAATTCTAAAATCAAGCATGTGCAAAGCTCTTTTTAAAAAACAGCAATCAAGAGAGAGTTACTTGCAGTACAGTACAGAAACTGCAACAAACTGCGTCAAGCAATAACACTAGCGAAACCAATAAACATATACCGCTAAAAAATAACTTAAGCAGAATACAGACATAAAAACAAACCGGAGATGGGGGAACTACCTTATTTATTACAAAATTAAAATTAAAACACAAGAACAAGTCATTAATGCAAAAATAAAAAATAAAAAACATCAACTACAAAATCATCGTCCCATGTGAAATAACCATTATGTCGCACGCCACAACTCAGAGAAAAACAATTGACTCAATGTAAGATATCATCGCACCTACCATCGGATCACCAAAGCATCGCTGGATCTCAAACCACCGGAAGCTTGTCTGCTAGATCTGATCGAGAAACTCTCATCCAGAACCTTCCGATTCTATTCCCGTTGAAATCTCTGAATCACCGATCACCCTCGTCAACTACGGCGATGACAGCAGTGGAAGTTCCACATAAACAAAAACCCTTGGTTTAAGAAATTTGAAAAAACAAGGGTTGAGAAAAAGGGAAACCCATTATAATTTATTTTCAGTTGTAAGCCAAAAAATATTACAATGAGTAATAACTTATGTGTTTGGATATCTTATTATAAACCTTTTTAAAAGTGATTTCTTTATTGCATTTGGTTTCATATTTCAATGAAATTAATGTATTTTCATATGTGTTTTGACGTTTCTTTTGATAATTATATTTAAATAAAATATGTATTTGAATTGTTTATATTTAAATAATTATTTTAATGGGTATTAGTGAGATAAAGAGAATGTGTAACGTGATTAATAAAAGTTGATATAAAAAATAATAAATTAATATAAGATGAGTGAGTATAAAATTCAAATAGAGGTGTATTTAAATATAATAGTTTATGTAACCAAATGAACATTATTGTATTGGAATTATCTTTTGAATTTAAAAAGTTTTTTTCAATCTCATTCATTAACACATCTTGTGAACGAAAAAAAAAACATGGAGAAAAGAAAAATAACCACTTAATTAAACAAAAGATTATTTTTAAAATATAAAATTTTTTTCTTCAAAAAATTTTGCAAAATTTTGCAAAATATTTATAAAATAGAAAAATCAATATCATTTTTTTTAAATTAGATGTTTTGTATTAGGGATTTTATGTGTCTTAATTGTATGAAATTTCTTTCAATAAATCATTTGAGGATATTTATGTCATTTCATTAAAATTTTATCATTTATAAAATGTGCAAAAGATGAAGTTGAAACAAGATTTTGAATTCAGATGATACCCTTAAAGTTTCTAAAAACAATAGGATTAACCATGAGATAATTAAAACTAAAAGACATAATTATATAATTAATCTTTTATAGTATTTTTCTAACTTATTTTGGCAGAGTTCACTATTTTGAAATCTGGAAAAGTAATTATGTGTAGCTCATTTATATGTAAGATGCAAAGAGAAATTAAAGAGAAAAAATAGAATATATGGAGAAAGCTGCTTATAGCATATGCGAAATTTATGTTTAGACCAGTTCCTTCATAATCAAGTACTAACAAGAAACAAATTCATTCAAACAAAAATCACAAAAAAAAAAAAAAAAAAAACTTTTAGCTTAACGGCCATGGCCTAATGAAATATCTCTGATAAAAGCATTAAGATTACTGTCAGAGGAACCATCTTTGACAATTGCTTTGAGACAGACCTTTTGAAGTTCCTTCACTCTTTCTCTAATCAATTTCCTTTCTCTATTTTTTGGGTCCATAAATCTCTTCACAAGCTCAGCAATTTCATCTTTTGTCACCAAATTATCACCCCCTATCCCTTTCTTTACCTTGTACCCAATTTTCCAATCCTCCACAATCTGCTTACTGTTTGACATTTGGTCCCAATCTATAGGAAACGTGAGGATCGGAACCCCACAAAAAACGCACTCCAAAGTCGAATTCCACCCACAATGTGTCCAAAACCCTCCTATAGAAGCATGTGACAACACTCTCAATTGGTCACACCAAGGCACCACAAGCCCTAAATCTTCACAATTACCATATTCTTCGACGATCTTCGAGGCATCCACACGCGCCACCCGCAAGTACCTCGTGCCGCTATTTTTTAACCCGGCCACGATTTCGTCCAACTGGGCACTTGAAACCGAAAGAATACTCCCAAATGAAACGTACAAAACAGATTCTTTGGGTTGAGAATCTAGCCACTTGAGATAGTCGGGCACATTGTTACTCTGACTAGCAGAACAAGTTTGATCAAGTTGGGAGTAAGGAATGCTGGGTCCAATGGTGTATACAGGGAAGGGAAATTGGGCCTTCAAAACATCAATGACTTGGGATTCAAGTTCATAAACTGAGGTGAACAGAAGGTACTGGGCTTTGGACACTCTCCTAGTAATTTCCAACATTTTTTCTTTGATTTCTTCCTTAGAATTATCTGTTCGTAAAAGTCCTCCCGGGAGATCTGCCAGGCGAATTGTGGAGATTCCAGGGATATAATCTACAACTTCGTGTCCTTTCTCTATGACATTAATCCAGCCAGTGTAGACAAAAACGAAAAGCACACATGCCAAATGTAATTAAATTGGACCAAAATATTAAAAAAAAAAGAAAAAAAGAGCAATTTGATTCTACTAGCTAGCAAAACAAAGGAAATTAAAATAAAGTCTCCTATTAATATTTAAGTTTAAGTTTAACTAAATTATATTTTTTCATCTCAATTTTTATCTTTTTCTTTTGAAAAGTTAACTAACTTCAACTTAAAAATTTCATCTCCAACTAACTTACAAAACATATAATCAAATTTCGATTCCATTTAGATCAAGGGTTCACTTTCGAAAAGAAAAATTGTCTTATTTTAAATGAAAAGATTTTTTTTTATTTTGAGAATAAGATGGTGTTTGGATGTATAAAAAAAAAATTTCTTGAAAATAAAAAATTATTTAAAATAAGAATAAATTATGTTGAAAATTATGTATTATGAGAAGATTTTAAAAAGATTTAAAAAAAAAGATATTATCTAAAATAAATTTGAAAATGAGATTGTCGAGAAAATAATGAAAAAAAATTGAAAAAAAAAATATATTTTTTTGGGAAACATGATAAAATATCTAATTAATCCGTAAATAAGTGTGTATACCTGAGAGATCATCGACAGGGTAATGGCCATTTTGTTTGAGAAGGTCAAAATGATATATCACCGAGAACACAGAAGCGGACGGAGCCCAAAGCGAAGCAACCAGAATGTTCCTCCGGTTCGCGAAGTCGAAGGGCCAAAAGAGGTTGTTATCAGCTACGATGGCGCTCACCGGAACCTCCAGGCGGTCGACGAGCTCCTCAAAGGGAGCTTCCATCTTCGTCCAGACAGCTTTCACGAAGGCAACGTTGTCCTTTGCGCGGTCGTGCGCGGAGGGTATGACGTTGGGGATCGTGGCGAAGCGGAGGTTGTCGGGCTCTGTTGTCGGATCCGGTCCGATCAGGCCGAGCCACTCTTCGGTCACGACGAAGGTGATGAGGAGGTTGTCTGGCTTCCGGGAAGCAATCTGCCGGCAGATGTTGATCATCGGGTTGACGTGGCCTCTGCCGGGGTAGGGCACCGCCACCACGTGGCAGCAACCGGTGGCCGGTGGCGTCATTTTTTTGCGGAAAATGTCACGGCGGGTGGGAGATCTCCCAAAGGAAAGAAAGACTTAACCGGGAGAACCGGCTTGACTTGTGTGTAGGAAAAGTAGATTATAGTTGTCAAATTGTATAAGTTTGAAATATATAGGTTTGAAAAGTTATTTTTAAGATGTTTTAATGGTGATAGATATTTTATCTCGGGCTAGAATTTAATAATGATAGATAAAACTTATAAGACAAGTATGTGATGTAACATGTCTAATGTTTTTGGACCGTTAAACGTGAATTCGCAATTATGATAAAACTGATTGGCCCAAGTGGAATTTGTCTTGGATATGTAATTTTTTGCTTTCAAATGTGGAAAAGAAAGTTAACTTAGGGTCCGTTTAGTTAATGAGTTTGAGTTGAATTTTTGAAGTTAAAATAGTAAATTTTGTTAAACTTTTTAAAAAAAAGATAAAAATTTTTGAGAAAAAAGATAAAACTTGAGTTTGAAAAATCAAGTTTGAGCTTGATTTCCAAACAAATTCTTAGTAGCTCATTAATATGTAAATCCAAAGAGTAAAATAAAGGAAAAAAATGGTAGAATAATTGGACGAAGCTGCTAATGATCAAGTACTAAAAAGATACAAACTCAATCAAACATAAATTACCAAAGACTGTGACAAAACCAATAATTTTTATCAATAGGAACTAACAGCTAAAACAAACATTTAATAATAATAATCATAACATGAAATTTTCTTATTTAGTGGGGCTGTGTGTATATTTATATATTAAAATATACACATATATAGTCTTTTTTATTAAAAATAAAATATTAATTGAGTGAGTCTTGACCAAAAAACTTGTCATAGCCTTGTGAAATATCCCTAATAAAAGCATCGAGGTTAGTGTCAGATGAGCCACCTTTGGCAATTGTTTGGTGACAGAACTCTTGAAGTTCCTTCACTCTCTCTCTCATCAATTTCCCTTCTTTATTTTTTGGGTCCATAAATCTCTTCACAAGTTCAGCAATTTCATTTCTTGTCACCAAGTTATCAACCCCTATCCCTTTCTTTACTTTGTACCCAATTTTCCAATCCTCCACAATCAGCTTACTGTTTGAAACTTGATCCCAAATTATAGGAAAAGCAAGGATTGGAACCCCACCAAAAACAGCCTCCAAAGTGGAATTCCACCCACAATGTGTCCAAAACCCACCCACAGAAGCATGGCACAGCACTCTTAATTGGTCACACCAAGGCACCAGAAACCCGAAATCTCCCCAATTACCATATTCTTCGACGATCTTTGAGGTATCCCCACGCGCCACCCACAAGTACCTCGTGCCGCTATTTTTTAGCCCGGCCACAATTTCGTCCAATTGGGCACTTGAAACCGAAAGAAAACTCCCAAATGAGACGTACAAAACAGATTCTTTGGGTTGAGAATCTAGCCACTTGAAATAGTCAGGCAGATTGTTATTGTGACTAGCAGAAGAAGTTTGATCAAGTTGGAAGTAAGGAATGCTGGGTCCAATGGTGTATACAGGGAATAAAAATTTGGCCTTCAAAACATCAATGGCTTGGGATTCAAGCTCATACACTGAAGTAGACAGAAGGTACTGGGCTTTGGACACCCCAGAAGCCATTTCCAATACTTTTTGCAAGATATTTTTACCAGTATCATTGTCTATTTGTAAAAGCCCTCGTGGAAGATCTGCCAAGCGAGTTGTGGAAATTCCAGGGATGTAATCCACAACTTCATGTCCTTTCTCTATGATATAAATTCGTATTGGCACAAACAAAAAGCAAACATGTCAAATAAAATTGCTATTCATATTGGACAGAAAAAAGGAGCAGTTCGATTCTAATTGTTAAATCAAGGGAAACAGTTAATTTAGAAAGAGAAAGTTATATTGAAAGATACCAGTGTAATACTACTATTTTAACCGTTATCAGTGAGTTTGTAAGTTAAAATCTCATAATACCTGAAGCAAAACTGCTCCGAATTAATCATACATTAGATTATTGAATAGTTACTCTAACTACCGTTTATGTAGCCTGTTCATAACATTACTTTGTCACTAAGATGAAAGTCTACTTTTTTTAATAGTATACTTACTTATTAGTCAAAAAACTTTCAGAGTTAGGTGACAATCACTTCAACGTTGTGACGCAAGCGCACATGTCATCAAAGAGGTGTGTTTAACTCTTTAAAAAAAAAAAAAAAAAAGGGTACCAAATTTTCAAAGTCAAAAAATAAAACGTGTTAATTAGCCACGCGAGGTCATTGGCAGCTTTTTTGACCTCAAGGACGAGGCGTGGCAGACAAAAGTTCGTAAGTCAAAAAAGAACAATATTTCCCCCAAAATTCCAAATGCAATGCATCTACGTAACAATGTTAATAAAATTTATTTATCACGTGTTACAGTGTAACACTAACAAAAAGAAAGAAAAAAAACTTTTATTAAAAGCCTTGTGATTAGATATTTTAGTCACAATAAAAATTTATAACTAAATACATATTAATCATAATCTTATTATTAAAAAATATATATACATTTTTTTTGTAATGTTATACATAGCATTGATGCTGGAAGATTCACCAAGCAATTTCACACAATTGGCTCCAGGAGCGGAGTCATCACGATTGAGTGATGATTTTCACTCTCAATGAATTTTCCTTTTTCTTTTCATTTTGTCTTTAAAAACTTGATATTTTCTTATTTTCTCTTCTAAAAAAATGGATTATTCTAATATAAGTCATTTTAAAGATTTTATCATTTAATCTATATGCCCATTAAAATTATAGACTGGATCACCTGTAAACTCGTTTTCACCTATTTCATTTTTTTTTTGGAGAATCAAACATGTGCACGATAATCTCATCTCAATTTTCAATAATTAAGTCTTGTATGAATTAAAAAGTAAATTTTAATAATAAATTCAAATTTTTATAAAAAAAAATAGTATAATAGTTTTTTTAAATAATTCTAAAAACCAATAAATATCGAATTTAATCCATAAATGTGTGTACGAACCTGAGAGTTGGACAGGGAAATGGCCATGCTGTTTGAGCAGCTCAAAATGATAGATGATGGTGAACACAGAAGCGGACATGGTCCAAAGCGAAGCAACCGGAATGTTCCTCCGGTTCGCGACATCAAAGGCCCAAAGGAGGCCGCTATCCGCTACGATGGCGCTCACCGGAAGCTCGAGGCGGTCGAGGAGCTCCTCAAAGGGAGCTTCCATCTTCGTCCAGACAGCTTCAAAGAAGGCAGGTAAGTCCTTTGAGCGGTCGTGCTCGGAGGGTACGACGTTGGGGATCGTGGCGAAGCGGAGGTTGTCGGGCGCTGTTGTCCGATCTGGTCCGATCAGGCCGAGCCACTCTTCCGTCACGACGAAGGTGATGAGGATGCTGTCTGGCTTCCGGGAAGCAATCTGCCTGCAGATGTTGACCATCGGGTTGACGTGGCCTCTGCCGGGGTAGGGCACCGCCACCACGTGGCAGCAGCCGGTGGCGGCCAGTGGCTTCATTTTTTGTTTTTTTTTGGGAAAATGTCACTGGTGGAGTGGGGTGGGGGATCTCTTAGGTCTCAAGTTCTCAACAGACAACAAAGACAAACGTTGCTTGATTAGTGTTTTGTTAAAGTTGATAATAAAATATTTCAAGCTTAAAACTCCAAACAAACCAAAAGATTGATCATACTATTAATATTGAAATCCATAATTTTATATAAAATAAAAATGGATTAAATTAGGTTACAGATTCATGAGCGGAGAAAATAAAGACGTATTTAAATGAAAAGGTAGAAGATATAAAAAAAAAAAAAAAAAGTTTTGCAGTCAAAAAATAAAACAAAAATCTGATCTACATCTACTCTTGGGTGGGTCTCTTACCTACCCGTGTGTCTATCTATGGGGTTAGACAGCCTACCATACTACTACGAACTTGCTAATTTAATATGGGACGTGGCTGTGGTAGAGACCCTCTAATGATCATACCGGTAGAGTTTTTTTTTAGACCGTTAAGATTTAATCGAACGGTTCAAATGTTGATAGTGTACGATATTTATCATACACCTAACCTCACACAATCATTCCCACCTAAACTCTTCTCCGTTGCCGGCGATCTTCCCGCCGCCGGCGACGCACGCCGGCGACTCATCCCCGACGCCTGTGACCTAACTCCGGCCACCTCTGGTCCCGAGCTCCGGACGCCGGCGACCCCATTTTCTCTCTCTTCCCCTTTCTCTCTCTCTCCCCCTCTCTCTCTTCCCCTTTCTCTCTCTTCCCCTCCCTCCCGCCGGCCCCCACCCCCGGCCGCCACCCTCCCCCTGCCGGCACCCCCCCGACGACCCCCCTTCTCTCTTCCCCTTTCTCTCTCTCTCTTCCCCCTTCTTTCTCTTCCCCTCCCCCTGCCGGCCCCCACCCCGGCCCCCAGCCAGCCCCGGCCCCCAGCCAGCCCCCGGCCCCCTCCCTCGACCTCCCCCACCCCCGACGGCCCCCCTCCCCCAGGCCGCCACCCTCCCCAGCCCCCCCCCTTCTTTCTCTTCCCCTCCCTCCCGCCGGCCCCCACCCCGGCCCCCAGCCAGCCCCCGGCCCCCTCCCCCGACCTCCCCCCACCCCCGACGGCCCCCCTCCCCCAGGCCGCCACCCTCCCCAGCCCCCCCCCCCTCTCTCTCTTTCTCGCGATTTCGCGAAATCGCGAGAAAGAGAGAAAAGGGGGGGCCGGGGAGGGTGGCGGCCGGGGGAGGGGGCGGGGTCGGGGGTGGGGGCCGGTGGGAGGGAGGGGAAGAGAGAGAAGGGGGAAGAGAGAGAGAGAAGAGAAGAGAGAGAAAGGGGAAGAAAGAGGGGGGTCGTCGGGGGGGTTGCCGGGGGAGGGTGGCGGCCGGGGGTGGGGGGAGGCCAGGGGTGGGGGCCGGCGGGAGGGAGGGGAAGAGAGAGAAAGGGGAAGAGAGAGAGGGGAAGAGAGAGAGACGGGAAGAGAGAGATAAAAGAGAGAAATGGGAAGAGAGAGAAAATGGGGTCGTCGGTGGTGACGGCAGGCATCCGGGGCTCGGGTCCGGAGGTGGCCGGAGTTGGGTCGCCGGCGTCCGTCACCGGTGGCGGGAAGATCGCCGGCGACGGAGAAGAGTTTAGGTGGGAATGATTGTGTGAGGTTAGGTGTATGATAAATATCGTACACCATCAATATTTGAACCGTTCGATTAAATCTTAACGGTCCAAAAAAAACTCTACCGATAGTGACCCTCAAAGAGTCTCTAACACAAATTTCTCCTTTAATATGTATATTCCAAAGACCTTTCTGTATAACATCAAGTATCTATACATCTATACATATATATAAGAAAGCTCAAAATGAGCCACTATTCGGAGTCAGAGTGAGAGATATAATTTGTTTCAGGGTTTCCTTTTCTTTCTGACACACGTGAAGCGAGGGGAGAAAAAGAGAGGGAGAGAGAGAGAGAACTTTTTGTGGTTTTCTGTAAGTAAGAGAAATTATTTAGTAGATCATATATATCAAAACGTATTTATATTATATCTATCTGATTAAAATTTGATATTTAAATACTTTATTCAGGTCATTATTTTGTTTTAGATTTTTCTTTCTTAATAAAGTATTATCTTAATTATTAAATTTGAAATATACTAAGAAGATATATATTTCAACATCTTTCAACAATGGAAATTGAAAAAGAACATGCTTTTAAAATATATTGAAGGTTTTTTTTTTTCCCTTTTATTTAAGAAACAAGTTTTTTTTTAAATGGTTCCAGATTTATTACACATTCAACAAATTATTTCTTACGAAAGAGCCCAAGAATTTGGGCATAGCATCCAACCAAAACCACAGAAATAAAATTAAAGAAAGAAGTTTTGATTAGTTGTTTTCATGATATTAAAAAAAAAAAAAAAACTTTTGAGCAATTTGGTTAGGATCTTCTCGTATTTTCACGAATGAATGGTTTTTTTTTATTTTTATTTTTTTTTAAGTTCATTTGTATGAGGAAATATCCACATTTCAAGCAACAAAGTTTTCATTTGAAAACAACTAATAATTCAGGGTGGTTTCATATGTAACATAAACGAAAACAACTAAAACGAAAAATTTTCATATACAATATAAATGAAAACAACTAAGAGGAATAAAACATGACTAGGTTTTTTGTTTTTTCTTTTTTTAATTTGCAAGGTTGTTTCAATCTTAAAGAAATTTTAATATATAAAAATAATTTTTGAAAATAAGATATGAAATTTCTTTGAAGTCAATTGATTATTATAAAGGATTTTCATTTATATAATTGATTTGTAGGCACATATTTCATTCTTAAAAAAAAAAAAAAAAAAAAAAAAAAGAAGTTAGACACGTGAATATTTCACACCTGAATTTTCCAAATTACACAGTTTGACCCGACTCGTGTGGTGTTCATGTTAGAGTGTTTCTTCAACCTCCAGTAAGAGTCTCTACTTTGCACCAAAAAGAAGAAAGCAATATAGTATTACAAAGAAAAAGAATAAACATATACATATTATACATACATATAATAATAAGAAATTTGGTGCATAATATTTGAACATCTATTGTCGTCCTTCTCATTATTTACTTATTCTCTTATATTACTTTTTTTACATGTTTATATATTGCAACATGGAAGAAGAAAATTTTCCTCTGGCCCGGTTATTATCAGGGTCTCTTGCATTACTTTGACACCAGTCATTTAGAAAGGCCTCAATATGTTCATAAGAAGAACCGCCCTTCCCAACCGCTCGCCGACGAACACCGCTGATTTCACCGGCTCTCCTCCTCTCTCTCCTCATCCATGAACCTCCTCACAACCTCCTTAATCTCCTCTCTCTCCCCACCAAAACCTCCTCATCTCCCAACCCTCTCTTCACCTTCCACCCCATCTTCCAATCCTCAACCGCCATCTTACTGTTGGTCACCTGGTCCCAATAGATCGGGAATGTCAGCACCGCCACCCCGGCGAAAGCCGCCTCCGAGGTGGAGTTCCACCCGCAGTGCGACCAAAACCCGCCTACCGACGGATGACACAGCACCCTCAATTGGTCACACCACGGGACCACCATCCTCTTCTCACCGAAACCCTCTCTCAGTCGACTTAATGTGGCCAATGTGGTAAACGGGGAAGGGACTTAGCTTTGCGGTCAAGGCTTCGATGACTTGTTGTTCAAGCTCGTAGACAGAAGATAAGAGAAGACATTGAGCTTTGCTTTGCGTTGTGGAAATGGATTCTAGGGCTTTGTACTGTTTCTGATTGCCTTTGCCGTATAGGCAAGTTGGGAGGTCGGCTATGAGCGTTGGAGGGAGTCCTGGGCTGTAGTCCACCGCCTCGTTTCCCATGGCTGTGACATATGCATGTATGGAAAGGTCAAATATACGTAGACAAAAGTTTCTATATATATATCTGTAAATATAGATAGAGAATAGTGGCATGATACAAGAGAGAGAAGATTATGTGTTCATTTGTAAGCTCCGAAGGGGATGAAAAACGACAGAGAATCTGAAAACGACGATAATAGTAACAATGATTACAGAATTCTGAAACGACACTAACTTGAAACACGAATGCCTTCTGAGAAGCTACAAAGGATTTTGAAATAAAAGAAATGCATTAAGCAATAGGTAACACAAAAATAAGTGTAATTATATATTAAAAATAAAAAAAAGGATTTTACGTAGTCACGTAATATTTAAGAGACAGAAAACTTACAAACGTCTGAGATTTAAAAAAAAAAAATGAAAATAGAAATTTGAGGGAAGAACCACTGCTTGAAAAATAAGATTTCTCACTGTACTTCTATGTTCTAAACTACCACAATAATGAAACGAGAAAAAAAAATGCAAAGTTTTTGTCAAACTCGATTTGTACTAAAATATTAAACTTCATTTGAATCTATATAATACCCGTTTTTAGTCTAATAACTTCCATTTATGTAATGAAATAAAATTAGAGGTTTATAGTTAAATGGCATTTTTTGGATGTTTTTTAATAAATACCCAAATTTTTTAATATTAATTAAAATTCATTTTTTTTAAATGATCAATCACTTTTGTAAATAATTAATTATTGATAATTAATCACTGATTAATTATCGATCAATCAATAATGAATTATCTTTCAATCAATAATAAACTATCGGTTAATCACTAATTGATCATAATATAACTCACAAATTTTTATAGTCAATCACTGAATAATTTATAATTAATCATTGATCGATTATAAATAATATTACAAATTTTTTGATCAATAAATATTAACTATAAGTAAATCACTCGTTTATCATTTAAAAAATTAAAAAAGTTAAAAAAAAAAAAATTTCCCTCTCTTCCCCTCTCTCCCTCTCCCTCACCTGTGAAAGCCTCCTCTCTCTCTCCCCATTCTTGATTCTCTTCCTCTCTCCGCTGCTTTATTTTTCCTCTCTCTCATTTGGTTTCTCTCTCTTTCCTCGTTGATCAGAAAGGTGCTGTACCGATGACGACAGTGGCGGCGACGGGCTGGCTTGTTGCAGTTCGACCAGAGAAAGTCGAGACAGTCGCAATTTTAGGCAGATCAAGCGATCGAGGGTCGCTCTGCGAGCTTTTTTCTCCGGCGACAAGAGCGGCTTCCTCTCCATGATATGGTTTCTCTCTCTTCGTCGCGAGAGGCATGACGATTTCCTCCCGGTGTCGCGATTCCGGCGTCACCAGTCTCTGTCCGAGGCTGTGGTCGGCGACGGCAATGGTTGAAAGAAGAGGAGAGAAACGGGTAGAGAAAGGAGAGAGAGAAAGAGGCGGGGGAGAAGGAGTCTGGGAAGTTGATGAAATTTGATTAAGTGATTTAGGTAAATAAAAAAAAAATATTGAGCTATCTATTAGATTAGGTGTTTATTATAGGCTACTTAGCCTAATTTTCCATAAAATTAATAACATAGAATTTTTTCTACTCTCACTAACCCTTGAGGTTAATCGGGAAGTGCTGGTTTCGAATGAGCAGGTCAAAGTGATGGAACACCAAGTACACCATGGCCGACCACGTCCAAAGCGAGGCCACCGGGACATTCCTCCGAATCCCGACGTCCGCCGACCACAGCAAGTAAGTGTCAGCTAAATGGCGTTGGCCGGCATGTCAAGCCGGTCGAGGAGATCCTCCAGCGGAACCCTCATGTTCCTCAGAACAGCCTCATAAAAAGCCGGCTGGTCGACGACGCGGTCGATCTCGGAGGGTATAACGTTCGAAATCTTGGCCAAGCGCACGATCTCGGGCTTGGGATCGGAGCCGATGAAGCCGAACCACTCCTCGGTGACGAGCAAGTCGCGTTTTCTTCTCAAGGCCAGAAGCTCGCAAGGGCTCATCATGGGGCTAATGTGGCCTCGGCCGGGGAACTGCACCGCCACCACGTGGCAGGATACGATTGGGCCGTTCTTTTGGGGGTCCATAAGTTTTTTTTTTTTTTTTTTTTGGGGAATTATATTAGGAGATCAAACGTGAGTCACTTACTACTTGGCTCTCTGGCCTGGCACGTAGTGATGCGTAGTCGTGATAGAAATAAGCATAACTATTTTTTTTAAGAGGACTAAAACACCCTTGTCGGTTTATACAATTCCATTGCTCCATCTTCATTTTACTTATCAGAAAAAAAAAAAAAAAAAAACACTGAGGATGGTTTGGGTGGGACGTCACCGCTTTTTGTCAACATTTATTCGTGTTTTGTAATTTTGGTGGATTTTCGGTGAATTTTCAAGTATATCTATAAAAGATTCGGTAGTATAAGTATGGATCAAATTTGGATAAGTCTGATTATAACACGATATGATTAATAAATGGATCAGTTCAGGAATTTAAATACGAATATAAATCATTTAATTAACGGATATTATGACACGACATGCGAATATAATTATTAAACAAGTTACGACAGATTAGTACGAAAACACGAAACAGTTGGTACGAAAACACAACGGGTTGTACGAAAACAAACCCGTTTATGACCCATTTAACAAAAAAAAAAAAACCAATTTACGACCCATATAACACGAAACGGGTTTCTAACCCATTTAACATGAAAATTTTGGATAAAAAATTACTTAAAATTATGTATTTACTAACACAAGAAACTCATCATATTCATATAAAATATAAAACAAATAACTATAATTATCAAATATCTATAATGATTAAAACAAACATATCTTAAAATAAAATATAAGCCTAGGTTGTAGTTGGTGTCCATATGCAAATCATCATCAAAACAAGTCTCAAATTGTCACATAATCGAGATTTAAAATACTAAGAGAAACATCAAAAGACAACAAAATATTAAAGTAAAAGGAAATGCTTTCTTGCTTGAGAATAATAGCATCTTAAATAAATGGGTTAATCGTGCTAGTCCATTTATTTTCATATTAAACGTGTCGACCTAATTTCGACTCAATTATTAAACGTATGATCCAAATTTATTTATTTCGTGTCATGTCATCATGTCATGTCTGAAATTATCGGCCCTAGTAAATGGACACAGGCATATTGACAATTGCTGGCCAATAACTGTAAAGTATTATCATAACAGATACCAATATTTACCGACTGATATCTTCATAAATAAATAAAGTGTATATGGTATTTTAAACATCAAGATATTTTGATATGGTATCGACCATCCATGATAATGGCGGATTTTCGATGGACGCTGGCATATTGACAATTGTTGGCGATATTATGAGATGGTATGAAAAACAAGTATATTTTTCTCGTAACAAATATTAATCCAAGACATGGATTTGTGACATTCCAGTAAAGCTAAAATTATACGACAACCGGAGATGATCACTATTAGGTCTAGTTTAGAATTTTGTACTTTTTGATAGAATTTCTACTTTTATTTCTGGCAAAAAAAAGAAGTATACAAGCTTATTTTTTGAGCACTCTTATCAAACATAATATCTATATAGTAATTTGTGTAATGGATTTTTGGTGTCTCCAAAAACATTACCAAATTGGCCCTTAATCTAGTGTATAATGAGTATCTAATTTGAATTGTATAAGTTGTATATTTTTAAAAACTATAACAGAAATCAGAAAACATATAATTGTGGCATTAGTAAGAATCCGTAAAGAGCTCTATGATATGTTGAGCGTTGACAGATGGTCTTATCTTAAGGATTGGGTCATGTCCATGTTTTACATAGAACACAATTGGAGTTCATAGCAGTTTGAATGTTGAAATCCAAAATTTCAAAATGGGTCTGAAAAGTTGAAGACCGAAATCACTGTAGAGGTGCCCAAGAGACCCCTTGACGTATATTTTGCAGAAGGGAGCAAGTTACTAGTAAAATTAAAAAACATTAGTGATATTTAATATTATTTATTAATAAAAAATAAATCTCATGATATAAAATTTAGGGGAAATCTGTGGTAGAGACCCTCTGAGGGTCTCTACCGATAAAGCATTTTTTTAGACCGTTAAGATTTAATCGAGCGGCTCAAACATTGATGGTGTACGATATTTATCATACACTTAACCTCACATAATCATTCCCACCTAAAATCTTATCCGTCGCCGGCGACTCATCCCTGATGCCGGTGACCCAACTCCGGCCACCTCCGACCCCCAGCCCCGGATGCCGGCCATCGCCGCCGGCACCCCATTTCTCTCTCTTCCCCTTTCTCTCTTCCCCTTTCTCTCTCTTCCCCTCCCTCCCGCCGGCCCCACCCCCGGCCACCACCCTCCCCCGGCACCCCCCCCGACGACCCCCCTCTCTTCCCCTTTCTCTCTCTTCTCTTCTCTCTCTCTCTTCCCCTCTCTCTCTCTTCCCCTCCCTCCCGCCGGCCCCCACCCTCGGCCTCCCCCACCCCGACGACCCCCCTCCCCCGGCCGCCACCCTCCCCGGTCGCCGCCATCCCCGGCGCCCCCATCCCCCGGCGATTTCGCGAGAGGCCGGGGTGGGGGCCGGCGGGAGGGAGGGGAAGAGAGAGAGAAGAGAAGAGAGAGAAAGGGGAAGAAGAGGGGGGTCGTCGGGGGAAGGGTGCCGGGGGAGGGTGGCGGTCGGGGGTGGGGGCCGGCGGGAGGGAGGGGAAGAGAGAGAAAGGGGAAGAGATAAGAGAAGAGAAGAGAGAGAAAGGGGAAGAGAGAGAGAAGAGAAGAAAGAGAAAGGGGAATAGAGAGAAAATGGGGTGCCGGCGGCGACGGTCGGCGTCCGGGACTGGGGGTCGGAGGTGGCCGGATTTGGGTCGCCGGCGTCTGTCGCCGGCGGCGAAAAGATCACCGGCGACGAAGAAGATTTTAGGTGGAAATGATTATGTGAGGTTAGGTGTATGATAAATATCGTACACCATCAATGTTTAAACCGTTCGATTAAATCTTAACGGTTTAAAAAAGGACTCTACCGGTAAAGACTTCATCTCTATCACAGTCACACCCTAAAATTTATTAATAAGATTTATTTTTTTTATTAATATAATATTAAATATTATTGATATTTTTTAATATTTTTCACGCATTGAATTACATTGTCAGTAAACAAACAAGTCATTTTCGTGTGGGCCCAGGAAAAAGTTTCATTTCATTTGCCCACACCGGATAAGTGTCCACTAAAAAGTCCTCTACTGTCACATTCTTTTTCTTTGGACCACTTTGCATGATATATATCTGTAAAAGGAAATGACGAGATGGTACTATGCAGGCACTGTTATATGCATGAATAGAAAAGTGAGTTCACAAAATATCTTCCAAAAAACTCGTAAAATTCACCAAGTTGGGAACTTTGCCTTCTTAAATTAGTCATGTTAATTACTCTTTAAGGTACCTTTTTTTTTTTTTTTCTTTTTATTCTCAAACCTGTGTGGCACTGGATCATAATTTGCTCCACTTAGAGCTTGTTATTTTGAGAATATTAAGAAATTAAATTTTCATTTTAAAATTTTCATTTTAAAAGAACAATCTATATTTTTATGATATGAGATTCGGAGGGTTTTTTTTTCTTCACTCTTTACAGAGTCGAGCTTCTGGAATGAATTTGACAAACTATACCTTAATGTTCATAAATATTTATTTATACCCTTTTCTGTCAGGCCAAGGCTCGTGAACCGAGTGTCACGTCCTATAAGCAATATAATAAATGCCAACCAAGCTTCTTTACTTTATATTATAGTTGACAACATCTTTCCCATATGATTAAACAAAACATTATTGCACTATAACTAGTGATGTGATTGATATTCATGGACGTCACACATGAACGTGTTGGCTCATCAGTAATCACCAATATAATTTGTATATATCTTATGTGAATTAGGACCTAACTCTTGATCAGTATAGCACATGCAGCAATTAATGATAAGTCCTCCAAAAATTAGTTGACTAGAAAAGTATGCAAAACAAAATTAAAATTGGAAGTGATGTGCTAGTGCACACTCGGTACTTATTCTCTATTGTAAATATATATATGTGTGTGTTTGTATGTGTATGTATACATGTATATAAACCCGCGGAGCCCCACCTAATTTTTTTTTGTTTTTAACAATTCAGATATATGTGCGTTATTCCACAAAAAATTAAAATTTTACTCTTTTATTTCTATTAAACTAATTCAATTTCGATTTAAGTTATTAACCCCATTAGCAGAATTTCTGAGCACTCCGTCACTATATATATTTATAGTGACGGATATATATTTGTGGCAAAAGAATATAATGGGTTGACTCAGAGAGTGAGGTAGGACATATCCCATTTCTTATATATATATATATATATATATATATATATATATGGATATTTTGAGGCGGAGGGAGGGGTGCGAGTGGGGGCGAGCTCCCACTCAAATATTTTGTTCTTTTAATTTTGTTCAAATTTTTTTTTTAATTTTTATAATTTATCTTATTAAAAATAAAATATTCTTATATAATTTATATTTTGTCTTTGACTAGAAATAAAAATTCTCACATAATCCTTATTAATATTAATTTCGATAAAAAAATTATACTTTTATTATTTTATTCCCGTAAAAATTAAAAATCATCACATAAATTCACAAAAATAAAAATTCTCATCTAATCTCTATTAAAATTTGTTTTATCTAAAAAAAAGCATAATATACACCCCCATTAAAAGAAATAAATTTCTGACTGCATCTAGATATATGTAATTGTATATATATATATATAGATGAAAACAGAAAATGAATATATATATATATATACAATATATAGATGAAAACAGAAAATGACACTGGTACAATATGAAGAGGCCCATAAAAGAAAGGGACAATTGTAAGGACCACTAAAAGGACAGACAAAGAGGGTCTGTTCATTCCATGCTTGATATATATAGCAATTGCGTTGAAAGCTAACCCTTAGATCGGATCGTGGTCATGATGAAAAAACGGCTTTATTTTAAGTAATGTAAATGATGTTACATGCGTGAGTGAGTCCACCACTGCACATGAAGTTATATAGCGCCATAAAAAATGCCATGCTGTAGCTGTATAACAGTAACAACAGCATCAATAAGTCAAAAATAAGGAAATTTACTCTAAAAAATAAGAGACATATGGTTTTCAATATGCTTTTGATATTTTTCCTTGGGTCTAGCTAATCGCTTTCCAGTGTCTGTCGTTGTTAGCTGCTAGAGATATTTTTTTCCATCAGAGAGAATATAAACGCAAAAGAAAAGTCCACGGCCGAAGAAAAGTCCCGAGATACTTTGAGAGATATTTATCTCATTATACCCATTTATAATGAGACAGTAATAAAATATCTTCTCATGAAACTCTCTTCACAAAACGACCCTGCAAAAAACCAACCAATTATTTTAAAATTTAAAATATATTAACACTAGATATAGAGATAAGAACCGACAAGGGAGAGGTTATAACAACCTTGAGTCTTGGTCTTTTATCTGCATTGAGCTTGCGAACTTGATATCTTATCTTCTTCGAGAAGAGTCTAGTTTGACGCTTCTCCTTGTACCTAAGCACACTTGCTTCCCTTCTTGTTTTCTCTTCCTCCATTACAGGAACCTCTCCCATCTAAAATATTGAGTGTATAATTAATTGTGCAAGTACATAAAGTTAACATGTAATCACTAAAATTACTAGTAATTAAATTGACCCCAAAAAAAAAATAATAATAATCTCATAACTTAGCGGGTGAGAAGAGGAGTTCAGGGTCTTAGGACTTAGATTCGAAATCTGAAACCTTTTCTTTTAAATTAATCACCCAAGCACTAATTTATGCATGCATGCATGTTATGTTATGGCGGAAATGACTTTATACGCTAATAAAAATTAGGAGAAATATATAAGATGATGAATATACTAACATAACCATTTGTTGCCATTGAAAGAGAACAATCATCAGCCCAAAGCGAACCGCGGTCGGACCAGGCATCCAAAACCTCTTGGTAATTCAAGTTGAGATTCAGAGGAACCCTGTGATAATCTTCATCCCAAAACCCAATAACATGATGCTCTCTCTTAATCACATCGTTTCTGATAATATTGTTGTAGTAGCCTTCTTCTTCAAAGAAGCACTTGGAGATTTCCTTGTCAATAAACAGCTTCAGCTCTCTCTCTTCCTCCTCTTCCTCTTGATCTTCTCCGCCCCGAAATTCGTCCCAATCGCCGAATTCCCAGTTAAGCTGACCCGCATTCGTCTTTGTGAACTTAACTTCGTCTTCATTAATGCCCAAAATGCGCTCCAAATCGTCCATGATGTCAACTTCTTCACCAATTTTTTTGGTATCGTTCAAGTGGGAAAATGTGTTGGTATCTGGGACTTGTTGTTCCTCCTTCTTTGGGCTTTTTAAGAATGAATTCATACCCATCTTGTCGCCGTCTTTGTCTCTCTTTTCTTACTTTCTTTTTGCGTACTGAAAAGGTGCTATACTGTATATGCATGGAACTATGAGAGAGATATAACGGATGAGTAGATATAAATGGATATTATCTTTTTTTTTTTTCTATTTTATTTTAAAAATATTTTCCTGGTCTGTTGGATCCTACGTGGCACCTTATCCTTTACCTATTGGTCGATTCGTGGGCTACCTTATTGTGGTTGGTTGAAAAAATCCAGCTTGGAAAAAGTTAATTAGTGGGGTCCAAAAAAGTACCCTTTCTTTCTTATCCTAATTAATTTGTGCCTTTTTACAAGTTATTTATTTATTTATTTATTTATTTTTATACATAAACAGTCCATGTGCACCTTTCATTTATAAACTAATCTATAATTAATTTTTACGTCGGTTAAGGATTGAATCTCATATTCGTGTCTCCTAAACCCTAAATTCACCATTCCCTTACCATTAGGCTAGCCTCAGTGGCTTGTGTCTTTTTACAAGTTATCCTTTGTATCTTTCGACTAAAACATAGATTTGAGATTACATGAATTTGGGCATCGTGAACCACGTGATTAAAAGTATTGAGAGGAGTCGTGAACATAGCTTAATGGATTTGTTGTCTTTATTATACTCTATTTAACAGATACATTTAACCAGAAAAAAAAAAAAAAAAAAAAAAAAAACAGATACATTTAACCAGAGAAAAACCGGAGCATCAAATTTTTGGATATCTCTTTTGAGATTAATTTCTATGTACCCTTATTGCAAACATATATTTTCTGTTTGGTTTATCTATTTATTTATTTAATTACTGGCTTAATTAAACTGAGAGGAAAAAAAAAAGGAAAGTAAAGAAAATTAATAAGTGACTAGAATGATAAGTTTGGTTAATTTCTAGTTATAAGTTTCATCAGTCCGTTCATCGACATGATGAAAAAATCATAAAGTTAACTAATAAACTTAATCATGATATATATGGATCAAAATATCATCATTTTAACTTGCATAAATTGAAGTTGGTTGATTTTTCAAAAATTAATTATAATTTTTTTATAAGTTTTTTTGAAAAAGACAAAAACTAAGATAAAAACTTTAAATTTCAGCTTTGAAACCAAATGCACCTTTAATTTAATAAGGATAAATGGTTATGGTTAAGCAGTACCAATTTGAGCATACATATAGTCTTAATCTGTACGTTCTATTTGAGCGCACACTAGTAATAAGCTACAGAGGGAAACAGCTAGGAGAGATATGAAAAAGACTATTAGATGTGTAAAAAATAGGTGCATATATTCTTGTTATATACAGTTTTCCCCCTCATTTCTTTAGATATAATATAAAGTTCGAGAAGGGAGGAGTAATTGGCTAAAATAGTCCCTAAACTCTTTTAAAGGTGACATTGATATCTGTTCTTTCTTTTTTTTTTTTTTTACCGAGATAACCTTGAAATCTTATTTTTTAGCCATTTCAATCCTTTTTGTTTGTTCCATTAAAACAATTATAGAATGATACGTGAAAATACGTTTTATGCTTTTTGAAGGAAAACATCCCTAAAAAGATGAAAATACCCTTATTCATATATATAAATATATATATTTTTAAGAAAGAAACAGAAAGAGGAGAGACTCTCTCTCTCTCCTCCCCTCCCCTCCTTCCTTCCCTCTCCCACCCCCCACCCCCCTAGATCTGATGCCGACACTGGAGCTGGAGCCGGCCATCTCCCTCCCTCCCTCCCTCCCCCTTCCCTCCTTCCTTCCTCTCTCCCTCATTCTCCCCCTCCTCCCCACCGGGTTCGCTGCCCCCCCTCCCTTCCCTAGGTCGCCCCCCCTCCCATTGCCGACTGAGTCTCCCCCCCTTCCCCCACTGCGCCGCCGCCATTGAAGTTGATCTGGGTGCTGAGAAATGAAGAGAGAGAGAGATAGAGAGGGGGGAGGAGAAAGAAATTAGTTTTTATGATTTTTTTATTTTGTTAAATTAATTATTATTAAATTATTAAAATACCCTCACAAATTAGATTACATGCATTGTATATATCATTCCGTTAAAAACTTAATGGTTTTAGACGAATTAGATCATATACATTGTGCATGATTCATTCCGTTAAAAACTTAATGCCAAAAAAATTAAGTTTAGGGTTAACTCGGCAAAAAAATATATATATAAACCGTCACTTTTAAAAGAATTCAAAGACTATTTGGGTTAATTACTTAAAGGAGAGTGTTTGTATATGTATCTTGTGAGCTAGCCTTATCAAAGGAGCTTCTCATATTACTATGAGGTCAATCTCTAGACGAGAAACGTGTTATCCCACTCCTATTCAATGTACTGGGGAAAGCAACAACATGTCATGATTAATATTGTATCTCTCAATTTGGAAAAAAGAGTTTGATGAAGAAACTATCTCAACCGACAATCCCTATGTCATACTTAACTTAAGACTCGTGGCCTTTATGCCATTTTGTTTTACACCTAATCTATATATATATATATATATATATATACTTGTAATGTCGCTGTTTAGTGTTTATGAAGGTCTATGCAACATTAAATATGTAGAAGCGCACACGTTAAAATAGATGACAACTTCAAGTTTGACTAATTACTTGCAATCAAGAAATATATACTTTTCTTGAGCCAAAAAAGAAACATATACTTTCCAGGAAAAAAGATGAAGGTGTCTCCTGTAGAATGTGCATTCATCCCCCACATATTGCCCCAAGAGAAGAAAAAGAATGGACAAGTTTTGCCTTCATTCATTTAATTCGGCCCGTTTAATTAATTTAATTTAATTTTGATTTAATTATAACTATAGAAGTCGTCTTTGTGGTCTCGTCCCTGATCTCACGTGAGTAAAAGTTACACGGCCGTATCTTGTTGGTATCATCAGTTTTCCAAATCTAAGCAATGCACACTATTTATATCTAATTATATATAATTAACAGCCACAATTTTATGGATACACAATATGCATTTACCTCTTTTTTTAATCTGGTTATAATTATTTGGCTCGTTTGGGTTTACACCAAGTTCTTTTCAGATTATTAATCCTGGATGTTAATTAATCTAGGTTGGTGTTAGGAGATGCTGAACACAATAAACAGAAACTGCTGCACAAAATAAATTAATTTAGACTAAAAAAAAAAAAAGGAAAAAAGAAAGAAAGAATCTTTCCCCCCCCCCCCCCCCCCCTCAAAAGTCTAAAGCCTATGGCCTAAGGGCGTGTTTGTGCGCGTATTACAGATGTCTGTCCGTTACATTAATGCGCACACAGATTTATATATATTATATATAAACGTATATATGTATATAATATAAGTCTAATAGTTTAGCTAGTTGATCTGGCTCTTTCATATATTATAATTCTGAACACGAAAATTAGTTAAAACCATTTATATGCTCAAAGAAGGTCAGAGATGGGACTGATCATGAATTGAAGAGCGACTCAGAAACCAGTTGTTGGGAAATTATAAGAAAAAGAGTTCCGAAATTAGTCAAAGAGAGCAGCTAATTAAAAGAGAATCTATTAAAATTGATACCAAATTAACATTGCGTTTAAAACAAGGAAGAGAAATTAGGTTTTAAAGTGGTAGTTTTTTTGCTCCGCCACCTCTCACATGCAAAAAGGTTGACCCGTAAATCCAGATATACCTTTTCTTGCTTACACACTTCTTATTTCCTGACTTAAATTCATTTTTCTTCTTTTCAAGATAAGGGTTAACACCACATGTCCTGTCTCTCTCTTCCCATAAGCATGTGCACAACAATAATCGAACGAGTAATTCGTCGTCCCAATCCGTTTGCTCACCATTAGTTCTAACTTTTTTTTTTTTTTTTTAAACGTAGTAAATATATGGCATTAGCGAAATTTAAGTTGATTTTTTCATGTGTGGCTAACCAAGAAAAAAATAATGAAAAATTAAGAGAAGAAAAAAGTGGGAAATGATCTGATAGTACTACTTCATTAGAGATGAGAAAACGATGATTTTAAGTCCAAAGAGATTCTCGTTGGAGAGGGTCTTGCATTACATTGCTAGAAGAAGAAGCTGCAAAAGTGAGGTACTGTGGAATGCTATTATTGCTACTGAAGCTGCTAGTACTATTGGAAAAGAGAAGGGGTTTCTGATCGTCTTGATCGATATGGGACGTCGGTAAGGCGGGCTCTTGTTGCATCTGGATGCAAAGCATCTCTGCCTGAGCCACTGCAAGCTGCATTTGTAGCTGAGAAACTTGGTTCTGCAGGTAAGATATTGCCCCAACACATCCATAAACTGGGTCTCTCACTCTTGCATTCGCTTCATAAACCAAACTGCTAACCGCATCCCCTCTTTGATGAAGCGGAAGCTCCTGTGAAGATTACACCACCAAAAATCAGGAAAAAAAAAAAAAAAAAAACGAAGCAATTTTATTTACGATAAATAAGCCAGTGGAAATCTTGAAGTTACAAAAAGCGTTTTTCTAAACATTATTATTATATAGTTATAGGTATAAATTAACGGTAATTTCACACTGACTCGATTACATGATATAAAGTTCAAATCCCCAACTCTAAGTAGAAGTCTTAGGCTTCTGTTTTATTACCGGGATTTAAGTACTTAATATGTAAGCAAATAATAATTAAAGAAGATTGACATAAACTTGAAATAGAAAAATAAAAGAGAGAGAGAGAGAGAGAGAGAAAGAGAGAGCTGTGATTAAGACCTGCAACATTTTGCTGACATTGCTAGCACCAAAGACCTTGTGGACAATGGCGAACTTGTGGGGGTCATCGGAGGGAAAGTAAGGGGCAAAGATGCAGTCCTTGGCGCATCGGCGCCTCAGCAACTTGCAGGAAGCACACGGAGATGAACCCCCCATTTTCACCTAATTACAAGAAGATAAGAGTAGAAATTATATTTCTCTTTTGAAGTACGTGAAGAAGAAGAAGAAGAGAAGGGCGAATATTGTGTGTGAACGTCTAAAGTTATAGCTGCCAAAACAGAAGCTTGGTGTTGAAGAGAATGTGCAAAATGATGTGCATATTTATATTAGTTGGCTCGTGCTTGGGGTTGGAATGCTTCCACATCATTCACTAATGGAATGGTTGCACATGCTTTCACTATTAAAATAATGATTTTCACATTACCTATAATATAGTTTACATTAATAGACTTTTTTTTTTTTTTTGAACCATTATATTAATTAATAGACTACGTATATTGAAAGACCGAATATTCCCCCAGTGTAGAATCAACAATATTCATATATACAAACCGTAATGCGAACGCGTATTTACGATTCTAGACATGTGATACGAACGATTTAAGGTCATAGTTAAGGAGTAATTAGGTCACTTAATTAAAATAAGCGAAATATTAGATCTTTATTACGAGAAAACAAACTGTGAGATTGACCACCGCGGTTGCGCGTTCTAGGTTGGCAACCATGCAGTTGTGTAGTTTCCACGTTCTGGTTTGACCCTTTTATTAATGTGTACATACATACATATATACATACATATACGAGTATATAATAATATATGTACATATATATACTGATTATAATATTCATAGAGAGACCCGGAGCTTATAAAAAATATTTATGTATAGAGAAGGTGGGAGGGGGGACTAGGTATTTGTGCGCTGGTCCAAAATAAGAGAGGAAAAATAGACTAGTGTTAATAATTAATTATATTACAAACTTGAAAAAGAATATATATATATATATATATATTAGAGGAACGAGAAAGCAATTAAATGTGGAGAGAGTAATTGGGTTTAGGGTTTAGTAATTACAGAGAAAGAAAATGAGGTGAAAAACCCTAACCGGGATCAAGGCCCCGAGAGAGATGGGCTCAAGTTCAACGTGAATGTTTGTTGGCAGACATTCACATTGAAACATACATTTATCTTCTCTCTTTCTCTCTCTTGTCTCCTCTCTAGAGAGAGAGAGAGAGAGAGAGAACAGCTTTCAATGGACGCGCAAACACCAATATCTACAGTAGTGCCGTTGCTTTGGTCAAGGTAACTTAGCACTTATGCACTAATTTCTGCGTGTTTAAGAACTCAGCTTTAGAAGTTACAACTTACTATTGATTTGGCGGAGAACATCTAGAATATGCTGATTTCGATGCCTCAGGTAACAACTGTTACTGATTTACATGAAATTACGTATAAACACTAGAGACAAAATAAGGTTTTTGTAATTGGGGTAAATTGCTATTAGGTCATTCTGCAGCTTAATTACAATTAAAATTTACATGCAAAGCGACGAAGTCAGGAATTTTGATAGGGGTAATAACTAAAGATTTTTAACTTTTCAGGAATAAAATGAAGTTCTTAAATTTTTAGGAGGAACTATTTATAAATGTTAGTCAAAATACCTACAAATTTTAATTAGAAAAAAGTTGAGGGGGGTCCATTCATTCCTGTTAATATGTCTAAACTGGAGCATATGATTCTCATTAATTTAGAAGAAAAATGAAATTTCGAACATGAGAGTTCGTATAAATTTCTTTTCTATTCACTAATTAAAGTAGCCCCTAATGGGGTAAACTATTAATGATGATTTTATATTTTAAACCTAAAAAATTGGTAAAAGGTAAATTTAAGTCTCTATTAAGTTAAATATATATATATATATATATATATATATCAGTAACCGAGTTAAAGTCACTTTTTTTGGTAAGTTACTTTTTTTTTTTTTTTTTTTTGGTAGTGATCCTTTTAATTGGAGCCTAAAAAATATAAAATAATCTTAAGAATTATCCGTAGTAAGATTCATATGGAAGCCAGCATCCAACCTTTACCATTGTTTTCAATAACCAATAGAGTTTTGATTATATATGGATCTACAAAATGATTTAGACAGATAGTACTCCAGTCGTAGATTAATGAGCAACAAGAAAAGTTTTCTGTCAAAAGTAAGTTAAAATATAACGAACAAGCAAATTGATCGAACATAGATTTTGAATTAGAATGTTCATGAAAATTTGGACAAACACGTCTTTTGTTTTTTTGTTTTCCTTTGTTTCTTTCTTTGTTTCTTTTTTTTTTTTTTTTTTTAATGCTAGAAATTTGCAAAAACACTTGACCTTGGCAATTGATAAGCTTATGCTTCTCGGTCAACTGTTTGAAATCCATGAAAGCTGTGTTAACATTTTCCTCCCTTGCTATAAACCACTTATTTTCAAATTTTAGCCTATCTTTAGTAGAGTGAAAAATGAAGAGGAAGCAAGTTGGAGGAGGGATTTTTAAAAAGAAAATAAAATCTTAAGTTGTTTGGTAGAGTGGAAAATATAAAGGAAGGAAGTCAAAAATGAATGGGACACGCTATATTTTATTCTTTCCAACTTTGGAAAGAATATGGGTTATAGATGTAAAATGCATTATATTAGATTTTTTTTTTCTCTTTTCTCTCTTCCATCAAACAACATGAAGAAAAATCTACTTCTCCTTTTTTATTTTCCTCATCTAGATATTTTATTCTTCTTTCCTTTCTATTTTTCATCCCTCTTACCAATCATATATCATAATGTGGGAGGGAGTTACTAGCGGATCCTAGAGGAAGGAATAACATTTTAACATGAGGACAATGAGCCATCGATCACCCAAGTCAAATTTTCTGATGTAGAAATTCATTAAGGAAAAAAAAAAGGATAGAAAACCCACTTATTTCAAGAAAAGAAAAAGAAACTATAAATTCGGTTATCAGCAAATCCTTTTATTAATATTTAATCTCAGGCTCTTTCCAAATTGATTTTTCAAGCCTACCTAGTGCATCTTTCTTAACCCCCCTAATTTATTAGCTTTTCTGAGTAGCACAACTAGTTTGTACTAAAGAAGTATTTCCCCAACATATCCAGCCATCCACTAGTCAAATGCCTCATCAGAATGTAAAGCACTTCTGAAGTTGGCATTTATAGAAATTAAAATAGAACCATAGCTATGCAGCATAGAGCAACAAAGCACAAGCTGAGGGCTTCTGACAGAGATTTAAAAATTAATCTTATTACACTCTGTTTGGTAAGAAAGAAAGAAAATGAGACAAAAAAAACTTATAAGAGATAAAAAAAATAAAATAAAATAAAATGATAGAGAGAATAGTTTTCCTTTAGGTTGTTTGGTAGAAAGGAATAAAAGAAAATAAAAGTTATACAATAACTATTTTATCCACTTATCTATATTAATTTAGTTTAAAATAAGGATAAAATAGTAAATTTAGACATCAAGGAATGAATTTATGTTTTCCGCTCAATGTTGGAGAGATAAAAATTAGTGAGTTCCACTTCATTTTTTTCTGTACTATTTTACTTTCTCTCTTTTCTTCGTTCTTACCAAATGGACTATTATTATTTTCCATCTAATTTTTCTTTCAGCCACTTCCTTTCTTCCTTTTGTCATCATACCAAACATAGCATTATGTCAAAAAAATAAGCTTTCGTTTGGTTCGCCGGTTAAAAATGAGATTTTTAAGTTGGAGTTGATTGACTTTTCAATAACTAGTTATAAATTTTATTAACTTTTCAGAAAAATATAAAAATTAAGATGAAAAATTTAGTTTGAGTTAAACTTGAATACCAAACAAAGCAATGTACAAAGAATAGATTGGAAACAAAGAGAAGGAATTTTTTTAATGAAAGAAAAAGATGATTTAATTAATGAACATACAGCCGTAGTCTTGAGTGGAATTTTATTAAATTCTAGACCAACCCTTACCGCATCTCTTACAATTATATTAATATGAAAACACCCCCAAGGCCAAGAAGAAATTAATGTGGACCAGTTACTGAGATCCGACACGAGGCATAGGTTTAAGGATTAGAAAATTAAAAGAGAGAGAGAGGAAAAAAAAAAAAAACCCCATTTCGAGAGTTGATTGGGACTAATACAACCCGAGTTGTGGAACCCCGAGACCCTCTTCCCTCTCTCTTTCATTTAATGCACTCCACATGATTCCAAGCTTCTAATCTTTTGTTCCGAGGAAAACAACTTCCTTTCCCTAGTTGTCGTGACCTATGTATAAATCTTCCATTTTTATATACACATATAATATAGAGAAGGCTCTTATAAGGCAGCCCCTCTCTTGTAACTTAACTTATATATAGATATATATTTTAAGTTATTTGTGTAATAAACCAAGCCTATTTTGTCAGTGGGGGTTTTTTTTTTTTTTTTTTTTCATTGAAACTCTCATATTTGAAAAGTAATAACTAAAAAAAAGAAATGACATACCTCACAAAAACGCGTGTTTACTTTCAGTTTTCAGTTTAAAAGTTTCAAACTCCTAAGCCCTAGGAAGAAGAAAAACTTCAACGCTCTAGACGGGGCTTACAAGAACCTTTTGTTATTATTATTATTATTATTATTATTATTTATCTAATCAAACTAATTTGTTTTTTTACCTGTAATTTTTTAATCAAGTTTAATAAAGTAGAGGAAAAACAGACATCTTTTCACCGTGGTAGAGGCGAAAATAAAAAACATGCGAGGTCCAATGCGAACATTAAATGCGCTTTGGTGATATGGAAGATTCGATTCTTGAGATGTGCATATGGTTTTTTTCGAAATCAAAGACGGTGAAGATTAGATTTAGAAGTTTTGTAATGTTTGACAACGGCAAACTTTCTAGGGAGTTAAAAGAGGCTTAGCTAGTAGTACTGACCTCAAATTCAATTGCTTCAACAGAGAGGTGTTGGATTTCCAATGCCAAAAAGGTCCTCATAATCAGCCCAATGTGCCAAAAAAAAAAAAAAAAAAACTTTGGGGATAAGATTAAATTCTATATATCTAGCGCCTTGCCACATAAGGGACCACGCTATATTTTTCTCTGCAATAATAATATTGCTGCGTTTTCACTTGAAAGATTCTTAGCTATCCCGAAAGACCATAATCCCACCATCAACTCTTGTAAACTATCCTAACAATTTTTTTAAAAAGTTGGTGGCAATAGAGAAAAATATGATAAGATGGGAAATTATCTATAATACGTACAAATAGTATTTTAATGCATCAGAAAAAAGTTATAATCAGTATAACTTAATTGGTATCATGTATGAATTAGAGGTCTTGTTTCCGTTACTTGAATATGCTTTTTAAGAGTAGAAACAGCCCCGTAAAAGCATAATATGCATGGAAAAATCGTGTCCTCATGGCTTGCATTTTAATGAATTAGTGGATCTTTATATCAATATTTGGATAGTACCAAATAAGTAGTCCCTATTAAGAAAAATACGAAGAGAGAATTTTAACGTGACTTGTAAAATTTACGAATACTGATATATTTTCTACACATATATATAAAAGACTTAGGACACCACTGGTATTAAACATCACCACTATCATGATAGTCACCTTCTATAGTGGATAGTGCTCAACACAGTGTTGTCCTGAGCATTAAGGTGGAAGCTCACATTTTAATATGAATTGTTTTCTAATTAAGACTCCACTATGCCCCCCATCATTAGTTAATTTATTAGTGCATCGACAAGGTTAAAGTGGACATGTATATTAAACCAGACAGTAAGATATAAGCAAACTCAACTTGGACATGATACTTTCAAGAGATTATCTTAGCATAGGTATAAATCTCACGAGTCATGACTTCATAGGAATATACATTCATACTCAAGTTATAAAAAACCGTATACAGTGCTTGACGTTGAGAGGCTAACACGTAAAAATCAAGTCCAACTGCAAACATGTAACAAATACTGATATGTTCGTCCAAATAATGTAGACCATCCCCGGCCTTTTGCACAAGGCACCAAAAAATAAAGCAAGCAAACAATCAAACAGAGGGCAGAGAATGCTAATAGTTCCTAAAGGCATCTTTCTTAATTATTTGAGCCCAAGACTGAACTGTAAAAGAAGAATTGCCTAGGACAAAGTTACGGAGATCATTAAGCATCAACAATGTTTTTATTACTTCTAAAGATCGTAATTCACAGGTCTAGTCCACTCAGTTTCACGCAGCTATTATAGTGTCTAAAAATGCAAGTCTGGTTCACTCATCACAACGGCTAAGCATTCGTACGTTTTATTTAGGAGATTCGGACTAGCTCAACCCATTACAAGTCCATATCTACTGTCCTAGGATTTCTGTCTCATTAGTTGTCTACCCTATATTATTTTGTCAGATCATCAAAATTTTACAATTTTGATAAACTAATAATTACTTTACAGTTTACACCATAAATATATAAGAAATTAAATGAGTTATTAAAATAATAGTGGAAGGGCAATCAGGGAGATGGAAAATGAAAAATCCATTACACCATAAATATATAAGAAATTAAATGAGTTATTAAAATAATAGTGGAAGGGCAATCAGGGAGATGGAAAATGAAAAATCCATTACTATTTAAGACCACCAAAGTTGGGCCCAGTATGAAATCTGCAATAAAACTCATCAATTAAGACAATGAGGCTTTCCTATTTTGATTACTCTTATACATACAGACATACATTCATGATACGCACGAAATGCAAATATATGTTTTAGGAGGCCGTTGACTCCAATCTCCAGTTTATTATTAAGAGACACGGAGGTTCTTCAAGCTGGCTAAATGTGTTTACATCGAGTTAAATGGAGAATTGTAATTGAGTTTCTTTAGTAAACATAGATAGCTTTTAGGTTTTTAATATCAGAAGGGGGCTAGCTACTGATAAATGCAACAAGTTTATTTCTACGGAGGACATGTTCGTGTGTATTTACCAGAATGTCTCAAGTCGTGGATGTAAGTTGTACCTTTAACGGTCCATACAGTGCTGCAGGTATCAATGTTCCGTTGGCTGCTGGCTGTTGGCTCTGATCCCTTACCCTTCTGTATTGGCGATCCCTTCCAGCAAAATATTGCATTGGAAGCTAGCCTGATGAGATGATATCAACTATCAACTCATGCAATCTTATTTAGCCTGAAAAATGAAGCAGGCTGTGTCCTCAAAATTTGCTGGTATTTGGTTCATCAGTTATGCCTAGCAAGCTTTGGCTTTCATGCAAACATCTTAGGTTTCGCTTCCTGATTCCATTCCTAAACGAGGTGCTTGCTACAGACTGTGTCCTTTCACAAATAGAAGAACCTTCCTTACTTCTTACCATCAGTTTACTCTTAGTGTACTCTGCTGCCAGAGCCTGAACTGATAAATTAGACAATTTAAAAAAGCCAGTGATTGTTAAGGAGGGCCAAATGCCGATAAATTTGTTTAAGAGAGTATATTTATAAAGATAGATTGTAAAGAAGGAAGGTTACAGGAAAATGTGCACTAAACTCATACACGAACTTCCGAATGTGTTTAGAAAATAATTGATAAGTAGTGTTATTAATAATATGGAGCATACAATATGTGTTCCGATAATCTATCCTAACATAATTTTTTCATGCTCGTAACTAGGACTAGATGTGGTATTGATCCACATAGGTAACACTGAAATTTTCAGCAAGAGCAAATGTCATGTTCATGCACCCAATCATATGTCATTAAGGACCCTTCAAAATGTATAGATGCCTTCTGGAAATTGAGACATCAATAATAAACACAAAACCACCAAGTTACACTAAGAAATTGTCAAAAGTGGAAATGTTCAACGATGACAACGATCATGCCATTAAAGATCTTTATAAAACTTCAAAGTGCTTCAATGACATTACCCCATCATTAGACAATAACTAGCGTGAACCTAGCAACTCAAACTTGAAATTGTCAACAAAAGTAAATATTTTATCATACCCCGGTGATATCCCATTAAGACTGCGACTGAATGTACAGATATCTTGTGGCAATTGCACCATCGACAGTTAGCAAAAAAAATAAAATAAAATAAATAATAATAATAAAATATAAAATAAAATAAAAAACTTCAGGATTGCGAAATGCAACTAACTCGGTGCTGTTGTGTAAAGCACCGTATGTGTAAACCAGATGTCAAAGACTTTCCCCTTCGGTCTCTGATGCAGCTTATTTTTCTCTTTGGAACCCGAACAATCAGTTTTAAAATTTTAACTCCCTTCCTATTTGACTTGACATGAAGATGGAGTGACTTAATAGACTAGATGAAGCTGATCAGAAAAGGTAGGCGTGTAGGAAGATTCATGGATAAATAGTCCAGTACACTATAAATAATCGTTGAGGTGAATGACTTGTCAACACATGACCCGTCACTTATCTCAAACTGAACCTACAAAAATTGAGTGATAACTACTTCTTCACGTTAATTTACACGAACCAAAACAAGTAATAAGATATACCGGAATGTGAAGCAGCTGATGTTGTGGCATAATCCTGAAGTCTCTTTATCTTTTCAATAACTTCCGAACTTTCATTCGACTCAACTGTTTTGGCATCTGTTCCAGAATTCTTTTGGAAGCATGAAAGTGCGTTTTCACAGGCCTAAAAAAGACGAAGAAATAGAACCTCAAGGATGAAAATTAAAGTTATTTTATGCCGGAAAAAAAGAGTAAGATGGTGCGTAAAACATTTCAAAAGTTGAACTGGCTTGATGTGATAGAAAGCATGTCTGAACCCAAAAAGCAATACAACCTTAAACGAAAATTAACAAGTTAATTTGACAAAGATAAGACAAATAACAGGATAATTAACTTTGAGATGGAAAGAGGAACTGCATTAGGAATCCTTTTGACATCGAAGTCTTGGCATGATTCGGTAAGTACACAATACAGGCACTGTGGTATATAATCAATTGGCCACGGCAAAGAAATGACAATGCATGTTCCATTAGCACGACTTTTCAACAAAGTTATAAAAAAACTAACTGGAATTACATGCACTTGATCAAAACATTTACACGCTAGACACACCTTTCTTGCAACAGAATGAAAGCCATGGTCTAGTGATTGCTCAGCAAAGTTCAACCATTCAGTATACGAAACCTTGAGCCATTGGTGACTGGAGGACTTGAAGTCCCTCAAAAGCAAGGCCTCGTATCTCAAAGCCAAGCAACTCTGGAAACATATGACGTTTCACGAATCAGTCAGCACATAGAGAACACTTTTCGAAACCTTTCCATGCCTAAACAAAATCAGCAACCAGGACAACCAAATCTCTACTCTGTAGCTAAAGATCTTCACATAATCATCCATTTCACTAATCCAAACAAGGCTAAAAATCATCCAAAAAGCTAGATCAGAAGGCCGTGGCAAATTCAGGCATAATTTATTGATTTTCTTCTCCTTTTCGACTCGGAATAATAATTAATCAAAATCGAAAGCTTATTTCATTGCTAAAAGAAAGTGATCATTCAAAATCGCGAACTTAGAAACTAAATAAGAAATCTGTTCTTGCAAGGAAAGTTGAAGAAGGTGTTTGTACCTCAACGTCCCCTAAAAGAGCGAAAGATTGGACAAGAAACTCGAGATCCAGAAGCTTCTTGTCGAGAGGTTTCTCCGCATTCTCGCGAATGATAGACATGGATTCAGACCTGAAGAACTCCCGCAAGCTCGATCGGACCTCCATGACGTCCTTGGAAGCCATTACTGATTCGATGATTCGGAGTGTGGCGGCGTCGAACCTGCAAATTTTGAGAGTTTCTAACAGATAATCCCAAGGCGAGAGAGAGCGAGAGAGAGGGAGAGGATTGGAGAAGAAGTGGACCTTCTGGCGAGGATTTGAGAGCGAAGCAGAGAGATGTGCTGAGCAACCGAGTTCGACATTTTGGGGCGAGAATTGGCGGGTAATATTCTTCTGCTTGGGGGGTTCGGCTTTTATACGTTTATCAATGCATACTAAAAGGACCCCACTTTTTGTTTTTTTAAGAGTTAAAATCTAAAATAAAATCGAAATCACCAGTTTCTTGCACAGTGAGTCCCCAAATTTTTTGAACCTTTGACACTTAAGACCCCAATCTACGAATTTGGACAATTGGATCACCTCCAAACTCTCGTTTTTTGCCCCTTATGTCCCCAATTTAATAAGTTAAACAACCAAGTATAAACTCCCATTTTCTCCGGTGTTTCGGATTCCCAATTTAATAATTTGGACTATTGAACTCCTCTAAAAACATCTACTTATGTCGTTTAAAGAAATTGTCGTTTTCACGGTAGTTGTGCACTTCTTGTTCTTATTTGAGGTGGAGTTGGTGTAGTATTTACAGCCAGATTCACATTTGTTGTCTGTTTCGTTTAATCCCGTGTTTAACTTTTGTGTCGTTTGCTCATTTGTTTTCGTTGTCATAAGTGTCCCTATCGGATGTACTGGGCCAGTGACTGTGGCTAGCATCCCTCAGTCCCTCTAATTCTTATTGTCGTTTTCATTTGATGTTGTTTTTGTGCTTCTTGTCGTTTTTGTGTTTCTTGTTCTCACATGCTGCCGTATTCTCATTCCTCATTCATTTTCATGAGTTGTTAATTATTTTAATACTTTTGTCGTCGGGTATCAATGTCTAATCACAATCACTGCATTTTTTTTTCATCACATGTGGTTTCATATCCATCGTTTTCTTTCTCCTTCGTCGTCGTTTCATATATCTATTGTTTCAATCCTTTCATATTCATTGTCGTTGTTCACTGATATCGTGCTATTCTTATGTCGTCTTTACAGTCGTCGTCGTATATTAACTTACATTTCTGTTTGTTGTCATTTGAGTTATATATACACACATATTTTTTTAAATTTATATTTCTTTATTTTGTCTTTATCGTTTTCTTTTATTTTAGGAGATTTTCTTTTTTACATTGATATATCCTGAATTTATTATACAATTATAATTATAAATTAAATTTTTTATTTTATAATTTATACCCTATATTTATAAATTTATAATAATTTATTCCTCATTAATTATAATATTGATTTTTTTAAAATTGACACTTAACTTACATATGGGTTATTAATTAAGAGTATAAAAGGTCATTTCTAATCAATATTAACCTAATTTTATATTTAAAACAAAAGTTAATTGAAAGTTTTTTACTTTGATAAATAAATAATACTTAATTAAAGATATTAATCTAAATAAATTTGATTAAAATAAACAAAAATGATCATTTATATCATTAACTAACGATTTATATATAAATCACATGTTAGTTTTCTTAAAAAAGACCAATATTGTTATTCAATGAATGATAAATTGTTATTATTTTATGAATTCAGAATGCGTTATATTTGCGCGATAAATTCAGGGAGCATCTGTGCAAAAAAAAAAAAAAAAAAAGGCCTAATTTTAGCCCATTAATCGGATGGCAATTGCCATGTCCCTAGTCTTCCTTTGTTTTGTTATCAAATTATCAAAAAAAAAAAAAAAAAAAGTGCTTGAATTGAATAAGAGTTGACCTATAGAGAGAGAGACCAAATTGGGCCACCGTGGAGGAATGGCCGGACGACAGCACGTTCCGCCGGCAAACGCCGTATCCCTCAGGGAAGCCCCTTCGATGACCGACCCTCGCCTCTTCCACCGCCACGCCCAGTCCTCGGCGGGCCTCGAGGACCGCATCGCCATCCAGCACCGCGAGATCCAAACCCTCCTCGTCGACAACCAGCGCCACGCCGCCACTCACGTGGCGCTCAAGCAGGAGCTCGCCGCAGCCCAGCAGGAGCTCGTCGCCCTCTCGGCCGCCGCCAAGGCCGCCAAGGCCGAGAGGGACGCTCAGGTGCGGGAGGTCTACGAGCGCTCGCTGAAGGCCGACGCCGAGGCCCGTCTGATCGACGCCATGACCGCGGAGCTCGATCAGGTGCGTGAAGACGTGAAAAAGCTCGCCGCTTCGAGGAAGGAGCTTGCGGCGGAGCTCCGGGAGGTCGAGGAAGACGCCGCTAAAGCCCGCGAGGAGGCCAAGAATGTGCCGGAAATCAAGGCCGAAATTGGGAACCTCCGCAGCGAGATTCAGAGAGGAAGGTAGTTTCAATTATTTCAACTATTTGGCTTCTTCTCACTTTGCCTTTGTGTAATTCAGTCTTGGAACTTTGAAATTTGTTTTGCTTTTTAACTTTTGCTATTGATTTTGTGCCATTTAACCAAGAAAATTGCTAAGAAATTTGTTGTCGCAATTATATACATAGATACGTATGTATGTATGTATGTATGTATACACACATATCTGTATCACTAGTTAGCAATTGCAACATGCTCAAGAATTTTCTTGTTCTGTCTGAGTACCTAGTAGTGATGACATTATCGAATTCTAGTGTGGCGTTGAAGTGAGAATTGAGAACCGATTTTCGAGTGTGATCGCATCTATTTTGTCTGTATGGATAGGGCTGCAATTGAACAGGAGAAGAAAACGCGTATCCACAACCTTGAGCACCGCGAGGCAATGGAGAAAAGTATGGTTTCCATGTCTCGTCAAATCGAAAAGCTACAAGCCGAGCTAACTAATGCAGAGAGTCGAGCAAGGGCTGCAGCTGCTGCAAATCCAAGTTAGTCTTATCTTCAGATTACTTGTGAAATCCAACTGTTAAAGATTATTAGGTATTTAATTCAATGATTTTGTTATGTTCAGATCATGGTTATGCTGCAATTCCTGGAAACACTGATATGGGTTATGGAGGACAATCATTCTCTGATTCGTATAACATACATCGTCAGGTATGTCCCTGATACTCTCCAAAACTATTCACAGTCGAATGTTGAATTACCTGATACATTTAGGACCATACCTTTTAAGCAAGAATTGAATGTACTACGAATTACCCTGAACATATGTCCTCTGTTTTTTTAGGTTCGTAATGTTTCTGAATCCATTGCTCCGTTTGGATCTTGTCCAATACCACCACACGGCTCCTGTGACATCCCACAGACGAATATGTATAGATAAAGATTTCGGCAGCTGCTGAAGCAAGCAGAAATCAAATGTAGTTTTTGTCTTGCTGATATTCTATTGTCTGATTTTTAGCTAGAAACTAGACATCCTTTATTGTTTTTTTTTTTTTTTTTTTTATTCAGCAATATCTTCGGTCAATGGCTGAGGTTTGTGTAAAGTTGTTGTCTTTGTTAAATTTTCCCCCCTTTTGGTCCTTTCCCTAAAATCCCACTCTCTTCACATAAAATAAGCCTTGAATGTCTTTCGTTTATTCAATGTTTGTTGATCTCTTGAGGAGACTAGTAATGGACAAGCCAAACCCAGTTTACATAACTAAATGCCTAGGCAGACCACTAAGTGTACTCAAATTTGCCCCGGACCTTCTTAAAAAAAAAAGTGTACTCAAAGCCAACCAAGTTTGCCTTTACTAAAAGAAATGTTTAGGCCTTTTGGCATTGTCCTCTCGTGGTGCCATGATCAGAAGTGTCGAGTAATTATTGTTGTTCTTCCGACTCAAAAGTAAAAAGATTTCCGATTTGATCTTTTGGAAAGTAATCGTGTTTGGATTCATGCACTTATGTAGATTTTCATGATTTGCATAGGGCACTTTCAACATGTGATAATCTCTGACAATATTGAGATGCCATTACACTCTTGGTAAAAAGTAGTTAAATAAAAAATAATAATAAAAAAAGAGTTGTGTAGGTCCTTCAACTTTCATTTTCGAAGTAATAAAAAAGGACAAAAAAAGGGACCACAAACATGTGAAGTTGGATAATGCAAGACAAGAAAGATATCACAATCTTATTTTTCATTGCAAAATAATGAAGCCAAAAGAGAGCATAAACATCTCCTCTTGGCATCCACATAAAGTACATGGTAGACAACACTCATAACTTGATTTTACTAAAGGCTTTATTTATAGCAGCTAGTAAGTAGGCTGCCAGATTCCTAGCTACCGCAAACATAACACCACTCAATATAGCCATCTTTTTTTTTTAATTTTTAATTTTTAATTTTTAATTTTTTGCATCTCAAGACAATCACTGTCTCACACATGACAAACATAGTAACTTCATCAATAGGTAAAATTCTTAATTTGTATCTATCAACCCCACCATTGGTGCACAGCAACTCCCTCATCCTTCACCCTTCCATACAAAGCCAAGCATTCCCAATAAGCCCTCTTGCTCCCACCCTTCTTCTTCCCAATTTTCCACCACTGATTACTGCACTCCAAAAACAACTCATCCACCAAGTCGATTGTCCTCTTGTTTATCATCTCCTCGACCGCTTCCGCCTCCGCCTTCATCACGACGTACTCTTCTTTGCTCACATTCTTCGTTAGCCAATCCGAGATACCATTCTGCGTTGATGCCAATCTGCTTGTACCTTCTTCAGGCACCACATTGAGGTCAAAAACCTCAAATTCTTGCTTCATTTTAGGGTAGTTCCGGTGGAACCACTTAATCACATCCTTGCTTTGTTCGGGCAAGCCCACATTGACAAAGACCCTGCGCCTAAACCCTTCAAGAGAATCATCCCCCAACAACTGGGGGAGGAACTTGATTTTCCTCGAGTAGTTCTTCAAATCTCTGGAAAGCTGCCGTGGCCGTTTTCTCGGCGGCTCAAGCAATACTTCTTCTAAATCTTTCAAAACTTCAGATTTACTGGTTTCAATTTCTGATTGGAGAAGCCGTCTCTTTGCAAAACTACTCGCAGCCGACGCTTCATCAACTGCGCGAGGTGTGATCTTCCTCATGGCCACAACGGTGGACGAATAATGCCGAAGATACACAATCTTGTAATTGGCCTTGTCCCGCAAGATATTTGCTTGTTCACCAATACCGCTCAATGGGAAAGCCACAATCCCACCAGTCCTCAAAACACGATCCACAAACTCGACATCCATAGCGAAATTGGACGCGAAGACAAAGTCAAAGGACTCGTCAAAAACTAATGAGCTTTGACCCTCCAGAGGCGAATCCATAACCATGACCGTTTGCTCAGTACCGAAGTTCTTGAGACTGTGAATTACACTCTTCGCGCCAGAGGAAACAACAAGAGCCTTGTCGCTCTTTCTAAAAAGCCGCTCCTCCGACAAATTGTGGAGAAGCAAGTCCAATTGCTCGTGATGGAAAATGCCAGACCTGGCATTGGACTCAACGCCGATAGCGCCTCTTATAAACGACCCAATGCAAGGGAAAGTAATGAAAACCAAAGCCAGAAACACCGACCGAGAGATTACGCGCAAGAGCTTCAAATCAGGAAGCTTGATCACCAAAAGGTTCTCCGAGTCCAACCCCATTCTCATCCCACCATGGGAATGCTTGATCTTGTTTTGATCCTTGCCTCTAGTAGGACCCACCAATTCCATAACTGCTAATTTCACCTCCTTTTTCTCAGAGAATTTTCACAAACACCTTTGAGAAAATCGCGAGATCCAGGGAACCCAGATGCGAAATCTTGGACAGAAGACGGAAAAAAAAGGGAAAAAAAAAAAAGAACGTATTTCTTTGCAGGTAAAAACAAACTCGGAAAGAATTGGGTTTTCTTAGCGGGAACAAAACCTGGCTGCGGTGTGATTTCCACCCACGAGAGCCACACGAGTGCTTCGGATTCTACACCAGAGGAACAACAATTGTATAATTCTCTGAATCTCCATGGCTGTTTAACCCCTCTCTCTCCTCAACTCTGTGTTTTCTCTCTCTACCGACCCATATCAAAATGTGGCTGCACTTCAGATTCCGATCCTGATGGCTTTGAACAAGATCATCTGAGATTCTGAAGCACAACCGGAGAAGAAACTGTTCAAATGGGCAGAGAGGAAAAGGAGAGAGAGAGAGAGAGGGAGAGGGAGATAAACTGGGGTTGTGAAATGAGAAAATGAATGATTGGTAATGGGGAAATGGGAAAGAGATAAAGATATATATATACAAACACACATAAAAGGAGAATCTGGGGTGTTCCATGTAAATTGGAGGGTGGTCTGTCAAATTTGAGGAGTTAAAAATGCCGTGTAAGAACAGTGTTGGTTTTTAACCTTTTTTGGGGATCGGAGATTAAAAAAAAATACATATACATATATATATTTATGTAGGGAAGTCAATAATTTTCAGGTTACGATGCAAAAGAGTTGTGCCAGAGTAGGATTTGGAGCTAAATATAGATCACATGTGCCTATTTATTGGTTTGTCGCCGCTAATCAGCTCTGTTTTTCATGGCTTTCGTGGCTGTTAATATAAAAAATGAGATACCTTAATCCTGACCATTCAATAATTGATGGCGTAGTAGTACTTTCGATGACATCAAATGCATGGCCTTCAATCTTGTGGTGTTGAAATGACACGTTTGGAGTTGTCGGATAAGAAATTGTGCACATGGTTTGGAGCCAATGGAGAAGGAAATAGCCACCCACTCTTTCAAGTACTTTTCACATGAATACGTTGAAAATTAAATTGTACATTGCAATAGCTGGCCTGTGGTTCTCGTTTTATCTAAAACCCACCTCGTTCATCGACTATCGAATTTCTCAAACTAGTTTAAAGGAAGATTTCTAAGACTGTTCTGAATAATTTGAAAAAAATAATAATAAAAAACGGTAGGACTTTGTTTTTTTAACCGTTGAAAACTTAAATCTATATAAGAAACTATCAATTTTATTTATTTTTTAAATTTTGATATAATTTCTATTAGATCTGAAAGTGTGCACTAGCGGATTCAAACCTACAGTTGGAAAGACTCGTAAAAAAGTGAAAAGTGGCATTAATAACTGTCGTCCAGCATCTTTTAAGGGAAAGTACTATAAAGTGAAAAAGATAAAAAAGGAGTACTTACCTAATAAGTCTTTAACGTGAAAAACGCATGATTAAAGAGAATTTGCTATTAGTCCAAATTAGTCGAGCACATGTGTTAAACTAAAACCTAAGTTAACAATGAAAACATCTTTTGGCACCAACCTCGAGACATCCGACAAACGACGATCCCCATGATATTCCCAAAGTTTCTGCCGTCCTTCGAACTGTTAAAACAGAATTCGGAATCCATTTTGAATAGTCTGCAATTTTTTCAAGCCTGATCACTACCTGGTACGGTGAATTTTAAGTAACGACACAAATATTTTAACGTGTTAAAATGTCGTCATCAGACCGCATATTATTGGCAGATACATCCAAATTACGTGCAACCGCTTCCGTCGGCTTTATGATTGAAGTTATTATTGTTGGCCTTCCTCAAAAAACAATACAATATTTAGTTCAGAGTTCTCTCTCTATTTTTTTTTTTTTTTTGTTTTTTTTGGGAATTTTCGGAGAGTTCTTGTACAAGAGTTTGTTTATATTTTGAAATAATTTACATGGAATACGAGGAAAAACATCCATCCAAACGGACGTCGTTAAAAGTTTGTAATTTCGTGCTCTCTGGAGGACAAACGAAGGTTAATTGGTCACGAAATTTTTTATTTTTTTTAGAGCAAAGTTTTGCGGCTCCTATACTCTTCTCACTAATTTTAAACAAAATGCGGAAAAAATAAAAGAAAAGTTTTGTTGCTCTTCAACAGAACACCGATAATCCTAATTAGCCAGATCCATACGTTGCCATGGTTGAACGAATGTGTTTTTTATTTTCATTTTTCTAAAACGAATGCAAAGAAACAGTTAAAAAGTAGCAAAAAAAGGGGCCACTAGCAGTACTATTACAACTTCACTCTCGTCCAAAAAACCTAACAAAAGTACCTTACTGACGGTACACTAACCAAAAAAAAAAAAAGAAGAGAAAAAAAAAAAAAAAAAAAAAACTAGTTAGTTATAACAGATTAATCTTTGGGAGACCTAAACAATAGTTGCACAAACCTCAAAGGCGACTTCCACAAAGCCATGAAGCACCCAGCAAGACGAGCAGCAAGCATGATAAGAGCACTGTAGCGCCTCAAAACATTTGGCAGCAAAGTCGCCGCAACAAATGACCATAACTTCCTAATTTCTTATACGCCGAGTACCTTCTACTATTTCCTTCGGTGCAGATAAAGAAGAGAGTGGAGATACTAGAGAAATGGCAACATTGATTTTCACTACACTTTCCATTGCACCGTAGAAGGGATATTTTCTGAATGTTCACAACTTAGCATTGTATCCTTCATTACGAATTACACGACTACTGAGTTCAGGAATATGTTTACAGCCAGCCCAGCTAGCTGATTATAAAAAGATCAACGGCTCATTGAAGAAGCAGCCTAGCAGATCAATACTCTGCCTAATGCAAAATATGGAAATTCGAGACCAAGCTTAGGAACTAATTTCCCGTTGAGCATGAATGTATGAACATCATAATCCTAGTCATGCGTCTGAAATACCCGTCTAAATGCTTGTGTTATGTCTCTGTAACACGTATAAAATGTTCTGATGCAAGCAAATCGTCGTGGTATGAAAGATCCGAATGATTATTGAGTTAAAACATAGATGCTAATGATAATGATATACTCAAGAAAGAGTAGCACTCACCTGAAAATATCAACCTACCTTAGCAGCAAGCAATTTGGAGGTTATCCAGTTGCCTCTAAAAAAACATTCACACAATTAAAAATCAATCCCATGCCTAGTGATGTAGCCCCTCCAGATAGCGGTATAAAAAGTAAGAAAAGGAGCACAGAGGTAAGTGAACAACCTACCTCTTAATCTCCAGTTCAAGAACCCTTCCAACGAAATATTATAAAAACCCCCAGATCACAATTTTCTCATTACAAAAAAAAGCTTGATGGGATAGTATCCTCAGTATGGACGCGAACGATTTCCACCATGTTGATGCCTATCTGGGCCAGAACCTCCATCTCTGTAACTATCCCTGCGCCTGTCTCCACCCCCATATCCACCTCTACCACCACTGCTGGCACACAAACAATTGGTCAGTAGACATTTAGAATTATCTAGTTGAAAAAACAAGAAACAAAATGTGTGTGTGAGAGAGAGAGAGGGGTCAACAAACAAGAACTCCGCCCAACAGTTTCACGCTTCACATTGAACCAACAAAAAAAGCTGTATATATGTAGAGGTAAAAAAACCTATGTTTCACTTTCACCCAGAAAAGTTCTAAAATTTCTTATTTTCCAATAAGAGGAACATGAAATTTGCCATTTCCATGATCAATTAGTTCACGATGCAGCACATCTTATGAAATTAATACTACTTGCCCTGTAAATTAACAATGCATAACAAGAAATCATATATAAATACGAGTTACCAATAATTGAAAGCTTTCAACAAAGATTGGACTGAACTGCTGTCAGGTGACTTGATTAAAAATTAAGAAGAAAAAACAAACAAACAAACAAAAAACAAAGAGGCGATCAATTGCTAGACTCTGACTTGGTATCCAAGAGAAAAACAAGGCAAGGTAGCAAGGACAAAATCAGTGACGTGCTAATTATTTATATCAACGTCTAATCTAGACATATTAAGTTCAAATATTAAAGGTCGGTACCCATGGTCATATGCAGGTGGAGCCTTAGGTGCCGACTTCTCTGCCATTGCAACACTGATTTTATACCCCCTCAGGTCATAATCTGAAAGAGAATTAAATGTGAGCATAAGAGGTGCCAAAGAAAAAAAAAACGATACAGATGATAATAGGTATATACTATTATAAAAGCCGCCAGCAGAATGTGCCGCAGATGGATCTTCATATGCCAAACATGCATCTCCTTTGTTGTTTCCCATCTCATCTGTGTATATTTTGATATTCCACGGCCATTGGTCCTTATATCCACGCTTCTGCTTGATCCTTCCCACCTGAGAAACATCGAAATCCAGTTGAAACTTCCAAGTGTTATTTTCAAAAGAATAAAACTAGTAGAATTCTTGTTAAAGATGTCAAAAGAATACACTGCAGAAATCGCACACCATTAGCAAAAATTGAAATTTGAACTATCCAAAATTTTGCATTATTGTCATCCCACGGTTAACAATATCATTAGCATATAATTGCCTTACAGATAAAATACAGCAAACTGGAACATACTCGTTTTAGATGATAGGAGATATAGATCGTGTGGGTTGAAAAACAATCATCTACATGTTGAAAAGTCTAATGCATTCACTTTAAAAGCAGAGATATAGAGTAACCTGTCCAATGCCTCCAAAAAGCTCCCTCAGTTCTTCAATTGTAACATCTGGTGGCAAATTTGATATGTATATTCTAGAGTTGTCACATGAATCACCGCAATTATCATCACACTGCTTCACCTTAGCTGCAGGTTCTGCAGGAGCTGAGCCATAACCACCACGATTACCAGAACCATACCCACTATTGTAACCACCACCCCCGCTGCTGCCGCCACCACCACCTCCTCCCCGGCCACCAGTCCTCGCATCACCAACATTATCACCACCATAACCACCTGCAGGACCACCATAAGATGGAGGATACGAGGTAGGTCCCCCAGTATAGCTCGTTGGAGGAGGGACTGCTTCTGTTCCATAGTTGGCATTTCCGCCATAACTGCTGTATGATGGCGGGTAATTACCACCGGCCCCACCATATGACGGGACTGCAGCAGGTGGAGGAACCTGGCTGTACCCACCATCGTCTCTGCCTTGGTTACCACCGTAGGAACCACCTCTACTGCCTCCACTTCTACCATCATAATTATTACCTCTACCACCATCATAGTTACTTCCTTTACCCCCCTCATAGTTGCCACTTCTGCCCCCATCATAATTACCACCTCTACCTCCCCGGTTTCCACCATATCCTCCTCCACCGCTTCCCCCTCTATTATAACCACCGCCGCCACCACCACGGTCCCCAGCTCCAGCGGGAGCTGGAGCACCACACTTGTTACACTCAACTCTTCTAGCAAAGTTCAAATTCCCACAACTACATTTCAAATAAAACAGTTTCACTAATTCGTATAAAAGAAATAATATAATATTAAACTCCTACAAGAAAGATCTGAACTTTTCAACGCCCATATCCTAAGATAAGGGAAAGATCCGCTAAAGTGGACAACAGGAAAAAGCTTGGTAAAGAACAAGAAATTGTAAACACAATGAGAAAGAACTTGCCTAGGGTTAGGGCAAACCCAATCGCCATCTCTGCCGCTCCCACCGCGACCGCCTCGGCCACCACCGCCCCTACCTCCACGATCTCCTTGGTATCCTCCTCCTCCGCCACCTGCAAGTAAATACAAATTCAGACAAAAAAAAAAAAAAAAAAAAAAAAAACGGACTTCACACTCGAAAAGGGACAAAGATGACAAAGATGAATACCTCGTCCACCACCGCCATAGCCGCCTCCACCACCACCACCTCCTCGGCCGCCATAGCCCCCGCCTCCGCGACCTCCACCGCCGCCGTAACTGCCATCGCCGCCCTTTCCACCATAACCTCCTCCGGAACCAGCGTATCCGCCACCTCCACCACTTGCTCCGTATGGCGGAGGGGCGCCGTCTCCAGCGTCTTGACCGTACATCCCAGCCATGATCTAGGGTTTCGTATGACTTGACTTCGGAAGTGAGAGAAAGAGAGAAATTAGGGTAGGATATTTCATGAAGTTGCGTATCCGATTATATATGGTCCACATTTATGAGATTATTTTTACTTTGTTTAGGCCGACCCAATAAATTAATGAAAAGAAATAAATTAATGAAAAGAAATAAATTATGAAAAGAAAGCATAAGGGATGATAAATATTTAGGAAAAATTACAAAATTCTTTTCATAGTTCAAATGAAAATGCAATATCACACCCCCATATAGGTGGATGTGTTGATAATAGTGGGTGCATTATTAGTTTCTCCTCTTAATTCACTCAGGTTCAACTCTTATTACTTTTCTTTAGACTCGTTTCAGCTTTAATTGTTAAAATATTGATGTGTTGATGCAGGATAGACCTTAGATATCGATTGAAATAAACTAGTATAAAAAACACATCTTCTTATCATACCATCGTACCTAGAGAAAGAAGTTTCTATCCGTAGAGTTGAAAATCTAAAATAATATGATCACCCCCATATCCTTTTCATTAACAAAAAAAAATAAAAATACAAATATTAATAACAGATAAAGTATTTTTCTCAAAAAGAAAAAAATGTAATATTTTTTGTAAAAAAAGTATGTAATGTTTAATTTTACATTTCCTAAAAAAATTGTTTAATTTTACATGATATTATTTACTCAAAATAACTACATTATAGACTGAAAAATGCATCTTTTATATCCATATTATTGAGTGTTCCAATTTTTTTTTCTTTGAATAGCAGTGAGTGTTATTCTAAAAAAATCAAGATTTTTGTTTACCAAATACTTATGTGGAATTAAAAACATAAGTTAAATATATGATTTTATTTAAGATAATAGAAAATATTAAGAAAGTGAAAATGATATTCCATTTTATAATTTATGAAAATACGCTTGAACTTCATGAAATATATGCACGCACACACTTGAACTAGATTTGCCTTCGCCCCTTTTATCTGAATGAAGAACCTTCTTAACGAGTTTGTTAATTTTGTTTTGGTGGGATTTTGTTGGGTTATTCTCTCTGGTACTTTTGTCTTTAAGTTGAAAAAGGAAAAAAGAAAAAAAAAAAAAAAAGTTATCCATAATCCACTGAATTGTGATCTTAAAATGAAATTAAACGATATTAAAAACCACAAATAAATTTAATATTAAAAAAAAAAAAAGCCATGACTTGCGTTATATTTGAATGTAGTGTAACACTTGTAATACAATAAAGGCCACAACAGGTTTCCCATCATGAATTTATGATAGTTATTGGCCAATAGGTAACGAATGTAACAACAAATTAATCACTACACTATGGATTAAAAAAAAAATCTAAAACCAACTCAAGGGCAAACTTGGCTTGATCGCTTTAGTGACAATAAATAAATAATTAATAAATCACAAAAACCTTCATTGTCGCAGTTCGAAGAAAGAGTGTTAGATGATATAGTTTTATATCATTTTATTACTTATTTTCTAGCTTGTTTTATATTATTATTAGGTTTTCTTCTTTTAACAATTAAAGATAGATTGATCTTTTTATATTTTATAATTAGTCTATAAAATCTTTTTTGATGTATTATTTTAATTATTGATTGGAATAAGAAACCCTAACTTTCTTTTGTTTCCAAATTGGTTTTTTTATTTTCTACATGGTATCAGAGCCGATGTCCGTACACCCACCACCATCCGTACAACTCCATCATCCGTACACCTCTGTCGCCGCCATCCGTCCATTTTTTCGGATTATTCATACAATCACTCACTTAAGCACGTCTTGATTGTTTCTTGGTTTGATTTTGCATTACAGTATTGTTCTCTTTTATTTGGTGATTATTGGTTTGTTTTATTTACTTTCTCATCATGAATGGACGTAAAGATGATTCTCTTCAGTCGATCACTGTGCTATTCAAGCAGTTTCAGAAGCTTCTTGCTATACAGCCACAAGCTATATCTGTCTCCTCTCATATAGGTTTGTTATCCTTTAGTCCTTCACGTATATCTTCTTCTTTGTGGGCCTTAGATTCTGGAGCTTCTCATCATATGTCATATGATCTATCATCCTTTGTTTCTTTATCACTCAATTCCTCTATGTTAGTTATGACTGCTGATGATACTCCTATGCTATTAGTAGGTGTTGGTTCAATTGACACACCTTCTCAGTCTTTTTCGAATGTCTATCACATTCCTAATCTTACTTTAAATCTTGTTCTTATTAGTCAATTGTGTCAGTTAGGATATTTAGTCTCTTTTTCTTCTTCTACTTGCTATGTGCAGGACCCGCAATCTCAGAAGCTAATTGGGACAAGTCCTAGTCAAGGGGGACTTTACATTTTGGATCAACTCAAAGTACCAGAAGTTGCAGCTTCTAGTGTGGATCTATCATCTTTTCATTTAAGTCTTCGTCTTCTGATCTTTATTTATGGCATTCTCGTCTTGGTCATGTTCAGCATCTCTTTATATATTTAGCTTTTACAAGAGTATTAGGAAATTTAAAATCTCATGATATTTCTGATTGTAGTGATTGCAAACTGGTAAAATTTTTGTTTTATCATTTTATAAAAGCATTTCCTTTTCTCTTGCTCCATTTAATCTCGTTCACTCTGATGTGTGGGGACCTTCTCCGATTATCACAAAAGGGGAGTCGCGATACTATGTTTTTTTTTTATTGATGATTGTACTTGATATTGTTAGGTTTATCTTGTGAAACGTCATTATGATTTTCTTAGTATTTTTTATACTTTCCGAGCTTAATAAAAACTTAACATTCGACTGTCATAAAGTTTTTTGTTGTGATTTGGGTAGAGAATATATTTCTAATTATTTTTCTAATTTGCTTGCCTCTGATTGAACCATTCACCAAACTTCTTGTACAAATACTGTCGAACAAAATGGTGTTGCCGAAAGGAAACATAAGCATCTGGTTGAAACTGCTCGTTCTCTTTTTTGTCTTCTAGTGTTCCTTGTGAATTTTAGGGAGAAACAATTCTTACTGCTGCTCATTTGATTAATAGAATTCCAATCTCAACAATTTAGGTCTGTACTGTTTGAAAAGTTGTATGGATATGCTCCTGATTATTATTCCTTACGTGTTTTTGATTCCATATGTTTTAACTTTCATTCTCATGTCGAGCGTAATAAATTGTCATCGCGATCTATTGTGTTTCTTGAACATATCACATTCTTTTCTATTCCTGCTAGTTCTCATAATTTGACCAAGTCTGATCTATACATATTGATCATTTCACTTCTGACACTAACACAGTCTTACCATCTATTTCACAAGCACATACTCCAGTTTCAGATAATGATTCATGCAGAGTTCCCACTGATAGCTCAGCAGATTCTGGTCCTCTGGTTCCTGATACTACCATTACTCTTTCTCCTCCTACAACTGACTAATCACCTCCTGAGATTGCGACTCCTCCTCCTCCTCCCCTTCATTACCCTACGCGTTCTCGTAATCTACTAAGCTACCAGATTTTACTTACCCTTGTTATTCTAGCTCTTGCACTTCCTTTTTAGCTTTTATTCATCATCTCTCTAAGTCATTGTCCTATAGAGAAGTTGTTTGTGATCCACTTTGACAAGATACTATAGCTAAGGAACTTACTACTTTGCATCAAACAAACACGTAGGACTTGGTACCTTTGCCGTCAGGTAAAAGACCAATTGGATATCATTAGGTCTATAAAATCAAAACGAAGTCTGATGGCTCTATTGAAAGGTACAAAACCCGACTTATTGCTAGAGGCTACTCTTAGGAGTATGACATGGACTATGAGGAGACTTTCACCCCAGTTGCAAAAATGACTATTGTTCGTACTCTTATTGCAGTTGCCTCTATTAGTCAATTGCACATATCTTAGATGGCTGTAAAATATGCCTTTATGAATGGTGATCTTCATGAAGAAGTTTACATGATACCTCCTCCTGATGTTTTTCATCAACCTGGGGAAGTCTGACAGCTTAGAAAAGCTCTTTATGGTCTCAAACAACACCCCAAGCATGGGTTAATAAGTTTTCTTGGTGATTACTTCACTTGGCTTTTGCTCTAGTCATCATGATTCACCTTTGTTTCTCAGATGTACTGGTGCGGGCGTATTCTACCATCTTTATATGTTGATGATATGATTATTACTGGTAATGATGTTAACGGTATTGAAACACTGAAGATTGAGTTAGCTTGTTGCTTTGCCATGAAAGATATGGGCTCACTACGTTATTTTTTGGGTATTGAGGTCGCCTTTTCTCCTAAAGGTTGTCTTCTCCCCCAATCAAAGTATATAGTTGATATATTTAAGCGTGCACGTCTTACTGATAATAAGATTATTGATACACCTCTTGAGACTAATGCTCGATATACTCCTTCTGATGGTCCTTTACCAGATCCTAGTTTATGCCACCTATTATCAGTAACTTGGTTTATCTCACTATCACTCGGCCAGATATTGCACATGCAGTTCATATAGTTAGTCAGTTTGTCACTGCACCTATTGCAGTTCATTGGGCTGTTGTTCTACGTACTTTGAGATATATTCGGGGCATTTAGTTTCAGAGTCTTTTACTTCCATCTACTTCGTCTTTAGAGCTACGTGCTTACTCTCATGTTGATTGGCCTAGTAATCCGATGGATCGTAAGTCCACTACTGGCTTTTGTATCTTTCTGGGTAACTCTTTTATTTATTAGAAGAGTAAAAAGCAAGATGTTATTTCCTAATTCTCTACTGAAGCAGAATATCATGCTATGACTTCTACTACTTGTGAGATAGTCTGGTTGTGTTGGTTGTTTGCAGCTATGGGTGCTTTTCTTCATCGACCTACTCCCTTATATTGTGATATTAAGAGTGCTATTCACATTGTCCGCAATTCAGTATTTCATGAGCGGATTGATTATCATGTCATTCGACATCACTATCAACTTGACACAATCATATTGCCTTTCGCTTCTTCCATACATATTGCTGATATATTTACCAAGGTATTTTCCACTTCGCATTTTCGTTTCTTATTTGACAAACTCTCAATGCTAACGTAAGTTTGAGCAAGGATGTTAAATGATATAGTTTTATATTGTTTAATTGCTTGTTTACAATTATTATTAGGTTTCCTTTTTTTCAACAGTTAAAGGTAGATTTGTATTTTTATATTTTCTAATTGGCCTAAATAAAGCTCTTTTGATGTATTATTTTGAATTATTAATTGGAATAAAAAATCCTAACTTTTTTTGTTCCCAAATTGGTTTTTTGGTTTTCTACAATGAGAATATATTGATATTAAAAAAATCATTCTAAATATGACTACAGACATAACTTAATATACCTTACTTTATCATAAATTATAGAGTTCGGATTCTCACCTCACATTTAAAAAATAAAAAAATAAAATCATTCCAATCAGTTTCAATATTTGAAATTTACACCCAAGACATTAGAGCGCCTCATACTCATTCCTAAAACTTCTTTTGCCATTATAAAAATTAGCAAAAAAGACAGTCTGGAAAAAATAATTAATCCTCGGCTCACCTCAATGACGTGATACAACAACAGAAATCGAAAAGAACGGATTTGAGGCATGTCAGACAGCTGCAAAAGTGCCTCTTTATCCATTTTTCCAATGCCAATTATCTGCTTTCAATTCAAGTTACCAAAATGGCTGCCACTAGAAACATCATAGTCCGAACGAGAGAGGCCTTCTGTAGGGAACGCGAATAAGATGTTCGAAGTTCAACCGGAAACCTACATTTGTCCACTGATGGATCCACGGTCGTGATCAAACCTAAGCCCCCAAAGTCGCAGCTATCTGCACTTTGATCATGCTGTTGGTAGTAGCTATTAAACGCATACGACACGTTCCCAGGCCAACTAATGTTGGAACATGAGCCCCTGGGAGACAATGCAGTGCAATCAGCAGCAGAACACGCCTCAAGGGCACGTGCGGTAGCATTAGACAAGTCCTTGTTGTTGTTCAATACACACCACTTCATCGGAAGGTACTCAACATTTTGCGCATTTACAAGGTTTCTCAAGCCTTCACCAAAGTCAATTCGATACTTGGCTTGGCCATCGAAAGTGAAGAGGCCCCAGTGTCTCTCGAAACTTCCAGCTGCTATGCTTCTTTGATCCTCGTCTAAGAGGCTAAGTACATATGTCTCAGATGGTGGATTTTTAGGTCTCAATGGCGTCCCCACTCCGCTACGAAGGTGCTCCATCAAGCCTTTTATAAATGTTTCTGCGATGGCTGAGGTTGCATTGGCTGCTCCGTCCGTGGGCCAACCGATTTGCGCCACAGCAATGTCAATTCTAGAAAATCCTATTGTCGACAGCGCAGCAACCAGAGTATCGTAGCTTAGGTCGAAGCAATTTTTGTAAGTTCTATGGCTGTCATTGTGCGGTTTTGCAGTTTCTTTGAATAGAGCAAAGTCAAGAGAGATGTTTTTGCTTTGTTGGAGACTTAAAAAAGGGGAGATAGTGACAAAGAAAGGCGAGCCATGCTTTGTTAGGAAAGTGAGCAGTTGAATCATGGTTGTGTTAATGTCAGCTCGGAAGTGCCCTTTTGAAGGAAGGCCAGACTCCGACAAGAAGGCGTCGAAACTGCAAGGAACCACTACCTTCACTGTGCTCTCTAAGTTGGCTCTTCGCAAAGCTGTTTGAATATTGGCGGCTGCTCCAATGACAAAAGGATGGAACTGCTCGCCATAACTCAGGAGAAATGGTTCGTCTCCCACAGCAACATACCTAAACAAAACAAACCAAGAACCTAATCAAAATCAAAATCTGTTTTGCATTTTAGGCAAACAACAAAACGAACTATTTATATTAAGATAAAAATCAAAGAAAGAAGTCTATCTTTCCACCCAATATTGAAACTCGTTAACTATGATATACACCTTGTTCAGACCCGCTCCTCGCGGTTTGCTCCAAGACCCTTTCTTCTGGTTGTTATTTTATTTTACATGTCAATTTTTTGCCAAGATGACTAAGAAAACGAGTAAGACGATACGAGCTCTCTCTCTCTCTGTCTCTCTCTCTCTAACTACTCTGAGATAACTCCGATATAGTAATACGAATTAGCGGAACCAAAACAAATTATCACAGCGAACCATTTTACGTAGTTCCATTTTTCCATGCCAATCCTATCTTAAGTGAAATTAACAATTTAAATAGAGAAACACAATAGCTGCTGAAGTGCACAGCAAATTCGCCCGCCAGCAAGCAAACACCAAGACTACCAACTAACTATCTTTTCGGCACACGGTCCTTTCTATCTGTAACAAAACCGAAGACTAGAGGGAAAAAAAGTAAAAAAAAAATAGCGGAAATTCATTCAGTGAATAAATGAAACGTAACTAAACTATAACTAATTACTGCCAACACAATGACTAATACAAACTAATCCTTTCGGTTAAATGGAGAGAAGAGAGAAGATTACTCGATTCGAACACCGGAGTGGCCAGAGGAGAGGTAACGAGTGACATTGTCATGGACCCAGCTCTGGGCGGCTCTGAGGGAGGAGTTGAGGCCTCTGAGGAGGGCGTTGGGGATGCCGACGGTGACGCCGATGTTGGAGCCGGAGAGAGCTTCCAGGACGAGTGGGTCAGCGTCCAGAAGCTTGACTTTGGAGAAGTTATTGGACTTGAGAAGCTCCACCACCTTGGGCGGCGGCAGAGGGTGGGACGCGGCGGTGCCCCAGTTCACCCCCACGCCTCCCGCCTTGTGGGCGTAAGTGGCCAAGAGGAGGAGGACGGTGGTGGCTAAGTGCCACCGATTTTGGGGCATTTGTGAGGCTTTTGTACTGGTGTATATATATATATATATATATATAGAGAGAGAGAGAGAGAGAGAGTAGAGAGAGAGAGAGGAGAGAGGGTTTTTGGGGTTGGTAACAACTTGGTATCCGACAGAGCAGAGATTTTTGGTGCCGTTGAAGAGCTTTGTAGGATAGTTGTTTTTTTTTTTTTTTTTTTGGTTTTGTTTTTCTGTTGGTGGTTTCAAAAAATAGTGAAGAGGGTACTTTAACTGACTGACAGCTAGAGCTGACTCTTTTTCTGCTGCTCTCAGCAATAGTTGGATAGATTACACTGTGGACGCAGCTTCAAGTGTGCTGTGAAGTTTCAGCTCTGATTGTTGTGGGCTTTAGCTAAACGTATTGGGCCTCAAGCTCAACTAATCTTTCTTGGGCATGGAAAGAAAAAAAAAAAAAAGAGGAGGAAAATTTTAGTAAATAACATTTTTACAAAAATTATTGAGGTAAATAGCACAATTTTAGTAATTATATATATAATTTAACAGTAATTTTATATTTAACTTCATTATAAGAGTAAGAGTTCAAAACCTCTCATCTCAAATTTTAAGGGAAAAAAATGACAAAATTTTAAAATATTCGAAATAAATAATAAATTTATTAAGTTAAATAGTAAATTTACCAGCTAAATAATAGATTTACAAGACATAATATACTACTGTTTATTCCAAATATTTTAAAAGCATAATATTTACTTTAATTATTTTCTAAAGTATAAATTAATGAGGTATTTATAAATTTTGTAAGTGCAAATATAATTATTATTTATCTTGCACAGACTAATATGTTCCGGTCTATATTTATAACTTGAAGTATTTACGCAAAATTGATCATTTTGAATACCGCTTTTAAAAAAAATACTAATAGGATATTTACAAATTTGTATAAAATTGAGGTCCGTTTGGTGAATGAGTTTAAGTTGTAAATTTTAAGTTTCAATAGTAAATTTACGTTAATTTTTCATAAAAGACAAAAAAACTTTTTCAGAAAAGACAAAAAAATTTTTTTAGAAAAAGATAAGAACTGGTATGAAAATTTTGATTTGAACCATTTCTGGAAAGGAGGTCCAAAATTCCATTCACGTTTACCCATTAATGGATCTTTGAACAGTTAAAAAGATAAAAATAAAATATGAAAAAAAAATAAATCCTCATGTTTCTCCCCCTTTTTTTTTCCTTGTCTTTTTCTCTTCTCTCTCCGTATATTCTCCCCTACCTCCACAGGACCATAGCCACACAACCCACAAATGTCATCTCGTCGTCCAGATCCGCCACGTCTTCAACCATTGACCTCGTCGAGATTTGCCAACGAGTAGCTTCGGGACAAGTCGTAGTCGAAAATGAAGAGAAAGATATATTACTGTATGTATACGTGTGTGTGCGCGTTAAAAGTCAAACGCTGTATGGCCATTTTACAACTATCAATAACTTTCCCTTCGTGCCCAAAAGGCACCGTTGACCGTTGGATTTGATGTTGAAAAAAAGAGCACAATTTATAGCAGAGGAATTAAAGTGCTTTTGTGCAATATCTAAATAGTAATCTATGCATTTAGAACATGACGTTCACGCTAACTGGCGATTTTATATTAGCCAGGCAGTTGAAGGGTCAGTTTATGATTTTTCTTTTAGTTAATTATCCATCTAAAGAGCTAATTAGCACAAGCTACAGGCGCTAACGATAAAATAATAATTTTGTAGCTTATTATTAAGTAGGGGGGGAGAAAAAACAGTGACATTCATATAACGAATTGATTTGTTTTATTCAATTTGTAAATAAAAAATATATATAACATAAGTACTATTAATGTTGTTCAGCAAAAAAGTATTATTAATGATGGAGCGATATTCTTCATATCAATGTGCTTCTACCTTCTTCAATTTGTCGTGCTCCTCCATCTGTTGTTGTTGGAGACACCGGGGATTGTATGTGAAAGTCATTATGACGCTCAAGTCAAGTAAACAGTTATATAGATTGAAGGAGAGATGAAGAGAAGCACAATTATTATAAGGTGGCATAAGGTTGTTTTTCTAGACCCTATCAGTAGAGAGACGTTATCAGTCTGTTAGGTTTTTGATATCCCAAGAAATTTTCATTTATCAATGGATCGTTTCGAATTCCTATCTAAACTGCCTGTTAGTTCCACGAATTTTTACATATTCAATATATCCACAAGAGAGACCTCGAGGAGTTCCTCAATCACTAACATGAGTTGAGCTTGAAGGACGCTTGACGGGTTTTTTGAGAAATACTATATTACCGTGCTTATCACTTCTCAACCATAAAAGTAGTCGGAGTCATTGATTTAGTAGTTCTTGGTCTCGACATTTTTCATCATAATCAAATTAATGTGTCATGATCTCTATCTATGTGAGTAAATTCCCCGACAATTTCCACATGAATCTATTGTTATTCAATATTGCAAATTCTTTGACAGGATACAAAGAATGGCGTACTAGTGCTACGACTTCTTAAGGGTCAAATTTCACTAATTGTCTATATGAATACTTGGTTAAAAAACAAACACACACACACACAATTATAACAGCAAAGATCTGGATTCTTTTCTAATGCAAAGAACGTAATAAAGTATGGGTATTTTAATTATGCATGAACTATACAAAGTATTTTGTGCGTGGACTATTTTTTTTTTTCTTCAAAACAAAAAAGAAAAGAAAAAAGAAGAGGGTACGGTATCAAGCTAAAACAGACAGATGCGTGATCAGCAAAAGTGCTCTGCTAGCGGTATTTTCAGAGGAAAATTAACGATTTTGGAGTCGAGGCATATATTGACACTTAGGCGTTAGCGTGAAGGTCTAAAGAAAAGTAGTTTAAGATGAAGTCATTTTGAGCCTTGGTTCAAGGCTGAGACCTCATGCGATAGCCTGTCAGTGATAAAGCCAATTAATAATTTCGGCCAGGGCGCTCTATATAAAAGACATAAAAGGGTTGACACATTTTAATTGATTGGATATGTTGGATCTTATTTTAAGGGATTAAGATGATATTTGGTGCATTCGCTCAAATCCAACATCGAAAAGCTTTTTGTTTTTTTCTTTAAAAGTAAAATCAATTTGACTATTTATATTTCCAACTCTCTCTTAAAAACTCAAATTATAAAAGTTTATAATTTTGTTATTTTAAATCGAAATGAATTTTTTTTTTGTTTAATTACATTAAATTTCATAAGGAACCAAAAAAATCCAAATTGTTAATTTTTTTTCCGAACACTTTCAATTTTTATACTTTTTAACTCCAAACAATTCATTTTTTAACCAAACACACAGGTCCAAAATTCAACTTCAATCAATATACCTCCAAAATTCTAACTCAACCAATCCAATTAAACGGCCGCAGTGTAAATAGTTTGAACTCTCAATTTTAAGTGAGGGCACAGTTATATAAGAATTTTGCTCCCTAAATGAGGGCACCATTTTAATTTTATTAATTTAGTGGGAGCACAATTACTATCTAAAAAATTAATGGGGCAGAGCCATGGCCTTAGTGGCCTTACCCTTGAGCCGGCCATGTATACAAGCTACCATTAGGAGAGAACGTTGAATCTCACTACTTCTTTTCTTTGCTCAATATTCATGGTCCGTTTGGTTAGCCAATTCCAACTTCTTCTTCTTCTTCTTTTTTGTTTTTTTTTTTTCATGCCTCTTTTATATTTTTAGATATTTTGTTGATCTTTTTTTCACCATTTTTTGTTTATATATATTTTTTTCTATTCAGATAAACTTTCTCAAATATATCCAATCATGTACAAAGTACATGCTTTTGAACTAGTGTAAGTTGAGGTCCTATGGTTCGTCCTCTCTAGCTGGAGGGGTCCTATTATATTCTAATTCATATAATATTATAACTTAATGAATAAGCTATGTGGCGTTGTCAATTAGGCTGCAAAATAAGAAATTCAGCTTTTGCCTGTGCGGTACTTAAATAACAGTTATTCATGTTGAACATGTCGTTCATTCTGATCAGTGATTCCACATGCAAGCAATTGAAAAGTCTATTCATAATTTTTCTTTCACATGAATTAAGAAAATAAGTCACACATTCATTTTGTATTATATTCAAATGTAACAGAATACAATATGCACTTTAATGTCTTTTTTATACATTATATTCGAATAGAATGTACATTTAGATTGTTTTCATTCAAATAATACCCTACACTGATAAGAGATAAATGTGATGTGATTTGTAAAAAAAAAAAAAAATTGAAAATGAAGTAGACAAATAGTAAAATGAATACGTCAATACCCAAACTCATATTACCACAACATCTATAATGACCTCTTGAATTTTACCCTCGAGGGAACAAGGTAAAAATCCAAACAATGAAGTAAAAATCTTAAAACACATACACCATGAGGGGGGTTATTTCCGCAATTTCCTCCTTTGTTTTGGCAGGAAATCCATACGTATACTACCATAGAAGTAGGTTTACTAGGCTTCGGCATTTTCATGCATTAAGTAACCAAAGTGTTTGGTGAAAATCAAGGCGAAAAAAGAAGGCAGTTGCAGCATCAGCATCAGCGGTGCTGAAGTTAAACCAGATTATCAGATACAAATCATAAAGATCAGATGATAAAAGGAATAGCCGAAAATTTAGGTAAGGCAATGCCAGAAACTGGAGAGTTTGACACTCGAAAGAGCTCTGGTTTTGCAAAATTTTGTATCTCATTGAGGTGAATTTAATAAAATGATCCCATACAAGTCTCGAGACAGAGAGAAACTCTAACAAGATCCAAGAAATCAAACATTTACCAAAAACCAGGACAGTCAAAATTAAACCACCGCATGAAATCCTTACTAAAATAAGCTGACAAAGGTGACTGCTAAAAACCTTTAAACTAATTAAACTATAATTTAGGGAGAATGTGTGGTTGCCATTGTGAAAATCAAGCGGTAGCAGCAGCTCGGGCGGCAAGTCTCTTCTTGGCCTCTTCAATGATGGACAACTTGATACCCTTACCCTTGGGAAGGGAGATCCAAGGCCTTGTGCCCTTACCAATGGTGAAGACATTACCGAGACGGGTAGCAAACTCATGGCCCTGGGCATCCTGCACGTGGATAGTCTCAAAGCTACCCTTTTGCTTTTCCCTGTTCTTGATGACTCCAACACGCCCTCTGTTCCTTCCACCAGTCACCATGACAACATTCCCAACATCGAACTTGATAAACTCAGTGATCTTGTTGGACTCTAAGTCCAACTTGATGGTGTCATTGGCCCTGATGAGGGGGTCCGGGTAGCGAATGGTTCGCCCATCATAAGTGTTCAGGTAAGGGATTCCCTTCTGTCCAAACTGCACTGATCTAACCTTACAGAGCTTGAACTGCACAAAACATATGCAGTAACAGATCATCAACTATCCTCGTTGACAAATAATAATAACGAAAACCCAAAAAAAAAATAAAAAAAACAAAACAAAAAAAAACATCATTCATACTCAAGGCCATAAACAGCTCTACTGACAAGCTAAACTCAAAATTAACTCCACATTAAGAGCTACTATATTACAGCAGGTACTTCTACAAACTCCAAGAACTCTCAAGTATAATGACTGGAACATAAGTATCATCAACTCAAATTCTACGAAAATTTCGGATTATCCCACACTAGACTAGGATAGATTAATTCTCACAGCTAGGGATTTCATAATAAAAAGAGATTAATTAATTTCCAAATCAAACAAAGCTCTGTAACAGAAACTTGAATAGTTTTGTCGGACAAACCTTTGCCTCATCATCTCTGACGGAGTGGAGACGGAACCGGCCCTTGGTGTCGTAAAGCAGACGGAAGTTCTCACTTGTTTTAGGGATCGACACAACATCTGGAAACATAATAAAAACACAAACTTGATTTCACAAAACACTTCCTAAACAACAACACAAAACAGATCGAGAATTAAGAATAGACAAAATTAAAATCCTAGTCAGAACAGAAAGTGGCATACCCATGAACCCGGCGGGGTAGGTCTTATCAGTCCTGACCTTGTTATCGACCAAAATATGTCGCTGCATCAGAATCGAAATGACCTCACGGTATGTCAGCGCATACTTCAACCTGTTCCTCAGGATCAGGATCAGGGGCAAGCACTCCCGAGACTTGTGGGGCCCTGATGATGGCTTCGGAGCCTACCCAGAAACCCAAAAATATATATATAAATTCTCCATTAAAATTTATTAAAAAAAAAAACGGATTGTTATGGGAATTTCCATTTTGGACTTACGAAAGCGCCGCCGAGCTTGTCGAGCATCCAATGCTTGGGGGCATTGAGCCTCTTCAGATGTTTCTTCAGCCCTCTAGCCTGCGACAAAAATACATCCAAAAACGCACGATCAGATATTATATACATATAACACATATACATATATACACACAAAGAGGAGACGCGAGGGTAGGAGATGAAGACGACGAGGTAAGTACCATAGTTGCAGGGAAGGAGGAGGAGGAGGAGAAGCTGAAACCCTAGGTCGGGAGGATGTGTCAAGGCCAGAGGAGGAAGGAAGGAAGACGAGCGGCGGGGACAACAGCAATTTATACGAGTCTGTGAATGAGAAAGGGCAATGGTTTTAGGGTTGTGAGATGTGGAGACTCTCCTGAGTCCAGAGTGCAGTTGTGGGCTGGGCCTTAGTTGATTCAAATGGATTCCATATTCATATGCGTTAATTTTTTAAAATTTTATTTTTAGTTATTTTGTTTTTTTTTTTTTTGTTATTATTATTATTTTTGTTTCTGAAACAATTTTATTTTGTTTTCTAAACCTTGAAGAAAAGCAAAATTAAAAGTAAGCTTCTTCTTCTTCTTTTTTTTTTTTTTTTTAACTTAAGAGTCAGACTATAGGGGAATTGAGATTTATATTTTCTGATAAAATCATGTATGAAAATGTTTTCTATTAATATGTATAAAATTATTATTGGATTACTGAAACTTTTTTTTCGGTGAAATTACTGAAACTACTTTTGATAACACAAAATACGAATTTGAAAAGTAAATTTTAATTTCAAAAAAAATTGGAAAGTAAATTTAAGTATTTATAAAAAGAAGAAAATACATGCCAGAAAACTTTTGGAGAAAACATCTTAAATAACAAAAATTTAAAAATTATTATACTAATATGATACAAAAAATTAATATTAGATTAATTTGACACAATATTAAACTAAAATTAACTAAAATTTGTGTTACATTGATTAAGATTGAAGTTTTTGTGTTATGTTAGTCAATAAATAAAAAAATAATTATTTAAGTAATTAAAAAAACACGTTTTAAATAATACTAAAATGGAAAACCTTCAATATTGTTGAAAGACAAAATAAATAAAATAAATAAAAAGGGACACAGATAAGTTCTTTTGTATATTTTTTTAGGTTGGAGGTTGCTAGTGGTATACTTCATTCTTGAGTTATTGATCTAGATAGTCCCTAAATTTTTTAAAAGGTGATGTTTTGATTCCTGTTTTTTTTTTTTTTATACCAAAATAACTGTAAACTCTTCAAATGTTGGTTATTATAGTCATTTACATCTATTCCATTAATTTAAAACAAATGAAAAAGTATGGTTTGGTTTGAGTTTGAGTTAAGATTTATAGTTTAAATAATGATTTTGATTGACTTTTCAGAAAGACAAAAACTTTTGGAAAAAAAAATTGAGTATTGATGAGTTAAACCAAAAACGTCAGTAACTATAATAATTAAAAAACTCATAAAATAAAATTCATCATCCCCCCCCCATAACAAATTTTTTAGCAAACCCAGATCAATAATTTTTTTTTTTGGGGGGGGGGGGGGGGCAACCAAGACCAGATCGGTGCAGGAGGGGGGCCAACCATATCACAGCAAGATGGAGGCCTTGTGTGGTGGTGGGGAGGGGAGGGAGCAACTAAGTAGCATTGGGGGGGGGGGGGGGGGTGGCAGAACCCATATTGGGTTCCTGAAGGGCGGGAGACTCCGTGGGCTCACAAAAAGGGGGCAGTGGCAGAACCCATATTTGTTTGGGGGGCGATGGTGACGCAACCTAGATCTGGGTTCATGCGCCGGGGGTGAGAGAAAAGGAGGGAAGGAGAGGGGGAGCAAAAGGGAGAGAGAAAGAGACGGGGAAGAAAGGAGGGGGGAGGGAATTTTAGTATTTTACTATAAAATGATAATTTCAGCAATATTCAGTTAAAAATTTAACAAAATTAACGAAAAGATTGTGTTGACAATAAAATATGAATTTAGGTCGTATTGACAAAAATAAATAAAACAGGATCAAACTGTACATTTAAATAATTTATGGACTATTTAGGCTAATTACTCTTCATTCTTTTAGTTATTGAATAGAAAAATAAATATAAATAATAAAAATAAAAATTACGTTAAAAAAAATGAGTGACATTGATTAGGCTACTAGTAAACAATCACATGACACAGATTGTCACGTGGCAATTGATGGAAGTAGGATGAAAAGTACATTTGGGCTTATATTATTTTATATATATGAATATAGATATATATATATATATACAATAATTAAGTAAAAGATTTATTTAGGATAAATTACATTTTCCATTGAACTTTATGTTTTATCCTAAAATATCATTACTATTTTAATTTTTAACATTATTTTCCTAGAAACGTCGAAAAAATTTGTGAATTTTCCCCTTCAATTAAATTTTTGATTAAAAAAATATATTTAATACTTCTTGAAAGCATCGGTTTGGGTTATTAAGTATAGAATATGAAATAATATATATTAATAAGCAATTTAGTACCCGTTATGATTATTAAATATGAAATAATAAAGTCATCAATAAAAATATGAGAAAAAAATGATAATCTACCTTACATATTTACTTTTTTAACTTAATTATAAATGTTTATATTTAATATCCATAACTTATGCTTCAAATGAATATTATGTGTATTTTTTATCAAAAATTAATTGAATAAGAAAATTCATAAATTTTTTTAAAATTCAGAGAAAAAAATGCTATAAATTAAAATCCATATGTATTTTTTGACGAGACCTAAAGTAATTAGAAGCAAAAAAGGAAAATATTTATTTTTTTAATTTTCTCTTGCTTTTTCCCTACGACAGAGAATCACGAGTCAAGAAACTTCATTGGCGGCGAAGCTGGAAAACCCTCTTTTATAACTGCAAGTCTGGAACTGATCTTCTATTCTCGACAGGCCGTGTGGTGGGACGCAAACGAAAAAACACCGGACAACAAGCAATTCTTCTCTTCTTCTTCTTCGTGTTGTTTTATGTTTTTGATGCTATACTACTACTGCAGTAGTAATGTCTAGCAGTAACGAAAACGAATCTCCGAGCCCGAAGGAGGCAGAGAAGCCAGCTATTGAGCCTATAAGACTACCCACCGTTGAGGAAATTCGCGGCCAAGACATTTGGAACAACTGCGCTGTTCGCAGCATCGTCAGTGGCGTCATGGGTATCCCCCCCAACTCCCCTCTTTTCGCCTTTTTTTTTTTTTTTGCCTTCAATTTTCTTTCATGGGTTTTATTTCTTTGTTCCTTCATTTATTTTTCTGCTTTTCCTTTTTAATTTTGGGTTTTTTAAATTTGTTTTGAACTTTTGGGGCCCAACATTGATGAAAAACTCTATCTTTACGCTTCAAATACTGTATTTTTGAGCAATTATTTCTTCATTATCCCAAAGTAGCTATAAAACAGTAGGAAACACAGTTGAATGAACTGAAAACGGTCTAGGGTTGTAGAGGAGATGCATAATATGCCTTTGATTCGCTGATCCAACACCAGGAATATATAAATAATTTCTTGTGGTTTGGATTAAAATTTAGCTGAATTGTTGGACTGGTCCTGGCAAAAAACCGTGAAAGTTGAGTTTTTTCATTCATAGGAGAACGAAGAATGCACATAGTGACTGACTGGAATATGTCTGTTTGGGATTGTGCTGCCATCAAATTTTTGAAGATTATATCATCCGGGTATTTTATCTATTTGATGGTTTTAGATTGTGTGATTTTCTTTTTGTAGGTGGTGGTCTTGGGTTGTTGATGGGTTTGTTTATCGGATCTCTAGACAATCCCATTATGCAAAGTGAGATGAGTGGTAAGGAGCAATTCCTTTATACGGCGAAGCAGATGGGGCGCAGGAGTTGGAGTTCTGCAAAGGCATTTGCATTTATGGGATTGATTTTCTCTGCTGCTGAGTGCGTCGTTGAAAAGGTAACAAGGATAATCTTCGAACAGCTGAAGTCATTTATGTGGGATATTTGAGGTTTGATTTCTCTGATGTTGGGACTCAATTGACTCCGGTTATGTGTTTTTAGGCTCGAGCCAAGCATGATACGACAAATACAGTTGTTGCTGGATGTGTTACTGGAGGTGCAATGTCAGCAAAAGGTAGCACTTTTATCTTCACTGATTGCTTTACATTGAAGAATGCATCCAAACTGTATGACATGTAACATGTTGTAGGCTCTTCCAACTTGGTTTCCACTGTGATTAATGATTGTTCAAGAACCTTTATAATAATTATAGTATTATTAGAAAACAATGACATAATCTGTAACAAGTTCTTTGCCCTCTTCCCTGTTCAAGCGGGAAGGAACTGTATTGTTTCAAAATGCCAACTCTGGCCAGAACCTTATATGACTCGTAATCTCAAGAGAAAAAGATCGAATGAGTATAGAGGTTGAACGCATGTCTGCAAACAATTGGCTGAAGGTAGTTGTTTAAGGATCTCATTTTAAATGACCAATAGCAGATGAGGGTTTTTTTCTCACTCGTATTAGTAATTGTTGTTATAAGATACTCCTTATGTATCAGCATACAATTCCACACTACACCAGGCGGGAAGTAATCTATAAAATGTACTCTGGGTAATTTCATAGCTTCAATGACACTCCATTGTCGGGGCCAAGGTGTATTAGTGGATGCCATCCTCATTCTTCAGTCACGTCCTTTGTTGTAAACAAAGAGCTATCAGTTTTTCTTTTCCTTTTGCACTTAGAAATCTATAGTGGGTAGAGATATAAGCTTTTCATTTGACTGCTTCCTTTTTTTTTTTTTTTTTTTTTAATGAGACACACCAAAAAAAAAAAAAAAAAAAAAAAGAAGAATAAGAAGAAGAAGAAGAAGAAGTCATTTGTAAGAAAATTTCTTATGCTTCCCAATGCTAGTGTTTTAAAAATTTTTTGAAATAGAGTTTGTTTCTGTTTTAGTCAGAAAACAAAAATAAAAAGAAAACTGTTTTCATATTGTTGTCAAGGATATGGGAAAATGCTTTAAAGTTGTTTCTCCTTCTCCGTTTTCATGTTTTAGGGCTTATATTCTCAACTCATTTTTCCATTAACATACCTAAACATTGTTTCTCTTTTCTCTTATTTCACAAACCAATTTGTTTAGAGAGACAACCAAACACAATTTAGAAATGATCTCATCACACCATTCCATTTCCATTAACATGCCTAAACATTGTTTCTCTTCTCGCTTATACTCAAACCAATTTGTTTAGAGAGACAACCAAATACAATTTAGAAACGATCTCACCACCATTCCCAAAAAATTCTTATTTCTATTTCATACTCAAAACAAAACCATTTTCAAAATGTTCTCTAACGGTTGTTTAAATTGTTGTTCTTGTAATCTTTTTAACTCCAATTCATATCACATCTGCTCATCACTCTCCCATTTTGTTATTGTAGGTGGTCCAAAGGCGGCGTGTGCAGGCTGTGCTGGCTTTGCAGCATTCTCAGTTCTCATAGAGAAGTTCTTGGATAGACATGATTGAACTGAACTGCTATCTTGCTTCAGTTTTGCAAACAACTAATTATCACAAACGCTAGAGAAGTTATAGCTTCCCGGCTATTTATGACATATTTGTATTCTTTCAAGTTTCAGTTAGATTTTTTATCCCCACAAGAGTAGGGGCATCCAGAGAGTATACAAGTTTAATGGTCTTGTATTATTTATATGTTGTTTTCACCCAAAGTTTTACTGGTGAAGAATTGAGCGACTGACACATGATTCCTTTACATTTTAAATAAAATAGTTAAAATGGGTCTCTTGTTTAAGTTGTCGTACAGGCTATTCTTCATTGTTATTAGTTTTCATATTGAGGTACTTCTACTACGTTTCTGTCGTTTTGGATGCGTTCGTGCTTTTGCAAATCCTTTTTAATTTCTTTGCCGTTTTTGTGTGGTCGACCTTATCTTAATGGATCCTTTCTCGTCGTTTCTTAAATGTCGTTTTCTACATGGTGCCGTTTTTGTATTTATGTCGTTTTCTAGTTGTGTGTTGTTTACAAATCTACATACTAGTTAGTTAACAAATACATAAAATATATAAACATAAAACACATGCATGATACTCGTAATCGTTTATTAATCATGTTCTACATGTCAACATAAAAGTACACAAAAAAATTAAACAGGTCACACAAACTCATTCATTTCTAAATACATAACTGCGTTGTGCTTGAAATTGCCAGTAATTTTGTTTTCTAGTTTCGTGTTCATTTTCCTGTGATGTTTTACTTGTTAGTATTATCTATGCGCTGTTGTCATGTTCATATTCAGGTCGTTTTATAAATAGTAGTATTGTGTGATATTTATCATTATTGTCTCTCATCTTATCTTTATTTTTAAGTTGTAGTCGTGTCTATATTTCGCTATGTATTTTTTTTTTGTTGTTATGGAGGTTTTCAAGGTTTTTATTTGTTCTCGTTTTGTGTGATGACTGGCATATAGGGATGTTGTTTTGAAGGATGGAGTCACCTTAGGTCCAAGGGGGGTAAATCAGCCCAAGGTGCTCCTTTACACTATCGCCCCCAAATTAAAAAATATATATTGCATTTATTTATTTTTTTAACTCATCCCCTTAAAGTTTTCAAATTGCAAAATTTAAATTGAATTTGTTTAGAAAAGTTTTAACTATACACCGAAATTTGATATTTAGCATATTTATTCAAATTTGAAAAGGTTTTTTTTTAGTTTGAATCACGCTTCCTAAAAGAAATTAAAGCTCGTCACCAGTTGTTTTGTAGTTTTGTTATGTTTTTTCCTATAATTTTTGTCGTTCTTGTAGTGCTGTTGTAGTGTTGTTTAACTTGTTTCCGTCTAATGCCACTTTAATGTGTCGCCTTGCTGTCATATTGTTGTTTCGTTGTTGTCGTTTTTTTTATTTTCATGCCTTTTTCTCTTCACAACCATTCGCTGCCACAGCCGGTGTTTTTCATGTTTCATGTCGTTTCTCACGTGATGCTCAGCCATAGTGTTTTTCATGTTTCATGTCATTTCTCACGTGATGCTCGTTAACGGATTAAGCATGTGGTTAGAGATGGCAATTAAGGCTCTATTTGAAATGGAAAAATTTATTGTTTTAAATGAGAAAATTTTTTCATTTAGAAAATAAGATAATGGTTGATTTGTTAAAAAAAAATTTCTTTATGAAAATTAAAAATTATTTAGAATGAGAAGAATTGACGGTGAGAATTGTGTATTCTAAAAAAAATAATTTTTTTTTTAAAATATTGTATAAAATAAATTTAAAAATAAGATTTTTTTTAAATCAGAAAATGATAAAAAAAAAAAAAGTAAAAATAAACAGGTTTTTTTTTTTTTTTTTGTAAAAATTTTCTAATTTCTGAAATTCGACCACTCATCCTTCGCAAAGGGTAAAAGACAATCCATTCTTTTAAAGTAAAATAACCAAAATGCCATTGTCATCCCCTTGGCACTCCTCACTGAGGTATAACAACCCAACCCACCACGAGAAGAAAGAAGAAAGTAAGAAGATAAAACTTACAACAAAAGCATGTCGAAGCAGGGAGAGCTAGTCTGCGTCACCCGGCTCCTCCTCGACCGCGGCTACTCCATTAACGCTACCGTCAGACATCTCAGTTACTCCTTTCTTCTCTTCTTCTTCTGAGCTTTCATCATCCATTTTCGCCAATGCCAAGAAGCTTAACGAGAAAAAAAAAAAAAAAAAAAAAAAACGTTTTTTTTTGGCAGAGGACGAGAGCGAAACGAAGCATCTTGAAGCCCTAGAAGGAGCGGAGTCGCGACTCCGTCTTTTCCAGATCGATCTCCTCGACTACGGCTCCATCGTCGCCGCCGTCGCCGGCTGCTCCGGCGTCTTCCACCTGGCCTCCCCCTGCTCCGTCGATAAGGTCCACGACCCCGAGGTGGCTACCTTCCTCCCTCGCAGTATGATTTGCTCGGTTTCTTTTTTTTTTTTTTTTTTTTTTTTTTTTTTTTTTGTCCTTTTCTGTTTTCATGCAAATTCTCTGTGAATGAAAATGGTTCAATAGAAGGAGATGCTGGACCCAGCGATTAAAGGAACGATTAACGTTCTGACAGCGGCGAAGGAGGCCGGGGTTGGGCGCGTGGTGGTCACGTCCTCCATCTCCTCCATGTACCCGAGCCCTGGCTGGCCGGCCGACAGGGTCAGGGATGAGGATTCCTGGACCGACCTTGACTACTGCAAGCAGAAGGAAGTGAGTACTTCTCTTTGTTTAATAAGAATGTTTTGGCATTTGATTATTATTGTTGTGTTGTCTCGGCAGACACAAATGCAAATGCAAATGCAAATGCTAATTGGCTTGATATGTGTGGTGTTTTGATGGCCAATGTGTTGTTGTTATAATAGCTGTGGTATCCGATGTCGAAAACACTGGCGGAGAAGGCGGCCTGGGAGTTTGCTAAGGAGAAAGGGTTGGATGTGGTGGTGGTGAACCCGGGCACGGTGATGGGCCCTAACATTCCACCAAGGCTCAATGCCAGCATGGTCATGTTCTTAAGGCTTCTCCAGGGTAATGTTCTCTGCAAACTTGTCTTAATCCGATTGTTCTTTGATCAGTAATGTAGTTAAAGTTGGAAATGGATTAAGTCCGTAATCTACACATAAGATTTATAATGGTTCACTCTCGACGTGAGAGTTACGTCTACTGTCAGCTGCTGCTGTACTCTATTACCGTGAGAAGGATTACTAGCGAAGCACGCATCGCGTCCCACCTTTTAGACTCGCTTTGTGGCAGAGCGATAACTAGGCTTCACACACTCAAAACTGACCACATACACTGTTTATCTAAGCTTTGCTATGCTGACGAATATTTTCCTGCTTTTTGTTAGCATTAGTGTGAGTTTAAGCACTGTCAGGGACTTGTATGGATAGTATTTCAATTCCTGTTACGATTCAATCTTGATGTTCACCACCTTCTCTGTAACTTTACTGGGTAAAATGTGGAGAGATTCTGTTGAAAAGAACAAGTGATCAAGTGTGGTAACAGACTGTTGAGATCAATATGTTGATGTTTCTGCTTTTATGTTGATATCATGCTACTTCAAAATCGGTCAATATGAAGCCAAATTCAGCTTTGCAATTCATAATTTTGATATTGTAAATTTTTATCTCCTCCACGTAATGCATGCTGCAAACTTGTGTGAAATTTCTGGTCTTTCGTTCTGATTCTTGTACATTGACAGAACTATGTTCAACAATTAACATAGCAATTTTATGTCTCTTTCAGGTTGCGCTGAAACATACGAGAACTTTTTCATTGGGCCTGTACATTTCAAAGACGTGGCATTAGCACATATTTTGGTGTATGAGAACAAGTCAGCAACTGGAAGGCACTTGTGTGTTGAACCTCTATCACACTACGGTGATTTTGCGGCAAAGGTTGCTGAACTTTACCCTGAATATAAAATTCCCAGGTAACCAGTTTTAAAGGCCTGCAAAATGGATTTACAACAGGAACCATGCTTAGTAGATTGAATTTGTAAACAAAAAATATGTGAAGTTAAAACCAGTTGTGATTGGTTCCCCTATACTTTTTCCCATGAACAAATTTCACTCTTGATGGATCCCTGACAGGCAACAATTATCCTCTTGACAGAATTTAGTGGATCGTTAATGTGCATTCAGAGGCGAGTGCTTCAATTAGGATTAGCATTTTACGGATGCTGATGCTGACAGCAGAGTTTCATGGTTTCAGAAGACATTTAACCCAATATTGTTCATTCTCTTTGTAGTTTGCCCAAGGATACCCAACCTGGGCTGCTGAGGGCAAATGGAGCATCGAAGAAGCTGATAGACTTGGGATTGCAATTCATTCCAGTGGAGCAGATTATCAAGGATTCTGTCGAGAGTCTAAAGAGCAAGGGGTTTATTTCTTAAACAAGCGGCTCGTGTCCAGACCGATTGCGATTCTATTTGCGTTGTAAATATGGCAAGGTCATGTAATCTAAATAAGAGTACTCCATGAACTATGGCTATGCCAAAATAGCTCCCATTCTCGTTGTCAACGAGTAAATGGCAGCTTTTGAGGTTCAGAATTTACATTGTTAGGAAGAGTTGATTTTCTGTTTGTTGGCACATGTAATCCCGACTTTTCGGTTTTTTAGTTTATTATTCGGCTTCTGCAAGATCTGGTATGTTTTTTCAGAGTTTAAAAAATCTAGTGTTATAGTATTTCTCATTTATAGTGGTAGATACCACACCAATCTATTATTTATTACCTACATATAAAAATCAAATAACGTTGCCCTACCTTCTAACGGCTGTCACGTGATAGTCATATCAACATCACGTTATGATCCGATCAATATCATGTGATTTTTTTTTCTTTGTTTGTCTATTCAAATGCAACTACTACTTGTAAAAGAGGATTGGAGTCTGGAATCTTTATTTATCCTCTTTTATGTCAATTGATATTATCTATGTTTAAATGTTACGTTAGTTAAAAATAAGTTATGCACTAGATAAGGAGACAAACGACTAAAACCCCTTTTTAGATAGAATCTTCTAGGTGTGACGTTCTCTTCGTTTGATTAAAGTAGACACCCCACTTGATTTTTTACCGAGCCCTTCCAGGGCAAGTTAATTATCACAATGAAACCCTATAAGTTACAAAAATAATCATAATGAGAAATTTAAATTAAATCGTCATATTTAGAGGACAAAAGTTCAACAACAAATCTTTTTATAGATCAACACGTACACGCCTTCAGCTTCACATATATGCCCGCAAAATAGAACCATTTATTTTTCTTTTAATTTTTAAAATTTTTCTCTTGATAACTATTATAGAAAACATATAAAGGTACGTTTTAATAATCTTTTTTATTTTTTATAATTAAATTCATTTATTTTTACTTTTTTATTTTTATAGAATCGTATTTGCTCTTCGCTTTTTTCCACCTAAAGGTGGGGGTTTTTTTTTTTTTTTTTTTTGGGGTACTAAAGGTGGTTGTATATATGTACTATTGTTACGTGCGTACATATATATATATATATATATATATGCATATAACAAGATAGATAGCTTTCGTAGTTTTTTATTACATTTTTTTTTTCAAATCTTGTTTTCATACCCTTTCTTTTCGTTTGCAGTTTCATTTTTTCCCTAAATAAATTAGCCTGCAGATAATTGTCTGTTTAGTAATGCTAGTGAAACGTTAAAATTGAATATTTTATGTTGACATCCTCAAAATTTTAAGTTTTCTATTAACCGTTTAAAAAAAGTATATATCTATATTATTAATTCCTGCGATAAAAAAACTTCAAAAATATTTCACTTCCTATGAAAAAAACCTTCCAAAATATTAAAGTAAAAAGAAAAAAATATATATATATATATATATATATAATAGGGGTGTGCAAAAATATACTTGCATTACATAAAAGTAATATTACATTGGAAATTGTTATAGGTAATTTTACAAAAAAAGGTGTGTAAAGTAAAAAGAATTTATTAAAAATTAAGTGGGGTTATGTTTAAAAAGGAGTGTAAAGAGACAAAAATGATATGTCAACAGAACCACCTGTGAGGAAATTGTGAAAATATTTCATTTAGTGTCAATGTTTAAGATTTTTATTCCACCGTTTGACACTATAAGATAACAAAAATCTTTAAAATCCATTATAGATAAAATAACAATATATATTTTGAGGGAGATAAAATTATATTTTAACATAACCACAGGTGAAGAAATTGAAAAAATATCTCATTTAGTGCATATGTCTAAGATTTTTATTCTACTATTTGACACTATAAGATAACAAAAATTCTTAAAAATCATTATAAATAGATGAATATTTTAGAGATATGTTTTTTTAAAAGCATTCCTACATAACCCAATAATAGTCCAGAGAGGAACACATAGCTAACTTTGAATGTTAAACAATAAACGGGCCAAGTACATCCAATCCAAAAAAACTGAAAAGAAACGAAGGGAAACTCGACCGGGGAGGTTAAGGATAACCAGTTTAATTACTGGCATGGATTCTAAAGGAACTTCCAGATTGTTATTATCTCTGTTGTTATTTAGCAGCCTCATATTCCCAACCACTTTTTCTCGTTCTCTTTCTTCAACTCCTCCCAATCCAGTTTCCGACAAAGTCTCCGTCGAACTATACTACGAAACCCTCTGCCCTGATAGCGTCGATTTCATACTTAACCATCTGGTTAAGCTCTTCCACACCGGACTTATCTCCATAGTCGATCTCAAACTCCTCCCCTACGGCAACGCCAAGCTCCGATCCAATTCCACCATAATTTGTCAGGTAAATTCAATTTCAAATTCAAAATCAAAATCTGGGTGTTTATTTTATTGTGTGTAAATATCTGATATATACCCTTTTCACCACAGCCGTAATGGCTTTTTCTAGAAGGGCAATTTCCCAGTCTCTTGTTTTGTCTTGCCTCTTCTTGTTCTCGTCGTTTTGTCCCTCTCCGACTTGGGCTTCGGAGTCGCGGAAAGTGTCGTTGGAACTGTACTATGAATCCCTTTGTCCTTACAGCGCTAACTTCATAGTGAATTACCTGGTCAAGCTCTTTGAAGACGACCTTATCTCCATCGTCGATCTAAACCTCGTCCCTTGGGGTAACGCCAAGATCAGAGGCAACAATAATACTGTCCTTTGCCAGGTCCGGTTGTTTATTCCCCCCACACACTTTCCGCTCCATTTCTTGTCGTAGATCGTCATTTGGAAATTAACCCAAAATATGTCTGTGGAGTTATGGAGCAGATGGTTTGAATTGGGTGAGTAGCTGACTTGTTGTTTTTTATGTTTGCAGCATGGTCCATATGAGTGCCTGTTGAACACTGTGGAAGCCTGTGCAATCGATATCTGGCCGGAGCTCGTAAGATTTTTGTTGCTAACTGTTAGATAAAAGCATAATGCATATAACAACTTATATGAAATGCGAGTTAGCGTTATTTTTTTTTATTTTTTGGTAGATGTTTAAAAAATTATCACGACATTGAATATTAGAGTTGCGTTTACCGCCGTGTGAGTTGGTATCAAACAGATATGAATTCTGGCACTAGTAAGCACATATGGTCAAGAAAAAGCGATTTCACATTGTTCTGCTCAGGGCTACTCTTGGGTCTTCACTGAATAGAGTTGTTTTGATTGATTGAAGAAAGTGCTAACTTCTCATTTGAGGGTTTTTTTTTTTTTTTTTTTTTTCGTGCAGAGCAAGCATTTTCCTTTTATTTACTGCATTGAGAATTTGGTGTATAAGCGCAAGTACCTCCAGTGGGAAAGCTGTTTCGAGAAATTGAACTTGGATCCCCAACCTGTGACTGATTGCTATACCAGCGATTATGGAAAAAGGTTTGCTTCATTATATATTTCTCATTTTATTGTTGCTTGAGCATAACCATGCAAGTTAGTACAAAATTTACGAGTCTTTGGTGAAATCAGTGATTCTTGAACTGAAAAATTTGGTGGAGGTGCAATGAGCATTCTGCACTTTTGGTCTGAACTTTGAAAGTTTATTGTTTGTTCATCGGGACATTATCCTGAGCATGAACGTGCTCGGTTAGTTGTTTTCCCTAAAATCTGGCTGCCTCTACAGTGTAGAAAATTAAATGATATCTTTCTGCTAACAACTCATTTTGGTTTCATATTCCTGTTGCTATCTAGTAGTATAAGTTTAACCAAGGCCTTTTTTATTTTTCCCTGGAATGTATAAATTTGTTTATCATCTCTGCGCAGCTTGAATTGCAATATGCAGCTGAAACAGATGCCCTTCAACCTCCTCATAAATATGTGCCTTGGGTAGTCGTTGATGGACAACCACTTTACGAGGTTTGCCTCTTGTTTTCCTTTCTCATATTCCTAATTCCGTTTATCTTTGTCACCATGGCCATGACAATATTGGAGTTATATACGTAACATAATTGATTTTCCACTCCAACGGAAAAAAAAAAAAAAAAAAAAAAACGTAATTGATTTATTTTCGCTAATGTGATTCTCTAAATTACAATCTCATGAATTTCTAGTTCCCTATTGATTCATGTTCAAGCGATTCATTACTGGGACCTCAGTGAAATGAAAGTACTTGTGTTGCTGTAGGACTATGAAAACTTTCTGAGCTACATCTGCAAGGCTTATAAGGGCACTGCAGCGCAAACAGCTTGCAGTAAGTTATCCCCCGATACCATGAGAACAGAAAGAGCAAAGCCGAGCAGCCCCGTCTGCTACAAAGAGGAAGAGAAGGTGCCGACATCATGGGCAAGAGTAAGATCAGCCGCAATGTCATGGATCCGTCAGATGAATGAGGCGGCTTTTAATTAGATTTTCTGCAGTTGCATAGTAAGCTGTCTCGTGAGCATACTGGTGTATTATCTATGTAGCTTGTTTTTATTATCGTGATCTTTAGTTTAGACAATATACCAAATCTGTGATTACGGTTGGTCTGTTTTCTTTTCTGTAAACCACGTGCCCCCCCCCCCCCCCCCCCCCCCCCCCCCCCACCACCACCACCACACCAACTATTCAGACAATTTAAGGAATGATAAATAATGCTTATGCTAAAGATGAGTGTGTTGTGTTTGTGTTGAATGATGAAAATTTCGGCATGTTTGGAAACTCCGTCCCAGCTCCAACTCCAAGCAACATAGACATGCTTTGGACTTTGGAGGCACTCGAAGCGGAAATAAGATGAAATGCGAATGTAGATCTGAAACGAAATGCTTCTCCAATACAATATTGGTGAAATGGGTGAGAAACAGTGACGAAGCCAGTAATTTTGGTGAAGGGCAATTAACAACGACAAATTTAATCGAAATCACTAATAATTACATCGACATATTATGGCCGAGATGCTAAATTTTCTTTCGGTGTCAAAAAGATTTACATAGCCATCCACCAAGCTTGGTGGAACATTAGACGCTACAATTAGATTGATAGCTTATAAGCAACTTTGTCAACTTTTATGTTGAAATGATGATATGGTGAAATGAAGATCTGCAGCCTCTGGAATGCGATGCAGATGAATGAACATGAACATGAACATGACAGCTAATTTGGAATAGAAGTTCTGCAGCTGTCTCTGGAATCTGCTACTGTTATTATCCAAGTTAGCTTTGTTTAGCAAAGCATTATGCTGAATTTGGTTATGCTGGCTCATCTCAATTGATTCAGAGCCCAAAGGCCGAATAGTAGACTTGAACACCCTTCTTGGGCTGAACACGTGGGATGAAGAAGTTAAAACTGTAAGAATAAATAAATAAATAAATAAATAAATAATTGAAGTAAAAAGTAGGTTTTTTTTAGAGTAGTAAATAGCAGGTTTTTAAATTATAATATATTCATTAGAAGCAATTTACCTAATTAAATTTTTGTTTATTATTTTATTCATTTAAAATATTTTAAAACCTTATTATTTACTTCACTAATTTAGTAAATTTTTTTACCAAAGTTAAAAGAAGTAAATAGCATATCTACAAAATTGTTAAAGTAAATTCCATATCTATAGGTAAATAAAATTATTTATTTGGTAATTAATTTTATTCATTTCTAGTAAAAAAAAATTATTTACCTGTGGATATGTTACTTAAACAGTTTTGTAAATGCGTTATTTATTTCTTTGAGCTTCTATAAATATGATATTTAACATTTTCTCCTATTTTTCTTGTCTTTTCTCTCGAATCTTTCAATCCCCAAAATCCGGAATTCAAATTTCTTTCACACTAGAATTTCCGAAATTTTTTTTTTTTCCAATTTATACGAAAAAGGTTCAACCACATGAATTCCAACCTACAAACGAAATGGAGCAAAAGTCCCCTTATTAAGAGAACTTCTTCTTCTTATTCTTCCTTTTTTTTTTTTTTTTTTTTTTTTTCATTTATGGTGACTTTCTGAGGGGAACCAGACCCCTAGTACTGAAAAGCTAAATAAGCAAAAGACCACCCCCAGCACACAACACTCTTACGATAAAGTGACGTCTAACGAGATTAAAAAAGCATATCCAATTATGCAAATGTCCCAGTAAATGCTTTGCTTGGACAGAGCACACGAGGCACCCCAAAGTTAAATGATTCCCACCCAGAAAATAAAAAAAAAAATAAAAAAAAAAAAGCTGTAAATGATTAGCTCCTTCTTCCTCTTCTTCTTCCCAAAGTTAACGAACGGTCAATTCTTTCTTTCTTATCCCACAAAGTGATATCATGTATATGTGTATTTATATATATATATATATATATATAAAAGATCGTGTGGAGCCAAAAGGGATTTTATTTTACCACTCGGATTTTGCTTATATCGCACCTTTGTCCTCTAGTTAACTTAAAGGCACAGTAGCAGCAAAAGTAGGGCCCACCCCAAAATGCCTAACTAATTAGTCTAATACTGCGTCTGCTAGCTAGTTTCTTGTCGTAGTCACCTTCTACTTTTCTTTCTTTTTCTTTTTCTTTTTAGTGTTCTCTCTTATAAGTCTTCAATCGGGTTCCAATTTACAAGGATACATTGCACAACCAAGTTAGCCGAAGCTTATCAACACGGTTGATGGAGTTGATGGCGGTGGAAAATGATGGCTGGGTTTTTGGTGGTGGGTGTTCGATACTCTCTTAGAGAGAGAAAGAAAGGAGAGAGAGAGAGAGAATCATATTTATCATGCACCGTCTGTCGGGAGATCTACGCTTCAGATATACTGTCGGCTTCTCAAACTACAGTTTGTCAAACCATCTGGGACCCACTTTTTTCTTCACTCTCTGCTCCGGGTTCGCTTGGCGGGTGGGGGCCATTTATCACTCTAGTCTCTCTCTCTGTATTTTCGCTTTCTGAGTTCATCAAAATCTCACGTTGGATCTCTCTCTCTCTCTCTCTCTCTCTCTCAGTATTTTCGCTTTCTGAGTTCATCAAAATCTAACGTTGGACTTTTTTTTTTTTTTTTTTTTTTTTTTTTTTTTTTTTTTTTTTTCTGTTCCTCTATGGTTTGTGGCTTTTACCACTTTGCTTCACTGCAAAGGTCATCCGTTGGTCCGTCTCTTTCCTATATATAATTCCTACAATTAACAACCTTACTATCTGTGGAGGCTTTAAAAAAAATTATTAAAAAAATAAACTAGTGGAGCAAAGTCTGCCTTTGTGACAGGAGTTTATATATATACATAAATATATATATATATATATTTAAGCCTAGGGGTTAAAACAGTCTGAATATTATCCAAGGGTCAAATTTTTTTCACGACGTTTCCTTTATTGATGAGAGTAACTCAAGTAAAAAATGGCTTTGAATTTCATGTAGAATGATAATAGAACTTGAATTCCATTATAGCACCCACTTGCATAATTTCAAGTAATTAAAACTATGCATGTGAGATATTTCAAAAAAGAAAAGAGAGAAAAAAAAAAAGTAGGATTTCTCGTGGGGGGAAAAGAGAGAGAGTGTGTGTGTGAAAGAAGAAACGTAGGAGTGACAACTGACCAAAAAAAAAAAAAAAAAAAGACTGTACCGGTTGCCTATTGAAAAATATATATATATATATATAATTTAGTTGCAATCTAGAGATTTTTCATAATGATAAAAACTGTGTAACAAATAACAATAGAGATTTAATATTTAATTGATTGGTGGCTTAATAAAGACCGTACGTTCACAGATTAAAGTTGGGATAACACTGAACTCAGCGGTGATATTTGTTTTTTGGGGAAAAAAATTTTAAATTTTTTTCATGAGTACTTTATGTACCGACACACCGTTTTCATAATGCTCAAAATCTTAAAAATATGTACTCTTTTCCTCTGAATTAAGTTTCAAAAATTATGTGCGTGTGCTTCTGTTCGCTTTTTTTTTTTTTTTTAATCCAATTTTCATCAAAAAATTTAGAAGAAAATAAGTTGCTTTTAAAAAGGAAAAATAGTCCTCTTACTTGCGTCTAATTTATTAAAAATAAGATAACCTTTGTTTCGAATTGGGGAAAAAATTGGTGCAAAAAAAAAAAATTATTCCAATAGGGAGATCACTATGTGAGAAAACAATCACCATCCTCAGCTTATCATGTGTCTATTTTGATATATGTTTCGGATTACGAAATAAGGAAAGGGTTTTTTTATACATTTACATATGTGATTACTAGTGAGAATGTCACATCTTAAAATTCCTCAATCGAGATAATAACAATAACTCAATAATTGATTGCGGATATAACGTTCCTCTAATTTCACATCTAAAATAAATTTTTTATTATTTTTATCCTGTATAAATTTAATAGAAATGAATTTTTATTTTTTTAACTTAAGGACGAGGGATTCAAATTCTCTAGTTTTTTTTTAATGTAAACACGAAATTACCGTTAAGTTAGGTTGTAATCGTGAATTAAAAAATTTTAATACTGTAACAAATTCAGAAAAAGAGTGTGTGTGTGTGTGTGTGTGTGTATCACATTTTATAGTTTAAGAGACTTGGCAACACATGCGCAAATACAAAGGAAAAGTTAAAAGACCTGTCTTTTTTTGTGTTGTAAAAATTCAAATTATACTAGGATCCAGTTCCAAATCAGGTACTTGGATTAGCGGTTTAGCTTTAATCTTATTACTCAAATTCGGTCTTCCAAAATTCTTCCTTACTCATGATTAGTTTGTTTGTTAGTGAAGACTGATTGAATGAATCATTATTAACAATAGAAAAGTACTGCTTTATTTAAGTAAATCTTCATTAGCAAAGGTCATTATCAATTTATCGTGAACAAACATGATAAGAAACCTTGAGAAGGAAATAATAGAAGAGCTAAATAATTGAGTTGATGTCAAATCTCATTCCCACCAAATATAGAAATGGTTTCATGAAATATGTCATAATATAGAAAAATGATCAAGATAAAATACAAATACCATCGATGGATATTAAATTATGGAACCTACTTTTTCTTAGTGTGAGACATTAATATCAGTGATTCTATAAACAAAATATTAAACAAAAATAATATAAGATAAATAATATGTTGTCAATATCTTCTTTCGAAAATACGTTAACACACGCTACAAAACTAACAACCAAAACATCAACTTTGATGTTCATTTTGGCTTGTTACATCTGGATTATAATTAACAATTGATTTGGCATATAATACATGACAAAAAACTTTCGAATAAGTAAGTCATGTTTATCCTTTGATCTTGTACAAAGAATAAGGCTGATAAAAAAAAAAAAAAAAATAAGCTATAACTAATCTAATAACGTAAATCTTAATCGTAAAAGAGGCAGAGAGCAATTAAGTCAAGCGTGGCATTTAAAATTAATGCTATACACAACCATTGGACAAAAATAGAGAATATTAATTCCCTTTTTAATTTTAAGTAAAAAATCAAAAATAACTCTAATTGAGAGTCGTTTAATTATTCTGAACTTTTTTATTTTTATTTTTCTATGATCATCTTCATGGTTTTTTTTTTTTAAGTAATTAATGCTTACATGTTTTCATTCAAAGAAGGCCATCCTTTAGATAAATTTATTAAAAAAGATTAACCCTTTAAGGATGAATCACATCCTACTCTGAACCACAATAAGACAAAATACTTGGGCTCAGCTAGAGAAACAACACATTCGCTAATATATAGTTGGGTGAATTTTTGCCAGCTGGACCTTTCAGAAGAGACAAATTTACCTTATTGTGTGCTTTATTTATTTATTTATTTATTTTAATATACTGCATCATTCTGTCCAACAGTCCCAAGATTACAACCGTGTGTGTTACGGTGTCGTATTATTTGTAGGTTTATTTTTTTATATTTTTTTTATAGGGAATATTGCAGGTTTAAAAATGTTTGATATTATATATATAATAAATTAAATATTGTATAAGAATACTCTTATTTCACTGAAGCAGAGACGTCAAACAAAGACAATTAATCAGCTCTTCTAGCAATTAATTAATTAATTAAAAGCCGGTGCTTTTTTTTCTCAATTACTTTTTTTTTTTTTTTCAAAAAGAAAGAAAAAGTAAACGACTCTGTTGGCATGAGCGTAAAGTTCTTAACAGAATATTTTGGTAGCCCACAACATATTTAAAAAATAATTATTTGAAGTAATAATGAGTTGAAAGCTGATTGCACTAAAATAATTGTACCAAACGCCAATACTCTTCTAGAAGCTCCATAACGTCAGCAATTATTGGCCAAACAGCTCAGGTTAAATTGATACATTTTAGTTTTCTTTTTCTTTGCATATATCAGGTTTTGATTTCGTCCCCGGCACTATTTGGTTTTCCCTCTGTACTACTGATTATAAAATATACCAGGAGACAAATTCTGGAAGAAATTTGTAACTAAACAAAATTTTGAAAACCTAAATACAGGATAAGATATTTTATTTTTGCTAATATATAAATGCTTTAAAAAAAATCATTTTTACATTAAGTGCTCCTAAACCTTAACGTTATTCGCATGTTATCTTATGAAATTTAAAAACTTTACTTTATCTTATGAATTTTAAATTAGTGTCATTTACGGAATATTTTCACTAAAAAGTTCGGTGAAAAACAATTTCATTTCATTTTTTTTAACCTTCTTACAAAAGATAGTAAGTTGGACTAATTTAAAATTTAAAAAATAAATTGAGAGTTTTTAAATTGTACATTATAAGTGAAAATGACTCTAAAATTAAGGGTGTCAAAAGTTTAGATGATGTTAGGTTTTTAATATTGGCATTTATGGCAATTTAGGAAAAACCAAAAACTATTTAGGAATTTATGTGTAGGTTGTGTTATAAGCTGAAGCATATTATAACTTGAAGACTTTTGGGAATTTGACTTAAATTGGGAATGACGTGGCAAATTCAGTTTGATTGTGATTTAGAGAGATAATTAAATAATGGATAATACTGCAGAATTATAAAAAGGAAAATCTAGTTTAAATGGGATCTCCTAATCCTATTTAAATTAGGATTTCAAAAATCCAAGATTTATTCCTTAAATGACTGCGATTTCAAGGAAGATTATTATGCAGAGGATTTTGGAGATTGATGTTTAATATATTGAGAAAATACTTAGATAATGATAGTAAAATCTATTCCCTAAAATAAACAGATTTGAAATTCAAATTTTGGGATTGTTATAGAATATGTTTCAACATTATCTGTAACAAGTTCAAAATTTGAATGAGATCTGAATTTTAAAGTATGAATCCAAGATTTGATTTGAAATTACGTACAATATATTTATAATTCTCAAAATAATACTCATTATGTAGAGTACATAGTCATTCATATGGATCTTGAGGCTTTGAAGTTTTGGTGTTCTATCATTCTTTGGGAGAAGAATTTGAAGTTTTTGGGAGGAGATGTTATTTTATTTATTTACGCTTTCGTAATTTAATTAAATTTGATAAGTGATAAAAACGGATCTAACAATTGGTACCGGGGTGGGTTACTGACGTTTTCTTTTTAGGTTAGATATTGGATATTGATCCATTTTGCACGTATGTATTTCCTACGTGAAGGAGGCTCGGTTTCACACCCACCACTGTGGATGGAACAAATTATCCTTATTGGAAGGCTCAGGTGAAGGCATTCATTAAAGCTCTTGATGAAAAAGATTGGTGATCTATCCTGATTGGTTGGACACATCCCACCAAAACTGATGATGATGGGAATAATTTTTAACCTACCAAATTCTGGTAAATCTAGATTTGCACCTAAGTTGAAATTTGATTTGAAAAATAATTTTTCTCAAAAAATTTGGGTTAGAAAGTCTAATCTTAAGAGCTTTACTGTTCATCCCTATTTAAAGCCAATTATTTTTGAAAAACGCGTTCACTGTTCTAGAAAGTCAATTAGCAGGTATTTTCCTAAAGCTCGTGAGATAGCAAAATTTGTTTCTTCAAGCTCTTAGAAATTTGCATGATGAATCTTCTTGTTTTTTATTGCATATTAGGGTTTGCATTAGGCATTGGTATTTGATCTTTGATTTGATTTGTTTCTAATTCATAATTTAAAAATTTTAAATCTTGAATTTGGATAAATTATTTTTGTAGAATATTGATTATGAATTGGAACGAACCTTTTTGTGCACTATGTGAGATTGATGGTATTTTGAGTTAAGAGGATTTTTGCTTGATCTTGTTGTGGTTCTCAAAAAGAAAAAAATTTAATTAAAAAAAATGAAATTGAGGATAGATTTAAAAGAAAAATAAGGCCTTTGACAGAAAAAGCTACCTACCCTAATGTGCGAAGTAGTCCATGAGTAATCTGGGCCTATATATCACTAATATGTAGATGATGATCTACTGTGAGAAAATAGCTGCCTTCTGGATAGAGTGAAAGTTACCGACTGATGATCCATAAAAATTTGAAATACAAAGTATGGTGAAGGGGAATTTGCAATAAGGTTTTACAAAGGTCATACTGAAACAAAATGTACTAGATATTGAACTTTTCACACACACACACTTGGTTTTAATTCGTGATCAATTGAATTTGATTGCATGTGATTCTAGCTTAAGTTTTAAACTTTGCATCTTATGACGGTATAATATTTTGAATTAATATCAATTGCTCATGTTTTATTTTCTATTTCATGCATGTAGGGTTTTTTATTTTGTTTATAAAATAAAACATTAAAAAAAATGTGTGCTTGTGTGTCTTGAGCTTGGGTATTTATCTATGGTGTTGCAACATATTCTGCAACAGCCAGCTTCTTGCATTTTGGTTATTTAAAAGAAAAAAAAAAACAACTCATGTCGTTTTTGGATGTTGATCTGATTAAGAGATATGTGGGTTTTCAAAACATTTTTCGATTTTAAAAGTTTATGATTTTTCACTTTTTCTGTGATTCTCATCTCCCCAAAGAAAAGCCTAAGCCCTAAAAATCACAAAGATTTTTTGAATTTGTGGTTTGTTTGTGTTTGCATTCTTTTGCAGGTTCAAGCTTGATTTCTCAATTGCTCTCATCATGGCATTATATGGATGCTCCTCACACTTCATTCTTGGGAGTTGGATCAAGATTTGCATTTGGATTATTTCCTTTCACTTAATTGGTTGATGGTATTCAAGGGAAGCATGTGCTAATATTAGTTTGAGAAGTACAACTTTTTAAAGTGTTCTCTTTGGCATTTGTTGAGCAAAAAAGGAGGAGAATATTATTTTAAATGGAGTAGTATTGAGGTAATGTTTTAGAGGGAGTAGTCTAGTTTTTGGTTTTTGAGTTTATTTCTTATTTTTGGTTTTATGTTTGTTTTGGACCAAATATGCCAAATGGGGATATTGTTAGGTTTTTAATATTGGTATATATGGCAATTTAGGAAAAACTAAAAACTGTTTAGGAATTTAAGTGCAGGTTGTGTTGCATAATGTTACAACAACTATGTTATAGGTTGAAGCAGATCGTGACTTGAAGATTTTTCAGAATTTGACTCGAATTGTGAATAATGTGGTGAATTCAGTTTGATTACGATTATGAGAGATAATTAAGGAATAGATAATGCTGCAGAATTATAAAAAGGAAAATCTAGTTTATATGTGATCTCCTAATCATATTTAAATTAGGATTTCAAAAATCCAAGATTTATTCTTTAAATGGCTGCGATTTCAAGAGAGATTATTATGCAAAGGATTTTACAGATTGATGTTTAATATATTGAGAAAATACTTAGAGAATAATGGAAAAATCTGTTTCCTAAAATAAACATATTTAAAATTCAAATTTTGGGATTGTTACAGAATATATTTTAACATTATTATAACAAGTTAAAATTTGAATGAAATCTGAATTTTGAAGTATGAATCCGAGATTTGATTTGGATTTACGTGCAATATATTTATAAGTCTCAAAATAATACTCATTAGAATCCAAGATTTGATTTGAAATTACATGCAACATATTTATAACTTGTTATGTAGAGCACATAGTTATTTGAGTGGATATTGAGGCTTTGAAGTTTTGGTGTTTTATCATTCTTTGAAAGAAGAATTTGGAATCATTAGGAGGAGACGTTATTTATTTATTTATACTTTTGGTAATTTAATTAAATTAGTAATTTAATTAAATCCAGTAAATGATAAAAACGAATCTAACAGATGAGGACAATCTTAATTTTCTTTTTATCTTATTACACTGGGATCTGAATTAATATATACAAATTCTATTGGTTTAGTTTGTTGGCCCTCAAATGTCTAGCACAAAATTGTCTTCTGGAAGACATTTCACGGGAATGTAGAGAATATTTTACATATTCTTTAATTTTGAGTTCATTGTCACTTATTGATTAGTACGATGAAGTTAATGATGTGTGATTTTTTTAATAATTAAATGATGTTTGAATTTAATTACTTATGAAACATATATACAAATAGGACTCTATTAGTAAGTGTCGAATATGTCACTTTTCTTTAATTGTATATCCAAATTTTTAACCCCACAAATTCTTAATAATATTCATCTAAAAGTTCACTTGTGAAGTTATTTAAACGACATAAGCCTCAAAGTGTGATGTGAACAGGCCAGCTAAAATAGCCCACATATGCGAACATATAACATAAGCTGAATTATATTCTTAATCATCCCATGACTATTAATTTAGTTCATTATCAATTATTATATAGTTAATTATTCCTACAATTCTTGTGTACCTGAATTAGTATATACAAATTAATTAAGTAGTTCAACAGTTAATTAGTTCAATGAAATCTTAAAAAATGTCGTGTTTAGAATATATTAAATGTTATTACCCCTAATATCCAGTGCTGCTTACGAAGGACCTCGATTATTTTAATATAAATAATTCTTACTAATTAAATCAAGAGAATTGAACCCAAGGTTGCTTTTTTTTATCATAATTTTAGTTGAAAATAGATAGAATGATAGGGGAAATAGTTTTATTAAATCTATTCTGTTAGAATCTCTGCTAAAAATATATGAAAAAAGAATCACATAATTGCACTTAATTCACTCTTTTTTTTTCCTCGTTTGTCTTAAACTGAAATTTTGATTAAAAAAATAAATAAGGTTAAATTTAAAATTTAAAAAATAAAGTGAGAGTTTTTAATATTTAAAAGATAAAGTAAAAATCAACCTAAAGTTTATAGTACTTGGATAAGAACAATCCAAATAAAAATAAAGTAATCTCCCAATAAAACATCGAACACTTGTCCGGCAGCTCTTCCTTTTATGAAGTCATGCCCTCTATGGCGGAGGTCCAGTAATCCCTTTGAAATCTAACACATCATAAATGGTACCAGACAATCTATCAACTGAAAGAAAGGATATACATATATATATATAACATATGTTTCTCTAAGAGCACAGCCCTGTGACTGCTTTCCCACAAGTTGCAAAAAGGGTAAAAACTCAAAGACGTTAAAAAAAAAAAGAGAGGTAAACATCACTTTTACTGTAAATCATTAAAATAAATACCTAGTTTAAAAATAATTAGGAGTAAATAGTAAACATTTATTTCTAGTAAACATATTATTTTCCTAATAAATCTATTATTTATTGTTATTTATTTTAAATATTTTAAATCATTATTGTACAATTGTTATATATATTTACTACAATTTCGGAAAAAAAAAATAAAAGAATTTTGATCACTGAATGTGGGAGGTTTAATTTCATTGTCGGACCTTAAAAACTGCATCATTAATACGATTTAATTTTTAAGTTATCAGATTTGTATTAGAAGCCACATATTATATAAATTTTTTTATATGATTTTAATCAAATTCCGTAAGGAAAACATAAAAACGTAAATTACCGATACGAGGGCTTACTATATAAAGACCCCATTGAATGAAGCAAAGCGAGTGTAAGAAGTACATAGTATGGGAGCAAAGAAGCAGGGGCTAGTTGCTCCAAGTAGGACCCTTTTGAAAATTGGTCTATCAAAGTTTGAACCATCTCGCGGATCTTACATGTTGTACGTACAAAACCAAATAATTGCAATTTGTATATATATATATGCATATGTGTGTGTAAAAAAGCAATATGGTGAATATATATTAAGGCATTACTCCACGTGTTACCGTAGTATATCCGTATACACCTGAGCCTCTTAAACAAGGGCATGTGGGTGCCTTTCTTTGAAACCCAATTGAGAGAACTACATATATCTATATATATGTATTGTGTATGAATGTGTATATATATATATATATGATATGTATGGATAATTAATATTCCATGTGAAAAAAAGAAGCCAAAACAGTGCCTAACTGAGTGGTGATGGACAAGACTATTCAGTCAGGAGCTTGTAATGAGAAACCCCACAGACCAAGACCAAGGCCAAGGCCAAGCCAAAGATTTGTACATATAGGCCAACCCCTCCCATATGCTCTCTCTCTCTCTCTATCTCTTAAATGAAGTATCACTTGGGCCTGAGGAAGTGATGCATATATATATATATATATATATATATATGAATATTGCCAAAGTATGTAACGACAAAAGAATCAATATAAGATATGCGATGATCAGTAGCTGCTAGGGCTTTCTCTTTCTTTGCAAATCAGATTTAATCTTGTGACTTTACTCCTTTTGCACTTAATTGTGATCTCAGAATTCTCTGACCCACGTAGGTACTGAACCATATGTACACATGTGAGATTTAAAAATTAAAAAATATAAAAAAAACGACACACAAATTGTATACTATTATTTTCTCCAATTAATTAGTCGTCGAGTTGATTGGTCTCCGCTACATGCAAGGTTAGCAGATATCTCCAATCCCTCGTTGGAAGAAACCCCATAAAATACATGTTTTGTAAGAGTATAAAAACCATCTTGATATTAACCACAAAAAAAAAAAAAAAAGAATAAAACTTATAGAATCTTATGTAATGGATAAAATAATATTACCAATAAGGATTTTTTTTTAATACTATGCCATATATTCCTTCTTCTTCTTTTTTTTTTTTTTTTTGATAAATTACTCATTCAATCCCTAAATTTTTAATTTTAAACAACTTTAATTCATGTTTTTTTTTAAGTTTATGCAATTTTAATTCATATTCTTTTATTGTAGCCATGAACTATTAACATGTTGCTATAGTAATTCTTTCTGTTAATTTTTTTACGGAATCTATTAGTAATTTGATCAAAAAGTGATACTAACTAACAGATTCCATCAAAAATTTAATGAAAATGATTATTATAGTAATGTTTTTAATAATTTATGATTATTTCAGTTATGAAAAAAAGAACATGATTTAAAGTTGTACAAACTTAAAGTTCATAGTTTGTCTTTTTTTTTTTTTTTAATGATATTGTAAATGGAGTTATACGTTAAACAGAATAGAAGGAGATGGTTAGATCTTGAATGGTTTAGAAAATCTAACGGTTTATAATTGATTTCTGTTTGTTAACTTAAAATAAATCGTATCAGAAAGAAAAGGAAGATCATAAAAAGTGAGAAATAAAGTGTAGCACTGATTGAGATTGCGATTCTATAAAAAGTCAAGAAAGTGAAAGAATCTGTAAAAATGTGTATTGGAGATCAAACATTATTGTTTTAAAAAAGGGGGGGAAATAAAAAATTTTGAAAAAAAAAATGAAGGAGAATCAAACAAGAAAACGATCCGATAGAAATTATTTAAGCACATCTTGAATAGGGACAAATTAATAAATGTGGTAAATGATTTCTATTGGCTTCGGGTATAATTAATTAATTTGAAATTCAGGAAACGGGTTTTGTTTGCAAGTGAACGGTGGGTCTATGTATTGCCATATTTTATAACAAAACAGAATACTATATGCTATACGATATGATTATTTATACAATAGAATGGAAGGAAGGGTTGGCTACTTGTCGTTTTCACACTGAGGTGGTGGTTACTCGGAATAAAATAAGTGCGGCAATCACAGGGATTATTATTATTATTATTATTATTATGTTATCAATTCATGATGATTGTAGCAAATGTATTTCTATATAGTTGTTGTTATAAAAAAAAAAAAAAAAGAAAAAAGAAAGAAATGTTTTTATGTGGATCAAGGAGAGAGAAATAGAAAGGACCTCACTAAAATTTCAAACAATAAGTAAAAATTATTATATCTAAACAATCGATCTAGTTAAAATTAAAAAGAAATAAAGAAAATAAAAAAAAAACCGAGACATATTCATTCTACGGTTAAAATCAAAGCCTTATCTCCATTAAAAACAAAAACAAAAACATAAACAAAAACAAAAACAAAAACAAAAGCCATATGGAGAGAGTTCACTTAGGAACCAAAATACCAAAAAGAAATAACACAGAGAAAACAAAAACCTAGATTAATCAAATATTACGAACAAGCACCAGAATTAACTGAAAATTTGTTCTAAAAAAATGTTTGAACCCCAAGGCGCACGTGGCCAATTGCACAACGGATTAGCCACAGCCAGATTATTAATTTGTCTTCGTTTTTTTTTTTTTTTTTCCCTACTGGGAAGATCTAGCTTGATCATGATGTGGCTTAATTAACCGAAACTGCGGTTGTTTCCTGTTGCCCTATTTACCACTTAACAATATATATATATATATATATATATATATATAAGGAGCTTTTGTCATCGACATTAACTCTTGATGACCCAGTTGGTGACACAAATAAACTAAACAACTAACGGTTTCATGGGAGATACATGTATACATATCCATATATACATATATATATATAGATATAAATAAGAGCCATGAGAAAAGGGGAAGCCTAAAGAAATATAAATAAAATCAAGGACCCAATTATAAGTGTATTTGTTCAAGTAGAATTGTCAAAGTGTACATTTTGATCCAAGATGACTTTGTGGCCACAGAGTTTATCCTGCCGGGTCGAGACAACAAATATAAAACGTACGCGCAAATGAACAGCAATGATGTGCTAGTTTTTACGTTGGAGTAAAAAAAAAAAAAAATTTCAAGTCAGCTCCTCGTTGATTTGAGGAAGAAGCTATAGCCTAGCAGAAGAAGAAGAAGAAAGAAATAAGGGTTTGAAACTGAGTTTGGATTCGTGTTCTTGGCCAGGTAATAATTTAGAAACGAATAAAACGAGAAATATCGAGTAAAATGCTAGTGATCTAGAGAGAGAGAGAGAGAAAGAGAGAGAGGGGAAGAGAGGAGAGCAGGAAATGGAAATGGAAATGGAAATTTCTAAAAATTTTTTTTCGCGAGCGGATCGAATCGCCTAAATATACACAATCTCATAAATAATCACAATTAAAACAGATATATAAAAGGAAACCAAAAAAGAAGAAGAAGAAAAAAGGAGATGATATCAAAGAAAAATCAGTAAAAATTTAACCTATACTGCAGTCGTCGTCGTCGGACCACCACCGCCGCCGCCGCCACTATCATCTCCTCCACCGCCACTCCCACTGCCCTCACCGACAGAAGCACCACCACCACCACCCTCTCCCGCCGTCGCTGTCGCCGACGCCGCCGCCGGAGCAGCAGTACTAGTACTTGTGGTAGTAGAAGAAGTAGGGCGCTTCCGCTTCTTCTTCTCGTAGGGAATCCCTCGGGCCTTGGCCTGGCCCTCCCTGACCTCCCGTAGATAAATCCTGACGGCCCTTGCTCCGAACGGGTTGGACTCGGGGCGGCCGCCGTTCTCCTCGTAGGCCGCCCTGAGACGGCCGATGAGGGCGTCGAGGCTGCCCCAAGCCTGCTTGAGCGGGCAGGCGCACGGCGCCGGAGGGTTCGGGTGGCCGAAGTAGGGGCAGCCGGCGACGTGGACCTTTGTCTTACCGAACTGGTCAAGGTACTTTAGGAACTCTATCACGTGGGCCCCGCTGCACCTCACCAGCGTCAGCGGCGGCTTGTGGTTCTTCAGGTACTGCAGGAACGTGTTCCAGTCCCTCCTCTTCTGCGACTCATATCTGCTCGGCGGCTGCTGCTGGGCCGTCGTCGATGGCCCTCCCTCAGACGACGTCGCCGGCTGCGCCAACCCCCCCGCTCCCGACGACTGTCCTTGCTGATGATCTCCCGATCGGCTACTCGGGTCCGACGGCCCACCGGCTCCCGATCCTCCTCCCCCTCCGGAAGCTGAATCCATTCGGAGGAGTAATTACTACAAAAACACTAAAGGTGATCCTTTTGTTGTTTGACCTATTTTTAACTACTTGTTCTTGTTGTCGTGCTTGTGATGTGTTTTCTAACTTGGAAATCGGAATCTTTTCTTCTTCTTCTTCTCCTTCTTCTTCTTCTTCTATATTTCCGATGATCGGGTGCGACGAGGACGTGTTTAATTGGGTGTGTTTCTTAGATAGCTGCTCAGGAGACTGCTATATTGCTAAACAACTGTAGCAAGATGAATTGCCTAATTCGTGTTTTTTTTTTTTTTTTTTTTGGTTTTGGGTTTTGGTTTTGGTTTTGTTTTTGTTTTTGTGGGAGGGAGGGTTTTACGGAGAAAGAAATGAGGAGAAGTGAGAGAGAGAGAGAGAGAGAGAGAGAGAGAGAAGAAGATCGCTGATCAATGATGGGACGTAAAAAGTATGGATGAATGAACACGAATGAGAAAGCAAAGTTAGAGAGAGAGAGAGAGAGAGAGAGAGTGAGGGAGTGAAAAGAAAAGGAAAAAAAAAAATATTTGGGGGGGCGGGGGAGAGGGGGGGGGGGGTTGGGAAGAGTTTATTGCTGCCAAGGGGGGAGAATAATAATGGTAGGAAAAACCTGTGTTTTGAATTATCAAAAATAAAAAAATAAAAAAATAAAAAAACATTGTTTGCGTGTTATGTTTTGAGAGAGAGAGAGAGAGAGAGAGAGAGGGGGGATTCAAAAATTCACGTGGTGGCCCCCATTGGACGTGATATGTAAACTATTCACTTCACCGCGGCCCCTCCACTCTCAGTCTACAAATAACCCTACATTTCCAAGTTTCCGAACGCAACCTTGCAGCGTTTTTATTTTATTTTATTTTTTTATTTTTTTATTATCTAATTTGGGGCAAAAAAATAATTACTGCGGTAAATAATGATGTACGTCATCACATGTTGTATCAAAATCAACTAAAATATGTTATATATACATGTGTACAAATCTTAACTACATGTAGACATGATAATTAGACGTGTATATGTAAAGACATATTGAGAGTAAAACTATTGATTGGCAACTAATTTTATATACAAGAACTTAAAACAATTGGCCTAATTTTGTGATCATCAATTATCTTTTTCAGGAGCCCCAAGAAAGGATTAATATAGTACTACACATCATAAACTAGTTCTTTCTAGCATATATTATCATTTTTCAAATAAGAATAAGGAGATAAAAAGAAAGATTTTTTAAGTTATAAATATACGTTTAATCAGTAACAGTGACTTGATGATAAAAAAATTATTTTTAATGATTTTGCTTATATCAGTTTTTAATTACGTATAACCTGCTGTTGAAATTTCAGAATTATTAATTATCGAATATCTAAAATCAAAGATTCTTATCAACTCGTTTATGATCTTAATATATTTCTTTAATGACGTTGGAGTATTTTGAAAACACTATCGATATATATATATATATATATATTTTTTTTTTCCCTGAAGAGAAAAACATATATAGAGTACGTGTATTTATATTTTGAATGTAATATGGATGTGGGAAAGGGCCATACATGATTGCGTGTTAGTCACATCCAAGAATGGGTGCGTGGGATTATCGCTGGTCGTGGAGTGGATGGCAATAAATGAGGTCTGAGTGAGGTCAAATATCTTAAGGCCACTTTAGAGCATATATATTTATACACGGAAGGCGTGAGGACTATCTATGGTTTGCCCGTTTTTTGTGATTTTGTCTAATTTAGTCCTTCGTTTTAGGAGATTTAACACGGTGATTGTTAAGTTTTAATTTCCCATGCAGCAACTTTCTTCGAAAACAACCACTGAGGACGGTGATTTGATGATAAGAAAGACTTATTTAGAATTTTTTTTAATTGTCTTTTAAATAAAATTGTGACGCACAGAATATAGTCTTTGATAAGAAAAATCATATGATATATTCTCTCAAAACCCGAGATCTACTAACTGTAAAAATCTAGGATTAGGTTCCTTGTCGTCTATCAGTGCAACCAATAAACTCACCCAATGATTACTGGAATGAGGATATGAGGATATTATCGATCTCTTTTTCTTAAATTTAAAAAAAAAAAAACTTTCTTTGAAAACAAGACAAAATTAATCTATATTTTAATTTCATATCTAGATTACATATGAAATACGAGTAATGTTAGAAAACATCAACTTTAGTATTAATTTTTAAATATCAACTTACGTTTTGATGAGTTAATCTTTTTATTAATTAAAGTAATCATGATAATATTTTCAATATTTACCATTAAAATGATGAGAATTCACGTCTCTAATATTTTTCGTGAAAGATCTATATTTTGTCTGGGGCTAATTTGGTCAAATTTGCAGAGAGTACTTGTCTAAACTAATTGTTGTAACTTACAGGCATTGCCCGTGATCAATAATAGAAGCATCAATTCCTTAACGAAGGAAAAACCTGACTCTAGTAAATAACCACGACTTGCCTTTTGAATAAAAGAAACAGAAAGTTTATAAATATATATATATATATACATATATATATATATATAATGGATAACAGGTGTGTGTTGCTTGGGATTCCAAATAGTCACGGAAATTTCTAGCAGAGGACTTGGGAAAAAAATATATCAATAAGATTCTGTTTTGAATCTTTAATCTACATCAGAAATTGTTAGATCAAAATATATTTTTTATAGATGATTTTGATTAAATAATAAAAAAATTTAAATCACAACGTCATTTGAAAAGGTAACTAATTTTTTTATTTTTTATTTTTTAAATCTTCCCTTCAAATTTTACAATTAATTAAAGAGTTGAAATGATTGGTATATTATGAGATTTAGTCTTTTCAGTGAATAAGTTTAATTCAAACTCAACTCAAAATTTTTTTATCTTTTTCTGAAAAATCAACAAAATTTATAATTACTTTTTAAAAATCAACTCAACTCAAACTTAAAAATTTCATCTCATCTTATCTTAAACTCAACTTAAATATCAAACAGATATTTAGAAATATAATACGTGTTGATATCATATCAACTCTGACTTAAACCGCGTTAAAATATTAATTCATAAAAGTTTGAACCAATAGTCATTATATCACTTTCTTTTTTTTTTTTTTTTTTTTTTTTTTTTTTTCGCTTTTGTGGTGGTGGTAGTGGGTAATGCGATATATGAGTAATGATGCGCAGCTCTACAGAACTGTATCCGTTTGTTGCTCTTATTCAACAATACTTTCAAATGGGTTTTTTAAAGTTTTTTTGGTGAATGGGTTTTTTAAGTTATAAGACACTTAATGCCACGTTTGCGCTAAGTTGTAATCTTATAGAATCCATTATTATACATATGCAAAATAGCCAGGGGGCCATTTTTTTTTCCTAAAAAGATAAATAAATATAAAGATAAATAATTTTAAAGAGACAAATCATCCCCATATAATATATATATAAATAGAACCATTACAAAGTTAATTGTTAATATACTCAACTCATTCATCTCGAACCCATAATCCTATTTATACTAAAAGAGCAAGTTTTGCTTGAACTAATTCACGTTGAGGTCGTCCAAAATGTTTTCCTTGGGCTGTTGTTTTTTTAAAACTCTTGCTTTGTTGTTGGTTTTTGTTTCTTCTTTTATAAGATTATTAGTGTCTAATTGATAGAAAACCACTCCCTTTGTCAAGACGACGTGGGTTTGAATCCAACCGACAACATTTTTTGCCCATGTATCTTTTTATCTTTTTTTTTATTTTATTTTTTATATATTTTTAGTTTCTTATTATTTTTCACCTTTTATTTTCTCTAAAACAATATTTAAAAAAAAATTCCACTTTCTCTCTCTCTCTCAAACTCTCCCTCCTATATATATATATATATATATATATATTACCTTCTCCTTGAAATCACATATATGTTTTGATTACAATCTTCTAATTCTTTATTTAACTTGTGTTTCTTTTTTTTTTTTTTTTTTTTTTTTTTTTTTTCCTTTTTAACCTTTCTCACTTCTTCTTTTTTTCTTTTAACATTTTTTTATAATCAAACTTTTTCATTTTTTGCATTTTTTCCCTAAAATCATATTTTTCCAAATTCCTAATAATATCATATTATATTTTTATATATGTGCTAAATACTTTTCTGTTTCAATTTGTCAATTTGAAAATTGTTGTTTCAACTATGTTCTTACGTAAATATTTTAACTGTAATCTTCCAATATATTATTTTGTCAAAGTGATTATTATGAAAACATTTAGTTAACTATCTCAATGCAAATATTTTCTATACTTTTTTTGTGACGTAAGTTTTAACAATTAGAGAGCATTAATAATGAAAAAAAATTAAATAATAAATTAGTTTTTTAAAGTAAATAATAAATTATTTAAATTTTAGTTGTTTAATCTTATGTATTCAGTTTTTTTCTTGCACATAAATATTTAAAAAAATCATTCAGGTAACTACTTTTTTATTTTTTAATTAAAAAAAAAAAAAAGGAAACATGCTAGGCTTAAAATGGTTTAAATGATTGTAACTATTCACTTAAATGTTATAATGTAACATATTATGTATTATTATTGCAACTTCTCATTAAAAATGATATCTAATTTTATGAAATATTTTAATCATTCAAAATCTATTAATCTTTCGATTGCAACTATTTAAAGTAACTCTTGAACAATTTAACAACATTTTAGAATGTGTTTATATGTTGTTCAGTTGTCAATCATATAAAATAATTGTGGAAAAATCAAAATTTTCCTTGTGAAATTCTTATGTTTGTAAGTAACAAAACTTCTTCGCACAATTCATCTCTCAAGTGATCGGTATGTATTAATCTCTCTATCTAAATATATAAACATTAGTTTTTCTATCTAAAGCACAAATACACCAACACAAATATCTTTGTTTAATATATTTCTCTCACATACACAAGCACATAGAAGACCTTAAAACATATGTATGTGTGTGTGTAGAGAAAATTAGATGGAGAAATTAATATTTTTGTATTAAAAATGTGATGGTTGTTGTTTTGCTCTCCTATAAGATTATGAGATTCTTAGAATTGCTTTTTTTTTTTTTTTTATAACTCTTTACAAATTATAGTAGTTTTTAATTATTTACTTTTTAAGATGTATGTCCCCTTAATTTTTGTGACTTTTTTATTGTTAATTTTTCTAGAATTTTTTTTTGGGATTTTTATATTAGATATGTTGATTGATATATATATCGAAATTAATATACTTTAATGTTGTTATTTATCAAGTTATCATTATTTTTTAATCTTATATGAGTTAGAAATAAATATTTTCTTACTTTGCTACCACGAAAATTGTCTTAATTTAGCATAAATGGCCGTCTCTTTCTCTCTCTCTCGACACTATTAGATCAAATACTTTTTTATCTCTCTCTCTCTTTCTCTCCACACTAGTAGATCAAATACTTTTTTAAGAAATCAAAAATTATTAAAAAAAAAAACTACTCTTTTAAACTTTTCGATCCTTATATATATATATACTCAACTAAAGACATTTGAGAGTTTTTAACGACCTATATTAATTATGAAATCTACATTATTAATTATTATAATATATATATAAAACACGTGCACGACACGTATACAAGTTAGTATACAAATTAGTAATATAGAAAAAAACTAAGAGTCTTATCACCGCACCAGAACTATATATATTTGCTAAAAAATTATATCTTTTATTGGTGATTTTTATGGTAGGAACCCTTACCATTGTTTACTAATGTTATAGATAAAAACTATAATTTCAGTCATTTTCTATGAGTGGCAGTATTTTTGGTATCGTGGTGCTACAAAATATTTGTATCATTGAAGTTAAAAACAACTCTAAAGCAAAAATTCCTTTTTTTTTTTTTTTTTTTTTTAATTTTTATTTAACAGCTGGTGCAATATTTCCATGGTGTGTGTGTGTGTGTGTCCTTTATGAATTGATTTTCCATGATACTCAGGGTTATATATAAGATCTTGCCTATAAGTTATGGACCTATTGGGTACACATAAGAAACCCCATAGTACTAGGTAGAAGCTGTCTAAAGCATACTAAATAAGGGAAGTACTTCCATATAATATTTCTCCCAATAATGTATGTATATGCCCTAGTGATTGACAGATATGACCTATTGAAATGACCCCAGACGAAAAAGATTTTTCATCTCAAGGATCTATCAGTATTTTCTGATCTCCTTTATGTTGCCCTTCCAATTATGGGCAATCCCCACCGACCTTGCCTTCCTCTAACAACCTTACCCACACGTTTCTTCTAATTAATGACTCATACACATACATATGTAGTTTGTATTAATCGTCTCAATATATATAGACTAATATCCGACGTCCTTATGAAACAGAACTTTTATTTTTTATTTTTTTGATATTTTAAGAGTCAATTAATTTTAATGTAAAGACTGTAATTAATAGAAAATAATATATAAATTGATTACTTATAACAAATTTTTATAAATAAAAAATTACAATATTCGAACGTATTTATTTATTGGATACAAGATCTTTCCATTAGTTTCTCGTCGTACTACACTACAAGAGAATTAATATTTAAAAGAAAAATAGTAAATTACCCAATACCATTGGGTGTGTGAGACAAGCCATAAATATCGAATAGTTTCAAACAAAGGCATTTTAGCCTATCCTTCAAATTTGTCATCATTTGCCTTTTAAATTTCTAATTTTTTACAATTCACCTTCTAAACTTTCTAAATTATTTAATTTGCCCCAATTTGTTCTTTGAATTAATTATCTGAATTTGGAAGATTTACATAAGAGTTTGTAGTAGATTTGATAATTAATTTGTTGTTAAGAAAAGGATTCTCCGGTTTCACATAAGATATACGTGGGCTTTCTGTTAATAATTAATAATTTAACGGGAAGTTAAACTAAATAGGATACATTGCTATAATTTAAAAAACTCAAGAAAGTACTTAAAATTAGAAATTTATGAATAAGTTGTCAAAGGTGACAATTTAGAAATGATGCTAAATACCCTACAAACAAACAACTCTTACGAAATGGTCAACATATAGTATGTGTTTTTACTGATAAAAAAACATATATATATATGTATATAGCATGTGTTTTCTTATTCTTTCTTTTAAAAAACATTTTTTCTTGGTTGAAAGGATAGGTTTCTTATTTCTTCGCGAGTAAATTTACATAAATGACTTGTGTATTATCTTTTTTTTTTTTAATTTGAGATCGAGAATTCGAACTTTATATATTTTAAAATGAAATCAATTATAAAATTAACAAATTATAAATTAAGTTATATTTACAACTTAGCATATATATATATATATTTTATGAAATCGTGAAACTATGTCTTTTTGAACTTAAAAATTCGTGTATTATATATATCCATTTCTTTTTTTCGAATGTTATGTATTATTTGTTACTTATATGTTGCATATCTATCTAATATTACATGCTACTAACTAGTACTATAAGTTATATATATAGCATAATTTTTTTTTTGAAAAAACAAATTTTTATAGCAAATTTTTTTTTTACAACTATATATAGCATACTTTTACATCACACTGATTTGTGCATGCGATACCTCTACCTTTTTTTTTTTTTTTTTGGTTGGGGGACTTGATCTCTTACCTGCATTACAATATTGTTTATACCCACCGAGATACATTAGTTTTTTTTTTTTTTTTTCATTTTATCTCTCTTTTTTTTTTTAATTTTCTCCTCAATTAAAAAGATTTAAAAAAAAAATGTGTTTCTGTGTTATGTTCTTCTATATCATCTAATTTCTTCGCTGTTTGTTCGATCAGTCAATGGCCCTAAAGACTAGATGGACAAAATATATGTTAATGCTTTTTGATTTTGTTTTTTTTGTTCTTTTTTTTTTTTTTTCCCAAGGCAAAAAGTGAATGGGGGCTTCTTTGGGTTTATGCCCTTTTCCCCTTAAGTATGGGGCTTTGGAATTTTTACAAAACTCTTCTCTTTCTCCCTTGTGAAAAGAAACTACCTTAAAAGGCTTCGGTTTTCTCCTCTATTATTAATTGTGTATCTCAAGTCCGCATTGTATTGACAGGCATGTCATACAAGCATATTGACAACATTATTTATTGAATAATTCTCATTAAGTTGTTGTCTTTAACTATTAGGGTCGTGTAAGAATTTGCATGACCAAAAATTAAATTTCACTCGAGTTTGAGACTAAAATTAAAAAAAAAAAAAAAAAGTGCTTGATCACACATAAATGGAAGTACGTCTGAGTTAATTAAGTACTTTTGAAATGTGTATGATGTATACACAAACCGTTTAGTTTGCTAATAAGTGTTTTTTGTATTCATCATTAATTAACCGCCAAATTTGCTCTCCAACATAATGATACTCTCTAATATTTTGAAGACGCATACCCTTAATGCCCATAATTCATTTCTAATACATATAATATAAAAAGAGGGTTTTCTCGGGAGAAGGAGGGGGGGGGGGGGGGGGGGGGGGGATGGTGTTAGATAATATTTTGCTAGTGAATATCAGCGAATATATATATATATATGTATGTATATAAATTATTAAAGTGCCATATGCTTTTACTAAAAACAATGGCGGAATATATTGATTTTCTTTCTATTGTAAAATATTGTAACTTAAGCTCCCTTATAAAAATAAGGGAATCCTCGACCACATAATCAACGAAAATGAAAAGATAATGATCTGCAAATGATTTGATTCTACAATAGAATTTTCTTTTTTGTTTTTGTTTTTTTTAAATTTTCGCTTAAAATTCTTCAGTAAAAAAATTTGTAATAGGCTTTATTCAATGAGTTTCAATTTCATAACAAATGGAAAAAGGTATTTGAGGTGATTCACATGAACAGCTTATTATTTGGAATTTTTTGATCTCATTCCATTCACCAAAAAAAAAAAAAAAAAAAGGAAAAAGAAAAAGAAAGAAAGAAAAAAAGAAGTCTAATTGACTTGAGATTCCCGTATATATGATTAGAAGTGTTGATATAGTTGTTAACTATTTTATTAATACAATGGACAGATTCTATTGTCATCAATAAGACATAAATTAATGGTGGGTCAATGACTCCCGCGATTACCCAGAATAAAATCAGACAGATTAACCAACATCGATAATACTTTTTCTTATATTAAATATAAATTGTTGAATTGTTAGTTCGGTAATTTCTCAATATTGAACTAGATTACTTTTATTTACCCCCTAGTCCAGAATATATATGATAACGTTCTATAAAAATCTGAAAATAGCTTGTAAAATGCATGGAGGAATTAAAAACTTACCAAACTAAACTAAGGGTTGCGATGGTTTGATGGGTCTATTTTTAATTGTTTACAAGCTACATATTCAATAAAGTGTTATTTTCTACAGTAATTAGCTAGGAGAGTTTGGTATTATTTATATTTATACTTTGTTCTATGTTAAGGTTTAACTCTAATTAAATTATATTTTTTTATCTTAATTTTTATTTTTTGTTTTTTTGTTTTCTCTGATAAGTCAACAAAATTTATAACTAATTTTTGAAAAGTCAACCAACTTCAATTTAAAAATTTCATCCCCAACTAACTTGTCAAACAGACTAATATCTATAGCATGATTATCATTGAGTAAATGAGAGCTTCAACCGTAGAAATTTTTATTTTTATTTTTTTCACTATCGATTAAGTCATAATTTTAACAGTCAAATTAGTTTTTGAAATTTTTGATTTACAAGTGTTTACGTTAAATAATTTGTAGCATGTACAATTCCTACTGGTACTGAAAAAAGATAGTTTCTGTCATTGAAACCTCTGAAATCATATTTCTACTTGCAATTAGTTACATCTAAAGTTTTTTTCTTGTCCGTAGCAAAAAAAAAAAAAAAGTATATCTAAACTTTGTTTCTCCTTATACATGTTCAGTTGGTTAAGGATTTACACTCCATTTGACAAGAGGGAAAGAAATAAGAAAGGAAAGAAAACATACGACGTGAAAGGGAGAGAAGAAATTGGTTTTTCTTTTATCTTATTTGGCATGGTGGAAGGAAGGAAAATATGTGATAATCTATTGACAATTTTATCCATAATTTGATATTAATTTAGTTTCAAATAAGGATAAAAAATGTAATTTAATTAAGCATACAAGCTAAACAAGTTTTCATTTCCAAAATTTATTCACTTTTGAAGAGATAAAAAATGGTAGGACTCATTAATTATTTTTTCTCTTCACTCTTCTCTTCCCTCTACTTCCTACCAAACAACTTGAAATCCAATTTTTCCTTCAAAAATTCCTTTGCTCTTTTCTTTCTTCCCACTTTTCACCTCTACCAACCAAACATAGCATTAAGGTTGGAAACTCAGAAATAAATAAATAAATTGTTGGAGAAAAGTTTTTTTTTTTTTTTACGCAACAAGGGCTATATAGTAATACTAATTTAAAGTATATGCACATATTAGACATATTTGAGAAAAATTTATTTATATGGGAAAAAATTAAAATAATAAGTTAAAAAAATAGCCCACATACAAAAAAAAAAAAAAAAGAAGCAAAGTACCTGGAAAAAAAAAGGGGAAACATGGAAAAAAATAGAAAAAAGATAAAAAGACTAAAATAATAAAAAAAGATCAATATAACAAAAAAAGGACTAAATTGTAAAACAAAAAAGGTTGAAAACAAAAAAAAAATTGAAAGAATAAAAGTTAAATACAAAATATTTTAGTTCAAAACGAATCATTTTTTACAAAAAAAAAAAAAAAAAAAAAAAAAAAAAAACGCTAACAATTAAAAATTTTCTGCTTTCTTTATAGATCCAACAATTCATTGAGGTATTTATCAAAAAAAAAAAAATCACACACACACACATTACAAAACAAAAACAAAATAAAAAAATCTTCCGTTTTTCAAATGGACAAGGGGTTGGTAAGAATAGCATTTCTCATTACAGGCTGAGGCTGAGGACTTCTCTGACAGGCCAGTGATTTCAAAGCGTGGGACCCAGTCGTACAATTTGGGTTTTGGCAGTGGGATTCCAAATGTCAGATTGTAATCTAGCGTTGCGTCCGGTTTGTTCTTTTTTAAGAAAAAATTTTTAAATTAAAATTATTTAATTTTTTAAAAATTAATTATAATTTTAATTAATTAAAAAAAAGATAAAATTGAAATGAAAAAAATATAATTTAAATAAAGTTGAATTAAAATGTAATAGAAGATTTATGAAGAAAGAAAGAAAAGAAATGAAAAATAAAGAGAATGGAATCACAAGTAAACCCAAATCCAAAAAATGAAAAAAAGAAAAAAAGAAAAAAAAAGAGAATAAGAAAAAATAAATGCTAAAAGGTGCGGATACGAGGGATATCATGTGAATTTGATAAAACCCATGTGATACAAAATGGAGGACATTTCTAATTCCTCCTTTGGAATGTGTTGCATGTGTTTAGGTGATATTTTCATTATTATATAAAAGCTATTAGTAATGGGTTGAATTTAAACCTGGGTAGGAGTCTATCTAAGTAGAAGTCTATTTAGTAATGTAGTAAGAGTCTACCTATTATAAGGTAGAAGTCTACCTAGTAATGATGTAAAAGTCTACTTAAATAAACGTATATCTAGTTATAAGGTAGAAGCCTATTTAACTATAAGATATGAGTCTACTTAATTATGAAGTAGGAGTCTACCTAATTATCTGGGAGGACACAACCTAGGTAGATGTCTACCTATTTATGAGGAGAAGAAGTCCACTCAAGTAGGAGTCTTCCTAAGATTATATCAGACATCAGAGGGTGAAGTTTAAGCATATACAAAGTAGTAACGGTCAACAATTAATAGGAGTTTACAAAGGGAACTTAATCGTCCATATTTAATATTAAAGACGTTAAACGTTCGGATTTATTACATATCAAATCACCAAAATGTGAAGATTTCATTGTAATTAAAGAGAGAATAAACTCTCATATTAATAGGAGAATTAAACTCCTTTATTCCTAATGTACTATAAATTCTCTCGAATTGAGAGAAAAAGGATATGACACAATTCACAAAACAAAGTCTTGAGGTAATTATATCGGACTCCGGTTTTCTCCATATTGTTCTTGAGGTTCTCTTGTGTTATTTTGTGTTTTCTTGTGTTCTTGCTTTACGTTCTTAATTATTTTATTTGTTTAATATTATTTTCTAGTTCAGGAACGCTCATTTAGTGTTGGACGAAATTTTGCTCCAATATTTTGCCGCTAGAAGGAGGGCCCTATGCGATTAACATCTAAAGCTCTACAGGCATTTAATTTTATCTCTTCATCAATCTTCCAATTAAATGGTAAGAAAGAATACTTTAAGTAGGAATTAACGCTTCAAGCAAGTCTAAGTAGAAGGTGGCTTGGCTAACCAAGGAGAAAGGACAAAACAACTAAATCAATCCTTGACTTGTATGGATAGGCACAAGAACATTTTGGTGAAAACAAACTCAATCACATTCGTACACACATGGGTGGTAGTACAACCAAACAAAGAAGAAGAATGAGGTGTACCCCAAGGTTCAACCCCGTATGGATAGGCTTGAAGCATGCATAAAAAACTTAGCTGGACTTGTGACAAAATTCGTCACCACTGTCAATGCGATGTTATCAATTGATAGGCAACAAAAACCACCAACTAACTCGCAGAGTGTTGGAGGCAAACAAAGTATTCAAGCTAAAGAGGAAGACCAACTCAATGAATGGCTAGGAGGGGACCCGCTTGCTTAGCAACAAGGGTTCCAAGTGCAAAACTATCCAACTCAAAGCAAAAATAAGCACACTCAAGAGGAAAAGACAAGAACTTTTGTTTTTGAGAGGTTAGAGACCTATTATGAAGAAATCCAAGATGAAGTTTATAATATACCTACTACCCTTGGCTTTTCGGAAATTGTCAACAATAATTTAGAACTTCAATTGAACATGCGACGAAACACTCATCTTGAGTCAATCATACACCAAAGTTTCCTAATTGGATACGTATACCGAAGTAAAGTCAACAAGTAAAAACAAAGAAGAAGGGATCTAAGACGTCTCAGAATCCCACTCTGGAATGGATGTGCCTAAACAAATAAAACAAGGACCTCAGTATTTGAGAGATTGAAGACGTACTCATAAAGAAGCGTTAATGAAGTAGACGACATATGAACTCCTTCAAGCTAACAAGAATATTACACCAACGACTTGTGAGATTGAATGAATGCTCGATGGACTTCCCATCATAAGATGTTTAGGAGAAATTCTCCTTAATGATCAAGCCAATCAAGACAACGAAGATGACCATACTACCCAATACAAGAAGATTATCCAACTAAGATGGAGAAATTATGCATACCAATGAGCTACTCAGGGACCAAAAAGTAGGATTGACAAAGAACAGTCATGATTGGATAGTGGAATGGTTAGGTACCCATGATGATTTTAGTCAGAATGATGAAAATAAAACACTTATTACAACAAGCAATCAAAGAAGTACCCAATCTAGTAATGAAAATGATAACAATAATTTACCCCACAAGGTGAAGTTATAATAGAAATGACTAGAAATTGGAATTGAAAAGTGGGAAGACAGACTGAACATTAAAAATGAAGCATCCACATAAGTAGAAGCAAATGAATAAGCCAACCTAAGCATCTGTTTGAGAACCACCATAGAAAAAGGGACATGGTCATATTCTTCGAAAAAAAAAAAAGCCAAGTTGCTAAGAGTCATTAAGAAGGAAAAAATTTGTAAAGTGAAAGTTAAAAAAAAAAAAAAAAAGGCAAAATTTCTTAGTCTCAACAAGGTTGTAAAAAAATATTGAATTTCTTCACTTTGTCCGAGTATTCACTCTCACAATTTGACATATGCCTACAACCAGACAAGTTTGTGCCTAGAAATAGGCTCGAAGATGTACATCATAATTCAAATTATCGACCAACAATTATTCCTAACTATATTTGAGCTTCACACAAGAAGTCATCTTATGTGCATTATCTATGACGTGATCAAGATATAAGATCAAGATTGATGAGTCCGAATTGATATAGGCAAATGGTCATGATACTATCAAGAAATGAAGTCAAGTTCGACACTTAAACCAAAGTATACAACTGTGACATCACTAATCCACAAATAAAGTTCGGTATGCCTATACATAAAATTTTCTAACAGGACTGGATAAAAACTTGTTTAGCAGGACTGGATAAAAAACTTATTTAGCAGGACTAGATATAAATAAATCCAGTAGAATTAAACATAAATTTTTTCGGCAGGTCCGGACATAAAAAATATAGTAGAACTTGACATAAAATAGTCTAGTAGGGCTAGACATAAAAAGTTCAGTAGGTCTGAACACAACTTGTTCGGTATGTTCGGACGCAAACAAATCCAGTAAGACTGGACATACACTTGGTCGGTAGGTCTAGACGTAAAGTCTAGTAGGACTAGGCATAAAAAGTTCAACATGTCCGAACAAAACAAGTTCAGCAAGTCTGGACATAAATTGTTCGGTAGGTCTGGACATAAATGAATTCAGCAGGATTGGATAAAAACTTGTCTAGCAGGACTAGACATAAAAATCCAGTAGGACTGGGCATAAACTTGTACGGCAAGTTCGGACATAAAAAGTTCAGCAGGTTTGAACACAAACCTGTTTGTCAGGTCCAATCGTAAATCTGTTCAACAAAATTGAAAACATGTTTAATATCTCAAGTTTCCTTCACTCGACATGCTACACTTGGAAACTAGAGGACTGATGTTGGGTGATATTTTTGTCATCATATAAAAGTTATTAATAATGGGTTAAACTTACACCGGAACCCAGGCAGGAGTCTACCTAGGTAGAAGCCTACTTAGTAATGAGGTAGAAATCTATCTATTATAAGGTAGAAGTCTACCTAGCAATGAAGTAAGAGTCTACCTAAATAAATGTCTATTTAGTTATAAGGTAGAAGCCTACTTAGCTATAAGGTAGAAGCCTACCTAGCTATGAGGTAGGATTCTACCTAATTATAAGGTTGGAGAGAGTTTAGGTAGATGTCGACCTATTTATGAGGAAGAAGACCACCCAAGTAGGAGTCTTACTAAGGTTATATCAGACATCAGAGAGGGAAGTTCAAGCATCTACAAGGTAGTAGCGGTCGACAATTAATAGGAGTTTACAAACGGAACTCAATTATCCATATTTAATATCGAAGACGTTAAACGTTCGGATTTATTACATATCAAATCACCGGAATGTAAAGGTTTCATTGTAATTAAAGAAAAAATAAACTCTCAAATTAATAGGAGAATTAAACTTCATTATTCCTAATGTACTATAAATTCTCTGAAATTGAGAGGAAAATGATAAGACACAATTCACAATAATAAGCCTTGAGGCAATTATAGCGGACTCCGATTTTCTCTATATTGTTCTTGAGATTCTATTATGTTTTCTCATGTTCTATTGTGTTTTATTATGTTTTTGCTTAACGTTCTTAATTATTTTAGTTGTTTGATCTTATTTTCTAGTTCATGAATGTTCGTTTAGTGTTAGACGAAATTTTGCTCCAATAACATATACATAAACTCTTTCAAGCAATTCAAACTCTCAAAATTCTTGGGGAGTTAGTTCCTTTTTATATATATATATATAACTAAATATAAACTATGGTGGCATAAATTAATAAATGTATCAATATCCAAATAAGGTCGGTACCCTTTTATCATCTTTATCATTTATCCATCTCAAATGAAATTAATAATAAAAAGAAAATACAAAGAGATTTGTTAAAAAAAAAAAAAAAAAGGAAAAAATCACTTCAAAGAGGAGAGAAAACACATAAAGTAATTATCGTCTTATATGATATACTCAAACAAGCCTAGTACCTCAACTCTTTGTCCGAAAAAACCTGTAAGAAAAAATCCGATAGAGGGAAAAATAGTATATCATCTGGAACAAATAAAACACCTAAAAAATGAGAAGGAAAGCAATAAAAAAGAAGGTAATTCATATGCCTATAAAACAAAGTGAGAATAAATATTGGATTGGAAATCAGTATAATTGAAATTGACAATACTGAATCGAATGTTTCTACTATCATAATTCCTTCTTTTTCCTCTCCTGCCTAAAAATTCTTTGGTTTTTAAGATATTTCTACACTAGGAATGGTTCCTTTCCATAACTAATAAGAATTGTAGTTTTAACAGTAAAATAAACTTTTTAATGATCTAATTTGTATATCTACATTAAAACTTTATAATGTAGAATAAAAAATACTCCTTTTATTTCTGAAATAGATCGTTGAAAAATTATAATGAGACAATTCTTATTATAGAAATTGCCATTTGTTTTATACAGTTGGATTAGCAACTCAGTAACTGAAAAGTGGGGCGTCTACTAGATAGAACATCTATATTTATTTGGTTACGAAATTATACAAAATCTTCGTGCAGGTTTTTTTTTTCCCCGTAGATACTTTTGTTTACTCAAAAGCTACCGAGGATAATTAAAAAAAAAAAAAAAAAAAAAAAAAAAAAAACCTAACTACCGAAAATTCTTTCAAAATTATTTACTTGAGATTACTCCCTTAATAAGTTGGCAAGATTGGACAAAAGTTTTGTGATTCCACATATAAAAATCCTTACTAAACACAACACGGAGCTCATATAAATGGTCATAATCTTCCTCATTCCTCTTTTCATCTCTCAATTTTCCCACACTTTCTAATGTTAGGGTTTTTTTTTTTTTTTTTTGCCCTACTAAAAATGGAGGATAAGTGTCATCTCGCCTTATCTAAATCGTGTATAAAAGAATCTTAAAGTCCACCGATGAAATAAAAAAAGTTTGACGTAATTCTACTTAAAAGATTAATCAGTTTCACTAATACGACATATTGGTTGGACAATAACTTTATTATCAAGTATCAAATAATCTAGAAACATCTAAAAATGGAAGAAACAAAGATATTCTTACTACTACATCACCCCGTCGATGGTATTTGATTTAGTGCAAGCTTACTTCAATGTGTGCAACAGATGTTATGCTTAATTGGCACGATTAGTGACAGCTTCAATCCACTGGTGTCAAATGTATACATAGGGATAAGGGAGAAAATTATAGGAAGAGATGTGTAGAGAAAATACAATTAGTATAAAAAATTTTATCTTTAATTTGGAATTGGGAAAAAGTTAAAAAAAATCAGCGCATGTTTTGAAGGAAAACAGAATTTCAGTGTTTTTGACCCCTCAATTTCCAAGTAATAAAGCATGAAAATAGGGAAAATCAAACTTGTAAAGGGTGGACGGATAATTAGCTAGAACAGCAGGTGCTGTAGAGCTTCGTAGGAAAAGCCCGAAATCAGTCATAGAGAATAGTGAAGCTTCATAGATTTTTTTTTTAAATAATAATTTTAATTCCAAGATGTTTTTGCTTCAATGTTTGTTTATTATATATCTACCTGATTGACCCAAGTTCAATTTTTCCTTTTTTTTCCCCCTTCCAATTAATAAGTGTCTAGTGCAAACCTTAGTCAGTATCATTTGTGGTCCAATATTACAAGAATTTGAACAGTGTTAACTCATGAATGTACCATATTATACATTTGAATACTTCTATCCAGTGAGGAAAGGGATTGTTGGGACTAATAATGCAATTAATGGAGATCAATCACATTTGAAAATCATAGTCTAGATTTTTTTTTTTGGCTAAAGAATTATTTATTAAATTTGTCTTTAGTATGGTGCTTATAAGTGCTAGCTCAACTTTTATGCCGATGAAAAATACTGCTCAATAAGAGCAGGTGTACTCTACTACTAGCTATAGGTACTAATCACATATTTTTTTACTTCTGCACCTATGTTAGTGGCTATATATATATACTGACCTATAGTTAATTGACGTAGCAACACATGTCACACAGAAAGTTATGATCCTATGTATGCTAAATTTAATCAAACAATATTTAAACTTGTTTAATTGATTCTAGTTAATCAGCTATTTCTCTGCAAGAGTTGATGATCTTTTTTGCTTTTTCTTTTCTTTTGTTTTTTTGAACGGTGAGGACAGAAATCAGAAAGTATACCAAGATATTCTGATTAGGTGGGAACTCTTTTATTATCTTCATTATTTTGTCATCACTCAATTAATAATAAAAATAAAAATTATAAAAAAGACTTTATTGAAGGAGAAAAATAAACAGAAAACCAACGCATCCAGACTAAAAAGCCTAATGAAAATGAAAGCCGGAAAGTAGTCTCATAGGATAAAGTCTAAACTCTCTTCTCAAGAGTGACATTCAAATATGCTTTGTTAAAATCTAGTCAAAACTCAATAGAAAAAAATCCTAAAAGGGAAAAAGAGCACCTAATTAAACAGCTATTTCTGTGCAAGAGTTGATGGATCTCAATATAAAAAGTAGTTAAATAAGAATAACTGAAGTTAATTTGTCTTTTGAGCTTTTGTAAGGTAATTATATATATAAGAAAATGATACAACTCGTGGAAAAAAAGTTTTCATGATAATTTTATCAATCAAGCATCGTGAAACTAAAATGTAATTTTTTAGGGACAAAAAAAAGTTGATCAGATAAAAAATCATTTTAGTTTTGTGAAACCCATAAAAGTAGGACATTCATATAATAAATATTTATGAGAAAATTTTTCATCGCATGTCATTGTTCATATATATAAGATCCAAGATTGGAATAGTAGTAGATGAACTAAGTTGGGTTTATTGAATCAACATTCTAGTGTTTTTTTCTTTAAGGCAAATTTTATTTTTGTTAAAGAGAGGGGCAAAAAAAAAAATGTTTTGAAATATCAAGGAACGTTAGCTCGAGATATGATCTGGTCCAGTTTGTATCCAATTCTTATCCACTTATATATAATTGATTTGTAACATCAGCTTCACTGTATTCAATTATTATGATGCACAAAAGATATATCATTGTAACATATACAATGAATATATATACATAGGTGGAGAAAAAAATCACCATTTCTTTTCATTTACTTCTACTTATTCTTTTCCCAAAAGGCAATCCAAATGATCATAAGGGTCATATTCAAGCAACATATATAGAATTTGCCACTTGATGAGATATGCTTCCTGATGAAAGGAACTAATCCTTAGAATGACTTGAAACCTAGGAAGATAGCACCACGTTTAATATTGGGCATCTCATAATGGGACATATTTCTTTTTATCAATCCACTAATTAAATTATATATATTGTTGAAAGTACTAATAATTCCAAACAATAATTCACAAAGTAGTGTTGCGTAGGGGTATAGATATAGGAGATATAAATGGTTACATGTTATGGTCTATATATGTATCGATATATATATATATATAATTAAAAAAATCAATACAATATCTCTTTGCAAGTACTTTTTTTTTCTATTATATTATCAGTTTCTCTTTAATGCAAAAGAAAGCACAACCAAGGCCCTCTTTTCACTCTCGTAAATTTTCTTCTTAGACCCCTAAATTCAAGACAAAAGACGTCCATTTCAAAACCCTGAAGTTTTCTTTTTCTTATCAATATTATTATAGTACAAATTATACGTATGTTCTCATAGCTAGGTAGACATGACCCACCATATATTAAAAGATGATTCCTCTTAATCATTTATCGTCTCAAACAATCAAAGCCATCTATGAAAAATGATACTTCTCTCTCTCTCTCTCTCTCTCTCTCTCTCTCTCTAGAATAGAAGGATATCCTTTGCCTGTCCCAATAGCACTATTATTAATATTTTAATTGTTATATCAGTACTGTTTCTTATAATTGCTTAGCTCATTCTTTCTTATTCATAATTTTTTAAGTGATAAATCATAATAATAATAATAATAATAATAGAAATTAAAAACACAATTTCCGGTGGTTGGCATTTCTACACATTTACATCGAAAGTGTGTCATAAAGTTTTGAATACTTGAATTCTTTCACCGGATTATAGAAGAAAGAGTACTGATTTTTAGAAAAAAAAAACTTTTTTTTTTAATTGTTTCCATATACTTTAGGGGAACGATAAAGCGTATGTATATTCTGCTCACGTAATTGAGTTTTTTTTTTTTTTTTTTTGTCCTTTTAGGCATTTGAGCAACCAAAATATTAACCTCCAAATACCTCAATACAGAATTAAAAAAAAAAAAAAAAAGTTCAAATATCTCAAAAGCTAACAACGAAGATTTTGGGACCTTAAAAGTTGATCAGAAACAATAATTTAACAAGACAAAAACGTTGGTAGGAGAGTAATGTAAGCTGGAAAAGTTTTAAATTTTCATCTGACAGACTTAAATGATATCTTAGGGACAATTTGTAAACCTAAAGTCATAAGCAATGAACAGGACAATTTCGGGTCACGATTCCTCTTTTCATAATAAGTTGATTTCAAGAAGGGGGAAAAAAAAAAAAAAAAAAAAAAAGAGGCTCGTATAGGCTTGGGGCTCACAGACTTGATGGAAGACAAAGAAGTAAAAATATGTACCATTGGAGATGCATGATCTTTGCTGAAAGCATTGATGTTTGTATACATGGGCATCTCATGTGTGTACTAGTACACACGTCCTTGTTTTATTTATTACCACTCACCCACCATCCATGTCCCTTGTTCCCATTCTTTTCTTTCTTTCTTTCTTTCTTTCTCTCTCTCTTTTTTTTTTATTTATTTCTTATGTGGGGTCTATTTTTCTTCTGATGTTGACCTTAAAGTCCATGAAAGCTTATTATTTGACTGCTTGGATAAACCCCACTACATATATCACGTATACATTATACGTTGAGAGAGAGAGAGAGAGAGAGAGAGGGAGGAAAAAAAAAAAACAAGAAAAACAAAAGGTTTTTTTGTAGAACATTATCTCCTAAAAAATCTTGATCATTTGATAAAATAAGCAATTGAAAACACAACACTTAAAGAAATGATTGTTTAGGTAAACGATATGTGTGTGTGTGTGTGTGTGTGTGCGCGTGGCTCTCATCTTTTTTATTTTTATTTTTATTTTTATTTGTCACCTCTTTTTTTCTGGCTTCACTATCGGTCAATTTTAAACTAAAAGCTAGATTGTAATATTGCGTTTGGTTAGACAGACATGGTAGGGATGAAAACTTATCTGAGGAGGGTATAATCTCTTACGTGAGTGCGTACTATATAGCCCTCTCGGTTTTTTTTTCTTTTTTTTTTTTTTTTTTCTGTCCCCTTCTCGAGTAAAGCACTCCCATTTTAATAGAGATACCGGGTACCTAGTGGCCCCCCCACACCTTAGAGTGTCCGTACACTTTTAGGTGTTCATTGTGGGGTCCTCTTTTTATTTTTATTTTTATTTTTATTTTTTAATCCCGTCCCCCAGGTGATCTAAAATTAACTCCATACGTTCTCAATCATGTCGTTTCCCTTGTGTCGTGTAATGTGAAGGTAAATTGGAGTTTCCAATATTTCCTTCTTTTGACTTGTGAGCATCAAATCAAGAACCGATTTTCTTTTTTTTCGATTCAGGAATTAAAAAGAAAAAAAAAAAAAAAGAAGATAATCATTTTGAATTTGTGAGTTTAGCGGCCATGAAGCACGATGACCAACTCTTTAATGGAAAAGACATGAAAAGGACATGCATAGAAATATGTGAACAAATCAAAGATTTTGGCACTGTTCACTCCTTTTTCTTTTTCAGATTCCAAATACAATTGTTATCCTCTTTGAGGAGCGTTCATACAGAAAAAGCATGCCTCCGTTGAGCCCATATTCCCTTCCCTCGTTCAACCAAACACTACCAAAAGAATAGCCAGGCAGGAAAATAATTGAAAATTTGAAAAAGACTTAGATCTCATAAGCAACGACAACAATTCTTAACGACATCATCTTATGGTAAAAACAAATCGACCACAAAAACTGATACTGAAAGAGCAATGAAGAAAGTAACGTGGTTGCAATTCCATGGAATTTTCCATTTGCAACCCAAGTGCCAAGGAAATTCCATGATATTCTCTCTCATTTTAGTACAAGACCAAGGAAAGAATGACTAATGAATGCGATTTTGGGTATATGAAAACAACTAAACTACACAGTTTTGTGAATATATATATATATATATAAATAAAAAATTAATCACAAGAGGTAACAGAAAGTGCTACGCGGAGATCATTGGAGGTTCCACATATATACATTCGATGTGTTTCTATTTCTTGTCTATGCGACTCGGGGGTGCGACTTGCATAGTGGTTTCCAATCACTCTGTCACGCAAGGAAAATATTATCTCCCTGAGAATCGGTTCATGGCCGTTGAGAAGATTACCCATGCTTAGGACTTTTCTCCATGACTGGTTAGCTGTGGGAGGTACAAACATATTTGAGACCATCTGTCTTTCACGAAACCTGACTACTTGTTTCTTGTCAAACTCCTTCAGCAAAAGAAAGACAAGCATAAGATATGTTAGTCCAAGTTGTTGAAGCTGATAGCACTTCTAGTGAAATTAGAAAAGCCTGTCAAAGAGGATAAATTCTAACAAATTCAAGTATTGTGACGAGTACTAACTTCTTTTTCAGCTTTTAGAAATGAAGTAACCAATGGAAGTTTAAAAAACCCAGAGCAAAGTGAAGTGCTGGTCAGTTCTATCGTATGATCTTTAGTACTTAATTAACATTGGCATGAGTAACGTCTAAGTGGAGCATGAGGCCTTTCTATATATATATATATATATATTTTTACCTTTAGAACATTGTCTGCTGTTGAGCTTGTTCCCATTCTGGGTAGATAAAAATCGTAATAGTCACTGAAAATTGCTTCGGCGAGTCGTGGTGCTTGCAAGAACTTGCGATGAAGAGAAGCTGCGACGCTGACTAACTTCTCAACATGTTCGAAAACAACGCAGAGTCGTCTAAGGTCTTCAATAGTATCACTTCCAGGAGATAAAGAGTTTGCTGAACACGTTAAGTTTAAATTCTTGAATTAGATTCACATACTTTGGATAGCCAAACAGAGAGTGAAAGGGGTGGTCAGAAAGATAAACTCACATTGTAAAGGCTTCAATACAGATGCCATAGTGAGGTAAAGTTGATCCATTTTGATCGCCATCTGTTTCAAGCCTCCATAACTAGTCAGGTTTAGAGTGTTTGCTGATGCTCTGAAGGCGGTACAAACCATTTGCTCAAGCAACTGGTATGGCCGTAATGTTTCCAGGTAATGAAGTATCTACAGAATTCACATGCCATGGATAACTAAATTACACGACAGAAATACCGACATTAAAAAGGAAATAGAAAAGCATTTCAAACTCGGTGAAAACACTTCTTTCCACATAGATGCATGGTATCACACAAAAAAATGCAACCCTATCCATATGCTATATATTCAAGACCTTTTCAAAGAGACTCACCTTTTCCCCTTCCCTGTTTGGATCAAGAAGCGGCTTTTGCTCAGAAGCTGGCAAAGCAGGTGCCTCATTCCAAATCTTTCTCCACATATTTCCTTGCTCAGACATTCTCTGTGAAAGCCGTCCCTGAGGGGGCAAATCATCTTCTGCAAGACTCTTGGATGACTCACTTCTATGCCATTCACCCAATCTCCAGGAGAATGCCACCGAATAAAATCTTCGAAAACAGCCTCTGGATTTGCCGCTTTAAATGCCGACATGTCTAATTCAAATTTTGAAATCTTATTAGAGAAGGTGTATATTATCTTCCTTCAAAGAACATAGGGTGCATAGAGAGAAGTATAACCAGTATTTAAGAAAGCTGATACATTGTTCTAACATGCATTGTGAAACAACAGTAACGAGAAAACGAAATCTAAGATAGAATATGTTAGTCTATACATGAAATTTTATAGAAAATTACTCTACAAAGCATAGATAAATAACTTAAAAAAGTACTGAGCAGCTTTACTTAGAACATGGGAAAAAACTTGTTCACATTTACTAAGGGGAAAAAGTGACAAAATAGGAGGAAAAGAAAAAACAAAGAAGACCTGAGCAGTTGTTATTTTTGCTACTATGGACAATGTACAATTCTACCATTGATTACAAAATAGCAAGTAAAGCTCATCACCTGACGATAAGATCTCCTTCTCCAACTGAGCGGAAAAGTCCTACAAAAGGATGAGAAGGATTCTAAACTAATGGAAATAACTATTACAAATTAATATGCAAACACACATGATAGCGAATAGTTGAACGAATATATACATCATTCAGAGCAAATACGTTTTGGGTTGGGGGGGGTTGGGGGGAGGGACTTCTCTTTGGCAGATTCCTGCAGATGGAGGGGTCAAATCATCTAAAAACTTATTCCTTTTAGGTAACAATTCTCGGTTGTATAGGTTTAGTCGATCCATCACTCCGGTGCTGTTTCTCAAGTAGACAGCTAACTTTTACTTGATTCTTAAACTTCCGTAAAACTAAATATTTTAAACTTTCTCCAGACTACTTAAAAGAACCAGTACAAATTCAAAACTACCAGTGCTGGACAAATCCTCGAACTTCTGGACCAAAGTTTTTTGAACTCCCTTAAAAAAAAGTACAAAAATAAAGCTAGAAATAAAATTTAAACCAAGAATGTAAAACCCAGGGCCCAGTTTTTCAACTCATGTGACTTGCACACCCAGTGCTATTCGTATAAAAATTAGAATACATGGAGTGCTGCTCGCCAATTATCATCTCATTCAACAAATGAGATACGTAGCATATATCATGAGTTTGAATAAACTTACAAGTGAATCGCCAAAAGCTTCAACAGCCTGGAGCCGTTCTTCATGCATGTCTTCTGTCATAAGTGGTGCATCCTACAATGATTAAGACGAGAGAATATCATCTATCGTATCCTTAAAACTCTTTGAGAGAATAAAAGGTGGAAAGATTGCGAAACTGGGGTAGTTGTTTATAGAAACCTGCGTGAATGGCACATGCATGCTCTGATATGACTTCAAAAGTTTCATGGACCCTGCCTCACCAGCTGAACCCCTCCTCATACAATCTTCTGCCTTCAGGTTAGGAGACAAGACCACATCTTCAAGCTTCTCAATAGATCTAGTTCCAGAATCTTGTGAATCGTCTGGTGTTGAAGGACTGCTGTAGAAATGAATCATGTATGTCCAAATTAACTCACAGAAAAGAAAATATAAATAAACGTTTCGAGGATACCAAGCAACATTTTCACAATATATGCCTACAATTGTGGGTGGCAAAACATCAAAATTCATACCAATGCATTCTTGGCGCAGCCTGCCTACCTTATAAACTATTTCTAAATAGTATTTAACTCTATTCATTCAAGACGTTAACTAATGAAAACAGATTATTGGGTCCCTTGATTATGAGAGAAAATAGATCTAAAACTCCATATCTATAGACAGACACAGATGACACATATTCTGAAATATGCCAAAGAAAAAAGCTAACAAAATACGAATAGGTAAACATGAAAACTTTCCCCATTGTTGAAACAAAAGGAGACTAATTACAGCATTATTCAGTGTATTAATGAAGAAAACCACAGATATCTCACTTGCTTAATTCACCTGTCACGTTTCCTATCAAAGTATTCATCAGGTGTTTGCATATCCGATGAGCCCTCCCCAACAATACTCCTTTTCTGCAGTTTTAGTTGATGAAACATGCAGCCAAAGTTGAAAGGAATTGCGAGTTTAGGAAGAAGAAATGCATAATCAAGGACGATAAAATGAAATAAGCAAAGAGCTGTAATGACCTCAACACGAGGAGAAAGATGATCTTCGCTTCCAATGCAATCTTGAAAGTCTTCAGTCGATGGACGCTTTATCTCAATGCATATTGCAAGCTGCACAAGAAAGCTAAAAAGTAAATATTTGTTTTGCTATGGCACACTCCACCAAAAGAAATGCGAACAAGGTAAAGAGAGAGGAATTTTAACGCACAGAAAAATGTCCAATTGCTTAAATCTAAGAACAAACAGGAGAAATTTATAACAAAAAGAAAGATTTCAATTTGTTTCAGAAATTTGCTCCAATGAAATTCAAAACTCACAACATGTGTCTGACTGAATCCTAAAATCATACAGGACGGTAGCAAAACTAACAGAGATATGCAAAATGTACTAGGCACCAAAAGAAATGCTAAGCAAAAATTCACTGTAAGACCCACTAGGAAAAGAAGAAGAAGAAGAAGAAAAGAGAGTAGAACCAACTCCACCAAACTCCTGTAAGGAATAAAGATTACTACCATGTGTAGTTTCTGGTTGATCAAACATGTAGACAAGTCAATTGAACCTTCAGCTGGCATTCGCGGCAATGGCTGTAACTCTTCCCAACACCACCGAACTTCTCGAACAAACTCCACCCAGAGTGCAGCAATCGCTGAGCAACATAAATTAAAGTATCATCTCACAAATTGCACAATGACAGCATTCTTCCTAGAAACCAAACTGAATTATACATGTTCTAGTACTTTTTTTCTTCAATAATTTTCCCAAACGATACCAATTGCAAATTATCTACGATACATACCACGTATATTGCAGTTTCCAAACCAAAGACAATTTAAACAAAACTGTGCAAAAAGGGATGGAAGTGGTGCGCCCTTAATAGCTCGTGAAGTCTTATGCTCACCATCGACAAAATTTGGGAGCTGTAAATCTGCACCAAGCCAAAATACACAAAGTAAGCTGGAAAAGTATCTTTGGAGTTTATATCTAGGATGACTCTAAGCCTTGACAAATCATAATTACTAGACTAGATATTCTTCCGAGCAAGGTGGATACTTTCTCTTTCATTTCTTTATTTATTTATTTATTTATTTTTCTAGAGCTCTTTCAGTTTCTTTTATAACTAGTCGAGAGATCTACTAGACAGACTTCCAATGATAGACACTAATTACTCACAAACTTCCTATTAATACACATGAGCCTGGGAATGCTAAAGTAAAGCTACAACTGACAAGGAACACTACAATTTGATTGCTCAAGTCTGTACAATATTACACCCGTGCAAGTGCATGAGTGTGGAAACTAATTAAGCAAATTAAAAAAAGCATATAGGATGAAGTTGTGGATCTATAATCCGTCAATTTAGAGATAAACAATTAAATATATCAACAGAAGCTAGAAAACTCCTATAAAAGGGAAACAAGCATCCCCCCACCACCACCGCCACCAAAAAAAAAAAAAGGGAGAGTGAGAGATAGAGACAGAGACAGAATAAAAGGTGGCTTTTGTTTAGTGGAATACCCTCATGAAATAGTTCTTTAAGCACACGATCAGTTACTGTAGGTGGAGGTATTATGCTTGAGGACTTCAAATTGTCAGAACCTGGGTTTTCAACTGCCAGACAACAAGAAGAACGGATATATTGAACGATCATCTTTGCCAAGAAATATGACCAAAATATGCATTTATCAAAAGTAGTTTAACAAATTAGATGTGACAAGCTTTACCATAAATTAATTCCAACCTGACACAAAATCTTCCATAAACTGGGCCGTGAAAGACATATCCAATGCATCAACCAAACGGCACAACTGTGAAGCAAAACCAACCCTGCTTCCTTGGGGAGTGTCACTTCTAAAGAAAAATATAACGACTTATTTCAGAATACAATTAGAGACGAAGTTAAACACCATATGGACAAAAACAATGTAAACAGCATTGCACACAATTTATGTAAAAAATAAAAATAAATCATTGCACACAGAGCAGAACAAATTAACATGTTTTACATGTAAAAAGTGTGTAAGTAGGCATACGGAAGTAAAAGTAATTAGTTCAGGTTATTAATCAAGACTTTAACGTCCAAACTGACAGACCCTTGAAGAAGTACAGCACCAACGTAAACAAATCTTAAAAAGAAGCTAGTCTACTAAAAGTCTTAAAAGAGAGCAATAAACAAGAAAGTAGTGTAAATACATTCAAGAAAGTTAAAGAACAAATAGCAGTAAATGACATTTCATGATTGACAATTGCTCCTCTCTAAAAAAATATATTGCCGTCTGGTGGTAGTGTTCAACTTTGTACAACACCTACAGAATGGAAACCGGAGGTTCTAATAACAATCTACCAAAGTCATATAAAGATTAAAAATTTTAGCAACATTCTATACACATATTTACCGTGGTGGAAGAGGAAAGATAAGATCCAAAGGATAAAATGTCGACAAGAATGCATGGCCAATGACTATCATAAACATATCAGCAGATAGGAAAAGCATTTAGTTTAATCTGCACTAATTATTATGCATTCTGTCAAAGAGGCTTCTTACAGATTTGGAGACATGTTTGGATATAATATCCACTTCTCTGCTTCAAGGGGAGAACAGTTTTCCAATTCAGCCATTTCTAGAGAGTTTTCAACCATCTTTTCTGACCATTGGACAATCAATTCAAAACCTGCATGTAGTCAATCATTTAAAAGGAAAAAGTTCACCTCCGCACATTAGATGGGCATAAAACAAGAGCAAATATCAAGAAACTTCACTTAGCATAAAATGCCAGCTGTGAATCATGACTCGTCAGGTCCCCTCAAAGGAAATAATAACCAAATAAATGAATTAAAACAAATATTTGGATAGTATGCACTTCATACGGAGGATAGTTTCTTCAACAAAGAAGAACTATAGTTGATTTTCGTCAGGGGTTATAAATAAGAGAACCTGATTCACCATCCTACAATTACTCTGGGAACTTGAACAAACATTAAAGTAGAACAACTCTCAAACACAAAGCCAAAGGGAAAGTGAGTTTTGTCTTACAACATCACCTTTTATAGGGTCTTCAGCGGAATACCACTCACTCCAAGGACAATCGTCATCCCACTGTGTTCTGTTGTGAGTTTCACTACGAGGGCTTCCTCCAGCTTCAGTAATATCAGCATCATTTTGTTGGACACCTTCGTCATCTTCATCATTGGGAAGGGTTCTGTATGTTAGCTTCATCGTAAAATGGACTTTGAAAAGATGCACAGAAAAGTCCAATGTGGAGTAGGCCTTCAATATCAAATAAAAAATTACTATAGTTGGAAAAGATGAGGAGAAAAAAAGAGCTCCTGAGAAAAGAGCTAAAGAACATAAACATATAACAGGACAGAAAGATGAAACATGAAGGTCATTTACAGAAACCACAGATGATAGCTTAGTATTATAACAAAGATTGTAGCACTAGTTGAATAAAAACTATGTAAACTCACAAATTTTGAAACAAACAGCTCGTACAATCCTTCCAGATGCATAAGTTTTACTGGAACCTGACTACCAATATGATCTGCCTCAAATCTTCTAGTAAAAACAGTTCCCATATTTTGTATGCCAATGTATGCTTTTCGAGAAGGAGCATGTACGGGCACAAATGCCGGCCATAAACTGCATAGCAGTTAGCAAATTAGTTTTCAGATCTCCCAATTCAGTTTGAACTATATATTACAATCAACTTAACTAGGTAACTATAACATTATAAACCCACAACCAAAAGCACAAGCATCAACTTAAGGCAAGTAAAAAATAGCATGTGGGCATGAAACGATAGGAGACACAGTCTAGGCACACAAATCATACCTCGAACAATTTGATAAAGCAATTGCCAGAGCACTTAATAGCTTGCTAGCCTCGGGGGCATCAAGAACCACGCCGCTTGCACTTTGTGGAGCAATCACCTGATTATGATCGCACATTAAGCATCAAAATAGCGATAAACCTTGTGAGATAAGAAAAAGAGAGCAGGCCAAATTGAAACATACCAAAAACTCTTTGACCCCGAAGCATAACTGCAGATCATGTAACGTCGTAGTCCAGTCTGCAATCTTAGCTGTGCAACCAAAATACAAGGCACATTAGTCTTAATACCACCGTTAACCGATTAAATATTGTTTATAGAAAGTTCAGAAGTACCATCATTGTTGGTCTGAAAGTAGTATTCCATGCAATAACTTTTTGTGACATCTTTCAACTCGGATTTGACCTTAAATAAATCCTTCGAAGACTCCAATTGGATTGCACTTTTTTTCTACAACCGAATAATACAGAGCATCCAAAATTAAGCCCAAAAACAAAAATATTGCATAGAATTATGTGAACTTCTGGTTCTGGTAAAGATAAGATTTTGAAACTAACACGAACATACCAGGAGATTCTTCGGACCGTCGGCCATCCATTGCCGACAAACTGCCTCAATCTCAGAGATGAATCTAGGAAAATACGAAATTATGCTTTTATTTTGTATATATATATACATACATAAATATATAATGCAAACTTGCAGAAATACATAAATTACGAGTATATACGATATGAATTACCTTTCCCAAGAAGAGGCAAGAGTGAAATCGTCGAAATGCTCAAGCTGCGAATATACCACACAGACGATCAGTGTTCTTTTCTAAGCCATTTCGTTAAAACATTCAAATTCGAGACTAAATTAGGGAATAAATACTTCGAAAATCAAACTGAAATGAAACTGAATTCAATTGAAGGAAGAGAAACCTCTTCTTCTTCTTCTTCTTCTTCAAGAGCTTCATCTTCTCCGTCGATTTCTATTTTGCTGGAGGCCATGGGAGATCCGAGGGAAGCTTCAGATTACATGCATCGGATACACATTTCGATTTGTTAAGGTTTCTCTTTCTAAGTCTTTTTTCGATTGATTAATCTGTAATTCTTGTGATTGATTTAGATCTGTTCGAGCCGCGAAAGGAGGAAGAAGAAATAAAGCAGATTGCAGAATTTCGTGCTTTTTACTTTTCGGCGTGACTTTGAGAAATGACTTCATGCAATTTTTATTTAGCTCCACTAATGTTTGTTACCATCGTATAAATGACCCATTTGTCGTTCAAGAATTTCAATAGCACCCCTTTTTTTTTCCTCAATGAAAAAGGGGAATCAGGTGTTGCCCATCATAGTCCCATGCCCTTTCAGTTAGATAGCAATTTCGAACACCACCAATAAGTAATTGTAGCTTATATTTAGTCTCATCAAGCTTTCAATTGAGGGTCACTACCGCTTGCCTCGCCTTAACGCTTCAACAGCTAAAGCTGGAGCCTGAAACAGGCTTTGACTTGCATGCTACGGGATTTGAACCTTGGGAAAGAATGAGAGACCTTGGACAAGGCCCTCAACCACTACACCACAATCTTCGGCGACTCAAATCACCCCCCCAATCAATGAGACCTGCAAACCACCCCCACCCATGACGCGGATTTGGCTCGCGGGGGATCTCGTGGTGGTGGTTGGCCATCGCCACGGAGAGCGCTAGGTCACCATCAAAGATGGGAGGCAGATTCGACCAAGACCATTGGAGTTCCCCCCAAAGCCATCGAAGTTGGCTTTTTTTTTTTTTTTTTTACATGGAAATTTGATTGTGTGTAGGAGGGTTAATTTAGCATGATGTACCTTATCAATCTACTTGTTCTCATCAGTTAGATCTTTACCCCATGGATAGGATAAAAAATTTTACCCCACTATAGAATTCCCATTTTTTAAAAAGTAAATTTTTAACAAATATCGTAGTTTTATTTAATTTAAAAAATGGTTTTCTTTCTCTAAAAAAGGGAAAAAAAAAAAAAGGTTTTCTTTGACGGTTAATTTATGACGGAGTATGATTTATCGGTCATAAGTTTGATGTTCATCATCGGTAGACCTAATAATCCGTAATCAATCAATATACTTAAATAATTTACTGGATTTATGGGTAAAAAATCTTTGTTTCAAGAAGTTTTTTTTTAATAAATAACTGAAATTTTGTGAAATTAAGAAAAATGACCCTTTTTAAAAAATATGATCAATCGCTAATTGATTATAACCATACTGATAAAAGAATATGTTAACGAGTGTTTTAAAATTGTTTATTTCTTTCATTTTTCAAAAATTTCTTAGTCTATCAGTGAAATATCATTGGTCATTAGCTATTTAATTTTTGAATTTCAGTACCAAGACTTCATCTTCCATGATAAAGATAAGTGAAGGTGGCCAAAAAAAAAAAAAAGAGAGAGAGAGAGACTCAGAAATTCGTCATTGTTCTGTTGACAAGGAAATACAGTTTTTATCACCTCTGTTGCTAAGATAGTGATATGAGAGAAGCATTTTAGTTCATATGTACATTTGCATCTTTAGGTTGAGTGCCTCTGTTGCTTGGATCTGAAGATTTGGAGGGAGATTTCAAACATGATAGCAATTTTCATCATTCAACACTTATAATTCTTTGATGTAGTTCAAGGATTAAAAGAACGGGAAAGAAAACTGACCAACTGTAACTAACCGTATTAACAGAGACCAGTATATTGTCTTGGCTAAAGATCGCAAGTATATAAACCCGCTAAGGTGGATAATAATACTAGCAGATTCCAGAGACAGCTTAACTATGCGACTGCAGAACATCTATCCTAAAAACTGCCACGTTCATCCGGCGCATCCATGACATTATGGTTGATCTTATTCTTTCCCATGACGTTGTCATCGTCTCTTCGTCTTTGTCGCAGACAGGACTTCTAGGCTTTCGTTCTTTCCATTTTCATGGTATTGTGGGATAACTTACTACAATCCGTCTGAGTCGAAGGCCTTATAGCCTTACAGACGTGAAAACAAGCAATGTCATTTATCCCCTACTGCTTGCACAGTCCAAGCCAGAAAAAAAAAAAATATATATATATATATATATATATATATATATAGAGGAAAAATGGCCGAAGCTTTTGCTCAAGGCCAGTCCGCTCTCGGATAGTATAAAAGGATGAGATAGAACAATGTGCAGTGGAGTAGAGATAATTGCAACACTACATTTATACTGATCTAAACTTGATATATAGTTTTTAGCATCATATATATATTTTTTAACAGCATCCCGTGTTAGTCACGTAGATGGGCCATATATAACATAAAAATAGACACATTAAAGATGGTAAACAAATGAACGAGTAAAAAATAATGGTTATACTGTCTCATTTTAAATAAATAAGTAATAACAAATCGAATTCCATTGAGTTAAGATATACCAAATGTAGTACTCATGCTCATTATCACACGAGAATACTGAAATAATTAAGCCAAAGTTTATAATAAAAAAAAAAAACAAAGGCAGGATTTCTTTAGCTCCAGGTAGATGGAAGAGCAGGAATTGGTAAAGGCCAGAAAGGATGCAGGAGAGGATATGCACATACTCTTAAGTCCCCGACAACAAGTACTATCCGGCCATTGCCCGAGTTGTTGAAACATTTTTTTTCCAAATCTCATATCGACACAAGTTCCACGAGGCGACTCCATCCAATTCCCAAATCTTCACATCAAAGTAGCCTTTTCTCCTCTTAAGCAAGAGCGATAAGCGCAGCTTGTTTAAACAAGCTCCAAAGCACGTCTTGTCCATGGTAGCTTGCCACCTATTGCCAAAAGGCACAGGGCATATCAATGTAATTACGGCAGCGCCCTTCGACATCCTCAGCCTTGAACGGATCAAATGCAGCAATGCCGAAGAAAATTTCACTCCCATCTAGCCAGTACAAAACTTCATTGCTACTTACAGAGTGATAACCATTCATGGGAAGAACTTTCCCAGGAAACGAGACCGAGGACACGGTCCGCTGTCCTGTCTCATAGGAAAAAGATAATCGCATGATCATTAGTACCAGACATCAAGACCACTTTGAACCGATATCGGGAGGTGTCGATGCTATCAGAGCTATTGGGTTGGCACATGAATCCCGACCCGGTACTGACAGACAGATAAGGATTAGAAGGTAGATGAAGCCACGTCCTAGTAATCGGATTACAGATGTAGTAGTCAAATGAAATTGCTCTCCCCAGAAGCTTGAAGCTGGAGTCATAGTAACACAGATTCTTATGCGGAACACCACTATTTTCAAACAAAAGAGTAAGTTGCCGTGGAGGCGAGGAGTGATCAATCAAGTGTCTGTGGTGGTGTTGGTCGATGAATTTCTGAATAAATTTGGGGTTACGAAGAATAAGATTATATAGTCGGAGCTACATTGAATAGCAGAACTGGCATCAGAGAGGCGAACAAAAATCTCCACCAAGATATCTTCAGATACTACAATGGAGAAGAATTTGGATGATGCTGCTGTTGCTGTTGTAGGTACTCAAATCAACATCTTCCATTCCTTGGTCTACCATTTTTTTTTTTTTTTTTTTACGGCTCGGTTCTTTCTGTATAATATATACTTTAACACAAGCGATAAATAAAAGGATAAGTTTCCTAGTTCAAAAAAAAAAAAAAAAGGACAGATTATTCGTTACCTAAAGGAAGGAAAAAAAAAAAAAAAAACGAAAGGCTTAAAACTTCAATTAAGATAAATGAAAGGAAGAAAATGTTTTTTTTTTTTTTTCAATTAAAACTTGAAAAGGTATAAAAAGCTTTTAAGTAAGATTTATTTTTATCATTATTTGTATTGTTAGTTTTCATACTATTTATTTAAATGTAGATTTCTGGTTTATTTATTTTCCTACCAGTTTATTTGTAACCGGTTTTCTCTAATAGCTTATTCTCACTTGCTGCCCTTATAAAATTAAAAATTTTCTGACTTCGTCGTGAACAAATACAACATCTACGAACTCGTTAATGTCTTTTGCAATCCAAATGAATGCTTTTTGTCTCATACATTAAAAAATTTTGGACTAATCAGATCATCTATACATGTACTCTATGTTTCAATGAATGATGAAACTTAAAGCTATATTTTCAATTTCTAATTTGAATATCTTAATTTTAATTAATAACTAAACAATTGAGAACACATATGCAAATCCGATACTACCACATATTACAACCTTATCTATAAGCTATGTAAACCCATATTTTTTTCATACACAAATTTGCAATGAATATATATTGAAGAAATAACATGTTCCTCAACTAGTAATTTAAAAAAAAAAAAAAAAAAAAAAAACTCTTTCTGTTTGATTGACTTTATAAGGATATAAGGATTTTCGTACTGATATAAGATGGGATTGTGTTCCAACGATTTGATCAAATTCATTATTGTTTTATGATGTTATCTCTTTATCTTATATGAGAGCAATGCAATTCAATTTTGTAATTGAGTTATATTTTCTAATTAGTTTGTTTTCCCAAATTTCTACTTGTATAAAATCTCTCTTATCCTCCCTCCTAATCAGGTGAAGGCCAAAAATAGGAGTCCATCTATTTGATTTTTGCTTCTAGTCGAAACAACTTTGATATAATTATTACCATTAATTATTTCATAATATTTAACGTAATCTCAGTAATTACAAAGTATTTCAGCATCTACATATTTATAACATTAGCCTAATGGCATAAGAATGCGGATTAGGGAGTGCCAAGGGTGGAAGTTAAGGGTTTAACCAACGTAATTAAATGTAATCTTCGTTTATTATTATAGAACTATGTGTTATGTCTCATGCAAAAAATAATAATAATAATAACAAAAAAATAAAAACTATTTATAACTTACTCATGGAAGAGAGACTAGAGAAAGACTCTTGTCTACTGCTATTATGTGTTAATGTGACATGAAAGTTCAAGTTCAGATATCGAGCAAGCAATTTTATTTAGATTTTCGGAGTAACATCCAAAATGCAAAATTTTAAAGTTAAAAAATGCGATAAAACCTTATTAGACTATGGATGTCCTTTATCATTGCACTAAAAGAAAACACGTATTCTATTAATTTTTTAGTGACTCACTCTAATAAGTTGGGAACATAAAAATTTAGAAACATAATAAGTTGTTAATCAATTTCTTTTTTGTTTTAGGAGTACAAAAAATGACAACTCAAATTAAGATCAAAGTTGATATTTTTAGTTTCTTTTTAGTTTTATTAGCTAGATAACCATATTATTCAAATATAAAAATCACTGATATGGCGTGATTAAGATTTATGGTATTTTTTTATTTTATTTTATATTTTATTTTATTTTTTGTACACACAAACTATACAAGCAAGCTTGATGGCATTTTTTTATTTTATTTTATTTTTTGTACACACAAACTATACAAGCAAGCTTACATATATTTCTGACGAGATAGATAGATTATTTTATTTTATTTTTTGTACACACAAACTATACAAGCAAGCTTACATATATTTCTGAGGAGATAGATAAACCACAAGGATCTTCAAGAGAAAGAACCAAGTAGACCCTCATTAAGTTACATCTTTCAGATAATTGTTGACTGGAAGAGAACTTATTTGTACTTATATGCCACTCAAGGTCCTCAGTCCTTTTTAATGTGGGACTCGCCAAGTAACTATCCTTTTTTTTTTTTTAAACACAAGCAAGCTTATACACATTTTTAATGGAATAGATCATCCACAAACCCTTTCAGGAGTAAGAACTATATAAATCTATAAATGGATCATATTAATTTATAAATTTTAGGCAATTACCACATAAAAAATGTGTGTAAACTTATTTGTGTATATATTAAAAAAAAAAAAAAAAGTCAGTTGATGAATCTCACGTTAATAGAGAATGGGGATTTTAATGGGGATTTTAAGTGACTTGTCGTATCTATTTTGTTTCATCCAACATTGTTCTTTTTGCTACTCATTTTTGTGATAGTTGTACACTCGTTACTTTTTTTAATAAGCAATATGTATACTCATAACTCATAACTATTTCACAAGGAATGTACAAACTGATGAATGTGTGGAAGAAAAAGAAAAGAAAAAAAAAACATAATTTACTGTAACAAGCTCATATTAATTGCATCCAATTATTGCACGGTGTTCTTTATAGGGGAAATTTTGATGGACCAAAAGAGAAAGTAAAACTAAAAAAACAATCTCATGGATCAATGTATGGGATCAAGGAAATATAAAACTACCACAAATAAGTTGCTAAACCGGTAAATAATATTTTTTCGCTTCTTTTTTTCTTGTTTTACTATTAGAATGTTCATAGATTTGATACTTGATAAACTTAATATAGAAGAGCTTATCCTGTCAATATATTGTATTGTGTTAAATCCATAGCGATTTGCATGAAACTAAACTCATTTTTTTTAGTATAATTTGATCAGATCTTTTTAATTTTATTGATAGATTACGAGATTTGTAAATTAACGGTGGGATGATAAAATGATCATTTTTATTATAGGAAAAAAAAAAACAGTGATAGATCATAGAACATGATGCCCACAATATGTTGAGATGGCCTTTCATGAACCATTTAAAAATGTGACTATAAAATTGGTTAAAATCATTAAATTGGGCATCGACATTCCCAAAACCACATGGTATAATAAAAGTTGATAGGGCCAAAAAATTTATAAAGCAAAATTTTGCAAAGATTGAGATTAAATAATATCATGGTCAAATTAAATCGATACAAAGTTTCTACCCTTTTTTTTTTCCGGTAAAGAAAAACAATGTAAATTAATGAGTTAAAAAAAAAAAACTACTGCAGCTTGAGTTAATTGATGCTTGACAACTTAAACTCCAATCATTTTTTTTTTTTTTTATAAAACAGAGATCCTAAATTCAAAAATGAATAATTGACCCAAATAGTTCCTAAACTTTTTAAAAAGTGATAGTTTGGTCCTTTTTTTTTTTGGCCAAGATAGCCATTAACTTTTATTTTTTAATAATTTTAGTCATTTCTATCCGATTCCATTAAAAACTCATTGAATTATCACGTGAGAAGTACGTTTTGTGTTTTTTTGAAGAAAAATACCCTTATTTATATATATATATATATTTTAAAAAGAGACCTCTCTTCCCTCCCTCCCTCCCTCCCACCCCCACCCCACCCCACCCCTACCCCCCTAGATCAGACGCCGATGCCGACGCTGGAGCCGAAGCTTGAGCCGAAGTTGGAGGCCGTCTCCCTCCCTCATTCCCCTTCTCCCCTTCGCGTGATCCCTCTTGTCCTAGCGTGATCTGAGTTTTGGTCTATTGTCTCCCTCCTTCCCCCCACCCACCCCCTCTTCCCCCCCCCCCCCCCCCATGCCGTTGCAATTTGGGTTTTGGACCTGCCCGGCATGATATGAGTTTTGGCTCCCCCCTCCCCATTGATGTCGGTCCCACCCCCCTTTGTATCGCCGCCTCCCTCCCTTCCTTCCTCCCCCCCCCCCCCCATGCTGCCACAGTGCGTTTCGGCCTTCCCTTCCTCTCTCTCTTCTCCCCCCTCCACTGCGCTGCCACCGTGCATTTTGTCCCCCCTAACTGCTCCTCCATCGCAGCCCCCTCCCTTGTGGATAGGGTTTTCAGAAATATAGAGAGAGAGGAAATTATTTTTTTTATTTTTTATTTTGTTAAATTAATTATTATTAAAATACTAAAATACTCTTACAAATTAAATCACATGCATTGCACATTATTAATTTCGATCAAAACTTAATGGTTTTGGACGGAAAGGACTAAAATTGTGAAAAAAATACGAATTCAGGATTATCTTGCTAAAAAAAAAAAAGGAACAAGGACCAAACTGTCAACTTTAAAAGAGTTTAGGGATTATTTAGGTCAATTACTCTTTAAAAATTATTATGACCATGGTCTAATAGCTAACACACGTCAATTAGTAGATGGAAATGTTCTAAGATTTTTAATTATAATTATAGCATGTATTTGGTGCTAAGATTTGGATTATAGAATTTAAGTTTGGATTGATTGTGCGTTTATCGAAGCATTTGAATTGCTTGAGTTAAAAAGTGTAAAAAATTTAAAATGTGTTCGGAAAAAAAAAAAAAGCAATTTGGAGCTTGTTTCGTTCATATAGAAATTCTATACAATTTAAAAAAACAATTCATCTCATTTGGACTTGCCTATGTAAAATTATGAACTTTTAAAGTTTGAGTTACAAAACTGTATGAATAATAAAGCGGAAAGAAAAAGAAAAAAATTAGATTACAGAGATAGGATTTGGATTGAAGTTCCAAACACCCCCGTCATCTTTTAAAGTATACAAACGAATTTTAATAACATATAATAAAGTAATTAACTATATTTTATAAACATATGTATCTAATTTTTAAAATATATAAAGTTAGAAATTGGTTTCAATTTCAAAAAAAAAAAAACGAAGGTTTAGTTTAGTCTGGTTTCATTTAGGAATAAAATCACAAACCAAACTAATCTAATTAGTTTTTAAAAAACTTAAACTAAATCAAATTAATTATTGTATGGTTTAATTTGGTTTTGAATTGTTTTTGGTTTGATTTTATCCATTTGATCGATTTTAAAAAAAAAAAAAATATCTACATAACCACTTTTTTTTTAATCTATTTACTTACATGATATAAAATTTTCATTATTAATCAATATTATATAAATTTTAATTAACTTAATTTAAATTTGTTTAATATTAATATAATAATTTTAAATTTGTGTTATCTTAGTGCTTTTCTTTTACCTTGATTCAATGGGTTAGATGCGCACATCCAATTCAAGGTCTAATATAAGCCAACTTCGTTTTGTAGATATGGGCCGGTTCGGGCCCAATAACAAGTACGAGACATTGGCCCACACATAGCTAGAATCAGATGAGGGTGAATTCCTTAAAAATGATTGATTTGGACGGTTGATATAGGATCCACATGTGATTTATCAAAGACGCGGACCCACTTTTCTTTTTCTATTTATTATTAAAGGACCCCATCAGCGGCCGATTAATTAATTTAAAAAACAAAAAAAGGAGGAGAAGAGAAAAAACGGAACAGAAGGTGGACCCACAACGAAAGTCGGAAGATGAATCCCCCAGTGGGTAATGTCTGAAGCTTTCCGCCGTATCGACGGCCGAGATATCAGCGTCGGAAGAACCTCCTTTCCTCCACTTGTTACTTGTGGTCACATGGCAGACCAGGTTCCCGAACCCGAGCCCACATTTTCAGTCTCAATCGAGTCCACACGGGTCCCACGTGAAATTACCACCGCCCATCAAAATCAACGTCCTCGTCTGTCGCGTCTCCGTCCTTTTTAATCCAATCTGTTACTACTTGAGAGTAGACTAATGTTGCTACAGAAAAAAAAAAAAAAAAAAGAAAAAACCCATACGTATCTTACAAAAATAAGATCATCCTACTACTCCTCTTACTACTATTATTATTATTATTATTATTATTATTATTATTATTATTATTTAAATTTAAATTTTATATTTTTAAATAAGATCAGATATAATATTATCGTTAGATTATTATTTTTTATGATAGTTATAAAAAATACATGTTACTATTAGTGTTTATCTATATTTTCACTAATCTTTTAAGTGAAGTTTAATAATTACAAAATTATTAAAGTTAATTTCTAAACTTTTAAGTTGGCGCACTTTTGATCTTTGTTATTTATTTATTTATTTTTTTATAGTTAGAATTACTTTAAATTATTAAAAATATTATTATTATAGTAATTGTTTTCGTTAATTATTGAATGAAATCTGTAAGTGAACATAATTTTTTAATCAAATTATTGACTGATCTCATCTGAAAATTAACGAAAGTAAGCATTACTTTTTAATAAAATTACGGATGAATTTTATCTAAAAATTAATAAAAATGACTATTTTAACAACATTTAATAATTTAGATTTATCAAATAAAAAAAGACCAAAATTATACAAACTTACAAATTTAGAAATTAAAAAACAATTTACCCATATATGAATACTTTTTATTACAAAAAAGAATACTTTTTTTTTATAATAAATTTAATAGTATCATAACCTAATTGTGAGTAGTATTTTTTTGTAACTTAACAGCATGGAATAAAAACATTTACTACCTTCAGCCTCAAAAACAAAACTGCAGTGTGTATATAGTATAATCTTTTTATTCTTTTTAATCTTGGAAAGATATTGGTAGTAATACGCATATCTTACAAATAAATAGAGGCCTAATTTTATTATAAGAGGTATAATAAATTTCCACCAAAAAGAAGGGAATTCCTCGAAGAGGTTAAAAAAGTAACTGTACTAAGTCCAACCACCAATGAGATTACTTCGTAAAAAGAAAAAAATAAAATAAGAGACAAATGGGATTTTCGTCAAATTCCATCACATTTTCATACCTATGGTGTTTTTCCTATAAATTAACTATTAATTAACTCATTCACAAATAATAACAATAATAATAAAAAATAGTGAGCTCATCACCCTGCTAAATCCCAAACAAAACCACCAACACCACCACCACCTCACTGAAGAGTCTGACCAACCTTCTCTAGAGGCTCTCGTCTCAAGTCTATATATACATTTTTCAAAAATTATATTATTTTGTTGTTTGTCAGAGAGAGGGAGAAAAAAAAAAATTATGGCAAAACTGAGAAATCTGATAGGAACCACTCTCTGTCCCTCTCTGTGCTCTGTTTTCTCAGCGTATGGGTTGGTTTTGGCTTTGGTTTTGGTGTGAGCCATTATCACATTCCCAGCTACCCAGTTTTCAGTTTTCACGCTGAGTAACGCCGCAAACGCTGCTTCGGCTCAAGCCTTTTCAGCCATGGCTGCGGCTCTGGAGTGCTGGTCGAGCCGAGCCAGTACCGACGAGGACATGGTCGAGCAGGTCCTGATGAGAACGCAGGACAGATCGGAGGGTTCGGCGCCGGAGAGCTCTTCCTCCTCCGGCGGCGCCGTGGCCGCTGTAGCAAGTGGAGCTATGAAGGACTCGTCGGCGATGCAGAAGCGGCTCCAGAGGCTGAGCCGGAACGTGTCGGAGGCCATAGCCTCGCTCAGGAACTCGCTGAATCTGGACTCCGCCCGGGACCAAACGACGCCGTCGAACAAGATCGAGAGCTGCCGGAAGGTCGTCTGGTGCAGCGTCGTCCGTAATCTCACTCAGCTCTACCCCGGCAGCCAGCTCCCGGAGAAGCTCGTCTCCAACATCCGCAAGCATTACGATTCCTTGCCTCTCAGGTTCGTAACTGTAAAATTTCGATAATAGTTATGTTTTTTCACTTGGTTTTGGTTCCTAATGTTGGAAATATATCAGATTTATTTTGTAAATTTTCACGTCTTCTTCTTGAAATGTCTGAAGATTCTGAATTTGGAAATGTTTTTCAGTTATGCACAAGCAGGGTTTGATATGAAAGAGGTGTTTCTGCATATTAAGATGTTGGAACAGGCGTCCTTGGAAGACTACCCTGCCATTTTGATCCAAGAAGTGTCTGATGATGAAATTCATGGTTCGGTTTTCAAGCTCACGTTCGCTTGTAACTCTTCGATTTCGTGGCCGGTGATGTCCGGTGCGCTTGATAGTGCCTCCATTTGCTGCAAGAAGATACAGATCTTTGAGAAGAAAGGGTCCACTCTTGGGGTGATTCTCCTTCTGGTCCAAGCTGGCCATGAGAAAACGTTCAAGGCCCGGATCGAGAACGCCTTGAAATCAGCCTTGAGGAAGCCGAAACCCGCCACGATGAAGTTCGCCTTCGGGCTCTGCGGGTGCCAAGAGGAGAACACGAGAGGTACAGAGATGATGGGAGAGATTGAGGAGGAAGTTGGAGAATTGAGTGTCAGGAGTGGAGTAGAGAATTTGGGCCAGAAAGTTCAGCTGCAGATGCCACTGCCCAGTTCATCATTTCTGGTGTCTGTTGATGAATGGCAGACCATTGAATCAGGTGGTGATGAAATAGGGAAATGGCTGTTGAACTCTGATCATCTCGAGTTCGTTGACCAGGTCGGACCAAACTCGTTTAAGGGAGTCTACAGGGGGAAGAAGGTCGGGATTGAGAAGCTCAAAGGTTGCGACAAGGGGAATTCGTACGACTTTGAGCTGCGAAAGGATCTTTTGGAGCTCATGACTTGTGGGCACAAGAACATCTTGCAATTTCACGGCGTTTGTGTCGATGAGAATCATGGGTTGTGCGTTGTGACAAAGTTGATGGAGGGTGGGTCAGTCTATGACTTGATGCTCAAAAGCAAGAAGAATATTCAGACCAAGGAAATTATAAGTATCGCCACAGATGTAGCTGAAGCGATCAAGTTCATTAATGACCATGGAGTTGCGTATCGAGATCTCAACACACAGCGGATCTTATTGGATCGCCATGGAAATGCTTGCTTAGGTGACATGGGAATAGTAGCCGTATGCAAGAGTGTTGGTGAGGCAATGGAGTACGAGACCGATGGCTACCGGTGGCTTGCTCCTGAGGTTTGTTCACTATAAATCTTGACTCATTTTTTTACTGCAATATAGTTCAGAAAAATGCTAATTGATAACTCAATATTCTTGTCATGGTTTTAGTAAAACTTTTAACTCCTCGGAACTCTTTAACTTTTGCATAATGTTCCAAATAAGCTCATCCTATCTTTGATGAAAAGGGGTTTTAAGTTGTTCTTTTGTCCGTCCTTAGAAGCTAATTAGGAACCAAAATGTGTTTACTCTTTGCCCATTATCTCTTAATTTGTTAAAAGATGTGATTGATAAGACCAATTGTGCAGAGAATATAGGCAGCAATTGTAACTAAATTATCTAGTTTCATATAATACTAGTTTAAAGTAGAAAGTGACTTCATTTGTGGCCAACACTTTGCCACTTGATGCATGAATATTTAGGAACTGCTTTTCTTAATTAAGATTTACCTCAAGTCAATTTGTTTGTAAGGAAAAGTTCTTGTTTAGTTGAATTATGATGTGCTCAAAGATGTTATCTGGGCTCATTGAATGCAACTAAAGTTCTTTGCATCAGCCAATTCTCGCTGAAAAAAGGGAACTTTATGTCACTTACCCGACATAATTGTTTGAGCATGCATAACGTGTCTTCATAATTGTTACTACTTTTACGTTTCAATTCTATAGTGTTTACCTTTATTTAAGCACTCTTATGTCTTCCATTAAACAAGTCAGTTTAATTGTGGTAATGCTACTTTCAGCAAATTAGGTACCATAACCAAATTGTGGAGCCCACAAAGTGGAGCTTTTCAAGTTTTTAGCACATTTTTGTCCCAAAGGATTTACCTTCCCACACCACTTTAATTACTGTTTTTGTTTTTTGCTTGGAATATATTTAGGTAAAAAGAATGTGTTTGTGCATGTGCATATTTTTTATGTATAAATTACAAGTTTTTCCTAACTCTCTTTGGCTAAATGATAACAATATTATGGATATCTTTTGGATCAAAATGTTAACATTGATTAGTATAGGAATGTGATCTATTGATGTTCTTTGCTTACCTTAAAAGTTACATTACAACTTTAAAAGTGAATAATCCTCTTTTTCGGCCCCTTTTATCCTCCCATCATTTACACTTTAATGTTTTCTATTCATATTTGAGCAACTTCAATAATGAAGTCATTTAGATTATGTTCGCATCTCCGTTTTAAACTCACTTTTTAAATTGAAAATTCACATTTCTGTGAGAGAAAACACTATAGAAAAACGTTTGAGCTGTGGGTTTAAAATGAAGATCCAAATTGGGGCTTAGTCGACTGAAATACTCTATACATGTCACACGCGGAAGAACAGTTTAGCCAAAAATTCAATAGCTGTAATTATACTCGGTGAACTCGTATTCATGAAGCTGTATCCTTTTTATTCCATCTTAATGATCTGAGTTAAAGAATTTAATTGTAATAAAACATGTTACTTATTGTCTTTCCATTCCCTCTGGATGAGTACAGATAATTGCTGGTGATCCAGAGTGTGTGACAGAGACTTGGATGAGCAATGTATATAGTTTTGGGATGGTTCTCTGGGAGATGGTGACGGGTGAGGCAGCCTACTCAGCGTTTTCGCCGGTGCAGGCAGCGGTGGGGATAGCTGCGTGCGGCCTTAGGCCCGAGATTCCGAAGGACTGCCCTCAAATGCTGAGATCTTTGATGACAAAGTGCTGGAACAATTGCCCATCAAAGCGTCCTCAGTTCTCCGAGATTCTATCAGTTTTGCTGCGACCAAACAACAGCAATAATTGCAGATAAACATCCCCTTGTTAAAGTCTCTTTGGAATCCAACATGCTATTATTATTGTTGTTATTATTATTATCGATCATGATGCAAAAATGGTCCCTCCTAAAGTATAGGAGTTGCTATACATATATGTATACGTATATGCGTTTATGTAGATGTGCAAAGCTCTCACCTTTTCTGTTTCTCTCCAATTCTATGAACGAAAAAAGGGCTTGTTTAAAGAAATGTCCTCTTTTTGTTTTTTAGAATGTCTTGGCCATGCGCACTAAAATTCATTGTGTTAATGGTATGAAAATCTTTGTTTATTGTGTATGTTTTTTTTTTTTTTTTTTTTTTTTTTTTTTTTTTTTGTGGGTGTTGTGACGTATTAATGAGTTGGCATTTCGCATTACTTGAAAAAGACAAGAATTATTACATATTATGATAATGGATATATATTAATTGCCTAAAGATGGTTTGACCCAAGGGAAAAAGAAATGTTTTATATAATTAGTGATGATTAAAAAGATGGGGAAAAGACAGAAAAAAAAGCATGCTGAAAAAATGAAAATTTTGATCACCTAATAGTGACGTGCCTAATTTCCATGGTTCCACTAGTCCTTTGCCAACATATTACGGAGAAAAGTGCGCTAACCTTTTTTTTTTTTTTTTTTTTTTTTTTTTTTTTTTTATTGGTTTTCAAAGACGAAGACCTTTGTTTTCTTCCCCCTCTTTCCTACCGACCATAGTAACATTTTTCTTTTTGGAGAGTAACAACTCAACAGAATAAAAAAGGGTTTGAGCTTAAAACTTTTTCCCCCCTCCAAAATATAGAAGAAAAACCCATATGGAATAGCAAAATTAAAATTCCAAAAAGAAAAAAGAAAAAGAGAGAGAGAGAGAGAATTCTTCCAGGTCTCCACCAAATGAAAGAAGGGAAAATTACTCTTAAAAAAAAAATTACTACAAGGGGAAAATTACTCAATTATATATACATATATAATATTATTATTTCTGAGAGTCATTTTAGATACATAATTTATATATAATTTTATTTGACTTAATGTATAACATAGTACTACTTAAATAACATATATCAATGAAAATAATACATATTAATAATCTTAATATTACACATAATTTGTGTTATGTTATATTGTCAGATCAATATAATTATTTGACATGAGATCTTGCATATATATATATACACATATGGTTATATAATTGATTGTTATTTACAATTATACATGTATAGGGGGTCCATTGCTATAAGTTGAATGCGACCGATGATCCACCAAACACTAACAAAACAGCAGGAGAAAAAGAGATTGTGTCTCTGGTGGGCTTAGAATTCAGGAGAACGATGATAATTTACATCCCAGATTTTAATTAATTTATTATTATTATTTTTTTTTTTTCATAGGAGGAAAACTAGAAAAGGGTCTACTTTGTGTTAGTTTAGTGGCTATCTAAAGGCCCAAGCAGGGGTCCATCCTGTTGCTTATTTTTTATCGACTTTTTTGCATTATGGAACAAATTTATCATGATGTGTATATATCTATATGCATATATATATATATATATGTATGTAAGCTCAAATAGCTATATAGATGGTTTTGAACGTAATAATATATATAGACGACCTTCATGCATGATGATCAGGTGATCAGAAAGAAAGGAGGATCTGGGACGAGATCCTAGGCCCCTCTTTCTGTTACACTGTTTGAAAAGAAGAAGAAGCTAGTTTGTGAATCATTGTGCTGTGTGGTTATTTTCATTCACGTGACCCCTTTCAGGGTCTGGGTCCATCGGACAAGTATATATTCTGTCAAAAAAAAAAAAAAAAACATATTTACAACTAGCAAAAACTATATGGTTATTTTATTATTAGGTATTATTATTTTAGTTATTTGATTATTTTTCAACGATCTAATTTATTATTAGAAATTGTTGTACATGTTAAGTCATTAATTTTTTTTATATAAATACTCACAGGTTAAACGGTTAAAAAAGTTAATTAAGGTTGGAATAATAATATCTATCAATATGATAAAAATATAGCTATTATCATAAAATTGTATTTTTGTGAAATGAAATCAATTGTGTTACTTAATAAAAATTGCCAATGACTCTAATTATTAGTAGTTTATTAGTGATTACAAATACAGGATTATAATTTAATATCTGATTTTATTATCAAACTGTTAGAGTTGAAATACTCTCATTAACAATAGCTTGAGTAATATTCTAGTGCCTTTGAGCTAGATAACATACTTTTATTCTATTTACTAGCATGTTTCTTATTTAAAAAAAAAAAAAAAAACCTGCATTTCAAGTGATTTTAATCAGTACTATAGTTATAACATTGAAATAAAGGACTTGACCATATGTTACATACTGGTATTATAAGAGCATGTTACAATTAGCTAATTTTACAGTGCTGACCGTTGACCATTGTTCATAGTTCTTCAAAAATGCGATATGAATACTTCTTTAGAATGAGACTTTTTATGTGTTGACCAGCCTGTAGTCACGTAACTCGAGGCGTGGCAGGGCCTCTATCACATGATGAGCTCAGTCGTATCTGCTTGTTGGCTGCACATGCATATATATATATATATTATATATATGTACATAGATATGTGTATGTATATAATAATCTACGCGCCTCTTCATGTGCCTTTTGATGAAGAATCAAATTAGTAAGAAAAAAAAAAAAAATCCCCCGACGACCAGTTTCCATACTTGACTTTGTGCCTATGATTAGGTTTAATTAACATAAGAAAAATGCTATATATCCATGTGAGAGATAGAATAGAATCACCATACATATTATCTGATTGTTTAACATAATAATTATATTTAATTATGAGGCCGCATCATCTATAAAAACTACAAGAAAAAACCAATTCAATGACGAATGTCATCACTAAAAAATTACAATGCCATTGCTAAAGATTTCAACAGATAAATTTGACATGGAGTTCAAAGATTCTCACACCAAACACTGCTTTGCAACTATTTTTAGAGATGATACGTCGTCGCTAATAAAAATCTGCCAACACAAACAAATTCTCGAACATAAGACATAGTCCTAATTACGATAGTGTTTAGTTATGATCTCTCCAAAATACCGCTTTTTACAATAATTCCGTCGCTAAGAGGTTTTAATTTTTAGTCACATGTACGGTATGCATATGTTCTCATAAAGTTTCTCTATCATAAGAGGTAAAGTAATGACATGCAATTAAAATACTATGAAAATATACCTTGCATATACACATAGATATAAAATTCCTAATAAATGACTTTATATATAAATGACAATTATGTACACTTTAAAGCAAGAAAAAGAAAGAAACCACGAGTAATGCACCAGTTTTATTTCACTTTGACATGAAGTGACTTATGGTTCGTGCTAAGCCGATTTTGTTGAAAGTTAAAAAGTGGGGAGTGGAATCAGATTCTGGGTTATTATAAAAAAAAGTCAAGGAATATCTTTTCATGATTCAGCTAACAAAGGTAAAAATAGCTGGCAATCCTGGCATCTTTCGGGACACAAAGTTGTTTATGGGACCAGGTTGGGCTTGTCCTGGCATAAACGTGCAACCATGAAGATAATTATGAAAAAGACTCGGAATAGGCGCCAAAATCTAACCTAAAATATTGGTAAAATCTTGTCCCTTTTTTTTTTTTCCTTCTATTTTTTTCCCCCTTCTGAGCATGGAAATATTCGACAATTATGATTCATGGTTTTTGTTCATAGGAAACACCTTATATTTGGACAAATATAAAAGGAATCATCTCTCAATAAGAACTCTTGTCCACCCTTCTAAATAACTCAAGAAAAAATGATTCATATCAAAATAAAAGTTTTATGATATATTATAAATCTTAGAATTAACTTCTTAGTAGTACAACTATAAGGACAAAATAGTCATTTTAATTTTACATAATCTATAGAATTAAGATACTTGATCATTCATGATATTTATGATAAAACTTTTCATTTTATTTTGTTTATCATTACTCGTAACTAAATATATATATATATATATATATATATTTATTAATACAACTAGTCTGTTTGGAATTGCTTTCTATTGAACCACTATTTGTGACCTTGTGGATCTAAAAGTTGTTTCAGAAAACAGTCATATACTTTTTCGAAATAACTTCGAGTCAAGCTGGATCGTATTTTATAGTTTCTCAATAAAACTTTTTTAATAAATCTTCGAAACTTAAGTTTGAGTTTCAACAAGACTTTAAAAACTTTATTATAACATGTTTAGTACTGATTAAAAGACTTAAATATGGTTCTTATATTTTTAGATTCTGTAAAAAAAAAAAAAAAAAGAAGGTGTTTTCAAACCCTAACATAATAGTGTCTCTTCTTCAATATCAATGCCAAACGGCAGCTTCATCTTTTTAGGATCTGTTTGATAAATGAGTTTGAACTGAAAATTTTAAGTTTCAATAGTAAATTTATATTGACTTTTCAAAAAAGAAAAAAAAATTTAAAAAAAAGATAAAAACTGAATGAAAATTTAGGTTTGAAACTGTTTCAAACGGGCCCTTAATCTGACCATATGGACATAGCGAAGAGGACGAGTTGACACCGAGATCCTGGCCCACGAATGGTCTCAATGAAATGCGCTAGAAATTGAGGCCCCAATGACGTGACTTACCCACTTACTTGACAACCGAAAGCAGGGCATATCTTTCGGGATGAATAAGATTTGAAATAAATAAAAGTGAGAAACGAGAAATTATAATCTGAATAAGTTTTTACTTATATTGTGCTTATAGATTTATAATTTTTTTCCCCTGTTGTGAGAGATGCTTCCAACTTTTGTACACAGATGAGCCTGAATGCATTGTAACTATAGTGATATATTTTTCTTATAAAAGAGACAACTATTGACGGGTTTTATAAATAGAAATGAATAGGCCAATAAAGTTTTTTTTTTTTTTCTTTTTTTGACGAATGAGCAGAGTAAAGTGTTCATTTTGTATTTTTTTTTTTTTTTTTTTTTTTTTTATAAACTGAGTAGTGTAAGGTTGATAATTAAGTTTTAATTGTCTAAACCAGACAAACTCTAAAACGACGCTACGACAACTTATCAAGAAATGAATTCGGCCCAACCAATATTCTAATTAAGAAACGACAAAAAAAAAAGATTACAAAAAAAAAAAAAACTAAATTCCAAAACGGCAATACGACGACGTTCTCTCTGCTCGTCGGCGCCAACCGAAACCGAACAAAACCACTTTAACCACTTTTTCATTTCGAAAAACAACTCTAGAAACTCTCTCTCTCTCTCTCTCTCTCTCTCTCTCTCATTTTCTTTTCTGAAGTAGCTTTTGAGTTTATCAAAGAACAAAACCATGGTACGGTATATTGTGAGGTAGTTCTTCTATTCTTCGAGAAAATCCAGAACAATCCTTAGTAAGCAACTCTCTGAGATTCGATTCCATTCTTCTTTAATTTCCTCGCTTTCCCGAACGGTACGTTTCGATTTTTTTTTTTTTTAATAGCTAATTTTCACGTTTGATCTTTAGCTTTGCTTCGACTCTTTGGCTTGGAATCATGCCCAGATTGGGGCTTTGGTTATTAATATTAGCCATGGCGCCTATCGCTGTCGTACTGGCGCTTCGGAGCTTCGCAGGCTACGACGCTAGAGCTGCGTCGTCGTTGTCGTTGATACTTCTTCTTGTCGTTTTGGCCATGACGATGAAGTTTTCCGGCGTTTTGAGCGGCTTTCTCCACTGCATGATTCCGAGGAAGAGAGGAGCGACTGCGGAGGAAGACAGCAGTGATAGCGGCGGCGACAGCAACGGAACTTCTTCGGACGGAAGGTCGGCCGTTAAGAAGCGCCGGATTGGGGCCGGAGAATCGGCGGCAAAAAAAGGAGGCGAGAATAGCGGTGCCGGAGCTGGGGAGGAGCGTGAACAGCTGGCGGTTTCCATGGCTAATTTGCGTGACGCGAACTCCGTGGATATCGATGAGGATCTCCATAGCCGGCAGTTGGCGGTGTACGGCCGCGACACGATGCGGCGGCTGTTCGCGTCGAAAGTCCTCGTCTCGGGGATGCAGGGCTTGGGTGCTGAGATTGGTACGGATTTGGAAAACCTTGATTGATCAAAATCGAGTTTTTCTTTTGGAATTCTTTGTTAATTTGAGGGATTTTTTTAAATAAATTTTTATTATTATATGTTTTTGCGTGTTGCAGCGAAGAATCTGATTCTTGCTGGTGTAAAGTCTGTGACTTTGCACGACGAAGGGAATGTGGAGCTGTGGGATTTGTCTGCGAATTTCATCTTTTCGGAAAGCGATTTAGGGAAGAACAGAGCTCTTGCTTCTGTACAGAAGTTGCAAGAGCTCAACAATGCTGTTGTTGTACAAACTTTGACTACAAAGTTGACGAAAGAACAACTTTCTGATTTCCAGGTATTTACGTCCCTATATATCATGTTCATTGGTTTGTAACATGTTAGTTGTGTTTTTTTTTTTTTTTTTTTGTGTGTTTTCTCTGGATTCTATATTGATAACGCGTTGTATTTCTCATGCTTGGGTTGGTTTTTCAGAATTTAATCGTGTTTGGGTTCGTGGTTTGTAGTTTCACTTGCATATTTTATTTTATTGTATTGCAGGCCGTTGTATTCACTGATATCAGTCTTGAAAAGGCTATTGAATTCGATGATTATTGCCATAATCATCAGCCTCCTATTGCCTTCCTTAAGTCTGAAGTTAGAGGCCTTTTTGGTAATGTCTTTTGTGACTTTGGACCCGAGTTTACCATTGTTGATGTTGACGGGGAGGAACCACACACGGGTATTATTGCGTCCATCAGTAATGACAATCCGGCTCTGGTGTCTTGTGTTGATGATGAAAGACTTGAATTCCAGGATGGGGATCTTGTTGTGTTCTCAGAAGTCCAGGGGATGAAAGAACTGAATGATGGAAAGCCAAGAAAGATTAAAAATGCAAGGCGTTATTCTTTCGTTCTTGAGGAGGATACTACAAATTTTGGTGCCCATGAGAAAGGTGGTATTGTTACACAGGTAAAGCAGCCCAAGGTGTTGAAATTTAAGCCATTGCGAGAAGCACTTAATGATCCTGGTGATTTTCTTCTGAGCGATTTCTCCAAGTTTGATCGACCACCCCTCCTCCACTTGGCGTTCCAAGCTCTGGATAAGTTTATGCTTGAGTTGGGTCGTTTTACTGTTGCGGGCTCAGAAGAGGATGCTCAGAAGCTTATATCTATTGTGGGTGACATCAATGAAAATTTGGGAAATGGGAGACTAGAAGATATTAATACGAAACTTCTGCAACACTTTGCCTTTGGTGCCAAGGCCGTCTTGAACCCCATGGCTGCCATGTTCGGTGGCATTGTTGGACAGGAGGTACTAAAAGCTTGCTCGGGAAAGTTTCATCCGATCTTCCAGGTTAGTAGCTATGAAATTGTTTTAACTTTTTACAAGCTAGTTACAAGGATTTACAATAGTCTATCATTTTAATAAATGGTGATGTGGAGAAGTTGACCATTTTCTTAGGGTAAAAGTTAGTTAGAAGTTATTTGATAAAATATATTGGCTTCTGGTTGTAATAACGTATTTTTTGACTTTTTTTTCTACAGTTTTTCTACTTTGACTCGGTGGAATCACTACCGACGAAGCCACTAGAATATAGTGAGTTTAGACCATTAAACAGCCGTTACGATGCACAGATTTCAGTTTTTGGGTCCACACTGCAGAAGAAATTGGAGGATGCTAAGGTGTTTATGGTTGGATCTGGTGCACTGGGCTGCGAGTTCTTAAAAAATGTTGCCTTGATGGGGGTTTCATGTGGCAACCAAGGGAAGCTAACAGTCACAGATGACGATGTAATTGAGAAGAGTAACCTTAGCAGGCAATTCTTATTTCGTGATCGGAATATTGGGCAGGCCAAATCCACAGTTGCTGCTTCTGCGGCTGCAACAATAAATCCTCGTCTCAATATTGAAGCCTTGCAGAATCGAGTTGGCCCTGAAACTGAGAATGTTTTTGATGATGCCTTTTGGGAGAATACAAGTGTTGTGATTAATGCACTAGACAATGTCAATGCCAGGCTTTATGTTGATCAGAGGTGCTTATATTTCCAGAAGCCGCTTCTTGAGTCAGGAACTCTTGGCGCTAAATGCAACACTCAGATGGTTATTCCTCATTTGACAGAAAACTATGGTGCCTCAAGGGATCCACCGGAGAAGCAAGCACCCATGTGCACGGTGCATTCCTTTCCACACAATATTGACCATTGCTTGACATGGGCGCGATCTGAATTTGAGGGGTTGCTCGAGAAGACTCCAACTGAAGTGAATGCATACTTATCCAACCCAAGCGAATATGCTGCCGCAATGAGAAATGCTGGTGATGCACAGGCCAGGGATAACTTAGAACGTATCGTTGAGTGCTTGGAAAAAGAAAAATGTCAGACTTTCCAAGATTGTGTTGGCTGGGCTCGCCTAAAGTAATTCCCTTGACGATGGACCATATTTATATCTTCAGATTTCTTTGGAATCTAAATTACATTATCATGCTTCCTCATCTTGTCCTGATGTCGTGCTTTTTTTCTCAGATTCGAAGATTATTTTTGTACCCGTGTGAAGCAATTGATTTATACTTTTCCTGAAGATGCAGCAACTAGTACTGGAGCTCCATTCTGGTCAGCCCCAAAGCGATTCCCACATCCCCTGCAGTTCTCATCCACCGATCCTGCTCACCTTCATTTTGTTATGGCAGCATCAATTCTTAGAGCGGAGACATTTGGAATTCGAATTCCTGACTGGGTTAAAAACCCTCAGAAGATGGCTGAAGCAGTGGATAGAGTAACAGTTCCTGAATTTCATCCCAAGGAAGGTGTTAAAATTGAGACTGATGAGAAGGCTACTAATGTTAATACTGCTGCATCTGTCGATGATGCACGGGTAATCGATGATTTGATTACAAAGTTGGAGCATCGTCGAGCAGGCTTGGCGCCAGGGTTCAAGATGAAACCAATTCAGTTTGAGAAGGTCTCTCTCTCTCTCTCTCTCTCTCTCACTCACACACACACAGATAGAGAAACGCAGAATGCATAATTTTTTTTCGACCTACCGACTACCAAGATGGCTTATATCGTTAATAGTTAAAGAAGATTGAATCAATATCCGTCAGATTAATCGGTCTAAATTATTTGCTGTAATATCTATGTATTTGGTGAAGTGATCTTAGGAATGTGTCTCAGAAGGAATTAACCTAGATATAGGGTTAGCATTTGTCTAGTATTGACACTGTTTCTCTTTTAAAGCTCTTCCTGTCGCAACACGTGGGCTTCCTTACGGAGTTTTTCCTTGTGACATTAGAATCGATCAACTAGCTAACTAGTGACTCCACCTGAAATATCATGCAGGATAACGATGCCAACTACCATATGGACCTAATAGCTCGTCTTGCCAACATGAGGGCTAGGAACTACAGCATTCCCGAGGTTGACAAGCTGAAGGCCAAGTTCATTGCCGGAAGGATTATCCCCGCGATTGCAACCTCCACCGCTATGACCACAGGTCTAGCGTGCTTGGAGCTTTATAAGGTTCTTGACGGAGGCCACAAACTAGAGGACTACCGAAACACATTCGCGAATCTAGCACTGCCTTTGTTCTCAATGGCTGAGCCCGTTCCAGCGAAGGTCGTCAAGCACCGTGATATGAAGTGGACAGTTTGGGATAGGTGGATCCTGAAAGATAATCCTACTCTTAGGGAACTTTTGGAATGGCTGAAGAAACATAAAGGGCTAAATGCTTACAGCGTCTCCTGCGGAAATTGTCTGCTTTACAATAATATGTTCCCTCGACACAATGATCGAATGGACAAGAAGGTGGTGGATTTGGCCAGGGATGTGGCCAAAGTGGATTTGCCTCCTAACCGTCGTCATTTGGATGTTGTTGTGGCGTGTGAGGATGATGATGACAACGACATAGACATCCCATTGATCTCCATTTACTTTCGGTAGGTTGTTATCTAAATCCGCCGACTCCGTCGAGCTGTGATTTGTCCTCTTAAGACTTGATGTTAAGACAATGTTCCTCTCACATGTGCCACATTAATCCTAAAAGTTATGTTTATTGTACATAAATCTTAGGAGACCTTAAACTTGGTGATGATATTTAATCGTTCTTCAGTCCTGAGACGTGGTTTCGTTTGTGTAGGGAAAACTTCAATTGACCAAATAGTTATTCTGTTATAGTGGTTCATATTCATACAACAGATATTTACCTTAACAAAGTTTACTGTGTTTTTACCATACGAACCCGGAAAAATGGACATTGTATTAACTCAAAATGGAACTACAATAACGGAAAATACGAAAATAACAGAATAGCCTCAGCCAAACACTCACAATCACATAATACTCATTCCTAGTCAGCTTACACTAATACTTAGCTACTAACACTACTATTTAGCTATTAGACACTAGATTCCTGACAAAATATTTCTTCACATATTTCATTTTGATAGCTTAGAAAACCACCAAATAGTTTTTTTCTTTTCGATGTTGCTAATCTGGGTCGTATGTAACACAGTTTCTGCTACAAGCATATGGCAATCCTAATGTCAACAAAATTAACCATTTCTAGTTGGACAAGTTTTTATTTTTATAATGTTTTATTTCAATTGAAATTGTTTTTCCTTTTAGTACGAAAATTTTCCGATATCGTAAGGGTTTTAATTGTACTACAATTTTTGTATGTAAATTCTGCATCAAAAATAATAAACCAAAAAGGATGAACGACATGTCGTTTTTACTCTAAACCGATGACATTTTTTTTTGCGTCGTTTTAGCATACGCCTGCAAAATGGAAACAAAAGAAAACGCAGGGAGATAGTATAAACGACCGTACAGCATCGATTTTATAGAAAACCTATTACTAATGCTTTTGCAGCATTTTAGATGAAAAATATTAATCTTGTTTAGAACTTTAATACATCATGAATCTGGAGCACTTTTACACCCACCCCCAAACTCTCCAAGTACTTGTCGAGCCAAAGAAGCCGAGTCTGAAATCTGAATAGACTAAGGAGTGACATAAGGACTAAAGTTTTTCTTTACAAAGAACTCATACCATATAGCTGTTGACCCCTGCAACGGCCAAGTTTACCCCGTGAGGCGAATTTCATTTTCCGATCACATTCTTGTAGGGGTGGCAAGAAGGGCAATCCAGTGATTGTGCCACGAAGTCGATCACTAGACGTCCATCGGAGTATAAAGTGATGCCATATGGAGGGTTTGAGACAACGTCAAAACAGTATGCAAAACTAACGCAATGCAATATGGTTTAAAAGAGATCTCATCGGTTTCTTCCTAAATAAGAGTAGAGTACGGCAGTGGGAATCTGGTTTGCTTGTTATTGGTGTCCTAAATATCATGACTATGCACATAACTTTGACGGTTGGCCGTGCTAAATGCTCTTTTTGTTATTTCATTATAAGACAAATATGTAAACCAAAAGAGAGGACAATGAGAACTTTTTCTTTGGTCTAGATATTATCTGAAATCCTTTTGTTCCTGGCCACCTCCATGAGCCCAAAATATTCAACTTTGCCAATGCTTGCAAAATCTCAAATGGAATGTAGTAAAAAAGTCAGAAATAAGACATGATGATTAACCAATTAATGTGAAGGTTTTGCTTCAAATCTTGAGGGCATTATCCCACTCTCAAGCATAGGAAAAAAAAATTGGTCTCCAAATACGTGTAATAATTTTGAAACTCTAAGCAAAACATTCAGAGAGACTTGCCATGGTAATTTAATCAAGCCTACAAGATACATCAGCAAATCACTAAGCCAACTAAATATGCAATTTCAGCACTATATCTATATATATTTATATATATATCATATATACAACTTCATCCATCAGCAAGATGATTGTTCAAATCACAAGGTCAATAAATGTAGGCCAAATCAACTCCTAACTCTTAACAGACGTACAGCCAGCCTAATCAACAGACTAAAACAGTACAATGTATTCACTCATTACAAGTTCAAAGGCCTGCAACATAACTCTTAAGGTTACTCATACAAAGTTAAAATTTTCTAAAGTTTTAAGTGCTAACCTTCTGATGCTATTTGCTGAACATTATTGCCACCTTGTTGATTCCGCGACTCCATGAAGAGTCTTACGGTTGAGTAGATTAAAGAAGGTTCAGCCATTGCACCGTTCCCATAATCCCCACAAGCTAATCTCTTCGAGATGGGCGGGATAAGAGAAATTCCAAGTTCATCAATTGACATGAGATGTCGCTCCGTGAAAGGGTTGTTCCACATGAAGGTGTTCATGGCTGGGGCAACAAATAGCGGCTTGGTGTAGTCCCATGCCCGCACAATGCAAGTCAGTAAGTTGTCACACAGCCCTCCAGCAATCTACAGTAAGGACATGGGATGTGAGACATCGAAAAACGCAAAATCACGAAGGAAAAAAAAGAACATGTCTTGACTGGACCTAAGGACATTCTCAGAAACATTCACAATTGATACACTATAAATGCATATGAAACATAAACAACAAGTCAACCTTAATGAAAATTTTCTCCAAATGAGTTCCATTCCTAGGACAAACAAAACTATGAAAAATACACCGATTTTTTTTTTTTTAAATCAATAACAAAAAAAGGCCAACCAGATGAGTATCAGAAGCTAATGCCATATGTATGGCAAGAAAAATAGCCCAAAATCTCGGTCAAGGTGACAGAGAAAATTTAATCTACAAAAAAGAAAGATCTTATAAACCTTCTAACAAACATGGGATTTGGTTTAAATGTGCATAAAAGATGTCCAATAAAAAATTCAAACCAAAATTTGAAGGTTTTGAAAGTGTGACATCCATTTTCCAATGAAATGCACTGATCAGCATAATCGTATTGCTAGTAAAAACATTTTAGCTTGTTTGGATCACTACCTGAAACCAAATTTTTACAATTAAACTCAAATCGAAAACCAAAATTTTCACTTTTTAAAAAGCCGTACCACGCTCATTTTTCTACAAACACTATTACCTTGCCTAGAGTATTTGCTGATAAAGGGGCAATGACCATAATGTCGGCCCACCGGCGGAGCTCGATATGGAGGACGGTGTCGCCTATTTTGTTCCAACTAGACCATTCATCCTCATCGGTGTAAAGAACAGCATCTTTCGGAAGCGAAGCTCTATCGATGAAGTGCAACGACGCCCGCGTTGCAACGGCTCGTACCTCTGCCCATTCAGCAAAGGAATGGCAGAGATTGCTGAACTTAATGGCGGCAACGCTTCCACTTGCAGCCAGCAGGATCCGAGGCCTTCTCGGGGCAGCATTCACTCCATCAAGCTCTAACGCCATTAATATCTATACAACCTCTATACATCAATACTAATAATCCTTGTACTGTCTGCGAATGTTCTGTTTAAAAATTGGAAAAATATGTCCCCTTCTGTTTCCTAGTGCATAATACTTAACCATATGATTCTGATAAAATCCTACTGCTTCCCAGAAAATTTTGCCTAACTTAATCAGAAGGGTGTTATTGATGAAAAAAAAAAAAAAAGAAAGAAAGAAACAAGAAGAAGAATATTTGATGCAGAGATCAAACAAACCTGAGAGAAGTGCAAATCCTGGAGCTGAGCAAGGAAATTGGGGACAGCCCCATAAAGTGTCGTTTATTATCAACTCACCGCAGGCTTTATAACGATTGACGACTTTTTGGGTGACTTACGGCGATTGGCGACTTATCATTAAACTATAGCATGCTGTTTTGATTATCAAACGACAAGTTAGACTTTAGTCGTTTTCTATAATGATTAAATTACGGTTTGCGTTTGATATCGACAAAAGATTTTTTTTTTTTTTTTACTTAGAAATAACTTTAGGGTGGTTGGTGAATGAGTTGAATTTGAATTGAGTTGAAATATTTAAGTTTGAATAATAATTTTTATTGATTTTTTTATAAAAGATAAAAAAAATTTTCAGAAAAAGATAAAAAAAATACAGTTTAACTTGAGTTAGGTTGGAGAGCCAAACTCCCTTTTTTTTTTTTTTTCGTTCATATCATTTCTATATCACAAACCACCGGCCTTTTTCTCCTAAAACGACAACAAATTTTCAAATTTTATAAAAAAACATATAGTGTGTGTGTGTTTTTTTTTTCATAAATTTAAAAATAAAAATTTAAATTATACATTCTATTATAAAGTTAGATATGAAATTATCGATTATCTTTAAGCTATCTGTAATCGCCGGACATTTCTTATTATTATATAAAAAAGATTAGGAATGAGAAATTTAAATTCTACTTCTTAAATATATATTTAGGTATGAATATATAATCATTAAAAATATTATTTTACTAATTTTAATTTACATTTCACCTAAAACATTCCTATCAGCATTTAACCACGTCATTCTCTTTAATTAATTATTACATCAAAGAACAAACTACTCAAAAAAACATCAATTTGATAAATAAGTTGAGTTTGAGTTGAGATAAAATTTTTAAATTTGAGTTGAGTTGACTTTTTAAAAAATAGTTATAAATTTTATTTAATTTTCAGAAAAAAATAAAAATTAAGAAAAAAAAAATACAATTTATAAGGTGTTTGATGTAGTGATTTGAGTTGAGATTTTTTAAATTTAAATAATAATTTTTATTAATTTTTCAGAAAGATAAAAAACTTTTAAAAAAAGATAAAAAAAATATAGTTTAACTTCAATTGAGTTGGTATGCAAACCCTCCCTTGGTTTAAGTTAAATTTTGTCGTCATAAGTAAGATTAGGCTCTCCTCTAGAATAGACGAGAAAATTATTACCCCTACACAAACATTAAACGACGACGTTTCACCAACTAGTTCACCCAGAATGCCGCGTCCCATTGCATCATTACCTACTAATCTCTCTCTTTCTCTCTCTATCTCTCTCTGTCTGCGCAACAAAACCGAAAAACAGTAAATAAATAAATAAATGTAGAAAGAGAAAAACAATTTTCTCTCTGTCTCTATCAAAAACTTGTCCTCCACGACAAACAAAAATAAATAAATAAAAAAGATAAAAGATATAAAAAAAAAAAAAAAAAGAAAAACCTTGTCGTCGACACTTGCTTTCTTATGTTCCTAAGCAGCATTAGACAGAGATAGACGGATTATGCAATGGTACCGTTCTCGACCAGCACCTGTCCGCAGCCCCCAAAAACCCTACATTTCACAAGTCCATAAATACCCCTCTCTCTCTCTCTCTTCTTTCTCTCTCTAACCCCCCCCCCCCCCCAACACTACTATATGAATCAACCAGATAGCTTTTCTCTCTCACAAATTCTCTCCCCCAGAAACTTCTCTACAACTTCCAGACTCCGACAAATTCCACCAAAACCTCTTTCCGATTCCATTTCTTCCTCCGTCTCAGTCTAATCGGTACGTTTCCCTTCCTCCTTCCTCGGTTTCTGCCACCGATCTTTCATTTCTCCGACCTTTTTCCTCCGAATCTCGCTCGGTTTAGGGTTAGGGTTCGCCGGCGCCGATCGTGATTCGATCGGTTTCGGCGGTGTTTGGTTTGAGTGGTTTTTTTTTGTTTTTGGTGATGATTAGGTTTTTTTTTTTTTTTTTTTTTTTTTTTTTTTTTTTTTTTTGCAGCAGTTTACTGCACTTTATGCTTCCAAGAAAGAGACCTTGCGAAGGAGTGGTTGCAGAAGAAGACAGTGGTATACTAAACAGTAGTTCGGACGCTTCTATCATCAAGAAGCAACGGATCGGTGCTGCCGCCGGTGGAGCCGCTGAATCGACGGTGAAGAACGGCAACAGCAGCGTCAGCGACGGTAACGTCAACGGAAGTGACACCGTAGCTAACGAAGGAGAGGAACACGCGCTCATCATGGCCCTCGGCGATGCCAACACTGCAGATATCGATGAGGATCTGCACAGCCGGCAGTTGGCGGTCTACGGCCGCGACACCATGCGTAGGCTCTTCGCTTCCAACGTTCTCGTCTCCGGCCTGCAGGGTCTCGGTGCTGAGATTGGTAAAATTTCTCTAGAAATTTCTTGTTAACTACTAATTTTGTTATGCACATGGACAGATTTTTGTGAATTTGTTCTCTCGTTGCAGTTGTTTGGCATGCATTAGCTCTGATCTCGTGTTAGATTTTGCATCCATTAGTATTGGTGATAGGGACTTAGGGTAATGCAGATCTCATGTTATATACTTTTTTTAATTGGTTTGTATTTGAGTAATTTAGCAAATGAGTTGTTATTTTTGAATTAGTTAGAAACAATTTCTACAAAAAGGTTCACCTGTTGAAAACTGACCCGTCACTTGGTACAATAGTTATGGTAGATAACTTGAGATCCTTATTCCTACCCTACGTATTTGGATTCTGATTGCTTAATTTGGTTAGGGCATTTTCAGATAGCTTGTAGCCTTTTTCCTCTTTAGTTGTCTCCAGATGTAAAAAAAAATTATTTACTTTTTCATTAAACTTCGAGTGTTGTGGTTCTATATTACATGTAATTAGGAGGTAAATTTTTCGAATGCTAATGACATTTGTAGAACATGTACGGCTCTAACTTAGTTTCTGCTTTGCAGCTAAAAACCTCATCCTTGCTGGTGTTAAGTCTGTGACTTTGCACGATGAAGGAAATGTGGAATTATGGGATTTATCCAGTAACTTTATCTTTTCCGAGAATGATGTTGGGAAGAACAGGGCGCTTGCTTCTGTTCAAAAGTTGCAAGAACTCAACAATGCTGTAGTTGTGCAAACCTTGACTACAAAGTTGACAAAAGAGCAACTTTCTGATTTTCAGGTACTCTCATTTGGATCTATATCCGGTTGATTTATACCCTTTTTGTTTATTTACTTAAAGTGCTAAGGTTACTTCTCTGGGGACTATTTGGATAGTTTTGTATATGAGTTGCTAGTTAGGGTTTTATTATTATTATTATTATTTTAATTTTTTAAGTTAGTGGTGGAGATTGGTTTAGGTATTCAAAATTAGAGTTTAGAGATTGGTGAATGTCTTATAGCTTATGTTGGATTCAATGACACAAATGTAACTATATTTACGTTTGCAGTGTTTTGCTCATCTAGCTGTAGAATCACCTATTTATTTTACATCCTACTGCAGGCTGTTGTATTCACTGACATCAGTCTTGAGAAAGCTGTTGAATTCAATGATTACTGTCATAACCATCAGCCTCCTATTGCCTTCATTAAATCTGAAGTTAGGGGCCTTTTTGGTTCTGTCTTTTGTGACTTTGGACCTGAATTCACTGTTGTTGATGTTGATGGAGAGGAACCACACACGGGTATTATTGCATCTGTCAGTAATGACAACCCTGCTCTAGTGTCTTGTGTCGATGATGAGAGACTCGAATTTCAGGATGGGGATCTTGTTGTGTTCTCCGAGATTCGGGGAATGACAGAACTGAATGATGGAAAGCCAAGAAAAATTAAAAGTGCAAGGGCTTATTCATTCACTCTTGAGGAGGATACCACAAATTTTGGTGCCTATGAGAGAGGAGGTATTGTTACACAGGTGAAGCAGCCCAAAGTTTTGAAATTTAAGCCGCTGAGAGAAGCACTTAATGATCCTGGTGATTTCCTTTTGAGTGATTTTTCTAAGTTTGATCGACCACCTCTCCTCCACTTGGCATTCCAAGCTCTGGATAAGTTTGTATCAGAGCTAGGTCGCTTCCCTGTTGCAGGTTCAGAAGAGGATTCTCAGAAACTTATATCTATTGCTGGTGACATAAATGAAAGTTTGGGAGATGGGAGACTAGAGGATATCAATCCAAAACTTCTACGGCACTTTGCATTTGGTGCCAAGGCAGTACTTAACCCCATGGCTGCCATGTTTGGTGGTATTGTTGGACAAGAGGTAGTAAAAGCTTGCTCCGGAAAGTTTCATCCACTATTCCAGGTAAGGACATACGCAATTTTACGAAGTTTTAGTATGTGGTATCAATTCTAATTCTCTGTGCACCTAGGATTTGTGATGCTAAAAAGTTCAAATGTTCTTGATTGTATGGATTTTGAGTTTGCTAGTGTTATGGCATGTTATGAATGAAACACCTATATGCAACACATATAAAACACCAATGCTCACCCACTTAACTATGGGGCTTACAGTTCAGCATTTAGTTGACATTGATTCTTAAAGCATTTTTTACAAGATCACATATTTCTGAATTATTTCTTGTGCTGAGATGTTGACCAAGTGCATGAGTGAATGCCATTCAAGGCTTCTTTATATTGGTAGTTGGTTGTGGTAAACTAATGTTGACTTTTGTTTTTCGTCAGTTCTTCTACTTTGACTCAGTGGAGTCACTTCCAACAGAGCCACTAGATGCCAGTGAGTTTAGACCATTGAATAGCCGGTATGATGCACAGATTTCGGTTTTTGGATCTAGGCTTCAGAAGAAATTGGAGGATGCTAAAGTATTCATTGTTGGATCTGGTGCGCTGGGCTGTGAGTTCTTGAAAAATGTTGCATTGATGGGGGTTTCGTGTGGTAACCAAGGGAAGCTTACAATCACCGATGATGATGTCATTGAGAAGAGTAACCTCAGCAGGCAATTCCTGTTCCGTGATTGGAATATTGGGCAGGCCAAATCCACAGTTGCTGCTTCTGCTGCTGCATCAATTAATCCTCGTCTCAATATTGAAGCCTTGCAGAATAGAGTTGGCCCTGAAACTGAGAACATATTTGATGATGCCTTCTGGGAGAATTTAAGTGTCGTGATTAATGCACTAGATAATGTCAATGCCCGGCTTTACGTTGATCAGAGGTGCCTATATTTCCAGAAGCCACTCCTTGAGTCGGGAACTCTTGGTGCCAAATGCAACACTCAGATGGTCATTACTCACTTAACAGAAAATTATGGTGCTTCAAGGGACCCACCGGAGAAGCAAGCACCCATGTGCACGGTGCATTCCTTCCCACACAATATTGACCACTGCTTGACATGGGCTCGATCTGAGTTTGAGGGTTTGCTTGAGAAGACTCCCACTGAAGTGAATGCATACTTGACCAATCCTAGTGAATATGCTACTGCAATGAGGAATGCTGGTGATGCCCAGGCCAGGGATACCTTGGATCGTGTTCTTGAGTGTCTTGACAGAGAAAAATGTGAGAGTTTCCAAGATTGTATTTCCTGGGCTCGCCTGAAGTAATTCTCTAACTGATGATGCTGGTTTATTTTAGTTTCTTATCCTTTATTTTGCAACTCTCTTTGCAGTCACTATATGTATTGCTCAGACCATTTCCTGATGTCCTGCTTTTTGTTTCTTAGGTTTGAAGATTACTTTGCTAACCGTGTGAAGCAGTTGATTTTTACTTTCCCTGAAGATGCTGCAACTAGCACTGGAGCTCCATTTTGGTCAGCCCCTAAGCGATTCCCGCATCCTCTGCAGTTCTCAGCTGCTGATGCTGGTCACCTCCATTTTGTTATGGCAGCAGCAATACTAAGAGCGGAGACATTTGGGATTCCAATTCCTGACTGGGCGAAAATCCCTAAGAAGTTGGCTGAAGCCGTGGATAGAGTGATAGTTCCTGAATTTCAGCCCAAGGAAGGTGTCAAAATTGAGACTGATGAGAAGGCTACCAATGTTAGTTCTGCTGCATCTCTAGATGATTCGCTGATAATTAATGACTTGATCTCGAAGTTGGAGCATAGTCGAGCAAGCTTGGCACCAGGGTTTAAGATGAAACCAATTCAGTTTGAGAAGGTCCCTCTCTCTCTCTCTCTCTCTCTCTCTCTCTCTCTCTCACTCACACACACAGACACAAACATTAAATTCCTTGATGAACTCTATTTATTTTTTGCCCTAGATGAAGGTATCCCGTGTAAATTGTTAAAATAGAAGGTCTTAATCAAAGTAGCTGGGACAAATTTTTATGTTATATGCTTAAAATTCGTGTATATTGTTCAATAGGTCTTAATCAAAGTAGCTGGGATAAATTTTTATGTTATGTGCTTTAAATCTGTTGGTTAGTGAATGAAGCTTGGGATTTATAAATATATTATTTCTGGAACAAGAAAATAGGCTTGTTCCCTGTAGTCAATATAAGTTATGCCTCAGAGTATCTTGTAGCCGACTTGTTTTGTATGGTTGGGCTCAATAGGAGCTGGCTGTTATAAGCATGCGTTTGGTGTTAAGGTTTGGATTGTAGAATTTGGGTTTGAATTAAATTGTACATTTGGTGAGGCGTTTGAAATGTTGGAGTTAAAAGAGTAAAAAGTTGAAATGTGTTCGGAAAAAAATTAATGAGTATGAAACTTGTTTCGTTCGTCTCGAAATTCTATGCAATTTAAAAAAAAAAAAATCTCATTTGGACTTGTATATGCAAAAATTATAGACTTTTATAATTTGAGTTACAAAACTATGTGAATAGTGAAACTCGGGTTGACTTTTCAGAAAAAGACAAAAATTGAGTTGTAATTTATGATTCAAACCTTAGCACCAAACACCCCCTAAGTGTTAGGTTTATCGGCGTAGTTCCTCATCTCTCTCTTTTAAAGAGCCTTTTTTTGGAGCACTGGTTGTTATGCTTTGTTTCCTTGTCAGGCTAGTATGATTTTCATGATTCGTATGGACTGCTGGAAATATCATGCAGGATGATGATACCAACTACCACATGGACATGATAGCCGGTCTTGCCAACATGAGGGCTAGGAATTACTCTATTCCTGAGGTTGACAAGTTGAAGGCCAAGTTTATTGCTGGAAGGATTATCCCTGCTATTGCGACCTCTACTGCCATGGCGACAGGTCTTGTCTGCTTGGAGCTTTACAAGGTTCTGGACGGAGGCCACAAACTTGAGGACTACCGAAACACATTTGCGAATTTAGCACTGCCTTTGTTCTCCATGGCTGAGCCGGTTCCGCCAAAGGTCATCAAGCACCAGGACATGACGTGGACTGTTTGGGACAGGTGGATCTTGAAGGACAATCCAACTCTCAGGGAGCTTCTGGAGTGGCTGAAGAACAAAGGGCTAAATGCTTACAGCATCTCTTGTGGAAGTTGCCTGCTGTATAACAGTATGTTCCCGCGACACAAGGACCGAATGGACAAGAAGGTGGTAGATTTGGCTAGGGAAGTGGCGAAGGTGGAGTTGCCTGCATACCGTCAGCACTTGGATGTGGTTGTGGCGTGTGAGGACGACGATGACAATGATATTGACATCCCCTTAGTATCAATTTACTTCCGTTAAATGATGTTTCTAATCCACCGATGTTTCTCGGATTGTGATTTTAGGATGAGAGCCCTGAAATAAGTCTTGTGACTTGATTTTCAAATGAATTCTCTCGGCAATGTTGAATATTTTTTTCTTAAAAAAGTTATGTTTCATATATAAATCTGAAAAGATCTATAGGTGAAATTATTTGCATATTTTCGGTTCTCTTTCTTTCATTGCCGTCCATGATGCCTTTTTTCATTTGCTCTTGTTTCCTCTGGTGGAATGGTTTTTGGTTTTATTATGTGGCTTGATGATATTGTTTTGTTCATGCTTTTAGCTCGTATTTCGTGCTAGAAAAGTTTTGATTTTTAAGTTGGTGTTTAGAATCATATTTTTAAACAACACTTTAATTTGTCTTGAGGTGGTTTAAATGCATGCAGATGTGTTTCGACTTTCATGAAGTAAAACACTTTTTTTTTCGATTTTTTTTTTTTTTTTTTTGGTAAGAAATATTGATATACAAGGACAAATGTTTTACGAGAAGGCAGACATTTGAGTAGGAGAGAAGAAATGCGACAATGGTTTTCTTAAGGAGAGAGAAAAGTTCAGGGCCAGTTAGCTTTTTTATTCAAAAATCAAATATGTGAACATTTTAAGCAACACTTTAATTCGTCTCGAGGGGTTTTAATGATGCAGATATATTTAACATGTCACGAAATCAAACAATTTTTTTTGTTTTTGTCAATTTGCCAGGAAAAGAGGTCCATGGACGAATGCCTTCGGAGAAGGTTTTAAGAAGGAAATAGGAATTAAGAATTACAAGTGTGTGCGTTTTGGAATCAAAGAAACCTGATTACAAATTCCATTCCAAATCTTTGGTTTAAACAAAAAAAATTACCGTTCTCTATTTCTGAAAGACCTACTGTTGGTTGGCAAAACCCACATCAATGGCGGAAGAGGTGCACGGCCGAGTAGTTTTAAAACAACAAATTTTAACGTTCTTTTGTCCAAATTTTAACAAGGACGAGAGGCTTTTCACTTCAAGGGTCACTTCTGGTACAAAATAGAGGGAGAAAAAAAGAAAAAAAAAATTTTGACCTTTGATGAGCTTATTCTTAATTATGATGGGCGGAATATGTGTACATGTCTACAAAGCTTTGAAAGAGTAGAGAATAACCAATTGACCGGTTGTATGTTGCAAGAAGAATTAAAGTAATCATTTTTTCGGTCAATTTGAGATCTCTTTCACGTTGAGTGTATGTGAAAAACTAGAAGGGGAAAAAAAAGTTCTTCAATTGATCGGTTGTTGCAATCATGTAATCGTTTTGGCAGTTCCATAACAGAGGATATACAATCAATCCTATTAACAATTCTAGAGCAATAGTTGCAATGTACTATTTCCTTCCAAGTACAAATGGCTGGCTACCCAAGATAGGACAGAATTTCTACAAACTGTATCAATCTTTATCAGCACCTTCGTCGAAAGCAGCAGAGCCAATGCGAAAGTCCAGTTGCTTCTGATGCTTCAATTGTCGACGCTGATCAAAACTCTCCCATCCTTCACACTGTCGGTAAAAGTTCTAAATTATTCCAACAGAAATTCCCAAATCTCTGAATATACTTGAATAATTGGTGTAAAAGTAAGTACGCACCTGACGAAGAACATCCATTGTGATTTCTGTGTTGTGCAAATCCAGTGTCGTCAGTTGCAGGCACATCTTGAATAGAGTTGAAGGAACGGATTTTAGCCCGTTATTACCGACATGCAATGACTGCACATGGTGGCAAGAGTATAGTTCTAGTCAGAAAACAAGATTTAGTTTCTACAAATGCTATACAAGATTTTGCGTGGCTCAAGATTCTGTTGTATTTCAGATTGCTTAAGCACTATGTTTACGTATTAATTGTGTTCCACCAAGTACTGGAATTTATACAAGGCCAGTACAGCCTCCCGATACTCACTATGTTGAAAACTAATTGCACAACAGATAGATAGTGGGAGCAGAAACATTGGATTGGACGGACCCTATTAAGCTACTAGTCAACCAAAAAGGGAGGACAAAAAAATAAAAATAAAAAAATCGAAGTCAAAAGAAAATGGAAAAGTACGAATGTTAAGAATTAAAGAAAAGGCACAGACCTTCAAATTATGCAAATTTCCAAATGTATCAGGCAACTCAGACAAAAAGTTCGATGAAAGATCAACCTGCATTGAATTGGAACCAAGTCAATCATGAGTTTACTTGAAGGGAAAAAAAAAAAAAAAAACCAATCACACACAAAAAATATCATAACAAGGTATAAAGCCAGATTAGTACAGTAATAGGCTTGCTACCCATGAGTTAGGATGGACAATGATGAGTTGAAAGCATAAAGAGAAATAGTACCTCGACAAGGGCTTTGCAATCCCCAATGCATGCAGGAAGGATACTTATCCTGAGCAAAGATACATGCAACAACAATCAAAAGAAAACTCGTTGATAATCAGGATAAATAGTCTAAACCATCAAAGAGATTCCTTTTAGTTCCTACTTCAAGGCATTATGACGCACCGTAGGACAGAAGAAAATAGTAACATACATATGAAATATTCTGTACTTCCATGCCCAGATGCAATTTGTGACAATCAAATTTTCACCACATCAAGAAAGATAACTAAAGGCAAGAACAAAAATAAACACTGAAAAGCACATATTTTAGGTACAACTAGTAGCTTCAAAAGTTGTGGGGAAAATAAGTCATTTTTGTGGTAAATGGCGAGCTTCTTTTTTCTAGGCATTACCTATTACTGTTGGCCTTCAAAACTTCAAGCTGACTCAGAAGTCCTATTTCATTAGGGAGGCCAGTCAACTTGTTGCTGGCAACATGAAGTTGCGTAAGTGAAGTCAACCCTCCCAGTGCAGATGGCAAAGTTGTTAAACTACACAAGTAAATAAACAAAAAACAAATAAATAAATAAAAAGTGATACGAAACTGAGTCTTTGAAATTCAGGTTATGAATAATGCAAACAAGAAAGAAGACGTACATCAATGCAAGTAGATGCAACAATGAAGTATGTGTGTTTGCTCAAGAATTTGTAATCACCCACATAACCCCATGGTTTTGTCAGGTACGCCCTTCTCTCCCTCACATGCATGAATAAATACTTATTTGCAAAAGGCAAATAAAAAACCTAACCAAACCCTAAGTTTGATTGCTCGACAAACTCCTCGAGATTGACACAAAATAAAATAACAATATAGACAACAATTTTCCCATTCATAGTTGTTTTGGAATTTCATAATGAATAAAAAGACGCACCAGACTAGAAAAGCCAAAATGAACTTACTGGTTTTGATTCAAAGATAGAACCGTTAGATACTTTAAAGATGCCAGTCCTTCCCAGCTAATGGATCCATCCATTAGAGCATTTGCATTTAAGAGCAATTTCTGTATTATTTTTTAGCACGGAGTGAAAGTTTCAGAATTTATCGTGAGAAGTTCACAACAAAAAGAAGAAATAAAAAAAAGGACTTATTTACCTGAATTTTCAAAGAACCAATTTTAACAGGTACTTCTTGAATGGCATTGTTGCTGAGATCAAGAACTCTGGCAGGAACTTCAGCAGCCCAAACTTTGTCAGGTATGGCCTTCACATGCAACCAAGAAAAATTACTGAACTATTAGACTATTTGGAGACCCTAAGCCCTTAGAACACTTAGTTGAACGAAATTTAAAATAAATTCGTGCAACTACTTCCTGACTCTTATTCCTTCCCAAGGGGGAAAAAATATTCGTAAACGTATTACTTATTCCATTATAAAAACTCTGTCCAATTAAAAATTAATTGTTACTTGTAAACCATCATATAAATGCGGTCCAGTTAAACATACTCCTTATAAGCTTCACATTATAGACAAAATACAAAGAAATGCACAATGGTCTGATTAGATTTATCAAAATATTCATTTCATAAAATCATCTTCAACTTACAGACAACCGAGCACTTGTTTTGCATATAGATAAGCGAGTTAATGTGGATCCATTGCAAGGAAACAGCCAATTAGCACTTCGCGGTACCAAACAGTAAATATGATTGCATCTAAAACGATGAATATTGCAGACAAGTACCCATCCAAACATAAACCGATTTCTTATACCTTCAAGTTGCATTCAGACAATGCTATAACTCTAGTAGTCTTAAAACGTTCCCACCGGTTTTTATCCAAAGCATCCAGCTTCTGTTCCTTCAACTGCTCTGTTGCCAATTTACCAGCATAGCCTGCCCTTGAAAAGGGGCGGGTTTGAGCTTGTTTAGAACAGGGCCATCCTGTAAGAGCAAGACCCCAAAAAATCCACAAATTACACACATATATACCTAAATCTCTATCCTCTTGATCCTAAAGCAATCCATTTCCACTCATATAACTTCTCAATACATTTCCTTTAGCAAAAAAAATAAATAAATAATAATAATAATAATAATAATAATAAATATAAAAAATAAAAAATCTCAAGAGTTCCTTAAACATCTATAACACATGCAATTACTAAAAATTATGCCTCTATCGACTATATATGGTTTGAAACAAATGATTTATCAAATTCCAATGAAATAAATTTTGCTCCCAATACCAGTAAAAGGTTCAAATTCTAGAAAGGAAAAAAAAACACTGAAATACCCCTTGGTGCAAGCCCTGGGAAGCCATGAGCATGATCTTGGACCCATTGGTGACCTCGGAAGCCCTAATCGACATTTCGTCCACCAAAAGCTTCCCTACCAAAACCGACCACACACAAAACAGCTGTGAGTACAATAATTGAGGTTTGGGATTACGAAAACCTCAAGCGATTGAGAGTAAAACTGAGAGAAGAAAAAAAAAAGCATGAAAATGGAATTGGATTGAAATGGAAGAAACCTTTGAAGATGAGCTTTTGGCCACGGGGAAGGACGTTGGTGAGAGGTTGGAGAAGGGACTTGAGGTGTTTGATGGTGGAGTCCGGTGAGACGGAGATCGGAATCAATCCGCCGCTGAACTTCACGGTGATGGCTATGGTGGCGGCTTCGCCATCGCCTATGGAAGAATCGCCTTCCATTGCTTCCTTCTCCTCCTCACTATCTTCTCTTGCAATTCTTGCTCTTTAATCTTTTTTTTTTTTTTTTAAAGTAATTATGGAGTTATATTTTTTTAATCTTAATTATTTCTCAATTTATTTAGATAAGGGTATATTTGTCTTTTTATATTTTTTATTAAAACTTTCTCGAAAAAAATAAAATAAATAATTAAACCAAGACAGTGTTTCGTTACTTTGGTTCAACTAAATAAGTTTAATTATTTTTTTCTTCTTTTTATAATAATTTTAATTTTATTATTCACATCTTTAACTTTAACTTAAAAACTTAAATTTTAAAAATTTATAATTTTATTATTTCAAATTGAAAAGTGATAATTTTTCTAAATTCCATTTAATTTCGAAAGAAACAAAACAATATTCATTTTTATATTTTTTTTTCTAAATACATTTTAAATTTTTATATTTTTTAATTTTAATCAATTTATTTAACTAAATACATAATTTAAAACTCAACTCAACTCCAATCAATATAACTTTAATTCTTCAACTTAAGCGGATGAACTAAACAGTCTCTAAAAGACACTTTTATAATTAGCCTATTTTTCAATTTCTTGTTTAAATTTTCAGTTTTTTTATTGGATAAATGGGATTTTCTCCATTATTATTTTTATAAATTTTTAGGGAATTAGGTTAAGGTATAGAATATTAGGAAGTAACTGAGCAATTAAATTTATTGGGTTATAAGCCTTTTCAGATGTTGTATATCTTGCGTTTTATTCACTCAATAAAAACCATTGGAGTATTCCCTTACAAATCATAATGAGGAAAAGGAAGCGTTCCGTATTGTATAACTGCTCATTTGGACCCCCTAGATTATTTTTCTTTCTTTTTTTGCGGTCTTACCATTACTTTAGGCCAAATACATATATATATATATATGCGATACTTATATATCTTTTCAATAGAAATCTTTTTTAAACCGTTAAGATATAATCGATCGATTGAAATATTATTTGTGTATAATAATTATATTGCACCTGATCTTATATTAATATAAACTAAAAAATTTTAAAATAAATTTAATTTATAAAAAAATAAATTTTTAAAAAAACTTACACCCCTCAACCCAATCACCCCGACGCTGGCGATGACCCCCTCCCCCCACGACACCGACAAAGCCCACTTCCCCCAGTGATGAACTTCGTCGTGCGCCAACGATGGACCCCTGGTGATGAACTCCCCCATGGGCCGTCGATATATCCCTTCGTGTGATTTCTAGCGAACCAACCCCCACCTGTTCGTCCCTCCCAAATCCAGGCGAGGTCTCCCCCCCCCCCCCCCCCCCCCCCCCGCGATCTAGAGATCCACCACACCCCAACGCCTCAACGATCGGACCCCCTAGCCTCGATCTGTAGGACCACTGTGCCCCAAATTTAGATGTGAAGTTATTATTGATTGAAAATGTTTCGCAATAATCACTAATGAAGTTGTGATTATTTTTTCTCCTTTAAAAAATAATTAATGATAATATATGGGGTTATCAGAATTTAGATGTAAGTGATAACTGTTATTAGTCAAATACATGATATGGATTATCTAATTTTAACGTAATTCCTCCTCCTCTTTTTTTTTTTTTTTCCTTATTTTAAAGAATGAACTTAATAATCACCAATTATGTTTTATGATGTAATAGCTTGTATAGTTTAATGATTATTTTCTAATAAGGTGTAGAATTTAATTCACTGCACACTCAACAAAAAATATATTATTTTATTATGTTCTCTTAAAAAAAAAAGGAAAAGATAAAGAGTTTTAATATATTAATTGTCAAACCATAATGCTTAAATTTCCTAGTTTCCGTCAAAAACTGAAGCATAAAGGCATCACGGTGTTTGAGTGCTGCGGATATGAAATTGTTATTGATGAAAAAGAAAAGAAATAACTTAACATTAATTTTCCATTTTGATTTTATTATAAATTGTAAATTGTAAATTTTTATTTATAAATAGTAAAAAAAACACACAAAAATATATAAATAAATAAGTAAACAAAACACAAATCAAATTGAATGAAAATCAATCAATTACATTGCATTAAAAAAAAATACAATGAATTTAAGTGTTAAAATAATAAAAGACAAGCCAATTGATGTTGATTTTGATTACAAAGGAAGTGATTTGGTAATAGTGGTGTCAGCTTTTTTAGTCATCTCATTAGGTAGAGTTGTATGTCATGTTTTTTAGTTGTGAGTCTTACTCTTATTACGTTATCTATAAAAACGACATTTGCATATACCACTTTATTCTAAAAACTGTCTTCCTCTTTGATTATCTGCATGTGCAATTCAAGAATTTGGGACAAAAAATTAAAGTTTTGATAGAATTATAATTTCACAAAGGTTTTGAGCTTCTTACATAGTTTTCATAATCCTTTTAACCCTATTTCCTTTCCGATGTGGAACTAAACTCCCCTTTTATTAAGCTAAAATCCTAGTAATCTCCACCTCGGCTAAAAAAAAAAAAAATTCAGTCGAACCATTGTCTTCGCCAACAGTTATATTTCTCAATACAGAAAACTGTTATACTCCACCATAAAAGTACACCACTTAGAAGTAATAAATTCCAATAATTTCATTTCGGCACATGTCAAAAAACTTGCTAAAATGTTATGGCACGACTTTCACATTTGATTTTCTCGGAAGTTTATCAGTCATCAACATAAATTCCACCACATATCTTGCATCAACACCAAATCAATGCATGTGTGCAAACTCCTGGAGAAAAATCGAACAAATAATGGGGGCCCTCGAAGAGATTGCGATGGTCAAAAAATCCGTGATGTGAACTATCGAGATGAAAACTCCATGTAACATTGGGTATGATGCGGTGGAGATCCTTATGGAGTTGGGATATTCTTAGTTTGAGGAAAAAGAATGGATGGATCATTATTTTGGGAGGGACTATAGTGATAGTGGGTTTTCATTCGAGGAGATAGTTGTTGAGTACATGACTAGACATAAAATTAAAAATTAATTTAAAAAGATTTGAATTATTCTTTTAATAAATTAACCTTTTAGGATAATCTCAAGAACTCCAACGGTTAACCTTGGAGTATACCAAAAAATTTTTACGGTTGGATCAAGTTTTTTGTATTGGTGCATGATTTATTTTTCAAAATCAGGATTTGGGATTATACAAGTTCTTAGCTGGCAATGAGAAGATTGGATTGGACTCTTACCTTTTTCACCTTCTTTTTGTTGGCTTGTATGCATCTTAAAACAGGACCGGGTTTCTGGTTGGACTAAAGCTCTTGTCCCAATCCAGGTGTGTGTGGGGTATTCACAAATGTATTTCTCTCTCTCTCTCTCTATATATATATATATGTATATATGTATCTATATATACAGTACAACGTTACCATTACGAACATTAATAAGAAAGAGGAAATGAAAAGTTGTAGCGGCAACTTCTTTATTTTTTTTTCGCTAAAATAAAAAGGTTATAAAGATAGGTGGAATACTCTAATAACTTCAAGTCTAGAATAAAAAGCTGTAGCAGCAACATCCTTATGTGACATATGGACGACTGATTCGAATTTAAATTTTTAAAAACTCTCAGACTTTAATATCACATATGATTTTCTACTAACATAATGTTAGTTCCAATACATTATTTTTATTAATTTATCAATCCATAAAAAGTTTAAACATGTAAAATGTGAGTTTATAATAATTTTATATTTTAAACGTACTTAGAGAATAATTTCTGAAATCCGATGAAGACCTCCAAACTAGACACATGTGGAAGTACCATTTTTGGTATAACAAAATGAAGGAGACGGCAACCCTAAAATAAAAAGAGGAGTTGTGGTGTGGAGTCCATTTTTAGGCCACATTTTTGTCAACAAGATTGAGGTAAAATCGTTTAATTATACATGGATATAAATGCAATGTGAAACGGATTTTGCCAGCTCAGGTGAGAAGAAAAATGAAGCCTATGTTTGATGAATCATCTCAACTCAAACTAAACTCAAATTTTTATCTCAATTTTTATTTTTTTCTAAAAGTCAACAAAGTTTATAGTTACTTTTTAAAAAGTTAACTCTCAACTCAAATTTAAAAATTTTATCTTATCTCAAACTCAACTCATTCACCAAACAGACTCCTAATACTATCTTATGTTATTAGGCCTAGTCATATAAGTGGTATCTCTCTCTAGCTTGTTTTAGCTTTTAAGATGTTAAAATGATCCATAAATTTCTCCTTATTTACCAAAAAAAAAAAGATAAATTTTATATTTTTCCTAAACTTTAGACCTTACAATGATATACTCTTAAATTTTAAAATAAAACATCTGTTTTTCTTAAATTTTGAAAAGCTATCAAATTTAGTTCCTCGTTAAATTTCTTTCTCTAGATTGTTCTATGTTAAAATGAAACGAAGAAACGAAGAAACGAAGTAGCATGTGGGATTGGAACCTTTTTTTTTTTTTTTTGTCTTTTGGATGCTCTTTGTGCTCAGAGATCACCATGTGAAACTTTTCAGAATCCATAACACTTTTCTTTTCTTTTATTTATTTATTTTTTTTCTACCATCAAATCCTTTTTATCTCTTTTTTTACGAACAACAACTATTCAGAACTGCGAAAAACATGCCTTGTCTCTCCACCACTGTAACAATAATAATTATATTACAATATGGTCCCCATACACCCATGTTGGAGAGATCATTATTATCCACTCTCTTTCTCTACAATTCTTTTTTTTTTTTTTTTTCATCAACATCTAATTATAGGACAGGATTTGTTAGGAGGGGATTAATTGAGGATTCTTTTTATTTTATTTAATTTTTTGGTGGTGTCAGAAGGTGAAGATGTTGGCAAACTTTAAGCAAATTATTTCAAATTGCCATTAAATGAAGTGGCCATAAAATCACTACTAGGCTCCCATACTCTAGCATTACTTTCCTTCTTTTTACCCTTTTGAGAATTGAATAAGAAGTGAGATTCAAGCCAAGAAGAAGTAGATTTCATGATCTTCTGAGAATCACTGTTGCCGACCTTTTTTTTTTTTTTTTTTTGGTTCCATTAATGAAAATTAATCACATTAATAAAGTTTTTGACAAACCCACTAGCATTTAAAATAGATAAAGATTTATACTAACATTTCATCATTGTTGAACGCTCTATTAAAATTACAGTTAAAGTCACAAAATATTATTTCTAAGAAAACTCTTCAAAATAGATGTTGAAACTTGCATTAAAATTTAAAAATTCGTATTAGAATTTCATTAAATCATAATCAATAGTATTCTAACTTTTTTTATTGTTTGTTAAAAATTTTCATTTTAATTATTAAACTCGTTTGATAATGTGAATATACTTACTACAAAATCAGGTCCTTTACTTTTTGTTCTTTACCGATTAAAAATAATGGATACTACATTCTTGTCCATAATGTTGCGTCTCTTTATTTCCACCAACCGAGCACCGCCAGAAATAAGTAACAAATAAATAAACTCAAAATTTTAGTAGTGTTTTTTTTTTTTTTTCCTGGAAAACGAACTTACTTTTATTTATTTATTTATTTATTTAGGCTCAAGTTTCGTATCGTTTTTTTTTTTTAAAAAAGGAATTTTGTATAGTGTTCCAGTTCTATGCAAAAGGGAAAATGTAAACGCATGAAGAAAAGTCTCGAAAATTGACCAAGTCTATCGGCCCACAAGATCATAACATCTCTAATTAGGAAAATGATTATTGAATCTAGTAACACCTCACGTCTATAATTGCAAGTCTTAATTAAAGCTAATAGAAACCCCCCCCCCCCCCCCCCCCCCCCAAACTGCCTAATCAGAACCTCACATCCCGATTTAGCAAAAAGATCAATAGCACTTTTTTAATATTCCGTACCGTACAGTTTTAGAATATTAAATTTTGTTAAAGTCATCTAATTTATATTATATATATATATAGAAATATGAACGATATGACGACATTAATTTGAATGCTAATTTTGAATATCAACACACCTAATAATTCTTAATATATTTTTAAATAAATTAGAATTAAAAAATTATGTCGAAGGATTGATACAAAATTAGGATTGAAATTAGTATTATTAGTAATACTCTATAAAGTATTTGATTCTGACTAGAGCTGGGATCTAAGAAAGCACAAGATACAAGTGCACGACATTAGTAAGAATATTTCCAGTAAAAAAAAAAAAAAAAAAAGAAAGAAAAACATTAGTAAGAATATAGGTATTTAGTAGGATTGTCAATGAAAAAAGCATATTTTTGAACTATTGCTTTATTAATAATAACTTCAATTTTTTTTTTACCTTCAATTAAGCTTGTGATTGGTAATAAAATTTTTAAATTAAAATTGGTTGATTTTTTAAAACTAATTAAAATTTTTATTAATTTTTAAAACAGAACAACAACTGAAATATATATTTTTAATTTAAACTTTAGAGTCAAACAATCATAAATAATTAAGAATAATAAAAAATTTAAAATAAAAAAATAAACATATCTCAAACAATTTTATCAAAAAAAAAATTATGATATATGAAAAAAAAAAAAAGCGACAATTTTGGGCCTTTTGCCTTGGGCCCTTGCTCTCTTTAAACGAGTTAAACACCGCTATTAAAGCAAAAACAAAAACAAAGACACCTCTTTCAACTACCTTAACCAACCGCCTCAACCCCTTCCCTTTCCCACCCCAAAAGCCCTACCCCCTCTCCGCTCCCTATTCCCCCCCTTTCCCATTTCCCCACCTCCCAAATCTCTCTCTCTCTCTCTCTCTCTCTCTCTCTCTATGAAGTTTTAAAGAGAGAGAGGGGAAAAAAAAATTAAAAAAAAGCCTGACTTGAACCTCCACCCCATTTCTGCAGAAGTTACCGGCTTTTTCCATTCCTCCTCTTCTCCTCCTCCCTCACCAAACAGCCCCTCCCCTTCAAGCAATCAAAAAAAAAAAAAAAAAAAAAACCCATTTATTTCCCAATTATCAAATTGGGTTTTGTTCATTTTTTGGTTTTTAAAATTTTTTTTTTCCTTTTTTAAAAAATAGTTTTTTCGCGTTTCCGTTTTCTCCGGGTCCGAATCCCCCTATCCCGACCCGGCAAATGTGGCGGCCGTGGGCCAAATCGCCGACTCGGATTCACGATACGTCAGCATCGTCGTCTCTGTCTCGTTCTCCACCGCCGCCGCTTTTCTACTGCTCCTCATTCAAAGACATCGTGAGCCTCTGCGCAGACGAGCCCTCCTCCAACCTCGCCTGCGCCGCCAACGCCGCCGCCAAGAAATCCTTCGCCGTCTTCCACCGCGTCCGAGTCGCCAACTCGCTCCTTCGAGCCTGGTCGACTCGCTCCCTCCCCCAACCCCAACCGGAGCCCAGACCGGAGGAGCCTCCGGCGATCTGCATCCCCGGAGCGGAGAAGCGCGTGGTGGTTTACTTCACGAGCCTGCGCGTGGTCCGGTCGACGTTCGAGGACTGCCGGGCGGTCCGATCGATCCTCCGGGGGTTCCGCGTGCCGATAGACGAGCGGGATTTGTCGATGGACTCGAGCTTCCTGGTCGAGCTGCAGCAGATTCTGGGGCGGAGGAAGTTGACCCTGCCGAGGGTGTTCATCGGCGGGAGGTACGTGGGTGGGGCCGAGGAGGTCCGGCAGCTCCACGAGGCCGGCGAGCTCAAGCAGTTCGTGGAAGGCCTGCCCGCAGCTGAACCGGGCGTGTGCGAGGCCTGTGGAGGGCACAGCTTCGTCCTCTGCGACGAATGCAATGGCAGCCACAAGCTTTACTCCGAGAAGGCCGGGTTCAAGTGTTGCAACGCATGCAATGAGAACGGTCTGATCAGGTGCCCTTCTTGCTCTTGGTCGCCAATTTGAGCCGTCCGATTATCGTTAAAGAACGATGAAAAAAAAAATTAAGAAAATAAAATAAGTTCAAAAATAAGAAAGAAAAAGCTCTTTTCCTTTCTTTTTTAAGGTTTTTTTTTTTTTTTTAATGGGTCTGAGCTAATCGGTTTTGTAGATTTTTTTGACTTTTGTGTAGTAAGAACGTGTAGCTCCAGCACATAAATATGATTATATATTTATAAAAAATATAAATATGTAGGGTGAGACGTAATGGCTGTATTGGCATCCACCCACCCATTGAATTGTTGTTTTTCTAGAGATGAATGTTAATATCAGCTAACTTTGTTTACTTTTTTGTTTTTGTTTTCAAATGTTTTGTACTTAAAAAAGGCAAATGACAATAAGGAATGTACGTTAGTGAAGCTCCCCCAAAAAAAAAAAAAAAAAAAAAAATTCTATAGTCTAATTACTTCAATTTCTGAGTTCGGAATTGAAGAACTTGAGGCGGGTTGGTCTTGATATAACTTTTTTTTTTTTTTAAATGGAAAAAATTTGAGACATTCTCTAAGTTTTTCTATTATTAAATGGGGGTCAAGTTTAAGATTTCTTTGCAGAGTGCAATTTCAAATGCGCTCAGCTTATTAGTTAGTCAGTTATTAATATATATATATATATATATATATATATATTCTCTCATAAGGAGATTCTGAACCTTGAGAAAAATTTAACAAGTCTGTGGTTTATTGGCCTACAGATAAAGCCGATAGGATACATTTTGAAGTATCTGATCACGACAGAATCATAAAATTTTGTATTTTCAGTTTGGTATTTATTCGGAAAGGAATTCAAGATCTATTCTTTAAGAATACATTTATTCGACCTTGACACTATTTGAAGTGGGTCTTAATCATTGATAATTTTCAGTAGACAGTCACATTATCCTTTTATTGAATCTGAAAAATACTCTTGTACCACAAGTGAAGTGAGAAAATGGGAAAAAAGAGAGTTGGTGGACTTTTCTTGGGACAAGTCATAAGTGGTGAGAGTATTGAGTACAAGAGGCAGTGCAGACCGGGAAGCAAAAGTCACATGAAAAGTGAAAACCTTGCCAAGAACAGGGCCACAAGAAAGCTTTTCAGCAACGTGCTTCTTACTTCCTGATGAGTGACACTAGGCCCATCAGCTCCTGTTTGTAACAAGTGAAGTCACATACACCAAATAATAATACACGCTAATTAAGTTGCTTTGTCACATTTTTCTTTCCTTTTTCTTTTCTTTTCTTTTTTTGTTGGTCTGTCTATCTTTGATTTCCAAACTCCTACCTCAATTTCCTTATGATAAAAGAGGAAAAGAAGAAGCTCATGCCATTCGTGGCCACACAATCTAAGCACTAAAGTCAATTTCTTTAATAATAATAATAATGTATGGTAAGGAAATGAATAATAAATGCGTCTCAAGGGTCTAGGGCACTTCTATGACAGGACACGTTGTTTTACTTTATTAAAAATGTAAGCAATTTTAGTAATCAGATTAAATTTTTAGTCAGATTTTATACATTGTCACCTAAAAAAAAAAAGACAATATAAAAGTATTCTCATTGTAGAGTTTTCAATTATCATCTATCAACAAGTGAATTATCATCTTTAATTATTAAGAGATTTAAAAAAAAAAAAAAAAAACAAAGTCAAGCACCCTTCTTCCACATTTGTCACAAAGATCATAATAATGGTTTGTGCTACTGGCGACCTTCAACTTTACTCTTTCAACTATATATAAATGTGTCATTAGATCAAACGACAAATAACAAGATACAAAGCTTAATTAAATTTCCGAAAGTAAAGAAATAAATGCTAAGTTGTTTACAAGTATTAGTTCTCTTCGAAAGCGTGCAAATTTCTTACTTTCCCCCTATTATCATTTGCCGGGAGATTCTATTACCTTTCCAAAGTCTTCTTCGATTCTTGCTCTCAGCTTAACATGTGTCATTCCTTCATCTTTTTACTTTATGATTATGCTTGTTGACGTGACATTGCCTTGGTCCTATTATGCTTTCTGACCATCTCAATTCCGCTTAACTCCTTTGTATGGCGCGGTTTTACTTAGAGGGTGTTTAGGAGAATAGTTTGAGTTGAGATTTTTAAGTTTTAATAGTAAAAATTTTTGAATTTTCAGAAAAGATAAAAAACTTTTTGGGAAAAAAAACAAACTTTTTAGGAAAAAGATAAAAAAAAATTTGAATTGGATAGTTTGAACAATTCAACTAAACTCTCCCTTATTTTCCTAAACGGATTTTTTTTGTTTTTTTTTTGGGTCATCTAAAATTCACCCCCACAAAATACACACACCTATATATATACATACATACATCATATATATATATATATAAGAAATAACACAATTTGACCTCTCAGTTGGAGCAGCTGTGAAATCTCTTTCCGGCGAGCAAACCAAGTAGTTTTTGAAGCAAGGTGGGCTGCAGCTGTCCATTAAATGGATGGCTCGTCTGTATCTTGTTCATGTTACTCTCTACTTTCCAACTTAAATGGATTGTGGCGCCAAACTTGATGTCTTGTTTTATATTTTATCTTCGTTCTGTCACTCTCACTATTATTACTCTCATGGCCATATATGTATAAAGTTATTCATTTTCGTACTATTAACAAACAGATCTCATACAGCTCAAATAATGTACACGAGGGGGAAAAAAAATCTCCTCTTAACCCGTTATGCACTGGGTCAATTTCCATTACCTTTCTTCGAAAACTCCAATAATTTGATTCACAAAACATAAAACGGAAAAAAAAAAAAAAAAAGGAAATATAAATTAATAAAATAAGAGAAAACATATAGGACAATTGGAGCAGACAGATTGTGGAAGTCTCACCCTTTTCTCATTTCCCGGGATATGTTGCGACAATAATAAGGTGGCATGAATATGTATTTACCAAAAAAAAAAAAAAAAAGACGACTTGAATATCATATAATTTTTTTAAAAAACAAAAAAAGAAAGAAAGAAAGAAAAGGTGTTCTGAATGTTATTGTTTGATGAATTTTGTGATCGCTTACTATATTATTTTTTTAAAAGAAAAATTACCCATAAAACATAGTTTTTAAATTTAAATCCTTTGATTAAGAACGTAAAAGAATTTGAAAACTATTAGAGAATTCTCCATATTTATTAATTAAGCAATAGGCTGGGGCCTAATCCTATGAGATCTCAATCAATTGGTTTATACGTCCACTTCACCAGTGTTGTCTGGCCACGCGTCCATTCTAAAACACATGGATTCCATAAGATTTTGATTATATACAGATAATTAAGGTGGAAATTTTCCCATATAAATAATTGGACGCATCTAAATTTTGCTTCAAATTAGTAAATTGTATTGCTCAATGAGGCATATACGTATCAGGGGGTCAAAAAAAGATTAATCAACTTTCAGCAACAATCTTTTTCACCAACCATTTCGGGGGTGTAGTTTTTTTATGAATGATTTTGGGGGTCTAATTGTTTCATGAACATAGTACTTGCGTAGGTAATATCACTTTCTAGTTTTAAAGACACTGGAGTACCGACTTTTCCTAATTATTAAGTACTAGTTACATAATTATATTAAAAGTAGTAATTACTTCAAACTTGCTTTCCTATATCTATATTTTGGGCTCATTATGCTATAAATTATAAGATACAAATAAAATAACAAGAATCAGATTTTATCGACTCTCGATTAAATTGACTTTTTCACCAATTTAATAACGATAAGAGCTGTAAACTTACGTATGGTGTTGGGTCTGACATACCATTATAATAATATAGATTGGGTCGACTTGACCCAAATGCAAGACAAAACTTAGTCTTATTTTTTATCAACGGCTCAACGTGGTACGCATAGCAGAATGACGAAATGAAAATGATCATAAAATTCAAAGGATATAAAAAGAGAATAATCTAAAAAACAAAAATTAACATATAACTCTATATTATCATGTCTGAATGAATTTACTTATTTTACTAGTTTATAAACTATCTGCTCTTTTCTCATATACTACTTGTATGATTTGCACGTGCAAAATAGATAAGTAAAAAAAGTAAAAATAATAATAATAATAATAAAAACACCATGTAACAGTCACAGGACTGTCAGTAATTGGTGACGGAGTTGTCACACAGTCTTAGAAGAGTCATTGGCTAATTAGTCTTAGTAATTAGTCTTAGTAATTGAAGATGGTTGGTTAACTATGATTCAATCATGTCAATGTTGAATGGATATCTCTCACAAAGGACAGGGACAAATATGGATAGAGATTTCGATTTGAAAGCCTGTTGTAATATTCTGTTGATTAACTACGAAATGAAACTCTCATGGGTTAAACATAAATTTCGTGTACATATATGTTTGAAACTTTTATGTTTGTCTCATTTCAATTCATGTTATGTATATGACTTCTTCTACTGATTAGTAGAAAATATATATATATATATATATATATATATATATATATATAGTTGGACAATGACTTGCATGATTATCTGATGATCAATAATTTGAATGGAGTGGAAAATTCACAGAGCAAACTTCCTCGTGAGAAACTGCCAACTGAAGAAGCGGACTTTGGTGGGAACCACAGTGGTGAACAAGTTTCAAGAAATTGGATCTCCACAATTATTCAATATTTGAGATGGATATATGGACAAATAATATAGCAATGTTCTACGGAGTGTGCTAGTTCTTTTAACTGAGAGGAAAAATTAAGTAAACAGACAATTTTTAAATATATATTTAAATGAATGAGCGATTTTTTTTATTTAATAAAAATGATCGTTAATCAATGATTAAATATAATTAATCAATACAAAAAATATATTAATTTATTCATTGATTACTATAATTAGTCAGTAATTAACTAATTGATTATTTTCTAAAAAACTATCCTTTTGCTATATTACAAAATTTAGATCATTTATATAAAACTACTTAAAAAAGGACATTTACCCACAATCCCTGTCTCGTCTATCTCCTATTTATTTTTTTAGTTAATCTCACATTTAGTATCAACTTTAAAACCTTTAACTTTGTGATGTAGGAGACCAATGAAGTTGTTTTTTTTTTTTTGGGGGGGCATTTTTTATTTGCTCGTTTGTTTATATTTGGATGTCGTTTTGCCCTTTACATTTTGGTTGGATGTCGTCTAGGCCTCTATGTTTTCTGTGCGAACTAGAGTTAGGGCTATATATGTTGCCTTCTTCCAACAAGGAGGGCATTTTTTTGGAGATTGATTTCCAGGTAATCTGTAGGATTGCTTTAATTAAAAAAACTTATATCTGAATTGTTTCGCTAACTATAATAATTTTAGTTTTTTGATTTCCAATTAGATAAATATGAAGTGTAAAAAATCTAAACAAGCATTAAAAAGGGCAAAAAAACATACGCATATTTATTCAAAGGGGTTTGTATTTATAATTTTCTCTTGATCATTTTCTGCAATAGAGATTTGTATTGAAGTCCGCCTCTTTTCTTCTTCCCAGCCATGGATTTGGCTTAATAAAACTTTTCATTACGTTTTTTTATCTCATGAATTTTAAATTAGTTTCACTTAACTCATTACGTTAGAATTTTAGTTAAAAATAGATAAAAATGACATGATTAAGTGCAGTCAAGTATTAGTGCAAATTCATGATCTTCGCTTCTTAATCCATTCATTCCAAAATATACCCTACTTTAGCGAACCCTCTTCTGAAGAAGAAGCTGAACTGATTAAGCAAGTTTCCATCAAAATGAACTCGAGTTTCAAAAGATTTCTTCGTCGATGGCTTGTCTTTCCTTTACCAATGTGCTTAATAACTTGTGCACTAGTCTTCTCCCAAATGGAAACATGTTGTCTTGAGAGGGCACGTGATGAATTATAATGTAAATATATAACATATGTATTTGAATTTGAAGGTGGACCTATGTGGCGTAGACCCCAAAAAAGAACCCGAGATTATATGTTGTTACTCTTACAGATTCATAATTCTAGAATGGATAATATTGAGATGAATTTTCAAGTTTGAATCTAGATGGTGTTTAAGGATTTGATCGAACTTCTTCTATTACTTGTATCTTTTGAAATATTTGAACTTCATCATTCGATCTGTTTTTTTTGTCTTTTTCCTCCACCAAATAATTAATATGAATCGCGAAATCCTTATACTAGTCTCTCCCCGGTCTTCTTCTTTCACTTTTCCCTCCTACCAAATCAAGCTCTATGGGGAGCTATTAGGAATTAGTTCAGAGATGAGGATAGAAACTAGTCAAACAATGGGAAATCCTGTCTCATTTATGGATCAAACCAAATAAGGATGAGTTGGTCTTGGATTATATTCTAATTAACCACATTATACGTTGAGAAATTATACGTTTGACCAAGTTTTTTTTTTTTTTTTTTTAAATTAAGTAAGTACGTGACTTAATTATATATGCACCTCTTTATTAACTTTCTAAGAGAATTCCATATTTGAAAATGGGGACCTAAATCCTGAAATCCTTCCAAACGCGTTATGCTAATCCCAGCGGGAACGTTTGACTAGACACAGACACAGACTAAGGGCATACAATACATATTTATCTAATTGTGTGTTAAACTTGTTTATGAAGCAAACAAATTCTGTGCATATATATATATCTTATACGGTACTCTACCGTATAGTACTAATGGACGGCACTTTGCACAGGCACGACAAGGAACATGATGTGTCTGGCATTCTTAAAAGGTATATCCGTGTTCCATGTTGCTTTCCCCAAACAAAATTTCGTACCCCCACTTTATTATTGAGCTTCATATGGGTAAAGGTTAATTCTTCTGCTTTGAAACTCTGGTTGTAATCCAACCATATATCTTATTCCCAATAACCACATTTTGCGACTATGAATTAATTCCCATTCTGATCAGTAACGTTTAGTTAAGATTTTCATTTTTCTGCTTAACCATATACATACCCCATTGTTGTATGCTCATACCCATAACAATGCAGACACCACATGGATAAAGTCAAAATAGGGCTGTTTGGGATCATTTTGAAATGATTTTATTTTGGATATGAAATATAAATGAGAATGTTTTGAAAATGATTTTATGAAATTTTTTGAAATTGTATTTGATTGTGGTTCTAGAGATATTAGTTTAAGTATAAGAAAAAGTAAAATTATGAGCGAATATGTTTCTGAATATATTTATTGTGTGCATAACTTTTAAAAAATGAAAAAAGAAATAGGAAAACAACTTTGTTCTCGTTCCTTAATAAAATATGAAAATGATTTTTTATTTTTATTTTTATTTATTTATTTTTTTGTCTTGATGCAAAACAAACGTCATTTGGAATCGTTTAAGAAAATGTTAAAAATGTTTATGCCAAATGGAGTCATAGAAATCCCACATTGATTAAACCAAAATTTAAAATACCGTCTCAAACTATGTTTTATTATTTATTATTATTATTATTATTATTTTTTTTTTAAGGATAATAAGTGGATTGAGCCCAATTCATTTCTTCATCATGTTGGTTTTAACTTTTATGCATATGTTCATTTGGAAGGCACTAGGCACTGGAGGCAAGCATATCTTATATGAAGGTTGGCACCAAAAAAAAAAAAAAAAAAGTACGTCATAGCTGGAGCCTATGAACTGACACTAGCTAGTTGGCATATTAATCCTTTCTTTGATAAACAGTTTTACAAAACAAATCAAGTACAATAATTGGCAAAACAACTCCCGTGTTAGTACTCCAGTAACATGGGACCAACCCTCAACTCACGACCCCAAGTTATTACTAATTTTCAGAATTACATAGGCTTTCTCGATTTCCTCAAACACATGAGAGGTTAATACACAGGAAGAGTCCCATAGATGATATATATATATATATATATGCATATACACACATACATACATACATATATAGACGAGTCACATATCACGCAGCCGTACATGTTTTGGATATGTTGCTTTTTTTTTTTTTTGGTCAAACTTTTATAATTACTAATTAATATATCACGTTATGTAATTTTATATATACGTGTAAAAAATTATATTTTGAAATTTTCACTGCAAGTAACAAATAATCAAGTATCAATAAAACATGTTACACATTATCAAGTTAATGTTAGAAGACACTAGTTTTGATGTTATTACATATATCGGATTGTACAATTACTGGACAAAAGATTTTACCTTTATGTAATAGAGAAATGTTTGAACAAATATAACCAAAGTTAAATTTCTATAAGTGTGGTAAGGCGTTCATAGCCATGCGTTTTAGTGACTTGGTTTTTCCTTGAATCCAGCTTATAATAAACTAAACAACAAATAAAATATATCCTTCATGCTCTCCTTTTTACAACTGCAATTTTCCATATCCATTTAAACTTCTTATAAGGATTAATAATAACCGGTATAACAATATTTATTCGTTCATTTTAATATATATATATATATATATATATGTAACAAGACATAGGAAAAATAGAAGAAAAGGTTCTCATTTTAGCACCATTAGGGTTAACAAATCCGAAAAAATAAATAAAATTTGTACTTATAGCTTATTACTTTACATACACACTTGTGTCTTTATGATTGCAGACATGATTAAAAATAATTCTATACATCTTATTTCATCAAAAAGTTTCAAATCAAATTTTCTATCTCAACTTTTTATTTTATTTTTTTTATTTTTAATTAAATCGAGCATTTGGTGGCAAAGTACCATTTCACATGCCGTGTACGATGTACTGGGCAGCGAATCAATGATTGAGGTACTCACATAATAGTCACAGTAAAGTGATTAAAATTGTTTGGGAAACTTGTGAAACTAGAATGAATATGACCCCCCATGCACATGCATATATATACATATATAACACACACTCTTAACTTTATGCTCCTGTAACATCATAAATTGTGATTGATTGATTCTTAGTCAATTACATCCCGTACTTATTCGGTCTAAGTTTTATAATTTTAACATGAAATACACAAATTATTGTGTTTTCTTTAAATTTATAATTTTATTTTAATTTATACAATCCAACTTCGAAATTTACAAATTCCAATATAATATACGCAAATTCTTGCATTTCTTGCATCAATATAAGATATTCAACAAAAGTTCCCTTAATATTTATATTGGAAAGTGCGGGATTCTGCTGAGCGAGTGGCTTCTTGAAAACTCAGCTTTTAAATTAAAGATGATTAGTTGAAAACCACTATACATAATTCCAAATTGGACAACAAATGGCTGATTCAATGTCGCTGGATGAACAGGTCTTAAGCCATTTTCCCAAAAAAAAAAAAAAAAGGCCTGGAAGTTAAGAAGTCTATTTCTAGAAACCCCACTATCAGGTCACGAGTCCGACTCCATTGAGAAACGACACCTATAAAAATTCAAAAGCAAGTAAAATATGGTCCAAGACCAAGACTATATATCTAATATTTATCCCCCCGTGCCTTTGATAGTTGTACATATATCTATGTTGTCACGGGTCCGGCTAATCTTTGTTGTTATTATTATTTTTTCATATTTTTCATGAGTAAAAGAGGAGATTATCAATACAATTCCGTTCCATTTTTATAATATAAAGAAGAAATTTCTAGACTCGATCATCAATAAAACAGAAAGGACTTGACTCACTTTTGCTTGATATTATAGACAGGATGTCAGACAACTTATTAATCAGATAAGATCTTTAGTTAAAGCTCTTCCAGTATTGATCCTGAAAAGAGAAGAAAGAAATAAAGATATTCTAATCGCTCCATCACTTGCTTCCTCGGTGATGTGTTGGGCTAGTTGTAAACAAAATAATTAATCCTCCATTGCCATCCAAAACGTACGACAACAAAAGTCTCCTATTTGGTTATGGTGGACGGTCACTCCTTGGAATTTCTAGTGTCATACTCGCATATTGCACTAGTTTTATACGTACGTACACATGACTTGGAATCAAACATCTATGATTTCTTGTGCCAATGAAAATACGTGTTATGTTTAAGAAAAACAGGTATATATAAAACCAGTACTACAATATGTATAAACAACCATAACAAAGTTTGAAAATCTATAGACTTATCTAATAGGGACAGAGCCACTCATGATTGAGTGAGAATGTCTTTAAGACTTCTTTAAAAGATTTTTCTCACTTTACCCAATTAAAAATTGATCAGTTGTATAAGTCTCTCTAAAAGTTTTATCATTGATTAATAAAAAAAAATGATATAAATATGGAGAAAATTACTTAAATAACCAAATTTTTTTTATTTATTGAACAACATGATACAACTTCTCCTTTCTTGACTAACATTATACAAATTTTAATTTAATCTTATGTCATGTTAACTTATTGTTGATTTTTTATATCATATTAATATAATAATCTTTAAATTTATATACTTTAGATGTCTTCCCCTATTTATCCATACTGAAATAATAGACTGTCCTCGTCATGCTTAGTAAAATACTTAGAACAATACGAGTGTACCCTACAGCAGTCGTATTCATGGTAGATTGATAAATCTCATCATGATCTAAGTGCAGAAACTGCATCAATATACAAATCTAACCATATATATATATATATGTATATAGTACTTATCTTGCACGCTATGTGTTGCCCCTCTAAAGAACCTAACTCCATTAACTCGACATGCTTTTTAACAAAACAGCAAAGGCACACGAACGGTGAAAAAGAATAAGTTGCATTTAATACTGTTGGTCCACATGGCACACTCTTTGGATATATAGTATTATTATTGATATTTGGATGTTAGAATTTATGTTATATTTGATAAGAGGGATGGAAAATAGGAAAAAAAAAAAAAAAGGAAGAAGAAGAAGAGTAAAATCTTTAGGTGATAAAAATAAAAGAGATTTTTTATTATGTTATTTAGTAGAACAGAAAGAAAACAGAAAAGAAAGTATCTAATCAAATACATTTTATAATAATAACCTCATATAAATTAAAAAATAATAATAGATTAATGCTAAAATTTACATTTTATCCACATTTGCTTAGTCAATAATTTTTCATTCACTATTCTTTCCAAAGTTGGATGAATTGAAAAATAGTGGGATTCATAAATTTTTAATTTCCCTTCATTCCTAAATTCCTCTCTACCAAACTACTAAAATTTCATTTCTCTCTCCAAAGTCCCTCCTTTATTTTCTTTCCTCTCCCTTTTCCACTCTACGCTTATTGTTTGAGAGCAAACCCAAGTTTTTCCCAGACTTCGTCGACAAATGGGTCTGTCATTAGACTGTTGCAGATTTCTAAATAATACAGGCATTATGATCTAGTAATAGATGGTGGGGTCGCCTTCTGCAGGCCAGGAACTTGGCTAGTCCCTTTCCGGGAAATCCTTATATTAAAGCCATATATCTTAGTGTGACTAATTCAAAATCTTTGCCTGCTTGTAGCACATTATTAATTAAATGAAGAAAAAAGAAGTATTTTAAACCTTCAAATTTTGTACTTGATACGTACATATATATATATATATTTCCTTTACTATGTAGTTAGATTCTAGGGAATGTGGCTATCTAGCAATATCATATTTTATTTAATTACTAGGAAAACTTTAATATAAGATCATCTGATCAAATGCATTTGTTTATAATAATACAATATTTGTTATTAAAGAATGTGAAACAAAAATGATCTTACTCCAATGCACAATATTATTTCTGTTTTTTTTTTTTTTTGTTATCATTATTATGCTTTGAAATTTATAAAATGAAACTTTTAGTATTTAAATAAATTACAAATAAAAAAATTGTAATAAATTACATGAAAGTTAAGGTAATGACCAATTAAAATCCAATGTTAAATTTAACAATAGTTATACTTTGTAGTTAATATACTATAAAGTTTAATATATAGTAATCTTGAAATCAAAGATAACACTTTATTGGAAAATACTTTTTTCATTAAAATATCAAAATTTATCATTAACTCAACAATTTACATTATATTGGAGATATCTTCTTAATTTCTTTTTTTTTTTCGGCCCAATACATTAAAGTATCTCATACTTATTTGGAAAATATTTTGTATATAATTAGCTTTATTAGTAATTTTAGATTTATTTTTATATATTTTGGATTACTTATTTAATTATGTAACCATAATTTGTATTTATTTAATTCATCTCGTTCATAGTGTTCCATAATAGTGGTGAATTTTTCTTAAACCGATGTGGTTGCCCCTTCCAACTTCTCTATGCATGGTCAAATAAAGAGGCTAAAACAGAACTCCGGAACTGTACAATTACAGCACTAGCTCCGTTATTTCCAGAATTTGCACTACAGAAACATGAACAGAAAAAGAAAGTGGAAAATAACTCCGTGAGAGGATTTGAAAAGGAAAGTTTCAAAGAAGATAAAGAGAACATGTGGTACATGAATTAGACAACCTGACCCAGGCCGCAGTACTGTAATTAAGAACACTGTCGTGTTTGTCTGACTCCAAGGCCATCAACTTTGAGGAGGGATTTTTTTTTTTTTTTTTTTTTTAATTTAGAGAGGAATATTGTTGTATAATTTTTTAAATTCACATGGTTATAATTTACTATATAACAAGTGTATCATGATATATACAACGGACAACACCTCTAATATGATAATTTTATATTTGACTAAATAAATTACAGAGTTTAAATCTCTTAAATTGTAAATAAAAAACAAAAATATCAATATATGTGGTATGAGAAAAATATACTTTACAGACAATAATGAATATTAGATTTATGTAATATAAACATGGAGTAATTCAAAATCAAGACGATAACATTTCTGTTGAGATATTGAAATAATATATGAGTTCAAAGCTTTTTTTTTTTTTTTGGGCTAAAGAAGATGTTTTGAAGTTTGAACCATAGTAATCTACCCTTTAAAAAAAAATGCATACTAATCCATTTTTTATTTATAAATTTGTAATCTGAAACATAGATATTCAGGCTATAAATACAAGATCCCCAAATACGATTTCCATTATATACTAATCAAATTTGCATGTTGTTATTATTATTATTATTATTTGCTGAACAATATAAGTATTTCAAAATTCACAAATCTTAAAACAAAATTAAAAAAGAAATTGAATTGAATAATTTCAAATTGTTAAGAATAATCAAACTTATTTAACTGCAGACAGCACCGGTAAAAGAAAATCTCTTGGATAAGAAAAATTAAAAGAATAGCCTCATAACTTCTATGGTAAAATATCTCTCCTATTATCATGTGTTTTTGAATATTTAATATAATGATTCTGAATAAAAATAATTTATATATACTTAATCAGCAAATATACAAAACATAACAGAAAATTTAAGAAATTGAAGGGGGGGGGGGGGGGAAAAAAAAAGAAGAAAAAGAAAGGCAGGCGCAAGGCACGTGGGTTTAGAGACGACGACGCAATATAAATAGAGAAACGAGTCCAGCAGGCAGCTTCGCTACAATACAAAGACCAAGTCCACCTCCCTTCCCGCGAACCGCGAACCGGGAAGAAACTCAACCGAAGTCGGCTCGGCCCAGGTTCCGTCCGGCTCACATTCTCCGAAACCGTCTTTCTTTGTCCCCTTCCTTCTGTCTGTACTCGCCGATGCCTCGCTAATGCTGAACTGACTACTTTCCTCTCTCTCACAAGTCACAACACTGTTCCAGTTTACTTTAAAATTAAATTTTTTTTTAAAAAAAATCACCGTTTTTGAATTTCACGCGCTTTCTTCGTTCGTCGTTCAAATTAGCTTGCAAAAAACGCAAACGACTTCTCATATTCTCTCTCTTTCTCTCTCTCTGTGTGTTTGTTCTATATGTATAAAGTGTCGGTTCCGAGATAGTTTTTTTTTCCATATTTGATTGGCGGAGGAATGATCGGACGGCGGAGATTTGACCGGCTGCGGGAGCACCGTATGGCGACGGTGGTGATGGTGTTGCTGTTGCTGTTGTTGCTGCTCCACCAGAACTTGAGCGTCTGCTGCTCTCTCAACAATGAAGGTCGGTAACGCGCGCTTTACGTCTGAATGTCCGTACTATCGTCATGCTAATGGAATTGTTAAGAGGCTTTCTGGTGTCTGTTTGGTCGCAGGTTTAGCGTTGTTACAGTTCCGGGATAGGGTGGTCAACGACCCATTTAAGGCTTTGCTGAACTGGAACAGAGGCGGCGTCGGAAACGATGTCTGTTCGTGGTTTGGGGTCGAGTGCTCCGACGGAAAAGTTGTGGCCTTGTGAGTATATATATATATATATATATATATATATATAGATACGCACATATAAAAAAATGCATATATATATAAACATATATACTATTTTTGGGGGAAAGAAAAGTACTTCAAAAGCTCACATCAAACAATGCATTGATTCGTTCGTTCATGTTGTGATGTCAAGTGGAAAATTTTGTTTTTGGTGGCTGAAAGATTCGTGTTCATATTTTGGTAATTTGAGTCTGTAATGTTTTGGGAGGAAAATTTGGAGAATTGTGCATAATTTTTTTTTAAGCTTCTATAAATTTCTAAATGTTCCTATTTTACCAACTTTATCCGTAAAGCTTGAATGTGATTTTAGATTAATTTTTGCTACTCTCTCTTTTTTTCTTTTTTCTTTCTTTTTTTTAAAAGAATTTTCAAACGTAAAATAGTTGACCGAAGTCCCTTTGCCTAGTTGTATATGGTTGGCCGAATTTTAGGAACTTTACTCTAGATCCAAACATTGAAATATGGGATTGAGGTGAATTGTATAACGAAAAAGTTGTTGCCTTTTTCGGTTGGATTTGCATTACGGTGCAACTCTGAAGTCAGATTTAACAATCTTGTAGGAATTTGAAAGATCTTTGGCTTGAAGGAACATTGGCACCCGAGCTCGGGAATCTGGTTCACCTAAAATCTATGTAAGAATGTATTGGAGTTGAACAAAATTGTTCCTATGGTTTAAAATTCTTTTTCTGAATCTGCTGCCTTTTTGGTTACAGTGTTTTACGCAACAATTCTTTTTCTGGGAATATTCCAACGGAGATAGTAGAGTTGAAGGAGCTAGAGGTTCTGGACTTGGGATACAATAACTTAAGTGGATCATTGCCCTCTGGTTTCGGCAATAATCCATCCCTGACTACCCTGTAATTTGATTCGTTCAGCCTCTGTATTCATTCAAGTAATTCTCTTATGAGCTACTGCCAATTGAAATTTTTTATTCTTCCTGCAGTTTGCTGGACAATAATAGGTTCCTGGATAGCAAATCTTACGAAGTTTACGAGCATGAGGTGCGTCCTGATTTTCAAGGAGATGACAAGCAGCTAACAGATGTTGTGTCGATCACATATCGTGGAAGCAGATCGAACATTTGGTAAGCAGGTGGATTGAATATGCTAAGTTTTTTGTATGACTTATATCCGAGATTTGGAAAGAACTGGGGAATTGGGGTGCCTTTGATGCTGTCATTGATGAAAGTCTTTTTAATGAACCTTGACTTGGATATTTGAGGATGATGTATGGCTGAGCGGCGGCGCATTATACATCTGAACTGTAATGATTAGAAATGCTAAAAAAGAAAAAATAAAAAAAGAAAATGTAGGAGTTGCCTCCATGAAATTGCATCAACCGTGAAACCAGATCGGGCAAAACTTACCTTAGCAAATATTATCTTGCATGGGAAGAATGTCAACTCCTGCTTTTTGCAAATATAGTGGCTCTGATTTCAATTAGAAATAATGTCTTCTAATACCAGAAAGAAAGATTTTGGAAGAATTCATGCATATCAAGACTTCCTTTTTTATTTTTTTTTCTTTGTTTTTAACCAAGTATGACATTGTTATTCTAAGAAGGTTCAGGATTGTATCTCAATGTCTTATGCTGAAAGGCATGCTGCAAAAAACTGACTGAACCTAAAGGGAGAAAGGAAGAATCGTTTTCAAAAGTAGAAGGCAATAATCGTTTTCAAAAGTAGAAGGAAATCTCTTCTGGTTATGATTGTGGAAATAAATTCTGTCTATGGATTCTATTACCACCATGTTTTTGAAAGACAAGCTGAACAAGCTCTATAGCCTTTGAAGTCTAGCAAATTTTCTTTTTAATAACGTTTTTTCCGTTTGGTTGTTTAAGTTGAATATGATTCACTGCCTAGTGAAGTGTCATGACTATTTTTCTTTGTTAGGAACACTGCTGAACCTGGAAATGTAGCTTACCGGAGGCTGCTGATGTTTCCTAATTTCCTAAAGCCAGCCAAAGCCAAACTGGTTGGAATACCAAGACTACGTAATCCCTTTGCAGCTTCAGTGTCATCCTCAGATTCACCACTCTCACCATCACCATTGTCAAATTCTCCTTCACCATCTCCATCAAAGTCACCAAAATCATCCCCATCGGAATCTCCCTCCAGTAGCTTTTTAACTCCTTCACCCTCACCTTCACTAGAACCAATTAGGGACTCTCCACGTCCAGTAAAACCACCAGTTGCTCTCCCTGAACCGACACATTCTATTTCATCTCCTTCCCCTGCTTTAACTCCAACGGCTTCCAAGAAAGAGCACCGTCTAACGCTGATTTTAGCTGGAGCTATTGGTGGTGTCTTATTCATTTTGATTTCAGCGATTGGTGTTGTTTACTTCCGAAGCAGCAAAGTCGTTACCGTCAGACCCTGGGCCACAGGGTTAAGTGGGCAGCTGCAGAAAGCATTTGTAACAGGTTATTCTTCTTTCTGTGGATAATTACTAGTAGCCTTATTCTTATTATTTTTAATTGTTATATTGAAGAGCAACAATATCACCTTTAAAATTATATTGCTTGCAATCGAAGGTATATTTAGGTAAGAAGAGACTGGTAGCTACATTATACCCACTTTTCACTGCTTATTAAAAATTTCTTAATTTATTGATGATCCTCTCTGAGTTTCGCTGTACTCTTTAATTTGTTTCTTTCTCGGGAACAAAATGAAAAATATGCTATTAAGTTTCCAGAACTCATATTTGTGGTTCTGCATTTCAGGTGTACCAAAACTGAATCGACCAGAAATCGTATCAGCTTGTGAAGATTTCAGTAATATAATTGGCTCCTTTCCTGATGGCACCGTGTATAAGGGAACTCTATCAAGTGGGGTTGAAATAGCTGTGACATCAAGTGCAGCAACATCTCGTGAAGACTGGTCAAAAAGTTCAGAAGAGCACTTCAGAAAGAAGGCATGTAGCTCTAATTTACATCCGCCTTTACACGTTTTATATCGCTGTTAAAATCTAAATCTCATTTCTATTGCATTTTTCCTCCTCAGATAGAAGAACTCTCTAAGGTGAACCACAAGAACTTTGTGAACCTTATTGGCTTTTGCGAGGAAGAAGAACCGTTCACAAGGATTATGGTTTTCGAGTATGCTCCGAATGGAACGCTCTTCGAGCATCTACATAGTGAGTATCTCAGTTCTGTAATTTTTTTTGTTTAAATTCTCTTCGACAGCGGCCCGTGGTGTTGATGATGGTAATGTTCTATGTTGGCAGTAAAAGAAGCGGAGCACTTGGACTGGGGAATGCGATTACGTATAGCTATGGGCATGGCATACTGCCTCGAGCATATGCACCAACTCACTCCTCCTATAGCGCATAGGGACTTGCATTCTTCCTGCGTATATTTGACTGAAGATTATGCAACTAAAATATCGGTTTTCAGGCTTTGGAATGAAATAACTGCAGCAAAGATGCAATCAGCTGCCAAGGAGCCCTTGGAAATCCCACAAACCGATCCAGAAAGCAATGTTTACAGCTTCGGGGTGATATTGTTCGAGATGATAACGGGTAGGATTCCGTACTCTGCGGACTACAGCTCTCTTGCAGACTGGGCCTTAGATTATTTGAAGGCTGAGCATTCTGTAATAGAAATGGTGGATCCAACCTTAAAGTCTTTCGAAGAAGAAGAGCTCGAAAAATTGTTCCAACTGATAAAAGGTTGTGTCCAACCCGACCCGACACAGAGACCGACAATGGTGGAGGTCACATCAAGGTTGAAGGAGATAACAGCTTTGGGGCCTGATGGTGCAACACCAAAGTTATCTCCACTTTGGTGGGCAGAGCTTGAAATCATGTCCTCGGAAGGAAGCTAAGACGAGGTTTAGCCTCAAGTCCTAATTCAAATTTTTTTAATGTGGTTATGCCTATTTTTTTTTACCTTTATCAGATTCTGTTTTGGTGGTTAATATTAACCATGGTATATAGTCTAAATATGCTTGTATCTAAACTAATAGTTGGGTATAAGAAATGATATTTCTGTATATAATTGAGAACAAGGAGAGAAATAAGCTTTAATTCTCTCCCACAACCCCATCCTTCTCGGCCGTGTGATTTTTTTTTATTTTTTATTTTTTGATTTTTAGAGAAAGCTGTGTGAAGTTTTACACGTACTGTTTGAAATATGACTTTGTGATGAATAAATGATGGAATTTTATTTTTCTATTTGCTCTATCCCATTCTTCACGCCACGATGTTATTTTCTTCAAAAACAAGACAAAGGTTAATCTACCCTTTTTGTTGCTTGTGCTTGGGGTTATGTTGTTTTATGCATATTCAAAAATAAAGAGTAAAGTGTAAACCAGCGAACAAACAAAATCATTTCGTAAAAGAAAAACAAGGTCCCAAGACAAGACTCCTTTTGTTTCATTACAAAATGCACGTGCTTGAGGTAAAAATGGCTAGAGTTTAGAAAACATGCGAAATCCACATTCAGCACGGACAAATAGCCTCAAAGGCTTCATCTCTTACGCAAAACTTGGAACAAACTTAGTTTATATGTACAGAGGAACTGAATCTGAGCTTAATCTTTTAACTGTGGCACGTAAAGTGATGCTTCTACAGATTTTCAAAGCACCTAACAACATAATCTTATCTTCAACCGATGCTCGTGAGCATTAGTTTTCATTGATCATTTCTTCCATAACGATCTTCGCTGGCGTCATCTGCAATCATAAGGTGGCTTGGAGCGCGCTCTACGACCGTCATCATCCATCCAGTCCAACAATGACGCTTTTCTATACCATCTTTCTGCGTCTCATTTTCCTTAGCCGCATTCCTTGGTCGCTGCCTGGCAAGTTTGAAGCCAGATAGTCATGCAGAACTTGATTTTTGGGAAATGTTTTCGGGAAATAATGGAAATACCCTGTGGCTGTATCACTCACCACTGCAAATAACATTTCCCCGCATAATGATGTCAAGACTCGTGTAATGCGAATGACACCAGTTACTTCTGAGTAACTGAATTGTTTGCTCGGTTATAAAGATCAAGAGTGTCCCTGTGGCTGGGGTCCAAGCATAGAGCTGCTTGACAATCTCGGAGAGCAGAGGCTACGTTTCCCATTGAATCGTTAAATGCGGCTCGAAGATGAAGCATTTGCAAGTCGGGTCTGAAATTTAGGGCCTTTGTGAGCTCCTTTACTGCTTCATTTTCTTTCTGGTCATCCATCAGCACTGATGATATGCGGTTCAGTATATGTTAGTAAACAGAAGAGATAAGCAAGTGATGAAATGAAATTCACTGCATATAGATCAAAACGGTCAATGGTTATCTAATTACCAGCTGCCCTATATCTGTAAGGGTAGGTTCTTAGCGGATCTAGCTTTGTTGCCATATCAAGGTCATCCTTCGCCATCTCACGATCACTGTATTCTGAACGTTTCTCATAAGCTGATGCATTGCTTTGTGCATTTCCTATAAGCTTGGTCATCTCATCGTGCGCCGCTTTCCGTTGATTTCTCAAATGGTAAACGCGTGCTAGCCCTTGATGAGCTCTTGTATGTTTGATGTCAAGGGCATTCTTATAGCAGTTAGCAGCCTGATCTAGATTACCACAATCCACATAAATACTACCTAGATTGTTTAGTGCCTGCAATTTTTGTCAATGTTACCATCAAACAAGTACTTCAACTCGAAATGCCATACAACAAAAGCGCATATGACTCTCACCTGCCCTTTCCTTAGACCATCTGAGGGACATTTGAGAGCTTCCTCCAGCAGTTGGATGACGCAAGAGGAAGATTTGGGATTCAGATTTGTATCTGCCAATACATATGCCTTGAGGAAAAAGGCTTCGAATGACCTCTGGATAGAGATTGATTTCTCCGCACTAGCGAGAGCTTCTTCACGATTTCCGGTGTCATATAAAATCCATCCTTCATACACCAGCATTTCATGCTCGGAAGAGGAATGATTTCTGGCCAACCGTAAACTGCGCATTGCAGCTTTCTGACAGTTTAACCTGAAACGATGATGTAAATTGGAAATATTCATGCGAATGACGTAAATTCTCAAATGATCATAACAAACATAGTCATCGTGATCCACAGTAGTTAAGTCACTAAGACGAAGAGCATACATTTTTCTATTTCTTACACCACGTGATTGCTGTTGGTTAAGACAGAATTAAAATTCTTTCTAGAAAAACTTACCGTAGGAGAAGTAGAGATTGTCTAAATCGCAGTACGCTATTTCCAGGGTCACTTTCAAGCATCTGATGGATGATAGCCAGAGAGCCAATATCATCAACAGAAGACCATCTCTCGTAAAGGCGCATCCAACAATCAGCTTTACTTAATTGTCGAACCATACGGCGGAGAACCTCAATCAAGCAATCCCCTTTAACCTTCCCGCCAAAGAACATGTAATTGGGTTCTAACGTCAATACCACACGAATATCTCTCAAAGCATTTTCGTAATTTTCAAGCGCAATGAAGAACCAAGCCCTCAATTCAAGACAGTCAGGTGAGAGCTTGAACCCGATTATCTTGTCAATCTCCAAAATAGCTTCTCGAATTCGCTTCTCTTCCATCTTTGCAACAGCTCTATATTTGTATGGAAACAAAAGAGTTGGATCCATTCCGGTGGCAGTGCTCAAATCCGAAAGCTTCTCCTTCCCAATGTTATAGAGAGATCGTTCCTGGTACATCCACCCCGCTGGTTTATACTCGGAAATGACAGAACTCATCATCTTATAAGCAGAATACTGTTGCCCCATCTTGTACTTGGCTCTTGCAATGCCAGCCAGGGAATAAACATGGCCTGCCTCAACAGCAGCCTCGAAACAATGCTGCGCTGCCATAAACTCTCTTCTTTCGAGCAAAACGCAGCCCAGCTGGTGCGAGGCAAGCGCCTCCTGCCACCTCTCCGTCGCGCATTCCCCTAATCTCTTCAACAACTTCACAGTCACTTTAGCCACCATGCTTTCCTCCATGGCTACCTGGCTAAGGAAATAGTACAAAAAGAAGGAATTAGCACTACCCAACACAGCTAATCTCTCCCGAGTCTCGGAGCTGCACAGAAACCTCATAACCTTCGGCTTATAAAGACAACCCGGAAGCTTTCTCAGCAAAACCTGCAAGCAAGAAGCCACAAGAAGATCTGCACTCTCCTCCAAACCATATTCAATAAGAATCAATGCATCATCAATGGTACCAACAAGTGAAGCCAAGTGAGAATCACAAGCGGATTTCATCTCCTCGCAACAGAACCTATTCGCAAAAGAAAGAAGCTCCACAACAATTTCAGGACCAAGAAAATCCACTCTTTTAGTCCTACTATACTCTTCCACAGCTCTCATTCCCACCACGGATATCCCATTTTGGGAAAAATCAATCTTTCCCTTTCTAGACTCCTCAAACCCACCATACAACATAGCCTTAAATGGGCTCGAAAGCCTGGCAATCCTAAATCTATCGCATTTAATCTCCTCATTACCAAAACAAAACGACACACCATTTTCATTTCCCACCACCCAAAACTCCTCCTCTTCCACATTAACTGCCTCACAAGGACCACTTCCGAATCCCAAACCGCATTCACAACGCTCAAAAACCGAATTCGAATCATACCCATTTGCCAAAGCAGCCTTGGGACACTCCACAACGAACCCACCACACTCCACCGCCGACGACCAGACTCCGACCAGCTCGTCCTCTCTCCTCTCGAACCTCAGCCACGCCAAGACCACAACCTTGGAGAGAACATCCACCGCGTGCTGACGCGTGGCGCGGAGGCATCTCCGGAGCAGCTTGTGGTCCCCCAGGCCGCGCAAGAGGGCGTACTGTTCGATGCAGAGTGACGCCTTCTGAGATTCCGATGAGCAGTTCTCGAACCGTTGATAGAGCTCCGATAAGGACTCGACGAGGTCGAGGGGCTTGAGATGAGGGTCCAGGTGGGGTTCAATGTGGTCGGTTGCAGGGAATCCATAAGGGAGGTGGAGAGCTTCAGAGACTGAGGTGGTGGAGTTGTTCCTGGGCTTCAAGTTTGAAGCAAAAGATTTGATTTTGGTAAGGTGGGTGTCAACGAGCTTGGCTCTTGAAGTGTCTGCGGGACTAAAGGCATGGACTTGGGCGCTCTTGAACCGGTCTATGAGCTTGAGGCCACGCATTTCTTGGTGGGTTGATTTTGGTTTTGCATACATATATATATGTATATGTGTATGTGATTTGAACTGAACTGAACAGGCAAAGACTGTCAAAGAGATTCAAGAGTGATTTTTGCTAATTTTGTTGTGATGGAGTTCTGTGCTCAACGAGGAGAGAGACAGAGACACGCTGTAGGAACATGGTTTTTAAGATTTTCTCGGGAAAGAGAGAAGAATGGAAAGATGGCTGCTTTCTATCATGGGAAATAGATGATAGAGATTCTTCAAAGCATAAAGCAAAGTGCTCTGGTATGTTTATGTGTGTGTGTGTGTGTGTGCTGGGATTGGATTGGATGGTTGTTTTGGTTACCGGAATCTATAGTGTAGATTAGGTGGCTAGCTCCAAAACTTCCTAGTGATGAGAGACACAGAGAGCGAGGTTTTTTTTTTTTTTTTTTTGGGGGGTGTGGGGCTTTGTCGGCTAAAGACAAAAAAAGGGGTTCAGTTCCACTGTGGCAGCGCCCACTATCATGATGCATGAACCACTCCATTTGTGCCACGTCATAGTGGATTTGGAAGAAGGTCCCACTCAAGGGAGTTGGTCAACTTGTTTGCATAGTGATGTTTTCTTTTGGCAGGTCTCTTATATATTCTTCTACAAATTTTAATCATTTTTTTTTTAACTGCTGTAAATCTGCAAAAGCTTATCATACAAAGGTAGAATAAGGTGGAATTACATGTCAAGCAAAGGTATTAGCATGGAGTAAGGTTGTGTCAAGCATTTACAGCACAAAAATGAAATAAAGTAAAATAAAACGTTTCAAACAAGATCGTGAATAACTTTTCTAAAAATAATAAGTTCATAGGTCTTATCGACGCCTAACCTACCCTTCAATCTTGGAATTGGCTACTTTTGAAAGTTATAACCGTTTGTTTCCAGAGAAAAATCAAAAGAAAGAAGGAAAGGGGTCTTTTTTGCAAAGAAAAGGAGGAGGAAAAAGGTTACAATCATTAATTTATTTGCCGTTGCTTCAGCATTTTATTGAAGGTATTGTTAGGTGTTATTTTAGGTCCTTAGGAAAAGTATATAATTTAATAGGAGGTTTGGATTTTAATGTATTTAAAGCATCCAGTGCACAAGACCAGGAACATCAAGACTCAGAGCACAAGACCTGGAGCACCAAGACCAAGAGTACCAAGATCGGGAAAACCAAGACCCAGAGTACCAAGAACTTATGGTTTTCTTGTGTTCTTTATATTTTTGTTTTATATTCTTGATTATTTTATTCATTTGATCTGATTTTCTAGTTCATGAACGTTTATTTAGTGTTAGGCAAAATTTTACTCCAAAAAGTATGTCTGCAATAATCTGTCTTTGAAAGTTATGCTATTATTTCAAATAATTGACTTCTTCTTGGACAAGCAACAAGCAAAATAATTCCACGCTTTCATAAAGCTTGTATAGAACGATCCTATACCTATATATATATATATATATATATATATGACTACCAAATAAAAAGAAATGAGAAATAGAAAGGGAAAAAAAAACTTTCAATTAAAGGCTAATAAAGCTTGATTGTAGGTCATGATACAAGTTTGGCAAAGTGGCTACATATGTAAATTTTAATCCAATAAGCACTGCCAGTTGACTCAGATCACATGAACAGTAATAAGATTAGTATATTAGACATCAAGCTTAATATGCAATGAATTTGACAAAACAAAGAGGAAATAATTATTAACTGTAAATTAAAGGAAGCAAAAGGACTCATACATCAAACTTACTCATTGGATTAAGAAAGCATTAGATCTAAGCTCACCTTTTAATAATTAAAATTTGGTAAAATATGGTCTTTCCTTCCACTTGCAGCTTCTACTAACAGTTGGCCTACCAATTATTTATTCAAAGATCTAATATAAAATTTGAAAATAAAAATAAAAAAGAGCCTAAATCATTAATAACAGAAGAATATATGTGATTAGACATCTTATTTTGTATTATTTATAAAAACAGTTATTTTAATACGGTTTTAACTTATGATTGAAGCTATTATATGTCATGTGCTATAAATTTTTAAAGTGAAAATTCATAAATAAAACTGTTAAAATTTTTTTAATCTAATAATTAAAAAGCAGTTTGAATCACAGTGTATGACACAAGGGACCTAAATTTTCAGGATGTCGAGATAATTATAGCAACTTGCAGCCCCTGATATGACCTTAACGATATAAACTATGGCAGAAGAGAATATTAATTACTATAACCGACCTAGAGTTAGAGAGAGAGACACGAGAATATATGCCAAATCAGATCACAGTGATAAATATTGCAAAGAGCCAAGATATGTGATGATATGCTTATGACCCATGTGCAAATTCTGAAGCGTTTTTTGTTTACACACAAAAAGGTCAATTCTGCAGCAACTGGAACAGACCAACCCACCAAAGGACTCGTTAATCATGTTATATATATATATATATATATATATATATATAATCAAATCTATGCATGAAAGCAGAAAAGGATGATCCACATAAATTCTGTGATTTAACTGCACTACTGGGTAATTCTTATCTTTTGCCGATGTTCAATGCAATCAGGTCAAACATGGGTGTTGCAGAGAAATGAATAAAACGAGCCTTGAGAATAGTTGTGGTTCAAAAAAGACTTCAATGAAATAGACATCTTCACGGATAGATATTTGAAAAAAATAAAAATAAAAATAAATGGATTAATTTAATCTCAGCTATATTGATCACCATAACAATCTCATCACAGAGCACATTAGTGATTTATTTAAGGTCAGATAGCACCATCAAATAATATACTCGGTAAGATAGATGGAACCCACTGAAACAAGATTCCGTGATTCAGTCTCTCTCTCTGCCAAATAATCAAAACATTTAGGTGAGTGTCTTTGTAAGGAGAGGAAATAAAGATCGGCGCTAGCTCCAATAATACACCTCCAGATGATATATACAGCTCATGTAATAAAATATATATATAATTCATGCCGACGCAATTGTTATGTTGGAATAATGATCAAATAAATACACCCGGTTATAAGCTTGCCTTGTTTATTAGTTAAAAATAAAAAATTTTAAATTAAAATTAATTAATTTTTTAAAAATTAATTATAATTTGTATTGATTTAAAAAAAATAAAAAATATTATAAAAAATATAATTTAATTAAAATTAAGTTAAAGTGTAAAACGAAACATAAACCTTCTAATTCTCATCCAGTCTTCCCCACCCCTCGCCCCCCCCCAAAAAAAAAAAAAAAAAAAAAAAAAAAAGGAAGACAAAAAGTACCTATCTGATTAATGGTAGGTCTATGAAAAATGGACGGGAGTGACGTTGATAAATCTCTGGTAACATGGCTTTTATGACAATGAGAAACAGAGAAACATTTCAAGTACAAAAAGGGCAAAAAAAATAAATAAAAGAGCTGTAAAAATGGCCAATTATAAAAGCAACAACTGATATATTTACAGGGACGCACCTTTCCTCCCTCTATAGAAGTCGCCATCAATACTGAAAACAGCAGTACGATAGGTGGATTTGCAAATCTATTTGGTCTCATAACAAAGTTCAGGGGGCCAAAAAAAAGTGTACATGATAAAGGTCAAGAAGGAGGGCCCTCTTAGCAATTTCAAAGTCCTGAAGATACAAGTAGGAAGAAAGTTCAGCACACCGTGTAACTTTACATATAGATATTATTTGAATTCTGTTAATTGCATCTTGTTGACGCTTAATTACAGATTTAAAGCAGCTACCACAAAGCCATTCAAAGCTATACAAAATCAACGTATGAAAAACACCCAGAATCTAGGTGTTCAGCCCACTATATATATAGTATTTATCATAATCTACTGAACTATATATATATACACACACACTTTTGAAACATAGTTGGTCTTTCCAAACCAATGTCCTTCAGAGCATTTTCATAATCCAAAGCTTGCATTTCTTTATATACAGATATAAAAGACAAGGTCCAATCAAGTTGTCGTCTGAAAGGCGTTTGCAGAGCTTGAGATAAGTTTCTACACTGCCAGGTCCTTCGATCCTCTTCCGTAGCCCCTGCAGCACCGCCGCCCTGTCCAAATACTCGGGACATAGGCCTAAATCAAGCATTTTAACCACGGTTTGGGCAGCATTGTCGAAATGTCCACCTTTAATGTAACCTCTTAATAACCACGATAAACTTTTCCTCTTGCGCAGAGAGCTGATAACATCCACCCTAGTAAGCAACCGTGCTATGGAGCTGCCTTCTTTTTGGGAGGCACAGATGGCTAAAACGATGTCGTAAAGGTCCCCATCAGCCTCCTTGCCTACGAGCTTCATTTCCCACAACTGCCTTTCGGCCTCTATTCCACGGCCAGCACAGATATACATAGCAAGGAGCCTCTCGTGAACCACCCCATTGAGTGAAGTGATACCCTCTTGGATTACCCAATTGGACAAGCGTACTCCATCAGCTAGAAGATCTGATTGATACTTCTCAACAAGCTCGGCATTTTCTTTGTCCAGTTCAGCAGTCAAACCGGCCTTCTCAAAACCTCTCAACTTGCGTAAATTCTTTGCAAATTCATTGAGCTCTTTAACAACAGCTGTCATGGCAATAAGGTAGCTGTAAACCTCTGGCTTCAACCCAGATTCTCTTATATCAACTACCAACTTGACTGCGTCCATATAGTTACCCTCAACCTGATATAATACATAAAATATCATTACTCAGAGTCTCACACAAACTAAAACAAGCTATATATTTAAAATGCTTAAAATTTCATTGACCAAAAATCTATTAGGTTCCTGAAATCTAATCACCAGAAATGGATAACTAAACAGAAAGAGAGTTCTATGCCGAATTTTGATGACCTCTATGGTTGTATTATTGAATTGGAAAGGAAATTTACAAACTGAACTGGAAAATGAAAATTGACAAACACTGAGACGTTCCAATGACGCTCAACCTCCCGAAGGTCCAAGCCATCCAAAATCCAAATAGTCCTTCTATAATCCACCCCTCTCCTAATCACCCTCTTAAACATTACTTCCAGTAGATTCCCTATCAAACTGACCCTACGTCAGCACTACTAACTTTCACTAATTGCACTAGAACCTCCAAGCTTCCCCCGACCTCCCTTCTTGACTCTCACAGGGGTCCTAAGTCCAAACATATTCCTACAAAATTACACTTCCTCCTCCGTATCCCTTCGTGTACGACAAGAAACCAACAATAACAATCTTCTTTAATGACTTCTCTATATCGAATAACCAGCAGAAGAAACCCAGTGGGTATCATCAACTAACTTAGCTGATCGTGTAGTTCAGTCCACAGATTTCACAACCACTACGTCAATTACAACACAAGTGTGGAACAATTGACTTCACATATCAATATACAAAACCATCCATGAAAACATGAAAAAGCAAATGTCATTACGAAACTAACGAGGCAATGAGCAATAATTAAAAGATCTTTATTTCATCAGCCATGACACTTAACTTGCAAAGTAAGTAAACAATTAAGAACAGAAGCAACTCTACTCTTCTCCAATCTCCAACCCAATGATACACAACAAAAAACATAGATTTGAAGAAACTCTTACCATCATCTTCCAAGCAAGATACCCAGTAGGGCCTCCCTTAGGCGCCTCTCCATCATCCTCGAAACGCGCAATCCCACGTCTCAAGACCTCTTTCACAAACGAAACCGCTCTGGCCTTCTCCCCCATCTCCCAGTACAGAGAGATCACCTTCTCCATCATGCTGAAACCGGGCCTCAGACCCACACAATCCATGTCCACAAGAAGGTCAACCACGTCCCCAACCTCATGTTCTCCTTCAATCAGCTTCTTCACCCAGCTGCACATCAATGTCACCATGAGCTCCATCGTCTCCTTGTCGACCCGATTCTCCTTCCGGAGCCACTCGAACACCTCCAGCGCACACCACGAGTCCCTTCCCTCCTGGGAAAAGTAGACCAGCACCAGCTGTAGCTCCCTCGCCGACAGGCGGTCGTTCATTTCCTCCAGAACATCGGACGGTTCCCTCGTCATCCGTTCCAATTCCTCAATCGCCTCGAAGAAGCCCTCGCCCATTTCGTCCTCGTCGTCGCTGGTGAGAAACTGGTCCAACTGGACCGACTTGAACAGCCTAAACTCCCGGAGCTTGCTCGGTTTCGCCGCCGCGATGAAGTTTGGGCTCTGCTGTTTGCAGCAAATCGCGGGACAAGTTCTTCCCCGGAGATTCTCGTCGATTCGGCGGAGGAAAATTCGATTCCGGTGAAGCGAATTACGCGAAGAAGATGGGAAGTACAACTCGATCAACGGAGTAAACCCTTGAGCAGAGGCCATTTCTACTTCAATCCAATCCCAAGAGAGAATTTTTCTTTACTCTCACTGCGTTTGGCCGCCGAGAAAATCAAGATAGAGAATAAACAAAACAAAATTTGGAATCTTTATGTTTCACGCCGTTCGAATTCAAAAATAATTATTAAAAAAAAAAAAAAAAAGTAGAACTCACGTCAAGTAAAATAAGTCAAAAGAGTGGTATTAGGTAGAGCCTTCGGAAGCAAAACCACCATTAAAACGTTGGAAGCTTTTCTTTTTAACCATTGCCTAAGATTTCTCGGCAGCCAAACACGAAAAAGCGCACCAAGAAAAAGCGAGGGAGAACAGAGAATTCATGAAAGTTTCCCTAATTTCTAGGGTTTGAGTTTTTTCTTGTGGTACTCCAGCAATGGCCGTTCTGGTGGTACCATTGCCAAAGTAGAGTGAGGAACTGTTTTGAGCGTTGCTTTCTTTTTTTTTTTTTTTTTTTTGGGTTTTGGAAGTGTTCAAGACTTTGGCGACGTGTCATAACGGTGACTACTCAGCGAACACTGACACCAATGCCCATGCGAATTTACAAGAGTGCCCTCACCGGAAGATTGTTACTGTGGTAGCCGTGTACGCGGCCCGATCCAGTCTCGCATCATCAGATTTTAACCGATCGGATCGTTTATAATAATAGTCTTGCAAATAATACAAACCGAACGCGATTGTGTTTTTAATATATTGATCGGGTCGGGTCTGACTGTTTTAGCATTTATTTAGATCAAACTATATTCATTCAATTTAAATATTTACATTAAAATATAAAATTTAAATTATATATATTTAAATAAAATGTATGTTTTAGTTATGATACCTTTTATCAAAAATAACATTTTAACAATAAAATAAAATAATAAACACGGTACATGTTTTTAAAAATTAAAATTTTAAGATTTATATTTGAGTTAAGAATAAGTGAAACATTTAAATATTTATACTTTAATAATTCTATAATTAAATATATATTCAAGTATAAACACTATACATGAGTATAATATAAAATAGAATAAGTGATGCAAATAAACACTATACTGTTTAATTCGATTTAAATTGCGTTTTGGGTGATTTTTTTTTAACCGAGTTTTTAATACGATTTTTACGTGGAATCGAATTAACGGTCTAAAAATTTTCAGATTGGTCCAATTGCTTTATTATTATATTATTTTTCCTAAGAAGTACTAGTTTTTGTTCACCGATTTAAGGGATAGTTTTGTAAAAACATCTGACGAAATGAATCAAGTATGACCTTAAAAAATAACGTATTGGCAGTCATCAAGTGTGGATTATTCATCGATGTCAAAAGACGGATCTACTTTGTCGTCAGTGCTGATCCAAGCTGGGCTGATGTGAAGCCTCTGCCCAAAATTCACCTAATTTTATGGGCCACTCTGTTATAAGGCTGACCCAACTTAATCTAGGCTTTGATATTGGATCCAGCATCAAATAATGGCCCAAGAGAGAAATACCATGGAGTTGCCAAGTACCACTAGAAAGGTGGAAAGAATTTAATAGCATTTTCTATATAAATAATTAAAAGAAAATAGCAGTTTTTAAAAATACTTCAACTAAATAGTAGTAATTAATAAACTTATCAGGTAAATGATTTGTATATCTTTTATAAATATATTATTTACTTAGTTAATTGTTGTTTACTTATTAAATTATCTATTCACTTTAAATATTTTAAAACTTTACTATTTACGTCAATTGTTTTCATAACAATGCTTTTTACTACAAATATTTAAGTTAATTGTTGCGGTCTTGATCTAGATTATTTTAAAAAAACAACGTTTAAGGATACAAAATGTTTGAGTTAGCCCGGTTTAATTTTGATAATCAGTGACTTACCTTTTAGTATACTAGTAGTTCACTTTTATCGTACGTTGGTGTCTTGGTTTTTAGTCAACGTTTTGATACCCCGGTGGTTTACTTTTTGGCAATTAGTTTGTTTCACTAGTTAAAGACACGTGCCGTGCATGTATTAAGCTTGTTCAATTTTTTTTCTTTAAGAGGTTAATGTGTTATCTTAAATTTATTATTCTCTTAAGAGGTCAATTTAGTAAAACAAAAAAATATTTAAGTAGAGAACAAGTTAAAGACACAAATTAGAAAGTTAATTATTCAGGAGGCGCATTTGAGGCTGTTGTATTTCATAAAGTTATTTAAGTAGCGACACGTTAAAAATATTATTCCAACATGATAATCGTTAGAAAAAAAAAAAATTATAAGCGCCAATTGAAGAAAACTATTGTCTAAAAAGATTTAGACACTTTCTCAACTCGCTGAGTTTCGTCTTTCATGAGCGTGAGTGCACACGTACTTATAGCCCGGTTCTAGAATAATATAAAACTTCATTCCTTAAAAGAAACTCTTTACTCTTTTTTCTTTTTCTTTTTCTTTTTCTTTTTGGGCTAATCAAAATTAAAGAAAACTCAAGTTAAAAAAAGAAAAGAGAACTATTAAAAAATGAGAAATATTACGTTATCTATTTAAATTTGGGGGAAAAGAAAAGTTTATCCCACACAATCTATGTAATTATGTTTACAGGAATTCATCTTCAGTTTGTGGGTAAATTTCTATGGTGCTTCCAAAACAGAAAATAAAGATTTGCAAATTGCATTGTCCCTCTGTTTAAATTGGCCAAGAGCAAAGTTGCCCAGTTTTATTGGGGTATAAAAACATAGGTAAATAAATATAGAGAGCTTTCGTTTTATTTAGTAGTTGGAGGAACAAATTTTTGGACGCTAAAGTTTAAAAAAAAAAAAACACACAACATATATATGATCAATATATAAAATTTCACAATGCTACTACTTGATTTTGATTTTTTTTTTTTTTTAGAATGAAATTGGTATGATATGGTATTTAATTAAGAGACAACAAATATATATATATATATATATGGAGACAATGTTGAAGAACCTTCTCAGGTCTCGCCGGTGTTGCCAGTAGGTCGTGATGTGTTTTGAGATTGCCGTCTCCTGTCCCCCAGCCGGTGGGGAATCCACTCCTGAGTCATCGATTTGCTGCGTCTGGCCCGTCCTTCTGTCACCTTTGGAAGGCATGGAGTGTGACTTACGACACACATTGTTATTACTCTCTGAAGAGCATGTTATGTTAAACCATGTGCTACTGACGAAATAAACCCAAAAAAAATGGTTAACCAAATAATCTGGAAGAAGAAAAGATACATTCAACAGTATCCGTCCTCGAACAAAATGCAAATGATCACAAAACTCGCGGATAAAAGATAATTAATGTAGAAATAAACTGAAGTTTTCCATATTAAGTAGAAATTTGAATAATGAAATTTATCCTATACTGTTAAGAGAAATAGCATTCCCTGTTCATTCGAGATTTCTCTTTCTATCGTCGTTGTCATCCCGAGTTTAATGCAATTTTAAGGCCTGGGAAGGAAAGTAAAGAAAGGTTCATAGCCTTCCCTACTGATCACCTCGGCTTGATCATCTTCTACTTCGTCAGTATAATTTAACTATATATACTAACTGATATCAAGGGAGATAAACGTTTTTGACTTTATTAGATACCGATTTAACTCTTATGAAAAGGGGTTGTTTGAACTTTAAATAAAAGAAACTGAAAAGAGAAAAGAAATAAAAGATTGGTAATATGGTCGTTGCTACTTGATCATTGATCATTACAACATTTAAGTATTTATTTGTTATCGCACCAACACACTTATAGAAGATCGTCGATCAGTAAGTTCTTTTTAAGGATTTATTTTCTTTTCTACGTCAGGAGTTGAATTTAAGACCTTAACATCGGAAACAAAATGTACTGTTATCAAATTATAATTCTGCATGTTCATTCTTCATTATTACATAATGTGTTTTAGTATTTACTATATTTTTGACACAATGATCAAAGATGTAAAGATTGAAAAATCACAAAGTTCCTTTTATTACTTAATTTTTGTTTCTGCATGAGGGCTTGAATTTATAACCATAACATCGGAATTCAGAAGTACCATACGTAGTTGTTAATTACTATCAAAATGTAGTTTTATATGAAGTTGACATAGTTACCACCATCAAACACGAATTATGCATGATCATTGTAAGTAACATCGTGGATATAATGAGCAAAAATATCATGATAACTAAATTGGCAAGTTCTCTTTAACATTATTATTATTATTATTATTATTATTATTATTATTATTTTCCTGTATGAGGACTTGAATTTACTATTAAAATATTTTTGTATAGTGAGTTGACATCGTTATTACTCATACCGTAGTTGTGCCACAGGACGTACTAATGTGTTTAGGACAGTTCTTATTAACACGTGGACACAATGATCAAAGATTTTAAGATCGCTAAATTAATCAAGTTCTTTTCAAAGTGTTTTTTTTTTTTTTTTTCAAATTTTGTTATATAGGACAAATTTATTTATTGACATGAATTGTAATGACTTGTGATTCCCAAACTTAAGTACCACTACACTTATTCAATTAATATTAGCGGCCAATAAATTTATCAGATCAGGTTTGTTAACAGATTATAAATCAAGGGGGAATAGATATTACATCTCAAAAATCGAGTGTAAAGTGTCATTTCATACTCGCTTGCACTCAGCGAAGACAATGATACTGAAGCCCTCCTTCCTCTTGTACTCGCCAACAAATAACCTTAAATTTCTGATCAGGAATCAACAGGGAAAATTCCATCTTAGACCAGTTGCAGCTTGCATAGGCTGCTCAGATTTCTCAATGACGCCTCAATGCTGCGTACAGTCGCACAAAGATGAATACACTATAGAACTTTTTGTTTGTTTTTGTTTGGTTTTGTCTGTGTCCAGCTTGGAGAATAACAAGCCATGCTGAAGAATAAGATTACATTTTTTGACACAAGCCTGCGCACTAGATGGGGGCTGACAGTTGTTATATTATTAAGAGAGATTTCAAATGTTTTACTTCCGAATTATTGCAAGCATCCGAATATGCGAATCAAACGGAGAATAATTAACAAAAACTCATAATCTGTTGTCAAAGTGATATAATTTCCTAAAAAAATATTTGAGCTGCAAAATCGAGGTTGGCTATGTATTGTTTATATATGTATATGTATATATATATATATATATGTATATTACTATAACTTGACAAGTGCAAAACCACAAGAGTTGGTGTGTCTCGGTGATGACGTGACTGCAAGAATTGAAATATAAGTCCTGAAGTTCCATTGAAATCTCTTACGCTAGACCGTCCTAGCATCACCCAATGCTATGCAAGGCAATACAAGAATGCGCATACCATTCTCTATGAGAGAATAATATCAAGAAACAAAGATAATATTAAGTCCAAAACTATAAATCAGAACATAAGAAAACTGGATAATTTAGAGCAAAAGCCTAAAAAAGCGAATTAACAACTAACTCTTCATAAACTCTTCTAAGATGATATCTTTCAGAACGATACTGATTAGCTAGGCTCCACAGAAACAAGAAGAGTGGTGCGCTGATCAAGTGAAGCGTCTTTTTCCTCAATTTTTGGGGTGACGTTCCAGAATGGTACTTGCATCTGTTTGTCACCATCTGCTTCAGCCAGACAGCCACTGCCCGAGACCAAATTCAGTCACCTCCTTGTGCATTTTCTTCTTGTTGATTCTTCTTCACTTTTGTTGTACTGCCGCCAATGTTTCCGTTTTCTTCCTGACACTAGAACAATAAAACATTTAAATTGATAATTAAATTTTACGTGGTTGTGCTGTATATCAATGTATTAATTCCATTAAATTTTTATATCCATTTTTTTGCCATATATATATATACACACGCACATATGTGTATCATAGAGATCACTTCTTCTATAAATTTAGAAGAATAATTCGCACAATATCATATAATTCATAATATACGGGACACAAGATCCGGTTTTATACCTTGGTTTGGGTTTGTAAATACAAACTGCTTCATATTATTTTGATTCAAGCACAGGCCATTTGCTGCTAGCTCAACTTCATTATGCGGTTTCAAGTGGTTCAGAATCACTCCATGTTTATGCAAGTAGTGTTCTTGAAGCTTCTGATGCAGTTGCTTCAGCCTGTTCAATTCTGCTCTCTTCTCCGCGATTTCGGCTGCCAAAAACATAGGAATTATTCAACACAAGGTATCATAAAAACAAGCGCACGCACACCGATCCTATATTCGAGACAAAGAATTAAAAACAATGAATAATGAAAATTTATACACACACGATTTATAGTGATTCACGTATATTTTGTAAATATAGGTGATTAGTGTATAAGAGAAAGAGTACAAGATGACCTTACACGTCTCAGAATTGTATCAAAGTCCCCTTAATCCTTCCTATATTAAGACGTGGGCGCGCATATATATATATATATATATATTTGTATAGGTATGTTATATCTTCCTTAAAATCTTTTTTTTTTAGCACATGCTATTCATGAGACACACAAATAAAGTTAGAATGCCTAAAATACACTTTGAAAAATTCGTTAAAATGTACAGAATTACCATCTAGTTGCAATTCATTTTTTACAGAAATGGTTAACTTGGAGATCAAATTTCGTTGCTCAAGTTGCAACAAGTAATTCTGCATTTTGTACGGAGATACTTTGGAGATATCACTTTTATTTGATCCTGCATAAAATGAAATCAAAATGACTGTCATAATTAGTAAATATGCGGGGAGAGATCATAATTATATCACCAGCACAAATTATTGAAATGGTAGGGCTCTTCATAGATTAGATCAATAGCCGTGGTGGTTGGTTTTTATTTTTATTTTTATTTTTAATTGAGGTAAAAAGATTCAAACTCTATATTTTATTATAAAATTAGTTATGGAATAACCAATAAATTATGCGTTCAACCACATAGTGAGTGGATCGGAGAAAAAAGAAAATCTCTAAAATTTCAATCCAAAAACTCTTCATTAGTGTACGTGGGCGGCGCGAGTACACATTCTTGGGTCATATATAGTTTGCTTTTTTTTTTTTTTCTTTGGCAATTCTTTCCTTTCTTTTATATATGTACACCCACATTTTTGAAACTGATACATGGATGTGAAGTGTAAAATCTAGCCTCTTTCATGAATACACATGTATTTTCACCCACTTTACTTGATCATTTCTAGAATTTTTTTTAATGAGTTTTGACTAGTTTTTTATTGGACATTGATTTTTTGTGCGAGCAGAATAAGATATTGTACAATTCTTGAAGGAAATTAAAAATTTAAAAAAAAAAAAAAAAGAAGAAGAAGTTAAATAGTCAGGGTGTGGAGCAGCAACCCCCACTCGACCATAACAATAATTGATAGCAGATCAAATCATATTGATACAATATCAAGTATCAACACACCCAATAAATCCAAACCTTAATTACAACATTTACAATTGAGGCTAGTAAGAAGAAGAAGAAAGAAGAAGTATGGGTGGGCAGATTCAACCCGCCAATCCACTTATTCATGAACTCCCCAACTGCTAAAGAATATGGACTGCCACTAATTAAAAAAAAAATGATGATGACATAGCCTTCTTTTAACATACGAGATTGATGGTTTGGACTGATTATTGACTCGTTGATGTACACCCTCGTCCAAAAAAAAAAAGGAGAGAGAGAGAGAGAAGGGACACACAATATATATATATATATATACACTTAAAAGGAGATACATAATACTATTATGTATTATATATATATATATATATATGGATTGGAAGCAATCAGGTCATGTCCCCCTATATTAATCCAGAAAATACAGTGATGGAGAGGAAATAAAAATCATAATAATGTGGTTATTTACCTCTAAGTCGCTGACTTTCTGGTCCATATCCTCGACGTATTTAGCCTTCCTCATTCTATGTCTTCTAACATTCCCTCGGTGTGCAATCCTCCTAAAAAAACACAGAATATATAAATAAATAAATATATATATATATATATGTCTACTAAATCTGATCACCTTTCTTCTTTTATATGTTGATTGGAAAAAAAAAAATACAACATTAAAAAAAAACCCCCACTTTAGCACTAGATTTACAAATATCCCATATCTAAAACAAATATATAATGGTAAACGGAGATAAAAAGGTTCAAATTCTTTGTTTCTTGAGATCCATTTCAGTGTCTTCTTTATCGTGATCAGGTTTTGACTGGACACCATTACTGGTCATCTCCTTCTCAGTATTCACAGGACCACCATTAATATTAAGATCACCGCCACCATTGTTGTAATCGGACGGCGGCGGAGAAGCGTCCTGGGCTTTCGACTTACCTTCATCAGCAGTCCTATCAAGGTAGTTGATGAAGGTGGGTTTTGTCCATTTCTCAAATGCACTACAACCGGAGCCTACTAAATTAGGCAGCCTCGGCGGAGGCATATTCTCAGTGGAACTCCTTAGCTCAAGAGGTTAATGTTGCCAGTCTCTTTGTTCGTTTCCTCCATTATTTCCAATCCCTTGTTTTGCCTGCAAATAAAGAAGAATATTAGAATCATAATTTGGCAAAGTATAAAAACGAGTACTAAGTATTATTAAACAGGAAAAATCTAAGAAAAACCTCTACTTTTCTACTCGGACACAACCTTTATTATTAGATCTAGTAAATGGGTCTTCTTCTGTGTGAGATTTTTTTTTCCTTTTTTCTTTTTTTTTTTTTTTTTTTGGTTGGGGGGGGGGGGGGGGGGGGGGGGGGGGGGGAGGGGAGGTTGTAAAATTCTTCTGTGTGAGATTATATACAGTCCAGCAAAATTACCAAACGGGTAATTTTGCAGATGGGTGGTAAGCTAAAAGGCAAAAGCAACCCTAATGCTTTTAGGACAGCCAAAATAGCGTGTTTTCGAGTGATTGCAATCATAGTTTAATAGTATTTTTACATTAAACTCTATTATAAATAAATAATTCAAATTCTCTCATTTTAACATTTAAAAATATGTAATAAATATATATTTGGTGCATATGGTAGTTTCGTCAGTTCTCGGAAATTATTTTCCTTCTTTGTTAATACGGAGTAGAAATTAGTTACGTAGAAATTGTCATTAACGCTCATCATTATATGGGAAAAATGAAAGTTGTATCTTACACATACACGTAGATGTGCATGCACGAGAGGAAGGTATTAATACAGAAATTGTAACTGAAATTTCAGGGCCAAATATGGAACCTAATTAATCATTATGTAACAACCAATATATGACTCTGCAAAATTGTGCCAAATCTGGACTTTCTCATGAGAGTAGACTTTTTCTCGACTTGCTGAGTTTTGTCTGTCCTGACACGATCATAACCCGTTTCTTGAATAATTATATGAACTTTGGGTCTGTTTGTTTCATGTGTTTGGCCATTTTGTTTTAGAAATGAAATAAAAATGATGTTTGTTTAAATTTAAAGACCGCTAATCTCATGTTAGAAATGAGATAGAAAAAAATATCATTTTTTAGAAATCAACCATCTTACTTGCTCTCATTTCAAATTTATTTTGTACAGTAATATTTTCTTATTAAAAAATTTATCTCTTCTATTTTAAGTTTGTAAAGTTTCATAACTTTATCATTTAATCTTCGATTAAAACGATTTTTTTTTTCCGATGTATTCATAGTAAATAAAGAAACAAATTAATTTATATCTATAAACAAATTAAAATTTATTAGATTTTATTAAAAAAAACCTAATTTTCAAATGACTATCTCTAATATCTATCCAAAAACCATTTCAAAATTTCACCTTTTTCAGAATTAAAAAAATACACATCCAAATGTTATTTTAGAATTAGAAGAAAAAAAAAAGCTCTTTTTTTCTTTAATCAAAAATTAAAGAAAACTAATTAAAAATGAGAGCAATATATATCACTATATGTATATATTTAAATTTGGAAAAAAAAAGTGTTAATCTCACATAATCTTTTTTATAATTATGTTTACAGGAATTGATCTCTCCGGTTTCTGGGTAAATGATTATATGGTTCGAAAACAGGAAATAAAAGACATTGCTAATAATTGCATTATCTGCCGGTTGTTTAAATTGGCCCAATGTTGCCCAGTTTTATTGGGATTACAAAAACTAATTAGATAAAATTATTGCGAGCTTTCCTTTTATTTGGTTGGAGGAACAAATTTTCGAACGTTCAACTAAAAAAAAGAAATCATAATGTTGTTAGTTGATTTTCTTTTTTCTTTTTTTCTTTTCTTTTCTTTTATTTTCTTTTTTTGAATGAAAGTATAGGAAACCACATATATAGAGTGAAAAAACTTCCAACGACATTAATATTATGTACTGATATCAAGGAATTAACAACTGCAATTATCCCAAAGATAAACTAATTGACTTTAGAGACTGATTAAACTCTTATGAAAAGGGCTTGTTTAAACTTTAACGAAAAGATCAAACTGAAAAGAAAAAAAAGAAATAAAAAGGATTGGTGCTATATCAAAATTTTAGTATTTATTTGTTTTCTTACCTACACAATCATAGAGGATCATCAAGATTGCTTAAGTTCGTTTTAAGGATTTTCTTTTTCCCCTCTACAAGAGGATCATCAAGATTGCTTAATTTTAGTATTTTTTAATGGCTTTAATCACCAAAATTATTATTAAATTAATATATAGTCAAACTATGCTTACTGGCTATATGAAAAGTAATATATGATCCCCTTATTGAATCAAAACCAATTACCACCATTGTATTGCGCACAAATATAGATTCATTCTTCGTACATAGTCCAACTTCACAACCCTAGTTGGACAGAACCCGGTCTTGTTGATAAGACATAATTGGACAAAGATAGTGCACGACCGGAACAACGGCTAACTGCAGAGACCAAGAAAGAAATTTGACCTTGGCTTCTCGAAGATGGTTTCAGTGAGAGCAACTTTAGTATCCCCAGTTGACCTTATTATGTAGATGGAATCTGACAGTTAAAAGATTTTAGTCTAGCAATAAGCCCATAATTACTTGCTTGCTTATGACAGTAACCCTTGACATTTTTTTGTTGTGATCATAGACATTTGTATACATATGTAGTTGTATATAAATCGATGTTTTTATATTTCAATTCCTTCTTGATACCTCCCAAGGAAAATTCTGAATTAGATCTCAAATTGATGAGTTAGTATGAGCTCATTTGTGGTTATGCCTAACTTATTAGTATCCTTTGGTCAATTCATCTTGTTGCTTTTACGGAACTTCCCTCTTATATCATCAAATCGCATCATTAATACGAGATCAACAATTTTTATTCCATACTCAGATTAATGTCATATTATCAGCTTTTGAGGGAATGAATTTTTGTTTTTCATATTTTTGACAAATATAACGATTGCAACACACTTTCCAGTATAATACCGCGAACAATTTTTTTCATTACTACCTAACATTCTAATCAAGCAATATTGAAGTTTTTATTGAAGTTTTAGTTCTTTATGTGTTATTGTTTTAAGTTTATCAATCCGCGTTATCAATTGAATATGATGACACATGATCTAATACAGATTCAATTATAGATCGATCACATAAATATCAACTTAACTGCTCCACTATACATACATATAGATTAAAATTTGGAAATATATATATATATATATATATGTTTGCGGCACACATCTATTTATTTTATGGGGATTGAATTATTACAAAATGCATTGTCTGTCTGTTGTTTAAAGTGGCCGAGAACAAATTAAGTTGCCCAGTTTTACTGGAATTACATAAAAAACAATAAATAAATAAATAATTATTGTGAGCTTTCCTTTTTATCTAGTTGGAAGAAGAAATGTTCGGACACTCAAGGAAAAGTTAATATACATAAAATTTCACAATGTTTCAAAAATTATTATGTTAAACCATATGCTACTAATGAAATATATAGCCCTTAAAATCCATCACAATCCAATTGCATCGGAAAATTAACGTATTGCTACAAGAATATAACTCAATTGAAATTTGATGTAGCTATCAAACTATAATTCGGCATGCATGATCATTGTACGAGATGTACTAACGTGTTAAAATTTGTCTTGTTATTGACATAATCATTAAAGATATCGAGATTGCAAAATCATAAGTTTTAAAGTTTCTTTTATCACTTACTTTGTTTCTACACGATGGCTTAAATTTAAGATCTTAACATCAGAAGTTGACTAACCGGAGTTATTGGTATAAAAAATGTTATTGTCAAATTATAAATATGCATGATCATTGTATGTAAAACCATGGTCACAATTGTAAAAAGTATAATGAATGCTAAAGCAATAAGTTCTTTTTTTTTTTTTTCTGAGTAAATATTGATGACGAAAATTATTAAGTCCACCCAGATATTTAGATTAAGTCGACATTCTTTTAATACATTCATCACTTTCTCGTCTCACAAGATGAATAGAAATAGAAGAGTAATTACAAAAGTATCTGTCTGCCTAAGGACAAGAATTTAAAACTTTAGCAAATGAAATTGGTTTACGTAATTATTATTATAAATATATATTTGAAGTGTAAGTTGGCATTGTTGCACCACCGTCAAGCTGACATTCACCTCGATGTCTGTTAGCCCAACAGGTCAGGTCAGGTCAGGTCAGGTAAGAACCCCCAAAGGGACAATGCCATTGACCTTCTATATATACGTCAAGTAATCAAATCACTTCTCAATGAAACGGTGTCGAGCCATCAACATGTTTAGCACAACACTGAGGGGTCATGACTCCGATAACGGGCGTGACATATATGACACTAGTCAACATAGAGTTGTATAAGATTTAAGGAGAAAACCGCCACCCCACTACTCCGGAAAAACCTGGGAGAACAATCACCAAATGGTGGTTGAATCCTTAAGACGTGAAGAGGGCTGAAGACACGTGGCTTATGAGGATTAATCAGTTTGGACATAAGAGATGATAAACATTTGGTCTAGAGGAAAGGGGTATTTATTGTATTACAGTCCCATTAGAGGACAAGATCACTCCCAAGTAGAGAAACCACTTGTACTTTTCTGGAGAATACTGAAAAACACCCCACCGTGCACGGAGAGGTCATAATCTATATTGAGGAGAGTCTCTATAAATCTTTATGTTCATCATTTTTTTTTGCTTAGATTTGCAGGAGAGACAAGTTTGAGTGCAACATTGTGAGGACGATTTAAGTTGGCAAAATTGTACTATCAACAAGCATCGTTATTATTATTATCAACTCCTAGTTATGTATGATCATTTTACGAAACATGTTAACATGTTTACAGTAATTACTTTTTAACGTGTGGACACAATGATTAAATATTTTAAGATTGCTAAATAATCAAGTTCTTTTTTTATTTTTTATTCAATGACGAGAGCCTTCCCATTAATTTCTCAGGCCAGAAAGCCAAATCTATATAAAAGTGGTTAGTTGTTCCCGCGTATCTCTTCTTTTCGTGTTTGATTCTTTAAAACTTTTTAGCTTCTTTAATGTGATTCTACAAACTTTGCTACCGGTATTCTTGTGGCGAATAACGCAAAGTATACCTTTTTATTTTTTTTTTCTTTTGTGTAATCTGCTAAAATGAGGCCGTGCAATATTTAGTCATTGAATATATTGGTAATACTAGAAATTATGAATATTGAAGTAGTTAAAATTCTTGAAATTTATTGAACACTTATGAAGTTTTTTTAATGGACATTTACATGTATATAGAACTTCAAGGAACATCACAAATAGAATTCTTAACAAAAAAAGTTTGACGTTGTACCAAGTAAATCTAAATAATGTACTTGGTAAGATTACAGGCGAGTCGATGCTACAAGCATATAACAATAAAAAAATTTAGGCTTTGTTTGCTATACAAATTTAACTCCAATCAAACTGTATTTTTTTTGTTGGGTTTTTATCTTTTTTTTGAAAAGTCAATAAAAATTATAATTAATTTTTTATAAGTCAACCAATTTCAATTTAAAAATTTCAATTTTAACCGGCAATCGAAATGGAAGCTTGGTAAAGTAATTACCAAATATCTTAAACTATTGGAAATTTATAAATAATAATAGCAAAATTGTAGTAAACAGCATGAGATTTTTAGGAAAATAATTTGAATAAAAGATAGATAATTGAAGATTCCGTTGCCACCATGCACTAGAAGCATATTTCCAACACTAGAACTGTAGTTATCTTTTCAAGGAATCAAAATTTTGCAGGTATTCTGTCGAAATTTCAATGAATATCCGTTGCCAAAGTATATTTCAAATTAAGTTCGAAAAGATTACACTTTTTCTTTAATAAAATATTGATATCTAACCACCAAGAAAAAAAAAATTTTCCTCAAAAAGTTTTACGGAATGCTTTATAGTCGATAACGATTGTTTATAAAGACCGAATCCTTGCATATAAGCATTAGAATGTATTTGTTGCTTATGCATCTACGTAATCCAAGTGGCATGGAAAGAAAAATTGAAAAGCATCCAATATTTAGTATGCAACGAAGCCGATCTAATATTATTTCATTGTGGGCGTTTCATTAAAGGAGGGGAAACAAAAAAACTTGTATTGGTATAAAAAATTCTTAGCTAGTGAGGGCATAATTAGAAGAAAATTATAAAGTTTTTAACAATAAAACCTGGTCAAGGGAGATTCCGTCGATGAATATAGAATTTATAAGATCTTCCACGTATATGAAATAACGCAGTGGTACCGTCATCACCCGGCTACATGAGCACAATATACATGTTTTTACATGTATACTATATGAACATATATATATATATATGTATATATGTTTTAATAATAAGTATCTTTTTCGGCATATGCTTTTAACAAAAAAAAAAATCCAAAAGGAATTTAAATACTTCGATAATAACTTCACAAGTAAACTAGAACGCAGCAGAAAATAAATATTAAAAAAATAATAATAAAGAGGGGACAAATGAAATATAGGATTCAAAGTATAAGCTGTCGATAAACCATTATTCCAAAAAGTATATAAGGTTGAACCACCCATCTAATAAGATACATAATTCTCTCAAATCATGTTCTCAAAGACAAAATTCTCAGGCAAAATATATATTAGCAGAGACTCCATTATACTAATTAAACCGCAAAAGATGTCCTTATTATTATTAAACAAACTAATAACCGCAGATATTTAAAAGACTAGGAAGTCCATAATATGAGACAGTTGTAAATTAAATTGATAATAAGAAGCCTAAATAATTGGTATCTTTTCTAGTTTTGGTTATTGATCATGTGGGGGTTCTTCTGCTGGTACTGATTACTGATCATTCGAACCGCCGGCGGAGAATCCTCCGGCAATCTCAGCCCATTGTTTACGACGGACTTCAAATAGCTTCGCCAGTCTGTCCTTTTCCTTATTCAGTTCTATAGCTTGTGCTGCATTAAATAACCAATATATATGTATATATATTATTCCTCATCTACACTATTCTCACATATAGAATTAATATGCTAATATAATATATATATATTATTCCTCATCTACACTACTCTCACTTATAGAATTAATATGCTAATATAAAGAGATCTAGAGAGAGAGAGAGAGAGAGAGAGGACCTTCTTTGAAAGCAAGTTCACCAGACATGACGGAGATTTTGTCCTTGAGTTGAACATTTTCTGCCTTCAACAATGTATTCTTGTTTGCACTCTTTTCGATTCTTATGAAGGAAATCTCTAATATTGTAGCCTGCAAGAGGGGATAGCTCAAAAAAAAAAAAAAAATACACACACAAAAGTAAAATTGCAGATTATTGGCTATTGAGATAATAAAATGTTGTTTATTAATTATATACTCGTAGAGATTCCACTTTCTTTTCGAGATCACGAATGTATTCCATCTGTTTCAGTCGATGCTTATGAGAGTACTCTCTGCTTTGCAGAAGCCTGAAAAGAAAATACATCCATATCATGAATATTTTATTATCATCATTTAAAAAAACACACACACAAAAAGGAAACAAAAAAAAAAAAAAAGAAACGAATCTATGAGGATTTATATACGATAATAAAACATTAACTACACATAGACATAAACGAAATAAGCATATATATATATATATATATATATATATATGAAAATGTATGTACTAAATAATGGACAAACCTTCTCATCCTCTTGGCATCTACTTTAGGTTCTGGTAAATCAGAGGGAATGGTGTGAGTGACCTTGAACTCAGGGGGAACAACTCCTTTGTTTCTCTCATAAGTATGAGATGGCAATGGAATGGGAGGCTTTCTTGGGCACTTCTGAGCCATTTGAGATGGCAGTTGCAATGGAGTGATTTCAGGAATATTGAGTACTCCCCATTGGTCTAGTTCCATTTTGTCTAAACCCTCCATTTCTTTTGTGTCTCTCTTTAACTAAAAACAATCTTTTATAGAGAAATACCAAAGAAATAATGTGTTACCAAGTCAAACATATATATATATATATTTTTCCCTTTTGTAGATGACAAGATAAAAGGAAATAAATATAGCGATATAGCTATATAATTTCAAAATGTATATTGGCAGTTGGGCTCTTGGTAATTTACTGATCTTCCTTTTATTTATTTATTTTTAGTACCGCCTTTGCCACTATTCTTCACACAAATGCTCCTTCTTTAATGAAGATCAATTAAAGTTGGGTTTGTATTAATATTTTGTTTTATATATTTTTTTATTTTTCTGGTTTTTTTCCTGTTGTACTAGTCCGAATATATCCATTTCTGTCCTACAGATTTGTTTGGTAATAATCTATATAAAGGTTTCAAACATAAATATAAAATTTATTGTGCATAGGGTAAAGAAAATTTACCAAGTGTGATAAAGGAAAACACGGTTACGGTTTATCTTTCCCCTTTAATTTTTGTTGTCCCAACACAACAAAACGTAAGTAGTGACGTCATAATCAACCCCTGATATTAACATCAATAACGAAATCCTTCATTCAGGATATATAATGTATTAATTATATATATAAGTTCTCATGTCCGACAGCTTACGAAACGATGTTTGTCATACTATGTTAATAGAAGATCACTAATGTATAATATTTATGTTGGTATATGTTGTTTTTTTTTTTTTTTTTTGTGCACTAGCTAGCAGTTTCAGATAATATCATGTTATACAATAAAAAATATATATATATCTCATGTAAATCAATCAATAGTTATATGGGAATGCTCTTGCATACGGCGGCTGGACATTTGGTGGTACAACCCTTAAAGAGGGAGAGAGGGAGGGGGGAGAAAGAGAGAGAGAGATAGAGAGAGACCATTGGCCGTGAAAAGCCAAGCTGGGGCTCTCGAGGATTTCGTTGGAACTCGTGGTGATCATTAACGCGGTAGAAGCTGTCACCGCCATCGTCGATGGCTCTTCAACAGTGGGCTCTTCGACGGGGGGTTCATAGCGGTGGTTGATGGTGAGCAATTTGGCTTGTCACAACTTGTGCTTGACAACTCTTCGGTCGCAGTGACTCTCTCTCCGGTGACTTTCTTTCTCCAGCAAGTCTCCCTCTCTCTCTCCTCCAATGACTCTTTTTCCGACGACTCTCTTTTTGGGTTGTATCACAGGTTACATTCTCTCTCTCTCTTTGTCACTCTCCCTCTCATCAGCTTCCTTTCATTTTTGCATCCAACGATTACACGTGAGCTATCATTCATGTCCGACAAAAATGGAGTGCCGGATACAAATGCGTTCGTAATTATACATTAACTAAAAAAACATGTACTAACAAAAATGTTATACATTAATTATCTCTATGTGTCAGGGTTTTAAGTTTCTCCAATCCACACCAGTAATTGAATAGGTGATTCAATACGAATTTAATTATAAACTGACCTAAAAAAGAGAAATATCTTCTTGTCTCTTTCCTGTAAAACTCTGGTTTAATTAACTAAATGTTCAGTGATCACTATTTATGTCATATCATCTCTATTATATATATTTATGTTAATAAAATGTTTTTTTAATAAAAAAAATATGAAAATAACAAATTTAATATATATATATATTTTTTTTTTGTGTTCTAATATACATTACTATTACTATTGTTATATCTATCTTTAATCATTTAAAATTTTTTTAATTCATAAAAATAATTTTTTAGTATTTGAATTATTTAAGAGTGACATTATTTTAATGAGTCAAGACACCAATCAATATAGTACAAACATCAAAATTAATTTTTCAAGCAAAAAAAATCAAAATTTATTTGGCACATTTGATGACAAATTTTCTACCAAATTACAATTTTCAAATTTTATATAAAAAATAGCACTCTATTAAAAAATAAAATTTTCACTGAATATTTAATTTTAAAATTGACGTATCTATTTGACATTCAATTAGAGATGCCCAAATAAGCTATTTTTCCGTAGAGATAGAGGTGCAAATTTGTACTCCCCAACAAAACCATGTGAACCTAAAGAGAAAAAATACATCTAATTAATCCCTTGGTTTTATATGTTATAAAAAAATAAAATTAAAAATTAAAAATTAAAATAAAAAAAATATCCTTAAAGACACGCTCGTCATGGAAGGTTGGATCGAGCTGCCAGCTAAAAAGATGGGATTACGGACCGATCCGCTTAACCCAACCTATATTTGCAACTATGTCTGTCCGTACACAATTCTAAGGACTAACAAATAATCACAAAAAATAAAAAAAATAAAAACTAAAAACTAAAAACTTAAAAATGGTCAAAAAACACTTTGGTGAGAAAGAGAGAGTCCGTGACACGTCTGCACCGCGGGTGAGGGTGAGGTCCGAACCCTTCTCCATCGGTTTTGGGCTTAAAGTACAGAACCACCCATCCATTCATGGCACGTTTATGGCATGTTTACTTATCCATAATCAGAGTAAGTAGAATTCGGAGTGGGTTGAATTTGGAATCAGGATTCAGAGTCAGAATATACTGTTTACTTGGCTTTCAGGAATCTGAGTCGGAATCATTATCAATCTTATTCATGCATTTACTTAGAGTAAGAATCGAAGTCAATTATTGTAAATTTATTTGTATATCTCTTTTATTTATTATGTTTTCAAAAATTAAAAAAAATATTAATTTTTTTATTTATTATCATACTATTAATTAAAAGTAAAATAACAATTATGATATTAGGGTAATAAAATTAAATAATGTAATTTTTTATGTAAAAATAAATAAAAAAGAGTATAAAAAATAAATTAAAATAAGTAAAATATGAAAAATACAAAAATAGAAACATAATAAATGATAAAAAAAATTCTTTATTTACTCTAATAATGTTAATAATAATTAAGATAATTATATAATATTAAGTTAATAAAAATATATTTTATTTTATTAATAAAAATAATTAATATATGTTATTATTATTTTTTAATATAATTTTTTATAAATAATTTAAAGATAAAATGATAATTTAATATTAATAATGAGAATAGGAGCCAAAAAAAAAAAAAAAAGATTATCTATTTTATTTCACTTTCATTTGAAAAAATTATTAATAAATAAAAAATTGAGTCGCGTTCTTCGACTAAACATGCCATCAAGCATTGGCATGGCTCCGATTGGCTCCTCTGCCTCTGCTACTTCTTCGACCGTCTTTGACCACCTGCGCTCCAACATCCCAATTCACCATTTGCTTTTCTCCTCTTTCACTCCCAATCCCAAACCACTCCTCTCTCTCTCTCTCCTCCACCCCTGCACTAACACCAACACCCTCGGCCTCTTCTTCTTCACACTCCCCCCTTCCACTCTCCCCTCCCCCCTCACACCTCCTCGCCTCCGCCGTCGTCTCCGTCTGACGTCAGCTCCACCGCCTGCCGCTATGTTCTCGCAAAACGCCGTCGTCTCCGACATCTTCGCCTCCGCCTTCAGCGCCTGCGTCGCCCTCTCCTGTCTTCGCTTCTGGAAGGAGACCGCCACTCGCGGCCTCTTCGACCAGGTGACAATTTCAATTTCTCTCCCCTCTTTCCCCTCTCTTCTTTCTGTTTCTTTTTTTTTTTTTTTTTTCTTGAAGCAAATTTTGGGTTGTTGATTGATTTAAAACAGTTCTATATGAAGAATGGAGATCCCAAACTTTCTAAGAAGAGTGTAATTCTGCTCTTCACCGTGTGTAAACTGTAAAGGAACCGTTTTTTTTTTTTTTTTCTTCTCAAAATTTTTCTACTCTATTGCTAGCTATGCAAAGAATTGAGGGCCGATCTAATTGGTTAATCTGGATTTGCAAATAATTGATTTGTAATTACGAATTCCGGCCGTTGACCTTAATTCTATGCTAATGTCAAGATTTTGCATTTGGTTAAGAAAATCATTATCCTATGTAATGCTATTCTAGTATTCTTGATATGAAATTTAGCCATAAGTATTGTTGATATGTTGAATTTTTTACTTAATCATTACAACATTGTCATTTTCAAATTGTTAAGAAGTTAAAAATTTTCTCTTTCAAGTTCCCTAGCTTAATTTTCTGATGCCAAATATGGCAATAGCTTTGGCGTTGCTGCATTTTTACCGGAGATGTATTAGAATTATGAAATAACATTTAGTGCTCATACTTGTTTGTCTTAACGTTGAACCTATTTTCGTAGTTGATTATGGTTCGATTGTGCTGATTTGATGGTAAATTGGAATGGGGTTTTCATTTTAATGTTGGCCAGAACGTAGAGTATGTCTTAAGGTGATTTTTTCCTTAACAGTTCATTCATCGAGGATTCTTATTTGCTCTCCTTCCATGTTTAGAAACTAAATAGGAAGCTTGTGCATGTAAGCGTCGGCCTAGTTTTCATGCTTTGCTGGCCACTTTTCAGGTAATCATATCTTGACTGAAAATGTTTTCGATGACCTCAATCTATGTGTGTTCTGATTCTATTGCATTGCAGTTCTGGATTTCGGGGAGCATTATTAGCAGCGTCAGTTCCGGGAGTCAATATAATACGGATGCTTCTCTTGGGACTTGGAATATGGAAAGATGAGGCTACTGTGAAATCAATGAGCAGATTCGGAGACTACAGGTTAGAAAGTTGAGAGAACTGTTAGTCTAGGATTTGCATGTGGAAAACGTATGGCATTGACCTATACATAACGAGCTCTTTCTCACTTGGTTCGACATAGAAACTTACAGAGTATTTGCGGAATGAAAGAACTCAAATACATGGTCTAGTTTTTGCATTATATATAATATGGGTGGCCCTGTGAAATTTTTTCCTCTACCATTCCAAAACAAGGAACTAGCTAGATTCTATTGTGCTATCGCTCATGCTTGGGAGCCAAAATTTTCATAAAGTTGGCATCCTACTAGAATAGACTGACACCTTATCCTTGTTCTGTATTTATTTGATCTGAGTATTTGTATATTCATGTTTCATACGCGATATCTTAATTTGTCTATAGCTTACTACGTGCATCAGGGAGCTTCTCAAGGGGCCATTGTACTATGCGTCAACGATTACACTAGCCTCTGTAATCTATTGGCGAACTTCCCCGATCTCTGTTGCAGCAATATGCAACCTATGTGCTGGAGATGGTATTGACAATGGCCTTTTTTTCATTGAAGTTTTAGCTTCTCTCAAAATTTTACAAACTGAAGAAACTCATCAATTACCCATCTGAAACTTCTTCCATGCATTTTATTCTTGGTATTATTCAGAGACTTTATTGTTTCTCAGTTGCCCTGATTCAGGTTTTGCAGACATCGTAGGAAGGCAATTTGGTAGTCGAAAAATTCCATACAACCAAAACAAATCTATAGCTGGTAGTATTGCAATGGCATCAGCCGGTTTCTTAGCGTCTGTTGGGTAACACTTAACTACCCTTTTGTCTTAAACCTCCATTTTTTTGGCTGTGTAATACACCAATTGCGCATCTTTGTAATCAAGTGTGTTTGCTGACGGTAAGTAATATTGCGCCAGGTATATGTGGTATTTCTCTTCATTTGGATTTTTGGAGGCTAGGTGGGAAACGGTTCTGGGATTTTTCATTGTTTCTCTTGCCTCAACGCTTGTGGAATCACTCCCAATAAGCACGGAACTTGATGACAACCTCACAGTTCCTGTGACATCCATGCTGGTGGGAAGTCTTGTATTCTGATATCTGTGATCCTTGCAATTGTCCTGTTGTACGATATAACAATGATAAGCTAGTTAGTTTCGGGACTACTTGCTTCGGCGCTCCTTTTTTTATTTTTTATTTTTATTTTTTACGCTATTGGTGTAGATGGTGTATGTATCTTATCAACATTAGCAAGCTGTTGTTAACTTGACTCTTTCTGTTAACTTGACTCTTTCTACCAGTCTCTCTCCTCTCTTGTACCTTGTAAGAAAAAAAAATTTTGAAACTTGGGCATTCTTTACTTTATTGAAGATCAAATTGTTATTTCTTTTGGAATCCGTTTCTTGATATTCCTTCATGGATGACGTGATTGCAGGCGTGCCCCCTGTTTTGGATGATATCGGGGATTTTTTTTTTTTTTTTTTTTAAATACTTGGAGGCTGAGATTTGAAATAAATATATATCTATATATCATAGTGAAGTGTGAAACTACTATTACTTTATGGCTATATGTACAACCATATGTATCTAAAATTGTTCATGTCATTAAGATGCTCATAACCAGAATGAACATCAGAGATCTATCTTTAGGCAAAAGCCATCCGGATGGTATTAGTGCCATCGGTTCAACGCTCAAGAACCGCTTTTCACAGTTGGAAAAACTAGCCCAAAGATTGAGGGAAAATGAGAGATGTGGAACGAAATCATCAAGAAAAAAAAAAAAATAAAATAAAATAAAAATCCGGCACATAAGAAATAGCGTATCATCCAAACGAGGGAGTATTAGAGATTTTATTTTTCTTCTTTTTTTTTTTTGCTCGAAGCAAAGTAATTGAAGTAAAACACAAGTCCAAGTAGACAGTGTTCAGTCCCTGCTATTGGACTTGGAAAAGGCATACATAGCTGATCCGGAGAGATAAGGACTCTCATAGCCACACGCTAGAGATACAAGCCCAAAAGAATTTGTATACAAATTACGGCACTACTCAAACCAAACCAAATCTCATCCACCATAACTTACTACATATCCTGAGCAAAAGGAAGCTCAATAGCTCATGAATCAAGATGCTTTTCTACAGCTGAGATGGGAAACTTTGTGGTCATCTCATCATCGTTGTGCGGCGGAGACACCTCTGTTGCATTGCTTCTGTCCTCGCCGTTCCCTTGTTTCCTCAATCGCCTAACGCACGGAAACACCGCGACGCAGCAAATGAAGACTGAGAACACGGCGATGAGAGCAAACATCATGATCTCGCCGTGGAAGGCATACCGCCTGTCGTGCAGGAACTGAAGCTCCTCCTGCTGCTGCGCTTGCGGCGTGGCGGGTGCTGGGGCTGGAGCCATACTACTCATCTACACCCGTCGGTTCATCTAAGAGCCTATGACAAAGTGAAGTAGTAGCAATTTGAATCCAAAATTCCCTTCATTGTCCATGGTATTGGTACATACACTAACAACAAGCCCTACAATAAAAGTTTTGATAATTAAGTAAGCGATCAAAGAACCATCAGGGTCTTGACTTGTTGATCCGTGCGGCCGAGGATGGAGGAGCAGCGTGAGCTCTCCCGTATTCTATCCCAGCTTTGCGACAAGGATAATCAACTTTTGTTTTAATATAGTTTCCGTGTGGGGTACTTCGTTCCGAGGAAAATTTAGTCACGAAGCTTAAAGGAAAAGAAATAAATAAAAACAGAATAAAACCTATCTTATCCTTCTCCTTGATTACAACAGGAGTACAACAATCATATAACTGTACAAGACTTTATGTCAGGATCATATTTTAATGAGAAATAAAAATATTTACAGATGTTTGATATGAGAATTGAAGCAAGAGTACTACCAATAATATTTCTTTTTGACATCGTATTGTAGAAATATCATTTATTTTTAATATAAAGGAGTTTTATTCTACTCAGACAATTGTAGCAATGTGATGCATCATTATTGTTATTATTTTGAACGATACTCCTTTTTTTTTTTTTTTTAATTTTTTTTGAAGACACTCATAACTGACCTTTTGGTCCAGAAAATATATTGCAATTAGCAGTTTTTAAGTGGGTATAATGTTTTACAATGTCCTACGGATGGATAGACACCTATTAAAAGGTATGCACTTCTTAGCATTACTGTGCAAAATACACCCAAAAAGAGCTTAGGAATGAGCTTTAGTATTATTAGTTTTAGGGATACCAAAGATGTCAAATGGGCCGATCCGGTCTGGCCCGAACTGACCTATTTATTTTGAACTCATTAGTGTTTCATGTTGTGCTCATGTCATCCCATTTAATAAACATGCCGTGTCATGACGTGCTCATAAAAAATTTATAGCATTAAGTCCGGCCCACGACTCATTTATAAACATACCGTGCTCTTAACGTGTCTCGTGCCTGAATCATGTCGAACAACAAAAGTTTTAGATAAATAAGAAAAGTAAGTTTTGAATACCATAGAAAAAATTGATTTCTAACATAAACGAAGCATATTATTAAAAAGAAACTATAATATTGAAAACCTTATCAAGTAAATCTTAAAAAAGGTGAAATCCTCCTAGTAAAATAAAAAACACCATAATTCATATATGAAAATTTTTTAAAATATCATAAAAATATAGTAATATTGTCATACTATATCCGTGTTCCTTATCGTGTTCATGTCCTTAACATGCTTCGTATCTAAAAATCGTGTCAAGTACAGGCCATTTAAGTAAACGTATCGGGCTGAGCCTATTTAATAATTGTGCAGTGTCATGCGTGCCCATTTTTTAACGTACCGTACTCGTATCGACTCACTAAATTCGGCCCATTTTGATATCTTTAGGGGATACTAATATTATTTTATTGTGTCAAAATCTCGACTATTTTTAAAAGAAAACTAAAACTCATGAATAAATGTCAACTCAAATACATTTTCAATAGAAATGTAATTAGGTAATTTTCCTTGTTAAATTCGTCGATTTGCTCCTACCTACCTTTTCACGCGCAAGAGAGAGAGAGATGAAGAGATTGGAAATTCAAAGAAAAACAATAAGTGCTTCTTCAAAAAATACGATAAAATATTATGAGACTAACCATCCAAACTTTAAATTCAAACTTTTTTTGTCTTTTTTCCAAAAAGTTTTTGTCTTTTTCCCAAAAAGTTTTTTTTTTTTCTGAAAATTCAAAAAAATTTACTATTAAACTTAAAAATCTCAACTCAAACTACTCTACTAAACACTCCCTAAGCTTCCTTTTGGATTTTTGTAAAAGAAAATACATAGTGTATTTAAAATGGTGGCCCGAATAGAGACAAAAAAATCATAGGACGAGCCAATGAAGGTCATAATGCATGCCAAACGAAGTTTAATGGATTTCAGCTTCCTAGTATTGAAGAAAACAAAACAAAATAGGAAAGAAGACAAACAACAAGTTGTAAGTCGTAGAACGACGACACGCGTTGTGGGAGCAGTAGGGCATCACGTGATAGTGATGCTTCTCAAGGAGAGGAGGTAGTGGGGCCTGTGATTGTTACATGGCCCAATTTATTTCATGGAATTGTACAGCGTGGACCTTCTAAAACCCGATTTCATAAAAAACAAAATATCAGGGAATATCAATGATATTCAATACCATATTAACATTAATAAAGATGCAAGCCTAATTAATAGATCTTATATTATGGGATTTATTCTCTATAATAAGTGATATTAAATATTATTGATATTTTCTAATATTACTCTTTTTTATGATGGATCGTTACATAATCATTATAGTAATAAAATCGTGAAAACAATCACTCAAATCGAAATGTTAATTTTATTTACCCTTTTTAAGTACTTTTTTAGGTTTTCATCCTTCATATTTGTCTTATCTAGAGATGAAAGAATTAAAATAATTATAAAATGAGATAATAATTTAAAAGTGTGGTTTTGAAAATCAATCTTACAAATCACCCCTCTTCAACTATGCTTGACAAGTTGTCCCTCTCACCACTCAAGTATCAATAATATGTTTTATTTTGCTGCCAAATAATAAAATAAAGTGCCGTGTGCATTTAATTTTTTCAAAGGCGAGGCTGTATCCATTAGCAGGGTTGTAATGGTACTATATATAGTATTATGCTATGCTATTAGTTTTCAATGGAAATTTTTTTTTTCTTTTTTTTTTTTGGGTTGTAAGTTACACTATTCTCTCTAACAACAATCTTCCAAGTCTTCCATTTGCGTTTCCCTTTTTAATTTATTCTGCATTCCATTTTCACCGTGCTTGTTGTCCATTTTTTACATTGACGATATATACGCATACATATATAGGAATATTATAACGTACAGTTCTTTACTTCCAATAATAGTTTGTATTTTCGTGCTTAGATTGAATTTCAGAATTTTTGTTTTGAATTGTTGGACTTTGTACTTAGGTCTAGTTTGGTATTATTTTAGAAACGTATTGAAAAGAAAGATCAATATTTTTAATAAAGGTGTTTTGTAAATAGTTCTGAAGTAGAGTTTGTTTTGCATAAAGTTAGAAAATAAAAATGAAAACAAAAAATACAATTTTACTTTTTCTTATACTCAAATCAATTTCTCCATAAACACAATCAAACACAATTTCAAAAAAATATCTCAAATCATTTATAAAACATTCTCGTTTTTATTTCATATAGAACTCATTCCCAAAATACTCCCCAACAGAATCATAGTTTTGAGACTTTAGTTTTAAATTGTTGTACTTTAGTTTTGAGAATTCCTTAATCCCGACTCCGCTTCTAAATTAGGTTGGTCTAGTGACGGGTATGGAGGGTAGAAAGGGATAGGCTATGGGGTGAGGGGAACATACTTGTCCCATTGCTATCCGATAGAGTAGCTTATTTGACAATAAAGAAAGAAAAGGTAAAAATAATAATAATAATGTGTATAAAAGATATAATGCAGTCCACCAATTTTTTTAAAATTATTTAGGTAGATATTCAAATTAGAGATATTGATTTAAAATATGTCCATTTTTTTTATTTACATAAATGTTTAAAAGAATAATTATAGAGATAATTTTACCTTATATAAAGAATGAAAAATTAACAAATAAAGAAATTACAAAAAAAGAATCTAAGATATTTACCAAATAAGGCTAAAGTTGATTTAATGAAGTTGCAAAAAAAAAAATGATAGAAAATAAAATTTTGAAATTTTTTTTAATTTATTGTAAAGAAGGTGTAAATATTCATAATGAACCAAAAAAGAGAATATTTTCTCAAAATCAGGTTTCTTATTAACGAAAAGAAGCTAAATAAAGAAAAAGAAAATTCTAAAAATATATATATATTTCGTATGATGAAACTGTCTTTATCATAAAGAAAATATTCGATTTCATTTCTATTAATTTATCTAATATTATTTTTTTCATAAAGAATTTGATTCCATTTATTGTGTTATTATTCAATTTGTTTGGTTAAGACATAAATGATAACCCTTTGATTTATAGTGAATTACATAAGTAAATATGTTTTTCATAAAGAATTCGTTGGTTTTTTATATGAAACGTATGAATATTCATCAATTTTTATCATTAATATTTTGAGTTGTGTTTAATATTTAATATGAATCATCATCTTTATAGTAAATATTTTATATTTATTATAATTAATTTGATGTTTATAACTAATTTTAGTTTATTAAAGATAATTTGCATTTATCAACAAAAAATACTCATCATGAAAAAAATCTACATAAAAATAAAATAATTCAATTATAATAAAAGGACAAAATAACTATTACAGATATTTATTTCTTAAAAAAATAGATATATACATAATATTATTAAAAATAGACATATTTCAAAACGGAACTCTAGAATGGACCTTTTGTACAATTATTTCATTTTTTTTCAATATTTTATAGAAAAGTTAAACCTATAAATGTTGTTCTTTTTTTTTTTTTTTTAATTCTTGCTTTCAAAAGTAAAATAATAAAAATGAATAAATAAAATAATAATTGTACGAATATCTTACTCTCTTTCATTCTTATCTTTTTTTTTTTTGGAAGATAAAGATAAGAGATTCGAATTCTACATCTCTAAATGACTTAGTAATATCGTTAATTATATCTGCAATACTTATTTATACATATTAAATAACTTCAAAGAAAAATAATATACTTTTGTCATATATTTTCTTTATTTTCTATCTAACAAAATGTTATTTTCAAAACACTAAATGCTGGAAGAAAAAATATTTTTTTAAGTGCAAGTGACAGTTTTTTTTTTTTTTTAGTTTCAGTTTCAGACATGAAAAGTAATATACGATTGAGGTTGGAATCGTTATTCTATTTGTATATTTTTTCATGAAATAAACCAGAAATCCGTTGTCGTCCAGCGGTTAGGATATCTGGCTTTCACCCAGGAGACCCGGGTTCGATTCCCGGCAACGGAATTTTTTTTTTTTTTTTTGCCTCTTCAGAGATTTGGTGTCAACACTTTGACTGAAAGATGGCGAACAACAATTGGTGAAAACAGGAATATAAAATGATCGCCAGCACCAAATCTAACCCCTCTACTTTCCTTCGTGCTCCGATTCATCCCCTTCTTCTTTCTCATGGACTGAAACTGAGCACCGATCGCCAGCGAAGCAAAATCCACCCCGGCGGTGAGTTTCCAATCTCTCTCTCTCTCTCTCTCTCTCAGACGTTCGAAGTTCTCAATTTTCGATGGATCTGTAGGATTCTGATGAAATTGAAGTTGTTGAATTTCAGTTTCTACTTCAAAATTTTCCTTTTTTTTAATAATTATTTTATTGGTGCACTAGGATAGAAATTCGATTCGGTTGAGATTATTGTTCGTTTGGTTAGCTGTTTGAGGATTGATTGGCCTCCTTGCGCACTGTGATTCTTTAATAGGCGATTAAGATTCATTCTTGGGATGTCTAACGAGGATAATTTGTCTCCCCACGCCCAGGTATCCATTTTCTTTTAGTTCTTTTATTATGGGTTTCACTTTTCAGCGATGGGAAACGAAATTCCTTGGAAATTTGACTTCATATCTAGCTGAATAACTATATTTATTGCAACAAACAATTTGAGGCCTTTTGCTTTAAAATAAAAATAATAATAATTAACGCTTTCAAATTCATAGAAAGGGGTGACCGGAATTGGAGAGGGGAAAAAAAGATTTAGATTTGTTATTTTATTCGTTTTTTATTTTTATTTTTATTTTCAGGCATTTGTCTATTTTCTTGTTCTGTTTGGTTGTGTGATTTGTCAATCCTTGTAACTAGTTCAGTGGATTTGGAATTGGCTATATACACTTTCAATGATGAGTGAACATCCTTTCGTTATCAAATAGATGAACGAAACAAAATCATGAATTTGTTAACCATTCGGAAAATTCTGCTTGTCTTTGTGGAGTTATTCTAACTTCCAATGCAAATGAACCAGCGTGCGGTTTTCTTTTTGCCGATTTATGGATTCAAAGAAATTATTGACACAAATGTTTGTTCTACTTGCTTCCAATGGGTTGTGATTGCAGCTTTCGTCGCATTTTTTCGGGGATCTCCTCGATTCCATTATTGTTGATGTTGCATCTGAGTGTCATCGGATAGCAAGGTTAGGCCTTGATCGTAATCTGGAAGAAGAGGAAGAAGAAATGAGGCTGTCAGCCCAAGCACGGCTAAGGGTCGCCGATCCTAGTAATAGCAGTGAAGCAAATGGCAAGTACATTGTCGACATTTTTGGGCAAAGTCATCCTTCTGTAGCCAGTGAGATATTTGAGTGCATGAATTGCAGCCGTTCCGTCATGGCTGGAAAATTTGCTCCTCATTTGGAAAAGTGCATGGGAAAGGTGTTCTTCTTTGAATCTTTTCAGTATGCTTTGTAGATAACACTACATTTAAATTCTCCTGTGGTCCGGCATTTGTCAGAAATTCCAGTTTGGTACTTCGAGACAGTCTTTAATTCAGTTGCTTGAATTCTCTAAACAGCATTGTTTCCACTGCAGGGCAGAAAGGCTCGTCTAAAGGTGACGAGAAGCAGTACAGCCGCACAAAACCGGAATTCGCGAGGCAGCCCAGCTTCTGCATACTCCCCCTACTCGAATTCAACCAGCACAAGTCGGTTGTCGAACGGATCTTCCAGTGTTGCTGGCGAGGAGTACTCAAATGGTGTGTTTGAAGACCCTTGAAACAGATTAGATCCCTGGCCAGCTGAACACAAAGTTATGCCCAAGGAGGCTATGTCGTACACCTGCTTAGGTTGTGTGATTACTGGCTCTCTTTTTAGATGCGAGAGAGTAACTTTCGGTGTGCTTTTGTTGCTTTGGGCCATAGCAGCAGCATCGTCATCTGGCTTTGAGATATAGTAACTAAATAGTCTTAACCATGAAGAAGAGTGACTCCCACAGGATATGCTTGACAACATCTTGAATGAAATTCTGAATCTAATAAGCATGTCGTTTTTGTGATCGAATCCCTATGCACATTTGTGGTAGTAAATCTGGTCATGTTCTTAGATCCTACGTTTATTTTGATATGGTAGCAAAAGGAAAAATCCAAAAAGTTTGTCTATTAACTAGTTACTAGTTGCCGCTTAATTTTCTTGCATCAGAGTTCTCACTTGTTAGAAACTATCTTCCAAAAAAATTGAAAAAAAAAAAAAGAAAGAAAGAAAGAAAGAAAACTAGTGTAGTATATCTGTCTACTCTATAGGCTTTTAAACTATAGATGATCTGCTGGAAATCAAATACGGTGCCCGTGTGGAAAACTCTTATAAACTAAAATGCATTAATCTGTAATTAACAAAAAAATTCCGTTGCCGGGACTTGAACCCGGGTCTTTCGGGTGAGAGCCGAATATCCTAACCAACTAGACTACAACGGATTTTTGTTACTTTTATACGTAAATCATATACTTATCTTTTGTATAAGAGTTCTCTCGATACTGATGTTCCCGGTTATTTAGGATCATATCCATGGCATTCACAAGGCAGGTGACTTTATCTACAACGAACAATCAGACATACGATATCTTTTAGAGAAACGAAACATATCTCTTAAGATTAACTAATTCTGTGTGAGAAGGGATTCATAGAGAAATGAACAGCACAATAGCAACGACAAGTGCAAGGTACAAAACATCTCTTGCTTAATCCTAATACAAATTATTTTGAAAACATGTACCTAATTCAATTATTACTCAAACTCAAACTTTAAAAATTTGTTAAATTAAGTAAAATGATTACAATGCTCTTCTTGGGTATAATGTGCAAATTATATGCAAAAAAATACCCAAATCTTAAAAATTTAAGCAAAAAGAACTAATCGTGCAAAAAAAAAAAATTATGTTGATTGTCAAGAAAAAAAAGTTCAGTAAATAAGTTGTTGGATTTAAAAAAATTTAAGGATGTCGTACAAAATAGCCTTGTGAAAAAAAGGATAAACTTTTGAAAAAAAAAAAAAAAGAGTAAATTAAAATAATGAAAATGATAACCATATTATGTGGAACAATTCAACAAAGAAAAAGTGGATAAATTACACTTTTTTCCCATGAACTCTAGGTCTTGTCACATATTATCCCCCAAATTTTAATTTGTAATATTGTTTCTCTCTATACCGTGATAAAATTTGTGAATTTTCCACCTCAATTAATATTTTTGACGGAAAAATACATATAACATTCGTTAGAAGTATAGTTGCAGTTATTAAATGAGATAAGCTTATAATTTGACGAAAAAATGTACAGCTCAAGCTTTCAACAAGTATTATATGTATTTTTTTGTCAAAAATTTAATTGAGGGGAAAATTTACAAACCTTTCTAAAATTCAGGAACAAATAATATTACAAATTAAAGTTTATGGGGTATTTCATGATAAGAGCTAGGGGAAAAGTGTAATTTGCACGAAAAAAAGTCGAAACAACATAGATGAAACGGACAGCATACCGTCGAGCGACAGACAAAACACAAATAAATCGTTGAGCGACATTATTGTAAAAACGACAACAAATTAGGAAACATTGCAAAAATGCCACAAAAATGAGAAACGGCAAGGAAAGGTTAACAGCAATGAAGCAAAAGATGGCAGTCAATAACAAATTCACCTTTAAATCAAGACATAAAAAAGCGACAAGGTTAAACGGAGAAATAAAATGAAAACGACGAGGAAATTTGAAAAAGACGTCAGAAATTCCAACGACATCAAGAGCTTAAAAAGACAAAAAAGATGATAAGGACCCATTGGTACTTAAACGACAACAAGTAGGAAAACGACTGGATAACTTTAACCGACCAATAAGTATGCAAAAGGCAGCAAAAATGTTAAACGACGATATTTTGAAGGGCCACACAAGAATACAAACGACAAGAGAAGTTTCAAAAGAATATTGGCAAACGAAAACGAATAAGATGACGGCATTGAAAAAAAAAATAGCCATAGAAATGTTGAAAAAGGAAGAGAACGATGATGAAAATGAATGTGGAAATTCAGAAGACAACAAAGTAAAAGCCAAGATAAAACGAGAACAACAGAACAAAAGACGACGACGAAGAGTTAAGTGAGATTGAAACAAAAACGACATAAAACGGGGGAAGAACAACAACAAAAAGGGCAATAAAATGAAACGACATAAAAAAATTAAAAGGCCAAAAATTGAAAGTGAAGCGACTTAAAAAAAAAAAAATATATATATATATAATAAATACGAAAATTAAGGTGATCATCTATATTAATCACTAATTTAATAAATAATTTAATTTTTTTTATTTAATTAAATGACTTAATTTATATATTTATTTAATTAATTTTCATTTTTCTCGAATACCCTCCTCTCTCTCTCTCACCTCTATGACTGCCATTAAGCTTCCATGATGGCGACGAAAAACCGGCGACCATCGACCAGATCTTTACGTCGGTGAAGTCTGGGAGGAGATCACCGCGGTGGGAAACACCCTGATCCCACGACCTTGCAGCTCTCCATGGCAGATCTCTACACGAGCCACTGCCATTTCACATCGCACAACCCAATTATCATCAGAGCTTCACGAGCAACCTTAGATCGGTGAAATCGAGCCATCTGATCTGATTTCCCATTCCAGATCTGATCATCCAATCAGAGCCACATGAACTCCCAGATCGTCGCTTGCACTCGCTCCGCCCTGCTGCCGCCTCCACCGTCATCTATCCATTGCGACAAAGCCACACCATGATGTAGCCAAGATCGTGTGTGGAAGAGCGGGTTGGTGTTTTTTTAAAAAAAATTTTAATCCGTAAATCAGTGATTTACCAATAGGTTATTCACTTATTGACAAAAAATTATGATGTTGTGTATGATCAATCAGTATGAAATAAATTATGAGTATATATATTAATAAATTATGATTTATTGATATTCAATCAGTTAATTATTGATTAATCGATAATTAATAAATAATTTATTATAATTAATATAATTTATTAATAATTAATAAATAATTAATTATATAATAAATAATGACATTTATAAAATTGATTAACCATTTTTAAAAAAAGAATTTTAATAAATTTTTTAAAACTTAGGTCAATTATTAAAAACTTATAAAAAATGTTATTTAGCTTAAACTGCTATTAAATATCCAAAGAAAAAAGAAAAAAGAAGAAGAAGATGAAGAAGAATAAGAATATTGAGAAAGAAAACAAAACGTGAAGCGGACATGCACATTAAACGACAATAAACTCAGAAACAATAAGATACACACACAAAAGAAATGCCAACGACAATCAAGTAGTTAAGTGACTGAAAATTGATTAATTACGGAAATGACAACATAACAACAAGATACGACATGAAAATAGTAAATCGGAGCAAACGAATGAAATGACAAAAGAAAAGAAAAATAGTTAATGCTATGGTGATAAGATTGAAAGGAATAAGATTTGAAAATCATAAGTAAAAGCAAATGGTGGGGGGGAAGAAACCTTACAAATGACAAGAACAAATAAAAGCAACATTCAGAGCAAAAAAACAAATAAAAGCACATAAAAAATGACAAACGACATGAAGATAGTTAAACGACTGAAAACCCCAAAAATAACAACCAAAGTTCGACAACAAAACAGTAAAAGGGCATTAAAAATGGAAAACAACGCAAATGACAGGAAAAGAATTAAGCAAAACGACAACAAACTGGTGAACCATAGCGATGAACGAGAAACTTTTTACCGTTACTTTCTTATCCTTTAATTTAATAGTTCGTTATGATAGCTATATAAGTTGGAGTTGTTTCTGTAATTCCTTTTTCTTTTTTCAAATCAATTTCTTGTTTTATCATCTTTGAGGAGAATTTTATGGTATGATATGAAAACTGGTAAACTTATAGAGATATCCTATCATAGAAGTTTCCTAGAAAACACTTCACTCGTGCTAGTAGGACTAGTAAGGAGCTGAAGAGAACCTCTTATGTGAGAAACACTTCTTTTTTTTTAAATTGAATTTCACCTTTTCTCCTGAAAATTAAGGAAAGCAGTAATGAGACAAAATCTCATCAATTAAATACGTAACACAAATAAACAAATCATATATACAGATATCAAAACTGTCCAAAAGCATCTCTTTCTCTGCTTCTCCAAAACCAGCTTCTCAACAAGCTTTCGCTGAATTACATATTAACAGCCATAGATACAAGATATTCAACTTTATACAAACCGTTCTCCGATGGGAAAAGATACATATATATATATATATATATGTATATATATGCAAACAATTTTGTGCTTAGTCAAAGAGTTCCCAATCCTGAGTTATTTTAGTAGAAGATTGCAATGGTGTCGGGGCACGCAAGCTTCCAAGACCGGACTCAAAAGTCTCCCATTTTGTAGTAACAGACACTGAATTGGTCTTGTTGATGACTGGATTGGAATTTCTTGCCTTCAGGTTGTCAAGCGTGTCGACAAAGCTCTGGACACGACGAACCTGTCATGGAAAATTGATGTTGTTTCTATCAATCCAACACACAATTTGAAATGTAAAAAATTTTATATATCTACCCACCACGTCATGTAATTCAATACCAAAAAAATTAAAAAAATTAAAAACTTAAAAATAATTAAAAATAATATATATATATATATATATACCTAACCGGTTCGACAGTTTTTGTCCGTCATCGTAATTAAATTTCCTTATCTCTTCTTTTGTGAAAACATGTGGTAGAACATCCCGTTGTACAGTTTTTCACCCTCAGGGGATAGTGGACAGAAAAGTTGTAAGTTTCTTAACTTGTTTTGTACTATAACAAATTGATTGTTCTTGTATTGCTTCAGCTTCAGTCATTGGATTCCATTCTAAAACCACTCAGTTTTATATGCACATTTAAAATGATTATATGGTCCCCTTAGACTCAAAGTGTTTGTTCATAAAAAGGGATCAAAAAATTTCTCTCTAAAAAAAGACGGGCCAAATTTAGAAAAAGATCTATCTAAATGTATTTAGCATCACATTTCCTAGTTTACTGATAATCTCTTTGGTTAATCCGCTTTGGAATCCAAAAAAATATCCACATTAGGTTTTTAGTCACTGGAAGTAAATACTAATCAACAGTTTTCGGTTTATTTATCACTCCAATTATTACGTGAAGGCCCTACATATTCTCACGGACGCTTCTATTCTTTCTAAAAGCCTATCCTGAATAGTTTACAGAGGAAACGACGCTAATCTGATCCTCATGAAAGCATGTTGGTGGAAGAGGAGACAGTCACGATGGGTTAGGAAAAAATAAAAAAAAATACCTACTTGTAGAATACAGTTTTTAACTATCAGATCATATCATAAAATGTAAATATTTTAAAAGTAAAGTATGTTATTTTAATGGTACTCAACATCATCTGCCCCAAGTAAACCAAACTAACAAGATTGGAGAAGTTCAATGATCACCAACCTCGATCCGCCTCTGAGCTCTGGCTTCGCCTTCAGCCTCGATCGTGTCCAATTTGAGCAGCTGCATCATGAACAACTCGATCAAGATGACAAACTCCTTGTCTGCAACTCTAGCGCCACTGCGCATCATTGTCTCTATGGTGACAACCTAATAACACATTAACACATTAATATCACATTTAGACTACAATGTACTCTTTGAGATGTCACAAGAAAAAGAAAAAGGAAAAAAAAAAAAAAAAAAGGATCTATTTCCACTAGTGGAAAAGTACCCAACCTTTTGAGAGAGCTTATCAACCTCTGCTCTTACTTGTGCGACGGCTTCATACGCCTTTAATAGGCCTTGATTTTTCTTCATCTCCTCAAGCTTCTTCTCTTTGCTAGCTGGATCTTCTAGTAATAGAATCTTGGACATATCTTTAACACCAACCATGTCCAGACACTCGTCGTCTTCCTTTTCTTTCCCTCTAAACAACAACCTTTGCTCCTTAGGCTGCAGACCGGACTCGTGGGCCAGAACCCTTTTCAGATCACCTTTCATACAAGAACAAAATTCGGCATTGATTTAAATTTAAAAAGTTGTATTAATTTAATCCAAATGCCAGATTTTATTATCAAGTCTATGTAAGAAGGAGAAAGTTTGGTGACTTGGAAGTCCTAAAATCACCAAACTTGCTTGAACATTGCCAAAGGACCCAATTAAAGTTTTCCATCAAGGAATAAATTAAACCCAAATGAGAAAAAGTAAAGTACACACTCATAACCCGTTCAGTTCATAGGTTTGAACAGGAAGTCTGAGCAGAAAATTCAAATGTTTCGTGAGAGAAAGAACGAAAAGAAAAATGGGTTTAAGCGAAAGAATTACCGAAAGTGTAATGAGCAGGGACAGTGATATCATGGTGATAAGAGCCATGGGAAACCTTGATCTTGATCATAGGGCCAGAGGAGGCATCTCCATTGACATCTCTCTTCTGGACAAGCATACCGCCAGGCCTCAGCTCCCAATCTATGGCAGCCCTGTTAAAGACGTTGGAGACAGTACCGGTACTGCCTCCTTTTGAAGTTGAATACTTTTTCATTCTGGACCAAGCAACCTCAGAATATTGCCAATAATAATTATAATAATATCACGAAAATAGAATGAGGAGAATGCAAGGAAAAGGCTTTGGGGTTCGTTGGGAACTTGGGAAGAGGAGAGAGAAAGTGAGAGAGAGAGAGAGAGAGAGAGAGAGAGAGAGAGGAGTGATATGGAAGAAAGGCTTGTTGTTGAGACAGTCATCAACCAAAAAGACACTTGAGGACATGGACTCCTCAACAGATCACTTTAGAGCTTGCGGTTGGTTGGTTACGACTGTGGAAAAAACATTTGGGTGAGTTTTCTTTAGCTATGAGAGAAAATAAACGTAGTTTCGAAATTATGTCTCTTTTTTTATTTTTGGAATTCTAAATACGATTCTATTTTGTAGTAGGGTCCCAAAAAAAAAAAAACTTTATTAGTACATATTTTACAAACAGTCTCATCATATATTAATCTAATTAAATTAAAATTTGATGAACATTTAATGATTTGGGCTAAATTTGGAGTAATGTTATACATTTAGCGTATCATCAAATTTATTAAATTATCAATGGTTAAAATACTATTGTGAATTAAACGTGTACGTGACATAATTTTAGTAACACATAGGATACGTTTTTAACTACAACCATCACGAGTTTGGTCAATTAATTTGATCCAAATTATAATGGTAGGGACGGTAGTTCATTGTAGCTCGCAATAATAACTCGAGTTATGAGATTTTTTTTTTCCTTTCATAGAGAACTATCATTTAAGAAAATGATTAATTTATTTAGCCTGTCCCGTTTTTTGACTTCGTATAACGTAGTGTACTCTGAATATCTTGTCTCTTCTTTATGGCTTTCTTTATTTCCTTCTTTTTTAATCTTTATTCCTTATAAGATTACTATTCACATTTTTTTTTGGTTGGATTATAACTGTGATTTTTTTTAGTGTGAAGTTTTACGGGCACTCATTTCATTAATTTTAATGAAAATATCTTAACTTTTGAATTTCAATTTAAAATTTTATTCAAAAAGTTGTTATTTATTTAAAGGGTGGTCAATCATCCCACCTAATTTTACCTCCTTTGTTATTATTCTTTTTAATAAAATATGGTATGAATGTTACTATTCATAACTGCATTTTGTGGCAATGAGCTTTCTCTTTGCCTATAAAAGTTTTTTTTATTGGGTTATTTACATTTTTGTATAACTGCATTTTGAACTTTTACATTTATATACCACCAGATTATGTTTAATATATAATTTTATATCATTTTTCAATCAATATTTAATTTGACCTTAAAATAACGGAATCACCCTTAAAAAGGAAGACATCCTTGAATTTAAAATTAAAAAATTAATCAAAGAAATTATAATTTAAATTTTAAAGTCAAATCTCTCTTGTCCCGCTTGGTAATTATAATTTATTTAATTATTTTTAGTTTTAAATTTTGAGGGTATTTTAAATGTAAAAGTTAAGTATTAATTGGAAAAATTTATAGATTTATGTATTAAATGTAATATAATAATATAAAAGTATAAAACTGTAAAATATATTACATACTTTTGAAATAAAAACAGAATGAATAGTATAGAAATGTAAATATTACATATTTGTAGTCTTTATTTTTAAGGATAATTTAGATATTTTAAGATTAAAATTAAATGTTGATAAAAAAAAATATAAATTTATTTATTAATTATAATATGATAATATATAAATCTAAAAATTCAAAATACATGATATAATTTCGGACTAAAAGTGAAATATAATAATAAAAAAAAACATAAATAATCCTTTTTATTTAAAAAGAAAAAAAGAAAGAAAGAAAGAAAAAAGAAGTCAAAGATGATTTTGAGGGATCAAATAATAGATGTACTATGACAAGGCAGAAGGGCACCAGCTGTGCAGGTGGTGAGACCACCTGATCAAGACGTGTACGGGAGAGTCAGAGGGAGTCCCACATTCACAATTGGCACCCAATTTTCTTCGATTGGTATTGTAAATCAGGTTGGGCTCCACAACTTCAATGGCTGGGCCTTTTCTTTTCTTTTCCTTTTTCTTTTCTTTTGGTTTGTTTTCTCTTTGGAAATTGGAAATTGGAAATTGGAAATTGGATGCCTCACCCAGTTCGGTCAAAAAGGGTCTGCTATCTTTCACCTGAAAGTGGGCTCATCATTGCCTGAAACGAACTCCTTTCGGCCCTTCTCACTTTCGTCCCTTAAAGTGCCTTATTGCTTTGGTGGAGTGGAAAGGGAGAGGTACGAAATTATACCAGGGATTCTGGAGGAAAAAAAAAAATATATATATATATATATATATATATATAATTTTTAGTTGTTTAGTGGAGAAAAAATTAGGAGGAAACTAAGATGTAAATCTACAGGGATCATTAATTTTAAATTGTTTGTTATCTTCTTATTTATATTATGATGTAATTATAGAATAAATTAGATTAGGCATTATCCTCTTTTCTAATGTTTGTACAGAATCGGCACTCGAATTTAACACTTCTCTAAAAGAATCCTAAAATACTAATTCACTAATTGTGTTAAAAAAAAAAAGGGGGGAATATACATAATAAATAGTATATTTATGAAATTTAGAATAACAAAATAAAACATTTATAATACTATTGAAATAAAAAGCATATTTACTAAAAAAATAGATTGTTTATCTAGTAAATATTCCTAATGAAAAATGCAAGTAATAAAATATATTTACTTTTTTTAGTATCTGTAAATATATGTTATTTATCTCTTTTTCTTCGGACGAAATCGCCGTTTTAGATTTGGGCTGGTAAAGGCCAACCCGACAGTAATGCCTTTGGGCTGGACTTTCAAAACGTAAAAAACTCGAATATTTTTGGAAAATTTAGAGGTGAGCCCCCACATATGGCTCCATCTAAGCCAGTCACCCACTCACTACGGACATGAGTGGACTTGAAAGAAAATTCATACAGATATTCACACGTGGGCGGCTATATAATTGTACTGGAAAAAAATATACCAAGTTAAAATTATTTGAATTATTTGAATTTTTGTACCTTCTCTTTGTTTCGGATTAAACATGCAATTGATGTTTAGGTTAATAATGAGAACCAAACGGACCCAAAAATAAAAAATAAAAATGGAAACGTGTCTGCCGAGGGCCACAAAATTCGACCCTACTTGATGATTTTGATTAGATGATACATTCGTGCGTAAAGCCTAAATTAAAAAAAGCTAGATCTATATAGATCGAATTGAGCTTTTCTAGCTTAAATCGAATTGAGCTTCTCTCTCATAAATGTTTTTTTTTTTTTTTTATTTATAAACTTTTCTCTTATATATGTTTTTTTTTGTTTTGTTTATAAACTTTTCTCTTATATATGTTTTTTTTTTTTGTTTATAAACTTTTCTCTTATATATGTTTTTTTTTTTTTTTTTTATAAACTTTTCTCTTATATATGTTACATCTTAGTCATTGGCGACTTCCCTATTATTTCCTGATATGAAGTCAATAATAGCACATCACTACATGGAAACGGACCTTTTTAGTCACAAAGTTTTCGGAGTTGATACGAATCATCGGACAAAGTCCATATTTAACGACGAATGTTTAATAGGATTTTATCCCAAAAAAAAAAAAAAAGAGGGAGTTAGATCATTTTAAGTAAATTCTTCGATTCTACTTCTTGTAGAATTGTTTAACAAAGGTGATTACAAATTTAGCGGTAATACTATATCTGATTTCATCATAAAAATACAGAATTTGAATCCTTTTTCTTCCTACCTGGAAAAAAAAAAAAAAAAAAAACCAGTATCACTATATATATTCCGATGAACAGCATCAAAGTTGCGTCCTCATTCTAAACAAATCTAGATTTTTCTTGCCAAAAGACGTCCAAACGTTGCACGTGTTCTTATACTTGTTCTTCTAATTTGAATTTGATTAATGTCGATCCCTTTCTTTCACTAACTCGTGGATGCCCATTATCCATAGCTTTGCATTTAATTAGATTATCAATGGAGGACCACAAAAGCACAAAGTCATATATATACATATATATATATACACACTCACACACATATACATATATATGTGTGTGTATGTTCTTTCTAACCGAAATGCCCGGGAGTGGTGGATATGCTTTTGTACTATGTATACCCACAATTGGCCATTCATGTGAATTATTTTGACGTTATTTCTGAGCTTTGTCGAGTGGTTGACAGATAAAAATAATAATATATTCTCGACTTCGATGATTGTTTAACATTTCAACTAGTGCTAGTTATCACTCTGAGGAATTCACCTATCAATCTTTTAGTCTAATCATGAGCCATTTGATCATACAAGAGACGTATACAGTATCATACGAGTCTAGTTGTACTATTACTAAGCTATTATTAGTAATACGTACGGACTATTATATATATATATGTATAAAATAATGGCATATACCTATATAATTAAATACCATGATCTTTTTTACTCATAAGGACACTACTGTTAGTTATGGTCATTAACATTTTCCTCATACCTTTGCTTCACAAGCGTATTGAATATATGAATTATGCTATATACATAATTTATGAGAGCGCATGCATATATATATATATATCTATATATACATTTGTATGTAAGTATGTATGTACTTGTTTAATAGGCATAGTATTGCATGGTTTTCCGTCCCTATTTGTTTCTAGTTTGAACTACATGCATAGCTACATGTAGCGCGCGCGCGCGCGCGCACATATATATATATATATATATATGTATAAGGTACAACCTAATGAAAGATGCCCTTATAGCTAGGTTAGTTTTTGATACTGAAATCTGTCACAAATTCTTTAGTGGCGGATAATTAGCAATCCCCACGCGTGCACCTCAATCCCCTGAGTCGATATCTTACATGTGTATTTATATATAAATGTGCATATCCAGATTACTAATTCATTTAGTTGGTATCTTCAAGTTGTGTATATCAATCCCCCAAGTAGATATCTTACATATGCCCCACACACACACAGACATAATTGTGTGTGTGTATATATATATAAGATGTACTATGTATACACATATATAAATATATGTGTCTGTGCGTGCCAATGTGTGTGAACGTGTCAAATGTGTGTGAACCAAAATCTTACACGTCCAAACCCAAACTAACATAGTGGGTCATTGGGATCCCATGTATACATACATACGTGTATATATGTTATGTTTAGGTTGTAATATATCTATATATATATGTAGATATGCATGTGTCGACACACAAGAACCCTTGAAACGTAAACATAGGCCCCCCGCCATTAATTGTAATGGAACAAGTAAAGGGGTTTTGAGGAGAAATGGATAAAGATACGATCCAATAATGATTATTAAGAGTGGATCGAAAGACTCATGGAACATACTAAGAACCAACACCACAAAAACATCGCACGACACTTTCCTTTCTCTATCTATCGATAAGTTTGTGATATATATACACAATATATATATATATATATATATATACACGATTAATGTGAAGAAAAGTCATGGAAGGAGAACTGCTCCCACCCCAAATCACAAAACGCCAAACAAGCTAAAAAAATTCTCCCCAGGAACTCCCTCCCTCCCTGCCCTCCCCAAGAGTGAGGTTTTATTTTTTTTTATTTTTTATTTTTTTGCCTTCCCTATGTATAAAGAGTGGGACCCACTTCAATATCTCCCCCACCCACAGAAAAGGCCAGACGAGTGTGGGCCCTCCTCTACTCATTGGACACGTTAAAAAATGTTAGCTAGCTCCAAAGTATCCATCCAGAAAAGCATATGTAGAGGACAATATAATGCATGCAAAGAAAAACAGAAAGCAGACAGGTTCTGTACACATCTTTGAAGGTGCACTTCTTGTGGAAGCTTAAATCATGAACTACGGGACCCTACATTCTTTTTTTTTTTTTAATTTTCTTCAATTTCCCTCTAGGTTTTGAGTTTAAAAAGAGAGAGATATTAATATTGTTTTCACATCTATCTATTGTTCTTTCGAGGAGAAAAATGATTCTTATCATGAAAGAAAGTTCTTTCATGATACATGTATCTAAAAAGTAAGATTGTATAAAATGAAAATATATTCATCTTGGTTTTGCATAATATTATCTAAATATTTGGACATTCAGGATTTTTCATCATATGTATCATTGTCCTTTTGAGAATCTAATAGGATCATATATTTAAATATATACACACACGCACACGCATACTATTTTTAGAGATTTTCAACACGTTAATCATATAATTTTACTAATTTAAATAATTATTTTAATTATAAGGATGAAAAAATAGATCGAACATTCAAAGGATATACACTGGAGAGAGCCATAAAATGATTATCTCTTATCATTTTGACATCACTATCAGTGATTTAAAAAAATATATATATTGTTTTTAAACAAAGATTATCAAGACTATGGTGGTACTAGTGGCGCGACCAAATTGTGTGATTAACTTTGGGTGGGATGTGAGAGCTTTACCGCATAAGTACCATTAATTGCAATCTTTTTCCAGTAATAATGGGTGGTCTGATGATTAGTGAAGAAAAGTGAGGTAGTTGGAAGGAACTAATAAGCAGGTTTAGAGGACTAAAAAAGGAAGGAAAAAGTAATTAAAAAAATAAGAAATAAAGAAAAAGGGGTTATAGCAAGGGCTGGGGTTTTCATGAAATTAACCTTTTTTTTTTTTTTTTTTTTTTTTTTTTTTTGTGAGTGCTTTGTGAGATGAAAGGAGTGATACATCGTGCGATATTGAGCTTATATTGCGGTTTCTGTTCGATGTGCTTTTTGTGTTTTTGCTTTTTTTATGTATCATTGTATACACCAAAACCCAACTCAATGCGTCTTTTGTTCCAATTTCCATATTTTACTAAATTGGTGAAGATTCAAATAGAATTTAATATTTCTTCGTGGGTGAGGTAGGCCATATATATTTATGTGTGTCTCATATATAATGGACTAACCGTCACTGTGGAAAAAGTTTTTAAAGTTATTAAATTATCCATCCTAGTTGTGTGCATTAGTTTAATTCAGTTACTTACTTTAATTGGGGTAGGGGGACACTGATAACAATTTTCAAAGTACAAAATAGCAATTAAATGGAAACATACAAGGCAGAAGAAAACAAAAAAAGAAAACTCAAGAAATATACTAATGGAGATAATAATGGGATGGTGCGGGACGGGATAAGTGAATGCTTTCCCATCCCATCTCCATCCCTGACTCTCAAAATTATTTCCATCCCCTTTCTGTCCCCGCGCCAAAGTCGGGAATTTCTTGTTGGGGAGATTTCATCTATACATCTGTCTCATTCAAATTCAGTAACTTAAAAATAAAATTAAGTACACATGACAAATAAAATTAAGAAATATACAAACCAAATCTTAAACTAGAGTCGTGATTCTGAAAAGAACTAATGATGTTTTTTAAAAAATCAGTATTGTGTAATCATATCGAGATGGAAGCGGGATAGAATTGCTACCTCCCTCCCTTCCCTTGCCACTATTCAAGGATAAGACTTGGTCCTCATTTCCGTCCCTCCAAGTTTATGATTATCTACCATTCATGTCCTGTTCGGAAAGGATCCCGGTGGGACAAGCTCCATGGAGAATAATACCATCCATACGTAGAAAATAAATAATACCACAGTTAGTCTCTCTGATCAACAATTAATGTATATTATGTATATATTGCACCAACAAAAAATTGAAAACACAACTTCTTGGATAAATATTCAATATAACATCCAAAGTGATCATAAGTCTTTAAGTAAATTTGTGTTGTCATCTTCCATTACCAATTTTTTCGCTTCATCTTCTAGTTTTTGTCGCGACAATAAGGCTAAATTTTCACGCACCTTAAGGTGCGTTAGGCAAAAGCATTATGATTATAATCTAGGAAAATTAGCTTAATTACCACAAGTAAACGAGGCATGGCTATAGTGGGGGTTTCACTTTCATTTTTGAATCTAAGTGTACAAAAGGAGGCTGATGGACCACACACAGATCCACCCAGCATTCCTAGAAACCCCCCCTACAATCATATTAAAAATTAAAAAAAAAAAAAAAAAAAAAAAAGAGAGAATACTAAAGCCATGTCCTTTATATAATAGTGCCATTGCCATATACAAAAGTAGCCTCCCTCCCTTTCTCTTCCCCTTCCTTTCTGCAAAAGCCTCAAATAATTAACTAACTAAACCCGAAAAGTCACTAATTAGTTAATTAATTAATTAATTAATCCCGCCACCAAATCATCTGTGCCTACCATGCACCAAAAGGCATACACGTAGCCCCCGCCACCCCGCCCTCGCCGACGCAATCCCAGCTCTTTGATCAATTAGGTGAAATTTCATATCTGCCATCTCCTATTCCATTTGATAGGAATATTAACTATTCTATAATCAATTTATTATAACACAATACTTTCCGTTAACAATCGGTTTGGACTTGGCTAATCCATGATTAGATTCCTAATTAGATATTTTTTGTATGGGGAAGCCGACTGTACGGTACGTATCCAAGAACAAGGGTTTGGTGGGGTACGTATACGTGTATTGATATTAGAGAAAAGATATAGTACTTGAAAGAGAAAAGAAAAAAAAGAAAAAAAAGAAAAAAAAAAATCCTTGGTACCAATTAATTTCTTGTTTTTATTTTATTGGCTGGCGAATTGGAGTCGGCCAGCGACACATATTCTTAGGCGTGCAGAGTGGCGTGAGCCTGAGGTTATCTAAGCGTGGATTGGCTTAAATGAAGCTTAAGCTAATTAAATACAATATCAATATTATGCATATCAGGGGGGGGGGGGAGGAGAAAAAGCTATAGCTAGAGAGACAAAAAACACATTCTATTATTAATAACCTTTTGTCTAGTATATATTATTAAAAATTCCTTTGATGCATGGGTTGATGTTGATGATCATGATATGATAGCCAACATTCTCTAGCTCTCTTGGCCATGCCAGTTTCCCCTCGCCCATATAAAATGATCATGATCTTCACGGAAAGTTTCTCTCAAGGCAAAGCTCTCTTCAACACTACTACTAGGAATACTTTGCTCTCTCATATTGTAGTACTGCTGACTAATTGGGGCCTAGCAAGGGTCTATTTTTGCTTTTCATGAATCTCTTGGTGTTACACTACAACTACAACAAACACCTTGATCATCTCTCTCTCCCAGCACTCTATCAGTACTAGTCTCTAGCAACGACGACGACGACGTCTATGGTGCTTAGAATGGGGTTCAAGCAGCTTATGATTCGGAGCTACGACAGACGAGTTGACAGAGCTCGCGTTGAAGATCTCGAGCGAAGATGCGAAGTAGGCCCGACCGAACGAGTTTTTCTCTTCACAGACACTTTGGGTGACCCCATCTGCAGGATCCGGAACAGTCCGATGTATAAGATGCTGGTATAATATTGCATACACTCATGAACTTCCCTACTTAATCAAGCTCTCTCTCTCTCTGTCTCTCTCTGTCTCTCTTCGCATCATTATCTTCTAATCCTTTAAAAAGCAAATACACACTATAATACGGGCATTGCTAGTTGTCTGTATTGATGTCTTAATTATCGTATGAAAATAAAATGATTAACAAAACCTAACTTTGTGAATTATGATTGCCATATTAGGTAGCTGAGTTGGACAACGAGTTAGTTGGGGTCATTCAAGGCTCTATAAAAGTGGTTACAATGAACAAACCTCCAAAGAATAGAGCCAAAGTAGGCTACATCTTAGGCCTGAGAGTCGCACCCCACCAGCGGCGTAAAGGCATCGGCTCGAGCCTCGTCCGAGAGCTAGAGAAGTGGATCACAGCCAACGAAGTCGACTACTCGTACATGGCGACCGAGAAGGACAACGAGGCCTCGGTGAGGCTTTTCGTCGAACACTTCGGCTACAATAAGTTCAGAACTCCGGCCATTCTCGTCAACCCAGTTCAGAACCGCCCCTCCCACATCTCCTCCACCGTCGAGATGGCCAAGCTCAAGGTCGAAGACGCGGAGTCTCTCTACAGAAAGTTCATGTCCTCCACCGAGTTCTTCCCACACGACATAGACAAGATACTGAGGAATAAACTCAGCTTGGGGACATGGGTTGCGTATCCGAGAGGAGAAACCTGGGACAACACGAAAGTTCCGACGAGTTGGGCCATGCTTAGCGTGTGGAACAGCGGAGAACTCTTCAAGCTGTGGCTGGGGAAAGCTCCGTTATCGTGCTTGCTATTTACGAAGAGTAGTAGAGTGATAAGAAGGTTTTTCCCATGCTTTAAGCTGATTCCTTCGCTGCCAGACTTCTTCAAGCGGTTCGGGTTCTACTTCATGTACGGCGTGCACGGGGAAGGGCCGTTGGCGGGGAAGATGGTGAGGACGCTTTGTCAGTCGGTGCACAACATGGCCGTAGAGTCCAAGGATTGTAAAATAATAGTGACAGAGGTTGGGGGTCAGGACGAGGTGAGACATCACATCCCACATTGGAAACGGTTGTCTTGCCAGGAGGACTTATGGTGCATAAAGGCCTTGAGGACTGAGGGAGAGTGCTTTCTCTACGAATACTTGACCAAAACCCCACCAGAAAATAAAGCTCTGTTTGTAGACCCAAGGGATGTGTGATTGCGATTGCGATTGCCATTGCGTGAGAGACTGTGGCTGCATTGGAGACGTTCCCTAGCCAAATAATATTATTTGACTCAGAGAATTACCTTCTTTTTCTTTCTTTCTTTCTTTCTTTTTTCTTTTTCTTTTTTTTTTTTTTTTCCTTTTCTTCTTCTTCTCTCTCTCGTTAGAATCAGTGCCAAACTAAGTAACCAAACCCCACCTCCTGTTATTTTATATCTATCCATGTTAAAATTAATACTCTTCTGGTTGGGGCTTTTCTCTTGTTCCTTTCACATCGGTGGCACAAGATCTCAAAAGATTTCCTTAATTAGGTGACACCCTCACACTTTGTGTGTCCGTTTGCCCCGTAACCGCATCTACGCCCTTCATGATTCAGACTAATCAATGATCAGTCCGGTGGTCCAACCTTTTTGTACCTTTGCCGTAATGGAGTAAAAATTTTAAGCTGGACCCTCTCTTTTTTAAGCTTTTTATTGTCGCCTTGCGTTGAGGTGGACACCTAAGTTACATATGTATTGCACCACATGAAATCATATGTACACATCACGTCATTGTCAGCTAATACAACTAGTAGTTTTGTTATATCATGATAAATAAATCTGGAATATAATTGCATAACTGTCTATAAAGACACTTGTCTTTTTTTGCCTTTTTAGTCGTAAACATGATGAACTCGACTTATTTCCTTTCGTCGTTATATCTACTTCGATATCCAAACTTGGGAACTTCCAAATTTTCTAGAAGATTTTAAATCCGAAATAAAAATTAGTCATATTGATCAAACAAATTTGACGATCATAATCGTAGTTTGAAGGGGGACTATCCTGGCAAGTCTATGGTCAAAAGAAACTTCAAGTGATTATAAGTGACTCTTTTTAAGGGCTAATTTAAAATGAAAGTTTGCTCTCATGAACCTACTACTTAATTTAAAGTGTCTGAGACTATACATTCACGTTTTCTTTCGGTGGAGTTTCCTGTCCAAAGTAGGACTTGATAATAATTAACGCTTTCAGCACTGTAAGCCTCAGTTGATCACATGACTGACTTACGGGATACGTAATAACGCCGGTTGCTCTCATTCAAGACTTTTTTTTTGTTTTTTTTTGCTAGCAAAAATACATAATGTTCTCTTCATATCCAATATCACGCCAAAGAAGATTATATATATATATATATATATATATATATATATATATACTGGCTGGATGACGCTTATCATTTGGTCCGTTTCAAAATAGAATGCACATTATTAACTCAAAGAAAGATTGTAATAGCGACCAAAGATATAATTATGTTGATGATGATCGCATTAATTTGGTTGATGAAAGAATGATGATCATATTACAAGAGTCGTAAGTATCCATATAACCATATATATGTGTGTGTATACATCACAGGTAAACATGATTAAGAACACCATATTGCGCGGAATTTTAGGCCCTTGCAAAAGATTTATGCTTTGTTTGATAAACCATCTCATCTCGAACTAAAATGTACGTTTTTATCTCAAATTTTGTTTTTTCTTAAAAAAGTTTTTGTTTTTTCTGAAAAGGCAACAAAAATTTTCAACTCAAACTTAAAATTTTCAACTCAAACTCATTCACCAAACAGATCCTTAGTCTTTTTTGTCCTAATGGTTAAAAACTTGTGCTGTATATATAGTGGAACTAGCTGGCAGAACGCACTATTCCCGCTTAATTTATATATACATATGAATCTTTTCATATGCTAGAAAAAAAAAATCGAATTCGCTTTCAGAGTGATCATGATGAGTAAAAACCTAGGCAATTAATTATTATGTATATTAAGTTGTGTGCATACATACATATATGTGTGTGTGTGTGAACAATTATACACACTACCTCTTTTACATCAAATTTGAATTCTGCTACGTAATTATAAATTTATATTATGTTGGTGAAGAGATGCTAATGCGCCATGCAATGCATGCATGGGCCGGTTTCATGTAGTTTCAAAATGGAAAATAAAGGGAGGGAAAAAAAAAAAAAAAGAGACAGGATATATTTTACAGTATTTATAAACAATAAAACATAATCTTTCATTAACTAATAACCTCAAAACTATACTAAATTAGTCAAGAGATGCATATGCGCCATGCAATGCATGCATGGGGTCTCATGTATAGTTTCAAAACAGAAAAATAAGGGAAAAAAAAAAAAAGAATATATTTAACAATTATAATTAAGTTGTTGAACATAATATTTCACAACCTCAAATTATTAGTTGGATTAAGTTACTAACCATTTTCCTAAATCCTGAAAATACAAAAATCATGGGGAACAAAACTGTACCTTGTTATATTTATAATCTCGTGGAGGCCACTGTACTATCATGAGAAACATATATATATATATATATATATAACACCTATTCACACACACCGTACATATTTATAAAAATATATTATGCATGCGTGCCTCATGTAATAATAATCTCGTTGAGTCTTCTTTTCTCCAGGTTATTCAGAAATTTCCAACCCAGAGAGAGGGGCTACGTACGACCTTTTGAGGATCACAAGTTTAGCATCATAATGTAGTAGGACTTTGATTCTCCCAAGGCTTTTCTGTACTTATTGGTGGAACACTTGCGTTATGTGGGGTGCCACAATATTGTTATCATCCTTATTATTATTAATATTATATCTATATACACATATATATAATACTTGGTACAGCATGCATTTTAATTTACTCGTCAAATAAACAATTTCATTTCGCTTGACTTTGTGTTTTATCGAGCTGCTACGCTGGCCCAATCACACCCTGCCCTTTGGCGTTCTGTTCGGTACGTACGTACGTTTTGCCTTTGGAGTCTTCTGGCGTTTTTTATTTCATCATCTATTGTAATTTATTTAAGTTTACGTATGGTTGAGGGTTAAAATCGGTGGAAAATCTTACAATAGTGTTCACTCACGTTATTGTTTGGAATATTAGATAGTCCTATACATATATATATATATATATATATATTGATTGTCTATCCATTTAATTTAATAGTGGTTGCGATGTAAGCAACTTTCTATATGAGTTCGACTGAAGAGGATCAATTGGGGACCCACAAAAATCAAGAGCTGGTCCCTAATTGATAGCCTAATTAGTAATTTGATAAGTATAAAATAGACTCTCATTAAATTTCAAAGGATGTGATAGAAGAGAAAAATCACTTAATAATCAAGCCTGTCGTATGTATATAATGTGTGTAAATATACATATATATATATATATATTTTTTTTTTCCTTTTTCTAACGAACTGATTTAGACTAAATTTGTTTTTAATAAATATTCGAGATTGCCGCGACGAGTGTTCACCTAATTAACTTGATTAAATATGTATCTAGCGCAAAGCAAACATCGAACAGTTGGAAAGTATAGCATTAAACAAACAAAAGGCATCCTATGATATGGATCAGCTTTTATGGTTTTCACAAATTTCCAAGCTCCATATTCAATGATATATTCATATACATACACGCATAAAATATGTATGGGGTAGTAAAAAGCCAGATTAGTTTAGGACCACAAAATGATGCAAAAACAAAAGCCGCAAACAAGTTGCGGTATGCATATGCCTTTGCTGATAATTATTATGCCTCTGACTGCCGTCGTCTAGACTCTAAGAGGGTTTTGAAAAGAACCAAAAAAAAAGAAACGTAAGAGAACACTCTTTTGGACCACCTTAAATACGGACAGTCATGAGATTTGCAGCTTTAGGAATTGGGATCATCAAACTCGATCATAAATATTCCGAGGAATATTGTTGCGAAGAGGAGAAATTTAATTCATCAATCAAAGAGGAAGATAAGTCAAGTAAAGGGGTGAAAACGCGCGCCTACCAAATTCCAAATATATATATATATATATATATATATATATATATATATATGTTGCAGTTCATACGTTGCTTTCTTGGACAAAATATCAGCACCAATTTTTCGAAGAAGATATAGAACAACATTAATGGTTTGGACATGTGGTATGGAAACTATTTAAGCGCCGCCCTGACCCTTGATACTACTAGCTAGCTATGAAGAATTTAATGATCTAGTGTTGAAAGATTGTTGATATTATATGTGGTGATAAAGATATCACATGTCGGTATCCCTACAAAAAACTTTACCTTCAGTCACAATAAAATATACTTTTAATCACATTTTTTGTTGTGACTAAAAGTCTTATTTTTTGTAGTGGAACCACACACCCCACGATTTTGCTAAGAACTTAATTCTCCTATATATATATATATATATATATATATATTGAAGTAAACCTGGTTCTTGTATGTAATATTCTTAATCATCAAGCGCAATAAAATTAAAGAAGAAATAATTGAAACAATCACATACAAGCACTACAAGGGGAAAAAAGAAAAACTTTAATGGCAACATCTTCTTGCAACACTTTTAGTCACATCAGTTTTGCTACTAAATGTTACTTTTAGTCATAATTTCATAACTACTATAGATTTACTCAGAAATTTGTATTGTGACTAGAACTTTTAGTCATAAGGTTTTTAGTTATTATGGATGTTTTTTGGTATCATTAAACTTTTTCCTATGACCAAAACTTTTTTCCGTGATTATTAATCACATAAAAAATTATGACTAATTGTATATCGGTCACAAGGTTGTTACTAAAAATGATATATATTTCATTACACAAATGACCAAAAATTCATATTGTATACTAAAGATTTATAATAATTTGCTCTTAATAATATAAGAGCAACGTCCATTTTCAAATGTTAATGTAATATTTTAGTTTACATAAATATCATCATCATGGTTAAAAGAAATTAATCGCGATAAGAGAGCATAAACTGCGTTGATTTGAACAACTGTTACAAATAAAGTTATTTGTAACTTTTTAATTTAGTCAACACTCTGTTTTTACGCATATTTGTTATCATGATCTGAAAGGCCTTTAATTGTCCAAATTATCATAATGTGACTTGAAGAAACGTCCAACTATCTGATACATTAAAGTAAAGAATTCACTAACTGGATTTTAGATCGAACTAATTTCTTCAACTTTAAATCAACGTCCGTAATACTATTCTATTTAATTATTTGGTTCTTCTATTGCCAACTAGATAAAAGCCAAAAAAAAAAAGGTCCAAATTCTATAAACAAACTCATTGAATACCAACATAGATGGAGTCAACCCAAAAAAAAAAAAATGTTAATTTATTATTCTTCTCCATATCGATTGAATAAGAATGAAATCAGTTTGGAAGTTCGCTATTATAAATGCTTTTGAGCTTCACTGATAAATGAAATACAGATTGGGAAGCACATGGTTGCTTCATTGAAAGTTCGTCAAAATGACACTCGTAAAGTAATATTAGCAAACTGACCTTCTTTCATTTTCACACTAAGCGATCCACATGATCATACAGTGTAAAAATACATCGTTCAAGACTGTTTCATTAAGAGAAAAGGGGTAAAATTGGAAATTTATGACATATTTTAAAAAGAAAAATTAAAAATATGTTATAATTTGTCATACTATAAAAAATCTGCTATAAATTTCATTATCACTTGTGAGATTTCTTACCATTTCCAGAAGATGCTATTTAGAACAGGACTGGTTTGACAAAAGATTTGGGCCTTGTGGACATCATTTATATGGAAAAAGTCACCCAAGTCTAAAAGCTGAAGATTGACCCAACCTTAACCAGTTGCAGTACACCTAGGCTAGGGCTATGATGACATATATTTTTGGGCCCAATTCTATGTCTGCTGTTTGCAAATTTATTTGATGTTTGGATAACGGGTTGCGACGATGTTTATTTCACTGGGATTGAAAATTAAGCTGAACCAAAAAACTCCGCTCATACTCATTATCTAAACATATCTTTTAACTCGGTTTAACAGAATTTTTACTTTTATATTTAATCAATAATAGAAGAAGAGAAACAAAGTTTAAGTTATACTTTTAGAAAGCTTAGTAGGCTAAAATAATTTTAAAATTTTACGCTATAAAATGTTTTTCTAAATGTCTTGCTAAAACTTTAACACAAATTTCAAAGTCTAATTAGAAGATATATATATATTTTTTTATATATATAGGAACTAAATTTTGTGATTTTAGCTGAAAATAAAGCTCATTTAACAGATCAATCAAACAATTTTAAAGGTAGCTCCAGATTCAACAAGCGAAAAACAGCTTCATCTGCCAAACATAATCCATTTATAAGTAGGTCAAAAGTATGATGCCAAGGACAACTAGGCCTAGTCCAATTTTGGGGCCAGTTATTCATGTGTCCTGCTTTTTGAAGGAAGTCCTCTTTTTCTTTCGTAACCTTTCTCCCAAATTTTTTATTTCATGTATATTATACGTAGATTGCATGTAGATGTAATTTATTTTACAAAGTTGATTTGAGATGTTATTTCAATGTTAGACATTTCTTTTGTACTTATCAATTCTCCTCTTAGTCTACTCCACAAATTCTTTGCCCGGGCCTACTGATATACATTTTATTTGGACAATTGAAAGAAAACAAATACAAATACAGTTTCTGCTCAATTAGCTTTGTCTTCTCAATTTTTCTTGTCGCCATATTGATGTGATTTTCTTGTCTCTTAAAAAAAAAAAAAAAAAAAAATCTGCAACCATTTCAAAATCAGCAAAACATCATACACGCTCACACGAAGAGAGAGAGAGAGAGAGAGACAGAAAAAGGAAAAAAGAAAAAAAAATCCCTTATCTAATAAGTAAAAGCGAAAAAACAAAACAAAATCAAATTAATATCTAACTTTTACTTTAGCCTTCGTGATCTTTTCCTCTTTACTACCTCAATAGGGTGATAATCCGATGCCCAAAAAAAAAATGGAGGGGATTTAATTTAACCAATTGGTTTGCTTTATTGATTCTTAACTTATGTTTGGTGTTTTAACTCTAACTTAAATTTTTCATATCGATTTTTGTCTTTTTTTCTGAAAAGTTAACAAAAATTATAACTAGTTTTTAAAAAGTCAACTAACTCCAACTTAAAAATTTCAACTCCAATCTGCGAACCAAACGCACTCTTAATGTGTTTACCTAATATTTGTGCAAGTGAAGAAACTTTGAGAGTTTTAACCCCCTATAATTAGTTATAACTTCCTACTAAAATTATTATTCATTATTAGACCCTTTCTTTGTCCTAATAGTTATTATTTTCTTATACTTATAATAGAGACAATTATTAAACAACCTATTAAATTAATTTATCATCAAAATTTCTTTTCTACACAATTTTTTCCTTAAAAAAAAAAAAACAAAAAAACCAAATAAGTTCCTTGTCATCCATTATGATATTCCGTTATCTAATTACTTTTCACAACATTTTTTTAACGGGGGCTACTTCCTTAATTAGTTTTTATTTGCTTTTATAATGAGTAATTAGTCTAAATGGTCCATGAATTCTTTACAAGGTGATTATTTGATCCCTGTTTTTTTAATTTTGGCCGAAATGACTCTGAGCTCTTAAAATGTTGGTAATTGTAGTCTTTTCTGTCCAAATCAGTTGAATTTCTATGGAATACATAATATGCAATACATGTGATTTAAACTGGGAGGATATTTTAGTAAAATAATAATATAATTTAACAAAAAATAAAAAACTCATAAAAAAAATAGAAAACCTAGAATTCCTCTCATCCCTTCCCTTCTCCTCCTCCGGCAATCCTCCTATGCAAACCCTGAACTCAAATTTTTTTGCTTCATATGGAAATTTTATTGGAAACAACAAATTTGCTAATTTTTCCTTCATTCACTTGCTTTTTTATGTTTTTTTTTTTTAAATTTTATCATTCGCTTTTGGAATATTTGCACTTTTAATTTACAATTTCAAATTCGTTCCTATGTAAATCTTAGATTGTAAAAAAAAAAAAAAAAAAATCTGAATCTTAGAGGTGCAAACGACGTCCATTTTTTATTTTAATTTATTTTCCACGCTTAGATTTGAATTCTATTTGAGTCTCGTTGAAATCCAGAGATAGAAAGTAGGAAAATTTTGTGAAGAGATTTCATGGGAAATTGCCATGTAACGCTGAGCACTACTTCACAGAACAACCGGAAACATAGTAAGAAACCTAATCTCTTTCCGGGGGATTATGGTGTCAGTAGCGAAATTGGAAGTGGGAATAGTGGGAACAAGCTCTGGGTTTTGAAAGAAAAGGGATCACGTATTTGTGCACAGATGTATCCAGTTTCAGAATAGATGAAGAAAAAAGGAAAAAGGAAAAACCTCAACGAAGAGCTCTATGGTGGATCTGGTGTTTATGACGAGTCATGCCATCAGGTTCGCCCCAGCCCTCCTCCCATTGGTTCACCCAAGAATCACCCCCAACCCCTAAATTCTCAACAAAATAAACACCCCCCCCCCCCCCCCCCCTCCCATTGGTTCACCCAAGAATCACCCCAACCCCTCAATTCTCAACTCAATAAACACCCCCCCCCCCCAAAACAAAAAAAAATCCCAATGCCATAACCGGCAACTCCCTCTCTCCCCCTTCCCCCTCCACTTACTCTTTGCTTATCTGGTTTTTTTTTTTTTTTTTTTTTTTTTTGCTACTCAAAAGATTTTTCTAGTTTGGGTGTTTTTGTTGGTTTGGGGGGAGGGAGGGGAGGGGAGGGGAGAGAAAATTGAGGAAGAGATATAGAAAATAGAAACTTAGAGGGTATTTTGATCTTTTTACAATAAAAGTATTACCTGAGCAAGATTCTATTAGAAATATAACGGATTTGGACAGAAATGACTATAATTGTCAACATTTTAAGAGTTCAGGGTCGTCTTGGTCAAAATTAAAAAAATAGGGACCAAATCGTTACCTTGTAAAGAATTCGACAACCATTTAGGCCAATTACTCTTTTATAAATGGTCCCCCAAACTCCAACTACAAGCCAATTAGACCCAAATGGCTATTGACAGTCAATTGTAAACAATGTACACTCCTCCGATCTATTATAAAATCTCACAAGTAGCCCTTTCATAATGCATAGCTCTCAAACGAGGTTTAGTTATAGACAAGGTTGTTGAAAAACTTCAAATAGAAAGGGAAATTGTTCCCTAACCAATGCCAGTCATTGTCACCACCATCAAGTACGTACAGCTTGGCCACTGCCTCTGCTACTAAGTCACTTACAACGTTGAGCCAAGAGAGTGGCAAGATGGACTTTAATTGACCATAAAAAATAAGTTATACAATCCCATACATCATCTAAAGAAGTTTATAATGACGCTTTATAAGTGCAAGAGCACTCTCCTAATGATATGAGGCCTTCATGAATAAAATACATTACATGACTTTATACCCTAACCCTAACAAAAATCATAGCAAGTGAAAGTGTGAGTCATCATAAGAATGGCAACGTGTGGGAGCATAATGGTTTCCTTCCTATAATAAGACGTTGTTTTTTTTTTTTTTTCCATGTGAGGGTATATATATGCGGCATTTTTTCTTCCATTTTTGACGAAACCCGAAGGAAGTGTTACTTGTGGACTTTGGAATAGATCGAGGGAGTGTAATTTGTAAATCAATAACTATTTTGAGACATAGATGTATAATTCAGGAGTTTTTTTTTTTTTTTTTTCTTTTGTGAAAATAAACTTAGCTTGTGTTTGGTTCATTGGTTAGAGATGAAATTTTTAAGTTGGAGTTGGTTGATTTTTTCAAAAACTAGTTATAAATTTTATTGACTTTTCAAAAAAATACAAAAATTGATATGAAAAAGTACAGTTTAATTGGAGTTAAACTTAAATGTCGAACAAAACATTAATGTTTTTGTTTCGTAAGCTTATACAATGAGAAAGTTTTACTTCTCTTCGTTTCTTAGCAAGAGGAGTTTACCCTTGAATTCTAAGAAAAATATCAAATTAATTCTAGTTTCTTTTCTTTTTTCAGTGGCGTAGCCACTTCCTCCCGAATCCCCTGTAATGAATTGAGGTATTCTTCGGAGAAAAAAAAAAACAAAAAAACAAAAACAAAAACAAAAACAAAAGACAAAAGACAAAAGACAAAAACAAAACAAAGCCACCAACCCAAGTTCATGAGACCTATAACATATAATCAGTTATATTGCAAGAGTTTACATTCTCATATATTTATATATAGAGAGAGAGGCATACACACACAACTAACATATGGTTTGTTATAAGTTCCATATTCATGTAAGGATATCTAGTAAAATAATCAAAGTGATCAAGAAAGTGACCCCCTTTTTTTAGCACTATGATAAACACCATTTTGAAAGAAATATATACTGGCCCAAAAAAATAAGAACAAAAAGATGGTATCGTGTAAGATTGCACTGCACCATCGTAATCTGTACTTGGAATTATGTGCAAGATTCCACCACCTATGCCCTTCCGTACTCGGAATTGCCCGTGAGTTTGTGCAAGTGTGACGTAACACACAAAATTCCATACTTTCGCCCGCGGGGGGGCGGGGGGAGAACGTTTGGAATTTTAGATTTATTCATAAATATCTAATTAATTAGTTTGTTGATTTTGAAATACTTGATTATAGATTTTAAATATCATTTAGATGTAGATAATATCTAAATATATATTAATTCTCCTCTCTTTTTTTTTTTTTTTCCTAATTTACAATTGTGAAAACATTTATCAAATCATGTTAAAACTTTAATATTATTTATCACATCACACCAATGACCAACATTTAAAATCTTTTAATGAAAAAAAAAATGAACAATAAAAAAAGTAGACCGACAAGTACGTTAACTAGTACAAAAAGAGAATTTCACAACGGTTTTAATCATCGTGAAAATATAAGATGAGGGTTTTCTAACCATTGTGGACACTTCATGGATTCCACAATGGTTTTTTAACCGTCGTGAAAAATTTAGTATCACGCTAGTGCCCGCGAGAGGATTCCACGATGGTTTTCAATGAAAACCGTCATAGTAAGTTAGCCTACCATTACGGTTTTTACGTGGAACAACTGACGTTGGTCAGTTGAGTTCATGATGAGAGGTTACCCACCGACGACCGGTTTCTTTTCCAAAAAACACTGTCGTCGGGTGTGGTCATGATTTTATTATATAAAAATTGTTTTAATAAAAAATCTGTTTTTTTTTTCCCCATAGGTGGCTTATCTTGTATGTTATCTATTACCAAAAAAAAAAAAAATCACAAATCAATTATCACGTTACATAATAGAGTAATTGGCCTAATAATCCATGAACTCTTTAAGACGTGACACTTTGGTCCATGTTTTTTTTTTTTTTTTTGCCATATTGATCTAAACTCTCTTAAAAAGTGACGGTTTGATCTTTTCCGTCTAGTTCTGTTAAAAAACTCACAGAATGGTCATGTGAGAAGCACGTTTTGTACTTTTTAAGGAAAACACCCCTCAAAAGATGAAAAATACCCTTATTCATACCAATTAAAAAAAAAATTTAAGTGAGAACCTCTCTTTCTCTCTCCCCTCCCTTCCCTTCCTCCCTCCCTTTCCTATAGGTCCGACGCCGGCCGTCTCTCCCCCCTCCACCCCTAGATCCGACACCAGAGATCGAGAGACCATCTCTTCTTCCCTTCCCTCCCCTCCCCTCCCTCCCTCCCTCCCCCCCCCCCCCCAAACAAATATGACGCCTGACCGCCCTCCCAGATCCGACGCCAGATGCGAAGACCACCCTCGTCTTCTCCGTCGTCGGGCTTCTACTTTTGCCTTTGCCAACTAAAGCGAATGTCCCCTCTCCCCCTACATAACCCAGTTTCAGCTAAGAACTCAAACTCAGGCCCCCTTCTCCCCCACCGAACTTAAACCCCACCGCCGCTCATTCGGATTTAGGTTTCGCCCCCCCCCCCCCAATCTGGGTTTTCGCTACGCCCCCTCCCCCCCCCCCCCCCCCTAGGAGTTCCAATTTGGGTTGGCTCCCCTTGATGCGACCGCACCAAACTCATGCCCCCATTCTTCTCCGTCGCCAATCGCCCCCCCCCCCCCCCACCCTTACCGGTGTTGATTTGAGTTTGAGAAACGAAGAGAGAGAGGAGAGAGAGAGAAAGGTTTGTAAGGATGACTCAAAATTCAATTAAAAAAAGTTTAGAAGATACCACAACTATTTTTTAAAAACAGTGGTGGAAAGTACAAGTTTTCATGACGGTTTTACAATTCCACAATGATTTTAAAAAAACATTGTGGAAACATGTTTTTTTACAATGATTTTTGGAAATTATGTATATTCCACGTTTTTAGATAGCCTTTATTCGTAAATTTTCATTTTTGTAGTAGTGATTATAGCATGAAAATGTGTTCATTACGTCAATAATGAGACCTACATATAGGAGGAAATAAGTTGTTATATTTATTCGTTTACATTTTTATAATTATCTAGATTAGATTTAAATGTATTCTAGAAATTATTTAGTTTGTTATTTGTTAGGATAGATTTTGAATTTATTTAAATTATAAAGTTAGATTTAGATTTAAACTACAATTAAAAGGCAAATATGAATAAATTCCATAACGTGTACAAATATGGAGCACCATTCATCATACTTTTCACTAATAAATTATTTATTTATTCTTAATTCATGAACATTAACACATCTATATTAAAAATCTTTATATTCTTTCTTTTTTTTTCCTCCCTTTTTTTTTTTTTTAACTTTATTCTTTACTTATTTAATATTCTGTACCACATATATAACTTAGGTCTACGGTATAATACACCCAAACTTTCCCTCGCTTCGTCCCAAATTGCGAGACTTTCCTTATAGCTACTGCACTAGTGAAGACGGTGGACAAATTCATAACTCCTCTATATAAGTCTATTTTTCCCCCAATTTTCTCTCTCTCACATGCAACAAAGTCCACACCACAGAAACAAAAGTAAGACCTCTCTCTTCTTTCTCTCTCTAAAATAACCTGAATTGAATCGGCTCAACCCATGGCGGCGTGCGCGCTGGACACGGCGCGGACCCTGGCGTGCCGGGACGGCGAGGCGGCGGCACGGCTGAAGGTGGTCTCGATATTCGTGATATTCTTTACCAGCGTGGTCGGGATATCATCCCCGGTGCTCCTGGCCCGCTACTTCCAAGGCAAGCCGGCGTACGACAAGGCGGTGCTCGTAATCAAGTGCTTCGCGGCGGGGGTGATCCTGTCCACCTCGCTCGTCCACGTGTTACCAGACGCCTTCGCCGCCCTCTCCGACTGCCACGTGGCGTCGCGGCACCCGTGGAGGGATTTCCCCTTCGCCGGGCTCGTGACTCTGATCGGCGCTGTGATTGCCCTCCTCGTCGACGTCACCGCCACGTCGCAAGTCGAGCTCCACGGACACGGCGGCGGACACGGACACGGACACGGACACGGCGGCGGGGACGGGAAGTACGAGGCGGTAGGGACGAAGGAGGAGACGGGGGAGATGAAGAAGTTGTCGGCAGAGTCGAGGCTCGAGTCGGGCGTGTTGGCGAGTCATGAGGAGGAGGAGGTGAGCGAAGAAGAGGCGAAGGTGAGGCTGAAACAGAGGCTGGTGAGTCAGGTGTTGGAAATTGGGATAATATTCCACTCGGTGATAATAGGGGTGACGATGGGGATGTCTCAGAATCAGTGCACTATTAGGCCTCTCGTTGCAGCTCTGGCTTTTCACCAGATCTTTGAAGGAATGGGCCTCGGTGGCTGCATTGCTCAGGTATATATTTAAACACTTTCTGTTTTCAGAACAACATTCACATATAATTCTTTGATTTTAAATTTATAAAAAAAAAAAAAAAAAAAAAAGCTTCAATCATAAATTTTTCAAATTTTTTAATAATATAATTAGATAAGGTTAGAATTTTGAGTGTGCTGATAGTATAGCCACTCGTCTTTGTGGATTAACTTGACTGATTATTCTTACCAATGGTTATTAAATCTTCCATAAGACTTGGCGTCTAGAATTTAACTGTCGTCTTCTATATTTTTAGGTGGCAATTCAAGTTAGTTTTGAGAGGGATTGTCATTCAACAAGAATTCGAATTCTGCACCTTATTATAATAAGTTAGATATAAAATTTTCACTCACTAAATTATATTTGAGCACGATGCTATCCATTCTTATTCTTATGCTCTTGAATGTAAATTAATTCCATTTATTGCTTTGTGTATTTATTTATTACTTAGTTTGGTGCTATTTAGGATTCACCTTCCCGGGTTTGAAAAAAAATAAAAATAAAAATAAAAAAGGTGCAGCAGGGTCCTTAAAATAGTGTAATTAGCCTTTTGAAGCGCCAATGGTGGTAGCTTTGAGAAGACTTGCCTGCTTTTTTTTTTTTTTGGCTTGAAACTTGCCTGCTTTTTATCCCTACTGATTGATGCACTTAATGTTACACTTTATACTACACACTTTGCTTGATTGGTGTAAAATAATTATATGGACCAGATCTATGACTTATGCTTGATGAAGTGTGAAGCGCCTATTCAATGGATGAAAGCATATATACATATATATATATATATATTATTACAACTAAAAATCATAAAGCTAATCTTCTTTGAGTACAAAGAACTCCAAGGAAGCAATCTAGATTAAGCATTTTATAATTTTTCATAATAACGTGGCTGACGTTTTGCTCTTAGTTTTCTATTTATGAAGAGTAAACCTAGTTTTGGAGTAACGAAAACTAACTCGAGTAAAGTTCTAGGCAAGATCGTAAAATAATAATAATAATAATAATAATCAAGGAAAATCTTATTTAAATAAGAAAAAAGAGAACCAAAAACCAACAGGCTAGCTATTAAAAAAAAATTTAGTAATGACCACCCAATTTAATCATAACTAGTAGTAGTTAGGAAATTGGTATGTGCAACTAATAATACAAACTAATTAAGGTATAAAAACAGAAGCCTGCTACATATTGAACACAAATAACCTTTATTCAATTGTTAACATCAGTTTCTAAAACGATGAAAGTATATAAATCAATAGTAAACTAATATGAATTATCGTTAGGCTATATAAATCAATAATAAGCTAATTAATATGAATTATCGTTAGGCTAGGATTACAACTGCGTTTTGCTCTTTCTAATATATCCCTTATCTTTGGTCTAATTTTGTTCAAAATATGTCGGAAAACCTAGTATTGATTGAAATCTGGGTGTCGGTGCAGGCGGGATTTAGCTTCGCAACGACGGCGTATATGTGTTTCATGTTTGCAGTGACGACGCCAATGGGGATAATACTTGGGATGATATTGTTCTCAGCCACTGGCTACGACGATAGCAGCCCTAATGCCTTGATCATGGAGGGATTGTTGGGTTCATTCTCTTCGGGAATTCTAATTTACATGGCTCTTGTCGATCTCATAGCTCTTGATTTCTTCCACAACAAATTGATGGGTTCCGCTTCATGGTTGAAAAAGGCTTCCTTTGTTGCTCTTGTTCTTGGCTCTACCTCAATGTCTATTCTAGCCCTTTGGGCTTAAATTTAATTTCTTTTTTTTCTGTTTAAATATTAAAATCAAAACAAAACCCCAAAAAAAAAACAAAACAAAACAAAATCACATGGCAAGTTTCTTCGTTGTGAATGGTAAAATGTTCATAGAGCAATGTCATAGGCGCAAATTTCCCCATTTATAATATATATATATATATATATATATATATATAAATTAGTGTTGTGGGGGGGTTTTACAAGTAGAGAAAGGCGTTGATAAACTTTTTTATATGATAATAGTTAAATGCATATAAATGACAGCCGTTTGGATTGGTTTACAAGCTAAAAAGGAAATCCTTGGCCTCTTGAAATGAGCTGGTCTCTTTCACGAGTAATGTTGATAAAAGAGAATGGATTTTCTATATTAGTTCTCTTTGCTAGATTGTGGATGCAGTCTCGGCGAAGCGATAAATGTAGATCCGCAACTGTCGTTAATATAAGGTCTAGTATTTGAATTTATCTCCAAATTCAAAAAGAAAAAAAAAAAATGAAATTAGGATTCACAAACTTTGTTAAATTAGGGTTCAATACCTGCCTACAGCGTAGTCATGTAGATTATGACTTAATGGGAAGCACGACCTTTTATCTTGTAGTACCATTGGGAGTTTTTTTTTTTTTTTTTTAATTATTGAATTAATTTTTTAATGATCTAATCTATAAACATTCACGTTAAAAATTTATAAAATGCTTGAAAAATCAATTCAACAGATAATTTAAAATAGGAATTCCACACAAAAAAAAAACAAAAAAAAAAAAAAAAAAAAAGCAAAAAACACTTTGCTAGTGCCTAGCATCCGTGTTCAACTTTGGTTCTTCTTTTACTTTTCTTTTTTCTGTCTTTCCTTAACTGTGTATCTGGCATTTAACAGAACTATTTTAGTTGGTGTGTTCTATGTCATCTGCAACTTCCTACATTAATATAGGGTGGGGGAAGCCTAAGTGCTTGTACAATCATCGCAACATAATCAAAAGTTATTCATCCAAAAAAAAAAAAATCAAAAGTTGAAGATAATTGATTTTCTCAGTGGAAACGAGAGTTGGAAAACTCCTTTTGTGCTAATCAACCTTTCTTTAAAATAATAATAATAATAATCTTCTTCTTTCTATCTCTTGCTCTTTGTTTATTTTCTTTTGTTAGCAAATCTCTTCCCGCGGTCCCATAAATAGGAAATGTGAAAGTAAAGAAACTGGAGTTGGTCCCGTAGCTCAGTTGGTTAGAGCGTTGGTCTTATGAGCCGAAGGTCGCGGGTTCGAGCCCCGCCGGGACCAAGTCTTTCGGATTTATGGCCTTTAAGACCTGGACTGGACCAGTCTCTATTCACCAGACCGTGACAGACAAGACTTCTGTGGCCCACCCTTGTGGGAATCTTCACGAGCTTGGGCCCGTTTTATTTACGTAGCCTGTGCCAGACCGTGCGAGTCCTTTCTTTTTGGATTTGGGGCAGGATCCGAACTATTCATTTTTTTTATGAATATCTAAAATTATCACTAAATTATACACATAAATATATAATAATTAATTAATTTTATTTATATATATATAATTAAAATTAACTAACTATCACATATTTACTTTTTTGATTTGGATTGACCGTGCGAGTCCTTTCTTTTTTGATTTGGGCAGGATCCGAACTATTTACTCTTTTGATGAATATCTAAAATTATCACTAAATTATACACATAAATATATAATAATTAGTTAATTTTACTTTTATATATATATAATTAAAATTAACTAACTATCACATATTTACTCTTTTTGATTTGGATTGATTAAAAAATAATAATAAATTATTAACAATATCAATTTCAGTTTAATTTTTTGAATACCATCGTACGTGGTATTTAAGTTGTTTTTTTATTTTTAAATCTGCAAAATTTGACACGCTGATTAAAATAAAAAAGTTTCATCTCTTTGTAAGTAGTTGAACTTATATAAGATAAGTGGACAACCGTGTCAGCTTTTTTCTCTGTTTATACTCTTGACCTTATACGGTGGTGATTTCTAAACCCACCATTTCGTCCGTCCAATTTTGGACATGATGAGCTTTTTACCAAATATATATATATATATATATATATATATAAAGATAACTAGTTGTACAATAGTAATTGCAGATGGATATAACTTTTCCACTTTCTTATTTTTAATAGATGAAGTCATTTTCTTTCCTTCCAATTTTACCAAGGAGCATGAAAGAAAATGACTTTTTTTTTTCTCTCTCTCTTTTAAATAGTTGCCTTCAATTAATTTTTTGATCATTCAAATGAGTGTTTCGTAACACAGTATTTAGAATACGTCATTTATGGTCCATTTCTCCATTTAAGGGAAAAAAAAAATGTTGGACGGCCTGGCCACCCCTTAAAATTAAATTTAACTTCATTTGAGTAAATATTCGACCGTAATAGTTGAGTTCTCTTTAATCAAAAACTTTTTCTTTCTTTTCCACTTAAGTTTCAAAATGTCCTAATTTTCTCGCTTCAAATCCGATTGTGACTATTCTTTTTTCTATATATTTAGGACGAAGATATGAATAAATACGATCGATATCCTATTAAAATTTTATCATGTACATATTGAGGGATTATAAATTTCTTGGAATTATTTCAGTATTTATTGAAATACACATTTAAATACCATGTTCAAATTTTTATTTTCATATTGCACACATCCAAACACCATTTTAAATGATTCTATTTATGCATTTCATTCAAATATGTTTTCATTCAAAGTGTTACCATTCAGCTGACTCTACCAAATGGACCCTAAGGATTAAGGTCTATTTGTCTTGGTGTTCTTGAAGAAGAAGAAGATAGAGACCAAAGACGTTAAGGTCTTGAGAGATTGCCACCATGCACATCATTTTATGTGCGCGGAAAAAAAAAAAAAAAAGCTAAAAACAGCCTGCCCTCCTTGTAGGGCACGGGCGTCACTATAGCATGAAAAATATTTTTCTTATTTAAGTTTCTTTAGTAACTAGCTAGGCCAGTTTTTTTTTTTTTTTTTTTTTTTATATGGTATATACATCTCAACTTTCCATGATTTTTGATTGATTCTCTACTTGGTATTTTCATGTGTTTAATTGAAGTGAAATATAATAGAGAATAATATTTCATTTTCATTCTTGTTCGACCGTATCCTCTGGCCTTTTCTAATCATTCAACCTTTTTTATGATCCCCATGTTCCCAACCCCCAACTCTAGAGTCCAGAGAAGGGCGGGCTAAAATAAATAACTCAATAATGAGGAAAGGGACCACATTTATGTCCCCATCTCATGATGAGCGGTGGGAAATAATACGATATATTATATGTTATTTATTAATTTACTATTCATCCTTTTCCTATTGAAATGTAAAACCTATTCGTGATTAAGTTATGCATATGAATTTCGTTGCTTAAAAAAAAAAAAAAAAAAAAACTATATTACCATATTGCCTCTTCTTTGCACGAGAGGCCTAGTATCCTATCCGTATAGATTTATATTTATTTTTTTTATATTATTATGATTTTGACTAAAAAAAAATATTTGATCAAAATTTTAACCAAATATAACATTTAAACAGTCATTACCGACAAAAAATGCCGTAGCTACCATTGATAGCTTCTTCTTTGCAACTAACATGTATTAACGTTCTTTACACTTTATGCCAAAGACAACTTCAGTCAGAGACGCATAAAAAAAAAGTCGTTGTCTCTATTTTTAAGAAATAATTTGATAATGCTCGTCTGAGAGCTGTCTCTATCATTCCTTTTCAGCTTTTAAGGGTCTTTAATAGTAGTAAAGTCAAGAGAACATTTGATGCTTAATGTAACAATTTATGTAAAATTTTATGTCATTTATGTAAAATTTTATGTCCACTTTAAAATCTTTTTTAAAAATAAATCCTTCTGTGAATTTAAAATGTTAAAAGAACTAGTTTGTTAAAATTAAAAGTTTAAGAAATCAAATTGAGATAATATATATAATTTAAGAACTAAACGGACTAACTTTTTTTTTTTTTTTTTTGCCGTTGGACTGCCGGCGGGTTCTAGTTCAAGATGAATGCTTTTCCAAAAAAGAAAAAAAAAAGTTAATTAAAATGAAATAATATTATGACCACACGATCATCCAATACTTATGCTTCGTTTGGTTTTCAGGTATGAATCTAAGGTTTTTATCTCAGTTTTTTTTTATCTTTTTTTGAAAAGTAAAAAAAATTATAATTAATTTTGAAAAAATCAATCAATTTCAATCTAAAAATTTCATCTTAAATCCGTGTTTCAAACAGAAGCTTAGTGGCAAACTAGTCAAAATTCTAAGCCAACAACTTTGTATGTTTGATTTCAAACACGGTCCTTTAGTGTATTATTCTTGTCTTAATTGTTAAAGTTTATATAACTAATCACTTTTTTTTTCCCCCCCGACACCTCGTCTAATTTTGCCATGCCTCAGACGTTGAAGGACGATTTTGGCCACAGAGAGGCTCGGCATTTACATCCCTAAATAACTCACTGGCAAAATGTAGTGCATACATCATGAGATAATGGGGTCCACGACCACACCACCAATTCAAGATTGCAGATTTACTATTTATTGAGGAAACAGAAGAGAAACTTTGGTGGTAAACTTATAAAACAATTGGCCATTATTATGGAACAATCTTATAAAATATAAGTGATGTTTAATAAGTGGGGTGGTCTATTATGGAGTTAACTTTTTTATTATTGTGATGTTGACTATCACTTTTATTCTAAAGTATTTTTTCAATATTATTACCTGGTTTGAAATTTGGAAATAGCTAAAATGCATGTTTCTCTGCTCACAGTAGATCAGTCAAAATAATTCTCCATATGTAAGAAATGGATTTGGTGGGACTTGGGAATTGTAATCTAATCACCTCGTTATTAGGTAATTAATCAGTTAAATTAGTTGTCATGCTAATGTCGTCGTTAATCTACGTACCCCACTAATAATGCAACTAATTTGTCATATAGAAAAAGTTGCAAGTTGGCCCACTTATGTATTAATTTGAAGTTAATTGTAATAATTGAATACCCAAAACGACTCACGGCGAGTCAACAATTGTAGTCAATACTTTCAACACAATTGTTGGTAGAAACTATCTTTTAACCCTCATATGGAATTTTAAATAATCTGATTTATAAGTGTTTAGGTGTAAAAAATGTAATATGTAATATTATAGAATTGTTCCGAGTCACAAAACAGTTAAAAAGAATAATTCTTATCTATGGTGAAAAATTGACAAGTTCTATAGGAAAAATAGTTAAATGAAAAAAAATATATATGATAATTGAGAAGTAAACTTCTGTAAAGTTTTGCTTGGATCTCTTTCTTTGTGCGTACGAACAACATTGCTTTAATGTTCTTAGCTTAAGAACTTTAGGAAAGGACGATCCATGAAAGCTACTGTATATATATATATTTACAGCAAAAATATATTTATAATGTCTTGTATTCAATACCACATATAACATGACATTTGTAATTTTTTATTTAGAGATTTATAACAAATATTAGATTTAATTCTCGTGATCGATACATCATACCATATGAGGGGTTGGTGTAATAGGAACACTTCTCTATATAATATACATATATATATATATATATATCTATATATAATAAATGTGAACTGTAACTAGGTTTTTATTTTCCCACTTAATTACTGCCAAGTTTTTGTTTTATGATGGCATTGGCATCCTTTATGTCATAGGGGTTACTTTTCTGTCTTCGTTAAAAAAAAGCCCCCTAAATTGTGAATCAGTTTATCAGGGTAAGGACACTTCACAGTATTGAATGCGCCACAGCACCAGATCCGGCCATGGATATCTATCATTAAACGTAATTTATTTGATATTTAAGTTTAATTATAATTAAATTATTTTTTATTTTAATTTATTTATTTAAAAAAATTAATTCAAATTATAATTAATTCTTAAAAATCAATCAATTAACTTAAAAATTTTATTTCTAATTAACTTATCAAACTTGAGGAACATGGTATGTATGTGTGTGTGTATATATATATATATATATAGGAATATATATATATATGTCCACCATTATCAACAGTCTCTTATCATACTGCCTCACATAAATGACGCAAAGGCTTCCAAAAACATTGACCCGAAAACACGGATGACTCTATGATAGTGCTGTTGTCCTTGTCACTTTCTCCCTCACCAAAGAGGCAATATTTCTATCTGGAATGCACTTGTCTTCAAGAGAAAATCCTGTGGTTTTAACTTTTACTCGTCATAAAAAAAAATTCGCAAAAATTTCTTGTTAGGACACCTTATCATGAGCACCTTATGGCTTTTAATTGTAACTGATTTAGATCATATGCGCTTATATGATATTAGTCTAGATGACATAAAAAGATTTATTAAACAAATCGTTGCACCTGCTTTTTGTGATCAAAATCATATGACAGCGGTCGATAACCTCGTCAATTGGGTATCCCTTTGTGCCAAGATCACTATTTTTATAGATGAATCCATAAATAGGACATTTTTCCTAAGGACAAGTGTCATTATCAAAATAAATAAATAAGATCGAACCCACAATTCTCATATAAAGTCTACTCAATCTTTTCTCGTATGATTAAACCTTAATTAGGTCATATATATATAGGGGACATGATTTATGAAATAAGTAGTAAGAGTCCACACTACTAATGTTAAGTACCTTTGCTCCATATATATATATATATATATATATATATATAAAAGACATATATAGCGAGTAATAATACATGCTGATGAGGTATAGATATAATACTAATAAAAAGTGATAAAGTTTCTGTATTCAAGTTGCTCATTAATGTGTACATGGTTATTGAATAATTGGTCAGCCGAGTCCAATAATAGGAACCGGTGCCCAGACAAAAAGGACCCTCACCCTTCATTCAATGCCGAATTGCTAATAGCCCCATATGGTTTTCGGCTGCTGCTTGACGGTCAGCCAAGCCACCGACTCCCAAGTCATCACATTTGCTCCCTTCTTATCGTTTGCCATTCCTTAAGGGGCAGCTCTAGATCAAACAAACTCATTTAACGACGACGTTTTTATTCTTAGTAGCTTTAGGTAGCTCACTTTATCTGAATCTGAACCCCTGTTTGGATCACTCAGATTGTTATTTTTTTGTCCCAACAAAAATTTGAATTTATTTTTCAAACCAATGATACAAAACAAACCGACTACATGTGAATTCTTGAAAACGGAAATGAACAATATATGTGAATTGCAGGTCAAAAAGTTGGTTCTTTTTGAGTTTGGTCATCCTCTATTCGTCCCTCATTTTATTAAGGGACCTGTTAATGTAACGTAAAGGAACTGATCCGAAAGATATTGACTACAGACCTAACATCACACAGGATCATTGTTAAAGTGGCCTTAAAAGAGAATTAAAAATAAATAAATAAAAGTTACGGTTGCACCAACAGTTGCTTGATCTTAATCAACACAAAATATAATGTTAAGGTGAGCTTAATATGAGAGTAAAATAAAGAAACAAGAAAATAGCATCACCAGAAAGAGACACTGATCAAGACATTCACATCAACAAAAGTTACAAGTTTGTAACAAACAAATCACTACCTATACAATAATCAATTTGTTATACAAAAACAGGAGGTTGTGTATTAATATAAGCAAAGGCAGAGACTAATAACAATCTCTTTCAGCTCTTTTTTTTTTAATTTTTTCCTTTTGGGGGTCAAGCTGCTAACTCACTCACGCTAGACGCCGGAAAAACCTTGTTTTCCGACCTGTTTCTACTCAGCATTCTCTTCAACGAACATCCAAACGACGATGATGACGGCGACGGCGGCGGCAACGACGGCGGCGGCGAATCATTCCCTACCGGACTCTCCCCATTATCACCGGTGCTGGAAACATCAACCACCACAACGGAATCCCCATCTCCGGTCATCTCCTCCATCGCACACCCATCGCCGGCGACGGAATTAACCTCGGAAACCGCCGGAGCTCTGCAAATCGGGCAATTGGAGTGCGATCCGAGCCACATGTCGATGCACTCCACGTGGAACTCGTGGCCGCATTTCGGCAGGTGCCTCCCGACCTCGCCGTCGTCGAATCCGCTCAGGCAGACGACGCACTCGAGGCCGGAGTTCTCGACGGAGCCTTCGTAGACGAAGAGAGGGATAGCGGAGATGGCTGAAGCGTCGAGGCCTTTGGAGGCGGAGGCGGAGAGAGAGGAGAGGTCGAGGACGAAGGAGGAGGCGATGGGGAGGCTGTTGTTGTTGTTGTGGTTGAAGCGGGTGGCAGAGGGGCCTAGGACGCGGGAGACGGTGCGGCGGCGGCGGTGGGCTTGGGAGTGGGCGTGGTTGAGGAACCACCTGGCGTAGACGTGGAGGAGGAGGACGAAGAGGATGACCAGGAGGAGGGAGATGAGTGCCGCCAGCATTACGTTGCTGTTGTAGGCGAAGATGCTCTCCACGAGGTGACTCACCCGGTGCTCCTGGTTCTGCTGCTGATTCGGCGACTCGTCCAAGCTCGACGACATTCTGTTGTGTGGAGTTTGGAGAGAAGTGAGTGACTGAGTGACTGAGTGAATGAAATGAACGGAGTTTGCTTCTTCTTCTTTTTTTTTTGGTTTGTTTAGTTTGGATTTATTTGTAGATGAATGATGAGATGACTAAGAAAAAGAAGAAGGTTTAACGTGAGATTGAAGTCTTTTGAAATGCGGGTCTTCGTGTTCTTCTCCCTACATTTACGTGTTCTGGTCAGCTTAAGCGTTAACTCCTTGTCTCTCTCTCTTTCATATGAGTATAAATAAATACATAAAATATATATAGATACAATATATGTTTGTATTATATAGGTGTATGAATTGTTTATTGAATGGATGTACTCTATATATATATATATATATATATATAATGGGATGATGAGGGGTTGATAAGTGTAGACGGTGAAGTCAAAGGAGGATCCCGTCATCCAAGGAGAGGATGGAGTGGGTGAAAGAGAAGAGAAGAGAAGAGAGAAGAGAGAAGAAAGAGAAAGAGGAAGGGCATGCAGAGGCAAGAAAGAAAGAAAGAAAGAAAAAAGTAATAAGAAAAGAAAGGAAGACTCGTGAATGGGGCCAAAAACTGAAGGACTCGTGAAGGCGACGGCAGCCGAGCTGAGGTGGATGGGGATGTGGGGTTATTGGAGTCATGTGCTATTTGTTTATTGGGTTTGGTGCGTCTCCATCCCAAAGAATCTATAGATCTTATTCAACCGTTCTTTTGTCTATTCATCTCCTTTCTTCTTCTTTGAAAAATTCAAAAAATTAAAAATAAAAAATAAAAAATTTTAAAAACAGAGAGTGAGTGATTTAGGTTCTTTAATGTGTCGGGATCTTAAAAGGGGAGGAAGGTTATGGACCCGTTTGTAGGCTGTGGCTAGTGACCAACTCTTTCGGTGGTCCCATGTGAAATTACTCAGCTCGGTTCGCACAGTTTGTTTAAACAACATTTCTTCTGCCACAGCCACAGTTATAGCTCTGCTTTAGGATTTAATAAAAGACTCACTTATTTACCAAAAAAATAAAAAATTAAAAAAACACTTTCATTTTTTTTTTAATTTAGTTTTTTAATTGTTTTAACTAGCATTTCTTTTGCTTCTCTTTTCCTGGCTTAAGGTCTTTGGTTATGCAAGAAAGAAGTCCCATAATCTTAAGATTCTCAACCCAACTCTTGTGAAAGCGAGTTCATGTTCTTGGACTGCACTGTCGTCTCATAATCCGCAACTCCTGTTAATGAAAGCTTCATATATTGTCTTCTCATATTAAATATGAAAATTCTAGTGAGGCTACCAAAAAACCAATAAACACTTTCGAAATGTAAAGTCTGTATACAACTCTATCAGCTTTACATATTTTATTGTTTTGAAACCTTTTACTATGTAAAATTTTTTTCCCCTCTTACTACAGACGCTTTTACCACAGTTAGTCTGTAATAGTGCAACTTTACACCAAGCAATACGGGAAATTGTATCTATCAAAATTACATTTCGGTACGGCAATTGCAGACCAAGATTGTACGCTAGAGACCTTGCTCGAATAGTCGAGCCATTTGTGGAAAAGGAAAATCAGACATTAAATAAAACATTGACTTTTGTATTTCCGTAGCTCGACTCCACTTGAGCAGGCAACGTCCAATCGTAGGACGGACTCGGGTTATTGCACAAGGGTTCTTTCGTTTTGCAATAAAAAAGATGAAAAATACTAAGAAATATTAGTAATGTTCAACACCATTTTAATAGAAGAGTGAACCTTATATTTAGAGACGCATCCTTTATTAACGAGTGATGTTAAAGATCACTGATATTCCCTAATATTGTTTTAAAAATATATTTATTGGAATTGGACGACAAAGATTCACCGACTTGAAAAGAGTGGGGCACTAATGTGTCAAAAACAAACAATAATGATTCTAACACTTAACTTGCATTTGGCTCACTGGTTAGAGACGAAATTTTTAAGTTGAAGTTAGTTAGCTTATCAAAAACTAGTTATAATTTTTGTTGATTTTTCTGAAAAGACAAAAACTAAAATAAAAAATATAATTTAATTAAAGTTAAGTTAAAATATCTTTAGTACTACTAAAGTCGTTTTACAAATATTTTGCTTTTATTTTTGCTTTTGCTTTAATCAGTAAAAGAAGATGAGTAAAAATTGTGATTTTTCATTGCGTTTGAGAACCATATTTTTAAAAGAACTTTTAAAATTAAAATGATTTTAAAATTTTCTAATAAGCAATCAAAATGTTAAAATCAAGTTTTTAATATTTATTTTGAACTCTGACACGAGTTTCAAAACTCTATTCAAAAGAGTTTTTTTGTGAATGTCATGTTCTCTACCTATGACATAAAGTTATTTTGGACACAAGAAACTATTTTTACATATCATCTAAACACTCTAGAAGCAACTTTTAAATTCAAAAATCCGAAAGTAACTTCTAAAAAGCTATGCAGATCACGCCCTTACTATCTTTTACGTTTTTCTTTATCGTTTCCTTTGAATGGATAGCTTTCATTCAAACTGAGAAAGATTCACACAACAATACCCACAAGTGGAATTCACAATAGACGTGCATTCACTTCCTCAGAAAAGTAATGTCTCTTGAAAAGGTGACTAGTGAGACACACTTGGAGGGAAAGAGTAAAAAGCTAATGTGTCGAACAATTAAGGCAAAAAAAAAAAAAAAAACAAATGGTTATTATTTGTTTATTGTAGATACTGCTTGACACATTTTATGCTGGTGTTACATGTTTGTTAACGGATTGAAAGTTAAAAGAATGGAAGATTTCCAACACTTTCAAGACTTACAAACGGAAACAAATGTGGCGCGAGAGCATGTTTAGTCCATGAGTTTGTATCTTTTCTCCTGGACACCTGTAACTCCCATTTGTATCTCGATTATTGTATGAAGCGGTATCTGAAAAATGACGAGTAGAGATGTAAGAGACGATGTAATAGAAAATACCATGAATAAAATTATATGCACAAATTACCTCAATGTGTGGAATTTCTTTCAAAGGCCTGTCTGCAAAATAAGCGTACAATGCCCTCAATACTGCCTGCCAATAACAGGGACATGAAAAAGCTCAATGCATGTTTTAAACAAAATGTTAGAAAATTGAATAAACAAGATTCGAAAATGTGGTGACCTGGTGTGATATCACCACAACAGGTGCTCTTTGTCGTTCAAGTTCAATAATGACGGGCTCTAGCCTGCATTCGGGTGTGGAAGTTAATTCTAAATTCTAAATTCTAAATTAGTAGATGAGTAATGGCCAACACCAAGTAATCAGTGGTAGTGGCATTATATTCAAGAATGCATAAACACCAACCTCTGGATAACATCCAGATAAGATTCCCCACGAGGATACCTATACCTCAACTTATCCTTCTTGCGTGCCCTGTAAATCATTTCATTAATAATTTCATATATTAAGATGACCCAGATGTGTTCAAGTAAAGGGATCTTCACATAAGAGAGTGCAGCATACTCGTACTCGTCCGGCATGTTCTTCTTTATTTCCTCATAAGTCATTCCATCGCACACTCCAGCATTTATCTCATCCAGAGCACGCCACTGTATCTATAGAAGGCCAAAAATTTATAAAACCAGCTAATGCTCAACTATAATTAGGTTCCTCTAAAGTACATAACTTGAAAGATGGAAAATTCAAATGACATTAACACGGGCAACAATTTACCTTGGGGAATCCAGCGATGGGACTTGCTGTCAGAATCGTTCGTTGCAGTGTGCTAGTCCAAATCTAATCAACATAAAATCACAAGGACCAGTCAATAGGACTTTCCAACAAAAAAACATTCACAATCCCTACTCGTGAACAAGTTGAAGTCAAGATTGCATATAATTGAGGTGTTGTCATTCAGCAAATAAATCATAAATAAAGCTAAAACTTAGCTTAAAACTGTAAACCTGAGAAATTGCTGTCATCTAATTCTATAAGCGCTCCTGTAGCTTGGAATTCAACAACAATGGTTGCCAAGTTCAGAGCAAGGAAATATATCCCCATATAGATAAATAACTAGCCTGTTAACGAACCCCGGCTGTAGAGGTATAAGACAGATTTCCATTAAAATTGCAGAACACATCAGGTTTCAAAGAACCAAAAGAAGGAGTGAAAGAGGGATGCAAAGGAGAGAAGAAGAGGAGAGACAAAATGCCTAGTAGGCTAGGACGAAAAGGGGAAAACACTTATAAGCTTTTACTTCACAAACGAAAAGCTACAAACTAAACCTAGATAGAAATCAATCATGCATGATGAAGCTTACAGAAGCAGCCCGCTCCGATTTCAGCCGCTTTTCGACGAAGTTAGAAAGCTTCTTTCCATAAATTTGTCCAGCATCACTGTTGAAACAAAAGAGGATTTTCGGTAAGCAAAGTGATTTGCTGAAAAATCAAACTTCAATAATTAGACTAGAATACATCGTTTAGACATAGATCTCCCAATTTAAGGATAAGAAGAGAAAAGAATCATCAACTTCTTTACAAAACCACAGTAGGAATATTCTATCTTAAACTCACCTTAAAGCAGTGTCACCCCCAATTCTTCCTCTAACATTATCCATACTTTCTCCATGCCTAGTAAGTAATATTGGGCGGGGAGTGAGATGTGTATTCACCTACAAGGGGAGCAGATAACAAAACCAAAGATATATTGATTAATGATCGCTTTTTTCCCCTTTTTTTCTCTAATGCTTGCCATGTATTTAACAATTTCTTCATCTGATATATAGAATAACTATATTATCACATAAATACATACCAAGAAGAATACAATTCGTCCAGGAAGATAGCCACTTATATTGTTTACCTGAGCCAAAAACACATTTTCTGAATGATGAAAATACATTTATTTTTTAAAAAAATTACAACATATAGAAGTTAAAGGCAATGCATCAACAAAATCAATGTAGGAGTATAAGGATACAATTTACAAACAAACATAACTCCGACAGAAAATAAAGTTCGGCTCAGTCTCAAAAGGTAAAGAATCTAATGCAAAATAAGGTCCTACAATGTAAAACTATATCCTATGTTGTTTTCTCTGGTCAACATGTTTGTTAACTGAACCCACTCCTGAAAGCCAAAATACATGATTAACTATACTACTGAGCACTACTTGAATCCTGCATGTAAAAACATTAGATTAAACTCACCAATATAGATATGGAGGTGGCTGATCTCAAAGGAAGGAATGAGAACAAATAGTTGCACTTACTTGTATTTGTCCACCATATCCACTGACCATATCTATCATTTTGATGTAGGATCCTTCTTCAACTGGCTCGTAAACCTAGTCAAGGAAGCAAAAACGAATGTTTTAACATGGTATTAAGTTCCAAGTACCGAAACCTATATGGGACAAACAATTAAGGTATTTTCAGATACTTTTTCATAATTGGCTAGTCGAGTTTTGAAGTCTCTCAATCCAGCTGCAAAATCTGGCCTGCAAGATGTAAAAAATTTAGTGCATGCATCATTGACGAAAAAGACAAACTAATGGCTCCACAAAGAAACCATACTCTTCTGCGTAGTCAGGACTCTGTTGAATTTTAAGACGTATATTTCTTTCTATGATACGTTCATCATTGCATATTGTTTCCAGAAAAATAATCTGCAACAGAGGAAAAGAAGAAGCAGCAGAAGGTATAAATCACAAGCATGTGCCAAAATCACTTGAACATTACATACATACGTTTTAAAGGGTTTGAAAAATCTTCTCTGTCACCTAATACTTTGTTCATGGTACCTTGCATTTTCCTTCAGCCATTTTCATCAGCATATTTCTTCTTTTCCTGGTACTATTGGTGGCATCAAAGATTCCTACCTACAATTGACAAGATGAATCGGACAAACGCATAAGGGAGAGGCCATTAAGAGTAAAAAATAAAAAATAAAAGGACTTACCTGGCCACCTTCTTGCATCCAGGAAACCATATCATCAAATGCCAGGGCTGCTACCTAGTAGCATGTGATACATTAAAACTATTTACAAACAAAAGGTTAACATGGTCAATCCGTGAAAATCCACAATATTATAACAAACAGTACTCTCTTGAGAACAAATGAGCCTACCCAGAACGCCATGCCTAAATTATGACAGTTGGGTGCAACTAATGACCATTCCTCGCCTTTGCTAAATCTAATAAGCCTTCACATATAGAGCACCCATCACCCCATGAATGTAAGTTAACGTTCCAAGAAATATGAGACCTAACAGCATTTCGCTCCTTTCCGTACTAGATTGACCTCTACTCTTGCAACTATGTATGTTCACCTTAACACTCATTTCACAATGCAATTCCAGTGTTGACAAAAAGAATGGTACTTCACTCTAAGAGGAAAACAAAACATAATTACTCAAAAATTCTTGTAAGAAATATACCTCATTACGGGCTTCAATGCCTTCCGGGTTGTCAGCTCGGAAAAAGTCAGCAGACTGCACAAACAAATATCTCATCCATTAAGAAATATCTGACAACCTGACAAAACCAATGTAGTCCTCCTCTGATTTCTTAAGACAAGTTCAACTACTAAAGGTGGTAAGAAAACTAGTGAGTTTAACTTATTGGGAAAAGGCCAGAACAAAATACAATACAGAGAGCAAAAATATATCACTCACTGTCACTGGTCAAAACAGGTAATAAATTGCTAATTACAATCAAAACCAAAAAGTCCTTTATCAAAAAGAATAATAATAACAATAACAAACCAAAAGGCCTGGAGGGCAATCATAGAAATAAAGCTTTAAAAACTTTGGATACCTGATTAGCTCCATGCTTTAGACGGCGATACTGTAACAACAAAAGAAAAATTGTTATTCAATCCTGCTTCACTTTCTTCTGCAGCTATAGTTTTGACTTTTGAGAAGCATTAAGAAATTAAGTTAGCAACCTTTCCAACATTGAAGTGTTTGGTTTCATGACCCAACCAGCGTAGATATCTAGTAAGTTTAGCTGCAGTAAAAGTTTTTCCACGAGCTGGCAAACCAACCTGCAGTCCAAGAAACATAATAGAATTTGTTGCAGTTAACTAACTAAATTTATGATTCAATCATCAACTAAAAACTGACGGTAATAGCAATAATTCCCAATTCCGACGTCCAGACTAAGAAAGATTAACATCAGATCGTTATTTTCCTAAGATTGCAAGTAAATTTAGAATAAACAATCTGTAGTTAAACTAATTTCCCCCCAACTCATGTTAGAGATTCAAGAATACCAGAACAATTGCCAAATGTCTATCCTCCTTTGGTCCAAGCATTTGATCAGCTATGGCTGCTGCTGCAACAGCTCCAGCAGCTGCTGGCATTGAATTCTAACAGCAAATAGAAAACAGGGGAATAAGTATAACACACACACACACACGTATATTGAGATGAACTTGTCATAGCGGAGAAAATGTACTATTGCACGAACCTTGGTTTCTGTGTCCAATTTGAGATCAAAAGAGAATGTACTAGAACTAGAGGATTTAACTAGTCTAGGGGAACCAACACCTCTATCCACAAAGAGGCCCCTGTGACTATCTTGCTTTTGCAAAGGTGAAAGTGTTCCCACTGACTTTGATTCTACCATCCCAGAAGACGAATACACCTTAGATGGATCTGGGACAACAACCTCCATTCCCTGTTATCAGATTGGAATAACGTATTAAATCTAGAACTACTGTGAATCAAGGTACTAACAGAAGAAACATGCCTTTTGTAAATATCCCAGTCATGCCTGGAACAAGTCTACATCCGCATATGTGGGTCATATTACGTACTCCCGAAATTCAGAGATAACTAGCATGTCAAGCCTAAAAATTCAACTTGCAGTTACATACTTGTCAAAATTTAAGCCTCATTCTGATTAAATGATATGATTCGAGTGCAATTAAGCATCCAGCATAGGAAATAGATGGTGGAGAACCTCTCACAGTCATAATAATTTTGCACCTAGAATGCTTTCTCACGGTGAAACCTAAATGAATTCTAACTTATAGATTTACAATATGGTTACCAGAATAAACCTTAATTGTTGCAGGTCGATCCACAGACACACCACTGCCATCCTTGAAGGAATGAGAAGCACTGCTATGCCCATCAGCTTTTGGAAAAACCCCATAAAGCGTTAACGACCTTGGCGTCTCAGTCATGTTAGCTGCATAAACCAGACCTGAATTGGCACAAGTCGATGGAGCTGGGACAACATAATGTTCGAGATCAAGCTCCAAACTAGCTGAAGAGCCATTCTGTGTTTTTAAAAAAAGGATGAAAGTTAGTCATGGTATACTGTCAACTGAAAACTCCACTATTTTTATGACCTGGAAAGAAACTTGCAATAGATCTCTACTCCTCTAGTTCTTTAGGAAAGGGTAATACAATTTTAGGCATTTACCCAAGAAAAACATAAAAATTTTCGGTAAAAGCATACCTCAGCACCCTTCTCTAGCACTGAATCAATGCTAACATCAGGAATTCCGCGGACAGCCGAGGGCCTGAGGTTCTCTTGATAAGCCCTCCAGCTAGCCGCAAGATCAAATGGCGATACCCTGTCTGCTTTAATGAAAACTCGATACTCAAGAACATCATCACCATTCAGCTTAAACAGGGCCAGCCTCGCATCCCCTTGCAAGGTTCCCCCAATAAGTTGACGGTTCGGACCCTCCTCTACCACACAAGGTGCATTGTTGTACTTCGGCTTCAAAAGGAACTTGAAATCCAATGTTTCTATATTCCAGTCCATCACAAAGTCAAACACAAACAAAATGTGGAAAAAAAAAAATGCATCAGATTAATTTAGCATGCTATCCCATTATTCAACATTAACCAATAACCAGACTTTGCACTCTTCTTCTTCTTTTTCTTTTTTTTTTTTCCTTTTTTTTTTTTTTTTTTTTTTTTTTTAAGTTCTAACAATTCCTTTTCGCTTTTTGCTCTTCAATATCAGAGACCACACTTGACCTTCTAAAACCACAACAAATACTGAAAAGAATTATTTAATTAAAACAAATAAATAAATAAACACCACTTAGTTACTTTAACGAGTGCTTAAATTGGAAATTTCAAAAGAACAACCAACGAGAAAGCGGCTTCTGAAACGTAATTATAAAGACTTAAAACACATAATTTCTAGATTAACATTTGCAATTAAGGATAAAAAAAACTTAATTAAGACCATTACCGTGATTCGGAGGCACAACGAAGCTCAACTCCCACATAGACGCCGATTCGCGTTCCATAGAAAGCTACAACAACAGAAAACATCTCAGACGCCAAGAGAAAAACCCAAAAAATAATAATAATAATAATAATAATAATAATAACAAAATGAAAATAACAGACACAAACACATACAGCTTTGGAAGAGTCCCAAGAACCAACGAGTGGAACGGAGCCATAGACGTGAGGAATGAGCTCGCCTTTGAGCTTGTAATTCTCCATCTTGAGGGAAACGTAGAGCTGTCCACCGCCTTGGTCCAGATTCTCCTCCTCCTCTCTCTCATCGCCGCACTGCGAACCGCCGTGCGTACCCCTCGACGTCCCCGTCCCCATCTCTGCCTCTCGATTAACAACTTCTCACTCACATATGTATATATATGTGTATATATGTGTAGATATATAATCTGATTCCGGATAAAATGGAAGTGAATGAGAGTGAGAGATAGAGAATCAAGAAAGGGCCAAACGGTAGGCGCGCGCGTGTGTGGCTATAATGGCAGAGTGGGGTTCTTTCTTCGCTTGCGCCCTGTTTGGATTCTATCTATTAGAGCGGGGAGGGCTAGAGAGAGAAACAGATGAGAGAGAGAGAGAGAGAGAGGGAGAGGGAGAGGGAGAGGGAGAGGAGGAGGAGAGAGGGGCTTGGCTTGGGCTGGAGGAGATGTGGGCCCAAGCTTGGCTTGGCTTACGCGCGTCGCGTAAGGAATGACAAGGTGTTCGCTTGCGAGGGTGACACGTGTAAGGCGTTGAGCTTTTTCTCTAGACAGGTAGTACGGGAGTACTGTTACAACTACCCAAAGGAACTCGCCTGGACACGTGGCGGATGGTTGGATGGTTGTGACGAGTTTCGGAGTTTTGGAATGGTGCACAAGTGGATGGCGTTAGCCGTTGGCTTTTAGGTCGAGTGTCGCCGATACCACCGTGGGCTTGCTGACGGGGATAATTGTTGGCCCTTCCAGTTCCAGGTCAATTCTGAACTTTTCTGCAATATTTTTCTTTTTCTAAACAAAAGATTTTTTTTTTCCAAGCAAAAAAAAAAAAAAGGGTAAGATTTAGTGTAGTGCTGGAAATTAGAATGTTGGTAGAACTTTACAATGTTTAAGCTCTAGCATATTCTTTTTCATTTGTTGATCTCCTTTTTTTTTCACGACGTTAATTTGAGCCGAGTTTACCATGCATTCGACTCTTGTCGGTGTTTTAATTTAATTATAACTAAATTATATTTTTTAACAATATTTTTATTTTTTTTTTAAATCATTAAAAATTATAATTAGTTTTTAAAAAATCAATCAGTTTCAACTTAAAATTTGTTAACTCTAACCGGTAATCCAAACGAATAGAAACTTCTATTACAAGACGGTGATATTTTGTTACGAGCATGTATTACTTTATATTGTTTTTTAATTTAAAATAATGATTATATAAATCTTATGTCATTTTTTTAATTCAAAATAATGATTATATAAATCTTATTGAAATAAAAGGTTGATTGGATCTCAGAAATACTATTTTTCTTGGTAAAGTGTACTTAAAAGAAGTATTATTCCTTTTGGAATAAACTTATTCATATTCCTTTTGTTAGAACGAGTTATTCGTGGATTTTGGATATGAGAGGAAAAGAAGTGGACACTTGATAGATTGGGCATCAAGAATGTACCGTTATATATCTCAATGACAGCACTGATTTATCCCCACTTTTTATTCCCGATTTCCCGTGAAGATAAGGAAACAAAAAAAAAAAAAAAAAAAAAGGAGTGCAATATTCTTATTCTTGATGGTGCTACAACACACACATCCGACAATTCGATCATCTGATCGGATATGTAATATTTTTTTCAGGAAATGCATGCTTTTTATTAAGGGGTGTTTGGTGAATAAGTTGAGTTTGAGTTGAGTTGAGATTTTTAAGTTTGAATAGTAATTTTTATTGACTTTTTCAGAAAAGATAAAAAACTTTTTCAGAAAAAGACAAAAAATATGATGAAAAAAGTACAATTTATTTTAAGTTGAGTGGTCAAGAATCAACTGATAAAAGCAAAATAGAATTAATAAAACCATTAAAAAGAACAAAGGTAAATAAAAAAGGTTGATTTGGAAGAATGTCGTAAATTTAGTACCTCTTTATAATTTTACTCTCCATAAGAGTAAAGTTGATAATTTTATCATTTCATAACATTTAATTAAATGAAAAAAATAATAAATAGATTTTCTTTTCTTCTCTTTTTAATTTATTGGAATATTTTATATATATATATTCCCGTTTGTCGTCCGATCTCTAGCTACCGATCGTCGGGCAGTTACCGGTCACTATAAAGATTATGTTAGAATCTATTTTTGGATTATGACATAATTTTTTTTCATACTTCAACAAAGATGTTTGGATGTATCCAGCTCTGGTTACTGACGTTGATGTCGGTCGTTGAAAAGATTATGTTAGAATCTAAAAAGGATTCTGATAGAATTTCTTTTTCTTTCTTTTTTGTTTTTTGTATTCTAACAAATATGACTAGACATCTTTGGCTTCATTTATCGGTACAGTTTAACAAATTTTTTTTTTTAATTTCAACAAAGATTGACAAGACATCTCTGATTCTGGTCATCGGCGTTGATGCCGGTTGCCAGAGAAATTCTATTATAATCCAAAAATTTTCTTCTGGATTTCAACAAAGATGCCGTAGGTTTCGGTCGTTAAAGAAATTCTTTTAGAATCCAAAATAGATTCTATCATTTTTTGAATTTCAATAAAGATGCTGCAAGCTCTGGTCGCCAAAAGATTGTGTTAGAATCCAAAATGGATTATACACAATACCTTTTAGATTATAAAGAATACTTGTTGAATTAAATATGTAAAATGGTAAAATTATCAATTTTAATATTAAAGTTGGTAAAATTATAAGGGGATATCTAAATCATCGCTATCCCTCCATTTTTCTCAATTAAAAATTATTCACTGAACAAGCAATGGAAAAACAATCTCTTGCCAAAAAAAAAAAAAAATCGTTTTTATTTTAGAAAGTATGACGTTATCTCAATAATTTTTTTCAAAGGAAATTACTGAAGTTAGTTTTATTATTTATGTAAATCACGCTTAATAAGAAAAATATAGTGACAATGGTCTTCTTTTCTTAATATAAATGTCGCTTGTTTTGCTGTCGTTTTAAATCTGAATCCGACACTGTTAACCAGCTAGAGGTTTAGTGTGGTTTTGAGAGAAAAAATAAATAAACACATGATATGTATAGTCTATGTAGGGGTGGTAATACAGGTCGCGACACGACGACACGACTCGAAAACGACACGAATTTCACAGGTTCGGGTTGGGAAAAATAGGGAGCAGGTCATGTTCGGGTTAGGAAAAATTGACACGAAAAAAATTCATGTCGTGTTCGGGTTGGACCCGTTTTTTTCGTGTCAATTTCGTGTCCACTTTTCGGGTCAATTTCGGGTCGCGTGTCAATTTCGGGTCAAATTTCGTGTTGCATGTCAATTTCGGGTCAAGTTCGTATCGTGTCGTGTTCGTTTCGTGGTTTCGTGTCACGGGTTGTGTTCGGGTTGGGGAAAAAAAAATTCGACACAACTCAAATATAACACGAACACGACACGAGACATGAATTGACACCTCTAAGTCTATGTAACAAATGGTTAGTTCTTTCTACGTAAGTGGAAAAACGACATGCTATTTTAATTTATTAGTGTAAAACATGTGCTACTCACATGTGGGACAAATTTAAGAAAATTTATCTAAATAGAGAAAATTTAAAATAAAAATACAAAAAAAAAATATATAAAAAGTCCCAAGAAAAAAGCAAGGAAAAAAACTAAAAAGATAAAAGGAATAAAATAAAAGAAATTATCAACACGAAGAATACTAAATTTAAAAAAAGTCAGGCCCAAAAAAACGAAAAAAGGATTAAAATGAAGAAAAAAAAAGATTCAGGAGAAAACTAGGAACAAAAAAAAAAAAAAATACATAAGTAAAGAGAAGGGCCAAGACGAAAAAAAAGATTTGGTTCAAAAAGAAAATAAAAAAGGACTGAAATAAAAAAAATTGGTCCAAAAAGAAAATAAAAAAGGAGTAAAATGGGAAAAAAAATTGGGCTGAAAAAAAAAACCAGAGGACCAAAAAGCAAATATAAAAATTTTTTGTCTAAAACGAATCATTTTGTACGAAGTACGGGATGAACAATAGCACTTATTGTGATTTCTTGATAATGTATAGATCTCACTACGACGTGTCTTTTTATTAACATGTCATATTTACAACTCATTATCTAAAAAAACATAACACATCCTTTTATACGAAGAGCCTGTTTAACAGAATTTTTACTTTTACTTATAGTCAGTTGAAGAAGAGAAGTAAAAGCTGTGGCTTCTCAGTCAATATTTAGAACTAAAGAGTTTTTGAGATCAAAATGATCTATAAAATATTTAAATAAGTGTTAAAAATATTTAATGAAGTTTATAATGTCTAATTTAAATTTTAATTAAAATCTAATTATAAGAACTTTTGTCAAAAGGCACATTGTCTGACTTTGATGAGAAGCATTTTCTGAAAACTGGAAGCACTTCAAACAAATAATCTAAATATTTCAAGAAGTTACTTTTAAACCTATGAATCCAAAAGCAACTTCTAAGAAGTTTTGCCAAATAGGTCCGAAAACGTTTAGTCTAGATGACATTTTGTTACAAGCTTTTGGTATCTTTAAATTTATTAAAATAAACGACTACATAGTTTTACAAAACCTCTGTTGTGGTTATACGAATAAAGATTATTGATGTCATGTTCTATAAATTTGATATTTACTTTAAATATTTGGATCTTGTTATTATAATTTTCATGAAAAAATTATTTATTATGCCTATGTTTGATTCTCCATCTTAAATTTTAAAATTTCAATTCAATTTTTATTTTTTTTAAATATCAATAAAAATTTTAACTAATTTTTTAAAAATTAACTATCTCGAATCTAAAAAATTTTGAAGTAAGAAACCGTCAAATCAGGATTATAATTTTCCTTTGCCAACTCTAGTGCTGAATCACTCTTTAACCGACATGTCGTTTGTTTAAAGCCCAACCGTGGATTTTCCAAGTGGGCTCAGAAAACGTGGACAATCAAAAAAAGCCCAATCCCAAAACACACGGAAAAACTCACCCCAAATGCCCAAATCACAAACTAGGGTTCGTTTATAAGAGCTGCAATCGTCCTCATCTCCAGCCAGACTGCCATTCTCATCGTCTGGTTAAGCGTTCGAAAGAGAGAGAAACAGAAACAGAGCTTTCAGGGTTTGTTCGTCGCTGCGTCACCATGAGAGCCAAGGTAACAATCCTATCTTCTTGTCCGATTTCTTATTCATTTTGTTTCGATAAAATCCATGTTCCTGTTTTGTTTCTTTTCCATTCATTTTTTTTTTTTGGAATGTCGGAATCTGGTTCTTTTTAGTAACGAACTTTGATGTCTGTCATGGCAGTGGAAGAAGAAGCGCATGAGGAGGTTGAAGAGGAAGCGCAGAAAGATGAGGCAGAGATCTAAGTGAGAGCGCTCTTCCGCTTGGCGTTTGGGTCTTATCCGTTTCTGTCAATTTTTCCTTTTTCTTTTTGGGCGATCTTGTTTCAATGTTTGTTAGGATTTATGTGGAAAATCCAGCGCTGTTATAGCTCTGGTGTTTGTCACATTCCCTAGTCGTTTAAGTTTGAATTCTGCTTTTGTCAAAAACTCAATTTTGCTTATGAATCTTCTAAATTTTGCTTCTTTTTTTTTTTTTCCGTCATAATTTTTGGAATTTGTTTGGCTTTTGTTATGATTCTGTGATAAATTCACAATTCTCGAAAGGAAAAGACAGGAGTTTGCAGAGAAAAACGCATCCAATAGTGTTTTAGTATAAATGCGAAATAAAGATGTTTTTGTTTAGAAAAACTGGAAACCTTAGTGAGATTATGAGAAAACCATTGTCAATCCTTAATAAACTAAATAAGGAATACTGGCAAGATATGCTTCCTCATCAAAACACAAGACATTCTTGTATTTCACGTGCGAATTATTATGATAATTATCAGATGACATTTGTTGTTTGGTTAACATATAATATATATATATATATATATGTATATATCTATAACACGACTATTGTCTGGTGCCGCCAAGTCCTATTCTCTTTAGTTCTTGAAACACATGTATGGTCTCCCCGTCAAACCCACCTGCAAACTGAATCTACCTTCGTGTTAGCACGAGAAATGTGAAGTTACAAGGAACAGAGAATAATGGAGTTAATGGTGAAATCTACCTGGTGGATGCGATAAGCAAATCGGACCCCTTGAAGGAGGAGATCATTTTCCTCTCGTACGAACTCGGATTGTAGTTCTTTAGTGATCCTTTTCATGTACTCCTTTGCTAGCCTCAACGAGCTTAATTTCATCTGCAATTAGGATGTTGTTAAGAAATATTAACGAAACTTACGGGGAGATGAGGAATACTAATTGCACTCGCAAGTACCAAATGGTCTAGGCTGTTCATTTCTGTGGCGCTAACACTGTCACATGATTCAAGGGCGATCGTGCACTCACGTTACTCGCTAGTGCATTTGAGATTTCAATTGGTGTCACTGCCGTGCTTACCAACCATTATTTTAAATAAAAATTCTTTTTATCTAATGCTTAAATATTGCAAAAACGAGTTACAAATCAGATTATTTAGGTATTGGAGATGTTGGAAGGCTAATGACTGTTTATCACATTCTCAAGTTATTTGAGATATTGGTAAAACATAACTATCTACAAATACTATATGGAAATCTACCAACCTCGCCTATGAGACCCGTGTCCAGCATCCAATTCCACGGAATCTTGAAATCCCTGTATCTCTTGCCAGTATTTTCCCTTGTCCTTTCTATGTTGTTGACACTCCGCTCCAACCTGCAAAGATTTGAGGTCCCATCTGTAAGACAAAAACCATTGCACTATGCTAAAGTACTTTCCCAAGTTTTCTTGCAATCCAATCAAGTAGAGTACATGCTCGCCTGTCTTGCAGTTCTTGCATCCTTCGTACGGCCTGACTCAGAGGCTCTTTGGGGTTGTCCTCAAACGACGAAACTTCGGTTTTCAGGTTCCTTAAATCCCTGTAGTTGAAAGCAGCCTCTCGCAGTGTATCTGCTTTCCGTTCTGGCCACTGAGGGAAATGCTTCAAAACCGCCGTTTCGTCGACCAAAGATGATAGTTGCTCATCTAGCCAATTCACAAACGCCTCGACATCTGAAATCTTCTTGTGGGCTGCAGATTCCACCTCCCTAATCAAGAAGTTTATGAACTCTGCCTGTGTTTCCACTTCTGTTTTTACCTGGACATCAATGTTTCGTTGCGTCATTCATTAATCTTTGTTTGGTAATTTAAAATAGGAAGAAAATCTTAGAATGTTGGCAGTGAAAACTTACAGCTGAAATATAAGTCGACCGGTTTTCAATCTCTCCAATCATGTTCCTAGTAAGGGCAAGCGCTGGAGCCTTTGCATGACCAGTTTTGCTCTCCGTATTGGCATCTCTTCTTGTCAATGATCGGTACAGCTCCATCACTTCTGGAACACGCCGCACTGCTTTTGATCCGACAAGTGCTTTCGAGGGCAGTGGCGGAGGAGGAGGTGGCGGTGCTTGTGATGGTGGCGATGACACTTTATGTTCTTTGACTTCCTTGAGAAAAGCCGGAGAAGTTAAGCTAGGCAGGCTTGGTGGTGGAGTAGGAGCCTTTTGTGGTCTTTCCTTTGTCACTTCTGATTCGAAGAAGTCATGCTTTTGATGTAGTTTCTCTGCTGCTTGATTCTGCCCCGACGATAGATTGACAAAAAACGACGGCTTTTGCTGCAATACATCGATGTTGTTGCTGCCATCCATCGAGTTCTGCAGCTTCTTCCACAGCATAGACTTCCTCTCATGGTTGTGCGCCTTGAGGGTACCAACTTGTGCCTTGAGACGAGCCACTTCTTGCCGCAGCTCCTCATTTTCTTTGGCCAACGAAATGTTGCTCACCAATGAAGCTTCAAGCTGTCTTCTCAGAAGGGTGACCTCAAATTCGTCGTCTTCTCGCAGCATGATCTCGTGATCTGCTTTCCCCAGAAGGACCCAACAGAAGGCGAAAGCAGTCACATGGAATTTCTGAATTTTTTTTTGGTCTCCCCTTATATATGTTCTTTTGCCTTCAAACTAAGGTTGGTTTTTTCTTTAATCACTTGAGCGCGACGAGTGATATTCACGAAAATACCCCTCACCATGCTGATAATGGCAGCTAGAAATATTCTTACTACACTAGTCAAGACAAGGATGATTTTGGCATATAAAGATAATTTTTAAAAATATACATAATTTGAAAGGACTTGTTGAATGGAATTGCCTTTATTTTAATATGCAGTTTAGGTGGAAGTTTACGTGAGTTTGATGGCATAAGTTGCTGGTATATTTAGGAAGCCACGTTAGGTGCAACATTAAATTCTTTTGGTCAAATTTACCATAAAATCCATTAAACTTTATTTTTTTGTATTATTAGAAATTTCATGGTTATTGAATTCCAAAGCTAACAACACAAACACACACACACACACACACACACAGACAAACAGTGAATGGAATGTGACTGATTGCAAACTAACAGCTGCCTGGATCTCCCTCTACCACTAACTCGCTTTCGCCAATCGTTACCGTCCAAGTGCAACTCTTTGACCGGGGTGTTGAGATTATAAATTATAATTCTTGTTTCATTCTTTTTGCCCATGTTTATTATATGTTAATTTTTGAGTCACTGTTTAAAATTGTTGTTATTCTTTGCTTGTGAAGCAAATGTGAAAAGAAGAAAGGCATGGAGGTTAAAAAGTGAAGAGCAAATAAAGACGCTGACAGGGGAAAAATTAAAGAAAAAGTAAAAGAGTCTTGATATTTACAGCCCACCAGATTTAGATCCCTCTTATTCTTTCTTTCTTTCTTTTTTTTTACCATGAATATATTCATACTTTCCTTTTTTTTTTTTTTTTTTTACTTTACCATGAATATATTAGTACTTTCCTTTTATATATATATATATATATATATATATAGAAAAGATATGAGTGTTAATTCTAGAAGTTAACGTGGCTAACCAGTAGATTAGTGAGTGTTCTATCCATTTTTAACCAATTAGTTATGAAGTTGATCAACTCTGGTATTAACAGATTTGGAAAAAAGGGAAATGCTGTTTTTGTGTTTGTGTGTATACCTATACATATACTCACATATATATAGATTTAAGATCAATATTTTGCAAGAAAAGGTTATGTTGATCTCATTGAGTGATGCCTTTTTTTTGCTAGAAGAGTCTCTTGTATGAGGACTTTTCAAGAGAGTGATACTTTTCAACAGGAAAAATTACAAAATGTGTGGTGCATTTACTAGGGTCTAGAGAAACTAGATCATCCTTGACATGCCTAAAAAGTGAAAAATATTCTTCTTCTTTCTGCTTTTGTTGGAATCACTTTAGTTCAGCCTTAAGTCCTCCACATTCCCTACAGACAAGGGAACCTTGGAGAGTGATAGGTTAACAACTTGTTCATGACTCAACATTAAAAAAAAAAAAAAAAAAAAAAGGAACTAAGAAGTGTGGAAATCCCAAAATATGAAAGTACATGGCCTCATTTATATCAGGACCCTTATAAAAGAAAAATTCATTGCCCAATACAAGAGGGCATATTAGAAAAAATGAATAAGCAAATGTGTAGCCTATATCACACCAAGTGGCTTTACGTGCCCCATTGCCTAGGGCATCAATCAATGCATCCCATAGTCGTCATATGATCATTGAATTTCAGGTTTGTCCCATAGTTCACCTCTCAACTTTTCCCTTTTCTTTTATCTTTTCTGTTAAAGTAATGCTTTTTACCAGCATGACTAGTTTAAATTGACACCTTACCGTTTGATGGTGGTGAAAATTTGATTTATGGTAAGAGTTGTTATGGAGTAGTGCTATTTAACATCGGTGATATTCGACACCATTACATAAGATGGATCCCAATATTATCAGATATCTTATATCATTTCTTCTCTATGCGTCTCCCACATATTGTGAAAATGAAAACTGAATAGAATTTAGGAGCCAACAGAGTTTTAGTGCTAGTACCAACAGTAACAGCCTTTATGATGGTAAACTGGCCTGAGGAAAATAGTTGGTTTTCTATTCTGCCAAACCTACGAGCCTGTCAAGCGTTAGGTTAATGATTTGTTTTCTCTGTTTTGGAACTACTGATCTTAAAATCAAAACTTTGGTATTAGTGAGATGGCAAATGTGTGTCGAAAACATGTTTTGGGAGATGCATGGGAATTTTAAAACCAGAAAACTGCATTTGGTTTGCAATCTGAAAACATAAAATCTTTGGTAAGTTCTCGTGTCGGGTACAAGATCAGCAAATGAAAACAAGTGAAAATATTTTAGTGTCGTTTTTTCGCTTATGGTGTCTCAAAACACGCATAGTTTCATATCTTAGAGCTACTTTAATGTATCCAAAAACACAAAAACAAAAACAAAAACAAAAGCAAAAATCTCAACCAAGCCGGCAGATTCCCGCCGCCTAATTAAAACACAGCCATTTTTAGTCCCTAAGAGTTGTGTACACAAACACTGACCGTACTTTGTTGCCCTACCATACTCTATCAAATGAAAGGAAGGGCAGGACCTTTACCGTTTACATCAAAAAGGCATCAAGTGGAAGTGCCTGATAACAACTAGCTTTGTCCAAACCTAATTCATTGCGTCCTAAAAGAATAAAATAATAAACTAAAAACAAAAGGTCCACAAAAGAGGTGCAAAATGGTATTTCTACATGTCTTGTTCAAATCTCTACAACTGCACTATTATTCACTTATACCTACATATCCATATACATACACATATACATATATATATATATATATATATGTTTATATATTTGGACCCTGTTACGTTAATGTGCATTTCTTGTGCATGGACTATGTTGAGCTCACAACACATGAAGAGAAGTGTCATTCTTCAGTCCAGTACAGAGCCAATGATTTTTTTTTTTTAGTTTATTTTATTTCATTGTTGTAGTAACCCCTCTTTCTAGTTTCGTTAGTTAGCTTAAAGATGTGGGGGGGGGGGGGGGGGGGGGGGGGGAGGGGTGGGGGTGGGGGGGCATGGATGCTGTAGCTGACTACTAGAGCTTGTTTTAGTAGTTTGTTTGATGGTAATTAGTAGTATAAAAAGGGGATTCGTAGTTAGTGAGGGGATAATTTGGAAAAAATATATTAATACCTTACTTTATTTTTTCTTATACTCAAATCAATATTTTTAGAAACATAATCAAGTACAATTTTAAAAACTAATCTAAGATCATTCCTAAAATTATCTCATTGTTATTTTACAAAAAAAAAATCATTTTCAAAAACTTCCAAATAAGTCCAAAATTACTATTTTGACTTTGAATGCTTATTTAGAGATGGAATAATTGGCCTCTAAAGAAAAACTAAGAGCAAATTTCTGTTTCTAACCCTGCATGTGCCCTTTAATAAAGCACTTGATGTGTCAATATCTAATTTGTGGGATATAGAAAGTGACAGAGAAAGTAGACAGGTTTTCGAAATTGGATCTGGGACATTTTCATTTTCATTTCCAATATGACCTACTAAATTCACATTCATCGTTTTAATGTATTACATTTTCGATGACCATTAGAATTGTAAATCACTTCTTATTTAGTACTCTATAAATTAATACTAATTAAACAAATATAGATTTTTTTGTGTTTAAATATTGATATCGTTGAATATTTTATAAAAAACTGTCATTTATTTAATTTAACAGACATCATTAGAAAATAAAAATTATTAAATTGACAATTTAATATACTTATTTAAATGAATTATCGATTATTTTGTTTATTAAAATGATAGCTAATAAGTGATTGATCACAATCGATCAATGAAAAATGTATAATAATATTGATCAATTAATAATTGACTGGACCAAATCATAAAATTTTTTATTACAATTTTATCCTTATAATAAATTTACTTTAAAACACGTTAAGAATGCTCATACCTGACATAGTCATAAATAAAAATAATCTCTTTTATAACATAATTAACACACCCCATATCAATTATAAATGGAAATAGTTTTTATTTTCAAAAATAAAATGAGGATCATTAATTCATTTTTTAGTGTATACTTTATTTATTGGATGGTATAAAAGAAAACAATCATATTCTCATTATATCGCCTACTAACTTAGTAATATTAATTTTAATAATGTAATTAATAAAATATTTTTTACACAATAAAATGCATGGGTGGCAATACGGGTCGCGACACGACGACACGACTTGAAAACGACACGAATTTCACTGGTTCGGATTAGGAAAAATAGGGGCGGGTCGTGTTCGGGTTAGGAAAAATTGACACGAAAAAAAAAATCGTGTCATGTTCGGGTTGGACCCGTCAATTTCGTGTCAATTTCGGGTCAATTTCATGTTGCGGGTCAATTTTGTATCGCGGGTCAATTTCGGTTCGTGTCGTGTCAACCCGTGACGGGTTCGTGTCGCGGTTTCATTTCGTGTTCGTGTTGCGGGTCGTATTCGGGTCGGGGAATAAAAAAATCGATACGGCTTTAACACGACACGAACCCGACACATGACACCAATTGCCACCTCTAATAAAAAGACAATCACATGAAAGCATGTTTGTAGTGGCTTTTCCACTCCAAAACTCTTAAATTTACAACTCACTTTTTCTTTCTTTCATTTCAAAAAAACTTAAATTTTAAAAGTATCTAACTTTCTTATTTCAAGTAAAAATGAGATAATTTTTATGTCAAAATACTCGTACTGACAAGATCAATATTCATTTTACATATTTTTTCGAACACATTTTAATTTTTTGAGCTATTTTTTTTATTATAATTTATTATCAATTCATATTTATTTCCAAACTAACATCTAAAACTCCATTTTTAAAAGTCCCCAACAGTCCTTGTTAAGGGAAGTAAAAAAATCAATATGAATATAAAGGTTGACATTTTCCTTTTTAATTTCTTACTTTTTATTATTTTGTAAGTAAATACACAGATTAATTAGGAAAGAAAATGAGCAGTGACTAGTTATTTCCCTTTCTTTTGATGCAAACCGGTCCACATTGGGACTGTGAAGATTTTACGAATTAATCCAAGGTAAATAAGGTTTTACTGTACCCATTCTGTTCGTCTGCCCAAACTCAAAGCCATGGAAAACAAATCCTGGCCGAGGCAAATTTCTTTTTCATTGGAGTGGCCTCCGGGGGCTTTTCCAAAATTTTGCTCCGGCTCCGGCTCCGGCTCCGGCTCCGGCTCGAATGTAAGCGTTTACGCTAATCCACAGTCATGGCCGGAGCCACCGTCATATCGCTCCGCCCTTAAACATGGCTAGGGCGCAAACCCTGGCCTTTTCCGGTCGTTTCTCTCCAGCAGAATAATGCTTCTGGAATTTTCCGTCGCAAAAACCGCAAACTTGATCTTGCTTCTGCCGACGATCTTGTTTCCCAGGGGATACGCGCGTGATAATTCATTAAAAATATCTCCTTTGTCTGCTTGTTCCTTTTGCTTTCATCTCAGCTATCACTTTTTCATTTTAATAATAAAATTATAATTATTTTCAAATCCCCAAAACATTATGGTGATTACATATATATTTTTTTTAATTTGAATAATTTTGTTTTCAGCGCCAATATGCTAGGTTCTATGGGTATAGACTATTATTGTGAATGTCCATTGAATCTGTGCAAGTGTGTCAACGTACTCTGCAAAAATTGCTACATCAACGTGTGGGTTGGAGGGTGGTGATTAAATTTTTTTATTATTACCTTTTCTTCTCGTTTAATTAAAAACACTTATAAATTATGTATCTATGTGTATTCCAGGATGCATTTCCTGGTGCCGAGGACAATATAATAAAGGAGGACTCTAAATTATTAAAACATTAATGCTGCTTTTTAGAAGAATTATTAAGAGAGAAGAAAATTTAATGCCGTAAACTAAGCCCTAAGTTCAATGCTGACTGGTGCACCTTCGAAATCGAAATCTGAGACTCCAATATATCTCCCTAAAAGCTTCGTCCAAAACTTTTCCAAACTTCTAACTAGGATGGAGTCGTCCGTGACTGAGTTTAAAAACTTTATATTTTTCTTATTTTGTCACATTTAAAAATTGATTATTCATGTATAAATCTCTCAAATAATTTGATATTTTAATGTACGTCCCCACTAAAATAATTTTAGACGGAGCACTGCCACTGCTTCTAACCACCTAACTAATCCCTTGCCCCACTTGCTACATATATGAACTAGCTCAGCTCAAACTATCGGCTGCTACATCAGCCTAACGCTCAACATCTTCGTTACAAAGTTCCCAAACCTTCAACAATTTAGAGTACAGCCTGAGAGTTGTCACGCACCGGAGGCTGCTTCTTGTTCCTGTCAATACCCCCTCTCTTGCAAAGTCACCTTGATCTCAATGTGAAAGTTGGGGGATTTGGAGTCGAATCAAATCGAAACTATTCCCAAGCCGCTGTCTCTATAGCAGGCAGATTCTTCCATTTGATGAGGACCTCTAATTGGCGAGGAGAACCTGCAGGCGAAGAGTGAAAATCCAGGATGTTCTCCGGCTCAACCAGCCATGCCAACTCTCATGTCAAATAAGAAGGCAGCGGCTGACTCTCCTTCCCAAAACAATTCCGCAGCTAACCTCGTATATTAGTCTTAAAGAAGACCCGAATGACCCCCTTTTTCAGTGCAGTTTACCAAAGTCACTGTTTAACTTGGTTGACCTTGTAGTTTTAAGTTTTTTTCCATCCCTCTGTAATTAATTTACTAGTTTTGATGTTATCCCATTAGTTGTTTTCTTTATCCTCTGTTATGTTTCGTGGTTTACTTTGAATGAAACTTCTCTTTCAAGATAATCAGATTTTTCACTTCTTTTACTGCTTTGACACTGATTATCTTGGTAAGTCGATTCTCAATTCCCCGTTTCTCTTAAAAATACAATTAAGCTTTTTTTTTCCCCTAACTTTTCTATCAAATTATATTCTATCGACTGTAACTCATCATGCATAATTGCTTTTAAATCTCATTTTTCTTGTAAGAATTCTTTTCCCTTTTTTTTTTTTTTTTTTTATGCTGGTCATGTAAAGAGGTTTAAAGAAGAAAAATTGCACTTGTATTGTGATTAAAAGAGACAAAAAATTTATACTTGCGCTTGTGTATTATCTTCCAAGGATGGTAAAACTTCCTTGAGCATATCTAAAAAAATCAGAAATATAGGGTGAAAAATCTCATGAGTTTTTTTTAATTTTATTTTAATTTTATTCTCGTTATACAGTCATTGCATTACTAGTTTCAGTTCCTTGTGAAACAGAAATCACAGTGCTCAATAACAGTTTTATTTTGAACTTTCAGCAGTGCGGAGGGCCAACTATTGGATACCTGGAGGAACTGGAGCCAACTCAATAACAGATTGTCTATAGCTTTTTTAGTGTTTTATTGATTATATATATTGTTGTTTTGCATTTTGTGAATCTGGTTTTTTTTTTTTTCCCCTCCTTGTATATGCTTTTTGAGTTGTTAAAATCACTATGGTTCGTGAATGTGATATATTCGTATTCATTTGTGAATATGTTATAATAATGCTTTTTGAATTGCTTTGTGGATCTGATTCTTATTTTTGGACAAATTGTTATATGTTAATATGCTTAATGTTTTGTATTGTTTGAATCAAATTGTAATTCTGATTTCAATTTTGGTTTTCTTGATTCAGGTTTAAAGAGATGTTGCTGGATGGACTAGTTGCTGCTGTCGTTTTGCTTCCCGCCTTTTTGCTTGTTTTTAAATGATTTCAAGAGTTTTGGATTTATGGGACTTGAGAATCTTTTTTGATCTCTAGAGTTTGGAAGTTTCTACTGTTTTGCTTATAGTTTTTGCATTCTCCTAGGTGAATGTTTATATTCTCCTGTTTGCATTTTTTTTTTTTTTACTTTTGGGGGCTAAAGTTGCAGTTTGGAATTAAATACTATTAGCTTACGTTAGTAGTAAATAGGATTTTTAAAATTTTATTATTGTTGCTTACCCAATTTTACCCTTCATTAAGCTTGTTTTGCTCGTTGAAGAAAAAAAAAAAAAATATATATATATATATATATATATATATGTTTCTCTCTACTCTGATTTGCTCTTTCTCATCTTCAATTTGCAAAATGGCTTGGCACTTTTTTTTTTTTTTTTAAATGACTTCAAAATTTTTTTTTTCATTAAATGGCTTTAGAATGATTATATATATTTTTTAACAATGAGCGACGAAGTTAGTTGTTCAATTCCAAAATAAAAAGGTCATTTTATAAATTTTAATTTTTAAGGATTTTAGTTTGACAAATTTCTCTCTCCCTCTCTCTGTCTGTTTCTCGACCTTTTCTTTCGATCTTTCTTGCACCAATATAATGTTGTGGCATAATAGAGCTACTAGGGTTTTTTTTTTTTTTTTTCCCTTTGTTGACTCTTTCTCTGCTTTTATTCGGGGATTTTTTCTCGGTTTGAGGTAATTTTTAATACTCTTGTCAATCAGTTAATAAGCGCAGTTTGAGTTAATTTCTTTATATATTTATTTTTTAACTTTGTTGGTCATCTTTTTCATATAAATGACTTCTAAATTATATACTCTAATTTATTTTGCATTCATAATAGAGATCTTTTCCCCTTCTAAAACCTTCAAGATAGGCAATCAAAACCGGAAATGGACAAGAACTTTGTAAGAACTACTACATGTTTTTTTCTTTTTATTCTTTCCGGATATGAACAGTATACATCCTAGTTGTCAATGACCAAAAAAGAAAGAAAAAAAAAAAAAAAAACCCCGTTTCCGACTCTAAACAGTTTATGTGTATACCCCTGACTGTTTACTAGACATATTTTGTTACATCTAATTATAGTGGAATGGTAATTGGTAATGTTTCCTTTTTTAGTGGTTAGACATAATAAACCATACCGACTTCTAGCAAAGAAGTGTGTGGCACGTTCAGAGCAACATCAGGCCCTCTGCAATTCTTGCTCAAAAAAGTGTACACTATATCGATGGCCATTTTCTTGAAAATGGATGATGATTTCTTCGACTTGGCGTAGGAATGCCCGAGAATGTAAGCGACACCGGATTCTTTGGCTTTCAGTATCTGTAGAGACTCGTCTTTGCCAACGGATTTCATGCCTTGGAAATCACAGGAAGGTTGCACCGTGTTCTCTTCTTGATTTGAGTTGATGAAAGTGTGCTCGGGATTGTCAAAGTCTCCGAAGCATTCCGTAATTTGTGTCTGATCACATTCTTCCTCTTTTTCCACGAACTGTACTATTCCAGAGACTAGCATATTCTCGAAGTCATAGTTCTCTTGGAGGAGGTCTTTGTAACCGTATCGCACAATGCACCTGAACATGCTATACTCCTTTGGCCCCATCCTAGTGATGAGAAGACGTTCGTCTACGTTCACATAGGGGACTTGGACACATTTCACACATATGAAAACTAGCACCTGATGGAACGCAGGCAAATTAGTCACAAAGTGTCCGAAAACAGCTGGGACACCACTCGTTAGATTCGTGTAAACGAGTCCGATTCCAGGGACCCGAACCATACCAAGACTAGGCCCCAAGGCCACTATCCTGTCCATGGAGACCTTGTTTTCCACATCAAATTGGTGTTTCTTGAGTGATCCGTAGTTCCATACGTACATTACAGCTGTAAAGATCAAAGACAACACAATTGGGATCCATCCACCTTCTGGGACTTTGTTGAGGCAAGCCGAAACGTAGAGCAACTCGATTGATCCAAAAAACACCAAGAATGCTAAGGAACTTATCATCTTACTCCTCCACACAATTATCATCACTAGAGCCATTAAGCATGTTGTCACAAACATTACTGTGGTGACTGCCAGTCCTACAAAACCGAGCAAAATTATTTTACTTTGTTCAGTCATGGTAAATTTCAAATTTCCGAATACTTTTTTATGTAGAAGTTTTAGAAATTTACCGTATGCGTGGCCCATCATATTTGTGTCTCTAAGTCCAATTGTCACAGCTAAACAAAGGCACATTAGCATCCAATTGACCTCTGGAATGTATATCTGACCGTATATTTTGCTCGAAGTATGAACTACTTTCACACTGGGAAAGCAATTCAAGGCACAACATTGGCTTATTATGGAGAAGGTAGCTGAGATTGCCGCCTGACTTCCTACTACTGCTGCAAAAGTGGCCACAATGAACACCGGCCAAAACACAGCTTCTGCAAAAAATGACGAATTTGACATAAATGCCGAGACTCAAAAAAGGGTGGCAAAAATATTACTTTAACCAAATTGGGAAACGCTATTTGTTTTACTTCTTGCCTGGTATGGCTTTATAGAAGCTTCTCTGAATATCCTCATGGTGCTTAGAGAGGAATGCAGCCTCGCCCATGTATGCAAGAATCAGTGACGGATATACTAGAAATGTGAAGGCTATCTGCAATAATTAAATTGCTAAGGTCAAGTGATATATAAAATCAAATAAGTTTTAAACACCCCAAAACATTACTGTCCGAATTAGTGAATAAGAAATGTAAACTTACCTTAATTGAGAGAGGAGAGAAATGGCCTAAATTAGCGAACATTGCCTCCACACCTGTGATAGGATTCCAGAGAGAAGTTTCCAGTAGCTTTATATTTTAGCAGCAAGTAAACCACTAAACTGCATCACACGTGCAAAGGAGATATACCTGTCATTGAAAGGACTATGCCGCCTAACGACACCCATCCTTCAACAGCCGTAGTTCTAAAAAACTTGAACATGTACACAGGCGACAGTGCGTGAAAGATGTGTGGATTCCAGTGGAATATGTTGTATATGCCTATTCCGCTGATGCACAAAAGCCAGGCTGTGACAATCGGTGCAAACATGAAAGCAACTCTGTGTGTCCCGTGGTGCTGAAGGGAGAAAAGCCCCACCAAAATGACACACGAGATTATGACAACGTAATCTGTAAGAGAAGATTACAGAAAAGAAACCTTAAATTATGGTGGCAAAATTTAGAGGCTAATTATTTGTATAAAATAAAGAAGAAGATGACTCACTATCATGCAGTTCCGTGATCTTGAGTTTAATTCCCGAGACAGCTGAAAGAACTGAAAAGAGAAATAAATGTCAAATCTCTAAATATTGCAACCTACAAGAACACAAACAAGATATCTTACAGAATATGAAAAAGTTTCTTATTCCATTGCGTTATAGGAAACTATTCGAATCGAGAAAGAGAGAGAAAATCATTGGTCAAAGCAGTTTGTAGACAAGATCCAGTCACCTGATATTGCAGGAGTTAGTACTCCATCAGCAATTGCCATAGAGGTTCCAAGCAGAACAAAAAGCAAGAAAGCTCGGCAAAATCTCGGGTGCTTTTCAAATATTAGCTTCAGAGCCGAACTCTGCCATGTGTCATTGGATCCTAATGTTACATAAGCAGACAATTTCTCATCCACGGATTCCTGATTGGGCAGAACGCTTAATCTTGCGTGACGGCAGAGAAGGGAGTACAAGGCAAAGGTACCACCTGCATGAAATGCAATAAACGACAATAAATTTTCACGTCAAACATTAATTGATTGAGCAAGTTCTAACTACCTTCGCCATTGTCGTCAGCTGACATCACGATAAAAACATACTTGAAGAGAGCAATGAGAGTAAATGTCCAGAAGATAAACGAAAAGACCCCAAAAATCTCCTCATCATCCTCGTGAAGGCTCAATTTCCCAGAGAAGGTGGTCTTGTAAACGTAGAGAGGGGAGGTACTGAGGTCGCCATAAACCACTCCGAGACTTTGATATGCTAACGTTAGCACCGTTGTACATGACACCCACTTCAAGTTCTGATACAAGAAAATACGAATAAAGAATTCTTAATAGAATTAATAAATTAAATGGCTTAGAAGAAACAAAACAAAAAGGCTTAACCAGTTCAGGTGTTGAAGAACTGATAAGCCTAATTCCAAATTTCCATTCAGGTGTTCACTCATTTGACAGCAAAGACAAAATCCTCACAAGTGGAACAAGAACAGGCGCAATCTAATCCTATCAATCACCCATGACCAGGCCCGAGAGTGAACTCTCCAAGCTCTACCGGTTTAGGCCTATCTTCGACGATGGTTACAGAAAGGTCCGGGCCTTCTTCGATGTCCGGGACCACATGGGCGCACCCTTATGATCAAGTGATGCTGTTGATGCATCACAAAATCCTTAAAAGAACATTGACCAAATCATTCCCTCTCCTAGTTGATAACAACAATCTGTTCCATACAACGTGGTTCAAACCGAATTGAACTGTCAGCTTGTTCACACCCTTTTAACTTTCATTCAAATTTAAAGCCTCAGGTCCCTTGAGAAAAGCAGGGATAAGAAAGAAAAAAAAAAATCAAAGATTTCATTCGGTGCCCATATTGACTCAGCGTTTAATTCATCCAAAAATGTAGCAGAAACTTGGACCAGACAATGAGTGGCTGAAAAATCTATGAGCTTTTTGGCCTACCAAACCTACAAAAAGTTAACCTGTAAAAGTTTCTTCTACATTTACAAGTGTTCTCTTGAGCCTCAAACAGAACCCTTTTGAGAATTAAAAGGATTCAAAATTCAACCAGAAAACAGGGGAAAAAAAAAAAGGGGGAAGAAAAGAAAAGAAAGAAACAAACAAACAAAACAAAAAGCCTAGCACATCAGACTGAAAGTGAAGCATTTCACTCCAAAAAACAAAGGAGCACAAACAGTGATGTAAATTAAACAAGAGAAACAACAAATGAAAATGCAAGAAAATGGAGAAAAAGAGAGGAGTACCCGTTCACATATCCCTTCTTCCACAGAGTCTTCAGAAGGGTTCATGGCTTATTATGATTATATATATATATAGAGAGAGAGAGAGAGGTACAAGACGAGCCGTCGAAGGGGAAGATATATAGGCAATTTAGAGAGAGAGAGAGAGAGAGAGAGAGAGTCTGTTAGAAGTGAAACCTGTAGTAAGTAGAAAAGTGGCAAGTGTTTAGTTTAACAGACATGGCAGAAGTGCATTCGATGCCTTTTACTTAACTCTTCTCAAACTTCGTATTAGTATTTTCCCTCTAAATTTCTCTTTTCTATTTACCAATATAAGAGATTTTTTCTCTCTTCTTTTTTTCTTTTTTTCTTTTTTCCTTTATTTTTTTTTTCTTTTTTGAGTATATGATCACAAAAAGGCAAAGCCAAAAGAAAGGTCCTAATCAGACAGTCAAAATTACTTTCTTATTAAAACTGTGTTTAATTTTACGTTCAGTTTCCTTAGTCTTGTCCTTTAAGTAAACAAAAGAGTTTAAGCCAACAAAAAGAAAGTATTTTGATTTTAATCGCCGTCTAATTATCCTACCCTACCTGATGCCTACGTGATTTAACATAGTATTTCAAAAACCATAAAGATGATCATTACGTGTTAAACTAAATTAACTCGTTCCTAATCTTTGTTTCTCGTTATGAGATTATAGCCTTGCATTTGGTCAAATTTAGGCTTAATTCTTCTTCTTTGCTTAACAAGCTATATTTGGGTAATGTTGGCTTTTCACTAATCTTGTATTTTACTTATTTATTTATTTATTTATTTATTTATTTATTGAGTCATTTTCTGGCAGGACTTTATGCAAAATGTGCACATTATATTTTTAACCATTGGATCTATCAAAATCATATCAAAATAAAATTCTAAAAAAATATAAACATATATTTTTCAATATAGATCTGGTGTCTGAAAATAAAGTTCTACTGATAGTCTATCAGTGTATTTTTTCATAACATACGATAAAAGTATCCTTCTTTAATTGTAAACCATGCTAGTTTAGTTTCATGTTCATGTCATGATAGAAAACTTCGATACTTATTTTTATTTTTTACGGTAGGATCTCATACATAACTAAGGTGCGTATTACGTTTTTTTACCATTAGATCTAATTAAAATTTCTTTAAAATAAAAAAGCAAGTAGAATAAAAAGTTTCTGATATATATATATATATATATATGTTATGCTTGTTTTGATCATGTTGTACCGAAAAAGAAAGAAAGAAAAGTCTCCTTAACAGTTTTACATTAGTTTGACGTTCATGTCATGGTTTAGGCAGCTCTAGTACTAGTGAATCAAAATTTGACTGAGACCACACGTAGATTCAAACGATATTAGGTAAGCAATCTTGTTTAGATATTGGACGATCCTAATGTACTCCTAAAACACGTTTGCTGAATTTCCTTTGCCCCAAAAGACATTTACAATTCATGAGACGTGGACTTTATAATAACATGTTATGAAACACACAGCTAGTGGCCAATAATGCTGCGGCCATCTCTGATCTGAAATAAATGGACCGCAAGGCTTCCTATAATCTGTGCTACACTTAGTTTACTCTCATTTATTGACACATTATTTCTCATGAGACTGCAATAAGATTTGGGCATCCACCATATTTGACATTTTCTCCTCGTTTATTTTTCTTTCATTCACATCATTATCGAAAAAGAAACAATAATATTAAAACAAGAACCCATTTTCCTCCTTTTTTTTTTTTTTTTTTAAGAATCCATTTTTGCTACAGAGGATGATTATTAGCACAATTTATATATAGATCATTAATTAAGTGGAGGGGCAAACACCCCTCTTATTTAAGTTGGGAAATCTCTAAGAAATAGATAAAAGGAGCCTGTGCAACTACTTGCAAAATAGAAGTTTTGAAAATGCAATATGTTCAGTGCATCAAAAGTTGGTGAGAAATAGATAACACTTGGGACCGTTTGGGAAACTTTTGGAGACAATATTTTGAAAATTGATTTGGAAATATATGTTTGGTTAGAATGTGAATTGGAAATTAACTGTTATATAAAAAATAATATAAAAATTTAAAATATGATAAAAAAAAAAGATACAAAATGAATCTTATTTTGCTCATCTCATCGTTATGAGTATTTTGACATAAAAATCATCTCATTTCGATTTGAAATAAGAAAATAACACAGTTTTTTTAAAATAATAAAATAGAGAAAAATAAGATTTAGATTTGAGAGTTTTGAAGTTAAGTAGTCAAAATTCCATCTAGAATGGAATCCTAAACGAGCTTTTATCTTGATCTTGATAGGCAAAAAAAAAAAAAATTATGAAACAATGATATAAACATTGCATCAATAGACACAATTCTAAACTACTAGACCCTTAATTTTAAAAATATATATATGATAAATTGTGAAATATTTATCATAGGATATTTTAGGATGTTCCACACTGTACTTTATTAATAACATATTTTTCCACACTCCACCACGGAATTGTCCAAAAAGATAAAAGGGTTTGGACATTTAGGAAAAATCTTGTCAAGTGGTTGGAGAGTTGTTTCCGTCTCTTTGGCATTATTTCATCCAAAGGGTCCCTTCAATCACTGATATTCCCGAGAAAGTCAAGAATCATTCAACCTTGTGTTATATATATATATATATATATATATATATGGACACCTATCTAATCTTAGCAAATCTTTCAGCGAAAGATGAGCTTGAGCATGACCATCTTTTCCAATCCTATAGGTAACAAACACCGTCTCTATCTAGTAAGTTTTAGAAACCACCCCCTCCAAACCGAAAAAATAAATAAATAAATAAATAAATAAATAAATAACAACCTGGTGTTACAATGACACATCACTAATTTGAAGGGGCTTCTATTTTCGGGGTTTTCATCAAATTCGGAAAGCCAAAATACAAAATACAACTAGTGATTGATTTTTTGACGTATACGCATTACCATTTAGCACAAGAAGCTAAAATTTCATTGCATTAGTGCATACCAAAATAGAATCATATATGTATACAAACAGTCTCTTATAAGCCACCCTTCCCAAAGGTCACTTTTAACCTAGTTTGTGGTATGTTATGTACTAATTAGGTAATTCGAATGTGACATCTTTGACCGATACTTGTTTTTTATATTAATATCTAAACAATATTAGGTGATAATATTTTAAATTAAAAGTTACATATAAGTCAACTAATTATTATAATTTTTACATAAAAAGTCACAAATATCACATGATGCGTGGTAGTACATACGAGACTATCACTATATATATATATATATATACATATATGATGCTTAATTTGTTATTTAAACAACAAAAGGTTGTTTTCTGAATCTAGACAAATAAAGCTCATCACACACTCGCAACTGATGCTGACTGTTTGGATGCAGAGTCCAGATAGCTAGAGTGTGAGGTTATATTATTGGGGGAAAAAAAACAATTACAAAGTCAGAATTGGCAAAGGAGATGCATTTACGACCGATCCATGTATATATATATATATACATATAAATGTGTGTGTATGTCTATATATATGTATACATATATAAAACAACCAATCGGCAGTGCAATCCAACTGTGTTCGTCTTCTTCAGATAGTCCAAAAGAAAAACCAATGGGGGGTAGTGACCGTACAGTACACATTATTATCACATTGCATTATGAGAGAAATAATTGTTTATGGGTTTGGACTTGTAGTTGGACTATGAGACTGAGTGTTATATATATATATGTGTGTGTGTGTGTGTGTGTGTGTGTGTGTGTGTGTATGCATCAATCTATATCAGCCTTTTTGTAACGTCAACAAGGGCAAAAGGGGTACTTTTTCTTTGGTTTGATTCTCGCAACATTATTGGGATGGGGAAGCTTGCCAACCGTACGGTTGTTTGTGACCGATAAGAGTACATTGCATGGGATGAAAAAATTGACAAACAACTGTATGATATTGAGAGAGAGAGAGAGAGAGAAAAAGATGTTAATAGCCCCGTTAGGTGAGGCCTCTGCGTCAAAATATTTAAGGCTCTTTATAAATATGTCCCCATTTGGATTCAATGTTTGGCCCTGGCGTTGGCCCTCTTTAGAATTGGTCGGTCACTTGGCTTCTCACTATTTTGTTTTTTCCTCACAATTAAATTAAAAGGAGTATGACACCAAGCGTGGTGGCATAATTTTTTTTCCCCCCCTTATTTTTCTATCTCAATACTAGAATTTGAATAATCACATTCTCACTTTGAGATCAACTTTAAAAATAAACATTCTTTACAAAAAATAAGCTTCTTTAATAGGATAATAAACGGAGCATGAGGACTCGATCCTCTTTTTGACCAAAAAAAAAAAAATAATAATAATAATTAAAATGCTCATGTGCAATGAAAAATGCAAAGCCTTATCCTCTGGAATAGGCGATTGGTTGATTTTGAAAGACAAAAGGTAAGACGTCGGCTTCCGAGCATGTGTACGGAAAGGGGTCTATGGTGATCGTTATCAATGCTCGGATGTTCAGCACGTGTGCGTGTCACTTAGCTGGCATATGGGACACTGGTCACACTGGTCCTCCAGAAGATTGTTTTGCCTTTTGGAAGAGAAGGTGGCGTCCCGACACTCGAAATGAAGGCTATCCGAATTCTATGGAAATAAATTGATAATAAAAGGGAGATCAAAGCAAACAGGGGGGGGGGGGGGGATAATAGCCATAAATTTTACTGGCACCTTCTTATAATTTTACCTTAAAGTTGATAATTTTATTATTTTATAATATTTAATTAAATAACTAAACAAAAAATAGTAAATAAACAAAAATATTATTATCTCCTTATTTTCTTCTCTTTTTTATTTATTGAAATAGTTTTCATATATCTCTAATTCCGTTCGCCAGCCGGTCTCCTGTCATAGGCCACCGGCAAGTCATTGGTCGCCGGTCACTGATCGCCGATCGCCTACAAGTCACTGGTTGCCGGTCAGTTACTAACAGAATGCAAAATGAATTCTGATAGAATGCAAAACGAATTTCGATAAAATGCAAAATGAATTCTATCAAAATCTAAAATGGTATTGAATTATATTAGAATCCGAGAAGGCAAAATGGATTCTGAAAAAATACAATACTTATGTACAGAGAGAAGTATTTTGAAGTTTCTGTTTTGAAAATCGATATAATTTATTTTGTTTTTTACTTTGCTTGTTTGATTTGACGAACTGTGTTTTCTATTCAGTACTGTATATTTTATATATTATATACACACACACTCACTCACACCTATACATATAAGGATTCCATGAGGAATCATTGGTCACAATCCAATCAAGATGCCAACCAGGTGCAGACCATCTCTTTGATACAAAATCAAGTGTAATAACAGGCACAATAAATTTAATAATTTTAGTGTTGTAAACTTTGGAAAAGTACTTGAACATTTCGATAGAATTCATTGGAAATATGTGTTATTTTTTTTGTGAATGATTTGCTTGCTTTCAGTGGTTTGTTTGCCGAGAAAATTTATTTTTATTGGTTTGGTTTGTTTTTTGGTGATTTGTTCATCAGTTTTCTTGCTTCCAATTGTTTGCCGGGAAAATTTTTGGTATTGTAAGGTGAAAATAAAAGCGTTAACGATTTTGTATTTTAACCGGATATGCGGAAAAAAAAACTATGAGAATCCATTTTGAATTCGATCAGAATCCGTTTAAGATTATATCAGAATCCATTTTGCATTGTTTCAAAATGCGTTTTGTCTTCTCAAATTCTAGTATAATCCATTTTGCATTCTATCGAAATCCTTTTTACATGTTTTGCATTCTATCATAATCCATTTTATTTTCTTGTATTCTTGTAGAATCCATTTTGGATTCTAATAGAATCTTTTTGACTTTCGGAGCCAGATACGTCTGGCCATCTTTGTTAAAATCCAAAAAATATACATTCTGTTATAATCCATTTTTGAGTCTAATAGAATCTCTTTGGCGACTAACATCAACACCAATGATCAGAATCGGATACATCCGGTCATCTTTTGTTGAAATATGAAAAAAAAAAATTCCAGCGACAAGCGAGCGAAGCAGGATACATCCAATCATTTTAATTGAAATATGACCAAAAAATTTGCCGACGATCGAAGACCGACCGGCGACCTGAAACAGACCGGTGAATAAAGCCGAAGATATATATAAAAAAAATATTCCAAAAAATAAAAAATAAAATAAAATAAAGAAATATAGGTACTTTTGTCTATTTACTATTTTTTCATTTAATTATTTAATTAAATATTATGAAATGATATAATTATCAGCTTTACTCTTGTGGATAATAAAATCATAAGAAAGTGTCAAATTTAGGGCATTCTTGGAAATCTCCCGTAAGGAAAGAACATGGAAGCTCCATGTGCTTCGGCGTTTGGCTCTTGCGCCACAAAGCCCACGACATGGTGGATAGGGTCCCTAATGGCAAATGGCATTTAGATAAATCTAAAATGTAATAGCTTTTTTTTTATTGCCACAATGCATTTCTAAACGGGTTAAGATTATCACATCCTTTCTACCAGTCAAATAGTTACCTACGCAGCCAATTTTCATATCTACAAGCCAAAATTAAAACCTTTTTTTTTTTCCCTCTATATATATATATATATTTATATAGCCAATCTTTACCATTTCACGCAACAGGCAAAAGAGCTACGGCCGGAGCAACAGGAGGCCATATTTGGCCAGACCAAAGCCGAAACTAGCAGTTGGTCTTTTGGCAAGGCAAGCCTCGGACCTCATCGGGGATTGGCAAGGCTCACAATGGCCTTGCCGGCACACCACAAGTTGAGCTTCAGCACTGTGAGCGTGGCTTTGAGACGGAGAATGAAATTGTAGTAAAGTGATGTACACATTTTGCTCATTCAAAGCTCAAGAATCATATAAGGTGCGATTTCATTTGGTAAAATGGCGTGTTAAGTAGCAATTACAAAAGGTCCAACCGCACTCTCTCGAGCATTTGTTTGCAGTAGAATTGTCATATGGTTCAAACTCCAAGCGTCTTTTCAAGCACCCAATAAAATTAAAAAACAAAAAAACAAAAAAAATCGTTCCACGCATCTAAAAATATTTGAAGAGATGAGCAATTACGCATGTGTAACAAAACAAGTTTAAACAGTGAAACAAAAAATTCACTTCGTGAATTGTTCAATTTTAGGCCGTACACCAGTCACCAGAATGAAAACATTAAAGGGAAAGAAAGAAAACTGCGCTTTCGGTTTTTTCTTCTTTTTCAGGTTTTAAGATAGCACGTGGAGTAGAAGCTTTTCCATGCCTGAACAGAATTTCTTCGCGCCGCCAAAGTACAGAAATTGACCAAAAATATTAAGTAGAGGCTTGAATTACCCGGAGACCGCGACAAAAATAAATGAGAAAGAAAAAGAAGAAACAAATTTCTGCTCAAAATATGGCTCGAGACTCAGGACAAATCAAGAAATTATATCCCAACAAAAACTCGTCTAATAACAGGTAATTCTCGCAGCACTGCCATAACCTGCAGCTTAACTCCCAATTAAATAAATGTCGTAAAACCCTAGTTAAACTCTCTTGACAACACCCAAACTGAATGAGAGAAAAAAAAAATTACAATCTTCAACCTTCAAACACGACCCAAAAGTTTGACCACTTTTGACAGAAATACAAGTGACGCATAGACCAGTAGCATTCCAACCCATAAATCACAATCCAATGATCAACAGCAGAATGGATATGCCAATGCAGGAGTGAAAATAAGGCCAAGCAGACTACTCATCATATTCCAAAGTATGCATTTGTTTCTAAAAGGAATAATACCAATCATTCTCAAGTAGAGGAAGCAGGCTCCTCTTCCTTCTTCTCGGCGTCCTCTTTTACTGTCTCACTCTTAGCAACTTTATCCTCCTTGGCCACAGCAGGGACTTCCTCCGATGTTTTCTCCTCAGTCTTTTTCTCTTCAACACTCAACTTCTCAAGGAGCCCAGCAGCTGCTGAAGCATCTTTGTTTTCTTCCTTCTTCTGCTGGGACTCAGCAACTTCTTGAAACGTTTCCATGAAGAGTTTGCAGTCTGGTACAAAAGCCAACCGTCAAACGTCAAACGTCAATACTATGTACAGAATTATCTGAGACATGGAACTGTTGGCACTTCAATGACATGATAGAACAAACTAGCAGTTCACCATGAACCTCAAGTATAGTTTGGAACAAGATTTTAGCACTTCCAATAGCCTAGAAGATAATAAACATATATACCCCTCGAAAAACTCATTCAGTATACAACAATAATAGAGTGCTTCAGAGTTAGAAAGTAGCCCATATTTAAATGGATATTGAAATATAAAATCTCTTTCTAAGAAACTAAAGGATGTTGATGCGTACAAAAAGCGGCAATGATATCAAAAAGCAAATAGCACAGTAGACAATTCATGTTGAGTTCTTCTTTGACACTGTAATTCTCAAAGTCTCTGGCAAGGGCAAATATACTCCATACCAGTATTGTATTATAGTGAGTAAAGGGAAAAACAGGAACTGGAGTGAGATAACAAGCCAAGATGAATGCTTGACAGGAGACTCCATCTCACAATTCTTAATTTCTTGTCATATCCTAGCAAGCTCTATAATTGAATGAAGCAAATTCATGCATCAAAAGCTTAAAGATTCACACTTATGGAACACTTGAAAGTTGAAACAAAGACTCAAATAATGTTTACATGTGCTATTAAGCATTGAATTGGTGAAGAAAAAACCAGTACTTATCACAATTAACCGTAACAACATATCTCCACATATCAAACTTCTATGATTGACTTAATTATTTGAGTCTTTGTTTCAACTTTCAAGTGTTCCATAAGTGTGAATCTTTAAGCTTTTGAATTGGTGAAGAAAAAACCAGTACTTATCACAATTAACCGTAACAACATATCTCCACATATCAAACTTCTATGATTGACTTAAACCAACAAATAACATCCAAATGTGGTGTGCCAGACAGGCATCCAAGATGTTGAAAATCATACTATATGCCCCTCAAGGAAGGAAAAAATGGAATATGCTCCATGAAAATCCAAGAAAAGTATCACTTTAGTGTAGTTTCGTATATGCAAAAAAAGCACTATTCTCTAAACTACAGTAAGCAATGTAGAACACTTTTCAGGCTACTCTGATTTACTAGTTTGACTTAAGATGAATTGGAAAAAAGTTTATAGCTTAGCCATACTAATTAAAACAAAAAATCAAACTAGTGCAGAACAAAAAGTTTCTAAAGCTTGACAATTTTCCCAAGGGGGGCAGCAAACTCATAAGTAAAAACGTAACTAGAAAGAAAGGCTCTAAAGAATTGAAGGCACCTGTCTCATATGACTGAGGTATAAGCCCTAAGCGTGATCATTGTATTAGCTAGTTCACGTACAACCATCTCCAAAACAATATTAATAGCATACCAAGTGCATAATTCACATGATGCTGATTTGTTTAATCTATACAAAAAACAAAAAAACAAAAAACAAAAAGCTTGTGTAGTAAATGCAATTAGATAAAAACCAGATTCAACTCCAAAACGACAATCTGAGAACCGAGTGCACAATTCACATGAAATCCAATTACTCAAAAAAGTTATTCAAGAGTTTCGATTAACATATATGGTAATTTCCAACATAGAGATCAATTACGAAATGAACTTTCGGATCATACTCACTTTCAACTGATGGAAATCTGATACAGAAAAGCTCGTCCTTCAATTCACCATCGGCAAAGTCAGAGGCGTGCCACACACAGGACTTGTCGTTTCCAGCGTGCTCCTGCACAGACATGGATGGAAGAACTGCAAGCAAGCAAGCAATCGCAGATCAGAGACATAGCCAAAAGTAAATTATACACACAACAGTATAAACCTACAGCATATATATACATATAGAGTTAAAAAAAAAAAAAAAAAAAAAGAACTAACCAAGATGATTGGCGCAGATCTTGAGGGTTTTGGATTGCCTCATAACAAGGCGAACCTTCCCACTCTCTTTGTGCTTCAAAAGCTTAACGGTGCCAGCACCTCGCTCCTTCCACTGATTCCCCTCTTTATCGAATCGGTAGAGCTTCGATTTACTGAAGTGAGGGAAAAAAATCGGAGACACAGAGAATCAAGTCATCAACAAGCAAAATTCAAAACCCTAGATTTTGACAGATCGCCGATAGAACCCTAGGAAATCGGCGAGCGTCGGAAAATGAGAGAGCGAAACATACAGATCGAGGATGGCGTCTTCATTTTCTTCGCCAGTGCTGACGGCGACCTCCTCGAGCTTGACGATCGGAGCGACCTGAGCTCCGGTGTCCTCGTCCTCGGCGGCGGTGGCGTCTTCCTCTTCACGGTGCTCGGGATCGTTGCTCGACATGTTAAGGAAGAGAAAAGCAGAGAGAGAGAGAGAGAGAGAGAGAGAGAGAGAGAGAGACAGATACAGTAGAGAAGAGAAGAGCAGGGCTAGGGATACGCTGGCTGTGTACTGGCGATGGTAGGAAGGTAAAAGAGGGGTTTTATAGTGCGCAGAGAGACAGAGAAAGAGAGTGTGTGTGTGTGTGTGTGTGCGTGCGTGCGTGCGTGACTTGTGAGAGAGATGGGAAGAGAGAGGCAAAGGGTTAAGGGCTTAGGGCTGGGCTTAGGGCTTTAGGCGTGATGTTTACGCACGAAACGAAGTGGCGCTAAAATTTTCATTTATTTCTTTATTTTTTTATTTTTTTTGGTCAAAGACTCTTTGAGGGTCTCTACCGATACATTCTTTTTTTAGACTGTTTAGATTTAATCGAACGGTTGAAATGTTCTTAGAGTACCATATATATCATACACCTTACTTCACATAATCCTTCCCACCCAAAGTCTTCTCAGTCGCCGGCGATCTTTCCACCGCCGGTGACCAATGCCGGCGACTCACCCCCGACGCCGGTGACCTATCTCTGGCCCCCACCACCGGTCAGCCGGCGACCCCCTCTCTCTCTTCCTTCCCCTTTCTCTCTCTTCTCTTCTCTCTCCCGTGGCCCTCCCCCGCCGGCCCCCAGTTCGGTGAGCCCCCCACCTTCGGCACCCCCCTCCCCCGGCCTCCCCCATCCCCCGCCCCTCCGGCACACCCCTCCCCCGGCCTCCCCCACCCCCCGACCCCCGGCACCCTCCCCCCCCCCCGACAACCCCTTCGACGAAGTGAGAAGAGAGAGAGAAAGCGACGTGAAAAGAGAGAGAGAAAAAGAGGGGGAGTCGCAGGTGGGGGTGGGGGTGGGGGGCGGGGCGGGGGCACCGGGTGGCCACGGGTGGGGGGACGAGGGTCGGGAAGAGAGAAAAAGAAGGGAAGAGAGAGAAGAAATGAAAAGAGAGAGAAAGGGAAAGAGAAAGAGGGCGGGGGGGGTCGTCGGGGGCGGGGGGGTCGTCGGGGGGGGGCTGGGGGAGGGGGATAGGGCGAGGCCGGGAGAGGGGGGTGCCGGAGGTGGGGGGCTCACTGGGCTGGGGGCCGGTAGGGGAGGGCCGCGAGAGAGAGAAGAGAAAAGAGAGAGAGGGGAAGAGAGAGAAATGGGAAGAAAGAGAGGGAGGTCGCCGGCGGCCGGCCGGTCCTGGGACCGGTGGTGTCGGGGGAGAGGAGAAGAGAGAAAAAGGGGAAGAGAAGAGAGAGAAAATGGTCGCCGGAGGCCGGCGGTCGACGGTCGGGACTGGGGGTAGGAGGTACATCGCCAGCGTCAGGGGTGAGTCGTCGGTGTCCATCACCTGCGGCTAGAAGATCGCCAGCGATGGAGAAAACTTTGGGTGGGAAGGATTATGTGAGATAAGGTGTATGATAAGTATCGTACACCATCAATGTTTTAACCGTTCGATTGAATCTCAATGGTCTAAAAAAAGACTTTACCGGTAGAGACCATAGAAAGGTCTCTACCATAGACTCCCCCTTTTTGTTATGTCCTTTAGTTCAAAATAATTATGGCTAGTTTTTAAAAAAATAAAAAATAAAAAAAATGAAAAGAAAAGAAACAAACCCTACAAATTGAGTAATGTTATGGACACCTACTCCAATCTTTATTTTTTAAACACCAACTCATGTGTCATATTTTTATTGATAAGTGTAATCAATTGATATGATAATATTTTAAATATTTACGAATAAAAATATGACAACTTATATACTGTATAGGTTGATAATTAAAAGTTAGGTTTAGAGTTGATGATCCTAATCTTTTTCCTCTAAATCATATTGACGAGTTTATATTGATCTCTAATTTTTCCCTTGAATTTTACTCATTATATTATCAGAACTTTTTTTTTATTGTTATGCAAAACAATTTTTACATTGACATTATGTGAAAAAAAGAAAAAATAAAATAACTTAGCAAGTGTTTGGTGTATTGGTCAGGACTGAATTTTGATGTTAGAATTGAATTGAGTTATGCGTTTGGTGAAACGTTTAACGTTTGAATTGCTGGAGTTAAAAACTACATTAAAAAAAAATACTTGAAATGTGTTCGAAAGAAAATTTTCAATATAGAATTCGTTTTGTTCGTCTCAAAATTCTATATATAATTTTTTAAAAAAATCTTATTTAAATTTGTATATGCAAAATTATGGATTTTGAGTTTGAGTGACAAAATTATAATAGTAATTATAAATAATGAAATTGAGATTAACTTTTCAAAAACATACCAAAAACAATTGTTATCCAAACTAGACTGAACCAACGCACCAAACAAGGACTTAATATTAAAAGCCATTAAATTATTTTTCTCCAAAATATCTTTAACAACGTCATTTATCTTTAATGAAAATATATTATACTTCCAAAATATCTTTGAAACCGTTGAAAATTAAATTCAATTATCAAGACAATAATATATATAAATATAATTAAAATATATTTCTTATCATAAATTTTTCATTTTAATTAGTTCTTTATCCTGCAACGTTATCTATTTTCAAATTATTTTAACATGATTTTAAAATACTAAAAAAAATTTTAGATGTTATGAATTTTCCTCAAATATATATTATTTCCGACACCGTATGATATCCAGTAATATAAAATTTAGTTTTTATAAATATGAACTTCAGTTGTTATAAATATAAATTCATGCAATTTTGGAAATATAGTTAAAGTGAATTGAATCCTCCTTATTTTACATTTTCTTCTATATGAATTCACATTTTTAATAACTAAAATTTACATTGTCGAGCACCATCCGATATCGAATAGGAGATCAACCTTTTATATATATATATATATACACACACATACACATGAAGATCTCCTAGATGGAAATTTTAACTAGAGACCATTTTATAATCACATTAATTCAAAAACTCCTGCGACCTCAAATAGTCTCCAATTTACGTTGTCAATAAAATGGCTTTGAATACACTCTCAAATCAAAAGAGAGAGGCTTTGGATAGAGAAAACTCCTAAAGGCCAACAACAAATTCCGCAAGGCCATCTTTGACTAAAGAAATCACAGAGCAAGAATAAGAAAACAAATTCTGACAGCGGAGAAGAAATAGTTACTTATCATGGGAAGAAGGTGAGCTCAGAACTTTCAAGACGAGAGTGCATTTGGAGCTTATTAACATTATCAAAATGACCCATACACGATGCAAGTTTGCCAAGACATTTGTCATCCTACGCTTCACGAACATCTCTCTAACGACAATTTCTTGGCTCAGCATCGACTAGCGAACAAAAAGTAGCAAGCATGAGCCAAACTATCCCGAAGAAAAATATAACCATAATCCCATCTAAGGCACCTACTGCCATCAAAGCCAATGCTAAGCATTATCCCACATTGTTTCCATTTGCATGAACCTCAGAGTAAACGGGAAACCGAGAATAGAGAACCTATTGAATTTCACATGTGCCAGTTGCGAAGCTTTCTAACTGTGTTAATCTAAAAATGCGCTACACAAAGGTCAGAAGTCAGGAGTCAGAACTCAGAAGGAGCCCGTTGGTGGCATTCCAAAACCTGGCATTGGAGGCATCCCCACACCTCCCATTGGCACAGACGGTACTGCAAAGCCTCCACCCATTCCTGGCGGAGCAGGTAAAGCAGGCAGCAACTGGGCATACATGTTCTGCAGATGGTAAGAGCAGTAATTTTGTTTCAGACCGAGTAAGTCACCGCATAAAAATGTTTCACAAGCAAAATAAAAATTAATATCTCACAATAACTCAAACACAACTCTAATCACATGGGATAAAATAACTGATGACTGAAATGCTGAAGATGATAAAGACAGTCCTATGAGTGAAATCTAGAAGATGATAAAGACGGTCTTCTGAGTTTTTAACTTTCACTTTTCTAGACAATAGCATAGAAATTACTTAGAACTTTCAATTTAAAGCCTCATTTCAAACCATGTCTGCTACTTATGGTGCGGCCTAAAAGCAGCCAGAAGTCACAGCCTAAATATATATACTGGCAAGTTCATGCAAAGGTCATGTACCATGCTGTCTTCCTCTATTTCTTTTATCTTATTTGCAGATCTCATTATTTTTCAGTGTGCATCTGAAAAATGGACGGACGAAACAATGAAACCACATCGAGATATTTGACTGATAACCCAAGAAGACAACTAAAGAATAAGAAAGCTATAGATGACAAGGATTTAAAAAAAGAGCAATACATGTTGAGCAACTACGTCCTTCTCCTCCTTCTCTTTAGCTTTCAACTCATTTTGAGCTTCAATTTTGTCCTTGACAAGCTCATCCGCCTTGCTTGTATATTCTCGAATAAACTGGAATGTTACATGATCAAATAGAGGTCAAAAGAGAAACATTGAAATTTAACACGTGAAACGGAGAAAAAGGGAGAGCCAAAGAAAACCTGCAGGAGATATGGGAAGGCAAAATCGATCATATTGTTCAGCCATGCAAGCTCAAGGACAACATCTGGCCGGATTAAATCGTAACAAACAAAGAGGCATGACGCAAAACACTCTTTCTTTCCCTGCATATGAAATTGGGCAAGAACATATTCTTGAGTGAACACTAACTTTACCAATCAAATCCAACAAAATTCATAAATAGAGACAAAAGGAAGAAGGAAGCTTAAAGTGAAGACGGAAGAACCCCCCCCCAACCAAAATCCCTAATCCCAATAAAACAAGGAAAAAATATATATATCTTTTGAGCAAAGACAGAAGCAAAACTAAAAGTATTAGATCTGCGAAGTAAAAACGCTGACACATGGCTAAGAGTAAAATTGCTGACACATCACGTGCTGACAATTTCAAAAAGATGAAAATAAGAATTTAGACCTGACACAAAAAAAAAAAAACGAGTGGAACAAGTAACTAAATATATTTGCAACTATTTCCCTATTTAATCATCTTCAATTTGTTAAGTCAGACCTGCTCAATAAAATAGACAAGCAAATCTTCTGAAAGTTCACGATCACCAGACTGCGAGCAGGTCTCCATTGCATCTTTGTAAAGATTGTCTTTCTTTGACAATGCAATAGACTGCTTCCATCTTCCAGCTTTCTTATAAATATAAGCAGCAACCCGCCTCATCTCAAGAAGCTCATGTTTCTCGATCTACATCAATAAAGTGGAAAAAGTTAAAAATCCAAGTTAGCATCAAAAACTTCCAATAACTGATGAAAAGTTTAAACATACCTTCTGCGCAAGGCCTATCTGGTCGAAGTTATCGTGCAGTTCAATTGATTCACGTAATCTATCATAGTCTTCCTCCTCTATGTATATTTCATTCAGAGCTTCATTTACAGCAGAAACATTGTTACTCTGAACTGCAACCATGTATGGCTTCACAACGCGGAGGTGACCAGCCTGAAATCCAAGGATTGAAACCATAAACAATAGACAACACTCTCCAAAGCCTGGAAGAGAAAAGTGGCAAAACAAGGTGGTGAGCTAACCTTTCGCATTATGTCCACTACTCGGCCATGGTCAACACGAAGCGCGAGAACATTCAAAAGATCATTTATAAGATCAGGATGTTCTTGTAAGTAAAAGTGTACAGCCTTGTAGGAGAGCTCCACACTTGCAACTTTGACAATCACATCTTTGAATTGCATGTGGTCCCAAGCTTCTGGGGAGTGGTTCATTACAGTGGTTGCAGCATTGTCAAATTCATCATACTGGACATATAAATAAGTTAGTTCCTTCCAGTGCTGTTGGTCATCACAGGCTCGTATAAGCTTGGGAATATTGAGACGGGTGGAGAACAATTTAATGTGCTCCATAAGCTTCTCAGGACGGTATCTTGCATATAGAACTCCCAACTCAGTGAAAATGCCCATATGCGCACGTTCCAATCCTAGTCCACTTTCCATTAGAGATATGAGCTCATTAAAGTATCCTCTGTTCTGGTAATACTCACTGACTTCGTCCAAATCGTCCACCTGAAAGTGGATGTATGGGCATAAGCACTAAAAGAACAACAGAATAATCTTTACAGGTACAACCAAATTCCTCTTTAGTAAAACATCTTAAAGTATGGTTGTGGGGGCTTCGCACCTCTTATGGACCACAAGTAACATAAAATTTTCTTACAACCAAAATTTTTACTCATCTACTTAATTAAAAAAGGTTAAACTAGAAAGGAAAGTACCTGGATAATGATGTTTAGACCACAGATCTGAGCCAAGCGAAATTCCTCAGCATCAACACATGCAAAACAAACCTCCTTCCATGTTTTAGCACTGTTGGCTTTTCGAGCTGCGTCGACCGCACTTTGATATTGCTTTAGCTTAACAAGAGTAATAGCCAGTTTAGCCCAGTTGGAGATAAATGCATATATGATCTTAGCTGCTTCATACAGTGCTTCATCAAACAGACGATCTCCAACATTTTGGAGATTAGCAACATTTGGCATAAGAATAAGCTCTTCAATCTCAGCCAGCCGATCAATCTTTGCATATGCATAAATGAGCTCGCTGTCAACCTTCGGCTCTTTAGTTTTCTGCCTTACCATCAAGAGATACTTCACCAAGTCATGGTATGCATTTGCATCCTCAGCAGCACGTATGACATCCAAAAACTGGGTTACATCATCTGCACGAATGAAAGACTCAATGGCATCACTGACTAGACCCTCTCGCAGTTGGGCTTTAGCCACCTGGCTCCAAACAGCATCCTCTTCAACCCGGAATGCAAATTCTACAGCTCGCTCAATGGTTCTAATGTTATCCAATAGGACATTCACAGCCTGAACATTCAAATTGAACTTCTTGAAGATGGCAAATGCTTCCTCATACAACTGTGCTTCCACAGCCACCTCTCCAACTGCAGGTCCATCAAAATTGTCTAACCTATTTATGTAATCCATAACTCTGGATGGATCAGCCTTGATGGCTGTAAGAATTAGCAAATTCTGAAGATTTGAGTTCCCACTAAAAGCAGAGTTTTGGAGTACAATCTTTTCAAGAAGCTCAATTAACTCATGTGGAAGGTCGGCAGTCATAAAAGCTTTAACAGCCGCTGAAACCTGTTCAGGACTCTTGCTCTCAGGCAGAGCTGTAGACACAACTTGATCAAGGAGCTGCCTTCGGTACTCGTTATCTGGACTAAGAACTTTCTCCCATAGGTCACCATCCATTCTTTCCACCACATACCTGAATAGAAGGCCAATAGTATCAGCACGCCCAGTCAGAGAAATTTGATCAGCAATGAAATCTTAACAGCAAATGAAAGTATACAAACCTTGCTTGAAGTTTGAACAAGGAGTTTTTATTCGTTACATTTATAAGTTCATCATCACATTGCCCTCTTTGGTAAGCAACGACAGCAAGGGTGGGATCCCTTTTCTCACAATATTTACCAACAACACGAGAATCATAAAATGGGTTAGTTGTGAGAAAATGCTCTGGATTGTTGTTGCTGTCAATTATGATTTTACCCAGAGCATTATGAACATGTACATCTTGGCTTCCTTCGCTCACAAGATGCTCCAAGAATTGAGTGAGTAAGCGGAGATGGTTCCTGCCAACCGAAAGTAAGAGTACCCATAAGAAGAAGGAGACAGATGAAAAAATCAACAAACAAAGCATAAGGAACAAATCTCACCTCATTTCACATTCCTCCACCAGTGGTTCAACTGGAAGGAGAGAACGAACTGATAGAATAAGACCTTTAATGAAATCCTCAGGGCACTCATCATCAAGGAGCTGTCCTACGACTAGATGAGCATTTCCTGGGTTGACCTATTAAGATAGGAAGAACTTAATTTCTAAATCATCTTGATGAAAAAGAAAAAAAACACGCACGCACGCACACACACACACACAAACAAACAAAAACAAAACAAAACAAAAAATGCAAGATTTTATGGAGCACTAGAGAGGGGAAGGAAGAGCGTCAATTTGATTCTTTTTTTTACATATAGAAGTCCACCGGATATATGAAACAACCGCAAGCAATATATTTACCTTTTGAACATAACCTTCAATATATCGAAGCATGTTATTCGTGTATAAGTAATGGGTGAGGTCTGGAACAAAACCAAAACGATCACAAACATTAATCAGAGGTCGTGCATCTGGTAGCTTTGCTTCCATTAGAAAGTTCTTTGTCTTTTCTGGGTCATAGAAGTTTGATTCCCGAGTAACACGTTCCACCTCCTTAATTTGTCCAGTTTTTGCAGCTGCTTCAATGTACTTGAAGTGGATAACCGGATCCTCACTACCAGAAAGAAAAAATTCAAAAGAAAAAATTTCAAGACATGAATACAGTCTAGACCATTTATATTTTCTGCAACTGCAAAATATAGGGAGTACCTGGAACTCAAATATGAGCCTAAAAAGAAGTATAATCCTTCATAGGACTTGAACTGCTCAAATAATTTTATGCATGCCTCTACACCCAACTGCTCCGAATATTCTTTGGCAGCCTGCAACAAAACATTCCCGTAAGCCTTACTTTAATAAATTCTGCAAAGACCACAAACCAGTCCAAGAAACCATGACTTCACCTGGACAATAATCTGAAGATTGCCTCGAAGATTGACAACTAGAAGATCCGTCATGCACTCAAGAGCCCATTCTTTGGAAACGGTTCCAAAGAACTCAACGAGAGCCTAAGTACACCTCAAAGTTAGATAACACATCTTATACACCATTACACATTGGTCAAAGTACATCAAGGATTTAAGGGCCAACCGATGGTTCAATTGCATGTGTATTCACGATGACACGTTTGATATCCGGCAACTCTGAATAATGCTGCAGAATTGAGAAGCCGTTTAGTACAGAAAATAGTTAATCATCCTTGACAGAAATTTTCTCACAAATGCTCAGCTCTCATACCTGTAGGGCGCGCAAATACAGACCAGCTTTTTCACATAGTTGTGCAACACGTGGACGGTCATAGTGGCTGAACATTCCATTAGCCAATATAGCATCCGCAACATTGGGGAACGTCACGAGATTAACTTCCAAAACCTTAACAAAGACAGCGAATAATATATTATTTAAATATATGGAAGCAAACTTAAATACAAAATAGGACTTTCAGTAAAAGAATAAATTATAAAAACAAAAAAAAAACAAAAAAACAAAAAAACAAAAAAACAAAAAACAAAAACAACAGAAATTGATGAACCTTTGTCTGAAGGTGTGCATGTTCAGGTAAATTTGGTTTCAACACATCCAGCAAAAAGGCTGTTGCCTCACGAATCAAATTCCGCTGACAAGTACAGAAGAAACACGACAAAATCTCAGTTTGAAACTACAATGAGATATAAAGCTTTTACGTCGAAGAAAGAGATTTAACACGGTGGAATGGGACAAGCAAGATATTATTTAAATTAAAAGTTATATCTATTGAACTTAACAGTATCGATTGGCATACTCAAACAAGGAAGGATTTTATCAAACCCAACACAAAAATGTAAAAGTAAATTCTCAAACCAAACCTGAAGGAAGAGATCTGTAATTGTACTGTAGTCAACCGGGCAACCTCCCTCCATTTGAGACATCATCAAAGCAAAATTAACAGCCCCCTGACATCAGGATAGATCGTAATTCTCTATATCAGAAAGTTTGGGTGGTTCAAAGAATTTGAGATATGCAGCTACTTTAGTTAAAAACTCTAGCCTTGTCCTTCAAATATCCATCGTAGAAGTGTGCAAATATACCTGTGGATCCGTCCGCAAAATTGTTTGCAGAAGGAACAAGTAATCAGGTGTGTATCCCACCTATGAAGACAACCCAAAAAAAAAAAAAAAACAGAAAGGACTATAATCAGCATCACCAAGAATCAACATGTACTTATGCATATATATAATGACAAAAAGTAATACAACAAAACTTGAAAACTGTTGCTTGTTGAAAAACCGATCTGACAAAATATATCTTGGACAATCCTAGTGGCCAAAGTAACAAAGAAAGAGAAAGTGATTAAATTAACCTGCTTTGAGTATATCAAAATCTTGTCAAATTCCCTCCTCTCTGCAAATGCTGCAACAACTTTTGGGGTTGCCCTGGCTTTAATGTATATTTTTAGAGCAAGATCATTGTCCACTGTCTGCATTGTGGAGGGGGGGGGGGGGGGCGGCGAAAAAGAAACAGTTCATAACGTTATAAAGAAAACATATAACTACACAGTCGTTGTCTTTCATAATGTTGCCTTCCACTGGCTTGATATCTTTTTCAGACACAGAAAGGATGATAGTCATCTATCACTCATCAATTAGACGCAGATTTCTGTTGCATAATCATCATTTACAACAGCCAAGTTCAAAAGTGTTTAAACCCACCCGTATGTACACTGATAGAACTAGCAATAAAGAAAATCAGCCAACAAAAATTGGTCTTGCAAAGTAAATTTGATAACATTAAGTCAGCTAATGCATAAATGTAATAATTTGGACGACAACTATACCAATAAAAGAAAAGGAACAATTAGATGAACAACCAAAGTATCAAAGAACTATAGTTTAACTTCTTATCACACCTTCACAAGATCTCCAAGCTCTTCACTACAGTCGAGCTTGTCCTCAGCCAACCAATTCTCCAAAAGATTTTTCTTATTTTGATTTACAACAAGGCGGGACAATTCCAATGATTCGTAAGCATTTAGTTTTCCTCTGGTCAACAAAGTTCCAAAGTATTGTAACAACGGAGGTGTTTGCCCAGATTGCACAGGGACACTCTGCAACAATGAACATAACCAAATGAAAATCGCCAGAAAAGAGTATGATTTTACATTGTAAGAACACTGTTCAAGGGTCATCTATGTGTCAAAAATAAGCATGGGAACTATTAAGTAATGGAACAAACAAGAATCAACAAGAAACTTAATGTTTACACCTGAAATTTAGCAACCGTGTCAGGAGTACGAAGAATCCCCTGTGGAGATTCTGCAGCAAGCTCTGCAGCCTCCTTATACTTTGTCTGAGCAAACAATTCTTGAAACCGCTGGACAACCTGAGAATGACAACCAGATGATCAGATTTTCTAGACGCGATTATGATCAACTAATGGAGCCACACATAAAACCTCACAGGTGTTGATCTCACACTTAATAATGTGCCAAATTACATAATTACAGACCATGTGACTGAAAACTCCCTGAAAAAATTGATGTAGAAAAAGCAGGTGAGTAACAGATATATCTTCACCCATACTCAGACTCATCTTGGTGCAAAAGAATTTTGCTCACCGTCATTTTTTTATCAGTATATATTTCATGTTAGCGGAATTCACAGGAAATATTGTTAGATTTTATTTCACAAGTGGATGTGTAAGAAAGCACATATAATGGCGTTACCATGATAAGAACTCAGCCAATTGATATTTAGATAACTCTAAGAGACTGGATTTCCTGAGTGGAAAGTAAAGGTCGTAAATACAACTATGTGAATGATTCACACTACTCAACTCTGCACATGAAACCTAAACATAACTTAAAGGCTTTCAAACAGACGTAATAAATAGACAAACAAACTGTACACATACCAGATCTTCTGCACCAGGAAGGTTTCCTCTTTTGGCAAGACTAACAGCAAGTTCCAAATTGTTTAACTGTGAAATCACCAAACATTAACCAAATGCATGATTTTTGTTACAGAAGTTAGGGATACGGACAAGCTAAAAAGCATACCTGACCACTAACAAAAGATACAATTGTTTGTTCATTTACAGTCGCAAGCAGCACCTGCCCGCGCCTATTGATAGCATAAAAGCCCCCAACAGATGAAGCTTCTGCAGTCAAAAAGATTGGATCTGGACTAATTCGGTTCCTATAAACTGCAGTTGCTGTCTCTAGGTCATAGACAAATAGAAGTCCTAGCTTTGTGATCACATATATCAAACCATATTTTTCCGATATCTGCCCCAGCCAGGAAAAGAAGAAACAAATTAGTTTATCATGAAATATCATGGTTTAAAAAATCAAAATAAGACATCGTAGCATACCTGCATTGACACTGGAAAGTCATCAGCAAAATCAGGAGGAAAAAATAGATCTGATTGCTTCTTAGTAAATGAAGGTTTTCCTGAGAACAAGTTCCAAAACATCAACACCGAGAAATAGCAAATAGATAAGGCTATACTCTACGAAGCAAGAGACAAAGAACTCTAGCAACCAGAGGCTAAATAAAATAAAGGTAGGGACTAGGGAAAATTGTCGTCTTAGTTGATGTGTTAGGTCCTAGTGCATTTAAATGTAATGGATTTGCCAATAAAAGATCAGCTACCTGGCTGGGCACCAAGTTCAATAATATGCATCTTTGAAGCAACTTGTCCAGAATTGAAGCTCCTGGATGCAAAACAAATAAGAGTTGAAGGATTCTCATTCCCTGCAACCTGTGTTTATCAAAGAAATTAAATACACCACTCAAAAAAGACAAAAGTAAACCACATAGGAATGACAGAATCACACTTTAAATGTGGCGAACGATGCAGCATGTGCTTCAAGAGCCTGACTACGTTGCTGATCCACAGAGAAAAGCTGCATATTTCCTCTTACCAGTTGTGGCCTCTGCAATAGAAATTTAGAAAACAGCAAGATTAGTAAATCAAAGACAATATTACATAAACCCAGACGCAATAAACTAGGAAGATTAAAAAAAAATGTATGTAATATACCGTACTCTCAACTGATAAATGCAAACTATTGAGGTGCAGAGGCAAACAAGAAAACTTCTTATCAAAGTTAAAAATGAGAACTGATATCATCCAGGTGTTGAAGGATCCCAGATAAGTAAACAACAAGAATATAAATAAAAAGTTATCAGAAACAAAAAGACTACACTTATCAGGAAACAAATATCCTATATACCTATCACAACTACAGAAGGACAACATTTGCAACCTATAGAAGCACAAATCACAAGATATTGGTTCTGCTTGAACATCTCTCTACTAACTTTAAAACGATGCTAGGTTGTAGAAATTAAACTGGTTGTTTTATTTACCAAAAGTTATATTCATAGACACATCAGAAATACCAAGTTTGCACTTTCGACCTACCAACTCAGATGGGCCACCAACAAGATTATAGTACAAATTGAGGAAAAGAAAAGTTAACCAGTTAACTGACCTCAGGTGAACCAGGAGCAATCCCGATTAAAACCAACCACTTTTCAGTAGGATCACAACGATAGCTGATTATTTGAGTATTTGCAAGATTAGCTGTTCGCTCAAACATTTTCACAGGCTCAGAATCACCTAAACACGATAATAAATCAGAATACTATATGAAGCAAAACAAAGAAAACGAATATTAATCATAAGCTGTTGAATTAATCAAAAAGAAACCAGAAAACCTCTAATGTCAGTAGAATGCACAAGGCATCTTACCTTCAACTGACCAATGAAATACTGAGGTCTGTGTTACCAGGCCCAAAATCTTTGGCGTTATCCACTTCCAGAAGACAACCTGAAAATTTAAAAATAATGAATACAAAACATCTATATAGGCTAATCAAATAAGCCGTCAAAACATTGTATCGCAATTTAAATGCCCTTGAAAGGAATAAATCACCTGTTCAGGCATCTGATGTGATTTTATCTTTGTTTTTGCTTCAATGTTAAATATTTGTAAATGATCCTGAGTTGTTCCCTGAATTTGAGCTAGAAACAAAATATGATCTTGAATTAGCTGGGTGAGGAACAAAAGAAATACTCTTAACTTACTTTGCAAAAGAATCCTAGTTACCATTGGTCTATTCATAATACCACAAGTCAGTTCCTCTAAAAACAAGGTAACCAGTTTCTTTTTTTTTTTTTTTTTTTTTTAAGAAATTGACTCACATCCCCATGGAGTATAGTGATAAATCCATAATTTTTCATGTTTACAAAGACCAGTAGACCACATCAACAAACTAAACCAGAAAAATGATCACAAGTTTTTCGTTTCGCGGCCAAGTGGCTGTACCTACTGCTCACTAGCCAACAACTCCAACAAAGAATTACTTAACAAATGAAGCAAAATCACAAGTGAGCAAGAAAAATGAGTAAGTTGGTTGGTTTTCTTTTCTCATTGGTGATAACACGAAAATTACACCATATCAAACACTATAAAGCACAATCCCATTGGTCATGAAACATTCGATAACGTGAGAAAATGCCTACTACATTATCACACGTAAGTAAGAACCAAACAAACACAACTCTCTACCTTTAAGAGCGAGAATTTTGGAGGTCGGGTTCATTATCGCCGAATCGGCAGTAATAGAGCGTCGGAGAGGCTGGTTCGGCGCGTTCATGTCGACGATAACAATGCTATTCTGCGGCGCCGTTTCTCTAACGCAAATGAACTTGTCCGATTCCATCGTCACATGCGTAAACGTAATGAATTGAGTAGTTATCCCAATACTGGGCAGCTGCAACCACAAAAACACCCAAAACCAAACAGAAACCACCATTAAAACACTCGAATACCAAAAACCGTGCATAGAAACCCTAACATTGCGACAGACGAGTGCAATTCACGAATTACGAAACGAAAAATGCAGAAACACTGCGAAATGCTGGTCCAGTGGGGAAGCTGTGTAGATCGGAGGAAGTAGAGAAACTGAAAAGCGAAATGCAAAGGAAAAAAACCATACGAAATTAGCTTCAATTCGGAGGAACGTACCGTTAGGGTCTCACGCATTGTGATGGGGGCATTTGCAGCGGCCATGGTCGCGGAATCGGGGCTTCGACGAAGGAGAAGCGACTGGAGTGCCGGAGAAGATAGCAGTGACAATGGCGACGATTTTTAGGTTTCTGGGTGAAGAGAGAGAAAGAAGAAAGAGAGATAGAGAGAGAGGGAGAGAGATAGAGGGCGGGGAGAAGAGGGAAGTGTTTTCCTCGTGCAGTTTTTTTCCCTGTTTTTTCTTCGCTTGCAAGTTTGTGAACCTTTTTTTTTTTTTTTTTTTCAGGAAAGAGAAAAAGGAAATTAATAAATTGGTCAACTCTTTAGCGTCCCAACTGTAATATTTTTGGATAATGACAGAGTAGAAGATGGAGAGACGGAGGAAAAGTAAAACGACACCATCTCTGGTTCAGTACTACGTAATTGTAAAACGACATGTCGTTTTAGTGTGAATATGTTGTCGTTCATTCATTGGTAAACGCCACGTGGTTTTATAAAAAAAGGGCACGTGGATTTTGCCTATTAGACTAGATATGAAATTAGATTAAGAGCCGGTTTGGGAGGATATCTTGAGATGGTGTTTTAAAAGTTTAGTTAAAAATGTGTATTTAAGGGAAAAATTTTTGAAAAAGTTTTGTAATATAGAAATAGTACAAAATTTTGAAATGTGTTTAGAAAAAAAATACAAAATAGATTTTGTCTTATTCGTCTCGTTGATACAAGCATTTTGACATAAAAATTATCTCGTTTCGATTTGAAATAAGAAAATTATGATTTTTAAAGTTTGAGTTTTTTAAAAATGAAAAAGATTAAAAGTTTGATTTAGAGTTGGGATTTTGAAATACAGATGGATGGGTCTCCGAGATCCTTTCGATGACCTATGTTGTGTTGAAGAGATAGATAGAGTAAGACATCAATTGCTCAATAAGATCAAATCTTTTGATTCCATGATGGTTTCTCTTGGCTATATGGTTTAGCCGGGAGAGAGATCGAGCTTCAAGAAATAGTGAATGGTCTTTTTAATACACAAATGTATAACTCTCCAGGAATTTCAATTGCGTTGATATTCATCACTGTAGGAATTGGTTTCAAGCTTTCCCCAGCCCCTTCTCATTAATGGACTCCTGACGTATACGAAGGAGTGCGGTTCGTTCGATAAATTCCTACCTCTCTATCTATCTCTGAGATGTTTCGATTTTTCAAAACTCTATGGACATGCAGAAGAAAAATGCTATCCCCACTTGGACCAAGACATAACTTTTACTTGTTCAAATAACAATTAAGGTGAAGCAGGGTCATGAACAACGAATCTCTTTATGATAAAGAGATTCATTTTGTAAGTTCGTTATTACGGGTAGTTCCTACAAAGCAAAGGATCGGACTAATGACGTATATAATACTTGAATTCTCGATGTAGATGCTACATAGTTGGTTCTCATTCTTCAGAGACTACGAGTGTAATAGGAGCATCTGTCGACAAAAGGATCACCCTAAGATGATCATCTCATGGCCATTGAGAATGAATCAAATCAGATGATACCTCAAAAGGGCCCTAAGGAAAAGATAAACAATAAAAAATAAATAAATAAATAAGGGCCCGTTTAGGGGGATATCCGAAAATGATGTTTTAAATGTTGGGTTGGAAATGTGTATTTAGGGAGAAAACTTTTAAAAAAGTTATATGATATAAAAAATAATGTAAAAATTTGAAATGTGTTCGTGAAAAAATATGCAAAATGGACCTTATCGTATTCGTCTCATCGATACGAGTATTTTGACATAAAAATCAACTCATTTCGATTTGAAATGAGAAAGTTACGAACTTTCAAAGTTTGAGTTTTTTTGAAAATGAAATAAAGAGAAAATTTAATGTAGGGTTGAAATTTTGAAATTCAGATAATAAGGTAATATTAGGAGATATTATCCCAAACGAGACCTAAATAAATAAAAAGGCATCTCATATATAACCAAAAGGGTTGTCAGTGTTGTTACTTTTTTTAATTGAGCACCGAGATAATTTAATTCCTCATTAGCACTTACTATAATTATTTATATAATGAACTGCCACATTTACTAAGCTGTAAAAACAATATAATTAAAAAAATAATGAGATTGAAAACAAAAGAAAATGAATAAGAAAGAAAATTATTGATAGTCTTGTTAGTACTTACTTATCTATTAGTGATGTGATAAGAAATGATTTGATTTCTTAAATATCATAATCAAGTAATCATTGACACATGACAATTTATTAAAAGTATATAAATAAATTTAACATTCGTTTCTTTTTACAAAAAATTGGTATCAAGATAGATGCATGTATTACCATTCTTTTCTCTCTTCTCTTTTTTTTTTCCCCATTTTCTATAATTTATAGGATTCGTCCATCCAATTCCAATTATTTTTTTTATAATACATGATAATTAAATAAGAAAGGAAATGATTACTCATATTTGTTTTCCTTATTGTAGACGCGTTAAAGTGTGATTATGTATGTTGATTTTGCACACTTGTATTGGCACATGTATTTCTCCTTTTTTTTTGTTGATATCATATATAGATTGTTTATATATATATATATATATCTGAGAGAAAATTATTTAAATAATAATTTTTTAATATATTCATAAATATAATATAAATGCTCCGTTTTTGCCTAACATGACCTAAGTTTTAGTTAATTTTAGTTTGATTTTATGTCATATTAGTTTAGTATTTTATTTTTTTATGTCATGTTGGTGTAATAATTTCTAAATTTATATCTTCCCTCTTTATTTTTATTTGACTTATTTAAATGGATGCCCCCTAAACTTTTCAAATTTAACAATTTAGTCCCTAAACTTTTTTTCATAACAATCAACCTTCTGAATATCTAATTTTTGACAATTTAGTCATTTTTGTTGAGATCCATTAAAATTATGGTGGTTTTTTGGCACAATACTTACACATAATAGCTCAAAAGGGACTATGCTAATCATTTTTTGCTTAACTTCAGTCTAAATTTCTTTTAAAATTTAAGTTTAAGTTTGAGTATAATTGAATCAGATTCAAATTTTCAAAGGAAAAAAATATTGAAGTTAAGCGAAAATAGTTAACAATACTCTTCTTGAGCTATTATGTACAATTTATGTGTAAAGAACTACTCAAATTTTAGCAAAGTTAAGCAAAAAGAGTTAAATTATCAAAAAATTACAAATTCAGAGGGCTGATTATCAAGGAAAAAAAATTTAGAGAGTAAATTATCAAACTCGAAAAGTTCAAGGGGCATCCGTACAAATAAGTCTTTTTATCCTCTTAAAAACATTTTTTGGACGCTTGAGCCATACTCAGGCCAGCTAATCCGGCACATGGCCATATATTTGGGTCAGCCCGTCCTAGTTACTAGTGTGGGTTGGGCTACTCTTTCAGTAATTGAGTATGGCCTACTCATAGTGTAGATCTGAGCACGAACATCCAAGAGTTAAGACGGTACCAAATTAATGTTGATGTCAAAGAAAAGATCTCCGATATAATGTCAAAAAAAAAAATTTTAACTAAATTTAGTATATGCTCTTATACTTTTTTTTTAGAAGTAGTACATGCTATACTTGATATCCTATGTGATAACAAATATAGCATATGTTGAATTTTGATACTTGATAATGGTTGATTTATTGGCTTTTTTTTAACAATTATAATAATATAATTTTCCAATGTTTAAAATTAAAATTTTACTTATAAAAGTTTTAAAGCTTAAAATTTTAAGACAAAAAAGTGTATTATAACACGAAATAGAACAACATATCAAATGTCTCGTTTTCAAATTTTTGGGTGCCAAATATAGCGTTGATGTCGGCATTAGATTATGAAGATAAATGATAAAAAAATAATAACAAATAAATAAAAAGAAGCAGAAACAAGGAGAGAAAACTTTACCAAAGTGAGTAGTTTAACTACCATAAGGATTTATTAAACTTAAGAAAAATTTTATGCTCTGTTTGGCGTTTGAGTTCATCTTTAACTAAACTGTATATTTTCATCTTAATTTTTATCTTTTTCTGGAAAGTCAATAAAATTTATAACTAATTTTTAAAACGTTAACCAACTCCAATTTAAAAATCTCATATTCAACTAACTTACCAACGGAGGCTTAGTTAAAAACTTATCCAATTTTGTTAAAGTGCATTTTTTTAACAGAAGAAAAAAGTGATTATTAGCATCATTTTGTTGCTCCCGTTACCTTCTTTTTACTCTTAGAAGTTATTGAGCCAACAACTCAAATTAATATTTAAAAAAACATGACTTAATTTTATCCGAAATATAAATCAATTTTTATTTTTAATTATTTTTAATTTTTTTGAAATTGGGGATGGGAATTTAAATTTTACCTCTTATGATAGAGTTATATGTAAAATCACATATGGATTATGTTTACGACCACAAATTTTTACACTTTAAAAGTGTTTATTAATTAAATCCTATTAAAAAAAGGAAAAATAACAATTTTATCATTTTATAACCATTCCCACATAAGGATTTTGTAAACTTTCTCGGTTGAATTTTGAGTGACTAGAAATTCAAGCCCCTATTCATTACTACGAGACAGCAAAGCCACAACTGGTTCCTGTCCAAGTGCTGAATCAACCAACTTGAACAAAAACCAACAAATTCCCCTTAAAAACAAAAACATTATTAAAAAAATAAAGGAACAACTCATCGCGGAACATAAAATATATTTTTCATGGCCTCATCGTATAAATGCTGAAAATAAAATACATGCCAAACGAAAACATGCATGTGTATAAATGTAAAGCTGTAACAATATATTAATGAGTACCGGTGTCTTGTCTTGTGATGCTTAAGCACTACCGACCCGTCTAAAACAAAAAAAATTCGGTGTTTAGACAACCATTTAATTAGATATTAGTAACAAAAACAAAATCCTTGACAGCTTACTTGGTCTAGTGCTTATATTTTTTATTTCTTTCTTTTATATTATTAGTTAACTATTATAAAATATTGATTATTTATTAGACAAGTATATCATCTAAACACGATAATTTGGTATACTTGTGAAATACATGCCTAATGAAAAGCATGCACGTGTATGAATACAAGGCTGTAACAATATATTAATTAGTACAGGTGTATTGTAATGTAATGCTTGAGCACTACCTACCCATGTAAAACCAAAATTCAGTGTTTTAGACAAACATTTAATGGAGAGATTAGTAGCCAAAATCCCTGACAGCTTACTTGAACTAGAGCTTATATATATATATATATATATTTTTTTTTTTTTTTACTTTCTTTCTCTGCTCTTGTTGAGAACCATAAATACACATGTCAATTAAATTAAAACAAATAATAAGACAGTACTTGATAGATGAGTGAGTAAATTAAACACATTCGTGGGAAGCTTCCCTATGCCGGGGTAAGCCTAACTAAAGAACCAAAAAATCATTCACTTTCGGTATCCAAGAGATCTCCCGATTCTCAATTTTGAATCCACTCATCTTTATTAAAAATAAATAAATAAATAAATAAAAGGGTCGTATTGAGACTCTTATCGTGCCGTTTGTTTGCAACGCATAAACCATTGGGATGCAAACAAATCCATAGAATCTTGTAAAAAGATATTGCCCAATAACAATATCTACATATATATATATATATATATATCTATATCACTGTACTCGTTCTTCACCTCTGATACTATTTATGATATTTTTAGCATTTGAGCGTGGGGGTGAAGAGGGTATTTATTTACATGCATTTGGACAATTATTGTCTCCAACACCAAACAACTTGCCCCCCCCATTAGATTTTAATTATTTAGCCAAGTTGTGACTCGTCACCTCACACAATTCCCCGCCGCCTCCGCCAAATGGAGGTCAATAAAACCAACAAAGGTCGAGCCACTTCTAATAAGTTGTTGGCAATACCCAACTATATATTCCCCTAATTTAATACTAACACTCTGTTTAAGAAATAACATTTCACTAAAAATATTTGACACTGTATAAAAACATCTAAATAACCAAAATTAATCCCATCTTTTAAGATTTTTCATAAATCAAACCCAAGTTAAAATGTTGGGAACTAAATATTTATTTTATAGTGCTTTTAGGAAACTCGATCTAAATGTTCGTTTGAGGTAATATTTAGAGATGGTATTTTGAAAATTGAGTTAAAAAAAAAAAAGAGATGAGAGAGTTTTCTATAGAGTTGAAAATTTAAAATCCACATGATAAAATGATATTTGAAAATGACACCCCGAACATATCTCAAGTCATATAAATATATATATATATATATATTGTTGTTGTTGTTTTGGTCCAATTGATTCGTGAATAATAGCGTTAACAAATGGAACGATTTTTGCAAAGCCAAGATATGAAAGATGAAGAAAATAATAACCAATGAAGATTCCGTATACCTTGATGAACAATAACAAAGAACATGAAAATAAATTAAATATTACACAAATATACAAGCTGTAAAAACTGATTATTTTGTGCCTAGTATTATCCAACGCTAAATCACCATGTTGTACTTGTAGCCCATGCCGATCGCTCGAGCCAAGTACGCACCACCCAAGGCACCCAACCACACCTTCGGCGCCACCAACCCAATCCCACTCCGAACTTGTCCCCATACTTTCCCGTTCTGCCCTCGAGAAAACCCAATAATCCGAATTTATCCCTTCCTCGTGGCCACAACAACTCGCACCTGCTGATTCATTCTCAGTCGATGACGACCTCACCACCGCCCACGCCCAATTGTCGGATTCCCAATTTGCCCCTCCGCCTGTCGCCAATTTACCGATCCTCTCTCTCGCCGAGAGTTCATCTTCCTGTTCGGAATCGTAATTTTGATCGTCGAACTCCGAGTCGACCCAGTCGAGCACGCAACGCGGCGACGAGTTGGCGGCCGAGTTCGTCGCCGGAGGAGCAGCGGAGGCCAAGAATGGATGCTGCAGCAGCTGATCGCAGCTCCACCGTCGGGTCGGGTCTCTGTTCAGACACTTAGAGAGGAAATCGCGGCCCGTCTTGGACAACCCGGCGGGAAACTCAGGCAACTCGTCGGAAAATCCGATTCGACTCAGCGTCTCGGTGCCGCGGTCCTCCCACGCCGGCTTTCCAGTGATCATTTCGATCACCGTGCATCCCAACGACCAGACGTCGCTCTCCGGCCCCTGAGACTCCCTGCGAACCACCTCCGGCGCCATCCACAGCGGGCTTCCACGTGGCACGATCGGAGCTTCCCATGATTGATCCGATTTCATTGCAGCCGACCCGAAATCCGCGAGCTTGGCTTGGTTGTGGTTTGGGCCCAATAAGACGTTTTTGCCCTTGACGTCGCAGTGGACAATCCCCCGGGAGTGCACGTGCCTGAGAGCCGAAACCAGGCACCACGTCAGCGACCGTACACTCTTCTCGCCGTCGTCGGCTATCGCCACGTCAGCTAGAGTGCCACCAGGCAAGTACTCCAAGTGGAGGTTCCTATAGTACGACGTCTTTTCGTGAGACTCGTCGTCGTCGAGGTAGTTAACGACGTAAGGGGAAGAGTCATCAGCGAGCGAGCGGAGAATCCGGATTTCGCTCTCCAATGCCTCCAGCTGAGCGGGAAGACACGTGGTGCGATCAACTGACTTGACGGCGAAAACCCGACCGTCCGATCTGTCGACCCCGATGCTGACCGTGCCGAAACAGCCTTTTCCGATGCACTTCCCTCTGACCCAAGAAACCGGGCAAGAGTTAAGCTTCTTCACTGCCTTTTCCATCTCAAAAAATTTGTTCTGTTTTCAGTTCTCTCTCTCTCTCTCTGCAAAGTTGTTTGTGTATTATGTGTTTGGGTCCAAGTAGCTATTTATACAAGGCGTGCGAAACCTCGAAAATTTAAATTTTTTTTTTTGTGGGTGGGTCTGACCTGTAATTTCCAAATGGATAATCTGAGAAAAAAAAAAAGAATAAAAAGAAAAGGTTCGGTGACGTTACGGAGAGAGAGTTCTGGTTTTTGGGTTTACACAAACTCTTTTCTTTTGATTATGTGTTGACGTGAACGGGAAATATAGTGGACGGGAAAAAGATACTGGGTTTTATCCTTATCCACCATGTGTGTTTCGAGATTTGATCTCGGCCGTTTGTTATTTGACACGTAATTTTTTTAGGTTCAGTTTATTTTTTTAAGGAGGTTTTCTGTATTTTTAAGGAGGAGTAACTGGCTCCTTGCTTGGGAATTTCGACACGTGGTGGCTGTCGTCGAGTAGGGAATTTATCGGGTTTTCGTGGCTGAGAGCAAAAGTGAATCGGTGATTGTGGGCATCGTGGAGCAAAGCTTGATTGGTCCGACACAAGATCCTGGCCCTCGGATTGGCTGACTTTTATTGGGAATAGGATCTTAGCAACACACATTTTATTAATTCTACCATTTTAAAGTTAAAAAGTTAATATCTTGAATCTCTTTTTCACAAATTGCGCTAATCCCAATAGGATTATATTATACAACTCTGTATATAATCCTATATTGTTAATATGGCAGGCTATTCATGCTCTGAATCTAAGAATACTAGATCAACACGGATTTTGTGGAAGGTTAAGAGAAAAGAATTCCTAGAGATAATGAATTGAGGGTAAATTGTGATATAATTTGTATATACCCCCAATGATGAACTAGATCTTTAGAGGAATTTGTTGGCATTCATTGAATTTCATGCAGGTGCGCTCTATGGAACAAAAGGGCACAAATTAAAAACGGTTAAATATATATATATATATATATATATTTTTAGTGAATGTAAAATAAATAATTTAATTAGAGAACCGCAAGCGCGGCACCACATAGGGACAGAGAGGGGAGTTCGGTTGAGACCGGTATGAGAAAGGAAGGTGGGGTCCATATATTGGCCACGTGGAGAACAGAGGTAGGTCCACGTAGTTGGAACAGAGAAGAAGGGGCTGTAGAACAAGCGGAAGATGGATTTAGGTGTGGGCGTTCTCTTTACTGTCAGGCAAGTAGAGAGTTTGTTGTTCAGTTCAAGTGTCTCTTGCTGACGTGCACCACCAGCCTCCATCAGATATTATAATGATTATAATTATATTTCCAATATTTTATAAACCAATTAAAAAAGATAATATAAATATATATATATATATATATATATATAATAGGAATTGGGGAGCAAATTGGTTTGCAAATGACAAGGGACAGCCCCACTTCCATATCTGAATTCGTATCCTGTAAAAGATCAGGAACACCCTAACATGAAACCCATTATGCCCCTCTCGACAGTTCACCTTTCCCCTGCCTTCCTAATTCGAAAACGAGTGGCCACAATCCAAAAGGCGAAAGTCTCCCCCCCCCCCGCCTCCCCGATATCATAGAGATACCTATTCTTTTCTTATATGCACCGATTTAACACTTTGTGTGTTCAAAACTCATCTCAATTATAATTTAAATATTTTCAAAATTTCGTCTCTAATATTTCTTACGTATCACAATAAGGTGGTGACATAATCAAGGACACCACTTATCTTCTTTACGGAGAAGGAAAAAAAAAACTCAGAGATTATTGAAATACAGATATTTGAATGTTTAGTAAAAATCTTTTAATTATGTCGGTCATTGAAGAGGAAAAATGGGTGTGACACGGATTAGGGTGTGACACGTGGGACTGTGTAAATGATTGAAGAGAACTGCGTAAATGTAAGCCACGGCAGGAGTTTGTTAAGTACAAGGTGGTACAACTAGGAAGGTGGTCTGATTCATGGGATGAGCAGGAACAATTTCTTACGCAAGGACAAAGGGGCAAAAAATAAGGTTTGAGGGTGTCCACGTATACGTCGCAACGCCTAGGAAAGGAAAGGAAAGGAAAGGAAAGGAAAGGAAAGGAAAGGACTCTCGGGAAGTGGGGAAAGAAGAAACATCTGATTTTTTGGTACTTTGCTTTGGAAAGAAAATGACAAGAAGGAATTAACTGGATTCTTTCTTGTGGAATTAGAAATAAATAACGATGTGGCTCTGAATTATCATCAAAGCCTTTCTACTCAATACATATCATTGTCCCTTTTGCTTAATGGTACCATCTGCACGTGTACTACTCCTACTACTACCAATATTATAACTAACTAATTATATGACACGAAACCTGTATCCATCTTTATCCATTTTATTAATCAATTTTTTTGTTAAAAAGTTAACGTGGAAGTTAATATATTCATGAATTCTACATTATTAATATATATAGTTTTGTTTTAAAATATTATCACCTATTTTTCAAGTTCTATCAATTTTGTCTACCTTTTTTTTTATGAGAGAATTCTTATAACCGTAAGAATTATTATTATTATTATTATTATTATTATTATTTTACCATGATAATGTTAACAACTAGATTAATTTCAATGACTGATCAATAAATGAAAGTGATTTTGTACTGAATGTTATAAATTTTAAACAAGAAACGACTAAATCATATTATTAGGTAAAACATGATAATTCCTACAATAAAACACTCGTTTAATTCATGTGGTATAATTATATTGAACGTGTATAACATGCAGAATGGGCAGGGAATAATAAAGTAAAAAGTTCCCAACAAAGAATTATAAACTTTATATAACTAAGAAAACAAAAAGAAGAAAAAGATATTATTGGATAGTAGGCTTGACTATTCACATCGTACGATGTACCTAACGAAGCTAATGAAGTTTCCATATCTTTTCTCAAAAGTTGAGAGAAACTATATACAACTATTATCAGAAATCTGGGCTATATAATATACATATATCACATATACGCGTATAACTACTCACATTGTATGTAGTAAAATTGTGAGTTTTAATGTTGATTTCTGACCTAATTACGAGGTTTATTAGTTTGTCCTAAAAGGAACAAGTTGGTGTTATGGGACTAATATTGTCGTTAGAGGGCAAGACAAAACAACAACAACAAAAAAAAATAATAATAAAGACGGCCGACAGTCCAACGTGTTTAAAATCCCAAGTGTTCCAACGTTGTGGGGCTGACATGGATACCTCGCTCCCTCCACTTTCTTCTCTCTCTCTCTATCTCTCCCTCTCTCTCTCTCTGTTGTTAGGCTTTCTCATCTCCTGAGGTTCATGAATATTAACCCAAAAACCAAACCATACAATTCCCCAACTTTTAATGATAAATCCAAATTTTATGGCATTTTATTAAAGTGTTTTGCATCCATATCGTGAAGTATCGTGCAATATCTTTGATAAATTTAGTTATGAGGGTACTGTCAATAAAGCAAGCTAGCTAAAAGAGAAAAAATAATATGTTGAAAAGGGCAAAAAAAAAAAAAAAAAAAAAAAAATTCAGTACGCGAGAAGAAAATAATTGGTGGCTGCAGGAGTTGCTGTATTTTGGTCATGTACAATGCATGTTTGGTAGGTTTAATTTGGTGAAAGAATTAACTGTATATTTGGTAGGAAATAATGGAAATAAGAGAGAGGTTAAAAAATTATAAAAAATAAAGATTTGATATTATGGTAAGGGGAAAAGCTAATTTACCTTTTTTTATTTGATATTATTAGCAAATTAGAGAAAAAGATTTTTTTTCCCTTGCTTTTTACTAGATTTTGATAATGTATGAGGATAGTACAATGATTTTAATGGCCTCACTCTTCTGACAAAGTTTTTCTCTCAAAATTTGGGCACTAAGGATTTAATTTCCTCTCAAATTTCTTTCCTCAAAATAATCACGCCTACCAAAAAAGCTTTTTTGTCAATTTCCACTCTAAATTTCTCCATTTTTCTTCCCTACCATAGAGTACAGGTAGACGCTTTTATCCCTTAATATCTCTTCGTAATAGTAACATTGTATCAAGTGGATGATTATCATTTTTTTGGTAAATCAAGTGGATGATCATCACTGCCCACTGGTACATAAAGATATTCAAGGGGGGTCAAATCACTAGATAAAGATTGATTTGATTAAGAAAGATAAAATATATAAAGATTTTTGAAAAGATACAAAGATTTAGAGTGGTTCGACTCAACGTAAGTTGTTGAACTTTTCCATTGAATTTATAAGTTTACATACTGAAACTCGCTTTTACAAAAGTCTCTCAACATAAATTGAAAACAAGAGAGATTAAGCAAAGTCTTGTAAAAGAGTTCAAGAGCTGAAATTTTAAACCAAGTATTAGGAAAAGTAACTTTAAGTGTTGGAGAGTATCTTGTGGCCTTCTCGCATGCTAAGGAGGCAATGGAATTGCGGTCATGCAGCCTCGGCCTACTCAAGAGAGGCAAGCCTCGAGCAGGCCATTGGGGATGAGACCATGCGGCCAAGGCCTCATGCCCCTAGATATGCAAGCATGGGCAATGCCCTCGGTTTCGTGTAGGGAACCTAGGCCCTGCTTCTCATTCTGATCTTTTAATTCGAGCCAGAAGTTCAAGAGCTTGTCCCTAAGATGAGGATGTTGACCTGTCGTCTGTTGTTCAATGCTGTTTAAATTACCCGAGACAAGAAGATGCCTAACGTCCTGAGATCTCATACTAATAATGTGGAAAGTTAACTTTTTGACTAAGGAAAAGTGAGATATAATATAAACAAGGCAGTAAAACAAAATGAGACACAACTTGGCATAAACATGACAACCCAATACCACCAATTTGCCCTGTTCTAGCTAAAGAAATGTTCCACCACTAGTCGTATAAGAAACGTGATATGTGGGTAGAGCAAGAGGCAGCTGGTCTTACACATGTGCCATTTTTGGGGTCAAGTTTTCTTTTGTGTAGAGGGTCTTGGAGACAAGCTGACCATGTCGCTTTGTCTTCCATATAATATGTAAGTTTATATGTGCTTATATTTTTGTATAAATATATATGTTTTTATTGGACACGTCCTTGGTATGTGAAAACGATGGTTTAGGCCAGATGTGTGATCTGCTGGTAACAACCAAATCAAGTGGAAGTGGTCGGCAGCGGCAGGTCTCTGTTCATCTCATCATTATCTTATATATTTGTATATGATATAGATTTGGTGGGCTGGCATAAGTAGAATATCTTCCATATTTTGTTTAATTATCTACACGGTAGGGAATTTCTTTCTTTTTTTTTTTTTTTCCGATTTTTCTAATACAAGTAAAATTGGAAGAAAGATTAAGCTGCACTATTTTTAGTTTTTCTTTTTTCTTTTCTTTTTTTTTTTGGGTGTATTTTTAATGTTTAGGAGATGAGAGATTTCAAAGATCATGTCACAATAAACAGATACTGGAAACAGAAATTTTGTAGAATCTTCGAAGCTTCCACAAATAGGTGCTAATGCATTGTTTTAATCCCTTCTCTAGGAGATTGTAAGTTTTGCTTTTGTGTGTCTGAGACACCATAGAGCCAATCATCTTTTATTTTTCCTAGCTTCGAATTCTGTTGTGCTCCAGTTAAATATAGACAACTTATTTTAACTTTTTGTACATTGAACTGGGTAGAATTAGGGGGGTGTTTGGAGTAAAGATTTGAAATAAAATTTTAATGTTAAAGTTGATTGATTTTTCAAAAAACAAATTATAATTTTTTTTTATTGACTTTAAAAAAAGAAAAACAAAAATGAACTTACAAAATCCAGTTTGGACCTTCCATCCAAATGGCCCATAGTATTGGAGTTACACTAAGCACTAAGAGCTAGGTTAGAACTCATAATTTAGTCTTTTTTTTATTATTAGTATTTCTGTTATAAAACTTTGAACTTTTTGTACTTTTTGTTTAGAAACTATAAATTACGGATTAAAATCCATTCTCCAAACGTGCTATAAAGATGATAAATCCAGAAATTTTTCTGTGGATAAGAACAAAGAATCGTAAAAGAGATGACAACGTAATTTCAGAAACTTTCAAAAGGAGAGATGAACTTGGCAGCTTCATGAGAAATGGGTAGAAAAGGGAAAAAATATCTTATTTTCCCGATTCGCGACGAGTAGTGCTGAAGTTATAGAAGATGGAAGGAAAATGCTACGCAGATATTCCCGAGTCCTGGTTAGACTTGGTCATAGGAAGTCATGACCGACCAAAAACTGAGTCAATGCCAAAATTTCTCCGAAAAGATGTCGGTTTAAAGTCATAACTCAGTCTTCAACATACGATTTTGGCCAAAAGCCGGTCTCCTAACTGTCATTAAGTGACGAAAGGTTTCCTCCTTCGCGGAAGCTTCAGCGAGTAAAAAGAGTCAATCAAAATGGACACTTCGGGACTTTGAAAATGCACAAAGATTTTCAGGTTTCTCAAGGAAGAGATCATACAATTACTTGTCATTTGGTTTTAGCAATATATATTTGTAGATGTATATCTGTGTGTGTATTTAATATCTCGTCATTTGGAAAATTCAATCACCAAAACTCTCTTTCTTTTGTCCTGTTTTTAACTTAAGGGAAAAGATGAACATGTAAGAAACTGGAATAAGATGCACAAACTGAGCAGAAGTTTAATAATAAATATAGTAAAGAATGAATGAATTTAAGAATAAAAGAATACAACCAATTATTTGAATATGTTTCAATCTCTCGTCCTAAGCAGTACTACGAATGGCCGCAACTAGGTTAAAACATTTACAATTATTTGAATATCTCGTCATTTGGAAAATTCAATCACCAAAACTCTCTTTCTTTTGTCCTGTTTTTAACTTAAGGGAAAAGATGAACATGTAAGAAACTGGAATAAGATGCACAAATTGAGGAGAAGTTTAATAATAAATATAGTAAAGAATGAATGAATTTAAGAATAAAAGAATACAACCAATTATTTGAATATGTTTCAATCTCTCGTCCTAAGCAGTACTACGAATGGCCGCAACTAGGTTAAAACATTTACAATGAATCAGTCTACTCTAACATGGTAGTGTCTACCACCTCATCTTCATCATCAAACTCCGCCATCGTACTTTTCCGATGAAAATTATTGTCGAATAGCAAACTCTAGACAAGATAGAAATCCCGTCTTTTCTATGTGCTGATGTTGGTTTCTTCGTCTAAAGAGGAATGAGAACATCATATGTAAGACCCTAGTTGGATTAGAACTACACTGATATCGTCGAAAGAGCCTCGTGCTGCAGCTACTTCTACTAGCTTTTTACAGGCAAACAATGGTTCTGGCTTGTCAACACCTACGCACCACGGTCGAATAACATCTACTGCTTCCTGGTTACTGACCTGAAACCAAACAAAGAAATGAATCTTGTAAGTTGACTTATCCCAGACATTAAAATGAATCTTCTTGTCTTGTCAGAAAGATGACAAGATGACAATAGATCAAAATCTCATACCTTATCCCACAATCCATCTGAAGCCAAGATTAAGAACTCGTGTTCGGGTTGGATTTGAAGTACTTTTGTCTCTGGTTCTGCAATCACCCATTGTTTAAGGTGACGATCGCCAATCCCTCTCGAGACAGCCAGAGATCCCTGGATTCTCCACACACCATGGCATAGATCAACATAGCCACCCTAGAAAAAGAAATTCACTGTAAACATCAGTCCCAATACCTTCCGTACTATATAAAAACACAATGGAAAAAGAAAACAAAATCATATAAGAATTAGCTCAGCTCAGGTCCTTACCAAGTTCTCAATTCTGTCCCTCTCGTCTTCCCTCGAGGGCCTGTGATCAGAGGTTAGTGCTTCGGCAGCGCCTCCTCTGCTCATGACAGCACGGCAATCGCCAACATTGGACACAACAAGATTGCCCTGCCAGATCAAAGCAGTCACACAGCACGAACCACCGCGGGAATCCTCTTTAAGGAAATCGAAGTCGGTGTTCAGGTAACCATGCTTAACTGCCTCCTCGATTTCGTCATCACCCCTCCTCACTACTTCATCTAATATGTTCTTTTCCAAGTTATCTGCTGCAAACTCCGCAGCTTTTGCACCTCCGTGCCCGTCGAATACACCAAAAAAAGCCTGCAAAGAAAAAGTTAGGGCATATTAGGCTTAGAATTCCAATCCCCTAACCATATTCATTCAACTAAATGTGATGAGATGACCAAAAGGTCTCCAGAGAAAGAACTAAACCATTATTCGATAATCCAAGCTCAATTCGTACAATAATCATTCAATCCCTAACCATATTCATTCAACTAAATGTGATGAGATGACCAAAAGGTCTCCAGAGAAAGAACTAAACCATTATTCGATAATCCAAGCTCAATTCGTACCAATAACTCAGTGTTTTCATCCGTAAATTTCATTTTAATTTTAACTTTTTAGAAATGGGTTCCAATCCAATTACACAAAATAGAAAATTAAACTGACTTTGCAATTGCAAATTTTGACTAATAACGAAGGCCAGAATTATCGACTTTACTTGACAATTTACCTAGAGAAAAAGTTTTCTACTTTTGCAAAAAATTTAAGCTGCTAAAACACACACAAATTTCTAATCTCATAAATTTTGAAAGAGCAATTCTATTACAATAAAAGGAAAAAGAGAGGAATCTGAGCATTACCTGCTTGGGATCACCTTGAAGATTGGGAGCCGCCGAGTAACGGTCCTCCATAGCTTCTCTCCTGCCTCTCTTACAGTACACCGAGTATGCCTCACTCTCCACCTCCACAAGCTCCCTCCACGCCGCCGACGATGGCGTCGCTGGTGGCGGCCCGGAGCTCCACGACCCCACAGGAATATCCAGCTTGGCCGGCCTCTTCCTCTTGAACACCGTACTCGGCGACGACGACGCCGGCGCCGGCGCCGGCGCCGAACTGGAAGCTGATAGCCCCGTGGGAGGCTTAGGAATCCGGAGCCGGAACGGCGACGAAGGCGACGACGGAGTCGGAGAAGAAGAAGAAGAAGATGAAGAAGAAGGCTGGGAGGGCTTGAGGTGGGATAGGGATAGGGATAGGGCTTCGGGAGAGGAGAGAATGGAGGGCTTGTTCAGGAACAGAGACGACGACGGAGAGAACACCGGCGAATTAGAGACCGCAACCGAGCAAGACATACTGATTCTTCTACCCTTTTTTTTATGTTTTTGGTTTTGGTTTCTGATGCTTTTGTTTTTGGTTTTCGGAATCTTTTTGGTTTTGTTTTTCTGTTCTTTGTTTCAGTTTTGAGATGTTCGTTTGAATGATGGGACGAGGAAGCGAAAGAAAGAGAGACAAGAATATATAAAGGGTAAGATTACGGGTGTGGGAGTGGGGTCTTCCGGTTCCGTGTTTGTGGAGCGCTCCTTTGATATTTTTGACCACTTTTTTCGGCACTCCTCAAAAGTCATATTTACCCTTGATACAGTTTTTTTTTTTTTTTTTTTTTAACTATGGTTTGGATGATATGTTTAAAAAATAAATTTTTTATTAGCGAAAATTGTAGAAATTTTTTAAATAATACTAGTAGTTAAAATATTGCTAGAATCGAGCACCGTAAACAGAAAACAACTCTCTCTCTCTCTCTTTTTTCCCTTTCTTTTGAGAGAAAGCAAACCTATATTTAGATAAGAGAGATTTATTTAAGTTAAAAATTTCATCTCCTTTCTATGAACCAAATACAAGCTTCATTTTTACATTAATTAATCAATAAATATATTTTACATTAAAAAACCAAAATTAGAGGGGTAAAAATGACTTTTAGAAAGAGAGATGGGGTTACCTCAATCAATATAGAGAGGAGTGGATGGATCAATTTACACTAGAGGTCAAAACACGTTATACACTCATACAAGGTAACTTTGGGGGGGAATGTGAGAGAGAGTGTGGAAGCAGTGTTTTTGACCTGCCCACCTCTCAAGCAATCCAATCAAATCAAAAATTAAGCGTACTTCGCTTCACTGCGAAGACGAAGGAAAGACGTTACACAAACAAAACGCTCAAGAAGAGCCAAAAAATGCCCATCACATCCTTCATGACCCATTTGGTGGACCCCAGCGTCTGTTTTTGCTGCTTCTCAGAAGTTACCGTTGTGAACTCCTTGACATCGGTGACCGTTGGGGTCTCCCACGTCACCCCTCCCATTGACACTTGTTTCTATCTTGTTCCTCCTTCATTATTTTCTTATTTATTGTTTCTTATACATTTCTGTTTTTTCAACGCGACTTCTTTATTTTCTTTTGTTGTGATTTTTTTTTTTTTTTGGTGCTAAAAGAAAAAAATCTGACGATGGCGTTGATATTTTGCATTTTTTAAAATCACGTAAATATGAACACTCCCCTTCTCGAGTGAGTTCGACAGAGAATCAAACTTCTGACTTTTTATAGATAAAATTTTAAGATTATTTTTTTTCATCCAGTCATATGTATTTTGTCACTATTTGATTCTAGATTCATACCTTAGTCTCTTAAAACGTGTTTGGGTGGAGAAAAGTGCAAGGAAAGAGAGGGAAGTCAGGATTTCAACCTTTTGTAATTGTTTGGTAATAGAAAAAAGAATAATAAATGGATTATAACAGACATCAAAATTTTTTTTTGAATTGTAAAATAGTTAATTTTTTATCTTTACCAAAGTGAAGAAATTACTTAAAGGATCTTATTCGAGAAATTTTTAACATGTATTTGGTGCATAGATTGGAATTAAGTTTTTTTTTTTTTTGTTAAAATTGAGTTGTTCATTAGATGAAGTGTTTGAATTATTGGAGTTAAAAAATATAAAAACTTGAAATGTGTTAAAAAATATATCAATATGAGTTTGGTTCGTTTGTCTTAAAATTATATGTAATTTTTTTTTAAAATATCTCATTTGTACTTATATATATAAAGTTTTGGACTTTTAAATATGGATTACAAAGTTGTAATAATAACTGTCAAACAAAGACAAAAAATTGTAATTCAAATTGAATTAAATCAGTGCACCAAACAAGCAATTAGTCTTTCAAAACTATTCAATTTTAATCTCTTTTAAAATAGATAAATTATTAAAGAGATTTCATATTAAATACCATAAGAGAAAGGAAATCTTTTGTATTTTTTATTTACTTTACAGATGTGAAATATCACTCACTCGGTCTTATTTTATCTCTTCCGTAACAAACGCACCCATGTAGGGAAATATTTATTTAACTATCGATTGATGGGCGTTCCGTGTAGGATATTTCAATTTCTAACCAATAAGTAATAACTCGGTGGGACGGCAATTGTTTATTATAATGTATATGCAATCTGAATCTCATCTGGCCTCAGTTGTCAGTCCACATGACCAAGGGACTTTTCCACCTGTAGAACGCGGAAATCGTTGCTAAATTGTTTCAAACTTTAGTCCAATTTGCTTTTCTTATTCACACTCTTAATCCAAAACAAGTACCATACAACAAAAGACGTCATTTTTCAGATTTAACATTTTTTTTCATGGGCAGGTTGAGGACTAAGGAAACCTCATAACGCCCGACCCGAGCATAGGCAAGCGGTGCGGGCTCTGGCCTAGTCTGGCACGACCTGCCCTGGTCTGGCCCGACTTGGCCTAACCTATGTATTTTGAGCCCATTATATATATATATATATATATATGGTCTTAAATCTTGATTAATTTTTCCACTTTTAGGAAAAATTTTATTAGTTCCAAGTACCCTATATAAAGCTGTAATCATATACAAACAACATTCTTTTTGTAAGATGATGTTGCTTCTAAGGACCTCTCAAGGCTCAGGCAAATCCACGTTGCTTTTAAAGGGTGTTTGGTGAAATAATTTGAGTTGAGATTTTTAAATTTTAATAGTAAATTTTTTTAATTTTAAAAAAGACAAAAAACTTTTGGAGAAAAAAAAAAAAAATTTTTAAGAAAAAAGATAAAAAAAGGTTTGAATTTGATGGTCCCCTGAATCTTTCTGGCAAACTTGAAAGCAACTTGAAGGTTAGGATATGTTGAGCAGAATGACATACTCTCCGTTTTCCTGAACGAGAAACACACTTTTGCAAGGGTATCAAGATATGTTGAGCAGAATGACATACACTCAGTTGAGGGGTCCCTCTGGGTTTTCTTATTCTCTTCACCTAAGTGAACTGCCTCTTTCCCAATGCATGCCCCAAAAAATAATTAAAAAAAAAAAAAAAATTCCTTCTCTTAACGGATTAAATCTCCATAATTAATTGGTAAATAGGTTCTTAATTTTATCAGAATAGCTTCACACTTTCTCACTTTCTTTTGTGGTTGTGTGGCTGTTATTCCAGATCATCCCTGGATGGTGGATTTGGCTCTTGGTGACGTAGAAGCCAAGATTGTAGGACCTGGGTTTGAAGGCTCTGTGAAAGAGTACTTGGAGGTTCATCTTGGCTTTGGTTCCGGGATATGATTGGAGCTTCAGCGGCTGTTCTTATTGGCTTCAATATTCTGTTCTTTCTTGGGTTTGCTGTCTCAGTCAAGGTCCTCAACTTCCAGAGGAGATGAAACTGTTGCTCTATATAAATTAACTATGAGTTTGTTTTAAATTTCTTTTTTTTTTTTTTTTTTGGCTGAACTTCACTTTAAGACAAAGTACGAAATCATGAAATGAGATTGTGGGTAAATAGCATATGAAATCTTTATTTTCTTTTGTTTATGTTTACAAATCAATCTCAGTACTTTATTTGGTCAACAACTAAGACACATAATTGCTTTCCAATATGAAATTTCTAAATAAAAATTGATCTAAACAGAGATAATAATACTTATAGAAATAAAAAAAAATGATAATGGGCAACGAAAAATCTGTTCTAACAAATGTAGTTCCCCAACGTCCAAATGCAACACAAAAAAAGCAGGCACTGGATAGCGAGAGGAACGTTTTTTTCTCTGGCTTCACTTAAACGACACACACAAACCTCTAATTAAATCAGAGTATGTCGATTAGTTTAAAACATGAAGCCAAAACTAACTCTTAAAATCAAAATGCAAAAAAATAAAAAAAAATAATTAAAAAAAAAAAAGAAATGGGAGAAACTCAGTCCCTTAGATGTTCATAAACATCTGCGATCATTTCCGCAAATCATTACAGGTCTGTAGAGACTCATCACAGTCACTCCAAGATTAAATATCCAAATATATATATATATATTTTTTTTTATATCGCATATATGTATATATATAGCTGCTCGCTCTAGTGTTTTTTTTCTCTTGGTGGAAAAAGAGAGAGAGAGAGAAAAAGTGGAGAAAAAGCAAGCAACACCAATTGATATTGCTTCAAGGGAACGAGTCGGATGGGAATTTGGATGAGAATCGTCCACACCGACCAGATAGTGAAGCCAAAAAATTAATAATAATAATAATAACAATTAAAAATCTAACAAAACACCCAAAAAATAAAAATCGCAACTTTAAAAGAACAACAGATTAGGAGAGCTGAAAATGAACCCTAATTGCAGAAGCAGAGGAAGGAAGTGGAGATGGACGTAACTAATGGCGGCTGAAGCTAGGGCGTGTTGTTTTCTATTTTTTATAGAGAAGAAGAAAGGTGGGAATGAGTGATCCAACGGCTCTCAGTAAAGCCCGAGTTGGACGATTTAGCGGACGGATTTTCGTCTTGGTATAAGATCATGGATCACTTATGGGCTGGTTCGGAAATCTCAATTTTGGGCCTTGGCTCTGTAGGCTAGCTCGATTAGGGCTTGAAATGTCGGCAATTAGGCTTGTTGGAAACTCAAATGAATATAGGGACAAATAAGTAATTTTGACCTAAAAGTATTGTACGAAAATAATTTTAAGTAAATAGCCGATGTGCAAAATATTTAAAATACATAGTAATGAATAATAAATTTATCTTGTAGCTCATTTATTTACTTCTTATAAATATATTGTTTACCTATTAAAGTTATAGTAAATTTACTACTTACTTCAAATTTTTTTAAAAATAGTTATTTACTTCCATTATTTTTTTTATAAAAAAAAACTATTTGCTACAATTTCTCAATTAAGGGGATTTTTTTCCCTTTTTTTTTTAATAGGTAAAATCAAATGGGAGATTTTTCACTTATTATAAACAATGAGAATGTTAAGGCACACATGAAAGATAGTTAAATCCTAAATTGTCTTGTTTTTATCTAGTTTTGTCAAATTGGTATAGTTTAGATATAGTAATATGATAGTAAGATTTAAAGTTTGGCTATATTAGTAAGATGTTTCTTTTTTTTTTTTTTTTTTTTTTCTGAATTTCATTACAGAGTTTTTCATTAAGCAAATAAACTTGCGCGAAAAATCTCCTTTCATTCGTCATCGTGTTTTTATATTTAATATGCAAAAATATGATGGGGCTTGTATTTTTGTCTTTACTAGCTAATAGCTATGTCTTTTGTTTACCTCGTTGCGGCTAGTTCAACAATGGGAAGGGAGGGATTTCGGTAGAAATTTCTAGGTTCAAAACTATCTCTTTTGGTTCGCCAACTTAAAAGAAAGAAAGCAAAAAAAAAAAAAAAAAAAAGTCAAAACTACCTTGGAGAGAAATTGATGAAGATGTGTAAATATTTATGGATCAATCAAACATGAACTAGTTAGGAGGAAAGTTGGGAAGTTGCTTTAGTAAGGGCATTAACAAAGCAGCACTTCTAAACTAACTAGAATAAGGATTCAATAAGTACTATCTTGTTGTTGCTAGTATAGCCTAACGCTAATTCGGGAAAAATATAGACTATATACAAATACAAAAAGGTTCATGAAACTTCATTTGATAAGATACTTATCAAAATAATAGTAGTCTTGAATTTCACTCACCATGTTGTCTCCAACAATGGAATTCCAGACGTGGAAATGTCTAGTTGAAAAGAAAAATCCTACTTATAATGTGATACAATAATCACTTATTTTATTATTATTGTTATTATTATTGCAAAGTAAAATTGTCGCATAATAAAATAAGGATATATATATATATATATATTTATTTACCCTAGGAGCTCTCTTCTATCACCAACAATAATAGGAGGAAGGGAAACTCGAAGACTTAAGCCCGTGGGTCTGTTAACTCCACGATTGGCGCAGAAGGCCCATTAACAAGCATGGTCTGTCAGCTTTGTCAAATGGGGCCGCTTTCCAGGATTAACATATTACTAAATACTCGTTTAATAGAGTTTTTTTTTTAATTATTACTCTAATCCGTGGTGGGAAAAAAAATAAAATCAAAACATTGAATTTTTAATAAGTGTTTGAAAATCATATTTTAAAAGAGTTTATAAAGTCAAAATGAATTTAAATTGTCTAATAAAAAAAAAATGTTAAAATAAAGTTTATAATGTCTAACTTAAACTCTTATGTAAGTTTTAAAATCTATCGAGAAGAACTTTTTTTCAAAAATTATATTTTTTGTTTTGAAGGTAAGCTCTTTTAATATATTATTTAAACACTTTCAAACGTAATTTTTGGATCAATTAATTAATCAAAATCAATTTCTGATAAGCTCCGTCAATTAACAAACTCGTAGGGCAAGTAAAGCACTCGGGTTGTATGGCATTGGTCGACTTAAAGCGGTTCTTGTCAAAGTCCAAAAATTGATTGTAAAGATATTTGGTTAATTACTTGGGAAAGATTTTTAGGGTGACTTTTTTTTCTTTCTTTCTTTTTAGCTTTCCCGGATCAACACGTTTCTTAGTCAAGATTCAATCATATATAAATTGGTTAGACTGGCTACAAAACAAATACAATTCATAAAGTAGTAAAACATTGGAATTCTTAATCAACAGAAATATATATATATATATATATATATATATATATTGTTTCTATAACACGGGTGCTATCTTCGCATCTCAAATCCAGTATTAGTTGAGGAGTTATAGGTTACTGAAAATAACCTTAACGGTAAGCCCTCAACAATGATGACTCAAAATTCAAAAGGTCAATTAGCACATAGTTATATAACAAGAAACGGACTCTCTATGTAACATGATTTATGATTTATTTAGATCACACATTCACTTAGAATTATATTGTAACATATAATAGATATATTCTAATATACGTTTGGATGTACCTTTTAATCATTATATTTAAATGTAAAATGTGTTTGGATTATTTATATTTTAATAATCATTCTAATGAGTATCAAAGAGAATATGTGATGTAATTGATAAGAATAGATAGAAAAGTAAAATGAATAAATATACTTCAAATGAATGTGTATTTAAATAAATATATAGAAAAACTGAATGAATATTATATTATATTAGAGTTTAATGTGTGATCCACGAAGCATTAAACTTTTGAACAAATATAAATAAAGGCTTTTAAGATGTTATTTCTAACGTCCCTAGACTTCAACAGCTATAGTGAACTAATACATAAATCTATACCAAAAACGTGATATGATTCTGAACGAGATATATAAGTGAAAGCTCCTAAAACATTCTCACCACCACGAGAGATTATATCTTTCGAAATACGATATTCAGGTTATATGAGATGCGCACGCTCATATGTATGGCCTGTAGATAATAGAATCCAATATCCTCAAGTTATAATAGTACAACATAACCACATTTTATTTATTATTATTTGTATTTTGGTATTTTCTTTTTGGGTGGTTTAACAAAACTAGAAAACAAAATTGTAAAAATATGCATTGTTATATATATATATATATATATATATATATATAAATATATATTTTTTTTCGCCCACAGATTTGAGATTTTAGAGGAGGTATTATTTTCGATGATGTTGTCACCCCACGAAATACATTTTTCGTCTTTAATACGGAGTCCAAATTGCAACTGGCCTTTAAACGAACAAATATGCTTACGACGACAACAAGGACGTCGTTGTCATTGTTTGCAACGAACAACGACTTTCTTTCTTGTCTACTATCAACTCCTCGTGTATGCCACATAACTAAGGCGATATTTTTTGTACTACTTTAAAAAACGTAGCCGAGGCAATTACATAAATTAAAAATACACACATATCACGTACACACAAATATATATATATATATATGTGTCTGTGTATTTGTATTATATTATAGTAAAATATATAAATTATCGTTTAGTGAACCTTATTATATTTACTTGACTTAAAATATGCGATGATTAGTGTCTCAACATTTTTGTCACCCTTTCCACACGGGCACCGATCCACCGCTTTTCTGGTTTGTGCAAACAAATAATGAACGACTATAAATCAATATGAAAACTTCCAAGAGTTCTTCGCCACACAAAAATAATGCCTTGGAAAAAAAATCCTCATGACTAAAAACTCACCATCACTTCCTTTTTTTGTTTTTTTGAAAGTCCACCTCTTCCTTCTTATCCACAACGCAAAAGGGTCAATTCCAACTCATTAATTAACTTCAATAATTTACTTAGGAAGCCACTAGGAAAAAAAAAAAAAGAAAAAAAAGAAAAAGAAGCCCAATAACAAGAAAACCCATTTGCTGTGGAATTAGTTTATGCAAAAAAATAACACGAAGGATAAGAAAGTGAAGTGCTGTAGCCAATTAGGGATTCTTCCATTGCCCCAAAAACACGATAAGAATCTCTTTACGTCATTTTCGAAAGGATAAAAAAAACTATTTTTCAATTTAAAAAATATTTGTATTTGTTTTTAAAAAAATACGTGGCAGTTGATGCAGCCTCGGGTCGCTGCTTATTTTATCTGTGTGAAACACGCAACGAAACCGCGTCGCCGCGCGGCACACGTGGCGGTGGGGCCCATTGAGGCATGGGAAATCGTTATTGGGTTTTGTGGTCCTGGCCGAGGGCACCAATAAAGTTCCAGTGCTGAGTCATTTCATTTGGAGTTTACCTACAAAACAAAACAAGATTAGAAAATTAAAATAACTTTTAAAAGGGTACAGTCAATTTTGGCGAGCAAACCAATGATAAAAATTTTTATTTTTGTTTAAAAAAAAAAAAAAAAATCAGGGTTCTCGTTTTCAGTTGGTTTCCCACAAGAAAGAACTTATAAAAATGAGCAATTTTTTGTCAACTACAATAGCTCATTTCCTTACGCCACACATATAATGTTGGGGAATTATGGGATTTTATTGTATCAAAATAATATCGCATCTCTTCATGTTATGTGACAAACTGATTGACCAATAAACTCTAAGATTGCTTAGTGGGTGTAATTTTCAGTTGTGCTGTTTTCCCTTAATTAAATGTCAAGTTGGTTATCGATTAATTTAGAGGAGTACTTGGATTATTACCCAGTCCTAGTGATTGGAAGTCTTGGTGTTATCGAGATTAATTGGTTCGTCCAATCCAATGGGACGGCAAAGTTTTTGTTTGAATTTTGAAAAGGATCTTGATTGAATTCCTCGATGTAATAATAACTAGTTTAATCAAATCATGTACAAGACCTAAATTTTGCTATTTTTATGTTAAGTTTAATCAATCGAGCAAAAGGAAAAAAAAAAAAAAAAAAAAAGAGGAGCATTTTCAAGCAGGTGTTGTCAATCGTGACTATATATATATATATATATATACATATATATATATCTATGAAATTAATTTCATTTTCAGTATCTCATCAAGAGTGGAATATGGAAATTTAGTTCAGAAATGCTTTGCGAGCAAGGCAAGTTTAAATCCTGAATAAAAATTATGTGATAAACAATGAAGTTATATATGCATCTAGGCTTTAGATAATATCAGTTTGATAACAACAAGTAAAGCAATTTGATCATCATAAGTTAATTTTTGTCTAAGGCTTATAGGAAGTGGTATACTTGATCTTTTTTTATTTGTTTAAAAAGAAAGAGAGATACCTTACTAACAAACAAACAACAGCAATACAAAGGCATAAACAAAACAAATTATTAATCGGTGGCTAGTACGAAGTCAGGAAAATTGTTAGGAAGGATTAATAATTACATGGAAAATTTTTGAGAAATATGGATCAGAGTTAGGGGTTTTATGCAATATTTTTATATGTAGATTTATATGTATATATATATACACACACATAGATAAATAAGAAAGAAAAAAAGTTTGGAGGGGCTTAAGCTCCTTTAGATTGAGTTTATATCTATTGTCGCATTTTCTTGTCTTAATATATGTTTCCTCAATAATATTTTGATAATTCTTATCAATTTATTTAAAATTTTTATTATTTATAGCATTCTACATATGGTTAAATTCTTAAATTTAGTTTATAATATAACACAATTAGAGAGACATGCCAATGAAAGAGAAAATTCGGGATAACAAATATCAACTCTTTAGACTTTAGTGCGTACGTCCTTGTCAGTGGCAGTGTTTTGATTCACACATCCTCATTTGTACGTGTGTTTATTAAGTTATCAAGGGAATTATTAAGTGCCCAAAAACATTTGTTAGAGATTCTTTAAGCATTATTTTTTACTTAAGGACCCATTTGTGGGACATCTAAAGATAGTATTTTGAATATTGGGTTGAAAATGTGTGTTTAAGGGGAACACTTTTGAAAAAAATATGTAATAGAGAAAATAGTGCAAAAATTTGAAATGTATTCAGAAAAAAATATGCAAAATAGATATTATTTACTTCGTCTCATCGTTAAAAAGTTATGGACATAAAACTTATCTTATTTCAATATGAAATGAGAAAGTTATGGACTTTTAAAGTTTTGAATGTTTTGCAAATGAAAGAGAGAGAAAATTTGATGTAGAATTGGAATTTTGAAATTCAGATGATAAAATAACATCTCTAGATAGCACCTCAAACAGATCCTTATATAAATCACCTCATGAAACAAACATCAGTCTTATTATTATTTTATTAGTAATTATGGATATTGAAACTGAACATGATTTTTTTTATACACAAGGAAAATATAACATGTAAACTCACTGGCAGTTCAACCACAAAGGATCTTTAGGAAAAGAAACTAGGTTAACCTATAAATAGACCCCATTAAATTATAATTTTTAGATAATTATTGACTGAAAGAGAACTCATGAATACTTATAAGTCACTCTTTAGAGATCTGACTTTCAATAATAAAGGATTAAAACGTGTTTGTATCATGAAGTACTACAATATTAATGTGACACAAAGGAATGCCCTACAAATCTTGACCTAGAAATGCAGTCTTTCCTGGGAGCAACTTTTTCAATATGTGTCATAATTTGGAACATGAACATGGAAAAGAAAAGGGAATTAATATTACTTTGGACTTTGAATATGGATTCAAACTCAATACCTTAATTTTGATGCGAGTATCGTTTCACCAAACCCGCAATCATAAACAAAAAATAATTTACATAATGGTATATTTCAATATTAAATTATAGGTGAACATGAATTCACTTTAATCTCTCTCTTTTTGAATTCCCTCTCTTCAATTGATCAATTCATTCAAATCCATTAACTTTATAAAGTTTTATAATCACGTGATAGGCCCTGCCTGAATTTTCTTACCTATAATAATTCCAAAACTTAAGAATAATGCTGTAATAGGTAGTGATCCAAATTAATTTGTTTGCCAAATTTTGAATATGTATATTTTTAACTCTGGTGACATTATTTTGAAAAAACGAGGCAGACATTATATGGGTTGAAAATTGAAATTCAAATACTTTAATGTTTTTGAACATCAAGGATAAGCATCAAGAAATAGCACATGCATATAACACGTAAACACGTGGAAGGTCGTATTGTGTTCTTTTTGGTAGTACTGACATTTATTGTTCTCTCGTGAACTAAAACTAACTACAGGTTTGAATCATCAAACATCTATATCTATATATATATATATATATATATATATATATAGACGATGAAAACGGAATCGAGACGACGTTAACAATTTTTTTTTTTTAAAGTAAAAATAAAGGTATGAATAATGTCCATGCGCACCTGACAAAATTAATTGAAGAAATAGGTATGACAAGTTTTTTGTCTACTACCTACAAACACGATAAGTCCAATACCCATCAGATGACCTTGCAAATGATATTAATGAACACTGCATCATTTGTTTTGTTGTTTTACTTTTTCAAACACCTAAATTTGTTCTTTATTATTATTTTTTTTTTACCTACTGATTTGTTTTTATCATCAAATGCCCGTTCATCCTACTAATTTGTTTTGTTGTTTTACTTTTTCAAGTGATAATTTTACTTTTAATTTGGCATATCGAAGGATGAACGGGCATAATAAAATGAGATTCTATGAATTTTATATTCAAACTCACAGGCTGTACTGCCAATGATTTGTTAACACGTGTCATATAATTTAATTTATGTTTTTATAATTCAATCTGATGAGTTGAATAAGTACGAGAAGATGTAAACTCATACAAATTTCCTTCCCAAAAAAAAAAAAAAAAAGAAGGAAAGAAAAGAAAAGAAAAGTCATTCTAAAGTAAGATCTAGATCGAACCGAATATTCTTGCAAGAGTAATATCAGGAAAATTAATTTCAATATTAATTTTTTAAGTATTAATTTATATGTTATATTATTATTTATAAATATAATTAATTGATGTGATGATATTTTAAATAGTTATTAATAAAAAAATAATAATTCATATGTTATATAAATTGGTATTTAAAAATTAAGAGTAAACTTGATATATTTAGTATTTTTTTTTCTTGCAATCTTGAGAGAGGGACGAAGAAATTGGATTATTAAATGCATGATTGAAATGTATTATTGCTGGATCTATCATTTTGTTAACGAATTTCGTTAACTATATATCAATTAATGTAGCTTTTCTAATTACTCACATATTTTTTTTTTCTTCTGATCAATAAAATATTGTCAATCAAAAAAACTATAGCCTATATACATGTCATCTAGAAGAGATATCATAAATAAATTTGGTCCACTTACTGAATAAAACAGAAGCCGCTCTTTCGATTATTCAAAAAGCGCACACACACACACACCTTGATCTAATATCATAAATATATTTTATGTTTTTTTACCCTTACTTGTCATTCGAATACTTATAAATTGGTCGTGTATATTTTCGATTAGATATACTTATAAAATAAATAAATAAATGACGCTATGTGGCATTCATTGAAGCGATCATATGCTATATAAATTTCGTTAGGTGAAACAAATCGTCTAGATGAAAAAATAATGAAGTCGACCATTTCCAGTTTTGGTAAGGATATATACATAAATATAGGTATATCTCTTTAAAGATTAATAAACGTTCAATATTATGTTTGTGTGTTTCATTTTCTGCTCTACTTTGTCGTTGGATTAGTATACTTTTTTTTTTTTTTTTTTTTTGTATCCTTAATTTGTAAATAGAAAATAAATTACCATGGAGAAACAATTATTATATATAAGAAAAACGAAATTGAGGGACAAGGAGACTTGGTCATAAATGGGGTAGCCATCCCATCATTGCTGTTAATGTTGGAGGTTAGGCTGGCAATCAGTAAATCACCATCTGATCTTTACTTTTCAATCCAAAAGTGTTTAAAAAAAAAAAAAAAGCTAAAAAAAACTCCATTATTAGGATCTATATATATATATATATATATATATATTGTAGATATACGTGCATATGCAATTTGGTCATTAAAATATTAGTCAAGATGTTATCCCTATCGTCATGCTTGATGCTGTATCAGTATAACACAACAATTATTATAATAATGCAGATGATGACATTAATAAATAATAACCCGCTTATGATCACAATAATAGCGATAAATTAGATGATGCATTGTCACTAATTATTAATTTTAGAAAAGTGAATAGAATAATTATATTATCTATCGTCATCACAAATAGATTTAGAAATCTAGTTTCCTAATCCCGAAGAATCATAATTTGCAATTAACAAAATATAACTTATAAATTGCAAGTATATTACCTAAGAAAATCATCATCTATATGCATGGTTAGAAACTTAGAATATTCTAATACTCGACCAACAACAAATTTTTGAGGTTCTTTGTAGTCAGTCTTCCTTTTTATATTTTTTTCCCCTTTCTTGTTTATTTCTTGTAATTAAAGTTTACTTACCAACATATGCAATCAAAACACATATATTGTAAAAACTATGATATATCTATACAATCACATCTTGTTCAATACATGATAAAAAGAAATGATTTCACTATTCGAAAAAAGTCGTGAGCGTGATGCGAACACATGATAAAATTGAAAAAGGAAAATTTTGCTTATAGGATTAAGAAAAAATTCTAACAGTTTAAATTGTTAAGAATTTAATTAAACATCCTAATTTTATATTATTAAGATCAATAAAATCACAAACCAACAGACAAATTAATAAGAGTAATGCAAGATTTATAATGATTTATCACAACTTACAAGATAAAATCACGTAATTATATATCTCAGTCTGTCAATATTAATTTCTTCTAAATTCTCTATTAATAACCTAAAAATTGACACCCCGTTATATTAAAAATACTAGTGCAATCGAAATTACCGACTCTGTGTACTGACCATGTGTGAAATCTTCAAAAGTTCATCTGTGTACTGATTCTATATCAAGATAATAATTGTTAGATTCCATTTCTGAAGGTAAATAGTTTATTTTTATGAGTGGACAAAAGAGATTAATAGACTCCCACCACAAATATAGATCCTAGAAGTAATGTACGTAGCTTCCTCTTGCTTTTCCCTGTGTAGAATGGGTCGTTTCATTAGCGCCATACATACTGAAATCATTCAAATGGAGAAATTAGAAAGGCAAGAAAAAAAAATATATATATATATATATACACGTATGTGTGTGTATATATATATATATATAGAGAGAGAGAGAGGAAAATTTAGAGAAAGTCATAATCAATCTGTGTCGTTTCTTTTCAATTTCTTGTGGTTGAATCATACATCTCATAATCAGACACTTTAGTGCGAGCTGACAAGTAGAGAGAGAGAGAGAGAGAGAGAGAGATAATATCGTAAGCAAACACACAAAAATTGAAACAGAAATTAACACACATAAAATACACGACCTAACGGAGTGGCCAAAAGTCACAAAACCAGCATCACAGAACCGAAGCCGTTTGTGACCAAGAATATTGGTTCTTTTCGAAGCCCTCTAAAGGCGGCCAAAACCCAGAAAGTGAATTACGCATAGTTATCTTATAATTTTCCTTGTAAGCATATCCCGTTTTTAGAATACCAATTTCTTATAAATACCAAAAAAAAAAAAAAAAAAGATTTCATACGATAAAGCATTCCCGGCCGGGTAAAATTAGGAAATGATTTGATTTCTTCTTCTTCTTCTTATTTTTTTTTTAGTTTTTTTAATGAGAGAAAAATAGTTATGTACGTTTTAAACCATTAATTAATTCGATCAAAATCATTATTAAATATTTGCTAAAAAAAATCATAATTAAATAAGAAGCATGTAAAAAATTGACTGAATATCTATTCATAAAACGTTTTTTTTAGTTTAAAAAGAAAGAAAAGAAAAGAAAGAACGTAATAAGACAGGAAAAGGTAATTACTTCACAATTCATGTATAAATACATACATGCAGATCACATGTCGTTGTTTTTTGTCTAAAGAAGTTAATTTTAAAAGCATTTTTTTTTAGAAAAATTCTAGAAGCATTAATATTACAAGTAATATATATTTACATATATATATATATATATTTACTTTGAGAAAAAGAGAGCCAAAGATAAAGACCTATTCATTTGGATAAGTATGAGAAGGGGATCAAGAGTACACGGAAATACAAAGATAAATCAACTTCAGAACAGGACACACTGGAGGGAAAAAAATATATATATAAAAAAAAAAAATTACACACACACACGCACGCAATAGTAGTTGAAAGTTTGAATTTCGTTATCTAAAGTCATTCTCTTCGTTTGTGAATTAGACCGGAGCCAGCTAAGGCCTGCCCTTTGTTAATAATCTGATTGAATGATGATGATTTTTCATTTCCTAACCAGATTTTGATTAATTGGGACCAGTGTATAGCTTGTTAATATTCATTCTCAAAGATTTAACTAACTAAAGTGATATAACTAAACAATTTACATATACATGTGCCTTTAATAATTAGGTTTTCTTATTCTTCTAATTACTCTAAGAAAATTACCTAATTAATCACTTTTTTTTTTCTATTGACCAACATGATGTAAATTTTTCACTATTTATCAACATGACACAAATTTTAGTTAATTTTAGATTAATTTTATATTATATTGTTTAATGTTAATTTTTTGTATCATATGAGTCTAATGGATTCTAAGCATGCATTTGGTGCTAAGTTTTGATTATAGAATTTGGATTTAGATTGATTGTATGTTTATTGAAGTATTTGAATCACTAGAGTTAAAAAGTATAAAAATTTGAAATGTGTTCGGAAAAAAAGATCAATATGTAACTTATTTCGCTCGTTTCGAAATTATATATGTAATTTATATAAAAAAAAATAATCTTATTTAGAGTTATCAATGTTAAGTCATGGACTTTTAAAATTTGAGTTACAAAATTGTATAAATAATGAAACTGAGAAAAAAAATATAAAAATTATATTATAATTTTAAAAAACATATTAAATTTATATCATTGTGATGCTTTTCCTTTCCTAATCATGCATATATATAGAGGGGAACGTTTTAAAAGGAAATGCAGCTATTAAAATAATATGCAAATGTTTACTTCTTTAAGTTTCATGAATAGAAAGGAACATACATGTGCGGTTGCAAATATAATTTAAAAGATAATGTAAGGACTTAGGTTAGAATTCATCTACCCCAGATAAAAATAATAATAAAAAATAAGACCTCGTTCACCTTTAGAAGTTGTTCATTTATTTTAATTCAACACAAAAAGATATTTATTTTTCGTTTTTAATTTCATAAGACGTGGCGACACGTATCATTTAAGGGGCAAAAAAAGAGATGACTTTTGTCAGACCAATGTACAAAGGCTGTTTTTCAGCAATAGTACATGAGCTCTTTCTGCCTCAATAATTTGCTTCATTAATCATGATGTCACACTGTTACTCAAACATTTTTTTTTATCTCTTTCTTGTCACCATAAAGTACTATTTTTTTTTTCCTTTAGTAGTAAATTATTAAGTTAATTTTTAACATTTAATTTTATATAATTTTGACTTTTAAAATTTTTTTATAATTAAAATATTTTTAAAATTTTAAAATATTATAATAATTATTTATATTAATTTTTAGTATGTTAATTAATATTATTTTTTAATTAAATTATTAATAAATTTTGTTTAAAAATTAATAAAAAATAATTATTATAACAATAATTTAATAATTTAAGTGTATTCTCTTTCATGATTGAAATAATCATAAATTATTAAAAATATTATTACAATAATTTTTTATATTAATTTTTTGATGAAATATGAAATTAATATTATTTTTTATCAAATTATTAATATATTTAGTTAAAAAAATAAAAAAAATAACTTTTATAATAATATTTTAAAAATTTATAAATATTATAATTAAAAAAAAAAGTTCAGAGATGATAATTATATATTGTTAAGAGTTTAAGAATTAAATAAATAATTTATTATTTCCTTTATATAATTTATATTTTAGTATGCCAGCTCCGAAATGACTCTCCCTCATTCCTAAACTTCCATTACACGTAATTCGGCCATTGTAGTGGTTGGAGAAACATTATCTCAAATCATATCAGTCACACTGTTCTTAACTTCTTATCTTTCCACCAATTTGGCTTTTTACTTTTTTGTTTTGTTTTGTTTTGTTTTGGCAGCTATATTTACTGTCAGTGGTGTTTTCACAGTCGAGTTGTTTAATTTAATTAAACTCATATTAAAATACAAAAATATAAAAAACTGATCTAATTTTAACATAGATCATTTAATGGTTTTAAAATGAAGTCGTATGGATAGAATTTTTTTATCCTTCCGTTAAAGTCTCCTATTTACTTGGACTTCTAAGATAGGATTAGGATGTATGTACTAATAATATTCATAAAGAAAGATTTTTTTTTTTTTTTTTCAAACTCTTATCTAGAAATCTAATTATTTTCAAAGAATATGCTTAAGCACGTCTTCCCTACTTGTTTAGAAACTTGAAGCCCCGGTAGCTCATCCTCAAAAGTCACCGTTTCCAGACACGTCAGCAAATTACTGGGGCCCAGTATCCTTGTAATGGACACGTGTTATGCTGAAAAAAAAAGGGCTAGTAAATTGATTTCGATTTTTTTGACCATATCTTTTTTGTGAGAATAAAAATGGCAAAAGCTGACTCAGCAACCGGAATGATATCAATTATGGTAAATGGATACACGTCACCGTGAAAATTGGAGGCCAGGAGAAGAAAACAAAACAAACAAACAAACAAACAAGGAAGGAAAAAAAAAAAAAAGAAGCAGCATATATAACCCCAACGTATGACGTGACGACACGTGGCGAGAGAAGAGACGTCAGAGGCGGTGGGCCCGGCACATAACGGGTTCAGCCAGTCGGAGGTGATAGATGTTTACGTCAGCTGAAAAAGACCCAAATGGAAAAAATCGAAAATATATGGATGATGATCTGCAAACGGCGTCGTATAGCCACAGGGTCTTTGCTCGTTAGCATTATAAAAACGTGGCCCGAGACGCGGTGTTTTTCATTACTACTTCAAACCCCATACACACAAGTTTTAGCTTCTCTCTCTCTTGTGTTAACGGTTCTGTTTTTTTTTTCTGTTTTTGTTTTTCCTTCTATTTTTAACGACTTTTCAGTTCTTCTTGTTAGTTAAAAATTGCTTAATTTTTGGAGTAAAAAAAATAAAAAAAAACTTGCTTAATTTTTGTTCTGAACCTAAAGAAAAGAAAAATCATGTGTGGAATTCTTGCTGTTCTTGGTTGCTCCGATGACTCTCAGGCCAAAAGAGTCCGCGTCCTCGAGCTCTCCCGCAGGCAAATTCCTCATTCTTTTCTTTTTACCCTTTTCTTTGCTCCTTATTTTCAAATGAGTTTCCTCCTCCTCCTTCTTCTTCTTTATTTATTTTATTTTTCACGAATTTTATGTGACGATTTTAATCAAAATCCGCTCATGGTGACTAATGTTATAGAGCAATGGTGATGTCTAATATTAAATGTCAACAGATAATGGATTCTTTAATATGAGACTCACTTTTAATCAATTAACGATAAATAAATGATATTAAACATCACATATGTTATCAAGCATCTTTCATTATCCCAGGCCCTAAAAGGCGCTTTTCTCGTTGAGAAGAAAACACTTTCAGTGGTACAAGAAATTAGTCTGTTTGTTTATAATCATTCATTTTCATAATCATAACCAAGTACAGTACTTGTATCTCATCAATGATGGGAATGAAAATACTGGGACGGTGGGACTCTTTTTTATCTGGATTAAGATGTAACAAGTGGGACGTGGGGTCCACGCTAAAGAAAGTGTGGTTTAGAAGTAATTAGAATTTTGTTTTTGAAGTTTAATGGGAAGGAACTAAGATGCCGGTGTTTTTGTTGTTGTACTGCACGGTTGCAGATTGAAGCACCGTGGTCCAGACTGGAGTGGTCTCTATCAGCACGGTGACTGCTATTTGGCTCACCAAAGGCTTGCCATTATTGACCCTGCTTCTGGCGACCAGCCTCTCTTCAATGAGGACAACACCGTCGCCGTCACGGTAACTTTATTTTATTATTATTTTTTTAAACTTTTTTATTTTATTTTATTTTATTACCGCACTATGATTCTAATTTTCCTTTCTAATCTTTTTGACCGTAACGCGTAATTTGTATGTAGTGAATTAATGTATATTTATATGGTAGCACGATAAATTTGGCTTGATGTAAGAAATGAAACAAGATTTGCTTAGTCAAGAGATGGATTTGAATGAAATTTGACTAAAATATACGTGTGCTGAAAAAATCAGGTGAACGGAGAGATCTACAACCATGAAGATCTCAGGAAGCGTCTCCCGAACCACACGTTCAAGACTGGCAGTGACTGTGATGTTATTGCACATTTGGTGAGTAAATCTGTGTGTTTAAAATATTTTTCCTACATTAATGACAATTAGATTGCGCTAAGTAGGCTACTAAATCATGTTGAATTTATTATGTCTGTCAAGTACGAGGAATTTGGGGAAGACTTTGTGGACATGCTTGATGGCATATTCGCTTTTGTTCTGCTGGACACCCGCGACAACACCTTCATCGCTGCTCGGGATGCTATTGGAGTTACTCCCCTGTATATTGGCTGGGGACTTGATGGTATGATACATGTTTCCATCGGCTAGGCTGTGTTTTTGCCGTGTGAAGTTTTGAATTAACAAGCGTGCTTTGATTTTTGATTTAGGGTCGATTTGGATATCGTCAGAGCTGAAGGGCTTAAACGATGACTGTGAACATTTCGAGGTCTTTCCGCCGGGTCACTTGTACTCGAGCAAACATGGTGGATTGAGGCGGTGGTACAACCCTCCTTGGTTCTCTGAGGCCATTCCATCGGTCCCATATGATCCACTTGCTCTTAGAAAGGCTTTTGAGGATGTAAGATCCTGCAAAATTCTATTCGCAGTAGTTCTTTTTTTTTTTTAAGTTAAAATTCATGTGTGTTGCGTGTGACATATGCAGGCGGTGATCAAGAGGTTGATGACCGATGTACCTTTCGGTGTCCTGCTCTCTGGTGGCTTAGATTCTTCGTTAGTCGCCTCGATCACGGCTAGACACTTGGCTGGCACCAAGGCTGCCAAACAATGGGGAACACAACTTCATTCCTTCTGTGTTGGACTAGTGGTAAATTGTCGAATTTCAAAAGTCCTTTTTTTTTTTTTTTTTTTTTGTTTATAAGCAAACAATATGACTTACGAGTACTGAATAAATCTTCATTTATTGAGCAGGGTTCACCGGATTTGAAGGCTGCAAGAGAAGTTGCTGGCTATCTGGGAACTGTTCACCATGAGTTCCACTTCACTGTCCAGGTATGTTATCGATAATCGCGTTTTAGCCATGGTTAAAGTGGCCTATTCTTCGTGAGAAGTCGAATTGCTAAAGAGTTTTTGCTTTTGCATGTAACAGGACGGAATTGATGCTATTGAGGATGTGATCTACCACATCGAGACTTACGATGTTACCACAATCAGGGCTAGCACCCCGATGTTCCTCATGTCTCGTAAGATCAAGTCGTTAGGTGTCAAGATGGTCATCTCAGGTGAAGGCTCTGATGAGATCTTTGGTGGATATTTGTACTTCCACAAGGCACCAAACAAGGAAGAGTTCCACGGCGAGACCTGTCGCAAGGTACTTTTATTTTGGTCAGATAATATATTCTGTATAGCTTGCCGAAGTAGACGAAGGCAAAAGAAAATGACAAGAAGATTTTTTTTTTTTTGCCCTTTTGTTATGCAGATCAAGGCCCTGCACCAGTACGACTGCTTGAGGGCTAACAAAGCAACATCGGCCTGGGGTTTGGAAGCTCGTGTCCCCTTCTTAGACAAACAATTCATTAACACCGCCATGTCTATTGACCCACAGAACAAGATGGTAAGAATATTGATGGAGTTTAGTTTAAAGATTGCTTGATTTTTAACATTTAACGTTAACAAATTAGACCGCAAATTTAATCACGTCGGATTATGTTTTACTCCGTTTCAGATTAATAAGGATGTAGGAAGAATTGAGAAGTGGGCTCTTAGACGGGCCTTTGATGACGAGGAGCATCCTTATCTGCCTAAGGTACATAATTTTCCCCTAAAATGTATTGATGCATAATTCCTTGAAACAGTCTTGTTCTAACTGTTGTTTTCTTTTTGATGCCCTGCAGCATATTCTTTACAGGCAAAAAGAACAGTTCAGCGACGGGGTCGGCTACAGTTGGATTGATGGCCTCAAAGCTCATGCTGCTCAACATGTATATGCTAGTTTCTTAACATATTTCCTTTAAAATATAACAAAATTAACTATATTGACTCGAAATTTGATTTGTTTCTTGACTTTTTTCACAGGTGACTGATAAGATGATGCTTAACGCTGCAAATATCTTCCCCCACAACACCCCCACCACGAAAGAGGCCTACTACTACCGAACCATTTTCGAGAGGTACTTCCCACAGGTATGGTGCTTAAAAAACTCAGCGACATACATTACAACTTGTTCAACATGAAGATCAAAGGTTTAAATTGAACATATATAAACTTAATTTGCTGTTTGTTTTAACTTTTGCTATATTGTGTTATGCAGAACTCAGCCCGGCTGACTGTGCCAGGAGGTGCGAGCATCGCATGTAGCACAGCCAAGGCCATCGAGTGGGACGCTTCGTGGTCGAAAAACCTTGACCCCTCGGGCAGGGCTGCGCTGGGAGTGCACGTCTCTGCTTACGACAAAGCCTCGGCTAACAGCGGGGTGGTGCAACCGGAGATCATCAATAACGTCCCGCAAATTGCAGTGAGCACCCCTGGAGTTGAGATCCTGAGCTAGTGGATTAATACTAATAGTAATAGTAGCTGGAATAATAATAATCTGTAAGGGCCATTTGAGACTTGAATTTACAGCATTAAGTTGAAACTCTCTGCCTTGGCTGGATATATACACCGTAAAGCCAGTTTGTAAAATCTGCGAGAGTACTTTTTTTTTTTTTTTTTTTTTCTTTTTTAAATGATGGCATGTAATATTGGTTTTTACCAATATATATATTGTAATGTTACTCTGTAATCCAAGTTTTTGAAAGTGTGGTACTATTATCCATATATTGGAGCTGTTCATTTCCTTTTTTTTTTTTTTTTTTTACTTAAATTAAATTTGATAAGAATTAACGTCTTAATTTTATATCACCTAGGACAGTGAAATCAGGGATGCTAATAGGTATGTTTGAATGCAAGGACACAGCTTCTACTGCTTATATTCCAAAGTAGTTTTTTTTTTTTTTTTTTTGCGTAAATATAATCCAAAGTAGTTGTGACTTGTGAGGTTTATCTCGTTTAGCAATCTGTCTGACTGAAAATTATTGTTTTCTTCTACACCCTTGATTTTCATATCATAATAGTATTGGTCATCGGTGTAAAAGTAGGCCCAGTACCGCTTATAAAGTCCAGTTATCCACTTGAGTTCATTTCTGTGGCAGGTTTAAAATATCGTTTTCACGTATGAATGAAAAGACTATTTCATCTTTTATTTCATACACCAGAAAATTAGAAAGTCAATTGCAACTGAGGATAGTGCTGTCTTTTCAAATCCCTAAAAACTATAGTTAATGGCATCTTCTCCTTGCTCACGAAGGCCTAGAGCAATTAGGACAAAATTGATGGAAACTCGTTTGCTAAAATATTACCACAAATGATACTTTTCTGGTAAATAATTGAAATAAAACTTGAAATTTCATATTCAAATAATTCTCATACACAATTTTTATTGAATTTGTACAAGATTATATAGAGAACAATTACACTAAAGAAACCTAAAAAACAAGTCCTATATAAACTAATTAATATTGCACAATCTCTAAAATCGGAAAGAAATACAAAAGGTTAATTATAAGAATAATCACAAAATGGTAATAATATAAATAGTCAATTATACAAAATCTAAGCACTCCTCCTCAAGTTGGTGCATACCAACTTGTTTAAAAACTTTGAGATTTCACGATCTAACACCGCCTAAGAGAGAATGTCAACCAATTTCAGATTGAATAATAACATGAACATATTTTGTCTCGGATGATTTATTTTTTTCACTCCTTTTTTGTTTGTTTTTGTTTTCAATCCAACAATCAACCTTTTTTTTTTTTTTTCCTTAACAACAAAGAATTCTCTCTTTTTTTTTTTTTTTTTTTCCTTTGCTGTATTTTTTCATTATTTTTGTTTTGTTTTGTTTTTTTTTTTGCAATTAGGAAATCAACCCTTTTTTTTTTTTTTTTTTTTTTTTTTAATGGTAAATCACATGTAGTTTGAAGAATTTAAATAGAGTGCAATAGTCAAAGACATGGGTCTTACTTTACACGGGATTTTGACTTGGAGAAATGAAAGTAGCTGGTCTCCGATTTTGGAGGCAAAGCATGGTGATTTGCTTGTTTGATATGCTGATTTGCGATTTGTCAATTTGCCGATTTGTGATTTGAAGACGAAATTGAAGAACGGACGATGCTTTGATAATAACGGTGGATTTCGATGAGGATGATGAGAGTTTTGCTATTTGGTGCTCTGATACCAATTTAAAATTTGAAATTCAAATAATTCTCATTCACAGTTTATATTGATTTGTACAAAATTATATATATAATTATAATTAAGAAACCTAAAAAACGAGTCATATATATGCTAATTGATATTGCATAATCTCTAAAAATGAAAAGAAATACAAAAGGTTAATTACAAAAATAATCACAAAATGTTAACTAAATAAATAATCAATTATACAAAATCTCAATTATAAATAGTAACTTCTAAAAATAATTCAAACGAGTAAATAATTCATTTACTTAAATTCTTCCTCACCATTTTAATAAAAAATAATAATTTATTTACTAAAATAAGTTTTTATTTAATTCAAATTTTTTTATTTATTAAAAAGAAATTTACTTTTTAACTTCAACCTTTTGAAGCAAAAAAGAAATTTGAAAAATTTTATTTATTACAAAGAAATTTATTATTTACTTCCAAAATTTTAAAATCTTACTATTTATTCTTGCTAATTTCGTCAAAGTGCTATTTTTATAATTTCGAATTATTAATCAACGAGTCGTTTCTAGCTTATATATATAAATCAAAATTCAAAAAAATAAAAAAAAAAAAAAAATCCGGTCGTTGATTCGTTAACGAATAAAAAAAAGGTTAAAACACCAAAAAATTGTGGCTGCTGGGATTCGAGCCCAGGTCTCCACGGCCACAACGTGGAATTCTTACCACTAAACTACAGCCACTACGGTGACAAACTCTTCTTCAATTGATTAAATAAAGGTTTTAACTGAGGAGAAGTCCAACATCGTAACACTAGTCAATAGATAGATCTCAAGACTTCTATTCATTTCTTTTCTTTGTTTTTAAAAAAAGACGACATTAAATAGGTAACTAGAAAACTATTTTAGCACTTCCATTTAAATAATACAAATTCATTACAATATAACTTTACAGGAGAAAATAGGTGCAACTTTTTACACCCTTCTCATAAATTGTAGCAACAAAAATGAAAAATCTTTAAAATTTCACAGATTGCTACTTTGTTAGACAATACTAAAGAAAATAAATTAGAAAAACAGAGCGGCATAAAACAATTGGTTCCAAGTATCCGGCAATCCAGGAAGACACCAATGGCTACAATCAGCCGAGCGTGCCGGGTTAGACCTTTGCTCAGGACTCAAATCTCCGCTATATATTGAAGGATGCCCATCTTTTCTGAGCTCCGAAAGCATGGTTATGTCGAGCAAATACGCCGGACTTTGCATGTCCCTTATGATAGTGTCCACCACCCTCATTTGCTCCGGGTAGGCCCCGACGGGGTACATCGACATGCCGCTCATCGGCGCGGTCTCACCATAACAGTTCTTCGTGGTTGTTGTCGTTGCCCCAGCATTCCATTCACTTGGGCTGTCCATTAACAACTTGTGTTAGTACAAGCAAACTCCACATGTACCGAGCTTCACGAACATTTATTGGTTACCGTAGATTTGATGATGTCATGGACCCTAAAATGAGATTATTAGCGTTGTTCTGTCTTATATTCTATACGTTTTTAAGGAAGTTTAGAACTATTAATAGAACGAAAAGGAGCTAATCTAATTTTACTATAAAAATAGGCTCACTATAAATCCAACGTCACACAATTCATTAGTTAAAAAAAAAAAAATCAACTGTAACGATTTTAGTTACCCCTTGGAAAGTAATAATAATAATAAGTTATGCCGACACTAGTCTTGGCCAAGAACGTATGCATATGTTGTGACCAAGTCAACTGAGTGGCCTTCTTTGCACTGTGGTATTTCTACTAAACTATAGTGTGGAATAGAAGCAAGTCTAGCCTTTTCTTTTGGATGTATATATATATTGCATGTGAGTTCAGTGTCACCGACAAAAACAAAATGCTATTTCTAGCTAAATAAATGAAGGAAAAAAGGGGGGGGGGGGGGGGTTTTCTTTTTTTTTTTTTTTTAATTTTATAAACTTGGTGGGGGCTTTTAATAATGGAAAAGGTTGAAAAAGAATGATATCAATGCCAAGGTTTCCTTCGTCACCACTAAAAATCAAATCTAAAAGAGCGCAATTTGAATAAATGGGGTCATCGAGATGTCTGCGCGGCTGATTACAGCACTCCCAATGAAAAAAAAAAGTTTTGGAATATCAATAATGTTAGATATAACAACTACTCGAGAGCGAGTCCACACGGTGAGACTCACTTTCTATGTCCTTCTAACATTGTTCACTCCCAATTCTACTGCAGCTTATAGTCAATGGTCGAAATCGAATGGTTAAAGAAGTATGTGAATCCAACTGGGACCAAAATTAGACCAGGGTCAGGTAGGGTCTACTTGACCAATTTGCACCTCAGAATACAGCTAAGAATGGGGATGAATTTTTTGTGCTTGGAGCCATTAGAGCAATACACCCCAAAACACAATAATGAAGGCCTAGAATTGCACGCAAAGCAATTATTTTAGAGAGAGAGAGTGAGAGAGAAAACTCACTTGTAATGTGTGGGAGAAATAGACAGAAAGAAGACTCTGGTTCTAGTTCTGTCAACGTTGGCATCAACCCAATTGGCCCATGTTCTCAGCCCTTTCTCCAATGCAGCCACACGATCCATGTCTTGGTAATACTGTCCTCCTGTTTCCATGTAGTCCCACCTACACGTTTCCACATATGAATAACCCACTAAATTATACATCCACACATCTATATTATACAAACACACACAACCAAGTCATAAATTGCGTCGGTCAAAATATGCTTCAACAAAGAAGATCACATGTACTAGTTTCTCAATAATGATGTTTAGCTAGCCCTTTTCTGTTAGTTTAGTTTAAGTATCGAATTAGAAAGGAACAACTAATTGCTTACCCTTGGAGAGATCCTTTGTGGGTCCACCAGTGGCCGGTGTTGAAAGACAGTACGTCGGCGTTGAGCCACGAGTTGCCGTTGCCGGAGATGTCATCGAGCCGTAGAATTCTCTTCCCTTGAGCCGCATCAATGTCCACCAAGTATGGGGCTCGGTAGAATGAAAGGGACACACCGTAATCCTGCAATTATTTGACATTAGCAAAACCCCAACAAACAGAAAAAGGCCTCTTCTTTATCTATCATTTTGGCATCTCAAACTTTTGGACAAAATACATCAAAGCCACAAGCTTTAGTGTCTTTGAAGTTGGCCCCAACTGGCCAAAACATTATTGCATAAAAACACCTTTTGAGCCCCTCTAAGACGATTTCTCCATATCATGCCTACAAAAGCATACAGCAAATTTTTGCCCCTTTTTTTCTTTATTTTTTTGTTTCTAAAACAGAACATAAATGTAGCATTTTGAAATTGATAAACCAGGACAAAGTGAGGAAAAGAGAAAAATGCTATTTATATAATACTGGTGAGGTGACCGCTGTTTTGTAGAGAGAGAGAGTACTGCCATGGCATTGAATTGGACTGCCTTTTCAGAATAAACTTCTGAACCCATACTTTTTTTTTTATTTTTTTATTTTTGAAGGAAACCCGTACTTTTTAATAAATACACACATTCAAACCTGTTCTTCTTCTGTTGTTCACCAAAAACCAGATTTAAAAACCCAAAAAACAAAAATATAAAAATGAAAACACAAACCCACCAAACTCACCAAGAACTTAAACGTGGAGAGAGGATCTCCTCTGATCATCTGCGTCTGGGCTCCGCGCGCGGAAGCTGAAACCATGCAAATCAACGACTCCCATTGGTTCCTCCCAAGCGAATCCCCAACAAACATCACTGTTTTCCCTCTCATCTTCAGCAGAAACTCAATCCCATTGAACCTACAACCCCAAAAAAAAAAAACCCCACTTTGTAAAAAACCAACCCCAACAAAACCCACATTGCCAAAAATAAAAAAATAAAAAAAATAGAAAAAAAAAGAGGAAAGTTGTTACCTTGGAAGCTCACAATTGAGGGGTCTCCAGCGATACTTGAGGTAATCGGTGTCGGGTCGGCCGTACATTTGACAGTTGAACTCGGCGTCTATTAATGGACAGTCCGAGGATTGGTAGAAGGGGTAAGAGTCGTCTCTGACCCAAGTGCCGGCGAACAACGCGCAGGTGCTTTGATTGGTCTGAAACATGGGTTGCCTTCTGTGGTGCTGGTGGCTATGGTGGTTCTTCAAGCTCATTATAATGGCTGACCAGCCCATGTGGGTCTGCACCAAAACCAGCCATAGAACCACAAGCAAGGAACAACAAGATTGGGAGTGCGGAAGAAGAAGAGCCATTCTATGAAAAAAAGGCAGAGTTTTGAAATGGGGAAAAGGGGAGAGAGAGAGAGAGAGAGAGAGAGAGAGAGAGAGTGATGAGACAGAGCAGGATTTTGTTGTGTTCTATAACATGACTTATATAACACAAAAGAACAAGGTTGGATTTGGATTCGCTTATGTCTGTCTTGTAATTATAATTTTTAAATGGCCAATAAATATTTAATAATTAAAAAAAATGGTGTTTTTTTGGTTTGTTCTGCTGTATGCATGTGAAGGCGGGTTCACGTGGAGTAAATGGACTTTCTGTTGACGGTGGGGATTGTGGGCGTGATAGATATGGATTTTAAAGAAAAAAGCTTTCAAATCGCCTTGTGCTGCAACTAGTTTAAGTGTTTGTTTGTTTGTTTTTCTGTCAACCGTCCAAAACCCATCACGGGGTTTCCTTCCTACTATGAATCTCGTGTTTTTGCACCATTTTTTCTTGGAAAATTGGTGACGGGAAAGTTATTAGTTTCTAGGAAAAAGTTTCTGCAATTACATGGCCAATATTTCTCTGTCTGACATCTGTCAACTTTACTCATCTGCTCAATTTGTCCTCCTCCTATTTGTATGTCCATAATAATAGTAATAATAAAAATAACAATAATAATAACAACTCTTTTGCCAATAATTATAAATAAATAAATAAAAACAGGTTACTCTCTGGTGAAGGCATTATTTGATCACAAGTCATTCCTTTCAACCAGCTAGCTAGCAGTTTCAAATAAAATTATTTTTATTCTTATTATTTGAGAGCGACAAACATAAAACATTGAATTAAAACACTGTTGAGTTGAATGAGTGAGATTGCAATTTTTTTTTTCTTTTTCCAAAAAGAAAGAAAAAGAGTAGTATGAAAAAGAAGCCAGTTGGAATATGGGTCCAAAGAACAGCACATAACAATGCTTTTTTTTTTTTTTTTTTTAATTAAAAATAAAAATGTTTGAGAGGGAGAGGCGGCTGAGGAGGCAAACAATGTGGGTGAGGTCACCACAACGGATTCAACTTGGCCATTGAAATGTGCCTTTCTCTTTTCTCATTTCTCAATTCTCCTCTCTCTCTCTCTCTCCCCTCCTAAGTAGCATCAAAGTTTGATTCCTGTTATTTCTCTTCAATCAAGATTTATTAAAAGGACGGCAGACAAAGGAAATACATTACTTGCTAACGCCAACAAATAAAAAATAAAAATAACTACTACTAATGTTTTCACCTTTTTAATCATCAACTTTTGTTTCAAAATGACGCAATTCAAAAGTCTTTGGAAAGCAAAGGTTCCGTGCTTTCCTTCGCCCTCATACATTAGAAGAAGAATATCATTCTTTCTTGTTCACTCTCATTATTAGAAAAAAAAAAAAAAAAAATCTTGTCATCTCAATCAGCCTTGTCATCAACATTGCCGGTTTTGCAAGTCGTTCATCATCGACACTTCAAGTTGAATTTTAGTACCTTTACTCTAATGGAAATCATTTATTAGATATTTTTTATAGGCTCTCGATTCATCATAAGAGCGTTTCTACTTGTTCCGAACAGATTTCAACTCCATTAAAATGTATCAAAATTTTGTATACTTGAAAGCAATATTTTTCAACTTTTTTTTTTTTAGGAAAAAATTGGCCCCCAAATCTAGTAACTAGGATGTAGATAGGAATAACATTAAATAGTGTTTTCTTTATTGTAATTCTCAAGGGGTAATCAAAATTTGTTTCCATCTTTTTCCTAAACAGTAAGTAGAGTTCTACAGAATGGGGTGTTAAGGCACCCTATTATGAGAAATATGATTTATGAGGCGTCCTTAAAATGTGATGGATATGTTGCTTGCATTTTGCAACTTGCTAGCGTGACCTTCAACTTGGCCACCACATTTATTTTCTGTCTTAGCTCGCCATTAATAAAAGGAAAAACATTTATCCATAAAAAATAAAAATAAAAATAAGGTCATAAAATCTAGAATTAGTTGCCGACTAGATTATTTGTTTGTAGCTGAAAACGTACAAGAGAACCAGAGGAGAGGATTTTGATAAGTCAAGTTACCAGTGTTTTTTTAATAGGGTGCTTTATTGTGATTTTTTGCATATTAAGTGACATTGTTATTATTTTTATTAGCATTGAAACAATTTGATTTAATAGAATATTTAACTTTCAAGTTGTTTAAAAAAAAAAAAAAAAAAAACGAGAGAGAGAGAGAGAAAATTATAGTAGGGTATAAGGTTAGAATTGTGTAAATTTTTGAATATCGAATCATATTAAAAGAAATGAAACATAGAGCATTAACTGTTTAGAAGTGCACTATACCATCTAAGTATTCAGCAAAGTATTTAATCAAACCTCTAAAAAAGTCTAACCTAAATTTTAATCGAGGATGATTTTGTGGTGGAGGGGAAAAAAAAAAAACTTGACCAATAATGAACAATTCTGACTCGGAAAAGAAATTAATGAAACTCGATAAATATCTAATAATTCATAACAATGCATCTTGTTAAAGATTTATCTGATTTCAATATCTAACCAATTAAAATTAACTAATAACCTAATTGCGGAGGGGTAATTTAAGATATTTCTCAAGTGCCAGTTTCAAGATCTGATATGTATGCGTATATATATGTGTATATACATATGTAGCCTATATGTTAACATAGGCGTCGTTATTGGACGGTCAAAAGTTGGACATATAACATGAGCCGATGGGACACTGATTGGGGCGTAGGAAAGAAAAAGTCTGCTCTGGCTTGGTAAGAACAGCTGAGCTGAGTAGGACTTTGAAGATGCTGACAGACGAATGAAATTTATATGTCGATCTAATGGGAAAAGACAGTATTTTAAGTTACTTTCTTAAAAGCCTTTTAACACCTAGAATTGAAGTGATACAAAATCCTCCTTCCTAGTCATTTTTGTCTCCTTTTGTTTTGTTTTGTTTTGTTACGTGACTGTGAAGAGATATTTGGCCAAAAAGGAACATCATCGTAGATTTCCACTCTCACAAAGTACATCGAGGAAGTCCCACTTTTCATCACTGATTTTATTAGAAACCAATATGTTGCATAGACAGTCAAACAAAGCTGTTAATTATCAGAATAAGGTATAACTTGAATATCTGTTTAAGGTTCCATTAATGAGCTAAATCCATCCATCTTTTTTATTTATTTTTTAACCAGCGGTAATAATTACTAACAAAAAATATATGAGGCTCCGTACGGATCACATCTATGAAAGATATCACGGGTCCCAGAAAATTGACTTGTAAGGTTAAGAATCATTAAAAAATCTCTTCACAGAGCTAGTTTCGTACGTAATCAAATAAATTCCTTTAACTTGTTTTAAAAAGGGTGTAACGGTGATATGCACAACATATTTGTATTTGCTCCATGCATCTTGGTTGATAAATTCAGAGAATCATAAAACAGAAGAGTAAACATGATTTATTGAACAAAAAAAGAGGGGGAAAAGAAAAAGGGAAACACGTAAACTTTAAGTTACTTTGAGCTTTCTAGTACATTCTATTTGTTTCTGTGATTGGTGTGAGAAATCAATATGACAAAGCATCCAGCTCAAAGGGTGATGTTGGAACGAGCTAGGTTGGAAATCTTATCCACATCTAACTACTTGTTTTTCAATAAATATGGAAAGATAAAAATGCCTAGACAAAATTGATTTACTTTTAGATAGCTTTGTGTTTAACAATCTGTTGTTCATGAATTTTTTTTTTTTTTAATGTCCTTGATTCAGATATCAATCATTCGTTTGTGCACTAGGAAGTCGCTTCAATTCTTTCATCTGATCAGTACACCTCACAAATATAGAAAATAACATACAATTTTATTCTTATTTTTTTAAGAGAGGGAAAGGGAGAGGATAACATACAAAGGACCATAATCTTTTCCCAATATTTTAGTACCGACTTCCACAATTTATTGCTTTTTTCCATACATCAAATGGATGATGACCAATTCGATTATGTAATTTACGTGTTTCCCTTTTTCCCATTGTTTTTGAATAAACCATAAACGAGCATAAGAAAATACGAATGTTACTAGCAAAGTATTTGTTTGACACGCGGAAATTTTTTCCATTTCACACCATATGTAAGAAATGTCGAACTATACTTGGAAATAGTTTTGTATTGTACGCTGCAAGTTTTTTATGCAAGTACTCATATGTCAGACCGTCAAATATTTCAACAACGATTAAAAACTACTTATAACAGTAAAGCAAAATGAGAGATCTAGTGTAGAAGGGCTCTAATTTGTGCAACTCCCATGTAATTAGTCTTAACGTTTTATGATATTTTTGTCCATCTTTTAACGAAAACAACAAGAAGAACAAGACTAATCTTTTTCCAAAACATGGGCTTTGTATATTGCTAAGAATCTATCAACGCTACAACTCTAGCCAAAGCATCAGAAAGAGCTGCCTTTACATTTACGTCTCTTAACTTGTACAGTAAAAACATGTACTCAGCACCAAGTTCTTCTTAAATTACTTTCTATTCTCCTATAAAGAAACAGTTGCGGCTGTAGTAACACAGACGTTTGCCTATTCGAACAAAATGCGGTGCTAATCACCTTTGGTTGTATTAATTTACGCTAAAAAGCGTTAACTAAGCACCCACCGGTTGATTTCTTTCTTCGCTTGTAGCAATTCCGATAGAAATCAATTGCATATGGCCTCTTCAAACTGGCATCTTTTCTGCAGAATTCTTGGCTGGTTTCAATAATACATGGTCTAGCTTCAAGGCTAGTCTGTGTTAGCTCCTCCTACAGAGATATCAACCAAACATTAACAAACAAACATAGAGAGAAAGAGAGAATAGTTGTTTCAGGGTAAAATGAAAAGTACCAGCACAACCAGGCCGTCACTGTTATGTACTGCAGAAATCCTGGTGAAAGATCACAATGGTCAGCAACATAACAACCGATCTGTATTAAATTCTGAACACCTGAAATCAAGTAGTAACTCTAGTTTCGACAGCATGTTTAGCCATGTTTTTCTAAATCGTGTTTCATTTAACCATACTAAACTATGTTTTAAGTACGGCAAAATTGGCGTCTTTGTGTGCATTTTTCTCTCTTTAAATTTTGATGACTTTGTATTTCAATCACTTTCTCTTGACAAAAAAGAGCAAACCTTGTGAATAATTGAAAAAAGAAATTCTTGTTACAACCAGTTTCTCCAAAAAAACAAAACCAAAAACAAAAACAAAAACAAAAACTCCCAACTACCTTGTGGAATTACATAACTAGCCTTCCCATGCCAATATTACCAACCAACCAATGAGCTAGATCTGTTAAGATATGAGTAACTAAAGAACCTTCACTTCCTTTACTTCTTTAGAAAACAAATTGGTGTTATGGCACTTCTATGCCTAAGGAGGAATCGAGTATCTTTATATCTTTACCTTGTTGGGATGATTAAAAACGATTTCCGGGGGGGGGGGGAGACAAAAAAAAAAAAAAAAGTATGCTGAGGTAGAAAAAAATTAAGCTCTTTGGCTGAGAAAGCGTAGAGAGACAAAAATACACATGCAAGGTCACCTATTTATATGTTTGTGTGTGTGTGTGTGTGGAGAGAGAGAGAGAACAAGAATGGCACATGAAAATCATTCTCCGCGGACAACGCATCTCATGATGCAAAATGTTTAAATTGACTCAAGATAGCGATCAGAAGAATGGAAAAGTAAATATTAACATCATATTTGAGCTGTCTATTTATAATTTCTCCTTGGGAAGGAGTTATAATACGTAGTTACATACAATAATAAGATAACCAAGATGCATATCCAATGTGAATATACCCAGTAGTATAGGATGATATGACAGTTACAACCCAGTTTTATGCATTTTGGTTGTGATTATATCTATTATCCAGGCGGTTCAAGTATATTTGCCTACATTATTATACAGCATCAAAATTTCCAAATAATTACAGCAACAGACACGATTAGAAAGTTTCCAGCATCCTCTTCGCCCGGCTGAGGCACTAAGCTACTTTTACCAGGTACTGAATTTAATTATGGTCTGCACTTCAGAAAACGTAGTAACTTTAACATTCTTATTCTCATTTTTCAGTTTTTCTAGAAGTACGAAAGAGGTAAGACATACTCCAGTTGGTCTGTGACTCGACCATCTTCAATTTGATCGGCTTGACATACTTCAGAGACAGCACTAGATCTATCAAAATCAATGTTGTCTCCGCCTTGACAGATATCATCACGAAATTTAGGTCCTAGTCCTGCACGGTTGCATAGAAGTTTTAAGTGCACCAGTTCAATAGTTTGAAAAATTACCATTTCTTTTTGAGCTCTTAATACAGAGGATTTTTTACCTCTTAACGGGCTTGATTCGGCTGATGGGACTTTCAATTGTTTCTGGCACATGATAGTATCCTGGAAATCCAGGAAAGTATAATCCAGAAACTGTAATCTCTCAGAAGCTGTCATCTGTGAAAACCCAAATGAAGAAGTCCATGTGTTTAGCACGCTAGGAACCGCAGGCAGAACCAATCTCTCCACTCCTAGTTCCATGAGCATCTAAAAAAATAAAAATCGAAGAGACAATGATTGAGAAAATTGACAGAAGACATCCATAGTTCCACGTTTAGAATGATATGACTACTCGACAAAAAGTTTTCTTTCCTGAAAGACAAAACATCAAGTTAGAGTAATATATATATATATATTGTTTGAGGGAAAAATAATAGACATCCAAAATTTGTCAGTTGTTCAATATCTATGCAAGGGATATGGGATATAAATTGACCAACAAAGGAAAACTATTGCAAACATGATATGATAAACACTCACACACTGTGAAAATGAGTGAAGCAAATAGATTTTAAATGTTTCTCGTGGAAGAACAACATTTGCAAATCAAGCGTGAGGCAAGAAAAGCAGCTGCTATCAACTTCGTTTAAACAAAAAATCAGGTAAATAAAGTTCTTTTGATTAGTAGACACGCTCACAAGTTTTGCATATCTCTCCCGGAAATACACAACTATTCGCATTTTTACATAAAGTAGAAAGTTCTAAGAAATTATGGGAAAAAACAGCTAAAAGATGAAATCAGGGAAAGGTAAAAACATTTGCTACTTTCATATCATAAGAAACCTTAACGGCTAAATGGGGTTTTCTAATGCTTCAATTAACCACAAAATAGGAGAAGGGAAAGCTCAAAGATGCTATTCCTTCAGTCATATTGGAAAAATGTCCTCTCCCCTATCCATTCCCAGTTCAAGGAAAAGAATCGAAACTCCTGTACCTTTTCAAGCTCATTCATCAGTATACGACACATTCCACGTCGACGGTATTGAATTCTTGTACCAACAAGAGGAACTTCTGCCACCTTCTGTCCATAGACCCTTGAGGGGGGGAAAAAATGAAAGAGAATATTTAGTTTCGGACTACAGAGAGGCAAAAAACTTGAGAGATATTTAGACTAAACTGCTACCAATTTGGGAATAATTATGTCAATAAAGCTCTTACAAACAGCAACTTAAACCCCACAGGAAGAACAAAAAGAAAAGAAAAGAAAAGAGAAAAGGCGAATACAAAACTCACCTCACAGTAGCAACAGAAATCAAGTCATCATCTTTAGTTAAGAGTACCGTATAGAACCCTTGGAAGTCCAAACGTTTAAGATCTGACCTGCAGTTCCAAATCAAACAGAACAAGTCATGTCTAATTTGTAGCTTTACAATCAATAACATAATTAGGCAGCACAATTCACAAAGCAGTAGAACTGAAAAGGTCATAAAGATAGGAGGATTTGCCTGAATAATTTCGGACATGACACTTCTTAACAGATGCAACATTGATTAAAAAAAAAAAAAAAGGCAGCTTCTATCATGCTGTTTCGGGTCCATGTCCATGAAAGAACACAACCACCCCCCAAATAAAATTGTGCTATTAAAAAAAGGTGGGAGAGTACAACTAATCACAGCCTTGAAACGTATGATAACAAAGTTACAATCAATATGAAAAATCGAGCATTAAAACCTCAATCGGGTAGTTATCTTCCCATTAAGGTAATTGCACATTTATTTAAAATCACAGATTGTGCGTCAAAGAGAATAACTTCTGTGGCCGCAGGCGGTCATCTGATGGGTTTTGAATTATGATGTTTGTTTTCACTATCTGTAGACAAAAAAGGACATATCTTCTGATCAAATTACAAAAATGACAGTTGTGAGAAGGGGCTTTATACCAGAATAGGAAGCACGTATCAAGTCAAAAACCAACCACGAACCAATATCAACGCAAACAAGTTAATAAGAGTATTTCTCACCTTCTATTGAATAGAATATCTTCCACGAGATCTCGCCTTGTATGAGCATCCTTAACAGGCTCAAAACACTCGTGCATCACACCAAGAGCAACATTTAGCTTGCTACAGTTCTCCGTCAAGGCATCGATATCGGTAGAGTTACTACTGCAGCAATCAGTCTTTGTTGACTTCAATAACGACCAAGTTAGGTTGTCCTCGGACTCCCCACCCACATTAACCAATTTGCCTAGAAGCTTCTGAAGGTTAAAGAAAATCTGAAAGATGAAAAAAAACATGTCAAGGATTTCACAGAGGGAAGATGATTATAACAGAACAAATCTATGAAGTGCATTACCACAGTTTTGTTTGCCATGCAGTGATTTATAACAGAATGGTTATCGGCTAAAAGGAAAGGAAAAAAATAAAAGAACTAACGAAGAATAATATTTCGAGTAACTTGAAAAGTAGTATTGACCCCATGAAAAACTTGCAAAAGATAAGTGACGGATGGAGATTACTATAGGGAAAATTCTGAAATCGTGGTAACTAAGTAATACCTTTTCACACATTTCATTGCAAAACCAATTTTCCATCAGAGAACTTCCCAGTTGAGATGGCTGTCCACTCCTCAAGCACCCAGCATGATCTATTAAATTGAGATGACGTAAGAGACATTCCAAAAAAGTGTATATTTTACAGTTAGAAAAAAGATAACCTACAAATACGCTCGCATTGACTGCAGGTGAGAATATTCTTATCCTTTGCTTGCTCCTTGTCTTCCTGGAGTTTGCCTTCTCCACAAATACCACAACAACAAGAAGGGCAGAACCAGTCGCCCCTTGGAATATCCTATTAGAAGCAAAACAATTTTAATTCCACTCTTACTACATAGCCAAGAAAAATGAGCAAGAAAACTTTCAAAATAAAAGATAAAAAAGAATGAATTTGAAAGGTTAAAAACAGGGAAGCAAACAAAGAATCTACCTCCAACCCAAGACAGCTCTTGTGAAATGATGATGGGCATTGATCACACAATAGTAATTCACCGCCATAGTGGCACACGGAACAAACGTAGTCATTCTCGCCTCGGCGCCAATTGCTCTTCACTCCACCACATGATTCTATGGTTGAGCTTTGCTTCTTGCGATCATTTAAAATTTCCTTCTGGCAGTCTAGGAGAGACTTGCCATCTATTAAAACTATATTGGCGGAAGGTTTGCGGCAACTGCTGCCAGCATGGACTTCGAAGCTACTAATACCAAACACCTTCCCACAGCAGCTGCACTTGATCCCATCACGAGTTATTCTCCCTTCTGCTAAGGAACATTTCTCCTTTCTGCTAAGATAATATACTTTTGCCCTTGGCAAAACTTTGTTATTGTCTATCAACCAAGAAAGTATACTTCGGGGATTGTGGTGTGTGGAATTTGGAATAACCACTTCTTGCACACGCTTGCTTGACCGTAATACACATTTTCGACGAGTATGATCCTTATCATATCTTGAGTTAATGAAAGCATGTGATTTCGTACTCCTTTTCACCTTCAAAAGAGTGGAATTTCGATCCTTTGGGTGACTTGGTTTTCCATCCTTCTTTAAACATTTAGCACTTATCCTTTTTGGATTTCTTCTAACCCCGTGAACCTTTACTTTATCAAGGTCAACAAAATTAGACTTTGAAACACTAGAAGACTCTACAGATAACTTTTTGGACACAGCGTTTGGTTGAACCAAGTTTTCGTGAAAGTTGAAGCCATTTTCTGCGAAAGATAACATATTACCTGTAGAAAGGCCCTGACTTTGTCCAGCAAAATTTATACATTTGGCACGTCTACATGAAGTGATAGTATTCCTGTTACTTTCTTCTTTCAGAAAACCTTTGCAGGCAGCTAGAACGGACTGATAAACCTTTCCTGTTGGTGACTTATACAAAACCGTCTTTCGTCCAGTAATCTCGTGAGTACGCACTTCAGCTTCCCATCCCGCAGCAAAAAGTTGCTTTCTTGCTTCTATTCTCATGTCGCCTGCTACTTTACTTCTTTCATTTCTAAGCTGACAATATTCCATAACTGGGTGAGAGCAAAAGTCCAGTTTGGCACCTTCAGTGGATTGACTCTGTTGTAGTTGTTCAAGAGGTAGAGACAGACGATAATGAATCCATTCTTCTCAGGTCATCTTCAGATGCTGAAGAAAGCAAATCTCCAGCGGATTCCTTCAGGAGCTTGCAGACTTGAGATAGAGAATAGAAACATCTTCCATCACGAGATGTATAACGTTTTCTGGGAATTCCGTTTTCACACGAGGAGTCAATTTTCCAGCCCAAATGTAAAAGATGCTTCCAAACGTCCGTCTTTATAGAATCTCGACATCTTGACTTCCAACGTGTTCCACTACGAATAATGGCACAATATTCATCAATGGCAGTGGGGCAAAACTCAGCTCCATTAAGCATCTCTGAGCTGATAGGCCACCACCTTCCTGTATTCGTACAAACTGGGCGTACTGACTTCCCATCGATCTTATCAGAACCGTTGCTTAAAATGTCCTTGACACCATGGCTAACTGAGCTGGTTGTAGAACTCCCCTCACGATCAGAAGGCAACAATGTGAAACCATGAGGGATCACACACAATGCTTCTTTGTGGTGAGATGTGCTCGAGTCGGTCAAAAGATTCACAGTTAACGCATCACGGTTCACCATAGAAGCCAACTGATCCATTCCAGGTTCCAGAAGAGCAGCACTCGGACTGATGGTGGCCCCGCAACCTTGAAGCGATCCATCAGCAATCATACCACTAAATTCACCTACATTCTTCGCACTCGCTCCATTATCAATCACTCTTTCGCTACTCAACGAATCGTCGAAAGGCACAAGAGCTGTAGGATGAATCGTTTCTGCTCCGGGCCCAATATCAACATCCAAACCGGGTCGAACTAATTCCCAATCACCATATGCCGTCTCGCTAACAGGTAAAAGAGCATCAGAATCAACCAACTCATCCTTAAGTTCTGCTAATCTCTTAGACAGTACTTCTGCTGAAAACCTCAAGTACTGATCAATGACATCGAAAACCATCTTCTTCCACGATTTTTTCACTTTACAAGTCCACTCCTTTACCTTGTCAGTAAAATCCTTCTCTCCCCTCAAATCATACCATATTTGCTTAACAGAGACAGGAATGTGACCACCTCCCTCAAACTCCTCAATCAACTCAAGCAACACCCAATTCCCACGCAGTATCCAATTCTCAGTTACCTCATTCCAGTCCTGAGTGATCCTCAAATCCTGAATTCCAAACTTCATCTCGTCCCCCAAATCCGGGAAGAAAACCGTCCTCTCCGGCGACCCGTCGTCGGTATCGAAGACGACGCCCTCCCACCACGCGTCATTGTAGAACGCGTCCACGCACATTCCATAGTGAATCATCCAATTGGTGAACTCAATCGCAGGCGGCGGAGACGGCCTTATCTTGCCCCGGTAGGAGCTCCGATTGCCGCAAACGAAGCCGTCTAGAGCCGGAGACACTCTCACGGCTTCGACCAGCTGTTCGGACTCGTCGTCCGAGAGAAGATGATCGTACCGTACGTGACGGAGCCCCTTCTCGCCGCATGCAATGACAATACCAGTGTGCCACGACCCATTAAACCCATCTTCATCGCTTCTCACCTGAAAATTTTTTTCCGCTCACAGAATCAGAAGCAGAAAAAAGTAACCAAACAGTAAAGGATTTTCTCGCATTCGACGGTCGCCGGCTCCGGCGAGAATCGAAAACCGAGACGACGGAACAGAGGTGAAAATTCATGAAAGCAAGAGAGGTAAAAAAAAAAAAAAAAAAAAGATGAAAATCCATGAAAGCAAAAGAGGAACAAAAAAAAAAACAAACAAAAACAAACAAACAAATAAAAGAACGAAGCAAGAAAGCAACTTTCTTTCTGGAAGACAAACAAGGAGAAACGAAACTTTAAAAATAAACAAAAAAAATAAATCATTAATTCCGATGTTTATATACCTCGACTTTTTCGTCGACAATGAGCTTCCTTTGGAGGCGTGGTCGCTTGCGGGTTTTCGCCGCCACTAAAGCTTCTGGTTCGGCAGAGTCCTCCTCCACCGCCATTGAAGCAGGCACAGAGAAGAGAAGAGACGAGGCGAGAGTGAGAGTGATGATCAGAGAGTTTTTTTTTTTTTTTTTTGGGTAATGTTAAGTGAATGCGTACATTATGTTAATATAAAAAAAAAAAAAAAAAAAAAAAAAAAAAAGGGCAAAACAGAAAAGGACGAGAGAGAGAAAATCGGAGCGAAAAAGAGAGACTTTGAAAACGGAGTCCGGTTCTGTTTAGCATTGCCCACAAACTTTCTCACCAAGCAAAAGGGGTTTTGCTACGCTGCTTGTACGGTCTATATTCTAAACAAACGCCGTTTTGGCTTTTTTTTTTTTTTTTTTTTTTTTTTGACTACTGATGTAAAAAACTATTTCCAGTATTAGGTCTTATTTGACTCTTTAACTTAAATTTAAAATTTTAGTTTTTATTTTTTTGAAAAAAAATTTTATTTTTTTTGAAAAAGTTTTTATTTCTTCTAAAAATCAACAAAAATTTTCAACCCAAATTTAAAATTTTTAATTCAAACTCATTCACCAAACGGATCGTTGACTAATTATATATTTTTTTTTCTAAATTATTAAACTAGTAGTCTACTTGTGTGTGTATATATTTTTTTAATGATGATTGGGGCATGTAGTATTGTTGTTGCAGTATATGTTATGTTGCATGTCATTCTTTATATCTACGTATTTAGTTTTTTTTTTTTTTTTTTTTTTGGAAATTTCGTTGCATGCAAACTTTCTCACAACGTAGTATTTTTCATGGTTCTACGTAGTTATTTCATAAAGACTTTCTATTTTAAGGACGTAAGAGAGGAAAAAGTATTCGAAGAGTAAAGTAAACGACAAAATTATTAGTTTGCTAATCATTAAGGGTTCATTTGGTGTTTGGATTGAGTTTGAGATGAGATAAAATTTTAAAGTTTGAGTTGATTGATTTTTTAAAATTTAGTTATAAATTTTATTGACTTTTCAAAAAAGAAAAATATTGAGATGAAAAAGTACAGTTTAGTTTGAATTAAACTTGGATGTCAAACGTGGGCTAAGATCATGATTTAAATTATCTTCTATATCGGGTAATTCATATAACTTCTGATCCACTGACACATGCAGTTTTAATTACTTAAATGGTGGTGTGACATCGTAAGATATGGTGAGAAATTAATTAAGAATTAGTTATCTTTAATTAATATTATTTTGGAAGACACTAGTGTAGATAAAAGAATAAGGGAACATCATTTTAATTGTTAATTTATGCCGTAAAAATTGACATTCTTTTAATTGTTAATTGCATGAAAAGTTTCTCTCAACGTACTATTTTCTGTTGTTTGTCGTGATTCTTTCATAAAGACCTTCCATGCCAAGGACGTAGGAGAAAGAAATGCATTAAAAGAGTACAGTAAACAACAAAATTACGAGTAGTTTGTTAATCATTAAAATTATCGTTTGAATTATCGTTAATAAGCAACGGTCTTCTATGCCTGGTAATCAAGATAACTTCTGATCTGTTGGCACGAATAGTTGCAATTACTTGGAATGATGGTTCAATCATTGACAATACAAAAAAAGCTGAGATTTAATTAAAGATTAATTGTCTTTAATTAATATTATTTAGGAAGACATTAGTGAGAATAAAAGAATAAGGGAACATTGTTTTAATTGCTAATTCATGTTGTCAAAAATTGACATTCTTTTAGAATTATTTCCTCTTTATACTTGGTTAAATTTTTGCTTAATACCAAATGACTTCTTCACTTTTAGTACTGATTTAAGTGCTTGATGAAGAGAAAGGGTACTAAAAAGAACAAGTGCAACAACAAGCTCAAAATATTTGTTAAAAAAAAAAGAAAAAAAAAAAAGAAGCTGAAAATATGTAGAAGAAGTTAAAAACCTAATTTTATTTTAAACATGGTAATTTATCAGTAGCTTTATTTCTTTAATTTTTGTTGGGTTGGAATGAGTATGTGAAGGGCTTGGGAGGGAATCTCCCCCACGCATGGGTTTGTGTCCCGGCTTCGATTGTTCTGTAATTTACAAGTTATTCCTAATACCCCACTTTTTCTTTTTCTTTTTTAAATTCGAACCTTTTTTTTTTTTTTTTTTTGATTGAGTACCGCTAGACTCTATCTAGGATCACTCAAATTTCTCACTTTCACTTCTATTTTCAATTTTTCTTATAAATATATATTACTTTATTGCCAACTGCACTTTCTATTTCCCTTTTTCCTTAATTTTGTTAGCATAAATATTCAAATTTTTTTTTACGTGTAATCTTGCATAAAAATAATATATATATTTTTAATCTTAACACTTAACAGCACTTAACTAAATTGTGTGTCTTCATCCTCAAATATTCGTGGTGTTACTGGAAAGTTGAAATTTCCACTTTTGTGATTTATATTTTATATTATATATAAATGAGCTGAGATAGATTGTCACAAATTTATGTTTTCTTTTCAATATTATTATACCATATGATCTGAATTTAAAAATTTATTAACTGCGTAAAAAATGTTAAGTAATAAAAATAATTTAATAAAAATGTACAAGGAAACCACGAACCGAACACCATCGACGATGGCCGCCCGACACAAACCAACTATTTTTGGTCGGTCTTCACTACCTTGTCGGGCGGTGGAAGTTCCACCATTCCGAGAAACTAGCAATGTCTGCCGGTCATCAAACCTACCAATTTGGTTAGTGACCAACTAATGAACACTCCAATAAAAGAAAACTTAGAAAAAATGATAAGTTGTCCGAAATAACATCTGACTGACAATCATTAAGAGGAGAAAATTGAAATATATATTTGTTAAAATAATATTTGAAAAATAGTTATTAAGACGAGAAAATTGAAGTACATCATATATTAACTCTACAAGATAATAAAAAATAACTTTTGATAATTTCATTATTTTTAATACTAATTAACTATTAGAAACAAAACAAAACCCCAAGTTCCATTTATATATATAACAAAACAAAAACAAAACCACGAGTTCATCAATATCTCCTCTAGCACCCTTGTCAAATCAAAACCTCAAAATCCTCAACAATGAATCTGGAGAAGGAAGGTTATTATAATTATAATTTGTTATTATTTTGCTGGAATGGAAAGGAAATGATCCCTACTAATAATTTCAGCTTTCTAATTTCTTTCACTTTCCTCTTTGAAAAAACAACAATGATTTCAACAGCAGTACTATGTTTTGATCGACAAACTCTTTATTATTAATTTTTTAAATCACGTGTTTCTTGCTAATGCTTTTTTAGAATTAGATTTTTTTTTTCTTCTTGGAATTCGATTTTTTCATATAGTTTTTGAGTATCATGTGAGTTTATAAATGAGTGGGATTGAGAATTTAGATTTAGGTCAGGGTCCAGGAATTAGAAGACGAGCTGATCAAGATGAAGTTGGATTGGAGGTTTGTTTTTAGAGGTTTTCAAAAAAATTATTGCGTTTATTGTTATAGGTTAACAGTTAATTCATATTAATGCGAGTAGTCTTGGTATATTTTAGAACTTAGCTGACAGAAAATTGTTTTGCTTTGTTTTTAAGAACACAATGGTGTTATTTAATATTTATATAATCAGGAGAATATAAACATAAGATTTTTTAAAGTTTGGGAAAAAACTAAAGAGTAACATCACACTTTCTTGCTTGTCCCAAAAAAAAAAAAAAAAAAATCACCCTTTCTTTGTCTTTTCTATATATTTGTCCTTATTTTGAGCTAATGAACTAAGGACCAAAAAAAAAAAAAATTTGTGAAAGAGAAAAATAAGTGAAAAAATCATTTATTGGAGGTGTTTGCCGAATTATATTAGTCTGAAAACGGAAGTTGACCACTGTTTCACAAGCATTTTTTTACAGGGAATATTTGGTGTGATTTGTTGCTTTCTATAATTTCCTTTTCATTTCATCAATTATTTGATTTGTTGCTTTCTATAATTTCCTTTTCATTTCATCTTTAATAATTGATCGATCTTTTAGTTAGTTTTTTTTTGGTTGGTACTTGGTCATGTGCCCTTTTAACCCCACTATTACTCTATTATTAATATTATGCGTCTGTCCATATTCAAATACGAGACTAATGCATTCTAAGCCCTTAACCCATCACACCGTCACCACTAGGCTAGTCCTAGTGGATTAATTGATCGATCTTTTAGTTGATAGTAATTGATGGCATCTATTTTGAGTCCTACTTACTGATTAAAACAACCATAATGTGAGAATTGAGAGTAACTAGTCTTATATATTATTGGAGGTTCGTGCATAAATATTATTATGCATATATATATATATAATTCGCCTATAATTTTTCTCAAAGAATCGTTAATAGTATTAATATGATACGTATAACAATAATTTTATGATATAGTTAATTTTTTAGTGTTAGATTTGAAGTGGGGCGTGTTATCTTAAACAAGTTAGCCTTTGTTGCTTGAGAACCTAAAAATCCAATTTCAATTTTGTCTATTTCTAAAAAATAACAAAAATTAGAACTAATTTTTTAAAAAAATAATTAATTTTAACCTAAAAATTTTATTTATAATTGATGCACCAAACCTACCCCTAAACTTCTCGTTGTTTAAATTGCAGATGAAGGACGGTCCTTCTAAAAGTACCATAAACAAAACCCATGTATAAATGAACGATATAGTCAAGATTTTTTATTAGCGAGGACAATGATGAAGTCAACAAAATTTTTTCACTGAGTACACTATAATAAATTATTGTAGATATATTTATATTTTTTCGAAGATATATTTTATATTCGAAATATTGGAGTGCGCTGTGGGGGCATATAACTAAATAAAATAATATTTATAAGATAAAAAATTTGATATTTAGTGAAGATTATGAATGTGCATATGTTGTTATAAGACACTACGTATGTATAGCATAGTTGTTTTTTTCTTCTTCTTCTTCTTTTTTTCCCTGTTCACAAGATAGGTTGACTGGGATTTATCCTTTTATTATTTGATCTTACTTGCCTATGGGTTACATAGGAAGTTATTTTATTTTATTATATTTTTAATTTAAATGAATGAAGAAGACAACAGTGTCCTAATTACGTTCTCATCCAGCATCATAATTAAAATATATCAAGATCATAAATGAGATGATAATAATTTTAATCTTGATCCTCTATCCATTAATAAATATCCAATATCATAATTAAAATATATCAGGATCATAAATAAGATGATAATGATTTTAATCTTGATCCTCTATCCGTTAATAAGTTCCGGCTTATAAAGTCTATCAAACACATAATTCATGTAAAAAAGAAAAAATTATATATAACCCATGACTCAAAATCTTTAACATGATAAAATTAAAAAACCGTACATAATTTCTTTATAATCATTTCATCGTTATCGGTTGTGTGTGTGTATGTTAACTGAGACACACTGGTGGTAATTATTAAATATAGGAAGTTGATCGGTACAAATAAATTCGGACAAACAAAAAGAACTGGGGATTTGTTCCAGAGCCTGCATATGCTATGAGTTTAAATATACTGCCACCGAACATTTTATTGCACGAAGCACTAAATCTAAATTTGTTCATCAATTCAAATATACACACACGACCAATGATTGTCGTTCTTCGTCTTATTTTGTTTTAACAGACGGTAAAAAATATTACTTTTTTTTTTTTTTTTTTCTAAAACACTATTACGGGCAATTTTTGTACACAATTAATCAAGTGGGGAAGTTCCAGCCAAAAAAAAATCAAGTGGGAAAGCGTCGTCGTGTCCCTTGTAATTAAAAACTACATGTATATTTATTTATAGCACCCATACAGAACAACAATGGTAATTTTCTTTTTACATTGTTCTAATAATTAGCTAATTATAATGTATGATATTTTTAGTAATACTTGTTGGGGGCACATGCTCCGCACGTGCTAAACCCCCTTGTGAGTTGATCGTTGGTATATATCATTAATTCTTACATCAGTTTTTTTTTTTTTTTTTTTGAAATTAAATAAAAAAAAAGGGTAACATAAATATAGATTTTTCCCATTTAAACTAACAAAAAGAGAAACTAAATATACATTTGGAAGATAATGATCATGGTACGTCAGCATGAAGATTTCAAAAACAGTTTGGCAAAAAAATTTCAATACTGAATACAGAATTTGTTAGGAAATTTTTATCATATATTCTTATTCATATCATAGTGATTCCAGATCATATGCAAGAAAATGTACGTTGCAAAAAGAATCGAATAAAAGTAAACAACGGAGAAACAATTGTTTGAATTATATTCAAAAGGACAATGATAATGAGAAAAAACTGAAAAAGTGATTTGCCCCTCATCAAAAGTACATTAACAATACCTATATCTCCTTTTACATTCAATCTCAAATCAAAATTTTCATTCACTTTTGTCTTTTTCTGAAAATTTTTTTTTTTTTCTGAAAAAGTTTTTTGTCTTTCCTGAAAAGTCAACAAAAATTATTATTGAAACTTAAAATTTCCAACTCAAACTCATTCACCAAATGGACCTAGTCTTATTCAACATGCTATTACATCTCAACCGCATTAGAAGGACAGGAAATGAACCGAAAAAACGCCTATGAAATATAAATAACAATGCAAGTCCAATAATGAAGTCAAAATGGCTTGATTAAGATCTGTAAGATCTACTAAGTGTTTTTATCTAACAAGAATAGCTAAAATATCATAACAAGAACCAATTCGAATGGGAAAGCCCATGTCAGAATTTTAACATTTAAGGTGTATCAATAAATATATAGAGTACACCTCATAAGTGTATTAGTTACTACAACTAAAAGATCATATTAAACCAAAACTATTTGACGTAGCAATTAAATTCAAACCAAAAATATTAGCACACCGTATTATAGTTCTAAGTACTTTTAGAGAATGTCTAGTTCTAGATACCACTCTCTTATTTATCAATAAAAGAGCATCATATAGATATGACATTTATATGTAGAATGAAAATAAGACATGCTCTCATCCTTTAAATAAGGCAAGTTGATCAAACAATAGAATTTAGTTCTGGAATCATCATGCTCTTAGAAATTCCACATATTTAATGGCCACAAATTTCTCTGAGCTTCCTATTTTTAGCGATAACAAGGATATAGTTAAGGTGCCAGAAATCTCAAAAAGCCTAGAACCAGAACATAACACGTCTAGCCAAAAATGAAGGGGGAAAAATTATTTGTACAGGCTCGAAACATGCATGTATCATACCAACTATCCATACAAACTGTGATGAGTTTAGTTCTACCCCCTACCTTGTTTCCTTCATATATCCGGCTTAAAAGCTCATAGCATTCATGTTTTGAATATACTGTTGGATCTTCGACAATGTTTGGCTCAGACAGCTTTGTCCTATCGACTATTAACACTTACGAACATGTCGTGCTCTTGTGTCTTCCAATCATGTAACACTTACCAACATCATGTAATAATTCTATGAAAATACTGACCAATTAGTTAATATTGCACAAAAGGTTTTAAACAACAATGGACAATAATCTCGGTGAAAAAATAGGGAAATAAAAAATAAAAAAAGGAATATTCTGTTATTGTTGGCATTTAACACCATCGGAAACATCTCAAACCAGAAAGTAAACATCAACAACAATATGTATATGTTCCTGCAGCACATCAGGGCAACAAAATATAGGCATGCGTAACAAAAAGCGAGAATTCTTCAACTTTTGCTTTGATCTAATCTATTTTCATTTTTCCCATTAAAGCTTTTACAATATGGTTTGTCTACAACATGCAATCTATCGTTGAAAAGAAAATGGATAGATCATAATATACTCGAAGTAAGATAATTAAAAAGATACAACCTATTACTTGTCAAAACTAAAGACTACCATGTATTTATCACAGTAGAAACTACAAAATCCAGTACTATAACTCTAAAACTAATCTGACGATCATAATATCTATGACAAACTTATGATAATTTTGAGCAATTTTAAAATTTGAGAAATTCCTTTAGAGACCATCAATTGGTGCTATAAAATGCAGACCTTAGCTTCTAATTGTTCTTCTTTCCTCCACTTTTCCTCATCACTACTGAATGGTAATAATAGTTCTTATTGCATTCTCTACTATCTTTAGCAAGTGCCATTATAAATAAAAGCAGTTTGTTCACAAATTAACTGAGTAGTTCTTTCCAAATGTTCTATACCTAGATACTACCAATCAATGATCCCCCAACCGCAAGATTGCTACTTTGCTCTCATAGATTGTCAATACATGATTAAAGAATAAAAAGTTTAAAAAATAAAATTATACTAAAAGAGAAATAATCATAGACGATTATATAGAACTTTTTCTAATCATAGACACTTATATAGAACTTAAACTGAACTTTTAGCAAATTCAAAACCAAAAAAAAAAAAAAAAAAAAATCAAAGGACTGAAAGAGTTGGAAAGAAAATTAATCAATATTGCCAATTAAGTTGATAATCAAATTGTATATAAGCATAACTTGATCCTTATCATTTAGCCAAGAAAAACCAGGGAAAAAGAGAGGCCAATGCATAATTCTTGCCTAACAATCTCAATTACACAATAGGTTAAAGCACAAATATATATATATATATATATATATATATATTGTTTGCTCTGTTCAGTGAATTTGTAAAATAAGACATAAAGATATGTATGTGGGCTTAAAAAAATAACATTGCAAGAAACTTAAGAACATGGAACCACCTGGAAATAGATTTCACGTTATCCTTCCATCTGCGCTCAACGAGCCTTTCCCCACACAGTTAACTATATACGAAAACCTCCCACATGTCTGAGATCAAGTAACATGTTTTTAATAAACAAGGGAAATGATTAAGCAAACCTATTTTATATATAATATCAACAGACCAGTAAAGTAAAACCAACTTGTCTCCAAACCTCTTTTTTTATTTCTTTTATTTATTTATTTTTCCTGCTCTCCATCTCCATTTCTTCTCCAATCTATTTATGCAAAGAGAAATCGAAGCCAAACCACCCAAAAAATAAATGAAAAAAGTAAAAATAAAAAATGAAATAAAATTAAAAAACAAATATAAGAAATAGAAAAGATTGAACAATATAATTGTTGTCTATGGAATTCGCAAAATACAAGAAAGCAAGGGGGGGAAAAAACGAAAAGGAAAAAAGTCAAAGAGATAAGGGCCTGAGAGAATTTGTCAACCTCTATTTCCCGTTTCCAGTCATTATAAGCTCACATGCGCTAATTTTGGTGAATTGTAGTCCTTGCTCGTTGGGATTTCTCCCTCTTCTTCTGCAAGTCAAGAACGAGCTCTAGTTAATCAAATTAGGACCCATACTGCGAACGAACAAGAAATAACAAACCATAAAATTACAAAATACAATGTATGATGAATTTGGGGGTTAGGGATTTGGGATTTCATAATACTTAAAAAAAAAAATTGGGAGGAAAAATGGAGATGAACAGCAGGAAAAAAAATTAAAGAAAGGGAAGAAAAGACGGTGTGAAGAAGAGAGATGAGGCTGGAGACTGGAGAGAAGCAAGGAAGAAAGAGGCGGGAAAAAAAAAAAAAGAAAGAAAAAAGAAGAAGCAGGCTGCTCCAGGCGGTGCGAAAAAGAAAATAGAAAGAGAAATAAAGAAGACTCAAGCAAAGGCACGTGGAGTCATATTGGAGCAGGACGAAGAGACGTATTCGTTCTTTTAACAACGTTAAAAGATTTATTCTTTGTTTTAACAATTTTAAATAATCGATGTTATAAAGATTTCAGATAAATAGTTTTATGAATATTAGTAGTTTTTATAAGATGTAAAATATGATATCTTACGATTATTGTTTCTATATGGGCTGTTGGTGTGTGTGTGTATATATATATATAGATATATCCCTGCACATATTACTGTAGGATTGTGATTGTGACTGGTCTTCTAAGACCAAGTCATTGAGCAGCCATAACGAAATCGGGTGGCATTAAGTTGAGTTAGCAATATTTTACACTGTAATTGATCTAAATAATTCATAATTTTTTTAATAAATAACCCTTTAATTTTTGTTTTTTTTACCATATTGATCCTAAGTTTTCTAAAAATATGACGGTTTAGTCATTTTCATCGTCATTCGTTAAATTTATAATGAAGTCTTATTGTAATGATTAATTTTTATATTAAAATTAGTAAAATATCATCCCCTCTTTTTCTATTTTCTCCCACCTCTCTCTCTCTCCCTAAGTCTGCTCCTCTCCAACCTCGATTGGGTTGCCCACCCTACTCTGTCTCTCAGTTTTGCAGCCCCCCTCCCACTACCGTTCGGTCCCCACCGCCACCCCACCTCCCGCTGTCGTTTGCCCCCCACCCCACGATTGGGTCTTCCTCTTTGCTCTGGGTCTCCCTTGTGATCTGGTTCCCCCCCTCCCGCCGCTGTTCACTCCCATCCATAATTGGGTCCCCCTTCCCCCCCCTAAAAAAAATCGTAATTAGGGTTTTTGGGCCCCTCCCCTCCCTCACCGCTACGCCGATGCCCATCGCCCCTTTCTCAGTCTCCTTTCAATTTGGTTCGCCACCCCCCCCCCCCCCCCTTTTATGATTTGGGTGTTAGCTCAATCTGGGCTGGCTCCCACCACGTTGTCACCGTTGTTAAACTCACACCCCCTCTTTTTGTGGCAGATCGCCCCTCCCCCCAACTGAATTTTGAGAAAAGAAGAGAGAGATAAATGAGAGGATATTTTTTTTTATTTTTTATGATTTTTTTAAATTTTTGTTAAATTAATTATTGTTGATTTATTAAAATATCCTCATAAATTAACAGATTTAGACAGAAAATGACCATAAAGTTAAAAAATAAGAGTTTAGGGTCATCTCAATAAAATAATAATAATAATAAAGATTAAATTGTCATTTTGAAAGAATTCAGTGAATATTTAGATCAATTACTCTGTATGGCTAGAGTTTGGACACGTGTATGATAGACATGTTTATTATTTTTGTGTCGGTAAAAAGCCTAGATGTTAACGAGGAGCTGTAACCATATTCCATCGCCACATGCGGATATGCATGCATGTAATATCGAATCCACAAGCCTTTTTGGTGTTCTTTCTTTCTTTCTTTTCTTGTTTCAAAAAGATGTTCCCAATCATTGATGAAAGAGAGTGAACCCTCACATGCCTAACGGAATTTCTTTTCTTCTTCTTCTACTTTTTTTTTTTTTTTTTTTTTTTTGAGAATGGAAGAATAATGGTTCATACATTGGAACGGGCATTCTTAAAAAAAAAAAAAAAAAAAAAAAAAAGAACAGTTTAACTAATCTAATTAACTTCACAACAATCCCAAAAAAGAAGAAGAAGAAGAAGAAAAAAAAGATGTCATGTTTTATTCTGCATTTCCAGAAAATAACACATGATAAACAGTGTCACATCACTTATCAATTTGATCATAAATGTAAACATTTAGCAGTGTGTAAAAAAGCATTCGAGTGATTAAAATATTACCCCCTTAATATTTAAAATTTTATCTAAAAGTTATAAATAGCAATATTTTATAAAATTTTAAAAAAAATTCAAATGTTGTTCACCAAACGTCTATTTGATATTCAAAAATGAAAATATTTAAAATGTTGGGAAATTGGTAAAACAAACACAGGAAATTTTGGGAATTCCACCTTCTCTGGGTCTAATCCAACAATTCGAATACAATGATATTAATTCCATGATACTACATCATCAAGCAGACAAACCAATTATATAGAAGTGGTTATCACGATCGAAGGAAAACATGTCATGTCATGCCATGCTTAACAACAAACATAGTTATGATTGCAAAAAAAATAATTAAAAAGAACCACATGCTTATCACCGGTATTCGAAATTGGCAAATATGTAATCATACAATACAATAATGCACGAGTTTTCAAACATGACATAACATTTTTCGATGGCCAACAAGAAGTCTTCTCACCTCTAGTTTTATTATTTGATTTGCGTGTGGACATTAATTTGTGTACTTTCAATTATTTGATCTTCAATTAGCAACTAATCTCACCCACCAGTACTAAACAAAGAACACAAAAATCAATTAAATGAAAATTAAAAAAAAAAAATGCCACGGTCTATTTGTATCAACCATATTCAAGACTCAAAAAGAACGAAACCAAACAAACAACAAGAGAGTTTTAGCTTGCAGTAGTAAAATAAAAAATAAGGGAGAGAGAGAGAGAGAGAGAGAGAGAGAGAGAAGGGAAAATAGTTATTAAAAAAAAAAAAAAAAAACTAGGGCCATGAATTTAACAAGCCTCAGCAATAGTGGTAGTAGTAGGAGTAATCTTGAACCTTTCAAGGCCGACCTTGTAGCCAAGGGCCTTGACATCTTGTTGCACTTGAGCTCGAAAATCACTGTAAGTAAAAGGCTTGTATTTTGAGCTCTTTATCACACTTCCTTCACCGGGAAACACAAAGTAGCATGTTGACACTCGGTCTTTGTACCTGTTTACTTTCACCCGGTGCTTCACGCTCTTGTATTCGTCGTTGCTAATCGCCTAATTAAACAATAAAAGGAAACACACATCCGATCGGTAAAAAGTAAAACGTCATATCACCACGTCACAATTAAAAACAGTGGTACGAATCTGATCATGAAAATCTGACGGTTTGAAACCTGCATCATGTCTCCGAGATTGACAACGAGAGTGTTGGAAACAGGTTTGACAGTGAACCATTGGTCGTCTTTGAGGACTTCAAGTCCACCAACTTGGTCTTGGTTGAGTATGGACAGCACTGAGCTGTCTGTGTGTACGTCCATTCCCCATGCAGTGTGTTCGCCGCCCTCCTCCTCGTCGGAGTTAGGAGGATACCGGTAAATACGTATGAAGCCGGTGGATTCTGACAAGTGTGGCTTGGAATATTCATCTGTTATGTCCATATTGAGCTCCTTTGACATGGCCTCGAATATGGCCGTGGCAAGCCTGCCAAGGTGCCTCCCGTATTCTTCTAGCAGAAGTCTTGTCCGAATATAGATATATACATACATACATATATATATATATATATACACAGTAGTTCATGAATATCTCTAGAATTGAAGAGAAAGCATATATATGGGAAGAAGGGTCTGTTCAAATAATGGAATCATACAGATTCTGTATTGATTAATGGGATCTTACAGATATAACACAAAAGTGAATCACATGACATGTTGGCAAAAAAACTTTTCATGATGTCCAAAAATTGGGATTGGCCATGCAAACATCACATGTAAATGCTGTAGCAAAAACAATCCATATTTATCCAATTCTCTTAAAAAATAATAATAATAATAAAAAAAGGACCAATCCAATTCATCGAATTATTGGTTTTTTTTCCTCCCTCCCTCTCCTTTTTTTCTTTAACCTAATTATGGCTATGGCCTAGCCAAAAAGCCCAGAAAAGCTCAAAAGGCCATTGGAAAAAAGGAAAACAGCAATAATAATGATAAAATTATAGCAAAAAGAAAAAGAAAAAAAAAAAGAAAGAGGTTTTACCTGAAAGAAATAAGAGAAGGGTGTTGATCATGAGGTTGAGGTTGAAGTTGAAGTTGGGAGAGTTGAGTGAGAGGAACGTTGAGGCCTTCAACCCAATTGATATTTTGAGGACTCATGGATAGGGCAGCTCCAGAAGGGGTGAGTGCAGGGGTACCCCAGAAATAGGACAAAGGGGTGGTTATGAATAGACCCTGTTTGGTTTCAAAAGGGACAGAGAAGATCTCCCTAGCAAAGTCCTGAACTTTGTTCAACAAGTCAGGAGGAACCCCATGGTTGACCAAACGGAACACACCCCAATCCCTACAAGCCTCTCCAAGCTTCTTCTTTTTGTCATCACAATTTTTGTAATCCTCCGCCCTATTGTCCCTAATTAGACATTGGAAGTCAATTACGGGTATAGGACAATCTTGTTGGGTCGACTCTGTTAAGTCAGCGCCGTCGGCGGCCGGTGTTTTTCGGAGTCGAAAGGGAGGAGGGTACGATTCAAGGTGGTTGTTTTTGTTGGTGGTGGCGGTGGTGGTGTTCATTGTCTTAGGGGTAAGGAAATGGAAAAGGAAAAAAAAAAAAATATGGTTAAAGAATGTGACAAACAAAACGCTAAAAACATTATGATAGTAATAAAGGGGCTTTTATTAATACCAAGGAATAAGTTCTTGAAAGCTTGTTTGTTTGTTAAAATACAGAAAGGGACCAAGCATTTGCACTCTTGGTTCGACACCTGTCCATCTGGTCCCTTTCTTTGCTGTGTCGTTCTGTAACTTGAGCCGGCCCTACGAATCTCCGAAAATTGCATGTCTCTGGCTCGTCAATTATATGTGGAAAAATAAGGAGTTGAGTAATGGTTTGTTTGGTGAAATAGTTTGAGTTGTATTTTTAAGTTTTAATAGTAAATTTATTTGAATTTTGAGAAAAGATAAAAAAATTTTGAAAAAAAGATAAAATTTTTTAAAAAAATGATAAAAAAAAGTTTAAGTCAAATAGTCTGAGTTGGGATGCTAAATAAGCAAGTGTTTTCTCACGGTCATATTAGATTGGACTCATGCGACATGTCGTTTCAGGATGGATGGGAGGGACCATATTCTTTTCAATAGTACATTTACCTTTTTGGTGGGGTCAAATTGTCTGTTTTCATGCCCGTCTTTGCCGCGCTTTTTTTTTTTTTTAATAGTAAAATTAAAAAAAAATCTTTAATTGTCATCGCGTCTTCATTTCCATAGTCTATAATAAAAATTGATGGAAGAGCTAAATTAAATATAAATGATTTGACTCAATTCCATTATAAAAGTTAGTTTAGTTTCGTTCTAACATCTTATCATCAAAAATTAAACACTATACGGTTTATTAAGTAAATAGAGATCATAAAATGAGACTTTATAATATATTAAGCATGCATTTGATTTTTTTGTTTGAGTTAAAAATTTTGAGCTTGAGTTATTGGAGTTCAGTTGAATTTTAAACTTGTGAGATAGAGTTAAAAGTGTAAAAACTTAAAATTTGTTTTGAAAAAAAAAATATAAATCTTGTATCATTTGTCTCGAAATTTTAGACGATTTAAAAAAAATAATTTCATTTAGACTTATATATATATATATAATTATGAACTTTTAAAATTTAAGTTTTTAAATTATAATAGAAGTTGTGATCAATGAAACTGATTGAACAATAAAAGATAAAAATCAATTGATTTTCAACTTCAGTAATTCATTAAACACATGATAAATCTTACTAGGATATTTTAACCATTTTATTATTTGATTAATAGTTGTTAGTCTTTCTATTACCAAAAAAATAAAAATAAAAAAGGAGTTGTTGGTCTTTCTGTTTATGGGATTTTGTTTAAATTGAAAGTCAAAAGTCAAATGCCAAACAAGTTGCCCATTGTTAAGCGAACTTAGACTAAAGTGTCTCTGTTCAGTTCATCGTATCTCAATCTTTAAGCATCATGAAAGTATGCTGCTTTGGAATGGTATTTCAATTACAAAAGCTCGAACTTCGAAAATAATAAATGCTATTATTTTATTTTATTTTATTTCTTTTTGTTTTGATTCTTGGCTTTTGCAGATGCGGAGAGGTCGGTCTTTCCATTAAGATAATTAAGGAATCCCACACCGACTCCCGCTTTTGACCTCGGTGTCTATGTGTATATATGTGTGTGTGTGTGTATATATATATATATATATATATATATATTTTTTTTTTTTTTTTGGGGGCGGGGTTTTGGGGTTTGCGGAGTGGGGATGATTCACCTATTGCTCTACTAGTCCTTAGAAAAGGCCAGAGGGTAATTTAAGTTCAACTGTAGAATTTTGTAGCTTTCAATACCAACAAAAGAAAAAAAGAGACAAGAATTTGTAGCTTTCTAAATAAATGGACAAACAAAAACTAGTACATAAATTTGTGATTTTGTAAGAAAAATCTGAAAAATACTGTTCAAGTTGTGAAAATGATGTTTCGAGTAATGCTTTTGAAGCTATTTTGTTAGCACTCGTCTTCATATTGTCACTTTCAAAACTTGGTTGGTTTCTTTGGACCCCATTGGTCATTGCATTGCTGCTATGTGCAAATACGTGAGACAATAGACAACGGAGATATTATTTCCGACTAATTTCTTATGAGAATGATTCACAAAGTCAATTGGCTTATTTATAAGTTTACAATGCTTACACTGAATGTATTCTTGTTGTTTATTTATTTGTTTGTTTGTTTATTTCTAAATTTAACTCGATGCTACTCTAGTACTCTCCCACTTCTTTTTTTTTTTTTTTTTTTTAAATAATAATAATAACAAGTGATGAGTTTGGTGTCCAAAATACCTCCAGATAAGGAATAAAGAAGCAAATAACATTTTTACAATATATAATTTTAATAAATAACAAATTTTAAAAATATTTTAAATAAATAATTTACATAGAACTTATTTACTTTTTATTTTTTAACTTGTTGGATGTGAGCTAATTTATTTACTTAACTAAGTAAATTTAATATCTACTGCTGTTTATGTTTAATAACTGAAGTAATTAGCATTTGACAAGAATAAATCAAAGTAAATAGTAAGGTGTTAAAATATTTAAAGTAAATAGGTAAATAATAAATTTAATAATAAATAATATATTTACAAGTTATAAATAAATCATTTATATAGTAAATTTATTTTTTATTAAATATCCAAATATTTAAAAAACATGATATTTATTTTGATAATTTTTTTGAAAACTACAATTTACTTCTTTTTTAATGTTTTCTAAATCATTACGTGTCCTGAATGGCTGAAACATTGATCACCCACTGGGTTACGTAGTACGCGGGCCTCAATTTTACTTTTATCAAGCTGGGCCTAAAGACACAATATTAGGCCCATTTTAATCTATATTTAAGCATAAAGTCCAAAATAGTTTGGGCCTGCCATACTAAAATGACAAAATTTCTTATATTGTACTTTGACCGCCAATAATGTTGTGAAACTACCTTTGGGCCCTCAAAAGTTCTACAATCTGAATTGTTGCCCTTAACCTGATATCTGAACTTCGAGAAACTCCTCCCTCTTTCCCTTCTTCTCTTATTCTCTGCGGCCGATTACATTCTTTCACTTTCGCATCTCTCTCTCTCTCTCTCAATCAACGGAGGCAGAACCCAAGGTTTCTTTCCCGGGCTTTCACCACCACCGAGCTTTCCACTGAATTGAAGGCCGATTTCTGCAGTTAAACTTGTTGGGGCAAAGGTGAAATTTTGAGGTACGATTCTCTCTCTCTTGAATGACCTTAATTTTGAAATTTATTTATTGAATTGGTGATTTCGCCTTTATTTGAATTCTAAAGTGTGATGAAATCTGTTTTCTTGGTCTGATTTTACGAAATAAATAATAATAATAATAATAAAATAAAAGAACCCTAAAATCTCGAAATTTTCAGTGCTTAGGTATGAGCGGCCTATTGAGGTTTTCTGAGAACTGGTGGGAGTATCTTTCTGTTATCTTGGTTTTTGTATGAGCTATAGAAGCCCTCAGTTTTCAGTCCTGAAAATCTGATTTGGATTTTTGGTTTTAATTGAATGAATGCGTGAGATTTCCTGATTTATCTTGAAAATTAAATTATGGTTCTGAAAGATTAAGGAATCAATCTTTTCTATGAACTGCAAATTTTTTGTTTTGATGTCTAACTAGGAGGAGGGTTAACGAATTGAAATATGAAAGATTTCTTTTTTTGTTTTTTCGCGCTTTCTATGCCTGCAAACTGTTTGTTCATATGCCTGACTAGATTTCTCGTTTTATGATTTTTCTGTGGAAGAAAGTTGACATCTTGGAGTTGAAGTTTTGGAGTTGAAGTTTATGACTGGTTTATTATGAGTAATTGTTTGTGTGCTGATTTCTTTGGATTGGTGTATTACCCGCGGAAAATAGTCTGTATTTCGTATTTTCGTTTTGAAAGTTGGTGTTTCCTGTCTTGTTCCTGCTTTTTTAAGCTCGTCTTTAACATTTATTTAGTTTGATAAGGTCTCTGTTAAAAGTTTGTGAGAGTTTTGTTGTTTGGGATGTAGCCATTGCCTATCATCTTCTCATTGCATATGTTTCTATGTCTTATCGTTGGATCTGAGATGCTTCATTGTTGTTTACTGATGAAACAATTGGTTCTTTATCGTTATCTCTTTAGTTCTTTGTTTTTTTGTTTTTTTTTTTCCTTCTTTTTTTCCCCTCCTTTTTGAGGGCATTTGAGTACTGAATTTTATCAACGATATGTCTGCAGATAGCTGTTACATTCGGAAGCTGAGAACTTGTTGCAGGAATCATGGCCAAGCATCATCCTGATTTGATTATGTGCCGGAAGCAGCCAGGAATTGCCATAGGACGACTTTGTGAGAAGTGTGACGGGAAGTGTGTTATCTGCGACTCCTATGTGCGCCCATGCACTCTTGTGCGGGTCTGCGATGAGTGCAACTATGGGTCGTTTCAGGGCCGGTGTGTCATCTGCGGAGGTGTTGGAATTTCTGATGCCTACTATTGCAAGGAGTGTACACAGCAGGAGAAAGATAGGGATGGATGTCCTAAGATTGTTAATTTAGGGAGTGCCAAGACAGATTTGTTCTACGAACGCAAGAAATATGGTTTTAAGAAAAGATGATTGGCACTGCACTGGTTAGTATGGCTAGTGATGACAGATTTGTTTGATGAACTTTAAAAATATGGTTTATTTGGAGATGATAAACATTAGCTAATATGTTTAAAGAGTCACTGTTTTACCACTAGTGACAAACATTGAGAGCGGATTAAAAATGCATGGAACAGAACTTCTGAAGTTTGTATTTGTAGATAAAATCGGGTTTTTGGTTGAGAATGCCAGAACTTGGAAAACTCATCTCCTAACCATATTTGATCTGCCTTTGGGCAGTTTGTTAGTTTTCGGTTTCATTTTTTTCTATCCAAATTGCGACTGATGTTCCGTTTAGCCAAACTGATGTTTCAACCATATGTTTAGCGAAGTTGGTCATTGACTGAGAATAGAATTGCAATCACGATAACATACATAGTTACGTTAATGTATGTTCGTATATTTAGCAGTTTCAAAACTCATACATTGACACTCAAGCTAGATGGTTGTTCTTTTTTGTCTTTCTTTGGATAAATGAACTCTAGCTACATCGTTAGCTACACAAATTTCATGATCTTTTTTATTTTTTTACTCTATATTGAAATTTTCGATGCTATAGCGGATGAGATCTTATGTTATTAGGGTTGTAAATCGGTGGTTTCGGCGGGTGGTGGGTGGGTTGGAGGGCAATAATTTTTTCAAAATTCCAAACCAAAACCATCGAACATGTAGGTGGGTTGGCCGGGTTAGAGGTGGGTGGGAGCGGGCGGTGTGGTGGGTGGGTAGGGGGTAGAGTGATTGCAAACATCATGTTGAGTTCTACCTTTTCTTTCACCCTTTTCTCCTCATCATTTTTGTTGTCCATAAAAGTAGGATCATGCTCATCTTCTCATAACCATCATCATCAAGAATAAGATTAATTGATGACAAATCCATAACTTTAATGAGGTAAATTAAAAAATAAAAAATGATTCAAAAAAAAAAAAGTCATAACTATTTTTTGAAAAGGAAAATACTATTCTAACATATTAATTATATCTTGCATCTAAAAATGGTGGGTGGGCGAGTTCAACCTACTATTAGGGGTGAACAAAAAACCCATTATCCGATTGACACATTCGAACTCAATCTGAATTAATCTGATCTTAAGGTTAATCCAATCTACGCAATCCGAGTTTTCATTAGATTGGTTTGGGTTCAAATTTAGTAACCCGACATAAACCCAATCCATCCAATCATGCTATTTTATGGTTTTAAATATAATTTACTTATATATTAATTACTTTTTACTATGGTTTATGATATATATATTTAAACTTGTATTGTTAATTTTCTATTTTTTTGTATTTGTTTTATTATGATTTTGAAAAATTGGATTATATTTAATATTGATATAAAAAATATATTTTTTCTGCACATTTCATATTTAAAATTATGTTATTAATTTCTTTTCTGTTATATACTCAACCTGATCAATCCATCCAATCCAACTCGACTTTAATTAGGTGGGTTGATTGATTCTAAACTTTGGGTTGATTGGGTGGGTTAAAACTTCTTTTCAACAACCCACCCAACTCACCCAATTCACCCCTACCCGCTAATAAAAAAAAAAGTGGAAACCGCCTCCGGTAGAAAAATTAATATTTGAATATCTATGGCCGTGATCAGTATGAAGATCGTACGAACCATATTAAAGTATTTGAGAGTTTCCATTCTTAGTGATTGTTTTGTGTGCTTGGTACGTAGTATGGAATTTGACAATTTGTGTAAAAAGGACAAGCTTAAATGTTGCAAGGAAAATAAAAGGAAAGAAGACTCTTATAATGTACATTAATTTGCAAATAAAAAATCATATCTAGAGTAGAGAAGTACAGAGAAGTCTTGTTTTGTAAATAGGATCAGCCATAAACAGGCTTTCTAGATGTCATATAATTCACTTTTGATCTTATTTTTTCTTTTCTTTTTCCTGAAATTTTTGTCGTAAGAACTTCTATTTTTCATTATTGAAAAGAATTATTATTTTAGTTGTAATTACTTCTTCATTGATTTGATCTATTTTAATATGTATACTCATTGATAATATCGTTAAAGATCCTATTTTGTTTAGCGGCGTGGAGATCAATGCACATGTAATACTAGTGAAGTCAATATGGTAGTCGAGCTGAGAATGATGAGCTGGTTATTAAAAATCTTAATAATTTTGGGAATATTCATTAGCATGTTTCACTATTCAAATTCAAATAGAAAATAATATTCAAGTATAGCTTAACTAAAGAAGATAATTAATAAGTCTATTCGGCCGTACAAAATCCTAATCCTTAATTTTCATTCTCAAGTACTTTGATTAGACTTTACAGTGAAATCTCAGACACCTTTATGAACGTATAGAAAGCATTCAAATTTGTTTGTGTTCTCTCCTTCTTGTATTATATTTTAATCTTCCAACATGAGCTAGCAATTAACCTTCATGAAATCACGCTAGCGTTTATCTTTTTTGACAAATATAAAGATAAATTAACGTTGTGTTCAGATCAACGTCTTATAAGAGAGAGAGAGAGCTAGAGAGAGAGTGTGTGTCTTCGGAGAAGAAATCGGAACAACCATATTGCCGTCGCCTTCCGCAGTTTCGCCCATCTTCGGCAACCACGAATTCGTGTAATTTTCTTCCGGTGAGGGTTTTCATTTTGGAGAAGAAGTCGGAGTAACCTTATCGCCGTCGTCTTTTGCGGTTTTGCTCGTCTTTGGCCCAAGTTCGCGTAATTTGCTACTAGTGAGGCTTTTCATTTTGGAGAAGAAGTTGGAGTAACCCTATCGTCGTCGTCGTCCATGGTTTTGCTTGTCTACGGCCCGAGTTCACGTAATTTGCTACATGTGAGGCTTTTCATTTTGGAGAAGAAGTCGGAGTAACCTTAAGCTGTCATCGTCCACGGTTTCGCCTGTCTCCGGCCCGTGTTCGCGTAATTTGCTATTGGTGAGGCTTTTCATTTCGGAGAAGAAGTTAGAGTAACCCTATCGCCATCATCGTCCACGGTTTCTCCAGTCTCTGGCCCGAGTTCCCGTAATTTGAATCTGGTAAGGCTTTTCATTTCAGAGAAAAAGTCGGAGCAATCCTATCACCATCGTCTTGCTCGGTTTCACCCGTCTCCGGCCCGAGTTTGAATAATTTTTTTTTGGCGAGGGTTTTCATTTCGGAGAAGAAGTCGGAGTAACCTTATCACTATCGTCTTTTGCGGTTTCACCCATCTCCGACCTGAGTTCGCATAATTTGTTACTGATGAGGCATTTCATTTCGGAGAAAAAGTCGGAGCAACCCTATCACCGCCGTCTTCTGCGGTTTTGCCCATCTCTGGCCCGAGTTCTCATAATTTGCTACTGGTGAAGCATTTCATTTCGGATAAGAAGTTGGAGTAACCCTATCGCTGTCGTCTTCTGCAATTTCACCTGTCTCTGGCATGAGTTCATGTAATTTGCTTTTGGTGAGGCTTTTCATTTCGGAGAAGAAGTTGGAGCACCTTATCATCTACGTCTTCTGCGGTTTCATCCACTTCCGAATCGAGTTTGAGTTATTTTCTACTGGTGAGGCTTTTCATTTCGAAGAAGATGTCAGAGCGATCTTATCGCATTCATCTTCTGTAGTTTTGCCCGTCTTTGGCTCAAATTTGTGTAATTTGGTGAGGCATTTCATTATGGAGAAGATCGAAGTAGCCCTATCACTACCTTTTTCCACGGTTTCGCCCATTTGCAGCCCGAGTTCACGTAATTTTCTTATGGTAAGGCTTTCATTTTGGAGATGAAGTCGGAACAACCCTATCGTCATCGTATTATGAGGTTTTGCCCGTCTTCAACTCGAGTTCACGTAATTTGCTACTGGTATGGCTTTTCATTTCGGAGAAAAAGTAGGAGTAACCCTATAACCGTTGTCTTCCGTGATTTCACTAGTCTTCGGTCCGAGTTCGTTAAATTGCTTCTGGTGTGACATTTCATTTAGGAAAAGAAGTCGAAGCAACCCTATAGCAATCGTTTTCCACGATTTCACCCATCTCCAACTCGAGTTCCCATAATTTGCTTCTGGTTAGGCGTTTCATTTCAGAGAAAAAGAAGGAGCAATCTTATCGCTGTTGTCTTCCGTGTTTTCACCCTTCTTCGGCCTGAGTTTGTGTAATTTGCTGATGGTGAAGCTTTTCATTTCAGAGAAGAAGTTGGAGCAATTCTATCGCTGTCATCTTTCGTGGTTTCACCCGTCTTTGGACCGAGTTCGCATAATTTGCTACTAGTGAAGCTTTTCATTCAGAGAAGAATTTTGAGCAACCCTATTGTCGTTGTCTTTTTTAGTTTCTCCCATTTCCAGCCCTAGTTCGCATAATTTGCTACTAGTGAGGCTTTTTATTTTGGAGAAGAAGTCAGAACAACTCTATCGCCATCGTCTTCCTTGGTTTCGGACGTCTTCGGCCCGAGTTTGAGTAATTTGCTTCTGGTGAGGCTTTTCATCGCCATGATTTCTGATTTTGTCCATTTTTTTTTTGTTTTTTATAGTTTGTTTATCATGATCGAAATTTATGCTTGAAATGACAAGTTTCGGTCTTTATTTTTGTGCGTCGAATTTCATCTATTTACTTTGCTGTCAAATAATTCTCGTCTGTAGTTTTCTTTTTCTTTTACTTTTTCGTTCTTATTTTGCCTTATTTTTGTTGTGGTTATTTGGCCAATTATTGTGAAAATTAATTAGAAAGAGAAATTTTTTCTTGTGAAAGAGTATTGAGGTTGTTGATTCAAAAGAAATCGATAAGCGCGACCAAAAAACTTTGATCTTTATGCCGTATAATTTGAAAATGATAATCTTTATGCTATATAAGTTCAAACAATATCTTTGAAAAAAGAAATTGAATTTTTTTAAAACATTCTCAAAATACACAATCTAGCCTCATTTCTTCTCATGCAAAATAATTTTTATTTTATTTTTAATTTTTAATTTTTACATGAGCAAATGAAAAACTTTTTTATTTAAAACAAAGAAAATTTTCTTTTCAAAACTTGAGAAGATCGAGTTTTGGGATACTTTATTAACTCATGGATATGAACTTTTTAATAAACTTGGTAGGAATCATGATAGAGAGAAGGGGAGCTAACTATAAATATGCCTTCAAAAAGGCCCGAGTGGCACTAATAGATGACTTGTTTGGAAAAATAAGACTGTTTTTATTTTTATTTTTTATTTTTTGTTGATTACTTCAGTGAATCTTGCAAATAGTAGTGGCTTTGTTGTGGGCATTTAAAAATCTTTTATATTGGTTTTTCTCACAAAAAAAGATGATTCTTTTTCAAATTTACTGTTCATTAATTGCAAAAGTATGCAAACTTTTACGCGTGGATACCTGCATGACAGGACAGTTTCTAGCGTTCTTAAATTGCAATGTGGTTGACGTTTGCAGGGCCGTTGATACCGTCGGATTCGGTAGCCATATTGTGTCAATCATAAAGCACAATACTTGTGGAAGAATGCTGGGTTCCAATCGGAAAGTTATTATTTTTTTAAATGTTTTTTTTTTTGTTGCATTAAAATGATTATGTGTTTACAGGTTAAGGTCGATCCAACAATGCTAGATCCACAAGAAAAATTATTGTGGGTTGAAGGAAATTTCACACTTTTCAAGGATGAGATTTTGAGGACCGAGGGATATCCTCTCACAGACTCAGACGAGGAGAAGAAGAAGATGGAGGAGGAACATCTGAAAAAGGAGAAATTAAGGAAGAAAAAAGAGAAAAAGGAAAAAGTGTAGGCCCAACTGATTTTAAGAAGGAGAGGAAAAGGGAAAGAGAAAAGGGTAGAGAAAATGGCTTCTTTAGAAGCTTCTTTGTAGGATTTAACCAGATACTACTATTAGAGGTTCTGGAAGAAGTGAAAAAGGCGACGGAAGCTATTAGAGGTTCTGGAAGAAGTGAAAAAGGCGACGGAAGCTTGGGTGATAAAAAATGGATAAATATGATGTGGATAAGCTGAGAAAGAAATTTACGTCACAATTGGTTTTAGGTACAGAGACAGAGCAGGGTAAAGAGTTAGTTGTGAAAGCTTATTTGAAGTATTTGAAGAGATGCAGAAGGCTATGAAGGGTGGAGATAAAAAAGATAAGGAGAAAGAGAAAGAGAAATGGGAAGAAGAGGAGAGGGAGAAGAAGAAAGATGATTCTTGCAAATAGTAGTAGCTTTGTTGTGGGCATTTAAAAATCTTTTATATTGGTTTTTCTCACAAAAAAAGATGATTCTTTTTCAAATTTACTGTTCATTAATTGCAAAAGTATGCAAACTTTTACGCGGGGATACCTACATGACAGGACAGTTTCTAGCGTTCTTAAATTGCAATGTGGTTGATGTTTGCAGGGCCGTTGATACCGTCGGATTCGGTAGCCATATTGTGTCAATCATAAAACACAATACTTGTGGAAGAATGCTGGGTTCCAATCGGAAAGTTATTATTTTTTTAAATGTTTTTTTTTTGTTGAACTAAAATGATTATGTGTTTACATGTTAAGGTCGATCCAACAATGCTAGATCCACAAGAAAAATTATTGTGGGTTGAAGGAAATTTCACACTTTTCAAGGATGAGGTTTTGAGGACCGAGGGATATCCTCTCACAGACTCAGACGAGGAGAAGAAGAAGATGGAGGAGGAACATCTGAAAAAGGAGAAATTAAGGAAGAAAAAAGAGAAAAAGGAAAAAGTGTAGGCCCAACTGATTTTAAGAAGGAGAGGAAAAGGGAAAGAGAAAAGGGCAGAGAAAATGGCTTCTTTAGAAGCTTCTTTGTAGGATTTGACCAGATACTACTGTTAGAGGTTCTGGAAGAAGTGAAAAAGGCGGCGGAAGCTTGGGTGATAAAAAATGGATAAATATGATGTGGATAAGCTGAGAAAAAAATTTACGTCACAACTGGTTTTAGGTACAGAGACAGAGCAGGGTAAAGAGTCAGTTGTGAAAGCTTATTTGAAGTATTTGAAGAGATACAGAAGGCTATGAGGGTGGAGATAAAAAAGATAAGGAGAAAGAGAAAGAGAAATGGGAAGAAGAAGAGAGGGAGAAGAAGAAAGATGATTCTTGCAAATAGTAGTAGCTTTGTTGTGGGCATTTAAAAATCTTTTATATTGGTTTTTCTCACAAAAAAAGATGATTCTTTTTCAAATTTACTGTTCATTAATTGCAAAAGTATGCAAACTTTTACGCGGGGATACCTGCATGACAGTACAGTTTCTAGCGTTCTTAAATTGCAATTTGGTTGACGTTTGCAGGGCCGTTGATACCGTCGGATTCGGTAGCCATATTGTGTCACTCATAAAACACAATACTTGTGGAAGAATGCTGGGTTCCAATCGGAAAGTTATTATTTTTTTAAATGTTTTTTTTTGTTGCACTAAAATGATTATGTGTTTACAGGTTAAGGTCGATCCAACAATGCTAGATCCACAAGAAAAATTATTGTGGGTTGAAGGAAATTTCACACTTTTCAAGGATGAGGTTTTGAGGACCGAGGGATATCCTCTCACAGACTCAGACGAGGAGAAGAAGAAGATGGAGGAGGAACATCTGAAAAAGGAGAAATTAAGGAAGAAAAAAGAGAAAAAGGAAAAAGTGTAGGCCCAACTGATTTTAAGAAGGAGAGGAAAAGGGAAAGAGAAAAGGGTAGAGAAAATGGCTTCTTTAGAAGCTTCTTTGTAGGATTTGACCAGATACTACTGTTAGAGGTTCTGGAAGAAGTGAAAAAGGCGGCGGAAGCTTGGGTGATAAAAAATGGATAAATATGATGTGGATAAGCTGAAAAAGAAATTTACGTCACAACTGGTTTTAGGTACAGAGACAGAGCAGGGTAAAGAGTCAGTTGTGAAAGCTTATTTGAAGTATTTGAAGAGATACAGAAGGCTATGAAGGGTGGAGATAAAAAAGATAAGGAGAAAGAGAAAGAGAAATGGGAAGAAGAAGGGAGGAGAAGAAGAAAGATGATTCTTGCAAATAGTAGTAGCTTTGTTGTGGGCATTTAAAAATCTTTTATATTGGTTTTTCTCACAAAAAAAGATGATTTTTTTTCAAATTTACTGTTCATTAATTGCAAAAGTATGCAAACTTTTACGCGGGGATACATGCATGACATGACAGTTTCTAGCGTTCCTAAATTGCAATGTGGTTGACGTTTGCAGGGCCGTTGATACCGTCGGATTCGGTAGCCATATTGTGTCACTCATAAAACACAATACTTGTGGAAGAATACTGGGTTCCAATCGGAAAGTTATTATTTTTTTAAATGTTTTTTTTTGTTGCACTAAAATGATTATATGTTTACAGGTTAAGGTCGATCCAACAATGCTAGATCCACAAGAAAAATTATTGTGGGTTGAAGGAAATTTCACACTTTTCAAGGATGAGGTTTTGAGGACCGAGGGATATCCTCTCACAGACTCAGACGAGGAGAAGAAGAAGATGGAGGAGGAACATCTGAAAAAGGAGAAATTAAGGAAGAAAAAAGAGAAAAAGGAAAAAGTGAAGGCCCAATTGATTTTAAGAAGGAGAGGAAAAGGGAAAGAGAAAAGGGTAGAGAAAATGGCTTCTTTAGAAGCTTCTTTGTAGGATTTGACCCGATACTACTGTTAGAGGTTCTGGAAGAAGTGAAAAAGGCGGCGGAAGCTTGGGTGATAAAAAATGGATAAATATGATGTGGATAAGCTGAGAAAGAAATTTACGTCACAACTGGTTTTAGGTACAGAGACAGAGCAGGGTAAAGAGTCAGTTGTGAAAGCTTATTTGAAGTATTTGAAGAGATACAGAAGGCTATGAAGGGTGGAGATAAAAAAGAGAAGGAGAAAGAGAAAGAGAAATGGGAAGAAGAAGAGAGGGAGAAGAAGAAAGATGAGGAGGATCATTGATTGATACGATGTTCCTGTCCTTGGCTAATGGCATATTATGCTCAATGACATATGATGGTGTTTGATGTTTGTGTTTTTTTTAGAAGTAGTCGAAGCAATCCTATCACCGTCGTCTTCCGCGATTTTGCCTGTCTTCAGCTTGAGACCTGCGGCTTTTCAATAATGAAGCTTGTATCCGAACACTAGACTCAAGTTGTTCAACCAAAGAAGCAACATGAATTATTGAGTTATTTTCAAGTGTGCTTGTTAATCATCCTTCAAGTGAGTGACCAATGGGAGGATTGGGCCCGAACGGTAACTCTTCATTAATTTTCTATTCTAGTGGGAGTGAGGGAGTGGACTCATAGCTCTTCTCCCGTAGCCCTTATGACGGAACGACATATTAAAAAATACATGATCTGATTTGATAAGCTGCCTGCAGAAAGAGTTTACCGACCGCATAACAATTCATTCTTGTGTGTAGCGCATGGGGCCATGTCTCCCGAACGATCATAGTATGGCCGCTCATCTAATATCAAATCAATCGGTAGATCTCACTTCCCTTCCCCCATAGCCATCGGGGACCGAGTGGTAAGGCCATGATCCGCAAGGGAACGGATCACTTATTCTTCCATTGGGACAGGTCGGAGAAGAAGTTTGGGTAACCCTATCGCCGTCGTCTTCCACAATTTCGCCCGTCTCTGGCACGAGTTAGTGTAATTTGCTTCTGGTGAGGCTTTTCATTTCCAAGAAGAAGTCGGAGCACCCAATCGCCAACATGCTCTGCGGTTTCATCTGTTTCTGATCTAAGTTCGAGTTATTTTCTACTGGCAAGGCAGTTCATTTCGGAGAAGATGTTGGAGCAACCCTATCACATTCTTCTTCTATGGTTTCACCCGTCACCGGCCTGAATTCTTGTAATTTGCCTCTAGTGAGGCATTTTATTTTAGATAAGAAGTCGGAACAACCCTATCACTATCACCTTCCGCGGTTTTGCCCATTTCTGGCCCGAGTTCACGTAATTTCCTTATGGTGAATCTTTTGATTTCATTGATGAAGTCGGAGCAACCCTATCGTCATCGTCTTTTGTAGTTTCACTCGTCTCCTACTCGAGTTTGCGTAATTTGCTACTGGTAAGGCTTTTCGTTTGGGAGAAAAAGTAGGCGTAACCCTATAACCGTTGTCTTCCGTGATTTCACTAGTATTCGGTCCGAGTTCGTTTAATTTACTTCTGGTAAGGCATTTCATTTAGGAAAAGAGGTCGAAGCAATCCTATAGCCGTCGTTTTCCACGATTTCACCCATCTTCAATCCGGGTTCCCATAATTTGCTTCTGGTTAGGCGTTTCATTTCAGAGTACAAGAAAGAGCAACCTTATCGCTGTCGTCTTCCGTGTTTTCACCCTTCTTCAGCCCGAGTTTAGGTAATTTGTTGATGGTGAAGCTTTTCATTTCAGAGAAGAAGTCGGAGCAATTCTATCACTGTCATCTTTCGTGGTTTCACCTGTCTTTGGACCGAGGTCGCATAATTTGCTACTAGTGAAGCTTTTCATTCAGAGAAGAAGTTTGAGCAACCCTATTGTCATTGTCTTTTTTAGTTTCTCCCATTTCCAGCCCTAGTTCGCGTAATTTGCTACTAGTGAGGCTTTTTATTTTGAAGAAGAAGTTAGAACAGCCCTATCGCCATCGTCTTCCTTGGTTTCAGACGTCTTCGGCCCGAGTTCGAGTAATTTGCTTCTGGTGAGGCTTTTCATCGCCTTGATTTCTGATTTTTGTCCATTTTTTTTTTGTTTTTTATAGTCTGTTTATCATGGTCGAAATTTCTTCTTGAAATGACAAGTTTCGGTCTTTATTTTTGTGCGTTGAATTTCATCTATTTACTTTGCTGTCAAATAATTCTCGTCTGTAGTTTTCTTTTTCTTTTACTTTTTCGTTCTTATTTTGCCTTATTTTTGTTGTGGTTATTTGGCCAATTATTGTGAAAATTAATTAGAAAGAGAAATCTTTTCTTGTGAAAGACTACTAAGGTTGTTGATTCAAAGAAATCGATAAGCGCGATAAAAAAACTTTGATCTTTATGCCGTATAATCTGAAAATGATAATCTTTATGCTATATAAGTTCGAACAGTATCTTTGAAAAAAGAAATTGAATTTTTTTTAAACATTCTCAAAATACACAATCTAGCCTCATTTCTTCTCATGCAAAATAATTTTTATTTTATTTTTTATTTTTAATTTTTACACGAGCAAAAGAAAAACTTTTTTTATTTAAAACAAAGAAAATTTTCTTTTCAAAACTTGAGAAGATCGAGTTTTGAGATACTTTATTAACTCATGGATATGAACTTTTTAATAAATTTGGTAGGAATCATGATAGAGAGAAGGGGAGCTAACTATAAATATGCCTTCAAAAAGGCCCGAGTGGCACTAATGGATGACCTGTTTGGCAAATTAAGATTGTTTTTATTTTTTATTTTTTGTTGATTACTTCAGTGAATCTTGCAAATAGTAGTAGCTTTGTTGTGGGCATTTAAAAATCTTTTATATTGGTTTTTCTCACAAAAAAATGATGATTCTTTTTCAAATTTACTGTTCATTAATTACAAAAGTATGCAAACTTTTACGCGGGGACACCCGCATGACATGACAGTTTCTAGCATTCTTAAATTGCAATGCGGTTGATGTTTGCAGGGTCGTTGATACCGTCGGATTCGGTAGCCATATTGTGTCACTCATAAAACACAATACTTATGGAAGAATGCTGGGTTCCAATCGGAAAGTTATTATTTTTTTAAATGTTTTTTTTTGTTGCACTAAAATAATTATGTGTTTACAGGTTAAGGTCGATCCAACAATGCTAGATCCACAAGAAAAATTATTGTGGGTTGAAGGAAATTTCACAGTTTTCAAGGATAAGGTTTTGAGGACCGAGGGATATCCTCTCACAGACTCAGACGAGGAGAAGAAGAAGATGGAGGAGGAACATCTGAAAAAGGAGAAATTAAGGAAGAAAAAAGAGAAATAGGAAAAAGTATAGGCCCAACTGATTTTAAGAAGGAGAGGAAAAGGGCAGAGAAAATGGCTTCTTTAAAAGCTTCTTTGTAGGATTTGACCAAATACTACTGTTAGAGGTTCTGGAAGAAGTGAAAAAGGCGGCTGAAGCTTGGGTGATAAAAAATGGATAAATATGATATGGATAAGCTGAGGAAGAAATTCACGTCACAACTGGTTTTAGGTACAGAGACAGAGCAGGGTAAAGAGTCAGTTGTGAAAGCTTATTTGAAGTATTTGAAGAGATACAGAAGGCTATGAAGGGTAGAGATAAAAAAGAGAAGGATAAAGGGAAAGAGAAATGGGAAGAAGAGAGAGGGAGAAGAAGAAAGAAGAGGAGGATCATTGATTGATACGATGTTCCTGTCCTTGGCTAATGGCATATTATGCTCAATGACATATGATGGTGTTTGATGTTTGTGTTTTTTTGAGAAGTAGTCGAAGCAATCTTATCACCGTCGTCTTCCGCGACTTTGCCCGTCTTCTGCTTGAGTTCTCGTAATTTGCTACTAGTGAGGCATTTCATTTCGGAGAAGAAGTTTGGGTAACCCTATCGCCGTCGTCTTCCACAATTTCGCTCGTCTCTGGCACGAGTTCGTGTAATTTGGTTCTAGTGAGGCTTTTCATTTCCAAGAAGAAGTCGGAGCACCCGATCGCCAACATGTTCTGCGGTTTCATCCGTTTCCGATCTAAGTTTGAGTTATTTTCTACTGGTAAGGCTGTTCATTTCAGAAAAGATGTTGGAGCAACCCTATCACATTCTTCTTCTATGGTTTCGCCCGTCTCTGGCCTGAGTTCTTGTAATTTGCCTCTGGTGAGGCATTTCATTTCAGATAAGAAGTTGGAACAACCCTATCACTATCACCTTCTGCGGTTTTGCCCATCTCCAGCCCGAGTTCACGTAATTTCCCTATGGTGAATCTTTTCATTTCATTGATGAAGTCGGAGCAACCCTATCGTCATCGTCTTTTGCGGTTTCACTCGTCTCCTACTCGAGTTCATGTAATTTGCTACTGGTAAGGCTTTTCATTTCGGAGAAAATGTAGGAGGAACCCTATAACCATCGTCTTCCACAATTTCACCAATCTCCAATCCGAGTTAGTTTAATTTGCTTCTGGTGAGGCGTTTCATTTCGGAGAAAAAGTCGGAGCAACCCTATAGCCGCCGTCTTCTGCAGTTTTACCCGTCTCCAACCCGATTTCGCATTATTTACTTCTGGTTAGGCTTTTCATTTCAGAGAAGAAGTCGGAGCAACCCTATCACAGCCGTCTTCCACGGTTTCACCCTTCTCTGGTCCGAGTTTGTGTAATTTGCTTCTGATGAAACTTTTCATTTTGGAGAAGAAGTCGGAGGAATCCTATCACTATCATCTTTCATGGTTTCGCCCCTTTCCGACCTGAGTTCGTGTAATTTGCTACTAGTGAGGCTTTTCATTCAGAGAAGAAGTCTGAGTATATCGCCGTCGTCTTTTTCAGCTTCTCCTATTTCTAGCCCTAGTTCGCGTAATTTGCTACTAGTGAGACTTTTTATTTTGGAGAAGAAGTCAGAGTAACTCTACCGCCATCGTCTTCCACGGTTTTGGACGTCTTTGGCCTGAGTTCACGTAATTTGCTTATGGTGAGACTTTTCATTTCGGAGAAGATGTTAGAGCAACCCTATCGCAGTTGTCTTCGGCGGTTTCACCCATCTCCTGCCCGAGTTTGCATAATTTGCTTCTGGTGAGGGTTTTCATTTCGAAGAATTAGATCGCTTCATGTTGTTGTCCCTCATGCTTGGTTTTGCCATGCTGTGCTTTGCACGCAACATACCTTTGGGGTTGTTGTAGTCAACTTCTGAGATAGGAGTTTTCCCCCGGGTTCAAGTGACTCCTTTATAGTTTTTTAAAAAATTATCGATTTGCTGCTATATTAAAAAAATAATAATAATTTACATCTTAAATTTTGATCCAAATTCTGTTACTTTACCCCTTTAAAATTTTTCTACAATATTCTAAATTTCATGTGGAGTATTTTATAAAATTTTTTTTACACTATAATTTTTCACTTCTAATTATATGATCAGTTCATATAGTGCTTTTACTTGTCTTCTTCATTTCAAATTTTAAAAACTCATCAAAGAAACAAAAACTAGGATATAATACTTATATTTATATATATCTAGAGCAAGAAAAAAATATTAGCAGAAAACAAAACAAAGAGACAAATAGTATGAGAAAACGAAGGATTATGAAATCCTTCAGTATTTTTCTTTACAATTTGATTTAACTCATATACTCCTAAAATTGTTTTTGACTACGTCGTTGGTTTCAACAATAACATATATAAATACTCGTAGAGAATAATAATAGTTCTTCATAGTTATTAGTTTTTAATAATTATTTACTATAGTTATTAACCTTCTTACAAAAATACCTAACTTCATGCTTAGTAACACCACTGGATTTATAAACAACATTCTATTTACCGCCTGTTTTTATTATAATAAGTAGTCTTATATTCTTTACTATAAAGAAAAAGTAGTCTTACATTTTTGCATGTACTACGTAATTTGTAAGTATTCTTAAGTTATGTTTGGTAGGAATAAGAGGAAATAGGAAGAATGGAGTGATAGATCATTTAGGTGAGAGGAAGGAGAAAGAAAGGAAAGATTATTATTTTTTATATGTTTAGTATAAAATCCCTCCACAATATCTCTTCTAAACATGCCAAATTGCCAATTTAACAACTCTCCAAAAATTCAATGCCTAAAAATCCAAATATTGAAGATATCAACCAAAAAAAAATTTTTTTTTTCACGACACAAATCATTGTTAAAATCAAGTAAATTACTTAGAATAAAAGTAAGATTCATCCATTTACGAAGCATAAAATAGAAACATACATTTTCAAATTAAAAGATAAATCAAAACCAAAAATAAGTCGAACATAGTTATTAGATGATATATATATGTTTATATCCAACAAAACATGCATCAGTGCAAAGCCTCCTTCTTCACATCAGTATTTCGCCATCGTCACCTCCGCCGTATCACAACTCGTGACGGATTGTTGTCTCGTTAAATTTATAGGTTTGTTAAGAACTTTGAACTCGCAGCAACTTAGAAGGGCATCCAAAAACTCTTGAGCTGCCTGCATGGACCAAAAAAATCAGTCTCAAACTTGTGTTTACCAAACATGCCGATAAACACGGAAGAATCAAACTCAAAATGATAACTCAATCCCTTTTCTTTTAGTTCAAAAAAAAAAAAAAAGACTAAAAGATGGACTACAAGGTAGAAGAGGATAAGGTATCTTTTAAAGCAAAGCAAAAGAAAAAATTGTAAGCGTCAAGTCAAGTTATAAAGAAAAAATATATATATATATATATATATATATATTGAACTTGGAACCGACCAGTTCTAGCAAAGAAAAAGAGTTTGGACCCCAAACATATGCGAGGCGGTTTGGAGCTCTGGCCACTCTGCCAAAGCACTATCCATGCTTTGTTTAAAACCGAGTAGCGACTCCCTTGAAATCGCAACAGGATTATTAAGACCTTCAGCAGCTAAATAAGCATTATAGGCATGCAATAAGTGTTCAGCTTCCTGTGTAAATTCCAAATTCAAGTTTGAGTTAAGTTAAATACATATGAATACAACAAAAAATGCATATGAAACTTGAAATAATAATTATACCGGACCAAATTATAAGGTGAGGAAGAAGATATTATCCTCCTTACAGAACCTAAGATCATTAATAGCTTGCAGTGAAGACATAGCTCTAAAAAGCTTCTCAGACAAACCAACCACATTCTAATTGTTATTATTATTGGTAATTCATGTATAATTTCTAGTGGGATCTTCGTCATCAGCTGTTCATTGCCTTGCGCGGGGTGGGTGTAACATTATTATATTTACCAAATAAATGCTTTTGACATATTGTAGGCAATATATATCTATATCTAATCTTTTAAGATCTTCTTAATCTGTATACATATATATATATACACCTCATGAGAAAATTTATTAGAAAATAAATATGTTTCCGAGTACTTAGTACCCGAAGAGGGCAGGACAAGAGCACTATTAAAAGTCAATTAGAACCAAAGAATTAAACTCATTAAATGAAGAATATTAATCGTTTTGAAATAGGGAATCAATCAAAATTAAGAAAATAAATAAATAAAGGGAAGATCATATTGTGATTATGATAAGGACCTTTGTTGACAAACATCGTGTCTACAAACAACCATGCAAGTATCAAAGGTGATGCTGGAATTGATACTGACAACATTTATAATATACATTGTATGTATATATACATGTATGATATTTATTACCAATATTAGTATAACTTGACTTGACTCTTACAATATATATATATATATATATATTAGATATATTGAACTTCTTTATAATTGATCTTTCTTTTTCAAAACTAAGTTAAAACAAACACATGATTATAAACATAATTTTTCTTCCAAACTACGAGACGTAAGCTTTAAAAACATTTTATAAAGCAAATATCGTATGAGAAATTATTAAAATGCACTCATTATGATAATTTCAAAATGGATTTTAGCTCTTGCATTAATTAGTTCCTTGTCATTATACTTAATATAAAAAGAAAAGCGCCATAATTACCTGTGTTTAGTGTTAATAATGTCGTTGATATACATTGATAATTGCATGTATATATACATATATATATATTTATGCACCATTTATATAGGATACTATATATACATATAATATATATTAATGTAAACACAGTGTAGCACTAGCATACATAAATACTGCCTATACATATATACAACTATAATATTTTAATCAGAAAATTACGTAGTGAATTACAGAGTGTGTCTACTTTTCTGATAAAGGAATCGATATATGTACATATATATATATATATATACATATATGTAAATGTAGAGCAAAGAAAAGCTCTCTCAAGTCTGAGGAGGTTGACCCCTAAAATGGACGACTGAGATCGAAGCAAGCAAGAACGTGGAACCCATGATCTTCAGTAAACCGATACTCAAGTTGAAATGTTGGTATTTGTCAACTCTTTTCATTAAAAAGTCTCGTGTTTCCCCCCGTGGCCACGTTTTGTCCCACCCAGGCCCAACTCCTTCTCTTTTCCATGACTAGCCTCATTCCCTCATATCTATATATATATATATATATATATTCACGAGCCTCAACATTTAGAGAGAGAGAGAGAGAGAGAGAGAGAATGATGGGGTTTAGAGCTCGGGTGTGCTTGTTGTGTCTCTTGCTGATTTCGTATGCAGCAGTACTGATGTGTTCTGCCCGAACCACCGTTTTACTTTCAGGTACCTTTCATTTCCTTGCCAGCATTGTTATTACTAGTAGTAGTAGCAGCTTCTTTTAAACTAGAAAGTTGCGAGGCAGAAAAATATGTGTACGTTTTTGGAGTGTTTTTTTTTTTTATTTTTTTTATGAATACGTTTTTGGAGTTTTACATATTGATGATCATTTTCACAAATCCAAAATCCTTTCGCTAATTATCAACCTTAGGAAGTGCTAGAAACAGGGATCGTTTTTTCATTATTATAATATTTTAGTTTTTGAACTTAAAGGCTGGGGATTCAGATAACCTAAAGTCAGACGTAAAATTATTCCTAAATTATGTATATAATCACAGGGATCGGTTCGATACGTGTATATTCATATCTATTCTATCTACGTTTTTTTCGCCTTTCGTGGAAAAGCCAGCTAGCTAGGTGTACCATTTGTATATGAACTTGAATCATATATATTACATGTAGCACAATATATATATATATAAGAGTGGATCACCTGGTCAGGTATATATTGAGGTTCGTGCATTACCAGCTGTATCCTGCATTCACAGTCATATCCATGTGCGTGTCTTTCTTTAACCGAGTAATTTAATTAACTAGTTCAAGCTGTACATTATTTATATGCATAGATACACACACATAGTGGACAATCTTCATTCCTCTTTTTTTTTTCTTCTCCTTAAATTGATGCTTATCCAGAGAATTCCCTTGATTGGCTTATATATATATATATATATATATATATGCTCACCAAGTGGAAAAGAAAATCCAAATAATTACGAAAAATCGCTATCTAAATTATATCTATATATTTAGATTTTGCTGAATTCTGATTAATTATAAGTATAAATGAATTATTCAGTTTTTTTTTTCCTTTGTCATCATCAGATCAATACATATTTAAATAAACCTATTTAATTTTTTTAATTAAACAATATTAGCTTAAATTACATATTATGCATGACAGATCATGAAAAATTTGTTGTGGGGATGAAGAGATCCCTGAGGGTGAGAACCAATGACTACGATGAGCCGACTGCAAATCGCGGCCACGATCCTCCCTCTTCGTCACGGCGGAGCAGATCAGGCAAGGCGGGGGCCAGCCGAAGAGGCTAGCCAGCTTCATTATAATAATGTTTTTTTTCCCCTTTTTATTTTGTTATTTGGCGCCTCTTGAAATATGGATTTATAAGCAAGTGAAATATGCTAGCATAAAATAATTGACCTTCTTTAATTATCATTAAACTGGTGATCTCGTGAGTGTGAAATACTATATATTATATATTGTATTTGTGTCTTTTGTTTTGTGCATGATATGTATATTTGAATCAATATAAGGATATATTGTTTTGTAACGACGTCATGACCGTCATGATTTTAAGAGTAATGTTTGCACGTAGTAATTTATTTAATAGCCATAACTCACCGCCAAGCACGAGCTTGGCTGTTTCTTGGAAGTTAATTTAGCCCGAATATGATTTGGCTTTGAAATTTTTTTTTTTTTTTTATGTTTTATTTTTTAAATATTAGCTCTCTTTTTCAACTTAGAATGTGAGAATTCGGACTCCTTAGATGTTGATATATATTATTAGCGTGGTAGTAGATTTACTTTGAGACTAAACTTAAATATACCGTTTATAACCTTGCTGTATTATGTTAGTAGATATGTGTGAAGTGAGAAGAAAATTATCTTATGAAACATATATATTTGAGGGGAGAATCCTATAAACTTGATTAGATCATAAATAAGTGATACAAAGGTGCTTTCTTCATGCACATGTATGGCACTTTTTATGAGAACAAATGCAAACTTTACAAGTGAGTGCTCTCATAATCTTTTTCTTGCACCATGGCATTTACTGCTAACAAGCGCGAAAGTACGTTCGTTAAAATTTATAAGGGTCTTTCTTATACCGATTGTTTTATGTTTTTTTCATTAAATTACATTTTATCAAAATCACATTAAATATATATATATATATATATATATAAATAAATACACATACGAAACAAACTGTTTTTTTATGTTGAAAAATACAACAACATCAATAATATTTTTTTTTTCAAGTAAAAATTCTTAAAAGTAACGACACATTTTACTTTGTTGAGAGAACTGTTTTAGAAAAATAAATTTTAGCAATGCCATTTAGCTTGCGTTTGAAATATCAGTTTTGAAATAAAATTTTTAGACTGAATTGGTGATTTTTTAAAAATTAATTATAATTTTTATTGACATTTTAGAAAGAGACAAAAGTTGGGTGAAAAACTTAGGTCCGAACCTGAGAGCTAAACGGACGCTTAATATAAATATATGGTTTTATAAAATACAGCAAGAGCAAAAACTATACGTAATCAAGGGTGGAGGGAGGTGGGACGAGGGAGGGCATATGTCCGGCCCCCAACTTTTAAGAAATTCTAGTTTAGCCCCAAATTTTGATAACTTTTCCCTTATGATTAAAATTTAGTATCTCAAATGAATTAAAATCAATTATATTACTATGTAAATTGATAATCTTTTAATTCTAAATTTTAAAATTTTATTAAACATTATTATAAGCTTACTTCATTTAGGGGGAAAAAAAAAAAGATACAAATTGATAAACTATGACAAAAGATTTAAATGTTGCAATTTTGGTTCAAATTTTTTGTTTAAATCATGCCTCTCAGAAAAAAATTTTCTAGCTCCGTCACTGTATGTAATAACTTTGAAAAAAATGGTAATGTATCAAATTTTTATTAATAATGCATATAATTCTGAACTGTTACATGTTTATTAAAAAAAAATTGTAACAAAACTTCGTTGAATTTATAAATTTTCTGATCTCTGATATATTGATGATGTAACTTGACAATTCATATGAGTAAGTATGAGTATGGATCCTATTTCCTATCCGACAAAAGTCTTAGATTGCGCCATAAAAAAAGTAGTCCTGCATTGCTGCACAAGATATGCAACTGAAAAGTTATGAGGAAAAAAAAAAAGGGGCAACTGAAAGTAAAACCAGATGTGACGAAAATTATGGTTTTTTCCCCGAGACCAACATGGGCTAAAGACAACACAATTGGTTAATATTCTCGTCATTTTCGGGGGGATAGAAATGCTTTTGGAGTATGTATTACGTGTTTGGCTTTTTGAGAATTGAGGCCATCATTCTTTTAAATTCTTTATATTATCTCTTTTTATTTTATTTCCTGCAGATCTAATGCATATAATAGCTGCTTGTTTATGGTTATATGTATAATTTTCTAAATTCATTAGATGTTGAGGTCAAATTTTTCCACTCCAAATTATACACATAAAACTAAAAATAAAAATAAATAAATAAAACCTACTTCATTGCTTGACTATAATACTTGATGCAAAATTGCAAATTTTGGGAGTCTTCTGGCACTTGATATTCTTTTTTCTTTTTCAAACTAGATCCCGAACTCTTTTTCTCATGGTTAATGAATAAATCTAGAAGTATTTTGATTCAATGAGACTTGGAAAGTGGATCAACAATATCCATCCCAACATACAAAATAATCTGATCATATTGTAGTTTTGCATGATTTTAATGGAATAGTTGACAAGTGTCTCTCATTTATTTGTATATAAGGTACAGATATTTCAGCACAAAATATGTCATATATTGAGGGGAAGTTTTGGTATCAAACAAGAAAGATATTTGTCATCATAAACTTACTATTACATATACCATTTAAATTAGTCGGAGGCACTTCACCTGTCAATAATAATTTCCTCGAAACATTTGAAATTACAATTTTTTAGTGTTTTGCGTGTTAAAGCATAATTTAGTATCTGTTATGTTCGTTTTTCTACCAATCAGATTTTTCGTAATAGATAATAAAATAATAAATAAATAAATTCACGTGATAATGATGTGATTATCACGTGATGATCACGTGATTGTCACACTATAAACAAAGAAGTCATACCGGCCCTTTAACTATATATATTGGTAAGAGATAACGTAAAGTATTTTATGTTTTTCTTTAATTACTTTTACATTTAGCTCATTTTATATTAGGTTAAAAAGATAGTCCCACATATTTTCAAAGAAAAAAGACAATCACACAGTAAATTATATATATTTAGCATGCGTTTAGTGTTAAAGTTTGGATTGTAGAGTTTGAATTTGGATTGTTTATGCGTTTATCGATATATTTAAATTGTTTGAATTAAAAAGTATAAAAACTTAAAATATATTCGAAAAAAATCAATATACAGTTTATTTCATTCGTTTTAAAATTTTATATAATTTAAAAATATATATCTTATTTGTATTTGTTTATTCAAAATTATAGACTTTTAAAATTTGAAATACAAAATTATATAAATAGTGAAACTGAAAGAAAAAAAAATAATTAAAATTCTAATGTTTAGATTGTAAGTCTAAATGCATGTTTAGTTTTTTACCAGATTCTTGTTCTTAAACGAATAAAATGTTATCTAAGACAGTAATTGTCATTGTAGTCGTGATATGAAATAGAGACAAACAAACAATAAAAGAAAGCAAAGGCTAACAAAAAAGGCCGGCATTTAATTATCATTTTTACAGCGTTTCTAATTCAAAACGCGATTCGAAAACGTTTCATAAACCACGCAGCCCCGCCCCCAACTCTCCAAGACCACGGGTGGCTGCTTCTTTAGCCGCCAAACGCGACACGTGCAATCTGCCACGTAATCATAAAATAAACAAAAACAGAAGTAGAAAAAACTCTATCACAGCTGTTTCATTCTCCAACATTGTAGTAACTCAAATTTCACACCGTTGATTCCTGAATCTCCAATCTTGATTCTTGTTCTTCTTATTCAATGTCACTTGCTCACTAAAACCAAACTTCATTTTTCTACAAAAATAAAATAAAAAACTAAAAAAAAAAATGGTTTGGTTTAGGAGTCTGATCCGATTTTCAGTCACCAAATCATCATCATCACCGTCCATCACACCCAGAACCGCGAACCCGTTTGGCCCATATCCGTCGCCGACGCTGTCGTGGCTCGCGGTAGCGGCGGCCTTCAGCTCTGGGCCTCCGTCTGCGGCGGCGGCCCAGGAGCCACCGGTGGTGACGCCGTATCTGGCCTGGCGCCCACGAAGGCGGGGGAGAAGCCGAGGGTGGTGGTGCTGGGATCCGGGTGGGCCGGTTGCCGACTCATGAAGGGGCTGGACACCAAGACGTACGACGTCGTTTGCGTGTCGCCGAGGAACCACATGGTCTTCACGCCTCTCTTGGCCTCCACCTGCGTCGGCACACTCGAGTTCAGGTCGGTGGCTGAGCCCATTGGCCGGATCCAACCCGCCATTTCTCGGGAGCCTGGGTCCTACTTCTTCCTCGCTAAATGTACTGGCCTTGATACTGATAAACATGAGGTATTTTTTAAAATTTTGGCTTTTGGCTTTTTTTTTTTTTTTTTTTTGGGGGGGGGGGGGGGGGTGTTATTTTTGCAGTTCGAGTTAAAGGGCTTGTTAGAGATGGATTTTAAAAGGGCCAATTTTGATTTCTGGGACCAATTTGTTGAAATTTTAATAGGAAGCAATTAATGAACATGTTTTGAATAATTAGTATGCACAATGGAATTGAAAAGAAGTGACTTTTGTAATGTAGAAAATTTGGTGGGTAAATGGGTATTATGACATAAACATGTATAATGTTGTGAAAGAAAATTACAAATTGTGGGTGGCCAGTGAAAAGCGCTAATGGTGGATCTAGTTGAAGTTTTATAGTTAAAGTTCCTGACTTTCATAGTGATGTATATTTACAATTTGGTGGTTGAAGCTGTAGAATAGTTGAGTTATTGAAATGGCTTATACGTGGGAAATTTGGTGTTTTGGGTGTTGAAGGTGCAATGCGAGACGGTTACTGATGGTCCAGACACTTTGGAACCTTGGAAGTTCAAAATTTCGTACGACAAGTTGGTGATTGCATTAGGAGCCGAGGCATCAACTTTCGGAATCCGTGGTGTAAAAGAACATGCAATTTTTCTTCGCGAAGTTTATCATGCGCAAGAGATTCGTAGGAAGCTGCTTCTGAACTTAATGCTGTCAGAAGTTCCCGGTAGGTTAACATTGCTAGAATATTCTGTTTGTTTGAGAAAATTAGCCGTGTGATTTGAGGGGAATTTGAGTATTGGATTTTGGTGTGGATGCAGGGGTTTCAGAGGCTGAGAAAACTAGGCTCCTGCACTGTGTTGTTGTTGGAGGTGGTCCTACAGGAGTTGAGTTCAGTGGAGAACTTAGTGATTTTATCATGAGAGATGTTCACCAAAGATATGCCCACGTGAAAAATTATATCCACGTCACCTTGATTGAGGTTTGTTCTATTAACATTTATAAAAGGTTTGACTTGTTCGATCTACTTTAGCTAAACGAAAAGGTCCTAAACTTGCAAAAGCTTTGATAGTATCTTTCGTGTTATAGTATTCTTGTTACCATCTTCTGTAAACTTGACAACTTGTTGAGAGCATTATAATTATGGAAGAGATCTTGTCTGCACAGGCAAACGAAATATTGTCCTCATTTGACGATCGCCTCCGTCACTATGCGACCAAGCAGTTGACAAAGGTAAATAGAATATGATTGGTATGATGTTATCTGTTACTTTAAGATGGGTTTCTTTGTTGATTACAGTGATCACATTTCTGTGGTTTTCTTTTGCATGAGAAGATTCACATTAAGGGGCTGACCTGTTCCTTTTAGACGAATTTAGGATCTTCATATAGATATCTCAAATATGGAGCTATTCTTCATTGTCCTTATCCGAGAGCAAAGATGTTCTTTTCTTTGTTCTTTATTCATTTTTTTTTTTAAACCCTCCCTGTTCCTTCTCTGACTGGCTAAACCTAACTATTGAGATTTTTGGACACAGTTGAAATCATCCTTCTGATATTTTCATGTTCTATTTGGTGCCTTTCCTCAGTCCGGAGTTCGTCTAGTCCGTGGGGTTGTCAAGGATGTTAAAGATCGGAAATTAATACTTGATGATGACACAGAAGTTCCTTATGGGCTGTTAGTATGGTCTACAGGTGTTGGTCCATCACCTTTTGTTAAATCGCTCGAACTTCCAAAAGCTCCAGGTGGAAGGTAGATTGCTTAATCTATGTTGCTTGTTAAAGTGTATTCCTTCGTCCCTTGAGCTGCTTACATTTCTAATGTCCCGGTACACTTATACAGAGCAGGTATTCACATCCCCCTCATAGTGGATAACTTGACCGAATTTCTGTGGACTCCTCAGAACTTTGTCAATTATATGACCAAAAAAAAAAAATTATATATATATATATATAAAGAGGACATTTTTTCGTCTCTTGAAGCTCAAATTGGACTAACAAATTGAAACTTTCATTATTTTTCCTTCTAAAGTTATTTTTTCTATTTTTCATTTGACTATGTTAATGCATTTAATTTCTTGTTCAATGGACACTGTATGTTATAAACTTGTCATATAGATACAAACAGATCTGTATTTCTTGCCTTTGGTTTTTCATTTCTTCAATTTTCATATCAGTAATATACTTCAGAATAATATAAATAAGCTTTTCCTTTATGCATATTTACAGGATTGGTGTAGATGAATGGCTGCGTATTCCTTCTGTGGAAGACGTATTTGCAATTGGTGACTGCAGTGGCTTTCTTGAAAGTACCGGAAAACCAACCCTTCCAGCTTTGGCCCAGGTAAGCCATGTGCAAAACTCTTCACCTCGGTCACTTCCCATTTGTTGAGATCCCAACTCTAGTCTTATGTGGTACTTCTCAAGGATAGAACAGTATACAGATATGCCATCCCTTTGCCTTTTTCGTGATTTAGCAGTTTAGAGAGTACCATAATCTTTAAACCGGTCATTCATTTTTTTTTTTTTTTAAAATGATGTTTTATGCCAAAAAAACCAAATAGGTGGCAGAGCGGCAAGGAAAATATTTAGCTGGTCTATTGAACAAAATCGGTCAAGATGGTGGGGCGTTTGCAAACAGTGCAAAGGACATGGAATTTGGGGAGCCGTTTGTTTACAAGCATTTGGGAAGCATGGCAACTATTGGCAGATATAAGGCTCTTGTGGACCTCAGACAGAGCAAGGTGAATAGCGAGAATCTTTTTTTTTTTTTTTTTTTTTTTTTGAGCTTCAAGTTGAACATGGATAATCTGTGGTATTATAACTCTGCAGGCGGGCAAAGGCTTATCTCTTGCTGGGTTCCTAAGTTGGTTCATTTGGCGATCGGCATATCTAACACGCGTGATAAGCTGGAGGAACAGATTCTATGTGGCAATTAACTGGGCTACGACTTTTGTTTTCGGGCGCGATATAAGCAGAATTTAGATCTGAAAAGGTACCTTTACAATCATGTTTTAACTTTAAGATCATTTTCCTGTTTACGCTTACCGAAACCTTGCATGATGCACCTGCGGAACATGTTTTAACTTTCTTATTTACTTGTTCTATTCTTTTTTTTTTTTTTTTTTCCTTCCGCTACACACAGGGCAACAATGACTTGGGATCTCCTAGGGTGATATGCCAAGTTATCTAGTGCTTGCAGCGGGATATTTATTGCGTTGATGAAATAAGATTTCAACTTATTACGGGTTTTAATTGTGCACACACTTGGGCTTGAAAATTAAATGGTAATAATGCCTTCCGCGCATTGTATATGTCTTTTTTTTTTTGGGGTAAATTTCCCTGTTCTTATCCCCCTTCCTATGTTCTCTGTGATCATTACGTTTTGTACATGTGGTACTATATATGTTAATCAGATTCTCAGCGTATTGGGAAATAGAAGCGACGTGTAAAACTTTTTTTTGTTAATTTGCGGTGAAAAGGTTCCTTAAAAGTTACGTTTCATGTGTGTTTCATCTCTTTACTGGTTCTTGTGGACAAAACCTGCTCAATATGGTAGACACACATATCTTGAACGCGAGGCTGAGGCTCCCATTTCATACGTATTTTTTGTTCTATGTCATGTCCTTTTTCTTTCGAGTAGTGCTAAGGAAATCGACTTTAATTTCAATTTTTTAAGTATTAACTTATTAGTCATCTTTTTCATTGAGAGATGGAATCAATTAATGTGATAATATTTTAATTATATATTAATAAAATAAGAACAACTCATTTACTAGATGATTGGTATTTAAAAGTTAAGATTCAGATTGGTAGTCCTGGTATTTTTCTTTTCTTTCATTCATTTTTGTCCGAGGAAAAAATAAATAAAAAAAACTCTTCCCCGGGGGGGGGGGGGGGGGGGGGGGACTAAAGAAATTTTCTATTTGGTTTCCTGATGACAGAATTTTCGGGGTTTTGCATCAACCATTTCTAGCAAATACACAAAAGTCCATAAGGTTTTTCCCTTTTTTATCTTTTTCTTTTTTTAAAATTTTTAGTAAACATATTTGGTGTAGCTTTAAATGATGTTTAAGATAAATGTGTTTTATATTAATCAACGCAGTCTTTGTAGTTTCAGAATTTTGACTGGCCAAAATTGAACCTTTTTAGTTGTAACTTCTCTTTGTAAATAAGAGGCGTACTTTTGTAGCATTGGGAATGTTTATGAGATTAATGATGAATTGCATTGTTTAGTAGGACTCAATAATTAAAAGAAAACCTCAAAAAAAAAAAAAAAAACTGATCATTTCCCGAATGAGCAAAAACGTACGAATGTCATCCTATCACCACATTTATAGTATTGGGGGTTGGAAATTTTTTTTATAGACCGTCAAATCTCAGTCATATACGTGTTTTTGAGAGTCCTAACTCCTTGCATTTCTTGATCTGAACTCGAGTTTGTTGTAAGAGGATCAGATGTTCTCTGATTTGTTTAAACTTGTTCTATTTGGCTATTTCACTTCTACTTATTTTCTCGTGTTTTGTCATTTTAATTATTAGATCCATTTAATAATTTACCACATCATCTTTTAAATGACGTAGTAGTATTCAATTTCAGATTTATTGTCATGCTGACTAATGTTTTTCTTTACTTATCTAGTTGTTGTCATTTAATGTTCATGTCATTGTTCTGTGTTATTCCAAGTTATAAATCGAGATCTCCTATCTAATTTTTTATATTTGAAATAATATTCAACCAATAATATTATGTCATGATATTTTAAAAAGTTTGAAATATTTTACAATGATTTTTTTTTTTTTAACTTTCACATCTAACTTCCTTTAATAACGTGTTATGATAATTGGTTAGTCTCAATCCGCCAGTCATTTGTTGAGGTTGTTCTATTGTTGTTGTTGTCGTTTAAGGTTCTTTTGTCGCTGTTTGAGATTGTTGTATTGTTGTCGTTTCATGATAACGTGTTATGATAATTGGTTAGTCTCAATCCGCCAGTCATTTGTCGAGGTTGTTCTATTGTTTTTGTTGTCGTTTTAAGGTAATTTTGTCGTAGTTTGAGATTGTTGTATTATTGTCGTTTCATGTGGGATGTCGTTTGTTTCCTTTGTCGTTTTTAGATTATTGTCAGTTTCCTAAACACATTTCCTAAACACACGTTTTTAACTTTTAAGCGATTTTTGGCGTTTTAAAAGACTGTTGTCGTTTTCAGTGCGTGTTGTTGCCCAGCTTATCGTTCCTTTTCCATATTTTGTCGTTTCAAATCTTGCTGTCGTTTTTCAACTTAATGTCGATTCAAAAGGTTGCAATCATTAATGTCGCCGGCTTTTTTGCCAATGAATTTAACTGCCTGCTTCATCTTGTTGAAGAACAAAGGGCACTAGCCCAAACCTTTTTAACTTAAATTCTCTTTTGAATTAATAAACTTATTAATTAAAGAGATTAACGGGTTGCTCAAGGAACCAGGTGTCAAGATATGAACAATTGTGAATATCAACGTAAGAACGTAGTTGCAGACATGAATTTAACCGTAATCCCACGTCTTTTTTGTGAAAAGTTCAAATCCCCACCTCAAATTTAAAAAACCAATCAAAGAAAATCCTCAGAAAAAAAATATACCAAGTGTTCATAAAATTCAGGTTGCTGAAATTCGTTCCATTTTGCATCAAATTCTCATACACAAAAGGCAAATCTAGCTGCGTAAATTTATAATTAAGTTACGTATATCACTATATTAGCAACAAATCCAGTCGAAATAATATCCTGAACTTCCATGTCGAACAAAACTAGGGCCATAAACTTTCAACACCATCTACGATTCTTGAATTAGAAAGCTTTCTACCAACGAGATCCTTCAATTCAATCTCGCCTGGAAATCTGCCCTCCTTCAGTTTGGAGAAAACCTGTAATGCAGTAGACAGACAACAAACATCAGAAATTTTGTTTTCAACCATGAACACAAGTCTAGTGCATCTCGTATGGCGAATGAACTTACTGTTTGATAAAAGAAATTTAACATGTTAAAACTCAATATAATTCAATTGTTATTATCGTTTGAAAAAGGTGAGAAAAATATGTGATGGCAAACTGTAACCACCAAAAAGTACCAGTGAGTGCCTACTAGAGAATAAGAAGTTTATATGTATGCGTGTATATATATCTAAAAATTCATGACCTTGAAAGGTGCATAGTATGTTCTGTATAGGAGTACATACAATCAGCAATAAGTCCAGGAAAATCAAAATTCGAAATAAATGACGAAAAAGAAGAGGTCAGCTAACCAATTCGTTGTTGAGGTACACTTCAAAAGCCCCAGTGCTTTGGAGGAAGGACTGCAATGTATTGCCAAGAAGCCAAGTCGTTGCAATGGTTCCAAATCTGTTTGCACGCAGAGAATAATACCAAGGAGGCGGTTGCATAAATCCCAGCATTAGAAAAATTTGCTCACCGGCCACGACAAGCCCAACAACTCCAATTTGTGCAACAGGAACCAATTTGCTTATTAAACGCTTTGGAAAGGTTGGGGGATGATTTGCAAGAACAACATCAATCCCAGGAAAAGCCGTCTCCAACATTTTCTTCATAGTAAGTGCAGTTCCCCTACAATAGACAGACGCGAAAGGACGGTATCAACAATTGTCTACAATTTTGATGAATAGAAGATCATAACGTTCTTGGCAAGAATGAAAGCAAACAAAAGGAAAACGTTCAGCTATTCAAACCAACACCAAATATGGACTTCCTAGATTATTTTCTGCCATAGAATCATTATGCAAGTTTCTGGGTTACGAGAGAGTAAATTAAGCTCAATTCCACAAACAATCTCATGGTTGCAAGGATTCTGCGGTAGAATTAAAAATAAATAAATAAATAATTCTTACAATTGTGAATATTTAGACTTGATAATGTTTCTAAACACTGAACTGACAACATCTTCATAAGATATTGCAAGTTTCCGTTGTGTTATTTTTTATAATGTGAAATTAAACACTGCCCCAGATAAAGATTCCAAATTTCTACTAGAAAATTATATCTTTAAAAACTCCACTGCAAATACGAAAGCAGAAAAATCCAAACCAAACCCAATTATATAAAAAACACAAATCCACCATCAACAGCCAATCAATGGGGGAAAGAAATCGAATTAGAAAATTACTTGTACGAGCAAGAGGAACAGAAACTGATGTCGATAGTATTACCAATGCCAATTCCCCCGACGACACCTCCATCATTCTGAAATTCAATACAAACGATATTGAACAAGAATCGAATCATTCGATTTCAAAAGCACCAGAGATTTTGGGGGTAAATTACCTGAGACTGAGAGGGAAGCTCTAGCGTCTCTCGAGCAACTGTAGATGGCGGATGCTGTGGGTGGTGGTGATGAGGAGCATGGTGGTGGTGGTGATGAGGAGGATGGTGGTGGTGGTGGTGGTGAGGAGGATGGTGGTGGTGGTGATGAGGAGGATGGTGGTGGTGGTGGTGATGAGGAGGTGGCGGCGGACGATGACTGAAGAGGCTTACGAGATCGGTGAAGAAGAGAAAGAGCGGTAATCCGATCAGAAGAATCTGCGCGCGATCCATTTTTGGTACAGAGATCGGACTGAGAGCGAGAGAGAAGAAGAAGAAGAAGACGAGGACGACGACGGTAGGGTATAGACTAGAGAGAGAGAAGTCAAGAGCCCATCGACATCTAATTCCCCCGTGTGTTTGGCTGCATGGACTTCCATGTTCCGCTTCTAGACTGGGCTATTCCGGGGGTCGTCAAACCCAATGGCCTAAAACTTGGGCCTCTTTGAGTGGCCCATCATGTCCTTACAGATTAGGATCGATGGGTGATTTAGATTAGATAGATGGCCAAATTAGGATCCTAAATTTAAGAGGAGGAAAGCACCTAATTTAACTCTAATTAAATTATAATTTTTTATTTCAATTTTTATTTTTTTTAATTCAATAAAAATTATAATTATTTTTTGAAAATTCAACCAATTTCAACTTAAAAAATTTCATCCCCAACAAACCAAATGCAAGCTTAGAGACTATTACACCAACACGACACAAAAAATTAACCCTAGACTAATATGACATAAAATTAAATAAAATTTAACTAAATTTTGTATTATTTTAGTTAATGGATTAAAAAAAAGTGATTATTTAGATAATTTTCTCTTATTTTACCATTTTACCATGACCAAAATACCCATAAATAATATATCACATTCCTCCCTATATCATAGGCTCATTATTATATGAAAATAAGGGGACAAAATGACTTCCATTAATTTTGCAATTTTGAAATAAGATTTTAAAATGCCAAAAAAAAAAAAAAAGAATCATCACTTCCCCTTTTATTCCTCTCTGCATTTCACCCACACCAGTGCTCCATTACTTGTCTTCTTCAATGTGCTTGCAAACACCAAAGCCGCAACGACCGTTTCTCCACGGTGGAGATGAAGAAAGCCGCGAGTAGGACACCAGAAAAACACCCAAACACATCTAATAAAGAGATGATGGCTTCTCCCTCACTGACATGAACTTCAAGAATGTCATTAGATGCAGAAGCACTGGCAGTGATTCTACAGAAAACTAATGTCAGGTTGATTTGTATGGACTTAGTGATCGAGTTAATATCTTTATAATTTTGATTACGATGTTTTTCTTCAACAAAATTTAATTGTTATTTTTTGAATCATTATATGATTTATTTTTTTGAGTCAATACATCATTTATATGATTTTTGATCTTTTTATAGGGTTTTTCTTCGTATTTGCCGGGCTGCGAATTTTTTGTTATAGTTTTTTTTTTAATTAAATGGCGTAGTTTTTGGGTTTGCTGAGCATGTATTTGGATCACGGGTTTGAAAGGTAATTTTTATGTTGAAGTTAGTTGACTTTTTAAAAACTGATTATAATTTTTATTGATTTTTTTCAGAAAAAGACAAAAATGAACCTCAAAACTTAGGTTTACACATTTTATCCAAACAACCCCGTAATTTTGAGTAAGAAAAGCTGTGATATTTATAAGAAAGAACGAATTAACTGTGTCATTATTATATTACTCAATTGGGGTTTAGTAATTAATCATTTTGATATGCAAGTTGTATTGATTTGATCATTGTTTTTAAGTGGCCTCTATTGACAACTCTCTTTTTACTTTCTTCATGCTTTTATTCAATTATCCACTAATTAAAATTTAAATATTTATTATTACTTATTACACTCCTATTATTATTTCAAAAAAAAATCCTACAATTTAATTTTACTCTTTATCCTTTTTATACCCACTAATCAATAAATAACCCCTCATTTTTTAAACAATCCTTTTATATAGTCCCCCTATTTTTTTAAACAATCCTTCTTTTTTTTTTTTTTTGTCATTTATTCTGACAACTATTTTTTTTAAAGATAAGTAATCTATGACTATATATATGTATATCATATTTATTTATATACCTACGACATTCATATAAACAATACTTAAAAAAAAGAATATATATATAAATATCAATGGCGTTCATAAGAATAATACTTCATAAAAATAAAATAAAACTACAATTTTATTAGTTTCGTTAAATCTTATGTCGAAGGCAGAAAAGAATCATTGAACTTCTTTAAAAAAAAAAAAAAAAAAAAAAAAAAAAAAACAACAAATGATAAAAAAGAATTGTTTACAAATAATGGGATTATTTGTTGGTTGGTGAGTGCAAGAAGGATTAAAAATAAAATAAAATTGTAGGAATTATTGTAGAATAATAAGAGGGGGTGTAATAAGTAATAATAAATATGTAAATTTTAATTAGTGGATAATTTAAAAAAGGAGATGAATAAAGTAGATCGAAGGATATTAATAAAATTTTAATTATTGTTTTTATTACACTGATACATTTGAATTTACTAACTTTATTTTATTTTAGTGACGTAGTTTTATTGACCTTGCCAGTAAGATTTTGGTTCTATTTTTAATGTTTATTGAATTTATGATACTGATACGGCATCAAAAATTTTTGATGGTTTATAACAATGTCAAATATGGTATTGACCCATAACTGGGGAAAATATTATCTTATAAGAAAGACTATAATTACCAGGTTTAACTTATATTTGTCTAAAGGACTTGATATAATGGGTCAACAATTTCAAAATTTTAAAAGATTTAGGTTAATTGCTTGGTCAATTTACTAATAGACAAAATTTTGGATTTGAATGGACTTCTTTGTTTTTGTTTTTGTTTTTTTTTTTAATATTTGAGATTGATTTGATTTTATGTGATTTTAATATTATCTTATAAGAAAGACTATAATTACTGATTTGATTTTATGTGATTTAATACTATCTTATAAGAAAAACTATAATTACCATGTTTAACTTATATTTGTCTAAAGGACTTGATATAATTGGTCAACAATTTCAAAATTTTAAAAGATTTAGGTTAATTGCTTGGTCGATTTACTAATAGACAAAATTTTGGATTTGAATGGACTTTTTTGTTTTTGTTTTTTTTTTTTTTTAATATTTGAGATTGATTTGATTTTATGTGATTTTAATATTATCTTATAAGAAAGACTATAATTACTGATTTGATTTTATGTGATTTAATACTATCTTATAAGAAAAACTATAATTACCATGTTTAACTTATATTTGTCTAAAGGACTTGATATAATGGGTCAACAATTTCAAAATTTTAAAAGATTTAGGTTAATTGCTTGGTCAATTTACTAATAGACAAAATTTTGGATTTGAATGGACTTTTTTGTTTTTGTTTTTTTTTTTTTTTATATTTGAGATTGATTTGATTTTATGTGATTTTAATATTATCTTTATAAGAAAGACTATAATTACTGATTTGATTTTATGTGATTTTAATACTATCTTATAAGAAAGACTATAATTACCATGTTTAACTTATATTTGTCTAAAGGACTTGATATAATGGGTCAACAATTTCAAAATTTTAAAAGATTTAGGTTAATTGCTTGGTCAATTTACTAATAGACAAAATTTTGGATTTGAATGGACTTTTTTGTTTTTGTTTTTTTTTTTTAATATTTGAGATTGATTTGATTTTATGTGAAATAACTATTAATAATAATATAATAATGATATGGTCATTAACATAGGTGTCGTACAACATTAGACGTTCTCCAATTTAAATAAGATTGTATATTTTTTATTTATATTAATTTATTATAACCTTCAAAATACATCGGTCATTATTGTAGAAGTCGTGTAACAGTACGGTGATTGTAGACTGATTATGAAAAAATATTGGTTTCAATAATATTTTTGCAAGCATATTGACCTTGTTTCGGTATTTCTATCAAGTTTTAGTAATTGATCAGTAGCATAACGACTGTGTTATTTTCTTTGTACAATTGATTTGAAATATTTTCATGTAGAAAAACAATTCAATCAAGTCTAAGGACACACGATCAGTTATGAAGATTAACCTCCACTCAAATACGAGGATACTAACAATGAAAAAATCACCCAAAAAAAAAAAAACTTTGCATTATTACTGTGGTCATTATCATCAAAGTTAATGTGCAAGTAAATTTCTATGTGATATGACGTGGTAATTACCATAAAGACCTTATTATGATAGAACCTTTATAATATACGTACATCATGTTAATTGCATTATTCATTTGTAGGTTATAGTAACATAAAAACTATGTTGGCAACAATAACAAATAAATATGTTTAAATGTATATGGTCACTATCATATTATCTATATCTTTTTGTAGTACATTGATTTATAAATATGTTTCAACACAACGATTATGTCTCTACAAAACCAAAACAAAAACCAAAACAAAAAACAAAAAAACAAAAAACAAATACAAATGCATAATTGAGAGTGCACAAGTAAAGGAAAAATGAATCCCTTGGAAAAAAAAAAAAAGAGGAAAAAAAATAGAGAGACACTAATTTCCACAAAATTATGAAGTAACACAAAGTGAATACATAAATATGCATTTTGTTTTATTAAAAAAAATCACATAAAAAAGGAAAACATGATTCAAAATCGTTGACGACACAGAAAAAAATCTTTGAAAACAAAAGAAAATCTTTTTTGGTTTGGAACGTAACAAACTCGAACAAAACAAACTAGTTAAAACATTTAAAAAACAAAAAAACAAAAAGAAAAAAAAAACTACTGTGATGTATGTGATATGAATAATGCCAGACACAGAGAGAAGCAGCTGGCCCTAGCAAACGAGAAAAAGAGAAAAGAAGAGAGGGAGTTAGCCAGAGTTCCAAGATCGCCTCTGGACGTGTCATTCGACCTACAGTCTTAAAAATTAGTCACTCGATTCATATCATTGTGAGTTTTTTGATAGTGGTGGCTATGTTTGGCATGGTGGCTTAATTAGAACAGATTTGATATCATTTAGAAGATAGTTTCTGAACAGCTTGAAGGTGTTTTGTAACGTTTTTCTCGTTTGGTGGTTATACTCTTTCAGGGTTTTGTTCCGAATGATGGCAAGCTTTTTTGTGGAGGTGGTAGTTCTGACTTCGAATGCTAATAGTGGTAGTATGTGTATTTCAAGCTCTACTATTTGAGTGCATCTTGTCGCTGTCGCTGCTGATTCCACAAAGCATTTCTCCTACTCTGATAATCCTCTTGTCGGTTGCACTTTCATTAAAGGCTTGCGACGGTCGTGCTTGATTCTTTAGTTTTTTTTTTTTTTTTAATGTTTTAGTCTAATAAAGACTTTGATATTTATGTCATATAATTTTAGTATTTTCATCGTAATAATGAAAGTGGCTCTCGCACCTTTGAGTGCGTTTGAGTATCTCATATATTCCATTTTAAATATATATATATATATATTTATATAGTAAATCAATTCAAAATATTATTAATTTATTTTATTTTTCTATCTATTTTTATTAATTATATTGCATACCATCACTTTTCAATACACAGAACGACTATTTAAATATAAATAATTTAAACATAAATTCCATTTAAATACAATAAACATTCAAATGAATATTGTATTTCAGATATTGTATCCAAATACAATACACAAAATATTTCTTCCAAACAAATCATAAGAGATTGTATCCACATCCATAAACATTCGTTTTTTTGACACAAATAACCATATCTCCTTTTTAAAATTATGGGTAAACGGTTTTCTTTAATCTTTATTTTGGAAGGGAAAACAAAATGATGATTGGAGCTGGAAGTTACCGATAGAATTAGTTAGTTTATTTTTTGGTCATAACGCTGGCATGATGCCCATCTTGACTAGTTGGCTTCGGTTATTTCAAATACACGTGAATTAAGAGCCAATAGTTTATAGTTACACCCCAATTTCCAAGATCCATTTTTTCCCTCTGAAAAAAAAAAATGTGGTTTAACTTCACTAGTTAAGATATTTTGATGACATTTATTTCCTTCTTCATTTTTTTTTTAATCAAAAAACAAAATTTGTTGAAGTCAAAGAGTTGACTCCGTCTTCTTCAGTTCGGGTCGTTCAGAACAGAATATAATAAAAATATTCGTTGGCAAACCGGAAACTAAGGAGCCGCCACCAACACCGGCACCGACTATTAAAACATTTCCCAATCTGCCACTCCCTTTTCCACATGCCGATCCGCCTCCGCACGCGCCGTCGTCACACACTGGCCGGAATATGACGTCAGAGTCGTCCTTCCCTTCCTTCTCCGCCGCCGTCGACTCCATCCAAACCTCCCTCTCCTACCTCTGCTCTGACGACGGCAGCCACCTCCAATCCTACTCCTCCGACGTTCCCCGGCGCTTATCCGGCTTCGCCCACCGCCTCCAGCTCGCCACCAACCAGCTCCTCCGCTCCTCCTCGCCGTCTCCGGACTGTTCCGACTTCCCTCCCCCCGTTCACACCGCGCTCCGAGGCATCGCCGCAGACCTCGCCAACGCCGTCGAGACGGTTAGGTTTTACCGTACGAAAAGCAAGATCTTCGTGCTCGTCAACTGCGTTTCTCTATGCGCGTTAATCCAGGAACGAACCTTGGCCATCTCCAGATGGCTCACCTTGCTTGAATCCGCCATGGCCGAGCTTCCAGACCTTCGCAAGAAGATCGTCGATCTTACCTCGGACATGAAGCAAGCCAACTTCAAAGTAATTCACTTTATGAAGTTAAGTTTTGTACTTTTCGAGTATCGAATTTGTTCTTGTTCTGAACATTTTGAATTGGGATTGGATTGAGATTTTAGGTTACAGAGAACGAAGAGAGACTGCACTGTACGTTGCAGAAAGAGGGACTTGGAAGGCAAACAAAGACGAGCAAGGCCGTACAGAGCGCGATCGTCATGGATTTAGCTCGCGCCCTTGGCGTCGACCCTGAGAACCACGCCGTTCTCTCCGAGCAGATCAAGCTGCTCAAAAACGACGTCGCTCAATCGAGATCGGTCTCCGACAGGCGGATTCTCTCGTCCCTGGAGCGGATCATGGAGAATTGGGGGACGGAGCCGACCGTTGGGGCCTGGAAACTGGACATCGAATTCCAGGACGACGCTCACATATCGCCGTTCAGGAATTTCCTCTGTCCCCTCACGAAGGAGGTGATGAAGGAGCCGGTGGTGTTGGAGTCCTCGCAGACGTACGAGCGAGCCGCCATTAAGTACTGGTTCGAACGGTGCCTGGAGGACGGCCGAGACCCGACGTGCCCTGTCAGCGGGCAGGTGCTCGGGTCCTTGGAGCTGAAGCCGAACATCGGGTTGGCCGGGGCTATTGAGGAGTGGCTCAACAGGAACGTTGAAATTCAGGTCAAAATCGCAGTGCAGACCCTCGGAGACGAGCCACCTTCCGTGGATTCTGTGGAGAGAGTGTTGGATAATGTTTACAAGATATCGGAGGAGCATCCTGTGAGCAGATACAAATTCCGCAACGCTGACATTGTTCAGTTGATCGTCAAGATGCTGAGGAATAATTCCAAGAGCATTGGGACGAACTTGCGCAGCAAATGCCTTTTGGCCCTACTTAGCATGGCCAAGGATGAAGAAAGCAAGGTGGGTTGTCTTAAAGTCTAGTAATTTTTCTCTTTATGAGTATTAATTTTTTAGTTTTTCTTATTTTTTTCTCCTTGATTTAAAATTTATAACTGCACCCTTTTTCTTAACCAACAAGAAACTGATTTACCAAGGACATGATCATCCTTCTTGATAGTGTTGTTTCACCATACGGCATTTGTTAGAATACTAATTTCTGATGAAGTATATTGGATGTTTCTATTCTAGAGAATCATGCTTGAAGAGGGCACCACTAAGCTGGCTATACATAGTCTCATGGCAAAAACGGAGAAAGAGAGAGAGTGTGCAGTAAAATTGTTACTTGAGTTCTCTAGTGATGAGGCTTGTTGCATTAGAATTGCATCTGAAAAAGGCGCGTTGGTTCTTCTCTCAAGCATGTCAGATACTGCGGAGCATCCTGCTTTATCTAATTTAGCAGAGGAGGTTTTAAAGCGGATGGAGAAGGTTGAAGATAATATCTTGCATTTAGCTGCAGCAGGGAGATTTGAACCCTTACTTAGCCATCTTTGTGAAGGTGCGTTGTGCACTAAATTTTTCCTTCATTGTCCAGAATGGTTAATTATTATGGTGACTAGAGTTAATAAGAGTACAAATCAGTTTGATATTTGCCCTTTGTTTTAAGTGATAGAATACTAACGAGTAAATAGGAGAACCATGAAGAAAATCCTCTTTCTTAGTATTTAGATGAGATTTTACAATTATGCATTAACTTTTGGCAATAGGTTCTGATGATACCAAAGTAGAAATGGCATCTATCGTGGGAAAAATGACCTTGACAAGCAACGGAAAGGAACAACTTGCTAGGCGAAGTGCCAAAGTGCTAGTTGAGATGCTATCCAAACCAGCAGGGCAGGCATCAAGCTTGCAGGCGTTGCAGAACTTGTCAAGTTTGGATGACAATGCCACCATCCTTGTTGATTCAAATGTGCTTCCGGCTCTTACAGATATCCTTTTTCGATATAAGGATGTTTCAACTGAATCGAAGGAATTGGCTGCATTAATAGTGGCAAATATAGTATCAAATCCAGGACACTGGGAGTTGGCATCTGCTGACAAGGAAGGGCATTCCATGCAGTCAGAATCAATTGTATTTAGTCTTCTGGCGCTTTTAGAGGAAGCATCTTCTAGATGTCAAGTGTCTATTCTCCATATTCTATGTGGAATTGCATTTTCTCCCCAGGCTTCAGGTAATTCCTTGCTGTTTAGTAGTCTAGCAATATACCTACAAGTGCTGCTTATTCAGCTTCTGTGTCATCCTTCATTTTGTTGCAATGCTAAACTCTGTCTCTTTATCAGGCTAATATGTATTAGCTACAGGCTAATAGTTTATATGTGTAAAGTAGAAGATTTAAATTAATCGAATCCATTGCAGGTCAAAGTAACTGCAGAGAATTGGATTTCAAATGTATTTATCAACTTTATGGTTTATGCATAGGCAAAATACCTATAAATTTGCATCAACACAAGGATCGCGTACTAATGGCGTACCTTTTTATTTGGGTTACAGAACCAGTGGTCTCTCATATAAAATCTGCTGGAGGTGTTGGAACTATTTTATCGTTTCTTGAGCACCCAGAAGTTGAAAACAGAACATATGCTTTCAGGCTTACCAGAGTACTTTCAGAAAGGATTGGTCAAGATCTAGTTCACGAGCTAAGAGGTTCTAACAAGCTTACCTTGTTCAGAGACAAATTATTAGATAACCAATACAACGATTGTGAGAGATCTGAGGCTGCATGTATACTTGCTAACTTGCCGCTTTCTGAAGATGAAGTGCGATTACTCCTAGAAGCTCATTTCGTAAGATGGACAGTTAATACTCTCGAAACTCAGCGTCGCAACACCAAGGGCAGGGTCACGGGTCCTGCAGCAAGCATGCTGGAAGGTCTTCTTGGTATTTTACTTCACTTTACGAGGAGTATTGATCCGCTAACTCTTCACATGGTCAAAGAGAATCGTCTTATGACAATTTTCTGTGAGCAGCTTTGTTATCCATCAAGACCAAGAGCAAAACAACTGGCTGCCGAGGGATTGAAAAACTTATCCGACTGTGGAAGGTCAATTACTGCTCGGGACTCAGAGCCACGGCCTCCGCAAGGATTCTGCTCTTCCTTGGTTTTCATGTGTGGAAGTACTTCTTCCAGACCTTCCACGTGCCCAATTCACTCAGCTCCATGTGAGAAAGATAGTCAGTGGTGCCTGCTAAAGAGCAACTGTATCAAGCCTCTGGTCGAGCTTCTCACAGATGAGGACACCAACGTTCAAATTGCCGCTATAGAAGCACTATCAACACTTGTGTTAGATACTTCTAGCAATTTTAAGAGAGTGGCCAATGAGCTTGAACAATTAGGCGTCATTGTCGGCGTGGTAGATCTTTTCATACAAGTTCGATCCGGCGAGCTTCAGGAAAAGGCAATTTGGATAATAGAGAGGATATTGAGAGTGGAAAACCATAATCAACAGCTCTCACTGAATCAAGCTCTAATTAGGGCGTTGGTCGAAGCCTTTAGGCACGGTAATCCGAACACAAAGAGGCATGCTCAGGATGCTCTTACTAACTTAAAGCAGTTATCCGGGGTCAGCGGAAAGGCCTCAAGTCAAATTCGATCAAGGCAATAGCGAAAGAATGATTCTGTCGTTTTGATTTTTGTCAATGTTGTATAAGCTAATCTATAGTTTCCACTTGTAAAGTAATAGTCAAATTGCTCAATTTTGGGATTCGTTTCTGTAAGAATTCAAGACGTTTTGTTGATTCTCAGCAATAACACGATTCATATAACTTCTCACCTGAATTTTATACATTTCTGCACCGTCTGATTGTATCATTGTATGGGTTTGGCTTGAAATTCAAGGCTTCTTTTTCTCTTATCATTCCCCGACCGCATGTAACAGACCATCGCAGCTATTTACTTTCACTACTACGTCTAAAGAGACAGAGAGAGAGAGTTCTTTTTTCTTTTTTATTTTTCCTTGTTAATGAGCAAAATGGTTAGGAAGACGGAGGATGCATACACAGATTAAAAATTAAAAAAAAAAGTTAAAAAATAGTTATGAGGACGAAGGATGACGTACATAAATTAAAAAAATAAAATAAAAGTTATCTTTAGGTGAAATATAAATTCTTCATGTATTTTAAAAAAAGAAGTTATTATTGTGAGATTAACTCAAATAAATAACGATATTATGAGAAGCATGAGCAGTCTTACCGTCTCATCAAATTACCCATGGCTTCAAATTTATGGGTTGCTATACATACCCATTTGATTCATGCAGTGTTCATAAGCATAATCATACAACTAATCGACACGCTGCCTTTTAATGGCAGAGGATGAACCTAAATTGCAATCTCTAGTATCCCAGTGTGATTAAAAAAAAAAAAAAAAGGGTGCAAAAGTCCAGCTTCACCTACACTATTCTTGTGCACTAATGAAGCTTAGCAGTAGCACTGTTAAAGCATAAAGCAACTTCAGATTACGTAATTATGCTGTCGAATGGGAATTGTATTTTTATCGTACCGGTAAATACTGTTGGAGTAATGTTTTAACTTCTCGGTTTGTGACTGAAAGCAATTATGTGGGTCATGCTGAAAGTATTTAACATGCACAATCATAGACAATTAAAACAACAACATCAATCACAAAGGAAAAAAATATAGTTTCTATACTATAATTTTTGCCTAATGATTAGGCCAATACTTTTTACTCACCGTAAAGTCTTTTACCTTCATTTATTCACACCGACTTAATTGAGTATGGAATTAGAAAATCCCCTAAAAGTTAAACATGTTTGTAGCTTTATGATTCTATTTTGTTGTCTAAAACCGAACCGAATTGCCCAACATAATTGACAAATTGGAAAATGCTGTCTTAGCTTTATAGAGCCGCCTCTTCATGATAACCCCTTTGATTAGGATTCAGGAGAGAACAAACATATCATTATGTCGAATATGAGCTCCAAAACACATTAGACTAAGTAGCGTATATTGCTCGATTAGAAGTGAAAGAGCAGACATTGAAATCCGATGTTCAAGGACTGTCCCTCTTTAACCCAAAATTCGTTTTCTATATCTACACATTTGGGGGACCATCCTGTGGCTGTGAGCTCTTTCTTTTTTAGCATCTGAGACCACTCTATATTTTACACTCATTACCCCTCAACATTACAGTCTGCAAAGTCCAGTTTGGCCTTTATATATTCATGATATATGTATGTATATGTATATATATATATATATATATAATTATATCTTAGAATAATTGCAGGTACAGTTTGAGTTTGGCCACAATCCATTCTTGGGTACCTTAATAATGTTCGACGAACGTGTGTACAATTTGGTTGCAACAAAAACAGAAGGCATGAGCAATAGTGTCCAACTCATTATTTGGACATATTCTGTGCAGTTTTATTTTTCAGCTACGGGATGTCCGTTAAATCATTTTGGTCCATCAAAAGTTTTTTTTTATTGTGAAGCTTCACCTCATTAAAATCTAACTTATTTTTAAACAGTTTCAGATATCAATGACTAAGAAACAATGTACTTTCGAAAACATGAGATATGTGTTCTAAGTTATGCCGAGTCATTGCTTTTACTCATGAAGGCAAAATGATTACATTTGTGCGGACCCTTTTGTGTTGGGAAAGCAGGTTGGCAAAAGGACAGGGCCTAGTTAATTATTGACGTCAATTTGTAGCCAATTAAACTACCCTATTTCCCAACATTAAAGAAATGCAAATTGGTTTTTCAGAGAATTAAGGGTCGAGTACGAAATTGAGCTGGAAAGGTTACGGAAAAATCAACAGAAAAAAAAAAAAAAAAAAAAAGGAAGAGAGAGAGAGAGAGTGAAACTTTTGATTGATGAAAGGTTCGTGCATGGTTTTGTGTTTCTTGGCCAACCTTCAAGTAAATATCAATGGCGCTTAAAAAGTTTGTAGGTCACCTCTCTTTTTTTCTTTTTTTCCTTTTTCGTTTCTCCTTTTTAACTAAAAATAGTAGGGCTGATCTTTTCTTGGTGAGATGTCAAGACTTGTCCTAATTTTATTTGTTTTAGGCCGAAAGCTGATCACAAGTTTTTATTTGACATACTGCTTCAAATTCATGTTTTATAATTTAAATTTACCTTCTAATACGTGAGTTTGAATTTATAATCTAAATATCTGATCTACGTTAAGTGATCTACTATCAAATGTGTATAATTTTTAGCATACCCCTAATAATAATCCAAAACTTGGCAATTTTTTGTTGCATTGTTTACTAATATTACAAAATAGCATAGAGGTTATTTCCTCAAACTCTGGTTCGTTTTTTAGTTACCTCGGTTTGGCTCGGAAATCATTAATGTAGTTGGTAAATAAGTAACTAAAGCTTTTTTGGTCAATAAAATAAGAAATTAAAATTTCAACTTAATGGATACTCTAGTTGTACTTCATTGATACCTTAAATAAAAACACCCACTCTGGGCATATAAACCTTAAATCAATTAGGAGTACTTTATCTATAAATACCTATATGTTGTCTTTTTGTCGTAATATTTGAAAGTCTTAATCTAATGGGTTCATCTAGTTTCTCTTTCTGAAGTCCTTTGTTATCGAACTGTTAATGAGTTTGCATATTATACTTGTCTTGTGTATCCAAAAAATAAAAAGGAGTACTTTATTTATTTGACTCATGGGTCATCTTATTCATATATCTCAATAATATCACTACACGTGAATTAAAAATGTCATTTTAATTATTATACCATACAACCTTAATTAAAAATCATATTAATCAAATACGTATCATATTATTTTTAGAGAGATATGAAATTAGACACAGACAGAGAAATATATATATCAAATCTATAGTCTACGGTGCCTTGAGAAAGATTTGGATGTTCGAGTCGAAATCTGGTTGTGACGATAGTAAATTTAAAAGCGTTGTCTTTGTGCCTCGATCAACCATGGGATGGGCGGGCTTTTGCTGCGTGGCTAAAGGCTTGCCATGGGAAATAAAAGGCTTAAAGAGAAAAAAAAAAAAAAAAAATCTAAGTAATCATCTTTTTTTTTTATCTATAATTAATATAACATAAATTTTAATTTAGTTTAATTTTATATTATATTAATTAATATTAATTTTTTGTATAGTTAATATAATAATTTTTAAATTTATATCATTTTATTTTAAAAAAAAAAAAAAAAAAAAACCTCGTCCATGGTGAGATTTGATTGGCAGTGCCTCCTGTCCTTTTTGCCCTTCATTTTGAGTATCTCCACATGTCTTATTCTTGATGCGTGTCTAACACTCACCTTGACAAATAATTCAGGAATTTTTTACTCTCTCTTTTTCTTTTTCAAAAAGTTATTTTCAAAGAAAAACTAGTTGTTCGCACATATTAGGCATGTGTTTAATCAATTCATTAAATAAAAAATTAATTATGAGGTTATTATGAGAAAATTGTTGTTAGAGAACATTGAAGAGAAAATAATTAAGTAATAACAAATTTGAGAGGAGTCCGAGTTAGCAAATCATGCAGAAAATTAATTGGATAGTGCAATGAGAAAATACTAGTTGAGATGATAAAAAGAAATTTGTTTGAGTAAGAATGCATTTACAAAAATTCTTTTTCAGGATTGGAGAAAAAAACCTTAAAATGATAAAAGAAAGTAAACAGAATAAAGATCGACACGTGAACGAAAGTAAATAATAAATTTAAAAAGTAAAAAAGGATAAAATATATATTTATCAAAATATTCACATAATTAGAATCTATATTCAACTTAGGATCAAATATTATAAAAAAAATGGTAATTGATAATCTGATATGGTCATAAAAATAAATTAATAATAAGTATGTATTTATTTGAGAGAAGTTTTAAAATGAGGTAAAAGAGAAAAAAAAATAGCAATTAAAGAAAAAGAAACAGAGAAAAAGAAAAGGGAAAGAAGGAGAGAGAATTAAAAAAGAAAAAAAGAAAGAAAGAAATGACATGTGTTAAAAAGAAAGAGGAGTCTTTGACATTTTTATATATGTTATTAAAATTATAGTAGTAAATAATTTAATTATAAGAATATTATAAACTAATTTATCTTAAATATATTTTGTAAATGAATTATTTGTTTTAAATATATTATCTATCTAAAATATATATTTTTTAAATGCTATTTACCTCTTTTTTTTCCTGTCTTTTTTTCCTAACTATGATAGTTAGGGGTAGCTGCCCCTATCCCCAACGACTCCTTCTCCTCCCACTTTTTTTTCCCCTTCTTTTTCTTTTTTTTTTTTTTTAACCCCAAGGCCTCCTTTAAGCTTTTATCCTTAATATTTATATAAATATATTTTTTAATATTTGTCCCACTAAAGTTTTTAAAATTACAATATTTACATAAAAATATTTCAATAACTAATCTAAGTTACAATTATTATTATATTACAATATTTTTTTAATACATTACAATTATTACAATATTTAAATAAAAATATTTCAATGACTAATCTAAGTTACAATTTTTTTATATATATATATTTTACTCTTAAAATATCAAATAAGTTAAAATAAAATTATATAAAAAAAAAAAAAAAACAACAACCACAACTATTCTACCATGCAAATTCACAGTGTTTTGGACTTTAATCTTTACAGAAATTTTGATTAAATCCACGCTTCTAAAGAAAAAGAAAATTCAAAATTTAGTGAGGAAAATATCTCAATGCTTGTGAATCTAACACTTGTACACAACTAAATTTAACAATTGGCAAACTGGGTAAATGAAATGAAACTGAAACTGAAACTGAAACTGAAACAAATAGTAACGTACAAATTCAAAGCACTTTAGACTTGAGTAGTCATGCGCCTTTTTCGCACTGCACGCCACATTCCACCAAAAGAATTAATATATAATATAAACTGACATCCACGAACCAAACCCAGAAAGAAAACGAATATGCAGACACTCTGAAAATATGTATAAAATTTATTATAAATAAATGATCAAGCAGAAAGAATGCGACCTCTGAATTTTGTGTTTTTCTGAATTTCCCAAACTTCAAAAAAGAAACGAGAGAGAAAGCTCCATCAAATTTATACCATCTTGCGTCCATAAACATATCTCAAATAATTATCGATCAAGAATTTAAATTCAGTGAAGATATAAATAAATAACAAGTTTAGTAACTTGTCCAATAGAGGCAATTGAGATTTTTTTTTTTTTTTTTTTTTTTTACTTGACGAAGTGGGATTTAAATTCTATACTTACTGATGAAGTTAGGTATATAATTATGATTAGATTATCATGTTTACCATCACTGTTGAGAGTTAATTGTGTGAAACCAATCATGATTAAACATTATTTTTTAACTTCTTATTAGTGGTTAGCCTTAATGTGTGGTATATGCTGTTACCTAGATATTTTCTCCATGCCATTGAAGGAAAGGAACAAAGACAGTTTTTATTGATTTTGGGAAAGCAAAGAAGTGTTTTTCATTCACTTTCTCCTTCCTTTAGGATTCCGCAGCATCTGGCCAAAGCTTCCCCAGACAGCACGTTCTAGGATTTCAAAACCCTGCAGAAAAAAAAAATAAAAAAGAGTTTTGGGCTTTTTAGGCAACCTTTGATGTAATAAAAGAATTTTTATATTATTTTATTTTTTTCAATAAAATAATGTTCGTGTCTCGTAAGTTCATTATAACCCATCTTATGTGTTATTAAATAGTATGCATGCCGGGACAAAAAGTCATGCATTTAAACTTTCCCACTTCATTATGCAATTAAGCCCAAATATCTCATTCAACTTTTATGAACTTGAGGGTGAGGATATTCGAACTCTATATTTTTTGAAGGAATTAAGTATCATATTATCATTATGTTATGTCTGTAATCATATTTGGTATCGTTTTTTAATAGAATTGATATATTTTAAAATATAATTAGATGATCCCTTGGGTTATTTTAAATATAAATAGTATGTGTTTTTGGATTATTTATATTTGAATAGTTATTTTAGTAAGTATCGGTATGAGAGAGAAAGTGTATGATGTAATCGACAAACTATATATAAAGAATCGATTAATAATAAAATAAGTGATGTATTGTTGAAATGAAATTATATTCAAATGTATTTTGTTGAGGAATCAAATGAATATAACATTGGGTTGAAATAACATCACAAATATCTGACAGCGTTGGTAACTAATCGTCACTTAAAAGAAAAGGGGGAAAAAAAAAAAAAAGGATCCATAATTCAAGTAGGTCGGACACATTTACAACATCTATTTGTTTAAAAATGTGTAATACTAGTTTTATAACAATTTAAAAATAATGTTTTTTTGGTAGATAAATTAAAATATATATTCTTGTACATCCAAGATTATTTTTGGTAGATATTTTTTTTGGTAAAATGATGATATATATTATTATTATTATGTTTATAAAACATCCAAGATTAATATTGGTATAGGAAGTTGTGTATGGCCATAGTGGTGTACATAGCTACCAAAACAGATAAAGAAATCCTAGCGAACGCATGTAAAAAGAGAAACCTATGAATACACAATAATAGAAATATCGTCTTATATTTAGTGAATAAGGTAAAAATTTATTAACATTACAAGTGGAATTTAAAAAAAAAAAAAAAAATCTTGACCCTCTGTCCAAGTTATTAATTTATAGTCAGTGTTGCGTATCCTAATTGCCTTTTGGGGGGACCAACCTGACTAGTGAGGCACTGAGGACAAAGACTGTTAAAATTGGACATATATATATATATATATATATATATGAAGAAAAATGAGATTTGTTACGTTGCCTGAGATATTAGAAGTTATCTTTTGTAGCTGATTGGATTTAGGTCGATTTGATTCAGTATATTTTCATTTAAGATTTATATTGATGGTTGATTATGAGTAGTTACCCATTTTGTTGCTAGTGATCTTCTTTTTATATTTTCACAAATTTCCCCGTCAGTAATTTTTCTCTCTTCTGATGATCATCTCTAAAGAGTTGGCACATTACGGAACCTAATTAAAATGTGTGTCTCCTCTGTCTCCTTTTCGGTCTTTGTTTTTATCGAAGATACAAATTAAGCGCGGTTAAGCAAGCATGTGAACATCATCCCGTTGAGGAAGAAAGCATTTAATGGAGATTTGAAAGATAACTACCAAAGCGATTGCGTGAATAGAAGTAGAATATCTAAAGATGTTAAACATCGCTCATGTGCTTATACCATTTCAATTTAATCGTTTTTTTTTTTTTTTTTTGGGGAAAAACACGTGAAAATAGTACCTAAGATAGTGCAAAATTACGTATTCAATACGTTCTACATCCAATTAATAATTCCATTTGCGTGACATTAATTTTGTTTATGCTTTTAGATAGTAAAAGTCAATAAGTGAACTTGTAGGTGACATTTTAAATTTATGATATAGGCTTCATTATGTTCTAGAAGATTTTTTATTTTATTTTTTGCCCTTTTCAGAATCCGCATATGAGTATTAAGATAAAAGCTTTTTTTGAAGGTTCCCTACAAGGAAATATGTATTTCTAAAAATTTAAAGTTGTTGCCATTAGTTTTCGAAGACAATGTGGTCGTCCAACATGTATTTTACTTGCGTTAAATTTGAAATAAATAAATAAATAAATAAAATTTAAAAGTTACGTCTTTTTAGTGTGTGTATTTGAACTTAGGGATCGGATGAGATATTAACTCGAATTTTATATTTTGTAATTATAAAGAAGTCAGTAAATTTTTATTTCCTAAAAAGAAAACAAATTATCAATCATGAAGAGACCCGAATTATGAATCTAGACATCAATTGAACGAAAATATTAATGCTCATTACTCCACCATTGATAATTTGAAAATGATGAACATAGTTAATAAAATGAGAGCCCACTGAATATGATCACTTTAGACTTACAAGGAGGAGCCACGCTATTTGATCTAGCATCGATTATTACCCTTCTCATTATTCTAGTCCATAATTAAAATATTGTAACAAATAAACCAAGAGTTATTTTTCCAAAATAGTTAAAATCATTAGATGATTCCATTTTAAAACGAATCAAGCATTATATTCCAATACGGGGCTAAAAATGAGAACCAGAAAAAAAAAAAATTTAAAAGCACTCTTTCTTTTTTAGGGAAAAACCACTAATTTTATTTTTAATACGATTATGTTATATCAATTCATATTCCATTTTCACTACTCTAAACGTATCTGACTAATTCCTTTTCATCCTCTTTTGTGCTTTTGATGGAAGCTAAGGACAAAACTATTTTGAAAAATCGTTTTAAGTACTTCCCCAAACAGCTTTTGAACTTAAAAAAAAAAAAAAGCTAAAATCAACTTTCAAAAAACAAGGACAAACTGAGTTCGAAGCTCTTCTTGAAAGTGCAAACTCTATTGAAAATATGCAAACACTTGGTAGAAAAAGTTTCCAAACCCAAACAACTAGTTAAAAACGCAATATAGAAAGACCAAAATCTAATGGTATATATTAATATATACCAAGCAAGAGTAAGGTTATCCCGTTGGACTAACTCAGCGAGTGAATAGAGAGATTTAGAATCTTAAATTTCCAGTTCAAAACTCAAAGAAGAAAAAAGAATATGGGATGTTTGGATTACCTATTTAATTGAAATATTTTTTAACACAATACATTTTTTTTTTTTTTGCTCGATAGTAATTTGTATTTGAATACACAGCTTTTTAAACAAATCCCAATACAAACATTAAATATTCAGCATTTGTTTACACACCTTTTTAAAACACACTTTATTTTTACTTGTATTCAAATAATTTTAATGTTAGACATTTAAATAAACATTCCATTAAAAATACATGTACTTAAATATATAAAAATACAACATTCATACGCATATTAAAGTACATATATAAAATGCATTTAAATCAAATATCGTATACAATAATGAACCATTCAAACGAACCATAAAGTTTGACATATATAAATATAAAAAAAAATACTAAACGAGGAGCGTTTTAAGTTGTGTCAAATGAATTGAATTGGTGTGACAACGTATACGGCTGTGTGTTGTGTGTTGTACCCCTGCCTTACGTGCAACAAACACATATGCCTTTCTGTTCTATTCTCTCTCTCCAGTCTCTTCTATTTAAACGTAAACCCGCATTGGTATTACAACACTACACAAGAATTGCACACCAGACAAAGCCCTCAGGAACACGCCATTTTCTTCGCTAACTGCCCTTTTTTCTTTTTTCTTTTTTCTTTTTTCTTTTTTCCTCAAATAGTAATAAATAATAACAGTAATAATGGTTAGCGAAAGAGAGGAAGACAATGTGATGGTGAATGGCGGAGGGAAGATCCGATCAGAGGCCGGCGGTGGAGATTTCGATCCGAGCGCTCCTCCCCCGTTTCGGATAGCGGAGATCCGGGCGGCCATTCCGCCGCATTGCTGGGTGAAGGATCCATGGCGGTCTCTCAGCTACGTTTTCAGGGACCTGTTCATCATTTCCGTCTTGGCCTCCACCGCCGTCTACTTCCGCTCCACCTGGCTCGTCTGGCCTTTCTACTGGGCTGCCCAGGGTACCATGTTCTGGGCTCTCTTCGTCCTCGGTCACGATTGGTATATATTTATATAAATATATATACATGTATACGTATTTCCTTAATTTTCTCGTTTCTTGGCTTTCTTTTTCTGGGTTTTCTTTTTCTGTTGTTGTTTCATCGGAAAATGTTGTTGGGTTCATATAATGTGATTATCTTTTTTTTTTTTTTTTTTGGGGGGGGGGGTGTTTTGAGCAGTGGTCATGGGAGCTTTTCGAACAGTACGAAGCTGAACAGCCTGGTGGGGCATATCTTGCATTCTGCAATTCTCGTACCTTATAATGGCTGGTCTGTAATCATCACAAACTTTTTTTTTCTTTTTTTCTTATGCATTTTTTATGTACATTTTATCAAATGTTTGACAAAACGTAAAATCAAACGAGGATTTGTAAATTCTGCAGGAGGATTAGCCACCGGACTCATCATCAGAACCATGGACATGTTGAGAATGACGAGTCCTGGGTTCCAGTGAGTTCTTTTTCTTTTTGAAAAGAAATATATATATATATATATTTTTTTTGTTTAAAGCTATGCCCTCTGAAATTCAGATTCGGGTGGTTTTTAAATCCCAATTAAAAAATTAACGATGCTCATTGGTTTTTGTCTTTATGTTTTTTAATTGTGAATTTTTTAATGTCTTGGCTAACTAGTTGACTGAAAAGATGTACCAAAGTTTGGACGAAACGACAAGAACATTGAGATTCACGGTGCCTTTTCCAATCTTTGCGTACCCTTTTTATCTGGTGAGGAAGTTCATCTTATTTAATATTAACCGATGAGTTTATAATAAATCTAGAGTTGGGTTAACTCTGATGGTTAAAAACTTAAAACGAGACCTTTTTTTTTTTTTTTTTTTAATTTTTTACTCTGTTTTTCAGTGGTACAGAAGTCCAGGAAAAGAAGGGTCTCACTTCAACCCATACAGTAGCTTGTTCAGCCCAAGTGAGCGGATATCTGTGGTAATTTCAACGATTTGCTGGTCTATTATGGCTGCTCTTCTTGTCTATGTGTCCTTCCTGGCGGGTCCTGTTCTAGTGCTTCAGCTCTATGGGGTCCCTTATTGGGTGAGCACAATTGTATACCTTATTTTATTAAATAATTTCTCGTACTTGAAATTGAATCCCAATAAATTAAGTTTAAATATTGACAGGTCTTTGTGATGTGGTTGGACATTGTCACTTACTTGCATCACCATGGTTATGAGCAAAAACTCCCCTGGTACCGAGGCAAGGTAGTGTATTTTTGTCCTTATCATAAACTTTTTTTTTTTTTTAATTACTTGAGATTAAAATATTAACAATATCATATTAATTACAATAATGTGGAACCCCAAATATATCTTTTAGATCTATTAATTAAGATATTGAAATATCACTTTACATTTGTGATCTCATGATTGGATCCAAAAAAAAAAAAAGAACTTAATGGTCCGTTTAAATCGCAGAAAACACCGCAGAAAATTTTTTAAACAGTTTTCAGACAGTGATCTAAACGGCCGCTTATCAATTTGTTGTGCTGATATTCGCAGGAATGGAGTTATCTAAGAGGAGGGCTGACAACTGTGGATCGAGACTATGGAGTGTTCAATAACATCCACCATGACATTGGAACCCATGTTATACACCATCTCTTCCCTCAGATCCCACACTACCACCTTGTGGAAGCTGTACATTTCTCTTTCCTTTTGGAACAAACTGTTTCTTTTCATGAGTCACACAAAATTTTCAATTCATATTCCGCCGAGAGACAAGGTGGTTGGGGGAGTGTTCTGATCATGTCTATATGGTGTACTTATTTATGTTGCAGACAAAGGCGGCAAAGGGGGTGCTCGGAAATTACTATCGCGAACCGAAGAAGTCGGGGCCGATTCCCTTCCACTTGTGGGAGATTCTGGCAAGAAGCATCTCGCAGGACCACTACGTGAGTGACGATGGGGACATAGTATACTACCAGACAGACCACCAGCTTTATAAAATACCAAAGAGCAGCAAGTCGGATTAATTCCATTCTAATTTGGGACCCAAATCCCCCTCCTTTGTGGTCTATAGAACAGGGTCTTGGTCTTCACGTGGGTGCAACTAGAGACAGGCTTTTATTTTTCTTTTGTTTAATCTCTAAACTGTGGTTGTACTCCATTCCACAACTTCGAAATTAAGGGTAAAATATTATGGCCTTGGTTTTGAATTTTGATGTTGGTTTATATCTTTCTTTCTTTTCTTTTTTGTTTTTTGTTTTTTGTTTTTTTTTTTTTTACCTCTGCAGAATAAATGTTTTTTCTTTCTTGTTAGGTTATTCTTTCATATCATATTATACTTGTAGCTATATAAATACTGTGGACTTGGCAAAAACAAAAATTGGTTAAAAGGCTTGATTTCATACTAACATTTACATGCTTGAAAATGAAATATCAACTCTATTAAGTAGACCGGCGTCTAGCTTGTCATTAATTACTTGCTGGGACTTTTTTTTTTTTTTTTTTTTTGTGAACATGAGATCACCTATATTATGGACAATTTCTGGTCTCACAGTTTACCATGTAATATTGCTATAATAATAAATGTAATATACTAAGATTAGTACATCTTATCTCATAACTGATGAACAAAGCATTAATCTAGCTTAGGTATAAGCTAAATATATGTAATTAAGCTCTTAACATTTAGCTTTTGGACTGTAATTAAGAAGTGGGATGGGATTAAAATGGAAATTGTTTTAAAAAGGTTAAATAGTACTTACTTGGTCAACTCTTTCCTAAAATCCTATGATCTCACATGGCGGAAGGAAAATGCAATATTTACCTTCTTTTTTTTTTTTTTTTTTTTTTTTACACAGTCAATACGCAGCCCCGTTTTCCATGAGTGGTGGGTTGAAAATTGGAATGGTCGGCTGAGCCCAACAAAACTGGGCCAACTTCGTTTCAGTACTTGATCAATAATTTTTCTTTCTTAAAAAAAAAAAAAAAAACAAAAACAAAAACATTTTAAAGACAAGGCCAGACACAGTTCACTGTTTGGTAAATAATAATAATAATTATTATTATTATTTGGTTGAATGTTTGGCAGATAATTTGTTTTTTTTTTTTGGGTAGAATTATTGGCTCTAGAAAAATGGAGCAATGACATGAATGAAATATGCAATGGAATGGAATCCATTGGAATTTGTGTGTTATTATATACTCTTTGTTCATTTATCAACTCGTAGTTGAAGTTTCTGTGCCGCGCATGAAAGTCAATTTGAGAGTTTTTCCAATATATATATATATATATTTAGAATATTGTCACACCAATCCTCAGTTTCAAAAAATTCACAGGAGCAACTCCAGGCCGTCCAGCTCATTCTTTTAGAGGTTAGTGCTCAGTTTCAAACATCATGTATGACTATATGTGGTATATATGTATGCACGCTGGTTCACTGCCGTAATTAGACAAAAAAAAAAAAAAAAAAAACATCTATCGACCGCTGCTTTTTGTGCTGAATGAATTCCATAGTCTCAATTTCATAAACATTTCTAACTTCAGTCTTTTCTATAAGTGGAACTTAAAACTGTATTTGTATTCTATTTTGGAGAATCTTTTTGGAAAGGTAATTTAAAAAAAAAAAAAGTTAAGTACCGAATAATAAGCACAATTCTAACACGTTAATTTTCATGAAATTCTGTTTAAGTTATCCTTTTTTTTTTTCTCCCCCAATAACAAGAGACTTTAACATTAAAAGAATGGAACGGAATTTGTATTAGCATTTAGCAATTTAAAATACGATGTGTTTAATCTCTCCGTATGAGAATTTGAAGTGATGCAGTTTAAATATAGGATAAGCCATTAACACGCCCTAATCTGCATTAGCCATTACGGCTAATATGAAATCATGAAATGAGATTGTGGGAAAATGGCATACGCATCCTTATAGATTCATCAAAAAAAAAAAAGAGGACAGGACCAAGTACAAGTGTGAGTGAAGACGTTTTTTTGTGGTGCTTTTCAAATTTCCGAACCAAACAGTGGACTGAATTCTGAAACATGGAAGCAGAAGTGGTCGGGAGAGTTAGACAATTGCAATAGCTTTTTGGTGGTCTTGGGCCTGGCCTTTTGGTCACAATGGGGTGTCCCCAGTTCCTTTGAACAATTTCAACCAAATTAAAAAAAAAATTTAAATAAAAAAAAAAAAAAAAAAAAAAGGATGGGGTAAGCAGCTTGGGCTGCAAAACCCAAAAAGAATTTCGTCAGGTCACCGATCACACTCACTCCCGGACCAGTCCTTCCTGACATTTCTGACACACAAAACCTCTTTTATGTCTCCAACTCTAAAGCAATTATTGTTTGGGGACATCCCCAGTTCCTTGTTTCTTCACATGGTCTCACCACAGATAAAAAAGAGCTTCCATCTCATTTCCCTGTTTACCACACTAAATTTATCTAATATTGTTGTGTATATCAAATGCGTGGCCTATTTTGTCACACTTTTTTATCTTACAAAGATTCTTCTGAGTGACCAAAAATGTAGTTTTGCATAGCAGAATCAATTTATCAAATAGAACTGCTATCCAGATTTATAAAAAAGAAGGAAAACAAAAGTGGATACATTATTTAAGAGAGGGCTAAGCTCAACTCGATCTTTTAGTGATGATCATTTCTCAAGGATAGACACCATATCAGCTAACTTCTCATTGTGTAAAAAATTATCGTGATTGCGTCTACAGTTTAAGATTTATAACATTTGGTGGTATTCTTGATGGTATTAAATGTGAATGCGTGTTTCATGACAATCCACTACTTAATTTAGTGCTAATGAGATCACACTTCCATGTATTTAGACCTAACACATTCAATGAGGTTAGGATGATACACTCCTCGTTGAGAGATAGGGTCTGCCGTTAGGATCTTTAATGAACATTCCTATGAATGTTTAAAACAGCCTCTTTAATAATCTCTAAGAGAAGTATGCTGACACCGATTGTCACATTCCCAAACCTTTTTAACTGAAAAAAAAATAAATATATACATATATATATATATATATATTTTTGTAAGGGCAAGAACTTCCTTTTTCATGGGGGAGGCACTATTGATCCAACGCGCCAAGAGAGCGCAATGCATGCTTTCACTGCATGAGAGCTAGTCAGAGGCCACAACAACAAGAAGCCACAAACCAGAAGAGAACAAATCTTGAGAAAGTAGAAACCGACTTCACAACGAGTGTAGCAAACATAATTGTCACCTATTCACTCCATTTATTCAAATCCAAATCCCGCCATTCGGTCTATCTACGACCTATCCATCTAACTTTTACCTCTGCTCACCTCTCTTACTCCACATTTCACCCCCACATTTTTTTGAATTTTCCCTTTCATCTTGCCTATCAGCTTTTTCTTTTTCTTTTGTCAATTTTTTTTTTCCCCTTTTCCTCTCGTTTTGAACTATTCTTTTTTTCTTTTCTTTTCTTTTCTTTTTTCTTTTTTAAAAACCTTTTTATGCTTTTGCCACCAAAAATTGAAAAGTTGGAAGAAAAACTCCACGAACCAACATCACTCTCTCTTCTCTTCTCTCTCTCTCTCTCTTAATTTCTCTGATCTCACTCTCTCATCATGAAGCTTATATCTTCTTTTCTTCTATCCTTCTTCATCAACAACTTCTTTCGATGTGAATATGTGCAATTCCAAAAGCGCCACTGCAGGGTGTTTGGCTGGCATTTTGCGCAGAATTCTCTGCTCCGGAACTCTCCCAACACACCCTTCTGATCACATCGCGGAAGAGACAAATTCTGTCAACTCTAGCCAATACTTGAAGGTCCAAGAGAAAATTCTGTCCCTCGAATCCCCGGGGCTAGTTGCCAGGCTGATGGGATTGGAATCGATGCCGGATGTGGATTTCGATTGCGTCAAGTCAAGGCCTAATTCTGTCTCGCGAAGCAGGTCCATGAATTCGACTGATCGATTGGCGGGATACTATGATTCGAAGCAGCAAGGACAGCATCATCGACGGGCTAAATCCACAGTGTCGTTTCGAGAGACGGCGGAGTTTGTCGAGCTCGGAAACGAGGAGTTCTTCATACTCAGTTTCGAGAATGTGAGCAAGAGCAACAAATTCAGACCGAAATGCGAGGCTGGGTGTGGAGAATTGAGGCAGAGAAGAACAGGGAAGGTGAGAAAAGTCAATAACATAGCCGAGATGAAGAAAAAGGATGATCAAGAATGGAAAAGAAAGGTCTTAAGTGACCTGAACGGAAAGGAAAGCTGTTCGGATAAGCGTACCAACAAGGTTGGAAATAATGTAAAGGTTAAGGACTCAAAAACTAGTTCAGTTTCCACCAAAACTAGCTCCAGAAAACAGCATTTCGTTGGCTCAGAAGCAGTGAAGTCTCGGACACCCGAAAAGACTGACCAGGTTTATTTGCCGTCGCCAAATTTGAATAAGAATAAGAAGAAAAACAGCAAAAAGAAGACAAATTCTCAAGCGGTTAATCCACTAGAATCCGAGTCCACCTCAGAAGATTCAAGCCCGGTTTCTGTTCTTGACTGTGGTTCATTCCTTATTGATCCTCAAGTTCCTATATCAGGTAATTAGTACACTCTACACACTCTTCTATGTTCTTTACTGTCAGCCTATGGTTCTCAAAAGCTAGATGTTCTAATGTTTTATGAACTTGGGGCGAGAAATTCTAATTTTACGCCATACGGTGGAGTCAGGTGTGGAATTACTTATCAATTATCGTGAAGCTATGCTTATAACCACTAAAACTCATATACTTGCCTTTTATGAGAATTTGCCAAAACAAGAGGTTGTAACATAATTTAAATGTGATATGTATTTTTGGTGACAGAAGAGGAAATTGGATCAACGACAACAAGCTCGAGAAGGAAACTGTCGTTGGAGATTGAGAACTACGAGCGACTAAGTCCACGTAGAGACGGTACTTTGATAAGTGAAGAAGGAAAAACAGAGGCAAAGCCGAGAAAGAAACAGACGAGTGACAGCCAGGAGTGTTCACAAGTTTTGGACCAGATTTGCAGGCTCAGTGAGACCGAGTTGTTTGAGTCATCAAATTGGGTTTCGCAGAGACAGAGTTTGAATGACGAAGAGTTTCAAAAAATTGGTGAAGAGTTGGAGTCGCAAATATTTGGTCAGTTGGTAGAAGAGGTTGTACTTTTGGATCAACCATGAAATAAATTTTAACTTTGTAAGATTACTGCTACTAACCTTTGTAGATTAACCCCATTATGGTAACTTTCACTTGGCACACAAAAAATAAAATCAAAAAAAAAAAAAAAAAAAAAAGGTTGTCGAGTTTCTTGTAGTATTGTATCACCTCATGAAATAATATGTAGATAGTTTTTTTCCTGATTATGATATGGTTCAACCATTCATTGAACACTACCACATAGGTGCAACTTCTTCGAAATCTTCACCTTGGTCCTACCATTCCCTTATTTTATGATTTTGTGGATTACGATTTTTTTTTTTTTTTTTTATATCACTGGTCAGAAACTCGTTCTTTTTTTTTTTTTTCCATAAAAAGTCAGAAACATGTTCTTACAAGGGGATGTTTTCTTTTGATCTAAAGAGATTCTTGTGCAGACACTCTAAACTCTAAAATAATCCCCTTGTTTTGAATTACTCATGGACAAAGTCGTAATTGACAGGAATCTTAGTACAGGGTAGGTATTGTCCAAATGTTACACCACCTTCACCACTTTCCTCTAATTAATTTTAATTAGTTGAAAAAAACTTTCTAAAATAAGATCCAATCAAAATGACATCAAAATAAAATTTTTAAAAAATTTATATAAAAACTGATAAAATCATATATAGATTTGTTGATATTAAAATAAAAGCTCATTGAGAGGATTCTTTTTTCTCATGCCTACCATAAAATTTTTATTATTTATATACGGAATGGGAAAACCACATGTAAATTTAAAAACATAGAATTATGCATTTATCGCCGCTTTCACCAAAAAAAAAATACAAGTGTTTGGACTACTTTAAAATTTTCTTTTAGTGCTCTTGCCACTAACACTTGCACAAAAAAAAATGAAAAAGAAGATTAAAAGATGCAATGCAAATGGATGACATAGCAAGAACCTGGACTGAACCTTTTGTCTTTTCTTTTTGTTAGTGCTCCAACGCCCCCCAATTGGAAATTATAGAAACCAATTATGATGAATCTCACCTTTTGAAAGCCGAAAGCAAAACACAGAATTCTAGAAAAGCAAAACTCACCACTCCACCATCCCATTTTGCAAAAAGATGGAAAAGAAATGAAAAAAAGAATCTAATAAGCAAACCTTGGATTTGGCATGCCAATAAAGACCCGGAATAACAGCCGTTGGATGAAAAATGAGTGATCCTTCATGTAATTAGCGGTGATCATTCATGTAATTAATTAGTGGCCAAGTCAATTTGTTGTTTCAGTAGGAACACACAATATATGATAAAATTTTTTAAATGACTTTTATAAAGAGATGGAATTAAAAGAAGAAAAAGAACCAAGCTATTTAAGAAAGAAATCCCCGCTTAGTCATGAATCACAAAAGGTCGTATTCATGAACAAAACATGAGAGACATATTTCTCATAGATTAATTTCAGAGATTATAAATTACAAGACACATTTAAAAGAAAAAGTATACAACCCCACCGAATCCAAATTAAGAAATTGAACTCGGGGGAAGTTTTTAACAATCAGCATCATCTGGTATGAATGGTGAAATATTATAACCAGATGAAGACAGACAACCAAAATAAATAAATTACTAAGCCCTGTTATTTCTTAATAACCTAAATAGTACTATGAGCAGGACCCTTTTTTTCCTGCCTAACTAGTCTGTTTAATTCTCAGCTCCTTCTCCCCCTTCCCTTCTCCAGTTTCTTGAACCTAAATATTATGAATATCAATCTAAATTCAAAAAATGACGTACAAAAAAATTAACAGTCAAAAGGACGAGATCATGGAATTTGTTGATTTTTTGCACTAAGCCACCATCTGCTCCTGCTCCATGTACATCTGCTCCACCCAAGCCGGGAGCATCTCCAGAACTCCGGTTTCGAAATGGCATTGCTGCTGCTCCTCAAAGCTGTTGTTATTCAACTGCACAGTCTTCACAGGCTGGGGATCAACCACCAGGGACTGAACCCAAGACACGTCTGGCTCGTCCACTGTGGCTGGCATTGAGGCTGCAGCCGCAGAAGCATAACTCCCGCCGCTGCTTCGCAGTCTGAATGAAGCAGACTTCCTCAGCTTGTTTAGCTCTTCTCCCTGCATACCCCAGTCCAATTTTCCATCAGGAGAGGCCCAGTCCGAAAGATTGGAGGGTGGCATCATGCTTGAACCTGCAGGGGAGGAAAGCACGGAATGACGGTTAACAGCACTGCGCTCGATGAAGCTCTGGCTCCGCTTTGCGAAGGCAGCAGCCCGCGCACTCAGAACTGCAGCCGTTGAACCGCCAGATGTATCTCCAAACAACGGAGAAGCTCTGGCAGGAGAAGATGAGAGGCTAATTGGGTAGCTTGAGTTGAGCTGCTGATTCATGCTTTGGCGCATCTGAATCCCGGTCGGTGAGTGAAGCTGGGATGCAGTGGTTGTGTCACGGGAGAGACCCTGTAATTGAGGCAAAATTGAAGGATCAAGAGATCCAAATACATCTTCAAGGTTAGTAGGCTTCACCCCTCCAAGTCTGTTCAACTCCCCAGTCCGATCCCCGGACGTTGCAAAGGCTGAAGGAGTGGACAAGCCATTGTTCCAGCTAGAGGGTGCGGAGATACCGGATATCTCCTCCATCAACTGCTGCTGCCTACGGCGATGAGTTTCTAGGCCAATTAGTTCGATGTCTAAATCCATATCTCTAGCACTCAGGGCTGACTTCAGCCTGCTTCCCGGGAGCTGCAAGGTGGGAGGTGCTATGTTAGATTGGTTTTGCCACATGTTTCCACTCATAGGCGAAGAGGCTCCAGATGGAGTCATGGGTGGTGTCGAAGAAGGAGGCATCGAAAAAGAAGGAGAACCAAGGGCAAGTGGGCTAATAGGCCCCATGTCAAGAGAAGAAATGCTGGCTGAGAAGGATCTCGGAGAAGGCACGGCGGAACCGGTTGAAGCGTACAAAGGTCGTAGCTCTTCTGGTTTGTGAGCAAAGAAACAGACCCTTCTTTGGCATCCAGTCTCATCCTTGCAGAGACGGGTGCGGTATTGAGCAGGGTGAAGCCAACACTCGAAAATACCATGTGCATACTCACAAGCATCACCCTGCCTACACGACCCTTTTCTAAACTCCGGGCACGGGACACAGCTATAATGGTATTTCCTGGGATCACGCCGCCTCGCGTTTTCTCCGGGGTGGACAAACGGGCACTCAGTCCAATCATGTGAGTAAGCCCTTGAGCAAGGCTTGATCTTGAAAGTATACATCCTAAAATCATCCGTACTATAAATCCCGTTCTTGATGTCCGGAAGAGAGAGATCAACAGGGTACTCTTTCCGCTCCAACCCATCCTTCCAGGCCCGAGGGGTCGAGATCTCTTGTCTTTCTAGTTCTTCCGAGTCAATTACTTGCTCAGGCAAACCAGAAGCCTCTTCAAAGCCGCTGGTGCCATTCAACATTACCTCCAAAACTTTCTTCCTCGAGTTGAAGGCTGAGCTCCGAGCGGGTAAGATCAAGTCACCTGGTCGATTTCCACTGGCGTCAAGAGAATTGACGTCTGCGGAAGCAGCGATCAAGAGCTTGACAACCTCAGCTGAAGCAGCAGAGGCACCAGCAGCAGCACAATGAAGAGCTGTGGCCTTGTCTGAACCACAAGACCTATTAACATCAACACAACCTGTTTCAAGTATATAATTCAACACATCTTTGCTTCCGAACATGGCAGCGATCATGAGGGGTGTCCTCTCTTCAAAACCCATCTTCTTTGAGCCAATTCTCCTCCCATACCACAAACTTGCCTCATCAATGTCATAACCCTCTTCTTCCACCGCACTTTTGAAGCCGTTGAGATCATCGGAGGCCGATAGTTCGAGCAAAACCGAGGAGTTATAACGGAGCCCTTCTTGCTTCTCTAACTCACCCTCCATGACCAAACCAGCGGATTCTGGTTTCCTCTTGGAACCACTGCACATGGAGAAAAGGCTCTCTGCAAAGACCCCAACAAATTGAATTCCTATTATTAAAGTTAAAAAAACAAAATTTCACAACCCTCTTCCTGAAATTTAACAAAAGCGATTTTTCATGAAAAAAAAAAAAAGGAAAGAAAGAAAGAAAGAATCATATAAAGAAGGGAGAAGATTCAATTACATAAAGACATGAAAAGTGAATATGAGAAGGAAAAAAAAAAGTGTCTTTTAAGAACTTTATATAATTATTTAAAACAAAGGGGTCAAAATGTTTGGCCATCAAAACCATATATTCACACAAGACGTACCCAAATTCAGGCAATGATGAAACAGAAATCTGTTACTTTCCCAACAAACAGAACCAGATAACAATAAACAACTACTCGTTTGGTGGCAGAGGAAACTGCGATAAACAACGTATAAAAAGAACCTTCTAATTCATGTATATAAACACCCCAAAAAAACAAAAACAAAAAACTCTCTACTGCTGAACCAACAAAATAGAGCCAAACTTCAAAACTTTTTAGTTATTTTCTCGCACTTTCCCAGCAAACAAACAAAGAGCAACTCCAAAGAAAGCTGGAAAAAGAGAAAAGACCCAAGTAGAGTTCGAATTCAAAAAGGACATACCGGAAAACAGAGAAACGCTTGCGAAGAAGAGAGAAAGAGAAAGCCGGGTCAGAAATTCACCACGGGCATTAAAGCTTTAAACTAGCAGAGGAGACGACGAAAGCCCAAAGCTTTATGAGAGAGAGAGCGGAAGACTTTTCTTTTCCCACCCTTTATTATGAGTCAAAAAGACGAGCCTATGAATTAAGCAAGCCTCCCAAGTTACTTTTATTTTCTTTCTTTCTTTCTTTCTTTCTTTTCTTTCTTGTGCGCAAAGGAAATGCAAATTCAAATGCATCCAAAATGAAGCTCAAATGAAACGAAATCTTTATAAGATTAATGTATGAAATAGTGGGTCCCGCGTTTCTTTAATATCTAAAACCGCCTTCGAGCGCAGGAACGACACGTGTCTTTGATCCAATGGAAACGGCCTCACCAAAGTGCGCTGTTCGAGATTCCGGATTGTCACGCTTTACGCGTTTTTGGCCTTTGCGTGATGACGTGGATGCCCCACTTCCGCCAGCGTGTAATTAGAAGCCCCCCAAAAGGTTGCCGTTTATTCAATGATTATTGGTCTGTCGTTTTTATGAGTGCCAAGGGCAGGTAAGGATATCGGTTTGAAGTTTTACTCTTTATTATCAACAACGGAGCTAGCTTATTGTTTCAATACGTAGAGCTAACTTATTATTTTATTGAGTAGGTATATATAGATGATATTGGTAATTTATTGTTAAATTTTAATTGAAATTAATTGATAAAATTATAAATAAATAATTATTTAGGTCCTTGGACATCATATATAAAAATCACAAAGCAGTCATAATCACAAAATAAATTCAGTCATAAAACAAAAGAGAAAGAAGAATAACAACACCGATATTTACAGAAATTCGCCAAAAATATATTACGCCTCTGAGTATGTGGGTTTTCACTATATATGAAAGTTTTCGTATAATAAAATTACAATATCTGAATTTTTTGTACCGTAAATGATAGCTTCGAGAAAGATTAAAAAAAAAAAAAAAAAAGTCCCCTTCAAGGAAGGGAGTCTGCCTCTATTTATAGAGAAAGCGTAGTGGGTCTGAATTTGTAGATAGTAGTGGGCGATTCCTCACTATGAATGATTCGGAACGCATGTGAGAACGTGTGTCACAATGTCACGATTGATCGTAAACTTGACGGTTATGGTGATTGATTTTATACGATGCAACGATTGATTGTAAGTTTGACAGTTATGAATATTGATCTTTATTTGTACAATGCTCGCCAAAAATGAATGACGAACGACAAACCAGTCATCCATGAAGATCAAGAATTATGCATCGTTCGTAGCTCGTTTCCTTGGGCCAAATACTCATTCGGTCCTTACTTAGTGAATTGACGGACCTAAAAGAAAACAATATCAACTGATTAAGTGCGAATATTCATCGTTCACCATACGGCCAAGTTGAGATCGTTTATTAGGCCGAGCGCAAATACTTGGGAATATTTAATCTATCCGGATTCAATTCTCATTATTTATTTATTGACCGGTCGCAAAAATTAATGATAACATTATAAGGGGATAACAATATATAAAAAAGGATAATGTTTTTAAGAAGCTCATAAGGATAATAGATTTTTAATATGATAGAATGAGAAAAACTATAAAAGTTTTGAAAATAAAATTGAAAAAAAGAATATAAATTCATTGGAGACAGTATGGTATGACTGCCTCTATTATGTTTAGTATTATTATTATTTTATTGTTATTATTATTATTATTATTACTATTATTATTATTATAAGGTGGTTTCTGGAAGGCATCGACGAACGAATTACAAAGAAAAGGAACCGATGGTTTCTAGAAGCGGCGGGTTTTTTTTTTTTTTTTGTTTTTTTTTTTTTTTTTTTTTTTGGAGTGTTTTGCCTGCAAGAGCCAAGAAGAATTTGAATTCCGAGTCAGATTATTAAAAAACGACAATAACTTTTGAGGAAAGAGTCCACTTTGGAGTGCTGGCATTTACTGTTCCAAACCGATTTTCCTTTTTAATTGATGAGGAATGTTTTCTTATCCAATAATAATAATAATAATAATAGTAAGGTGAGCGTTATCCATAGCATTAGTTTGAAAATTGGGGAAAATCAACTGTATGTTGTCTATAAGTGCCTACCAGTGTGAGTTTACAAGCTTCCACCTCTATATGTGAAAATTCTATGAAAGAACATATTTTGCTTTTTCTCACTTCTGACTTTATGCTTTATCTCCCACCCAAAAAAAAAAAAAATGGAAATCTTGTTTAACCACCAAATTCCCAATTTGATTAATATCATAAATGTAACTAAAGTTAAAGAAGGAATTAAGCGAGTAAAAAAAATAATAATTTAACCAAAGAAAAATGACAGGATGTAAATGTCTCATGTATTGCCGGAGATGGTAACATTCCAAACAAAGTGACTGTAGCAAAATAATACAAAATAAACTAAATAAATTAAATTATTGATAGGAAAAGTGTGGGAATGACCAAAATAAAATACATACTTTTTTTTAAAAGAATTCTTAGTGAAGCTTTCCGTGAAGATAGCTCTATACATATTTCAAAATATTAAAGAGAAAATTAAGTGAAGTATCATGTTTTGATTTGAGTATTTTTTTATAATTTTATCCAGCACTATAATATTAAAGGATAATAAATTTGATATTATGAAGAGCATAAATATAAACATGTATCAAATTTATGACATTCTTATTTATAATATAATATTAAATTCAGTTAAAATAATATATAAATAGAAAGTTTACAACATTGATAGTTCTAATACATATTTTACCAAAAAAAAAAGAGAGAGAGAGAGAGAATACTACTGATAGGATGTTTATATATATATATATATATATATATATATATAATCTATCGTAGAATTATTGGAGCTTTTAATGTTATGTTTGTTTTGATGATATATTTTGTCACATCAATAGACCTCAATGTGTGATCTTTAACCACAACATCTTGTATTTCTACATATCTTGCTTTGTTTACGGGTATTCAAGTCCGGATTGTTATAATTTTTTAATTTGATGCTTAAAACTTATCGTAGCAAAAGAAACGTATGCCATCAACCATCCTTTTTTTTTCATATATCTTTATTAATAATGGGACGCTAACACAATTTTTAATGAATAAGTCAATGTCAAAAAAACATTTCAATATTTTATAAGGTTTTGCAACTAAAGACACAAGATATTTCCCTTGAAAAAAAAAAAGGTTGATTTGGACCAAAGAATGCTCCTATTAAATAGTACACTTCATTTAAAAAATAATTACTTAAAAAATTAAACAAAAAGACTATGAAATATAAATAATGAAAGTAGGAATTGGAGGCTGAAAGTCCAAGACGGAGACCATGGAACGATTCAATCTGGATAAGCGTTGGAAGAAAGCTTTGGATGGGGGTCGAATGAGAAAACTCTCCCCAAGCAATAACACAAACACTATTTAATCTCCACCGTTGATCGTGATGTACGGAATATTTAGACGGATGAGATTGAGTGGGGGCGATTATTGCAGATTTGACTGGGAGAGCATTAAAAGGGTGGAGAAAAGTCGACGGGTGTGTGGAAATTGTGGAAATGGGGCCCATAGAACCATAAAACGACATGGAAGATTGCATACAAGGTAGGGTGGAGGTGGGACCCACGAAAAGACCGGGCAACGAGTAGGAAGCATCTTGATGTCGTTTTCATTTGTGGAAAAGTGGCATCGTTGTGTCTGTTACTTCTCCCCCCCCCCGGCCCCACATCAACATCACCCCCTCGTTGGATTCTCATTAAAATGTTGGAAAAACAAAAAATGGACGGCGTCTTTGTTTGCCTTTTTTAATTTTTGTTATTATTATTTTTTAAATCTTCTTTTGTCTGTTGATGTTGAGTCTCAACTTAGACTTTTAATAATAACAAAAATCATACAGACATATACTATGAATTAGAGTATTAGATATTCCAACTCTATATATTAATATAAATAATTATTGATAGAATATTCATTTAATTATTTATAAAATATGACTTAATGATAATAATTGGATACTAATGAAAGAATAATAAGACAAATGATGTATGACAAATTTATTAATAATTACAAAAAATTGGAAAACTTTCGACCAAGAAAATGAATGGGAGAATATAACACAAATGTTTAACGTAAATGTATCTACGATCACTGATTAGAAAATAGATAAAATTCACTAATAACTAGCACTATAAAAGAATTCTCATATTTTATTACATACAAGATTGGATAAGTTGTTCAAGACTAATAAAACACCTAAAATCAAGAAATTCTCTAGATTGAAAGTAAACACGATCGAATATAAGAGTTAGCTTTTCCTAATAATAAGAACTGAACTATACTTTTATGATTAAATTTTTAATTGACGGATTTATAAATGTCCACATGAACAATGTTACGCACACCTCATAAATATGAGTGTTAAAATTCAATGAGACACTTCCAAGAAAAAGCTTACTCGTCAATGTGACAAATGTACACTACTTATAGTAAAATTTTCCCTAAAATACATATATATATATATATATATATATTTAAAACTAAAATGCAGTAACAGAAAAGGATCTTCCTGTAACGAATAAAAAAAGAACTTCAAGCCATTGGGGCTAGCCCAATGGGAAAAGGGGGTTTAAGAGTTAGGAGTCATAAATTCTAGGCTCGATAACATAAAAATTTAGTAATAAGGTGCATATTAGATGTTTACGTATAACAACAACAACACCAAAAAAGAAAGAAAGAAAGAACTTCTGAATATAGTTAGTTTGGACAAGAATACAGGTGAATTGATGCCTACCCCATTTCCGGAACACCTCTATGTTCTATGTCTTAAGCTGTCCTTTTTAAGAATCTTTGTTAATTCCAGCTGTTAGGTCATGACTTTATTAAGTTGGAGAGGAAATAGTTGAAGAACAACTAAGAAAGATCAATTTTGGACTGAAAGTTTGACGTTAGAAATTAGAACAATACACCTATTGTATTAGCAGCTTCTAAACTTGAACCAACAGTGATGTAGCTGGAGAAAAGTTGGTTTATCTTGTTAATGTACTTCTTAAAAAAGAAAAACAAAAAGGAGTTTATTGTGCTCATTCCTTACTAGTTTATCTAGTCATATCAAAATCTTAATAAGTATGTAAACTTGACAGAATTTAATATAAATAAAGACAGTTAAAAACAGCTCTCTAGTCTATGGTAAAATTCTCCTAGAAATCATCTCAAGAAACTTTTTTTTTTTTTTTTTTTTTTTTTGCAATTTTTTTAGTAAGATTTCTCTTAATTTGAATACCGTGTTTATTCGGTTTGTACGAACAAGGAAATTTTGGCAATTAAAGGCCGCTGAGGAGCGAAAGCCCATTTATTCTATTTTACTCGAGTAAGGCCTTCGGAACTTGCTCGTGGGATAATATAATTCATCTATTATCGTACCTGCATTTGAAAGTCATCGCTAGGGATCGATTCACGAATCGTTTATAATTAAGTATCGATCCGTAATTCACATGTGATATTTGGACTGGAATTTTTTCAATTCGTAATCAATCCGTAAAATATCCAATCCAATCCGTAAATCTCGAATTATACGAATTAGATTCACAGATTCATTTTGAAAAATCTAAAATCAAAAAAATAAAAATATAATGCTTATACATGAAATAATTCAATAAAATTACAATATAATTAACTTCAAATTTTCAATCATTAACTAAATTTTAACATTACAGTACATAACAACAACTAAACATGGATTAAACTTAAAATAAAATGTTCATACTCATCAACTTTACTAATGCTTGTTAAATTTTTTAAGAGACAAAATAAATACGTATTTATGAAATATATATAGTTCGAATTGACGAATTACACATATTGATAAATCAACAATTCATAACATTTAGTTTGAGAAAATATCAATCTGTAACCAATCCGTTAGCCTCTCAATCTAGCACAATCCGATGGATTGAACGGGATGAGCGAGACGGATTCGGTGAACACCCTTAGTCATCAGCAAGTTCTTTTTCCTCATAAAAAATGATAAGAATACTAACTATAATATTAATTCTTGAATACAACTTATATAACATATGAGTTGTCTTTCTTTTTTTTAATTGATAAGTACTTAAAGCATTGTTATATCAATTGATTATATTTATTAATAAAAAAATATGAGACATAAGTTGGTATTTAAAAAGTTTGGATTATAATTGGTGTCCATAACACTACTTTATATATTTAAATCTTTGACCAGAAGTATCGCATTTGCGTATTGATTGTGCCAAAATCCGTTTATGTTCCAACTACAAACAACAGAATACAAAAGCTCACTTAAAACTTCAAGATTTTTAGAGAAATCTAGTTTTAATTCTCTACAAGTCTCAGATGTTTACAACAGCTTACAATCTTTTAGTTATACAGAACTTCTTCCACGACGACATTGTTTACTCTTATCCATATTCCATAAAACGTGGTGTCGTTTCCTCAGGTATTGTATATGGGTTTTTACGTGCATGAAAAATCACGGGCCTATAATGGACTGCTTGAGTCGAATAGAAGCGTGCTTGCCCAAAACGAGGTCCATTCTCTTCCGTGCCTTTGTCTCGCCCAATCTCAACAGAAGTCCCGGGATTTTAGTCCAAATTGAATAACTGGCACAGAGTCCGAATCGCATTATGAACTGTTCTAATAGTAACAAAAAGAGACAATTTGTTTTTTGTTTTTTGTTTTTTTAATTATTATTATTATTATTTTTTCCCCCCCCCAAACAAAAGGAATAGAGAGAGAGAGATTTGAGTGGGGAAATTCCGAGAATCCTCCAGGATCTTATCACACTACTTCACGCCATCGGTTCTGCAAAATAACAGTAATCGTGTCCCTTCATAAGTACAAGTTCTACTTGCCCTCATCTAGAAATTCAACTTGTTCACACAATTGTCCAATTATAAAGAAGAACCACATATCACTTTTCCTTCCCAGTACAAAGGTCGATTTCCATGTTTCCATTCTATCGTTTTCTTCAACTTTTGTGTCAGAAAACATTATATTCTATGACGTGTTCAACATCTCTCTAGAACCTTTTCTTTCCCAACTGCAGAAAAATTGCCACATTCACCAAATTTGGAAATGTAACTTGAAAGAGGCTTCATTTGATATTTTATCAAATCAGGGAAGTTCCAAAAGTGTGTGTATAAATATTATACGGGAAAAAAAAAAAAACTCACACACATCTGTGAATAGACAATTACACATTCTATTATCACAATAAATACAACCACAAGATGGTTATCCAAAAAATTTTGTTGATCGATCACCGAAACAAGGGGCTTTTTTTTTTTTTTTTTTTTTTTTTCCCCTTCAAATGCCGAAGCTATATGCTAAAAGCTACATCATCATACAGGTAAATTACAAAAAACAAAAGATTTTTAGTTCAGATTTTAATTTTAGTGGGAAGACAGACACAAGTTTGCTCTTTTGCAGCAAGGTGTCCAAAGGCCACCAGTCTTATAACAAAACGAGAAGTTTCATCTCTATATTTCTTATGGGCTTCCGTGATACCTCTACACAGAACCTGTTCAACCCAGTCCTCCATGGCTCTTTTCTCCTCTGACAACCAAGCTGCCGCGAGTATCTGTATCATCACGTTGTAATCAATCTCCAGCATTACCTCCGGTCCACACGTTCTCTTCAAGTTTTCGCTGATCTCCTTTACTATTTTCGCTGAGACTGCATCAAAGTCGAATGGCTTCAAAACAACTTTTTCATCCACCTGATCGAGGAAATCCTCCAACCAAGCTTCCGAGCTTTCAGAGATGGAGTCGCTGTCGTACTCCCCACCATCGATGCTTTCTCCTTCGATCTCCTCAACGGGCACATTGAGGTCTAGAAAAGATCTTGATGCCTTGTGGGCATGGTCTTTTGACTCGAGGGCTTGCTCTGCGGAGTCACTGGTGTCAATCAGCTTTCTTTTACGTACAGCCGACGGGTTTGAGGTTCCTTCTTTGGGCGTTACTCTCACATTCATGCCCTGATTGCGGCTAGCATTGCTAGCAACTGATCCTATTAATATTTCCATTTGACATCTCTTGGCCGCCAGTATCGCTTCCTCAGAAAAATCAACAGAATCTCTCTCTTGATTATGAGATGTCTTACCCTTCATGATAGTTGTTGTCGCCACGAATATGTTATTGTTAACGCTGATTTCTCTTCCCCGAGAATCTGGAAACTTGCCTGTTCTAATGGCCTGGGACAAGCTAGTCTGGGCCAGCAGATCAGCATTGTCTATATTTTCAAGAAAGACAACTGAATGGGGTTTCCTGCTTAATTCTCCGGCAAGATAATCAACAACAGTCTTCCCCCGAAACTTCAAATCATAATCATCTAGTTCTTCATGGTCAAAAATCGAGTGAGTTTGGAAACCTCTATCTTGGGAGCCCAAATCAACAGAGACCAGGCTTTCCTTGGAACCAAATACTATTCCTGCAAGTGCTAAAGCAAGTCTCTTCTTTCCTACTTTGTCGGGTCCAAGAAATGTAAGCCAAATATCTCCTCTGAGACTTGAGCCACAATGTCTTCCACTGCCGGATCTGCTGTGGCTCACAACAAGACTAATAGCAGATATGGCTTCATCTTGCCAGCCAACTTTTCCAATTAGAGCTCTCTGAAGTGATTTGAAATCTCTAGGATCAAACCGGCCCCTGAAGTTCAAGGTAGAACGGGGAGAAGGTTGGATGACTTGGTGTGAATAATTAGCAGTTCTTGCATCAAACACGGTGGAGTAAGTACCAGGCAAGCATTCTGGGCCAACTTTAGGATCTCGTAATTTCATATACTGTGGTTCCTTACTGCTTGATGCATATATTGTTCCCAACCCCAAATCTGTGGTGACGGGAGCTACAGACGAGGACGATGTGCGGTCAAGGGGTACTATTATATCATGCATACGCTGAGGAGAGAGGCAGGGGTTCCCTTTCTCGATTTGGTGACTCTCAGAGACTTTTACCAATTTATCGGAATGATGGCTGACACTCTCAGTGTTAGAAGCCGTTGTTATCAAACTGCTCTGCTTTGATGGAAAATTCTTTTGCAAGTTTGTTGGTGTGCAGGAAGAAGGAAACGCAGATCGCATTTCACTATGATATGAATCTTCACCACTGCGTTCACCAACTTGTCCACCTTGAAAGCCCTCTGCTGACGCAACTTTGGTCCCTGCATGGAAAATGTCCAGTTTATGGCACGATTGGGTTTGATGAAGGCGTTGACAAATTTCATTCCATTTCTTTTGCAACCCCGATATTCTAGTGCTCAATGTTGTTCCACCATCTTTGGTCTGCACTGAATTAAGAAGTACATTCTAACATAAATATTATCAAACGAAATGAATTAAATAAAGAAAAATTATTATTTTCAAATTACTCAAAATGTGATTAATGAATTCGGAGCCTGAGGTGATTGAATTGTTCCAAAGAATCAAAACTTAAAAGGGATAACACACCTTCATTGAATCCACTCCCTTGCCTGCATCAAGCTCAGGAATTTGCAAAGAAGGGAAGTTCTCGGAGTATGGACTGGCAACTGAAACAGCCGATCCTGCCTTCACAATACAGGCAACTTCTTGCTCATACTTTTCGGTGCAAGCATGACAACGAGTAAAACACTGATTTGTGCTGGTAAATGGATTTTTGAGTTCGGATGGCGTTGGGAAGAAACCACCAAAGGGAACGAAGGACCCCATCAAGCTGTAAGTATATCATGAGCATGGAACTGTGAGATCCAACGGGGACAACACAGTCAGACTTAGTGTATGTCTTGAGACATACATGCATCTACAAATAGGTATCTATTTACCTACAAATATAGTTTATTCGAACATATGCATGGTTAGTTGAACAAATTTTAAGACACTAGCCTCTTAAGTGTTCAACTTGTGGCATGTCACATTAATACAACTAAAATAACCAAACATACAAACTCCATTTTTTTTCCCACCATTTTCTACTCAAGGCCAATATAGATACCTCAATTGCAACTAGCAATTTGTGCATCAGAAATGCCATAATATGGTGACAAATAGTCCCAAAGCTTAAAATCTCATGCTTAACCCCAAAAAAAAAAAAAAAAAAAAAAAAACTGCAGGTATAGACCAAAGTTAGTTCAGCACAAATGTAATGCCAAACACGCGGAATACAAATAAAGACATTTGGGAATCGAAACAAGCATACGGGCCGACAAAGAAACAGGAATACCATAGATGAAATGAAAGCCCAGCTTAAAAAAATTAGCTAATGGTCATTGATTTTTTTTTTTTTAAAGTGAATTCCCAAGGAAACAGTACTTGTTTCCTCGTATACAGATATAAGTAAACAATATGAAAGCTATGTACTAATATAAATCCACCACCAACAGCTAGATGACACAGGTGCTGAATTAGTCCCCATTGAAATGCGAGGTCTGGATTGTTTATCCAAAAACAGTTGCTAATCACGCAATATGGATCAACAATCAACTTCCAACCATTGTTGTTATCGACAAAAACAATTTTCCAGCAAAAGTTGGTCAGATTCTGTTCTAAAACTTTCAATCATGCATATTAAACACACGAATGTCATTCAAGAAACTGCTAAAACTTGTAATACAACCCACCTGGATTTAGAGTAGAGTCCTTCCGTTGAAGCCTTGGAAGACGTAATGGGAAGAAGATGCAAATCCCAGTCTTTCTCGACGTTCGGAAACGAACTCAAGAACTTCAAATACACATCGTAACTTCCAGTTGCCCCAATCAGCCAGAGCTTCCCACCATGAAGCTCCAACAAGCTCTTCAGCTTCGAAACCACAGAGCTCAATCGATCGCCCAACACTCCATCGCCAACCAAGCTCTTCAGCTCCCCAAAGTTCACCACAACGCCTGGTCCCGAGCATTGGTCCACCGCGCGGCTCACCTCCTTAAACCTGGAATCCAGCTTCTCTTCACTTCCAGACCCACCTTCGACGACGAACTCGGACACATCTTTCTCGACATGAGCCACGCCCAAGCCGGAGAATTCGGAAGGCAAGCTGAGGCCGGCCTTACCGCTCTGCAAACCATCGGAGAAGCTCTTGAGAGCCTCGCTTGCGCAAACGCCGATTAGGAGCGGGTTCCTCCCGCTCTTTCTCGCGAGAACCTCTCCAATCCTTCTGGAATTCTCGTCTCCATCGTCATGCCGCGAGAAAGGGAAGCTGAAGCCGAGGCCTCGCCGGGCAGCCGGATCCGAATCCGCGAGGTTGCAGAGGAAGAGAGGCGGGCACCGAGCCCTAGCGAACGGCGAGACCTGCCTCAACGGCGGCTGGAGGATCGCCAGCTTGATATCGCAGCTCCGGAACCCGGCCTCGCCGAACACGCGGCTGACGATCGGGTCGTCGAGGATCGACAACACGAAGTGCTTCATCTCAACGCGCAAAACCGGCGCCGTCTGATTGGAGGCGTTGAGGCTCTGCTGAGCTTGCATCTGGTGGAAGTGGAAGCTCTCCGGGTGGCGCCTCTGGTTGGCCTGGGAGCGCTTAATGGCGGCCATGAGGGAGTTGGACACAGGAGGCTCCTCCACCGCCTTGGACGACGGAAGGCGGTCGAGCGAGACGCCGACGGAGAGCTCCAGCGCTCTGAACTGGAGGCGTGGGGCGTACGCGCTGCTGCGGGCCCGTGCGCAGGCGTCGCGGAGGGCGGAGGACGGCAGGGCCAGCAAGGCCGAGACTGCATGAAGAGAAGTCGTCTGCGCGTGTGCCCTCCGACGCGCCACCGCCACCGCGTCGTCCAGAGCTCGTGCAGCCTCTTCCGTCAAGCATTGCCTCGCAGCGCTTACCGGCGTCGGCATCGCCGGCGAGCATATATAAAATATAATATACCCTCCTATATAAATAAAAATATTGGAATTGCTGTTGGGAAGGGGATTTGGGAGGGAAGGGAATTAAAAAAATAAAAAAATACGTTGGGAGGGGAGGGGAGTTTACTTCAGCAACTTTTATATTAAAAAATAATTCCGTTGGCGAGATGGAAGTGGCCAAGACAAGAAGAGGATGGCGAGAGAGAGAGAGAGAGAGAGAGAGAGAGGGTTATTGTCGTTGGTGTTGGTTGCTGGTGTTTTTAGTTCTTTTTTTGGGGTGTGTTTTGTGTTGTTGGTGGTGCAGCAGAAAGGAAAAGAAAGTAGAGGGTAGGAAAGTTTTCCAATTGGTATTATGTGTAGAGCGAGTGGAGTGGTGGGGTCCCCGGGGGGCGTCGCGGGGGGGGGGGGGGGGGGGGGGGGGGGTGGGGGGGTGGGGAGTCCTCCTTTTGTTTGTTTGGTCTCTTCTTCTGTACTTCTGTTGTGTGTCTGTCTGGAACGTTTTTACAAACATATGGTGAGCATAGATTCTCTACTCTCCTCTCCTCTACTCTTCTTCTCTTCTCGGTCCTCACCATCAACGCAACATCTTTAATTCTTTACTCTCCCTGTACTTCCATTTGGCTGTTTTTTTTTCTTTTTTTTTTTCTTTTTTTTTTTTGGGTGAGATAGGAAAAAGTCGGAGTTAATTCTCGCGAATAATATATTGTGATAGTGATCGAAAAGCTTTACCTAGAGTTGGTGGGTACTTTTTCTTGTATTAGTTGATTCTCCACGTCATTCATTATATATTCTTATTTACTTTTCTAATCTGGTCGATTGAGGGTTTAATTTTTTTTATTTAATAAAATGATCGTTTATCAGTTTTTCATATTTAATTAATCACTAATGATTAATCAGTGATTGATTATAAAATTTAATAATTTCAGTTATTGATTATGACATTTGGTGATTTATGTTATGGTCAATCTGATTGACCCGTGATTAAACATTTAAGAAAATTGATTAACTATTTTAGAAAAAATAACCTTAATATTCAGCATAGTTAATCATTGATTGATCGAAAAAATACTGATTTTTGTTATGGTCAACCATTAATTAATTATGGTTAATCGATGATTAAGTGTAAAAATTAACTATATATATCATGATCAATTAGTGATTTACCGATAATCAATTAATGATTAACTATATAATATTGTCAATCATTAATTGACTATTTATAAAATTAATTGATTATTCTAAGAAAAAAAAATATCTTTTAACTAATTTTTAAAAATTTAAACTTTTTAACTAATTTTTAAACCTTAGGGGTCATTTATTAAAAAAATACCATTTAACTATAAATCCCTTTACATTTTAGAAAAACGAATGTAAAGAACTATGTTTTTCCTATCTTAAGTTTTGCATTATTTCTTCTTCTTCTTCTTTTTTCCCCTTTCATTTGTAAATTATTTGTTCTTTCTTGTGGACGATTTGTGATTTTCTTTTTTTAAAGATTGTTAGTCCAAAGGATTCTATTTCTTTTTTAGTTAATATAAAAGTAATATTCTAGCTTATGTTGGGAACAAGAGTTCGAAATGAGAACGTAAATTAGATTGGTGTTCTAGAGAGGTGGAAAGTAAACATGGTTTAAATTTTAAAAAAAAGTGAAAACTTTAGTTTGGATTTCATCCAAACGGGCAATTTTTTTTTTAATAACTTCACCTTTTTTGTTTTAAAATTTAAAATATGATGTATCACCTTCAATTTTGATTTTATTGCATTGTTATTGATTGATGATCATGACACAAAAATTTTCACAGTTTCATTAGTGGTTCATTTATGACAAACATAACTTTTTTATGTTGTTTTATACCCTTAGTGTAAATTTATCAATGTTAAAACTAAAAGTGTGTACGTCCCTTTCAAAAAAAAAAATCGTTTGATCCTAAACAAACCAAAAATGATTTTAGAAAAAAAAAAAAAAAAAAAAAAAAAAGCAAAAATGAACAAAGTAAAAATTTTACAAAGATAGAAAAGGCCAAGATGACTACTTGGAATGGATTGCCATTGTGATACAAAGCATCCATCGATTTTAGTTCTTATTAGTTTTCATTAAATATATATATATATTTTTTTTTTCCTGACGATGTAAATATTTTTTCCCCTTTTTTGCTACTAGAAAATGAGATTTTTTTTTTTTTTTTTTTTTTTTGAAATCGAAAACGAGACTCGTTTGCTCTATGGGTGACGTATACAGGGGCTCTCTGAGTGGTATACACACAAGTTTTCCTTTTAATTCTTCAATTGTCATTTTGCAAGTAATTCAGCACTTGGATAGGCTTCAACTCACACGCGTGTTCAAGTTAAAACATATCTTTATTACATATTATTAGCATTGTATTTTTTTTACTTTTAATATAATTTTAATTATAACGTACAGCAGAAAGTCTTCTTCTTATTATTATTATTCTTTTAAGGGAAAGAAAATCAATCAAAAGATATTGTTAAAAATGCGATGAACATCAAACACACCCGAATCAGCAAAAGTTTGAGATTAGCAGATATGCAATAAGAGTCACCATATACATATATCTATATATAGATGTATATATATTTAAAAAAAAAAAAAGTCAATTCTTAAAGCAACCAACTTGACACTTTGTGAAAAGTCATCTGGGCCCTTTTCTTTTTTAATGGAATTGGAGTTTTGGACCACTAATTCGCCGGCCGGATTAGAACCCTCTCTCTCTCTCTCTCTATCTCTTTCTCCCCCCCGCCCCCCCCCCCCCCCTTTTTTCCTGATAACTATTGGACCCACTCCATCGCCGGCGGACAACCCACTTGGCAAATATTAAAGCACGTTATTATTCTCACGTGACGGTGATGAAGAATTAAAAGTTACATGTAATTACGATAACTTATTATTATTATATAAGTTGATATTTAAAAATTAATATTAAAATTGATATTTGTAGTATTATTTTTTTTAAAATTATTTTATAGTAATTTTAAGGGATGTTTGGTGGAGTAGTTTGAGTTGGTATTTTTAAGTTTAAATAGTAAATTTTTTTGAATTTTTTTAAATTTTCAGAAAAGACAAAAATTTTTTTGAGAAAAAGATAAAAACTTAAAAAAAAAAGACAAAAAAAAAAGTTTGAGTTGAAAAGTTTGGATGGTTATGCCAAACTCCCTCTTATTTTATTTTTTGACGTTGACACTTTATTAGTTTCATATAATATCCAATTACAAATGCAAGATAAAAGTTTGATTAAAATCAAAAGATTCACATAGTATAGGTTCATATTAAATTCAATTAAAAATGCATAATAAAATTTGACTTTACTTATTTAGAGGGTTATATCACATATGCATAATAATTATTCAATATTTGATTTTACCCTAAAATATAGGGTTCAAGTTGTTCACCTCTAAATATACTCATCTCACAATTACAAATCATATAATATAAATATATATATTTGTACGACATATACATAAATTTTGGGCGTTGAAAGATGATTTCAGATTTTTTCTAAAATTATTTTGTTCTCAAGATAGATATATATATATATATATATATACTAACATATACGATATATACATAAATTTTGGGCGTGGAAAGATAAATTTTATACTCGTTTGGTATATATGTTTGCTTTATCAATAAAAGCAATCTTGTGATTGAGATTAGCAGTAATTTTATATCTAAACATATCATAAGATAGATTTTAAATATTTGTATCTTAAATTAACTTAAAAAAAACATTGGCATATAAAATTGTTTTCTTAAAACTATTTGAATAACCTAGAGTAAACCTGCATATGAATCTCAAAAAAAAAAAAAAAAAAAAAAAAAAAAAAAAAGGGGCACTCTAGGGTTGCTCACACTTCCTTCTCAAGTAACCAGCAAAAGAAAAAGAAAAAAGATGCAGAAGAAGATCTTTTTTTTTTTTTTTTTTTTTTTTTTTAAAGGAAGAGCAAAAAGTTTCCCATCTCTATTAGATTCTTTGAGGTTAAATGCGTGACAAGTGGCTGGAGCACGATAGGGGTAGTGTACCCAATAATTTCCCAAATGTAATGATAAAGAAGATTACTTCCAACGCATCACAACCAAATGGCATTGGAGGGGTCACGTCCGATTGGCTCCCCCCGAGTCCCCTCTCTAAAAGTAAGAGATTTATGAAAGGAAAAAGGTTCTTGATTTGACCTCCTCCTCCTCATTTTTTTTTTTTTTTTGGAAGTTTGTATTTGGCTAGTTGGTGAGTGTCCAAAGTTTTTAAACAGCAGTGGATTGATTTTTTTAAAAATAATTATAAATTTTATTAAGAGGTTGTTTGGTGAGATAGATTGAGTTAGGATTTTTAAGTTTTAATAATAAATTTTTTTAAATTTTTAGAAAAAATAAAAAAAATTTTGAAAAAAAGATAAAAAAATTTTAAGAAAAAAATAAAAAAAATTTTGAGTCGGATGATTTGATTGGTTGTGCCAAACACTACATAAAATTTTTATAAAAAATAAAAATTAAAATAATTTAATTTAATTTAAAATATTTAAATGTCAAATTAAATATTAATTTTTTTCTCTCATCTTATATTCCATCTCCTTAAAAATAATTTTATCACCTTTCAAAAAAAAAAAAAAAAAGGGGGTAAAAACTGTATTTTTGATATACCAATAGACGATTGTTTGATCATTAACTTTTTAATTGTTTTAATATAAGATAGTAAAACTTTAACTTTACAATGTATTCACCAAACAAAAAAAAAAGGTTAAAAATTCATAACATGTAATGTAAAAATGTCTCTACTCATATACCGTAACGCAATAGGATTAAAATAGAGTTCTTTTGTAAATTTTGCCCCCACCCCCCCCGGATAGTTTTCAGTTCATTGGGAAAAAAATAGTGTCCTGCCAAAAGTTTTATTTAACAGCAAAAAAGCTCCTCCAAATTTCACAATATTATAATCTTATTTTACTACCAAGTACTGTTTTTTCATTTAATAGATTACTTTTTAATAGTTTAAATATGATAAATAATAATTTTTCGTAATAAACACATGTAAGGACAAAGTTTTTTTTTTTCATCTCTCTTTTCCCCCTTTATATTCTTTTGTGCCCTTTTTGAAGTATTTTAGATGATTTAATTTGGCCAGACAGAAAAGACAAGTGCTGTTATCAGTAAGCTGTCCCCATAAGACACTTCAATATAATATGCAAAGTTAACAAAAAACTGGAACTTGTTCTGCAGGTGGAAAATTTTCACCCTATCATTCCATATGCTTTTGTTTTTGTTAGTTCTTTTAATTTTTCTTTTTTCTTTAAATTAAATGAGTGTACAAAAAGCTGTCTGTAAATTATCTTTCTTAATCTCACCTTCAATCATGTACACCAATCTTAGGTAACAAAAAAAAATGTTACTCTAATGATGTAATCATATGCTAATTAACTTAAAAATCAATTGTAAATATATATATATATACACACACTAACTCCATGCACAATATCTATATGTGTATCAAATATTTGTTTTTGTCTTGCTTATAAAATGACTGGTCCATGCTATATTCTTACCAAGTGATACGTACCCATCTATGGGGCCTAATTTCTCTCAGCTTGTATTAAATTAAAAAAGATAAAAGTATGCCATTTTTAAATTGTATCAGACAAAAATAAATTAGTAGGTAATCTAAGTGACTCCATGGGTTATTTTACAATAAATGAGGCCAAACTAAAAGCATAGTAACTATTGATCAGATCCTTTTCATTAAAAAGAAAAAAGAAAAAAAAAAAGCAAGTAACTATAACTTTTTTCTCTATGGTGAATTTATGATAAAACCCTTTTTATATACGCTATCAGTAAAACTCCATCTAAGACTATTAAAATCTAATCTAATAAATCATATATTGAATGTGTACAATAATAAAAATAAGCCCCGATATATAGGATTATAAAAAATAATTAATTAATTAAACTCTCTCGAATTAAAAAAATTAAAAATTATAGGAGACCATTGGTGCGGGTTTAAACTTGACTGCGAGGGGGTGGAAGGTCACCGGGGAGAGCGGAAGGTCACTGTGGGAGCTAGTGGGCTCCTGAAGGTCGCATGGGGGGCGGTTTCTCCGTGTGGCAATTTCGAAGGTAGGGGTATCGGTTGGGGAGGAGGGGATTTCACAGGTGGGGGGAGGGCGGGACGATCGTCGTCTATGATTTCAATATCCAGCGAGGGAGGGGGGCACTCCTCACGAGGTCTGGGCACACTAGATGTGGGTTGGAGGGGGGGGGGGGGGACTCCTCGCCTGGATCTAGGAGCGAGAGGGGGTTCGTCAACAGATCTGGCGCAGGTGGGCTCCTTGCCTGGATCTGGGAGCGCGAGGGGGTTCGTCAACAGGTCTGGGCGTAGGTGGGCTCCTCGCCCGGGGAGGGGGCTTTGTGAGTGGGGGACATCGGCAATGATGGTGGAAGGTTGGCTGGGGGGGGGTTTCCGTGGAAGGGTTGGGTATTTTTTTTTTTTTTGCTTTTAAAATTTTTTTTTTATTTCTTTGTTTATAATAGTATGAACTAATATGCATTGTAGTTATCATAGATAAGCATGATCTCAGCCATTGAAGCACATCAAATGGTCTATAAAATGAGTTCTACCGGTATGGTGTATAAATGAGGTTGTCCAGCAGCTTTTTCCTTTTCTATATTGTCATGCTTTTTCTTTTGACATTCTATTTTAATTTATATGTGTTTATATTAAGAGATTTACGATACATAACTGATCATAATCATATATCAAATTGTTAAAAAAATTAATCTAACAATTAAAATAACTTATTAATAATTGAAAAGAGACCATACTTATCGTTGATTAAAAATTCCAAAGGAAAAATAACTAACTACTCTTAGCTTGCCAAACTTTCTAAAGCAACATATGCATATACTAGTTTAAAATATGTGATGTACATATGAATTTGATATATTTGAGAAATTTAATATCCATAAAGGAAAATTAAAATTATAAATAAAAAAATAGGCCAAAGAAAAGAGAGAGATCTGAAAATAAGAAAGAGTGGCCTGAAAATAATACCAAAAAAAAAAAAAGGAGAAAGGATTAAAGTGAAAAAAATTGACCAATATGGAAAGAAAGGACTAAAATATAAAAAAAGAAAAAAATGGCGCCCAAATAAAAAGAGAAAGGATTAAAATGAAAAAAAAAAGACCAATATAGAAAGAAAGCACTAAACTATAAAAAAGAAAATTTGATGCGCAAAACAAAAATTAAAGAAAATCAAAGGACCAATAAAAAAATAAAAGTTTTTTTTTTTTTTTTTTTTTTTTACTTTGTTGCAAATAAAAAAGGACTAAAAGATAACAAGGGGCGCACGGTAGAAAGAAGACCAAAAAAAAAAAAAAGACTAAGATGAAAAATAATTTTAATTTTTTTAAAATAAATTTTTTTTCTGTATTAATCATTTTTTTTTACATTTTAATCATTTTTATCTTTTTGATATTTTTTTTAATTTTTGGTATTTCGTTTTTTTAACTTTATTTTTTAACTTATCACTTTAATTTTTTGATATGTTAAATTAATTTTTTCATATGATAGATTAATTTTTTAACTTTATGTGTACGATATATGTTTTAGACTAGTATGTATAAATGAATGAAGCTCTTTTCTCTTCTTCTTCTTCTTCCTCTTCTTTTTTTTTTTTTTTTTTGGCCTTTTTTTTTTTTGCTGAAAATGAGTGAGGCTAAAATTTCCAGCAATTATTGCTTGTTAATCTCTATTAAGTCAGAACCATTGTCCCCGTATAATTATACATGACATGCAGAGTTACAAATTTCAGCAGAAAAAAACTCTGCATCTGTAGGCATCATTAAAGTTTCACATGCTTCCAATTTGTCACATCACTAAAAAGTTCCTTTATTTCTAATAAATGATAAAGCAACGTGCAGAAAATCTACCTTTAAAAAAAAAAAAAAAGATTATTGTGGAGGGTACAAAAAAAGAAGCTATTATTATTGCATTATTTAAAGGGAATTATCACAAAAATTGTATAAGATCAAAAGCAATGTAAATTAATTAAAAATGGGTGAAATATTAATTTATCAATTCAAAACTATGCAAATCACAAGATATTTAATTGTGTCGTACCAAAGAATTCTTATTTTCTCTTAATAACAAACAGAAAATAATGGTAGACAAACTTTCAAACACAAATCTAATGGACTGGTTAAGATCTCATTTAACAACCACAAAACCAGTGGTCCCACAGCCTTTGATACACACACACACACACACACAAATATCAGCATATATATGAGGACATTCATATGCCAAGACCACGATATAAATCATTCTTCTAGGTGTACTCCTTTGTCCAACAATTGAATTTGTGGCTTTTTTTTATAGGTTGTTCAATGATAGTTATTTTTTATATCAATAATTATTAAATAATATTAAGTTATACATAATTTTTATATAAAATTATAAACAAATCAACTACTTATTATAAAAATTTATAATTATCATATTTATCTGTGGAGGAATATTCCTATTAATAGAAACGCTATTCTGTAAACCTAATCCAACCCTGAGATATGCCTGTCGATTTCTTATTCCTCTTTCTCTCTCTTGTTTCTCTCTCCTATAATGTTGCGGTTGATGGGTATAGATACTTTGGACTAATCTCGCTATCACTTTCATATCCCGATTGCTACCTTTTCCCAATTGCCAAGTCATGGGTATATATATATATATATATATATGTATGTATGCATATAACTATATCTATATATATATATGACACCCCCCCCCCCCCCCCCCCCCCCAAACCCCAAAAAGCTCTTTGCTCGTGACAGCTCGTTTTGGACTTTGGTCGGGCAACTTGCGAACTCAAACCACCGCCATGTGTTTTTCATCCAAACCTCCTGCACTGTCCAACCACATGCTGATATGCTGCTGCTGCTGTTTGCAAAAACGGACTATATATTAAGGACACTTTTGGAAGATATCTGAAAACCACATCTCTAAAATTTTTTTTTAATTTAAAATTATTTTTAATTATTCATTTATTTATTAAATTTTAAAGTTTATAACACTTTTTTAATTTAAAAATATTTTTTTTAATCAAATATATATTTTTAAAATTCAACTCATCTCTAATACAAAATATTTCGAAAACTTCATCTTCCGATACCTTCCCAATTAAATCCTTAGTTCGGTATAGAAAGATAGACAGAGCGTGCACGCACGCTCGGGCGTGGGGCTGGTTCTTTCAACGAATATAAATGTTCGGGTGATATAAATAATGGAGGAGAGAATCTTGAGATGGAGATTTGGGATTCTCTCATTTTTCTGTGTGTATAACAGTCTAACTATGGAGGAGGCCTATGAATCTCACTTTCTGCGTAAAGTTGGCCTTTTTTTTTGCTTAATTTGTTAATACAATACTTTCACTTATTAGTTCTGTTTGGGAAGCTAGTACACTGGAGCTCCCCCCCCTAAAAACCAAATCCGACAACGAAATATTTGGAAAATATTTTCTTTCTTTCTTTTTCCAATTTAAGATTAAAGAGAATGTCACTTCAAATAAATAAATAAATAAATAAGGAAAGATGTTATTGTCGTTTATTTTAATTCGAACCCAACTAATATGAGCCATCCAATCTAATCTAGGCGTTTTTCCCTAAAATAATATTAACATTAATAATCTAGGCATTTGGAACTCCAACTTCAGTTGCGAATTGTGAAGTTGGAGTTTTAGAGTTTTTTTTTTTTTTTAAATTATTTATTTTTATAATTTAATTTTAAATTCACATCTTTTTTTTCTTTTTCATTTTCTTTTGAAAAAACCCAAATACTAAAAGTGTCTAATTTTTTTAAGTTAAAATGAGATAATTATTACATTTAAATATTTACATAAAAAAAGATGAACAAAATAAGATTTATATTATCATTTTTTAACACATTTTACGTTTTACTTTATTTAAACATCACAATTAATTTTAGTTTATATTTCAAACAAACACATATTTTTAAATATTCACTCATACCTGATAAAAAAAAAAACCTTAAATTCTAAGTGGTGTTCCAAGTGGGCTCTCAAGTTGTCTAAGGGGGTTTTTTTTATTTTTATTTTTATTTTTATAATAGATAGTTTGGAATCTTAATTGTCAAGTTTAATTGGATTATTGGTTTGACCAAACACTGGACGATAGTGTTATGTTGGTCTGTCAATCCAAATGGGTGATTGCCTCAACTGTTTTTGTGCACTATGGGAGAAGATATGAGATTGGATCAAAAGCAAAGTGAGTAATTTTGTGGCCATTAAAGGTAAAGAAAAAAATGTTCTTGTAAATGCCATTAAAAGGATTTGAAACTTTAACGATAAGATATGCTTTTGATTATGATGTGACACCATTCTCTATCTAAAAAGGACTTGAACGGTGAGATAAAGTTGAAAGGAAATAAAGCGCCCCCAAAAAAAAAAAAAAAATAAAATAAAATGGTATAGTGGGGACCTATAGTATGCCTATTTGCACATAGAGGGGGAGAGAGAGAGTGTGTGTGTGTCTACTAAGTGATAGATTTCCCAATTTTGCAAGATTCTTGATGAACATATTCAAACTTCCACTCACCCGGTGGTTGAAAACTACCTTGCAACGCTTTCCTCTTTCTTTACCTAAAATCATTTTTATGCTGTGAATTTTCTGCTGTAATCATGAAAGTTTTCTCCTTAATCCTTTATGCAAAATCTTTTTGTCGAAAGGGGTATTTCTTTTTTTACCTGCCCATATGCATGTTTGCATGGTGGAAGAAAAAAATATTAAAGATAAATAATAAAGACATATAATATACATAAAAAGTAATCGATTAAGATAGATAATATATTTATAATCAATTTAAAGATTTAGTTTATTTTTATACTGTTTCAATATTAGAATATATACATCTAAACTCGTGTTAACATGTTAGAGTTATACATATAAATATATATATATATACACACACACGCATACATAGAGGTAGGATGAAAAATGAAGAGAGACATGAGGTAAAAGGGTCAAAAAGAGAGACACAGATGTCACATGTTTGTAAGGTCGACAGTCTTGAACAAAAGTATATGGAGATGACTCGAAGCCAGGAGTTTAAAGTTGTTGATGAGATGAGAGCCTAAAAGAGAGACAGGCATAAAAGGCTTTGTGTAGTATCCTGACCACCTAACTAAGCAAATTGAGTTCTAATAATTAATTTCTAAAAGGGCCAACAACAAAGTCAGCCTTTTCTGCCGCCCCCGCCCCCCCCCCCCCCCCCCCCCCCCCCCACAAAAAAAATATATATAATACTGCAATTTTTAGATTATAATTATATATATATATATACACACACACACACATATAACAGCGGCTGGAGAAATTATCGAAACTGACCGGGTTGGAGTTTAATGAGCTCGTTTTCAATGCGAAAGCTCATCCACATCCTAAAGAATGGGGACAAAAAATTATTTGTTTTTGGAGAAAACCAGGGAAGATGTTTTATGAATAATGCTGCCCCGATAGTAACATGATTACTTGTGCAAGAAGAAAAGAGAGAGAGAGAGAGAGAGAGAGAGAGAGAGAGAGACATCCAATACTAGTTGTAGAAAAGCTGCCTAGTTCTCGAGGAGTTTGGCAGAAGAAAACTTAGGTATGAGGGGAAAAAAAAAAGCAACAACAAAAAAAACTCTTCTTTTTGTAATAACGATAGAAACTGTGCATTTATTATTGATAATATTTTGACAATTAGATTATATTTTTTTCAGTGACTCGATATATGATTGAAAGCATTTTAATATAGATATTTTAAATTTGACCATTCAAAATTTTAAATGTTAAAATAATGAAACAAGAAGATGAAAGTATAATTCTTATTATAAATATTAAGGATCGGAAAAAAAAAAATTTAAATCCTGAAACTAATCAACCCTTAACACCAGGCAAATTACATTTCAAACGTAACATTTACATAATCCAACAAAATGGTTCTGTACAACTTTGGAGAAACAAACCAAGAATTATTCCTAAAAAATCAACTAGAGATTTCAACGGCCTTGACATCAGGCTTCTTAACCTCCACTTTGGGCACAATCACGGTGAGAACCACATTCTCCATGGAAGCCCTGACCTCCTCCATCTTCGCGTTCTCCGGCAGCCGAAACCGCCGTAGGAACTTGCTGCTGCTCCGCTCCACGCGGTGCCCCGTGTCGTTCTTCTCCTCCTTATCGGAGCTCCTTTCTCCTCAGATCTGGAGCACTCTGTCGTCCTCGATCTCGACCTTCACCTCCCCCTTCGGCAGATCGGCCTCGAACACGTGCGCCTCCGGCGTCTCCTTCCAGTCGATTCGCGCGTTCACCAATGCCGAATTTTCCCGAGAAAAGAAAATTCGGAGGGAAAATGAAGGTGAAAGTCCTTGAACGGGTCGCACACGTCGAGAGAGAAGGGGTCGTAGACGCTGCTGCTTCGTCGTCCGCCGAAGAAGCTCGGAAGGAGCGACATTTTTTGGTGGAGATTAAAGATTGTGGAAGGAAGAAGAGAACAGTTGAATTGGTGGAAAATTTGAGTGGGATTTGGTTTTGACGTTATTGCCTTGTGCTGAAATTGGTGGGATATTTGTTGAGGTATTTATAGGAATGGCGCGGAGATTCGACTACTCTCTAGCCTCTTAACATATAAATAGTTTTCCCGCGTTATTTTTTGAAGTTTCTGGTAAGTTTGTTGATTCTGGAAACATCTGGACTTTACTACACTTTAAGCCCATACTTATTTGGGCCTAGCTGGGCTTTCATACATGAGGCCCATTATGTAAGGGAGGAAGAAGTAAATAGTATTTTTATGATCGAATTGAATGACAAGGATTAATGATAATCTAAATTTTTTTTTTTTTACACTTCGAATACTTTCTCTATTGTTATGTATTTTCTGTAAAATCTTCGATTTTCAGAAAAATCCTTGGATTTCTTTGGATTTTATAGAAATTAACATATTTGCCATTATTTTTTAATTATAATTCAGGTGCATAGTTTTATGTTAAGAAAAAAAAAATGAGTGTTTTTTTTTTTTTTTTTTTTTTGTGGTTATAAATTGGATTGTTATATTTATTATTATATTTAAATATTTATGTTATAATTTACTTTACTTTTTCAGAAATGTTATTTCACTCTTTCTTCTTAGAGATGTCAAAATGAGTCGGACTTAATGGGTCGTATGGGCACGATATGTTAAATTTAAACAACATATTGTTAAATGGGCCCTGCCCACATGTTAATTAAATGGACTGTGCTTATATGATTTTTCGGAACGAAACACGTTAAGGCCACGGCATGAGCACAAGCACGATGAGGAGCACGAAAATGGCACAAACGTACTCTTTTTATATGATATTTTTAATAATTTTCATATAAGACTTATGGTAGGTTTTTAATTTTCTATGAAGATTCCATTTTCTTTGAGTTTTTACTTGACAAGTTTTTTAATATTATACTTATTTCTAATAATATACTTTGTTTTTGTTTAAAATCAATATTTTCTATGTATTCAAAGTTTATTTTTCTTCTTTGTTTAAAATTTTGACGCTAGGCATAATTAAGATATGGGCACGTTAAGAGCACACATTTTATAAATGGGTCGTGGGTCAAACATGACGTTATAAATTGAAAAATAGACACGCACGACAAGTTTATTGAATGGGCCGGCACGAGCACAATATGAAAGCTATTTACTCAAAATAAATAGGTCGGGCTGGACCAGCATATTTAACATCTCTATATTTCTCATTTATTGAGAGTAAGTACATTTTTTAAAAAAAAGTCAGAATTGGAAAACATTCATTCATACCATGATTCCCAAATTATCTAGCTAGTCGTACGTGGATTTCATATTTTCCACAAAAATTGACGAGACATCTTTTTATAGCGAAAAAATTTATCCACATAATTAGTCGTAACTTTATTTGTCAATTCTTGCTAAGAATGGCCGAAATACCGATGGATTCTTGTTTTCTTTATTGAGTTCATTTCATTATTATTAAAGGGAGAAATTAATCATGTACACCCTGAAACTGCAATATTTCCTAATTTAAAAAATGGATAATGCAAAACCGAGTAAAACCTAATTTCTTTCTTTCCCATTTGTAAATAAATGCAAATTATATGAGTACAAATTTTTTTGCGCCAATTTTCCTACAAATACCGTACAACATACTCTGTCTTCCAAGACCTTATCTCCTCCCAAAAATATATCTCTAAATTATCTATATAGTCTCTATTATGGATATTTCAAAAGACATTTCGTTTAGCCAAAACAAACGATGCCATTCATCAGAATGACAACATATCGGTTCAGTAACATACGCGGCAATCCAAAAAAGGACAATTACTCAACTATAAAACAATAGAAACTCATCGTCAAAACAAAAGTCCTTTCAAGTTATGAAAGTTGGAATTGAGTCACGACGAGGTATTGAACCAAATGAAATTTACTACCCGCGAGAGACTGTGATCTCCATATAGCACTTGTTGAAATTCTGATTCTTCAAGTACTTTTTTAAACTGTGTTCGAATTGATCCTATGAAACGACAGTGTAGTGATTGACTGATAATTTATATGTTTTCTCTACTTTTTTTTTATTTTTTATTTTTTTTTTTGAATTATTTTCTTTCTTTGCATTAACATCGTTGTATTTTCTTTTTTTATTATTGATATCACACATGAGATGATTAGATAATGTAGTGATAAAATGGTGCCTTTCAGACATATGCTACGAAAAGATCCCTAAATAACATTCAGAAATTTTTACAATTGGCCGATTTTTTTTTTATTTACAGTAAAAAAAAAATTTAAAATATTTTATTAGTAAATAATATATTTATGATGAATTATCTAGTTATGTAAATTTTATATGAAAATTTATAGTAAATATGGGTTGTAAGTAAATGATTCACCATTAATATGTTATTTAATGAAAAATAATAATAAATGGATGAAAAATCCGGCTGAATGGTATTTTTAGTTATTACCTAATTTAATAGATGACCCAACTTTTTTTATTCAAGAAAATGACATTTGTCATTTTTCAGATTTGGTCAATTATAATTGACTATGAAATTTGATGATTTACGTTATGGTAAGTCAATTACTGATTGATTATTATGTGGTCAATCATTGATTGACCGTTTGAAAATTGATTACTATTTTAGAAAAAATGACATTTTAACTAATTTTTAAAAACTTCGATCACTTATTAAAAAATTTCTTAAAAAAAGAAAATGGCTATTTAACTATAAATTCCTAAATAGATTGCTTCTCAAGTTTTCTTGCAATTGGATTAAAAAATAAAGATAGAGATTAAAAAGTCAAAACGTATATTTAAAAAAAGAAAAGAAAAGAAAAGAAATATACGTGATTCATTAAGCAAATAAGCATTTTCAGTACAGCATCAAGCGAGTATGTCAATACCAAATTTTGGCACAGTTCTGCGTGAAGAAATTCTTGTTAGATTGACATATTGTCGTCACTAATTAAGCCTTTTCATTTTATCCTAGCAATATTATGATTCTAAATTGTCTCGAAAATAAAAAGTTTAGTTTTACAAGTTAGATTGCTTCTCAGGCAGTTTGATTAACAACAAAGATAGGGATTAGAAAGTCCAAATGGATTCCAAAAAAATAATAATAATAAAAAAAAAACACATACAAAGTGAAGACATTTTCAAAACATTATCAAATTATTGTGTCAATAATATTTGACACATGCTAATATGCTATACTTGATGTTTAATTCAACGTCAAGTTAAACATTGTCAGATTTGACATATGTTACTAATGATTCATATATTCACTATATAATTTAATCATTACATTATCATGATTTTTAAATTAAAATAAAAAAATTTGTTTTACAAGTTTCAAAACTAACAAACTGTGATAAAAAGTAGATATACAACTGAAATGGTAATCTGACATTTTCGCACATTTTCATGACGAGTATAATACTACTATTAACATTTGCACCAGAGATGATCTAACATCGACATTGCTGGCTCAGCACAGCAATCAGGAGGGACATGTGTTCTTACTTCTCGTAGTGTCACGGTCCTCGACACCTTTCTGAAACGATCTGATCGCAAGATGCTCAGAGGCGTATGTCATGAACGATGCCAAGACCAACCCTCCAGCGACCATCAAGACTATCCTGTTAGGAGGAGACCACAAGATTCTCAGTAGTTTTCTTAAATTGTTCTCAAAGCATTATGAATTAACGATTAATGACGCCGCGACGCAGACCAAAAAATCCTCCGACAAACATTAATATGCTACAAATTGTCAATTACCTTGGAAGTAGACTAGTAAGTCCCAGAAAAGTTGGCAATAATGGGACAGCAATAGCTGAAACTGCCATTAGTAGCCAATAGTACCATGTAGCATTGTCACATGACTGTGCGAGACGCTGATGACCTGCAACACAAGGCAAAAAATTGTGCATTACTTACTGAAGCAATGAACAATGGTATAATACTAATTAGTGGTAATGAGAATTTGATTTCACAAACCTTTTCCAGAATCATATTCGAGCGATTCAGAGCGGAAGGTAGGGGATCCAGATTGAACTGCTGTCGCCTTTGCCCAGTGGTACACTAGACGGAGATAGCCACCGAATAAGAGAAAGAAGATGGTGAATATCCACTCATACACCAGAAGCAAACCAGTCCAAGGCATCACTTGTCGCGGCACCATTGCAAAAGCAATTGAAAGGGCAACCAGTGCAACCATGAAACTGAAGATGACCGAAACTCCACCTAAATAAACAGGAACCTTAGCCTGCACACCATCACATAATGGTTGTTAAGTAACACATTCGCTTTTCTAGCCCGAGATTAAGGGGCGCAAAAAATAAAATAAAATAAAATTCGAACGTTAGTAAAACGGGTAACATTTTGTCCGAAATATCGCTGCAAAAGAATTGTTACCTGATGGTTTGGATTACTAGTGGATGATGTAGAAACACCATTATAAGTATGCGTTCCAGCAGACCTGCTCTTGATGTGAAGATGCTTGATCTGGTCGCTCAATGAACTAAAGTAATCCCGTGTCTGCACAAACAATAACATGTATATAAATGTCAAGAGAGCCACTATAAGCCAACTGTAATTGTCGTATTTGCTTGAATATTGTTGGCTTAAAGAACTTTCCAAACTGCATACCGGGAGTAGTGATCGATAGTAGCAAAAGAAAAGAGCACCAACTGGTAGAAAAAGAAGAATTTTGACCAGAAAATTATCATCTGGATTGCCGCCGCCATTGGTTCCAGGAAGGGATTCCGGAAGCTGTTTCCTAACATTCTGAAAGTGCACAAACAAAAGATGAGCAAAAATAGGCCTTAAATCAGAGATGATATCCTCTTTTTTAAAAATCAGAAAATAATATTGTAATTTCGAATCGAAATTAGGCTTTTTTACACCAATACACCTATTCTTTTCGTCTTTTGGGAAAATGATCCTTGTACTTCTACTAATAACTGTAAATTTTGACAATTTCACTTCAACCATTAGCACTGTTTAGGGGGGGAAGGTGTGGAATGGATGGAGTGGACCATGTGCACCTCACAAGGAGATAAAAATGGGCCATTTTTTCTTTGGGCTCGTTGGTGGGCTTGCCTTTGCTTGAGGGAGAGTTTTGCTCTGTTTTGTTCTTTTTTTTTTTTAGAGAGGTACCTGGGGGAGAGTTTATCTGTTTCTGTTTTTTTCTCTCTCTTGTTAGAACTTGTAGTATTTTCCAATTAAAACTCTTGTTGAAACGTGCATGGGGAGGACACATGTTTGAATTCATTTAAATATTCCCACGGTTCCAAAACGGGAATGAAATTGTCAAAATTAAACAAGTACAAGGGGTAAATTGCCAAAAGTATAAAAGGACTATTTTTGCCAAAAGCAGAAAAACAAAAGTGGACGTGGTTGCTAAGAAGCCCTAATTAATATTGAATTCCTATCGTCCCAGCCAACCAGCCAACCAATCAACCAACAGGAAAGCAAACCACACTTCTAGAAACAAAATAATTGGAAAAAAAAAAAGAAAAAAAAAAAGAAAGAAAGAAGAAGAAAGAAAGGAGAATAGTGCAGATGAAGCAAATTATACCAGCCAGGCATCCACAGGTTTCAAGAGCCAAGAAGTCCACCAGTCCCATGGCTTAAGAGGACCAATTGTATAATGCAAAACACCGATTTCACTTGCGTTTACCTTCCACTGCATCACCGAATCGATAATCAAGTCATAAAATAAAAGAACACTAGTAAAAGACAAATGTGCATGGGCCTTCGTTCATATTTGTACATGCAGAGGAATATCTTACGTTGTTAGAAATCACGCATTGACCAACATCCGCATTGTAAATAGTGGGGAGCCGCTCCATTTTAGGAACTGGTCTGGAATCCAATATTTCTTGGGGCAAATTCGGCTCGAAAATACGTGCGTTGGCAAATCCTGGGAAATATGATTCCAAAAAGCCTTGATCTCCTGCAGCAAGGGACCACAGACATAACTTTTAATGACTAATGATTTGCTTTTCTGCACTTGTTCTTATTACAGAGTACTAGTCAACCATCAAAAGGAAAGGAAAGGAAAGAAAAGAAAAGAAAATATTTACCTCCAGTATAAGATTCCAAAGTGTTCACTTTGCTCATCATGTCCTCGAACATCGCCTGAGACGGTTCCACCACCAACACTCCGGCGTTAAACCTCTCGGAATGTTTCAGCACAGCGCAGAACTTTCCACACTTGAACATTTTCTCGATATTTTTCACCACCATAGTGTCCGCGTCAAGATACACAACTGCAGTCAAATCGTTACTTGTGAACCCTATTTGCCTTAAAAAGAAGAAATTTTTGCTGTTTAAGAAAGTAATTGAACTTATTTATTTATTTATTTTTACCTTTCTTGTAGTCAGTCATGTTGAAAATTCTCAACTTCGTGTAGACACCCCATAATCTCCTTGGCTTTACTCCTCGATTTGGATTTGCCACCAAATCAACCTTCGTCACTATCCACCCATCAGCCTTCACCAAAAAAAAAAAAAAAAAAAACACACTTTCAATTAAACCATGATTTGTAATTAACCGTGTAATTAGTTTAGTAATTTAGCTTTTTATAATTATGTTTCTCTATGGTTGTAATATTCCACCACGTGGTTTTGTGGTAGCTTTTTTATACATCAATTTCTCTGCTCTATCTCTTGAGCTAAAGCTTTTCTTCATCCATATCCTAAACCAACCAATAATCAATAAAAAAAAAAAAAAAGGAAAAACCACTTTAAAATAGAATTTCCAAAATTCTCATATCCACCAAAAGAAAAAAAGTCAACCTTTTGCACCAAAAGAAGAACAAGAGAGAGAATAGAAAAACATAATAAGAAATTCATATCAGAAGCTGAACAACAAAAAACCCACCTGAAGAAGTTCCCTGGCGTAAGCGGAAACGCCGTCGGAGACCAGAGCCACCATGTCCTTGGTGGTTCCGGTGTTCTTCAACGACTTGCCGAGTACTCTAGCGCCGAGCAAGAACTCGTTTCCGTACAGCAGCGTCGCGTAAGCCTCGTCGCTGCTCCGACGCGGCTGTCCGACGGAAAACCGAGCACCGAGTGTCAACACCACCACCGCGAACAACCATGCTTGATGAGGACTCATTTTTAACGAGTTTATCCAATTCCCAAATATTTTTTTTCCCTCTCGAGAAATGGAAAGTCAGGCAGACAATGGAACATCTTAAACGGTGGCTTATATAGTATTGTCGTATTGGTATGTCATCTTTGACTCTTGACTTTTTAATTTTCTTGAGTATGCTCTACGTCTGAGACTTTTCTTCGAACCACGAATTTAAACTTCTTGGACCCTACATTTTTAGAATATTCAAAAAATATACCCTGCTATATAATTTTTCTTGCTTGCAAATGTATAAACCATCCTATTTGGACCGGAATAACGACAACAATATCCTTCGAGAAAAAAAAGACAAAAAAAAAAAAACCAAAGAGATTTTGCAAGTTTAAAAAAGAAGAGAACACGCTAAAGGGAATCTTCAAACATATCATTATTTCCCTCTCGCGCCCTGGTTGCAACTTGCAGAAGCCATCGAGCCACATAAAGGGGGCAAAAAAAAAAAAAAATATATATATATATATTAATAAAACTTTTAATAATTATTGTGTGCCCCTGTTCTTGTTTCATTGATAATTTAGCCTTAAAAATAAAAATGAAAAAAAAAAAAAAACAAAGAAAAATCTGTTCTTGCCCATGACAATGAGTTGTGCCGAAAGTGCTAGGATGGTGTTGGTATAATTTAGAGGATGTAATTAAGAAGCTAAGAGAAGATTCTACTTTCTAGTACTCTCCGGCCAAGTCATTAATTCCGCGTTTTCAATGAACTTTTTGGTAAAGTCTATGTCACTCTCCACAAACTTTAATGAAATAAATAGGATCTAGTTCTGTAAAACTGTAGAAAAACACTGGAAGTTCTAGAAGAGCGACCGTTTCAAAAGTCCTATTTGGAAGCACCGTGGCAATTGCTATACATGTTCATTTTGCTTTCAAAGCCGTCCTTGTACTACTCATTACAAGAACCCAAAAAAAAAAAAATAATAATAATAATAAATAAATCTATAAATTATTTAGCTATCGAATTAATCCAAATAAATTGTAAAGAACTATTTTTAAAAATGACCGTGAACTACGTCACTAGTAGAGGTTATCTTTCGAATTTCAAAATGTTTAATAAATCTCATAAACTTTAAAATATATGTATTATAAGAATTGACTGATATATCACATTTATAACACTAAGATTTCGTAATTTTAGAAATATGAATTACTATTAGACAATAATAAAAAGACTAAACATTGGTTAAGCTTAAGATAATATCTTTGGTTTCTTTGAAAGTACGAATATCAAATATGTGCAGATTTGTTCCTTTAGATTCTCTGTCGTCGATCCTGACTTTCTCCAACTCTTCTTTTGTGGTAATTGCCTCCAAAGTGGCTCCATTAAAAATAAATGGTACATTCCAAAATCCTAAACACCCATTAAAACCACATACATATTTTATTGAAATTCCCTTTATAAGTTTTGTGGTAACGATCTTTATGGTTTTTGTCTCTCCTTTTTCTGAAAATTTCAAAAGCTGGGTTTCATTCCTTTCAACCTAAGGTGTGGAGTGCGGGTTTTCGTCCCTTTTGGTTAATTTTCCCTTTCTCTTATTGAAATGATTTATTGTGGCGGGGTTTCAACAATCTAACCTCGGAATTTTTGGGCGTTATTTGGGTCACCGGAGGGACCAGAACGTGGTCCATGGTCAAGGGATTTCATAATTTTGAAGAAGAATTTTATTTTATTACTTTTTTTAAAGAAAATATTTTAATGCTTTTTTAATGATTTGATTTTAATATTGCAAATGCAGTGCTCCGTAGTCGAAATTGACCGCTTCGTCACAGACCTTATACACTTGAAGGAGAGTTTTATTTTAGTACTTTTTTTCTTTAAAAACTATTTTAATACTTTTTTATAATGAAAGTTGATTTTAATATTGTAAAGTATAGTGCTATATAGTAGAAATTGACGGAGTCTTGCACGCTTGTTGTTCTTGTCTCTGAATATTTAGGTTTGAATCATTACCATCATATTAATCGGGATATATTGACAATCTACTTCATGAGAAATTCATATATCACATGAGGGACATTCACTCTGTGGAGTTATCTGAGCATTCCAATCTTTTTTATAATCCAATTTTTCCAGCAAAAAAAAAAAAAGAAAAAAAGAAAAGATACAATTCCGTGTACATTTGAAAATTTATAGGATTGATTGGCATATTTTGTTTTATTCTACTCTTAAAAATATTTTAGGTTAATTTTTAAAATGGCCCCGAAATTATATACATTTTCTTTTGTTGACCTCTAATTTTTTATTTTACACATCAAACTCTCCTGGACATTTATATTGTTCTGGCAATGATCCCCTGGTAATATTTTGTAAAATAAAATTAGACAAAAATTGAACATGTTTTAATAACGTGAGTTTTATTTATAAATAATGTCGTAATTAAATATTTTTGAAAGGAAATTGTACCTCAATCAGAAACATTTTCAAAGCAAACTATACTTTAATAAAAGATATATAGTGTCACAAAGCTATTTTGGCTTTGGAGGTAAAGTTTCTCTCTAAAAAATATATAATTACAATTTATATATTAACCAAACTCTCGTGATCTGAAAGTGTTTTATTTTAGTTTAGTTTTTTTTTACAGAATACTAATCTAATGACTATTTTTGTAATAGTAAAAAAGTTCGAGATTGTGTGACGTGTAAATTAAAATAATGACTAACTTAAAATTGATAGTATAATTCAGGGACTACATATGAATATAACCCAAAATATTTTGATATTTTATAAAGGAAAAATTTCATGATTTCCCCCTAAATTCTGTTCTTAGCGTCAAAACATCCTATGAATTATGAACTGTACCTGTTATATTCCTTAAATTATAACATCCGTGTCAAATTGCTCCATCCGTTTGTTTCCATTTATATTTCCTTTAATATTTTGTCATAATGCATCCTAATCTTAATATTTGTACATAAATATGGATAAAGATAACATCAAATACCACAAACATTATAAATTACCCATTCATATATATATAAAGATAACATTCAGATTCACAATCACTAATACAAATTGATAGATATCCAAAGTTCATTATCCAACAATTAAAAACTAAAGCGGCGACCAAATTAAAAAGTCACTAATAAAAGCAAACAACATAATCAAATCTTAAAACTTCTTTTTTTTTTTTTTTTTTTAAAACAAAGCTCAAAAGATTTGGGTATTCTCCGCCCAAATCATTTTCGTGTGTATGGATGTTTGTGGTTGGTTTGATCGGTTTGTCATTTATTGTTCCACTTCCACATAAGCCGGAGCCAGACAGAGTTATACTTTTTTGGAGCTCAATAGCATTATTCATATACGTAACACTAAAATAATCATAAATTGTTCATGTAAATATTATAAAGTTGTTTACGGATAAGATAGAGATAACATTCAAAATTCACACTCTGATTCTAAAATAACGAATGTCTAAATATATTTTTACATTCTAATAATTCTCTAGTTATATTTTATATTGTATTATTGGTAGGTTTGGTCAATTTTAGACCTTAGCATCATTAATCAAATTGATCACCAAAATATAATCCGCACATGAAGGATATAATTCAACTTGATTTGGATCCGTTAATCTATCGTATTCTTAAGCAACCCTGTTTCTGCGCAATTGATGAACTTTTAAGGTGGTGTTTGACACAACCATTCATACCATTCAACTCAAACTTTTTTTTTTTTTTTCTTAAAATTTTTTATCTTTTTCTCAAAAAATTTTTATATTTTCTGAAAATTCAAAAAAATTACTATGAAAACTTAAAAATCTCAACTCAAATTACTCCATGAAACAAAGTCTTTTACAAACTTTCTTAAAATCTGTAGCCCATCCATAAGTTAAAGCCCAATTACATATTGGGCTAAAAATAGCAAAACTGCCCCAAAAAAGATGGGTTACTAGGATTGTTCTCCAAACTCTGGGCATCCTATCACTTAACAAATGAGTTCCTAACGTTTTCTAACATAAAATTATCTACACAATCACATTTTTTTTTTAATCTATTTATTAACATAACAAATTTTGTATTCTTTAACAATATAATACAAATTTTAATTAATTTTAATTTAATATTATGTTAAATTAGTCTAACGTTAATTTTTTTTATATCATTTGAGGTAATAAACTCTATGTCATTGCGTTTCCTTTTTTTTTTGCCAGTGGTATGACAGGGCTGTACATCGGTCAGTCACTGAACAAATTCATCAATTCGGTGATAGACTGACTCTACCAGTTTCTGAGGAATAAAAAAGAACCATCTATCAATGAGAATGGTTGTACTGACTGACCAGTAACCGAAAATGATCGATTTCGTCGGTCGGTGTGTCTCAGTTTCACGGCCTAGAAGAAGGAAAATTATCGGTGAGTCCAGCAACGGTGCGATTTTCCAAGAAGGTGGCTGGTAGCTATACTTAGGAGAAAAGTGAAGAAGAATAATGATGAAGAAGAAGAAGAAGAAGAATAGTAGGCAGTAGGGTTAATTTTACAAATAAAAGATAATAAAAATAAAAAAACTTTTAAGTATATGTGACGCCGCATTGTTACATTTATTGTTCCACTTATAGGATTAGAGGTTCTATATTTAAATAAATAAATAAAAATAAAAGAGCCAAAAGATGGCTTTATAATTTAGATGTTTCATTGGGCTTAGGGTTAACTTTCAAACTCCAAACTTGAAGATTGAAGTGCGGAACGTAAGAAGAAGAGACGGAGAGGAAACTCATGCCGAAGAACAAGAAGATACAGAGAAAAAGAAGAAAGTTACTAGAGACAAGAATAAAATTATCTTATAAATATTTTCGTAAACAAATTATTTACGATAAATATACTATTTACTTCAAATATTTTTTCAAAAAATATCAATTGATTAGAATTTCTGTCTCATTATATATGATCATTTCCTCAACTCCCTCTTATAAATTTCGTATTTTTGGATTCGCACATTAAGGAGTCACGGACTCTCTTCATCATATTATTACCTAATCATTCCAATAATTAAACATTTCACGTATTCTTAGGTGGCCCATAATCACATTCTATATATACATATTTTTATATGCATATTTGAAATTGAAACCAGAAAGGATATTATATTAATCAGGAAAATAGCTAAAACAAACATAATCACTGCTTCCACGTAGAAGAGCCAGACCAGTTCTAAAAGATAGCCTTAGATTTCACGCATTCTTTATGATCTCCTCACATGTCCCGATTGAAGCTATACGAGAACGATGGCTATAACAAACCTTGAAAATAAAAATAATTAAAAACAAAAAACAAAAAAAAACAAAAAACAAAAACAAATGTACCACTTCCCCATAATCCCACAACTTCTAGTCTCTAAGTCAACAATTTCACCATTTTCACGAGACTATAATACGCTCCACACCACACCTCCTTCATTAACCCCACTTTACTCAACCAAGAAGAGAAATGCCCCAGATTAGCAATTTTAAATGTCTGTTTCACCCTCTTCACACATTATCATCGTCATCGTCATCGTCGTCGTTGTCGTATTCCTGTTTTTAACGGCCGTCGATGGCCTCGGCGCTTCATTGACAGCCGCCGTGGTCTATGGAAACGGCGCCATATGCGGCATTGTCGCTGGCCAGCCCACGCAGCGGATACAATGTTACCAAAACAACCGAGTCATCTCAGTCATACCGAATGTCTCCTTCCAGGAAACATCAGGTGGCCGGAACTTCTTCTGTGGCCTCAGGCGCGGGGGCTTCAGCCTGCTCTGTTGGGACATCAGCTCATCCAGCACCAGCTTTCGACCGAAGCGTATATACCACAGCGACACCGTCGGACTGACTGATCTGACGGCAGGTGATGAGCAGGTTTGTGCGAGGGAGGTCAACACCGGAGTTGTCAGGTGCTGGAGAGGAAGAGCATCTGCTAATGATCGTGATCATGATCATGATGGTCAATTTCCTTCTCCTGGGGAGGCATGGAAATTTAGTAAAATTACATGTGGGAGTGGTTTTGCCTGTGGGGTTTTGAAGAATGGTAGCAGAGTCAAGTGTTGGGGTAATAGGGGAGTTGAAATTGGAGCTGAAATTCAGTCTGGTTTTGGGAATCTGTCAATGTTAAGCTTAGTTGCTGGAGAGTCTCACGCTTGTGGGCTGGCCACAAATGGTAGTTTGGTTTGCAAAGGGAACAACGATTCCGGGCAATTGGATGTGCCTAATTCAAGTGCTTTTGTTTATAACGAGTTTTCCGGTCTTGCATTAGGAGCAAATTTCACTTGCGCTATTAGGGAAAGGAATGGATTGGTTTCGTGTTGGGGAGATGAAGATAGATTTCAATCCTATGTTGATGTCATTGGGAATGTGTCATTCGAGTTTATCGTTGCGGGTTTGGATTTTGCATGTGGCTTGACAACGAGTAATCTATCTGTCATTTGTTGGGGACCCGGGTGGTCTAACTCAAAACAAACTCATGGTCTTCCGATTGGAATGGTCATTCCTGGCCAGTGCGTTGAATCGCCATGCGGTAATTGTGGCACATACCCTGATTCAGAGACTTTGTGTCATGGCTTGGGACACATTTGCAAGTTGTGCCAAAGTGAGCTTCCATTTGCTGCTCCGCTGCCGCCGATAGGCAGTACTACTCCATCGCCATCACAGCATGTTTCTCTGTCTTCAATAGCCGAGAGGAAGCTTTTATTGGCCTTTCTGATCGTCGGTTTAGGAGGTTCTTTAATAGGCTTTTGTAGTCTTGTCTATTGTCTATGGACCGGACTAATTCATCGATTTTTGAGCAGGATAACCGAACCCAATACTACTTCCGAGTCAAATCTAGATGTTGATGCTAGGAGTGGGCTAAATTCTTCCAATGGCGTTCAATCTCCAGAGAAAATTCCCCTTCAGGCATATTCTCAAACAGTTGATCGGCAAAGAAGCGGGGCTTCGAAACCAGAGACATTCTCGTTATCAGAACTCATCTCTGCCACTGACAACTTCTCGTCAGACAACGTGATCGGTTCCGGAAGCTTCGGAATCGTCTACAAAGGCAAGCTCGTCGACGGCCGAGAAGTTGCTATAAAGAGAGGACGACTACAAACCATAACCAGTGTCACCACCAAGACAACGAAGAAGAACTTTCAGGAAGAAGAAAGCGCTTTCGATTCAGAACTCGCACTCTTGTCCCGCTTCACCACAAGCACTTGGTGTCGTTGTTGGGCTTCTGCGAAGAAAACGACGAGAGACTCCTGGTCTACGACTACATGACCAACGGCTCTCTCCACAACCACTTGCACGAACAGAACAACAACGCCGAGAACTCAAGCAGCGTCTTGAATTCCTGGACAATGCGGATAAAGATAGCGTTGGACGCAGCGAGAGGAATCGAGTATCTTCACAACTACGCCGTTCCGCCGATAATTCACCGCGACATCAAGTCGTCAAACATACTTCTGGACTCGACATGGACAGGAAAAGTATCCGATTTCGGGTTGTCATTAGTCGGGCCTGAACTAGGCCAACATGTCCCGACCAAGGCGGTCGGGACGGTCGGATACATAGACCCCGAGTACTACGTCCTCAACGTGTTGACAACGAAGAGCGATGTGTATGGGCTTGGTGTGGTGATGTTGGAGCTGCTGACGGGGAAAAAGGCGGTGGTCAAGAACGGAGATGACCGAATCAGCGTGTCGAGCATCGTCGAATACGCGGGGCGGGGGTTGTTATCGGAGCGCGGGGAGGTGGTGACAAAGGTTTTGGATGAGAGGGTGGGAGTGCCGGAGGCGAATAAGGCTGAGGCTGAGGCTGTTGAAGTATTTACTCACACTGCTATGAGTTGTGTGAGACTTGAAGGGAAGGAACGGCCTGGTATGGCTGATGTTGTGGCCAACTTGGAGAGGGCGTTCTTGCTTTGCCAGGACAGCTTCTCTTCTGCAACGTTTTCTTGATCTTTACTATGTAGAGTCGAAGTTCTTCACGCTCTCATTGGTTTTGAATTTTTGAGTTCTTTTCCTTAATATTCGTTTTTTCATCCGGGTTAATGTAAATTAATAGATGTTGATTCTTGATGTGAAGTCTTTTAACTTTTGTAATTGCTGTAGATGTTCATCTTGATTGAGTTTCAATATGCTATATAGTATCCATATTTAGCTTTCTTTATCAGGAACCAGAAAGCAATATATATATATATATATATATATATTGCAGAATTTTCTTGCAAGTTTTTAATATTTCAAATTTGTTAAAACAAAAAATAGATTTATTGGCCTGACAAGATGCCTTGAAAATTAATACATCAATTAGGGGTTAGAGATTTCAAGCGATATCAATATATCATTCCCATGTTTTGATCAAGGTTGAATCTTCAATTCATCAATGCACATCTAGTGCATTATCTTAGCGTAAACAACCTGTCTTGTGTTATACACAGTGATGGTGAAATAATGGAAAAAAATCCTATTTTAAAATCGTTATTTTGTCTTGATACACACGTTTTATCGAGTTATTAAAAAAAAAAAAACTATGCACAACTATTCTTGAAACAAAAGAGTTATTAGATATTAAAGACCTAAAATTAGGAACTTTATCTCACAACTGTGATGCTATAGATTTCAGTATGACACTAACGGGGACGTCAAGACATAAAAAAAAAGCTGTCCTCAATTATTATTAGTAGTACATATTCCCAATATACTGTTAATAACCAAAGTTTTCTAGATCATTGACAGTACGCCCGACCTCTGTCACTATCCAACTGTATTTTGCCAAATCTTCTTCTCAATCTCAGGCTTAGCTCACACACGTTGGAAACTACATTAATTTGAACTGACTTTTTTTTAGGCAATTATTAATTGGTCAGACTTTTCTTTCAAGTAGTCTGCTTGATTAACTTAAAAAAAAAAAAAATTCAATATAAAAATTGATTGAAAAAAAATTCATCATCAATACACGAGGGGCGGTAGGACATTGACTTTTGAGATCAATTTCCTCGTGAATGACTGAATTCATCCAGCGGTAGCTGCGGCACCTCCACCGTCTGATTAATTACAGGCTGTAAAAAATGGCAAGTATGCTATATATGTATATATATATTTTCTTTCAATTTGAGAGTTATGTCAATTTATATTTTTTTTAGGGATTAAAGTCAATTTATTAGTTCGTACAATTTCAACTATTTATTTGCATAATTAGATTTTTTTTTTCGATGATTGGTCTTAAGCCAAATTCGGTTATTGAAAGTACATTCCATTGGATATGGGTTGCCCGTTCTGAAAATCAAATATGTATTGAATTAGGTGGTGTATGGAAAAATTAATTCATGATCAGATCAACTATCCTCCTAGTACTCGTTGCAAGAGCACCAAACAGAAGAAATAATCAATTTATTTTAATTATTTACTATAAGAATGTGATTTGCTAGCTTTTCTCTTTATTTTAATTTAATTCTTCAAGGTCATGAAGTCTAGTAGTACTTGCTAATTCGTCTTCCGGATGGTAATGAAATGGGTAATGAAATGTGATCTCAGATCGTGTATTAATAGGATCTTTCCGTGATAAGAACTAGTACTAGTAATATATTTTAATTTTATCATGGATCAGGTAAAAATTATGGTTGAAAAAATCCTACCAATAGACAATAGTATGTATATACGTATATATGTAGGTCCTACCGTACTAATAACCGATCATGATATCTCGGATATTTTTCTGTGTAACGCAGAAACCAAATGGAAATGTGATATTATATCAATGATTTCTGATACATAAATAAAATTAATTTTCCCAACTCATGACACTTGGTTTTCAACATACACACACAAATATATATATATATATATATAATATGCACATATATACACACGCAAACGACCACATCACAGAGGGTACAAATTAATAGCTAGCGGACATGCACGTGATCAAAACCATGCACGGATGCATGCTGAAATTTGGGTAATTATGTGTAAATAATTAAGGATTCACAAACTGGAAATTCATGAGAAGTCGTACAGATCTGTACTTATTACCCTTGCGGTCGTATAGAGGAACAGCTCGGATGCCGGTTTTGAGCTCGGTGAGTGGAAGACATGTTTGGCCGCCGAAGTCTGGGGTACCAGAAGTGTCGTACTCCATAACTTCGACCCGAAGCAAAGCCAGTTCAGGAACTGTTAGTGGGAACTCGAAATCCTCATTCCACTGTGGAAGCCACTGGTCCTCAATTGCCTTTGTTTTCTTCATCACTGTATCACGTGGTACTCCCGCTATTCCAACCTGCACCAATCAAATCAATTACTCAACGTGGTTGTAGGTATAATATAACAATAATTATATACCTGACTCCATCATATAAAGTGTAAAATTCAAATCCCTGTATCTCCAAATTCAAATTAATTACCCAAACTATATATTTGTGTGTGTGTTTTCCATATTTTGCTATCAATTTACTAATAAAGGTATTTTGTGTGAGATTTGAAGTCTTCATAAAGAGATCAATAGGTATATATGGACGTACATGACCATGATTTCATTGCTATTTATACTAATGCTACTTACATTGTTGTTGTTTTGATGTGAATCTTAAACCACATCTAAAATTTCTAAATGCATCGACCAATATTGGCATAAAAAAAAAATAAAAAATGACATATTTAATATCTTGGTTTATTTTATCTCAATGCTAAATATTAGATCAAATATCATAACTCTTTTTTGGTCAATTATGTCAGATAATAGATTTGAGATAATTATTTAAAAAAATGTGAAACTTTTTTTATAAGGACAATGGGTCGATGGGCATTAAGTAGTGATTGATAAGACATATTAATATCTAATATCGGACAATAATTATGATCAATCATTTTAGTGAAACAACTAGTTTCCTCACTAATTTAAAGAAATTTGAGAAGCTTATCTAACAATGTCATTTCTCACACATCTCCTAATTTAAGTTTTGAAACTTGTAAAAATAAATTATTAAGTTTAAATAATTGAAAAAATGATAATTTTGCAATTATTGAATAAAAATTTATTTCATGCAAATTTTTTAAAAACAACATGACTTCATTTCAAAATGTCAAAATGTTAAAATTTGAGGTTGACACATTAATTTAGCACTACCCAATAATTATCATAATTTAGTAATATCTTTTTACAGAATTAGCACTATTAATTATCATATTTCAGAATAGCTTTATTCCTCTAAGGCAACTTAACGTGCTTTTTTTTTTCCTCTTTAACATTACCCTTGCATAGAAGTCAGGAGGAGAGAATCGATCAAAGTGAGTGTGACGGAAATCTGAATGCCACCCTTCACCCATATATACTGTACCTGCATGCAAATTAGTAATTAGATAAAATTAATTACTTACAAATCGGAATTAAGAGCTGATGAAATTTGCAATTTTTGGTTGAGATTTGTGTGGCACCTGAAGAGTAGTCCTGATTGGTAAGGTTTGTTTAGGATCAAAAACTACATTGTTTGGACCAACATCAAGTAAAAAGTCTGGCTTCTTCACATAACCACACCCGCCGTTTGCTCTGAACATTCCTTGCATTATCCACAGGTACTTCCCGTGTCCCTTTTATTCATGAATATATCAATATCGAATTTTAAAACGAAAGACGAATAAAGTCAACAAAATATACATGGCATAATTATAATATTACACAATTAATTTAGTTTATATTTTGATTAAAGTTTAACTCAAATCTCCCTCAAAATTAAAATTTCTATCGCTTCGTCCTCGACGAGAACAAATCCCGAAAATAGACCTAACCTGCATGTTGAATGCAACCATCTGAGCTCCATGCATCCACCCAAGCATAGGGTTATAATTAGAGGAGTTCAAACGCGTACCCTTGGGGTATACTCTCAGAATATTCTTCTGAGTAAACCTAGAATATATATTCATAATGTCACTTTTTTTTTTTTTTTTTAAATAACATGTATAGTAGAATTATGAGTAATGTGATACGAAATTAATTTATAACATAAGTATTATAACAATATATTATAGGTATAACATACCTGACAATATCAGTTCCGTGAGTCTTTGCCGCATTCTCAAGCTCTTGCTCACTCAAGCTTAGGCGTCTCACGTTACCAGCATCAGCCAACCACTTTTGCAACTCACCTTTTGGCTTCCGGGCGTGAATGGCGATTAACTGATTGTATTCAGGAATAGCACGCTCCTCATCTTCGTCCTGATCATCACCGTCCTCTTCGCCGTCATCTTGATCGTCGTCATCATCGTCCTGCTTAATTATTTCAAGAAAATATCATTTAAGTTAATCAGACACATTAATAAAATTAAGTTTATTAGCAATTAGGTTCAGTAGTGCATGCACCTTATTATTAGGTGCCTTGTTCCCTGAATTTTCTTCATCTTCTGAATGATCTTTGAGATCTTGTTTCTGCTTAATATTTCTGCCATGACGGGAATCACGATACTCCGGTGGCTTGGTAGATATCAGAACCCTTTTCGTCAGCGATCGGGGCGACGGGAATTCCAATAAGTAGTCTGATTTAGGGCAATATAACATGTCTCCGAACGTCTTTGTCACCATCTTTACAAACACATAATAGGATAGAAAATAGATGTATAATGCATTTTTTAGGGAAAAAAACTGTAACACATAATAAATGTTGTCCTGTCGGACGGTATATAATCAAGCTTGAATCATAAACCAAACATTTGTTACAGTATTTTTTCTCGCAAAAATTTGAACGTTTGCTCAAACTTTCTAATTAAACGTATCAACTAATAAATGAGCTTTTAGATTGAGGTCATGGAAATTAAGTTACCTTGGCCACTTTAGCTTGAAGATCTGAAGAGAGGTGGTCTTCAAACGTTATAACAACAGGATACTCAGAAGCAATAAACGCATTCTCCTTAATAGCACGCAAACAATGCTTGAGTGCCACTGGACTCGTCAATGTACTGTTTAGAGATTCGTCCACAGATAAAAGAAAATTATAAAGTAGACCAATTTTTCTAATCTAATTAAGGCTCTAACCCATAAGAAATGTTGATTTATTAATTTATTCAACTACTGATATATGAAAATGTTGAATTTGTTAGATTCTTTCAGACATGATAGAATAATTTGTGCGATTAATTAATACTATATATATTGGCATAGAGTACCCTCCATGGCGAACTTCCACATCTTTTTTCGAGGAATTAGGCCACAAATCCAGTTCAATTACTCTAACACCACGTTTTAAAGCCTTTATGATTGGATCAACACTGCTCTTGCTGCTGAGCTGATTCCCTGTTAAGTAGGAGTTGTGGCCAGTGAACAAGTAATAATGTGATAATGGAGCATTCATGTCATGGTGTACCTGCATTCAAAACTTTTTTCTCTTATAAAATCAACAACTTGACCATATATATTGTTTTCGAAAAAGAGATTCGACTATATATATTCTATATATATATATATATATATGTATTAAAAAGTTAGGGAAAAGGAATAGAATTTTTTTTTCCAACTTTCAAAGCGTGAACCAGAATAACAACTATTGTGGCAGGCATACTCCGGCAGTAAATTTAACACTTAACTCTATTATAAACTATTATAAGATTGATTATAGTCTTATCCCTAAAAAATAAAATAAAATAAAATGTGGAGTTCAAATATACCCGTAAATTCCCAAAAAAAAAAAAAAAGAAAAAAAGGGGGGGGGATGGTGGGGGTTACTTTTAACTGTTTATAAATTGAGAGCAATAAGCAAGAAGAGAAAGGAGATCACCATTGAAGTGTGAGCAAGATTGAGATCACCGAGGAGATATCTGAAGAAGGCATCTAAGTGTAGGCCATTTCTGTGAAAGAACTTGAGATGCTTGAGACTGTCGAATATGGCCTGAGCTTCTTCAGTCGTAGCGTTCTCTTCTCCTTGGATCTCTTTCAAAAAGGTGACAAGGTTTTCTAAGGTCATATAGTCATTTTCCGAGTACGCCTTAAAAAGTTCCTTCACGTCGTCCGGAGGATCAGGAGCTGTCAACTTAAACCTTCTTCTGAAACACAAGCAGATATTGAATGTCTGTTTACTGACGATCACTTTCGAAGTAGTAGAAGTGATCATGATAAGGAATTGGATCAGCTAATTCCGATTGTGATTTTTCGCTTCTTTTTTGGTTTTGTAAAATGTCCTACTTTGTTTATATTTATATCTCTTTTCGACAGTTAGGTTTTTGATAATCTGATTCTTAGGAAGGCTTCGCAGCAAAGTGAGAATCTGTGCTCATGCAAAACCTAGAAGTAACCTTATAGTTTACTACGTACCAACCGATATTCGCTACCCCTTTTTGTATCTCACTCAAAGCATTTTTTTTTATTGTTAAGGTACAGACAATTATGTGTCTTCTCGTTGGTTTTGGCTGCAAAGGAAGAAGGGAACTATAAAAGGAAGGGATGGTTATTATATGTGCATATATATATCTATCAGTAACTACTAATAGAGCAGTTATATATTATATATATTATATGTGCATATAATATATATAATATATAACTGCTCTAGTTAGTAGTTACTGATAGATTTTTAGTAAAAAGAAAATGGAGAAAAAAATGCAAGAGAGAAGTAAGAGGAAGGCTAAACGTCTGTTGTATTACTTGGGCATATCAAAATGACAATGTTTTACAGCCTTTTAATAAAAGAAACAACATAGAAAATTCTAGAACAACATTAAATGCACTTAGTAATGGGAAACAACCTGGACAAATATCCGATGTTCAACTACCACATTAATTGATATTCTCAAAATTAATTTTTAACAGTTACTACATATGGGCAATTGCTAGATATTTAGTGACCTAAATTATTCAATTAACTTAGTACATATGTGCACGGTTTTTTTTTTTTTTAATATATATATTTTTTAACTGGCTTTGTCTTTCGTTTTATTCTATTCTGTCATTGCAAATGGGCTGAGAATTTTCCGATTTCATGCAATTAGAGCAGAAGTTGTGAACCACACTAGGCCACCAACACTATTTTTTTGGTAGAACACCAGTCCACCAATATTAAATATGTGTGTGTATATGTGTGTAGATATTTCCATTAGTTGACTTAGCAGCCCACCCATGTGACTTAAAGCAGAGACATCGAAATCGGTTGAGAATTCCTTTTCCTCCAGCACAAAAAAAAATAAAAAAAAAAAAAAATTTGAGAATTCCGTAGCCTCTGGCTTCCTTTCATGATTAGCATGTCGATATAATCTTGTTACTAAAGTACAGTTCTGGAAAGTAGGTGGAGCACGTTTCATATCCTAACAATTAATTATGGAAAATTTGCACCATAGGTCTCCAATCTGAGCCTTAAGACACTTGGGTCTCCATTTTTGAGAATCTTGGCATATGGGTCCTCAAATTTTTGCTTTTGTGAAACTTATTAAGTCCCCATTCTCAAAATCTTAGCATTTGAGTTCCTAAACTTTTGCAACTGTGACAATTGGCTCCCCATTTCAACAATCTTAGGGGTACCCACTAGATGGTCAATTTCCTTCATTTTATGTGATGCAATGTTGAAATTTCTATTCTTTTTGAGGATAAACTGTAGCCATTTATATTTCTATTAATCCTCAACTAGAAAAAGGAAGATTAAAGATACAACTAAACAAGTCTGTTAATTTCTATACACATATACTCAATCTCAATTTCGTTTAATATGCAAGCTTGGATTAGGGACCCGGATGCAAAAATATTTTAGTAGAATTGGCAATTATATATTAAAAAAAAAAAAGCTTGTTAATGACCAAAAATAAACGAGGGACCTAGGGACGTCAAGACAACGACCTCAAGATTTTCAATAAGGGTCCAAGGGTCACAAGTGCAAAAATTTAGGGATCAGATGTTAAGATTTTCAAAATGGGACCGACGAATCTTCTAGTGCAACTAATTCTCTTTTTTTATTTTTTTTTTATCCCCATAATAATCATAAGTTGCATTGATAATAATTAGTTTCATATTTCTGGACATTGTACACACAAACTTTCGTTTTTTGAAGTCTACATGCAAACTTTCAATTTCACTTTCAAGCTAAAAAAAATGTCCAATTTACAGAACTTGGCTATATATATGTAAAAATACATACCTTTATATATAGCCCAGTTCTATGAGCTCGCTTGACAAATAACCAAAATTTAGATACGGTGGACAGGGAAAAAAGGAAATATTAAAGACGAAGAAGAAGAGGAAGAAAGCAAACTCAATTATCACACGACACACACACACACACATATATGTAGATATAGATATAGATACACAGAGATAAAAACGACAACATGTCTGGATTCAGACGAACTGAAATCGCATGAGGAGCCTGACAGAGTTGTACTTGTCTCCTTTGCGATCGAAGAGAGGGACCGCACGGATGCCCGGTTTCAACTCAGAAACAGGCAAACAGGTCTGGCCAGCGAAATCATCTTTCTCAGACATGTCGTACTCGTTTACTTCAATTCTAAGCAAAGCCAGCTCCGGGACAGTCAATGGAAATGAAAACTCTTCGTCCCAAACCGGTGTCCAGTTATCCTCTTTCTTCTTTGTTTTCTTCATTGTTTCATCCGCTGGCACTCCTGCTATGCCAACCTGAATTTAATATATATATATTTCGAGAGTTAGGTTTCTGTATGAGAAGATTTTGTTTTGGTTCTAAATTAGGCAAAGACTCAACGCTTCTCTATTCCAACAAATTCATCTGTACAATTTTTACTTATTTATTTTGCTAAAATCCAAATGCATTTTTAATGTGTCACAAGGAAAAATGTTGATCCGCTCTTACTTAAGGAGCCCATGACCTGTATCTTTTGTAGATTTATAATGATTTTTGCTCGCATAAAATACAGGTGGTTCCCATGATTAAAGACTTTGTGTGACTAGAAAAGGCTTTGAAATCTGACCATTTGACCTATAAAATAAATAAATAAATATATATATATATATATATATATATGTAACTTACTCTGGTGTAGAAGTCTGGTGGGGAATACAAGTCAAAGTGGGTGTGTTTGAAATCCAAATGCCATCCGTCTCCCATGTAGACTTTCACCTGTCAGGTTTCTAAGGCAATGAGTTTGAGGAGATCAAGAGCCACTAAAAGATTGGTTTGGATAGAGAAAGAAATGAAAAAGAAGCTGCAAGATCTAACCTTCAAAGTCTTCTTCACTGGCAATTTCGCTTTAGGATCGAATAACGTCTGGTTGTGCATTAAGAATTCAGGCTTTTTCACATAACCACAACCACCATTTGCTCTGAACATCCCATGCATCAGCCATAGAGATTTATCATATCCCTGCCAAATCAATCAGAGAAATTCTCAATATGATTCTTGAAAAAAAAAAAAAAAAAGAACCCACCCGCCTCTCTTAAGTCTTAACATTGTAAGTAGTGAGAGGCTTGGTGTATTTAACAGAACGTGTTTGATTCAGCCAAAATTATGTCCTCTGTCTGTCATTCTAAGCAGAGGCATTTTAAGGATTAAACTTGAAAAAACCAAGAAAAAAATTTTAAAAAACAAAACGATCCTCTTGACGAGTTTTAAGTTCGTTGTTCTTGAAAGATCAAGAAAGAGAACAGAAAAGCCAAAGGCATAAAATTAACATACCTGCATATTTAAAGCAACCATTTGAGCACCATGCATCCAACCCATTAACGGCTTGTAGTTTGAGGAGTCAACCCGAGAAGCCTTCGGATACACCCTTAGGATATTCTTCTGAGTAAATCTACACGAACAAAAAATGGCAATTTACATACTTAGTCAAGTATACAGAGAAAAAAAGAAGAAAAAAATTGCATATAAACTTTTTCGTGGTATGACACTAAGGATCATATAGTACCTAAGAACATCTTTTCCATGAGTTGAGATAGCCCTTTCAAATGTTTGTTCGTTCAAACTTAGGCGGCTAACTTTGTCAATATGTACTTTTAATTGCTCCTTTAAACCTCCCTTTGGTTTTCCGGCATGTATGGCGATTAGGCTCTTGTATGCCGGTGCCGCTGTCGTGCTCTGATCACCATTACACTTGTTTTCGTTTTCACAATCTTTCTTGTGTTCACTTGTATCACTTTCGCTCTGTAAGTCACAATTAAAGCAAAAAATTAATCATATAAGAGTTTAAAAAATTCAGGGTTACAACTGAAATTAAAATGATATAATAGAAAAAAAGAATGTTATGCACCGATTGACTTTCTTCCTGTTCATGATCTGCAGGCTCCGATGATGGCTTTGTCCTCCGGGAACTATTGTCGGAGTCTCTTCGATTCTTCGGGCTGCGATTTTCCGTTTCTTTGACAGTTTTGGCCTGCTCAAGGTACTCCTTTGGAGGTTTGGTTGAAATAATGACTCGGTATTTCAACTCTTCCGGTGAAGGGAATTCTGACAAACAATCAGATTCGGGATAAAACAACAAGTCCTTGAATGTTTCGTTGACCATCTAAAATTAGAAAACCACAGAAATGAGATCTTTAAAATAATAATAATAATAAAAAAAAAAATCAAAACTCTAACCAAGAAGCTAGGATTTTTCCAACAGACGAGAATGAAAATCACCTGAGCTACTTTAGCTTGGAGATCTGGAGTAAGGTGGTCTTCAAGAGTTATGACGACAGGGTACGGAGAAGTCGCGAAAGCGTGTTCTTTGATTGATTTTAAGCATTTCAGTAGCTCCACGGGAGTTGTCAAAGTCCTATTATGTTCACATGTACAAAAAAATGCATCAAAAGTTAGATCACATTCTCATTCCTCTCAAAACAAAGAGTTAAAAAAGACAAAATTAATGAAAAACCTTCCATGAAGAACATGCACATCGTCTTTGGAGGGATTAGGCCAGACATCAAGCTCCACAACTCTCACACCTCTCTGCAGAGCCTTAATTATCGGAACGTCGCTGCAGTCGCTGCTCAACTGATTTCCGGTCAGATAAGAATTATGTCCGGTGTATATGAAATAGTGGGATAGAGGAGCTGTCATATCCTGATGAACCTGATTTGGTAATTGGTATACATCACAAACTCATAAATTAAAAGCATTCAAGCTTATAATCCAGGTTACGAACAACTGTTTTCAAAATAGTGTCCGAGCCGAAAACAGAAATATACCTGATCGGAAATAGGTGGATTAAAATCAGCGGAGAACAAGAAGTGATGAAAGTCGTCGAGAGTGAGAGAGTGCTTTCTGAACTTGGTAATGTGGTGTCGCCGGTGCTGGATCTTCTCCAGTAACTTCTCGGCGTCCTCCAGCGAAAGGCCGTCGTCGGCCTGGACCTCGGCCAGGAACCGGCGCAGCTGCTCGGCGTTCATGTGGGTCCCGCCGTCGGAGTAATTGTCGAAGGCCTCCTTGACGTCGGACGGCGGCTCCGCCTCCGTGATCCTGTACCTCCTCGTGAAGCACATGCACATCCTGTAGCTCCCCATCTCAGATTCTCACTCCCTTCCTCTCTTTCTCTCTCTCTCTGGCCTATCCGATTCTTAGACTTTAGAGAATTAAAAATGGAGAGAGAGAGAGACGGTTCAACTGTTTCAAAAAATGTGAAAGGTTACTCTTTCTTTCTTTCAGGCTTGAGACAACAATATGTACATGTATGTATGAATACTTGTATTTGCTGCTATATTTATATATACTTTTACGTCTTAATTATTAGTGGTGGGTCCTTTTTTATTTTTTTATTTTTTATTTTTTATTTTAATTTTTCTGGCTAGTATACTTTGTTCCTTGTCAGTGCGTTATGGAATTTCAGTCAACGAGCCATAATTAAAATGGAGAGCTTGCTCTCGAGTTACTGGTAAGAACTATTTCCACAATCACAAATGGTAGTAAATATTAAATACTTTCGAAATAAATAATAAATTTTAAAAACATTTAAAATAAATAATAAATTTATTAAGTAAATACCTAATTTATTAGATAAATAGATTATTTACATAATAATTAGATAAAAAAAATTTTATTATGTAATTCAAAATATTTTAAAATTTTGTTTTACTTCAATTATTTATTAAAAATTACTATTTAATTATTTCTCCTTTTGATTTATAGGATTAACTTTAACAATCTAATTTATATGTGTACATGTTTAAAATTTTAATATATGATATATAGCTACTCTAATAGATCAGATGGTTAAAATTAAAAAGGGATTTTATCGTAAAAACTCTCTAATTTAAATATTTTATGATACTTCAGTCAAAAAGCCATGATCTCTGTTATATTCCGTGAAGAGGAACTATAGGCCTTCAATAAACTATAGTAGTGCTATTTCCTGAACTAAATGTTACACTACACAAATTCTCATAATGTGAAAAGCAATTTTATTTATTTATTTGGTTAGAACATGTGAAAATGCAAATTAAATTTATACAGAAAGGAATCAGTGTGCAAAGGAATTTTCTAAAGTGATGGACTCCATTCTCGCCACTCACAGGGAGAAAAAAAGAAACTGATCAATTTAAATTCCACAATGAGAAAGGAAGCAGAAAGAAGACCTCTTGTCCCATCTGTCCCCAAAGCCAGACAAGGTAGAAATTGAGGGACAGAAAAAAAAAAAAAAAAAAAAGTAAAAAAGTAAAAACGAGAACGATTTGTAATGTTAAAGACAGGCACAACAAGAAAACTTTTGTCGAAAACCATAAATAATTAACTAATATTAGAAAGAAAATTGAACACGAAATGCACGTTGGTAATTAAACAAACCTTTTCCACGAGTCAAAGCACTGTTTTTACTCTTTAGCTTAGGCCGAGGGGTCAATCCATGATTCATGTTCGGTAGAAGTGTAGACGCGTAGAAGCGTATTGCACACGGTTTTTTTTTTTTTACTTGAATAGTATAATACTTGCTTAAATATCTAGTGGTTTGCCTATAATAATGAGTGTCAGCATGCTTGGCAAGTCATGAATAGCTCATAGGTCCCATGCAAATTAATGAAAAATGTTGAAAAGTCCTTAACGATGATCATGAATGAGTTAGTGTAACGGTAACGGTTTCTTTTATTTTTCTATCAAAATATTCTTAAATTTTATATTTTGTTACTCTAACATAAAAGATCTTGTCTGATTAATATGATGAATGATTTTAGACGACGTGTGAGGATGTTTGTGTGAGACACAGAATAAAAGTGATCACTCATGCTTTTTTTTGTTTCCTTGATTAGTCTTGAAATTTCTTTCATAAGTAAAATATGTGTATATATATATATATATTTGTTGGCACAGTTAATCCTGCTTTTGTTTCACACAAAAACATTAATTGCATGATTAGGTGGGCCTCACTAGTCTTTCAGTTTGGTAGACTGCAATTCAAGATAGTCGCCACAAGCATTATGATCGTCATACATGTATCTATAATTAAGCTCTAATAGGTAGGGCATTAAAAGTTGTTTTTAGTTTTCTAGATGGAAAATCAAGTTTTCAAAATATTTGAATGATTTGTTAGAAAAACTTTTTATCAAAGTTATAATATTTAAAAAATAATAATAATAATTCTAAGTAACTTTAAATCTTATATTAGAATTTAATAAAACATTTTAAATTGCATTCTCCTATTGTTATTGCTTATCATAAAATTTAAATATATTTTGATTGATTAAGCTTCTTTAAAAATGTGTTTCAAAAATTTATTGAAAAATCATAACTTTTACTTGTCTTATTATTTTTATACGGATCTTTATTCCAAAAGTAAAAATAAAAATTCTATCAAGCAAGTCCTTAATAACAAATATTATTCGTTCATAAAAGTTACAACAGTAATCTTGCCCTTTGCTTGAAAAATTTAAACCACAACCCCAAGTGCTGGTATCTAGACCTGCAATTTTTACATAAAGAGTACATCAATAAATCGTTTTACCCGTTTGGTCGCCTTGAGAATGCATCTCTCGCTTTCAAAGCGGAGCTTCAGTGATCTAAATAGTTCCACACAACTCTGCAGCCCACAATGCATGTGTGTATGTTGTCAGTGATCTACGACAATAGAATGGACATCCACATCCACATGAATTCATGAACAACAAACAAAGAAAGCAGACATTCATCTCGAAGAGAGAGAACCGAATATATATATATTGTTAAATATATACATTTTTTCCTGAAAAAATAGAGTTATAGACATAGACGATGACATATCTAAATAATCTCTTAAAAGAAGAGTCATTTATGTATATATGATTTCTTAAATAGATTATCATATATTTTGACCACGTAACATTAACGATTGAATCCAAGAATCTATCAAGAGATCAAGTGTTTTTTAAGTGTGCATGTACCTATATATATTCATATATATTGTATATGCAATACGTACATGTAGATATTATAAAGATAGTATAAAGTTTAGGGGATAGATACTTGTAGTAGTGGAGTTGGACCAACACATTTATATAGTTGGTTGAAGAAAAGCAGGAGAAAATAAGAAAACGACAGAACGTTTGCATGATTTGCCCCGCTGCAATAATATTCCACTATTAAGTCCTATATATATATATATATATTTGTATATATAAAGGAGCAGGCGAATTGAACACTTTCCCACTCACCTGCGTCCACGTGTATATATACTCTTTTTCTACATGTAAGATTTAATAAGGTCATATGCTTCCGTGAGCAAGTATGTCAGGTTGGTTCTATAGTCAAAACTCAAAAGCGACCTCATCGAATCACAAACTTATAACTTGAGCAGATTACTGATGATTGAGTAGAGCTTTTGATTAAGTATTTTATGTAATAATTAAGATTACTGATGATTTCTTTTTATGTACTAGATTAGCTGTACATCTTGAGGTGGATTAGTTGGCAAATTTTTGAGTTAAATTAAAGTAGAGTACATAATTAATTAAGTTATTTCTTTGGGTCAACTAAACCAGATGGCATTAGCCTGCTGTAAACAATATTATCTTGATGCTTTTGACATTAATTATTAATCAGCTCAAGGTATAATGAAAAGCAAGGGCACTGAATTAATTATTACTAAATATTAAAGAAAAGGCCATTACACCACTCATTAGGGGCCAGCTTTATGGTACCTCCGTTATTCAATCTGGTTTAGCAACGTCATAAGCAAGTTCATCCAAAGAAAAACCAAAACAAATTAACAAATATGAAATTCTTCTTCAGATATGACTTGTGTGAAAATAACTTTAAATTTTGCAAATATATATTTTTTTTTTAAGATCGTGATTTTGATAAGATTTAACATTAAAAACCACTAAGAAATTCTATCGGAAAGAGCGGAGAAAAAGATTAAGCATGCGTTTGAAACATGAGTTTAAGATAAATTTTCAGATTAAAATTGATTGACTTTTAAAAAAATTAATTATAATTTTTATTGACTTTTCGAAAAAAAAAAAAAAAAAAAATTAACCCAAAAAAAATGTTTGGACCTTACATCCAAACGAATCATAAGTAGTACTAGTTCCTTTACAAGTCAGTTTTTTCCATATGGATAATGTTGTTAGTAGCTAAAGAGTCAAAAATGTTGTACAATATTACGGAGAAAATAGAAAGGAGTAAAAAAAAAAAAAGGCCGGTTTAAGATAAAGATGTAGGATAATCTCTAGGAAAATTTCTAACAATACCGTTTTCATTTACTTCATAACCAACAAAAAGGAATACACAAAGTTCGAAAGACAACTACTGCCGCAAAGGAGCCAAAAATAATATAGCCTAAACTATTAAGGACTAAAAATAAATAGTAAAATTCCATAAAATAAAAAGTATTAAGAATTCGAGCCACACTTTTGGGATGTACCAATCGCTTGCCATCGTTCACTTAGACACATTACTTGCCAAGGTATACATCAAATAGTATATACTTTGGGCTTCCAATAATTTCGAAAGGAAAGTTCTCATTAATCTGTTTATTGTTGTATAAAAAAAGTTGGCAAATCAACAATTTTGGCAGCAAAATGATTTTTTAAAGTAAAATTATCACCCTCTTTTTTAACCTTGTAATCGTGGAACTAATACTTCGGATATAATCATTGAAACATTGCTTGGTTGTACTTTTGTGGTCATGTTTTAGAAATTAAAAAAAAAAAAAAAAAAGTGTGAAACTGCATTCGGTTTGCTATTTTACAAACGTAAAATTTGGTAAGTTCTTGTTTAGTTTACGGCCAATCTAGAGAAAATGTATTTTTTCTTTTTTGTTGTTGCGTCCTTTCAATATAAGACCTCTAATATAGTAGAAACTGCTTTTCAACAGTTAGATTAATTTTTTATAATAATGTGATAGGTGAATAGTCACTGTTCACGATTAAAAAAATTTACAACATGTTGCGATACAAAAACGAGTAGTCATAGATTAGATTGTTGACATTTTAATTCAACGGTTAAAATAACAAGTTATTCCAATAACAAGGTTCTAAGTTCAAAATTCAAAAAATGAGCAAAAAAACATGTTTTTTTTTTTTTTCCTGGTTTATACTAATTACAGATGACTCTAGAGACGTTGCTGATGCCTTTGATGTTACAATGCCATCATTTCTGGACACGAATAGTGGACAAAGCTTTACGATGCCTTAGATGTTACAATTCCATCATTTTTAGACACGAATAGTGGACAACACTTTACTCTAACCCTGTGTTTCACAACCACATTCAGTTCGTACAAACCTACTTTTGTAGTTCTGTTAATTATCAAAACCTCTCCGCCAAAAGAACAAAGTGGGATTTGGTATATAATTTGAAATCTACTTCTGAGCTCAAAGGGTTGGAATCAGATTCTGTACACGACATGTATTGTCTTCCGGTGATTTAAATGGCTTTGAGTTCGCCCAATGGGAATAATTCTATTGTCGAAGATTCTTTGTATATATTTTAGATTTGACTAATAAATTTTTTGTTTGGATTAGTGGTTTGAAGTTTCGAGTAATTTATTTTTTCGTTTTTACAAAACAAGTAAATAGAATGTTTTAAACTATATGAAGTGATAAATAATCCGTTTATTAAAACAAACAAAATATTTACTTATAGTCTTTTTCTTTTGTTTGGGTGCTCTTTTTGTGGTGTTTGAGTAGGTGTGTTGTTTTCTTTGAGAGTTATGGATCAAAATAGTCCTTAATACTCTTCATAATGTGATGATTTAATTTTTTTTTTTTTTTTAATTTTGATTGAGTATATCTTAAATTCTTAAAATATTAACGATCTTGATCCTTTCCGTCAGAATCCGTTAAGTTTCTAACGGAATCTTACTCACGTGATCTTTTTCTAATATAATGACTAAAACACCCTCCACAAAGAAAAGGAAATCCCCTCGGTCGGACTTCCTTTTGGCCTTGGTCTGTGAGTGCCATTAATTCTTCTGCTGTATTCTTCCATGACATAAGCAACTTCCTGCTATCAAAAAACAATAAACAACTTCCATTCTCAATTTATGGTTTTTTTCTTCATTTTCCTTCCTATCATTTTTTTTTTTTTGCCTCAAAAATTAACATTTTTCTTCCTCTCTATTTAAACACAATTAAAAACCCAATTCTTTTCCTTTTGGTTTGCCTGTTAAAAAAAAGAAAGAAAGAAAGAAAGAAATGCTGGATTTTCGCCGATCTAGCTTCAAACATGGTTCCATTCTAATTCCTTCCTGCCCGCTGAAAGTTTCTCTCTCTCTTTCTTTATGTGCTCTTTTCTTGTTTTGTTTTTTTAAAAGAAAGAGCAGAAGATAAGTTTTAGTTTCGTTGGGTCAAAAACAAAAACAAGAAGAAGAAGAAGATGGCTATTAAAAATAACAATAATTGATATTGATGTGGGTGGAAATAAAGTCGGCAGTGGAAGGATTGGGAGTGAATTGGGGGACACAAGCGATGCACAACCTTCGGCCGAAGATAGTGGTAGAGAGGTTGAAGGAGAACAACATTCTTAAGGTGAAGCTTTCGACACCGCCGACTCCACCTTGACCGCCGTCGCCGGCTTTGGAGTCAAGGTCATCGTCGCCATGGGACTAGATCCAAATTTGGGAAGATCCAATTTTTATTTTATTTTATTTTTTTTAATTTGCTCTTTTTAAAAAAAAGAATATGTTATATGATTTTACTAAAATGACCGTTTCTCTTTAGATACGTGAACTGCATAGGCATATGACGGATTCAGTTTAAAAAATTAACAGAGATTGATGTAAAAGATCAAGATTGTTAATATTTTAAAAATTTATGATCATTTTTATCAAAATTAAAAAAAAAAAATCAATCATCATTTTATAAAGAGTTTAGAGACTATTTTGATTAATTATTCTTTCCTTTATTGGTTTTTGTATTCATGCTTAGAGAAAGTACAGCTGAAGATCAACCGTGTACTATTGAGCAGCTTCAGAGGTTGGGCTGAAATACTAACACATGGTGCTGATCTTGGATTGGGTCCAACTCTGTCCCGTTGGACCTGACTCCTGGAGTTGGAGTTGTACAGTTTTTGAATGAACACACGCAAGTGTTTGAAAAGTAGTTTTTATGAATAAGATGGAACGAAGGTTTACTTGTGAGAACTAATGCACGACTTAAATTAAATTTTTTTTTTTAATTGAATGATGATTCGTTGAAAGATACTAGTTAGAAATTAATTTAGAGTCGCGAGCTCCACGCGTGTGTGCTTTTGTCGGAGAATAACCTTACCTAGTTAGTCCGAGATTACAACCCTCACGTGGACGGCCACGGCCTACGGCCTACAACTTAAGGAATCAAGTCCCACGACCAGACTCGCATGAGTCCGGCGTCGATATGCACTACTTTCATCGGTTCTGAAACAATGGGAAAAAAAAAAATATTTTTCTTTGGTCGGTCTTTTACAATTGTCTTAGCACTACAAAGTTAATTAATAACATAACATATTGCAATGGTAAAATATGAAATGTTTGTTTTGAAGAAATTTAGTGTACAAGTGAGATTAGTAAAATATAAGAAATGAATGTTCTTAATTGATTTAACCTAGACAATATACACAAGGATGTATAGATGGCATGCCAGCCCAATTAGTTTTGAGGCCCCACACATTAATGTCAGCATATATTGGGCCTCAAAACTTGGAACACTTTTGGGTCAAGGTCTAAGCCTCCTCTCATGTTGTTCTTTCCTTTAGGCAAATCAATCCGACCAAATATCAGATATTCTCATATTTCAGTCTAAAAATCCCTCCACCTTCTTCCTTCTCTGCACAGATCCACTTTTCATACTTACTAAACATAGCATTAGAAAAGAATCTTGGCTTTTAAAATCAATATGCCAAAGAAAAGATATTCTCGTGGCATTCCTGAGAATCACTCTCATGATGTGAATTATGAACAATAATTATTGATAATTTCCCCCATAATACTTGCTTCCAGATTTTGATTAACTAAAAGTTTGTATACAAGGACATGCGTCATGGCAGCAGCACATAGAATGAAGACGTTTACTGCTTAATCCACTCGGAAGTCAAACAAAACCTTGTCCGGCTCTTGTTAAAATTCACTTAAAAAAAAGAGAGTTGAAATTGAATTTTTTTTATTAAAAGAAAAAAAAAAATTATGTTCAAGCCCTTTACCCAAACATACTGAACAAGGTATTCTCAAAGTGAGAAAAGGGCATGCATCAATTTATAAGAGCAGCCGAAACGGCCAATACTGTGGACATCTTTTGCCGGAATTGTTAAATCCACATGGTACAAAAACATCACCACTTTCTTTCTTAGGAATCAACATGTGAAAGACGCACGGACGGGGAAAGTTCAATTAAAATACTTAAAAGTGACACCGTGGATATCACATCCCAAACTGTTCAGATGGGATGGACATGGAATAATCCAAATGGTTAACTGTTTCTCCCATATCTTGAGCATGGAGGTCAAAATTGAAATAGAATACCACCCAACAACAGAAAACTCAATTACATAAGAACAAAAAACAAATGACAAACAGATTCTGAGCTAATGGGAGAATTAGTTTTCATGAGATGAAAAAACAATAAGCAACCCCATAAAAGAGACGAGTGATTTAGATATTATGCGTAAGGGCAAAATTTCCTCAAGTTGTCTCAAACTAAAGGCAAAATTCCATTAGTTCCAGGTGAATGGCAAAATTCCAGAATCTGCCTAGACAACATATAGGTACATAAACAGCAGTACCTTTTAGCAGCAGAACAAAATTGCTATTCTACTCAACACCAATAATGCTTATCCTGCTTGTTGTGCTAACATAGAAGAAAAAATAATACACCAATGGGCAACCATTTCAAGAATTACATTAAACTAATTAATAATATCTATGGTCTATGGTTTTGAGAATTGGAGAAGAACCAAAAACAACTAAAAACATCGCCCAAAGTGCCCAACACCAGACGTTGGAGCTAAAAGAGAACAATCTAATAATAAACCCAAGAAAGAAAAAACAAAAAAGAGAGTATCATTATATCAGAGCACATGGTTAAATTCCATAAATATATATATATATATATTTTTTTTTTTTTGAGTTTTCCTATTGAGATCCCTTTTTCTCTCAAATTTCCTCACTCCATGGCCCATAATCTCCGCTCACTCGGAGCGATTGGCGTACCTCTCGACCTTCTCGTCGTTGAGATTGATACCGACCATGGCCTCTCCCAATCCGCAGCTGACGTCGGCGAGAACGTCCGGGTCGCTGTAGTGCGTGACGGCCTGAACGATGGCCCGGGCCCGCCTGGCCGGGTCGCCGCTCTTGAACACGCCGGAGCCGACGAAGACGCCGTCGCAGCCGAGCTGCATCATGAGGGCGGCGTCGGCCGGAGTCGCGACACCTCCAGCGGCGAACTGGACGACGGGGAGCCTGCCGAGCTGCTTGGTCTGCATCACGAGGTCGTAGGGGGCGGCGATCTTCTTGGCGAAGGCGAAGACCTCGTCGTCGTCCATGTTCCGGAGGACCCTTATGTCGCCCATGACGGACCTGACGTGGCGGACGGCCTCGATGACGTTGCCGGTGCCGGCCTCGCCCTTGGTGCGGATCATGGCGGCGCCCTCGCGGATGCGGCGGAGGGCCTCGCCGAGGTTGCGGCAGCCGCAGACGAAGGGGATCCGGAAGTTGTGCTTGTTGATGTGGTTCTCCTCGTCGGCGACTGTCAGGACCTCGCTCTCGTCGACGTAGTCGATGCCGATGGCCTCCAGGATCTGGGCCTCGACAAAGTGGCCGATGCGGGCCTTGGCCATGACGGGGATGGTCACGGCCTGCTTGATCTCCTTGATGAGCTGCGGGTCACTCATGCGGGCCACGCCGCCTTGGGCCCGGATGTCGGCGGGGACCCGCTCCAGGGCCATCACGGCGCAGGCACCGGCCTCCTCCGCCACGCGGGCCTGCTCGGCGTTCACCACGTCCATTATCACGCCGCCTCGGAGCATCTGGGCCAGGCCCACCTTCACCGAGAACGGCGACTTCTTCGCCGTCTCGTATATGGCGCCGTTGCCGTAGACGGTGACTACTCCGGTGTCGCCATTTAGAGCAGAGAAAGTGAAAAGAAAAAGGATAAAAACGGTGATAAAGAGACAGGGAGAGAGAGATTCAGGGAAGAGATGGAGGAGAGGAGGCGAGAATGAGGGAAAGGTGGTGGACATTCGGTGGTGTTTATAAGTGGCTAGGGATTACTGTGGCTCCTCTTTGCTCAATCTTTTTCGTTTTTTTAATAATTAATATATAAAAAAATTTAAGAAAAAAGTAATTATAAATAATGATCCCACTAGTATAGTCGTGTGGAATGGAAGGCGTAGATTTTTTTGGCCATGATTTAATCCCTTTTTTTTTTTTTATCAAATATATATATTTTTTTGCTATAATATTTTAATGAAGGAAAAGGTGTCAATTGTTGGTTTTCAAGTTTAAGAAGAAAAAAAAAAAAAAAAAGGTGCTTAAGAATGGAAAATTATTTTGTAAAAATAATGATTTTGTATTTCTATGATTGCCTCTTAAAAAGGACATTATGAATTACTATATCATAATTGTAAATTTTTTATATCTAAGTACATAAATATGAATACAGTGTGTATGGTCCGATTTGTCCCAAATCATTATGTCTATCAAACTGAATTGTTTTAAACGTCTAGAAAAATATAGATCAATCAAACAATTTTACATTATAGACCGATCAAATTTTTTAAAGCAGTTTGGTTCGATTTAAGTTGCAGTTTTTTTCATTCTTTTGGTCCATTAGATTTTTTGATGCTTTTCTAAAATAAAATAAATACTCTGTTACTAAAAGTTTGTTACTCGATTCCAATAATGAAAAATGAATATAAACATAAAAGTAATCCAAACAAACATTAAAACATCTAAAGTTCAAAATCCAAACAAGTATAAACCCATTCAAATCACGAAGTTCACAATATGAACAATCATAAACACAACGAAACCAAAAAGTACGAAAAAATAAAAAGACATCCAACTATAAAGTATATATTATTATAAAACTAAAAATAAAAAATATATTATACATACATGAGAAACGATTCGGTCCGGTCTAATCTAAATTATTCTAAAAGATTATATACTGAACAGGACTATTTAGAAAACGATCCGATTCGATTTCAAACCGTTTTGAAATGATTACCACGTGAATAGGATCAACGATTTAAAAATCGCTTGATTGATTTGGTTTGACAATTTACAATTTTTCTTGTACATTCCTAATATGAATGATTAGAAATATAAATAAATAGATATATATATATATATATATATATATATATATAATTGAAAGGCTGTTTTTATAATTTGTCATTAAGGCTACCGAAAACAACATGAACGACGAGAATTTTTTTTGTCAAAACATAATGGAATAGATGAGGTTTGACTTTTTTTTTTTGGTAAATAGATGAGTTTTGATTTAGAACATAGATGTTTTGGGTTTTTTCTTTTTTTCTTTTTAAGGAATGTTTTGGTATCTTAGGATAGGATTCTTGTTCCTATTGCACAATAGTAATTCGTAGATTTTATACCAAATCAAAATAATAATCCAAAGATATCAGATAATTATTTATATAAAAAAGGAATTAGATAAGCAGGTGCCATGCTGTTTTTTGTCAATATAGGTTTTCCCTTTTTTCTTTTGCATTTCTATTTTCTACAATTTTATTACTATTTTCCTTTCTTGTCCCTTTTTTTTTCATTTATTTCAATTTCCTAAACAGTTTTTATAATTTCCAGAAACAATATTGTTTCGCTGGTATCCTTGCCATCGTCATTGTCTCGATTACCACATCGTTCTTACTCTTTCCGACGTAAATGTTTTCAGACTGGCCGTATCAGAAGATTTTTGTCTTTTTATCAAGTTTGTTTGGTATTATAATTTTAACTTAAATTTTTTATTTTAATTTTAATTTTTATCTAAAAAATTAATTAAAAATATAATTAATTTTTTAAAAAATCGATTAATCATAACTTAAAATTTTTATTTATAATTGAGGAACCTAACATATCCTAAGATAACAAAACTACCTTCCCTACAATAATAGAAATAACAAAACTAGTATTTTAAAATATTATTTGAAAATTAAATTATTCTTAGCTGGTGAGGGCTACTTGAAAATAAAAACCAAAAAAGAAAGAGAGAAAACAAATATAAAATCCATAAAAGTATAAGATTGAGGGTATATCTCGCTCAATAAAATGGTAAAGAGTTTCAATTTAGCTTTTATTTCTACATTATTATTGTCTAAACATTTGTGATTGGTATTTCTGTGAGCCAAAAAAAAAAAAAAAATATATATATATATATATACACTATTGGTAAATTATCTCTTAATTAAAAACTTTGATAATTAAACGTTTGAACATTAAAGTATAGTATATCAGTGATCCTTCTGATAACTACGTCAAACTTTTTTTTTTTTAATGAAAAATTCATATAGATGGCATATGGGCAATTAATAAAAGACAAATCATAAAAAACCGCACGAATAATGTATAAAAAAACGTTTATAATTTACATATGTGATCAAAATGATCCCTGGACAAAATTTTTTAAAATTTATAAAGTTAATTGTCAATATATTTAATTCATAAACAAAGAATAACAACATGGCGAGTTGGATTGTGAATTTCGAAAGACAAAGTCGGGAAGTTAAACACAATACCATTCTTCCAAAAGCACTGATTTATTTATACCTTTTTTTTTTTTTTTGGTTGAAGATTTATTTATACTTACACTTAGAAAAGTGACAAATACATTATTCACGTCATGATGTAAAAAGATTTACTAATGCTCCTAAACGCATACCATAAATTTTGTTCTGTTGGCCAAACAAACATATAATAATGGCAAAGGTACTGAGGTTGGCGATAGGAGAACCAAGGAAGGCCGCTCGTTCTTGATCTTTACTAGTTTCCACACAAATCTAAGGTCTAAAAAGTAAAATCTATGTAATGGACCCAAAAAAAAAAAAAAAAAAAAAAAAAGGTCGTTGTTTTCAGTCCAAATCAAAAACCCACTTGGCTTCCACAAGTTTCTCTATTGGCTGTGCAAAGGTCCACATAGGCCCTCTTTTTTGTTCACTTTCCCGTGGCTGGTGGGTGGGTAAGGATGACCGTAAACAAAAGGTTGTCGAATTGAGATGATAACTTCCCTTTTTATTTCACTCCCATCACTTTCTTTTTCTTGATCCTTCTTCTTCTTTTAGTCGCACGTATCTCAACCACTGTTGTGAAACACTTTTATTTTTATTTTTTTTTATTTTTGACTATTATATTTGAGAACCTGGAATTGTTTGTTTTTCATTTTGTCACCTTGTGTGTCCTCATTCTCAAAGGAAAGATTCCATTTTACTTGCTCTCCAAGAACCAACAGCCGTCACCCATGACTCTCAGGAACATAATCTGACATATATCGATAAATGCTAAATGCACTTGTGAATAGCTCGAGTACGAAATTTAGATTGTTTTTGACTTCTGATTCTGAACTGTTACTAATTTTTTTATATTAAATATTAATAAATGACATTGATAATGTTGAAATACCATCATTAATAAAAGGTAGTCGCATGACATAGACTTACAGATAGAATCTATTTTAATTAATAGTGATGTTTAGCATCAGCGGTTTTAAATATTTTTCTTTTACATTCCTCACATGTACTTGTTGTTCTCAAATAGGACCCACAAAATAGAATCATAAAGAGGAGTTTATCTCAAGTTTTTAGTATCAACCAAACCTATCAAGTAAAATGAAGTTCATGTTCCAAATACATTTGAATAAAGGCCATACATACGAAAGAATGATTTTATAGTAATGAGAAAACGTCGTGTAACAGAGAGTTTCTACAAAAATGTTTTCAACTTTTAATGTCTTTGTATGTATCAGCTTCATATCTTCTATGTCCTTGATTGTTTTTCTTCTGTGTTGTATCCAATTCTTGAGGAGATCACTATCCGCCGGCTGGAGAGAACAAGGGGGGTTTGGAGAAGGGTGCGCGGTTGATCTTTCTAGTAGTTTTCTCTGCTTCGGATCAGCGAGACATAGTAGGGATTCTGCACACACTTCAAGCGAAGAAGATGGTCTGACTGGCTTAAACTTTTGTAGCTTTGAGTACTCGTTGATGAGGTGAAACATGTAGTCATAGATCCGGTTCATGCTCAGGCTCTCCATAAACTCCTGCCCTCCTTTTGCTATTGCCCTCGCCTGTTTAGCCAGTGTCAAAAACAATAATAGTAATAAAATAAAATTATAATCATCATTTAGGTCATGGAATTCAATTATAGAGTTCAAAAAAAAAAAATTCTCAATTTGACTAAAGTAGATTCAGAATATCCCTGTGTTTGTCAAATGACGTTTGAGGTGGGCGTGTTAGCCGTCTCTGTGGTCATCATGGTTCATAACTTCCTATGTGCGTGTCGTTTTCTCTACCACATTTTTTTTTTATTAATGTGATACGAGTTTCTGCTAAAAAATTTTTTTTTTTGAGAAATTCAACATGTGGGAATCTTGATTACCATTTACCAATAATCTTAAGTGTTAAACCATTACTAGTGACTATTGCTATTAACAAGCAGATTTTGATTAAACCAGTTACTATGAAAGTCAAAAGTCAAAACTGAAATAGGTTAACTTTTTATTTATTTTTTGAAAAATACTGAAATAGGTTAACTTGATACCAGAAGAACTAAACAAAGGAGCAATATATATAAGGATATATATATATATATATATATATACCTCAGATGGGTGGGCATTGCCCCACTCAACAGCGTATTTGATGGAGGGGCATAAATCAGAAGAGGAGACGGGCCAGTAATTTTTCTTGGGAATGAGGCCACGGCTGAAAAAATCTTCATACTTTGGGGATATTATTAGGGCAAGAGAACCACATGACAGGATATACTTCAGGCTCACAGACCAAGCATAGCCTTCAGCGTAGATTTTATACCTACAAAACGAGAGAAGCAATAATGCCAAGAAATTAAAGTGGCTCAATTCATAACGCATTTGAATATTAGCTTGTAAAACCCCTGAGAGATAATGCAAGTTTGAAGACTTGAACCTCTGGTTTCTTTTATCGTACTATACAGACGATATAATAGGTTTCGGATGATGAAATTATCAATTTAGGCCATTTAGATTTGAATTTTTCGTCCAGATGGGAATTGACAATGTATTTTATTGACTGTTCGGATCTTCTTTTATAATCATTCAATGCTTGAAAAAAGCGTAGCACTTGCACATACTGGCCATACAGTAGGAGCTATCATTCACCTCCAATCCATGGGAAGGCATCAAAACTGGGAGGAAGTGTACTCACCGGCTGTTACACTGGTTGGATAGTTTCGAGTTTTCGTAACCACCTTTTGCTTCTTCTCCCCAGTCCTGTTTCATAACAAAGTGGAAGACATTAGTGAATTTACTCTTCTTAAGGGATTAAATTAAAAGCCAATCTAACTCCATGGTTCAAGTCATAAAAACTATCTGTTAGCTTAACCTGACGCCAAATCTGTGCTCCCCACAACCTAGAGTGGTTACACTTAAGTAACTGAGTACGGACCGGGGAATCAACGTCTGGATTTCCTTTCCAGTATGCACGGGGGTGCTTCTTTGTCCAACTCGTTCTTTGAGAACCGCGCTTGATTTCTCTGAACTCCTCATCCCATGGATTCAGATTTGTCTCTGGCCTGCACAAAAATCATATTCCCCAACATCAACAGTATGTTTTTATTATATCACCATCATACGGCCTTCAAATATCACTTAATACTTCATTGTGGGACACGTCGGATGTATATTTTCATGAAAAATGTTTGCAAACACCACCGATATTAACACCAATTAATAGACAGTGGACAATATCTTTAAATCTTATGCCATGTAGACTCATTTTTTAATAATGTATGATGTTTAACACTGTTAATGTGGTACGTAAGTGTAAGTATAATTCGTTTTCGTGACATATGTATGTGAACCAATATACAAATAAAAAAGGCCACGAAATTATTTGATTTTTGTTTCATTTTGAACCACTTGAAAGAGCTTCTCATGCCAACCACAAGCTTAAACCAATTAAGAATTAAAACTTAAGGTGATTAAGCCTATTCAACATTAATAAACTAACTATACGACAAAAGCTCTCCATACTTATTGTCAGACTAGTAAACAATATATGCTTTCTGTCTGCTTGTGACACAAATAAAACAACAGGGCAAAGCATATATTACAAAGTGCTGTACAACAAAGATAAACTTTCTTGAGAAAAGATTCATCAAAAAACTTTCTTGAGAAAAGAAGGTTGGAGAAAAAGGAAAAAGCAGAGACTGAAAATTCTTATCATTTCTTACCAACCCCAGAAGGACCAATCGGGAAAAGGGATGTCAAAGTGAGACTGGGTGGTGCAATAGCGGAACAGAGGCAAAGGCAACGACCCATGTTCTGTTCGGTTAATACTCGGCTTGTCCATACAATCAAACACCATATCAACGTCAGGAACCATCCCTGGGTACCTCCTCAAAAGCTGCAACAACCCCCAGATCGTGAACGCCGCTCGGCTCTGCACGCACGCGTAGTACAGATCGACGAACAGTCTGCCCCCGACGATCACGGCCCGGAACGCCGCGAATTTTCGGGCCTCCTTCAAGTGGGCCGCCGAGATTCCGGTCCTGGCCCAGGGCTCGAGATCCTGGTGGATCCACCGGAAGAACTCGGGGCATTTGTGAGCGGTCGAATCGGGTTCGTAGCGACGGCGTTTCGTATCGGCGGCGTAGCTGCTGCAGGTGAGGTAGGAGCAGTGCAGGATCTTGTAGATGCGAGAGTGGCGAGACTCCTCGGAGAAGGTCTTGGGCGGGAAGAGGTGCCACGGCGTTGGTTGCAGGTTGTGCCCCACGACGGTCTTGGTCTGCGCAGCGAAGTCGTCCACCTGATCGTTGAAACGCCGAAAGGGTCAGAACTGAATGGAAAAATAAACAAAAAAACGTTGAAATGAAATGATGGGAGTGAAGAGGAGAGGGTTGAATTGTCAGACCTTGTAGAGGAGGAGAACAGGGAGGGAGAGGCAGGCGAGTCCGGCGACGCAGGGGAGGAGATAGGACGGCGATCGGGGCATGTTTCTCTTCTTCGGCAACACCATGGCAATGGCAGACCAGACCCGGAGCTGGTGGCGTGGTTGGTTTTGTTTGAGTAGAGTCGTCACTTTTGGTGGAATCTCCACTTTCTAAGCCTGATTTCTTGGCGTTTGGACCCCCACCAGTAGTATCTAGTGATTTGACCACGTGGAGCAATTCTAACAATTCTGGGTTGCTTTTTTCTTTTTTTGGTGAATAACAAGTCTGGATTTTTTAAGTTCTGCTGACTACTGACTGAAGCCTATGCTGACACTTAGGTCACATCCTTTGTTTATTTCACTTATTGCTGTTTTTTTTTTTTGGTCTGAAATTTCATTTCTTTCTTGCTTTGAGCGTTGTTGTTTCTTATTTCCTGAAAAAGAACTGTCCTGTAGTTTTTTCTTTCTAATAGTTTCTCTGGATGCATTTAGTCACTAATTCCATTTCTTGATCATTCCAAAATGGGTGAAGTACCAAAATTTTCCATTTCCAGCAACTTTTAGTCCGGTTCGGATCGACAATATCTAAGAATTTTTCTACAATGTTTTCACTAGTATTTTTCAAATCTTTTTTTTTATAAGTACTTTTTGACAAGAGTAACATGGTAGTTCTGATCAAAACACCCTATTGTTTATAAGAACAATAATTATACAACACATACATGTCCAAATGAGTGAAATACTTCCACTCCATAAAATTTTAGGGCAAGTGGTGTCTCTCTTGCTATCTTGAATGAAACTGACTTATCATAAAAACGGCATTAGAGACATGTAATTTTGGTCATCAAGCTTGGAAGTAAAAAAAAAAAAAAAAAAAAAAGTAAGTACACTTTTTTTACTTTAGATCAGTTGGAATATGAACACTTCCATGTCTGTTTCCACACTGCACAAAAACTACCGTTCAATTACAGAGAAGTTTCAGCCAAAAATATTGTGTGTGTCAAGCGTAGAAAAGGAGAATTACAGTATGTCGACAACCAACTTTGAAGCTTTCCAACGATAAAGCTCGAGGAAACTAATGCAGGAACTTGTATACATCTCTGACTTAGTAAGCGACTCTACAAACGTGTAACAAATGTATCCATGCTGTGAGCGAAAGAATGCCTCCAATGGACCGTAAGCAGTTACACCATGGAGGAGTGTAGAAGAATAACTCATATCGACAGTTCAAGATGCAATAATGGACAAAGGAAAGAAGAAGATGTCTCTCGGAGAATCAAAACAAACGGCACAAAGGAGCACAGAAGGATTGTAAGAGCTGCTGCTGCCTCCTTCATTTGTTGTCAAACCTTAGAAGGAACTCTCCAGATCCTCTTCATCATCGTGAAGAGAAAGATCCGATGAGCTGAGACTTAAAACATCAACGTCATTGGGCGAAAGCAATGGGGCTCTCTCTGGTCTCATCTCCCTTGATTGCAATTCTTCTGCGATTCGTGACTTGTAACAACATAGGAAGGCCCCTACTGCGATTAAACCTGTGTGAAGAAAAGGAACAAATGCAGAGGAGATTATTTCGCTCTTTTTTTTTTTTTTTTCCTTTCAATTTTGTCATTCAAAAATAAATGTTTAACGCAAAGAAAATCAAACCTGTCATGATGGCATACGAGAACCATCTTGGTCCATAAAACAGTATGACATGCCAGTCATCACCTAGCGGAGAACCCTGAAAGAAATAAAACATGCTCAAACTCACATGTCGAGAAGCTTAAGATTCTACATAAACCCTGCAGGAGGTTCTCGTTTCTTTTTTCGGTGAATTAATGGAAAAAGAAGCAGAAAATGAGAACTTATTTTTTACCTCATTGTGAGCTGGAGAAGTTAAGAGAGCAACTGTGTCCCTAGAACAGAAAGCCTAAAGCTACAAAGATGGTCTGGAAGGGAGCACTTGTAGTAGGCTTTGGTTGTGTTGTAAAGAACTGCTTTTATAGTGAATTCCATCTCTATCTATACGATGTAAAATACAAGTTTATTATCATTTAGAAAGTTCTTAGCAATAAGCAACCAAATAGTTATACATGCAATGTGTGTGTGTGTGTGTGCATATTTCCTACTACATTGCATTGAACTGTCTTCTATAATACATGATAGAGGAAATTGGCAAGATTTACCTCCACCTCCTCAGAGAAAATGTTCCCCACCGCAATGTAGTAGCTAGAAGACTCCTCAATTTCCTGTTTGACATTGCCAATTCCTGTGGAGTCAACTGATTTAGAATGGCCTGATTCGATGCCAAATAGGAAATTTCAAGAGTTTCAGCTCATGTGAATATCTCACCATGGATTAAATGCCAAGACAATGTTGCATTAAGATCCGATGGGTCCTTAATCCAACGAACCAGCTTGTCTCTTCCTGCAAGTTCAGACAAACATAAAAATCAGAAACATGCAATGTTTTCAAGGCTTGACACAAAAAAGAGGAAAAAAGGGACAAAAAAGGGGGGGGGGGGGGGGAAAAAAAAGATATTAAAACTTTGTGATTTTGGCACATTTTCTTGATTGGGTAGTTGGAAATTACCTTGGAAAATTACAAGCATTACAGTTTGGTAACTTGTGGATTTCACACGGAATAAGATATCAATTCTTGAACCTTCGTTTAGGAAGTAGAGCCACTCCTGAAACAGGAAATCAAAGCTTTGTTTTTGTTTCACACAAATTGTATTCTTACAACTAAGTACCAAAAAAAAAAAGAAAAAAGAAAAGGTTCCAAAGATCTTGCCTCATGATGATTGGTTGGTACAGAAGTATTGTGCGCTTCAGTCCAAGTGATTTCCTCATTCAAAGGAGGTGGTTTTTGGAAGCCATACAATACTGGTCCTGGTCTTGTCTCTTGTAGTGCCTCTACCTGTTTTAAGGCCAAAAGGGATTAGACAAAATACCCATTATTTGTAACAGGAAGAGGAAAAAAAATGGAAAAAGAAAAAAAATATCAGAGAACTGAGAAGAGGGTTGAGTGGCAGTGAACCACCTCAATGGATTGCACAAGTAAGGAGTTTGTATGTATCAGGCGTGAGCAATTTGGGCCCAGTTGCACATCAGAACGTCCAAAGAAAAAAGAATACAGAAGCGCGAATACTGCTGACAAGAAAATGGAATATATGTATATACATATATAAAAAAAAAAACCTTGAGAAATCCAAAGAAAACAAAGCAATTCAATAGCAAGTTAAAAAACTTGCAACTTGAGAACATTTTGTGACGAAAACGGAAAAGGGTTTGAAACTGTTGCCATTAAAAGGCTCTGTAACGTAAAATGATTGAAGAAGAGACACCGAGTCAATTTGGCAAAAGAACTGAGAAAGAAACTGACCCAAGAACCAAATCATAAGTAGGACTAAAAAGCGGCGACAAATCTGTCCGTGCTTGTGAAACTATCGCCGCTTCGGACGCCAATGTGTTCCGCCGAGGAGCCAGGACTGAACTCCGCTCCTGTTGCTGTGGCTGTGGCAGTTCTTGGCCTTGAGTTTGCTGAGGATTGTCCTCTTGATTCTCGGCTTCTTCGATTTCTTGTGCCGAGAAGTCAATGGCCGAGAAGAGGAAGACGAGGCATGACCTATTGTCGTCGGAGCAGCGCAGAAGCAGAAGGAGGACAAGAACAAGGAGGAGGAGGAGAAGAAAGAGGAGGAGGAGGAGAGGAGGAGGAGAAGAACGAGGAGGAGGAGGAGGAGGAGGAGGTGAAGATTGGGACTGGGTGGGGGATCTTGGTTCGTTTCTTCATCTTCCATGCTAAGAAGATGGCGAAGATTGGTTAATGCAAAGCGAGAGAAGGACTCTTTGATGAGATTATGGGGGCATAGCGAAGCAGAGTTTAACGTGAATGACAGAAAAGAAAGTAAGAATGAGAAAGTGAAGAAGTGAATTATTATATATATATATATATATATATATAACTCTCGGATTAATGGCTTTCTGGTTTTTAGTCGGAGGACTGGGAATCCAGTTCATTGCAGTCCTCTTTGCAACTCTTCCAGAATTTTTCTTGAAGTGCAAAAAAGAAAGAAAAAAAAAAAAAAAAAAGAAAAAGAAAGAAAGAAGAAAAAAAGGTCTTTCTTCCAGTTTAACGACCTTGCTCTTTTTTTTTTTTTTAGGTTGGTGGGTCCCATGGCATATCCGGTGGAGGGAAATTGTAACAGATCACCCATTTTTAGTTCTTTATTGTAGAAGTAGTAGTTTAATGAAATTTTGAATTATATCCCCTAAAAATAAAATTGAATTAATATCCCCTAATATATATATATATATATATTAAATAAATAGCCTAATTAAGTTTGGCTTAGCCTCCCTGAAGAGTAGTAAATTACAAAAGTATGTTATTTTTTTTTTATTTACTTAGGAGGAGGGGATTTAAACTCAACAATTATAATATAGTTATATATGAAATACCGGCAGATATATCCACAAGACTCCAAGGTTTTTCTTTTAAAGAACATTGTTAACCAAAAAACTATTTATTTTTGTGGTTGTGATCCTAACGAAATGATAATTTCACATTATATTTTGTTAAGAAAGACTTCAAGAAAATATTAATAATAACTATCTACTTTTCTTTTTTTAAAAATTTGTTTTTTAATTTACTCAAAAAGAGAAAGAAGAAAGGAAGGATTTTGATTACTTATTCCCCTCACTTTTAAGGGAGTTCAGATATATTATCTTATTTTTCTATTTTAAAGACTATTTCATAATAGGTTTTTGACAATTCATCAATTTATAAAATAACTTTTAATATTTAGTTTTTTTTTGTGATAAATTTTTAAATTCAAATTGTATAACATGACACTATTAAAGGACAATCAATTGATAGAAAATTCAAAAAAAAAAAGATCTTGATTCAACTTTAAGGTCTTCTCACTTTATTACATGAACTTCAAAGACTCTAACTAAATTATAAATTAGTCATTTTTTTTGGTGGGGGTTGGGGGAGGGAGGGATAGAAATTAGCCCCTATATTAGAAGTTAGAAATTTTATCTCCAACATTATTGTCCCTCTTTGGTGTGTTTCAAAAGTCTTGGGAGTCTATCCAAGGGAATTTGACTCATGTATCCTCTTTCATCTATTTTATTGTCTCTCTAATAATATCATATCATACTATAATATATATTATATTAATTAATATATCAATTCACAATATTTAATTGAGTTATTTATATAAATGTCTAAATTAGAGATGTTAATTTGAAAAATATTCATTTTTTTCTTTTATTTATAAAATTTTTTAAAATAGTACTTATAAAAACAATATTACCCTTCATGAAAAATTGAAAATTAATACATAAATGAATTATTAAAAAGGAAACAAAAAAAGGAAGAAAAAAGTCAGAGTAAAACTGCCTAAATTTGATTTCATAATGTTGGTAAACAAACTATTATAAAAGGAAAAGATATCATAATAATATAGTAATTATCATAAAAAAAATCATAATAATATAGTTATATCATAAAGAAAAATATCATGATGATATATTAATTATCATCATAATTTATAAAAAAAAATTATAAAAGGTAAAGATATCATAATGGTAAAGTAATATCATAAAGAAAGATATCATAATAATATAGTGATTATCATTAAAAAAATAAGTAATTTCTTATCATATTTAAACTTTAAAAGTTAACTATTAAAAAATACTAATAATAATATAGAAAATAAATTATAATTATAACCTTATAATTATCCTAAAGAATCTAATTCATACTAAAAAAAAAGAAGGTTTTTACGAAACTTAAATCATACTTCAGAAACATGTTGATACAAAACCTAAATCATATTAACAAGTAATCAGTACAATAAAAAACTAGTTATTAAGATAAATATATAACAGTGATGAATATATAAGGAAAAAAGTTTGAAACATAATGAAGAAAATGATTTTAAATATAGCAAAATGACAAAATAGATATTACAATGATTGTTTCTTTAAAAATGGACATTAACATAATATTAACAAAAAAAATAGACATATTTTAAAATAGAATCCTAAAATATAATTTTATGTAATTATTTCTATTTTAATTTTGGTGTTAAATAATATCAAGGACACGAAAATAGGCAGAAATTAGAGATATTAGCCAGATCCGACAGAAAGCCCAGGCCTAAAATGAAGGCCGGGCCCAGATGTAGCCCGCTACTTATTCGCGCGAGTGTGCTGAAGGTCAAACAACATGGAAAATGGGTCCTACGCCAAGAACAGCGGTCGACGTGTCAGATATCTATTGGTTACATACACGACACCCTGTACACTCCGTAACTCTTTAAAAACAAAAATCTCCTTCCTCGGCAACTGCCCTGCCGATCGTCAATCAACTTTAACTGCGAATCTGAGAGTGAGAGAGAGACCCTGCAGAAAGGAGATGGCTAGAACGGCGTCGTTTCTTCTGTGTACTCTGTTCCTCTTCGGAACCCTAGCTCTCGTCCAGGTAAATCTAACTTAATTACCAAATCTTTATCTAGCTTTCTTCCGATCTCATCGCCTTCCCATTTTCTAGGTTTTTTAAAAAATATATTTTTTTGTAATTTAAGGTTTTTGGTGAGCCTTGTTCATAGTTGCAGAGTTTATCGAAATTGATGAAAAGGGATTTTGGTTTCAGGCCAAGAAATCGGATAAGGATCTGAAGGAAGTGACGCACAAGGTTTTCTTTGACGTTGAGATTGATGGAAAACAAGCTGGTAAATTCTTCTTAAAACACAATAGAAATCTCGTTCTCGTAGAGATTGAGTTTCTCTTTTGATTTGTGTCTTTCTTTCTTTCTTTATTTCAGGTCGTGTTGTCATGGGTCTGTTTGGAAAGGCGGTTCCTAAGACCGCAGGTATGAATTGAATTATTGGTTGTGTCTATTTTTTCAGTTATCATGGATTTTGTATATGCTATTTCTGCAGAGAGTAATCGAGTTCTTACTTTATTGTTGCAGAGAATTTCCGAGCACTTTGCACAGGTAAAAAACACCACCAGTAAATATTTTAATTAGTGGAAGGAAATGTATTTCTGCGGGTTAAGCAGTGAGGATTGTTAATAGGATGATCTCATGTTGCATGCCCATCAAAGAAATTCTTATAACTAGTTATTTCGCCGTTTCGCACGTTTAGATTTTGCACGTTTAGATTTTCTTAGCATTTTCCTTTTTCAAATCGATCAGGGGAGAAAGGTGTTGGGAAGAGTGGGAAGCCTCTCCATTACAAAGGCAGCAATATTCACAGGATCATTCCAAGCTTTATGATTCAGGGAGGTGATTTTACGCTTGGTGATGGACGAGGCGGAGAATCAATCTATGGAGAAAAGTTTGCTGATGAGAACTTCAAGCTGAAGCACACCGGCCCGGGTAGGATGAATGTCCCGCAATCACCACCACATCTACATCCAGCCCTTTTCTTGTTGTTGAAAAGCTACAATGTGGTATCAATAATTAATCTTTCTTGTGTACAGGACTTTTGTCAATGGCAAATGCTGGTCCAGACACCAACGGATCACAATTCTTCATTACAACTGTGACAACCAGCTGGTAATTTGAAGCAATATCTTCTTCTGTTTAAATGTCTTTGTTAGATAATTCTCTTTATTTAGTTGTTGTCAGGGTCTGTTGGAAGGCGGTCCTAGCGCAGGAATGAATTATTGTTGTGTCTTTTTTTCATTTATGATTTTTATGCTATTTCTGCAGGAGTAATCGATTTTACTTTATTTTGCAGGATTTCGAGCCTTGCAATAAAAACCACAGATAATATTTTAATTAGTGGAAGGAATGTATTTCTGCGGGTTAGCAGTGAGGTTGTTATAGGTGATCTATGTTGCATGCCATCAAAAATTTTAACTAGTATTCGCCGTTCGCACGTTTAGATTTTCTAGCATTTTCCTTTTTCAAATCGATCAGGGGAAGGTGTTGGAGGTGGAGCCTCTCCATTACAAGGCAGCAATTTCCAGGATCATTTAGATTATGATTACGGGGAGGGATATCTATGGGTGATGGACGAGGCCGGGTATATTGGCTAGGGATTACTTCTAATAATTATATTTATGTATCGGATCTCAATAATTTGCTTTTTACCTTGGACCTTCTGAATAAGATTTGTTTCAAGCTACAAACGACTTGCATGGAATAATGAAGCCTTAAGCCCTCTGATTGATTTTTTAATCTATACACAGGTTGGACGGCAGACATGTTGTGTTTGGAAAGGTGCTATCTGGAATGGATGTGGTTTACAAGATTGAAGCTGAAGGAAGGCAAAGCGGCGCACCCAAGAGCAAAGTGGTGATCGCTGACAGTGGCGAACTTCCTCTCTAAATGCTCTTAAAGCCGGGACGTTCCATGTTTTACCAGTTTCTTAATGCTGTTTCAGAACAAGACTGTCTTGTATGCTTGTTGATTATATTTTGCAAGTTAAAGTGGATTTTTTTCAGAGTTCACTTGTTCCGCATTTAACTACTGAATCTAAGAATAAGTTGTAATGTGCAATGGGTGCAGTTTAAAGATTACGTATATGTGATGCTTGTGATAGAAAAGACTTAGAAGATGTTAAAAAGATAAATGTATTTGTAAGACTACATTATGCAGCAAATATAAAGCCAAAAGTAACTGTTTGGTTGCCTTAACAAACTTGGAAGTGAATTGCTTATTAAAGCCGTCAGCGTATGGTGCATGCTTATAATAAATAGTCCTCATTTTTGGCCAGAAAAATGCCTAGCAATCACTTCATGATTTGCTGAGGCTGGCATTATACAATATTAGCATGAAAAAGGGCGTTATATCATATATTACTAACAAGTCAACTAGTCGAGACTAGCTCAATGGGTGAAGGATGAGAGGTTTGGATAGAAACTTACATGTTTGAAACCTGAACGTGTTTTTATTATTTTTAATAAGTGTGAACCATAGGTCTCATTTGGAAGGAAAAAAAAAAATATATATCTATACAAGCGTGCGCGCACACACACGAGGAATTCTTTTAGGGTTCCAGCCTCGTGATACTACATACATGCTTTATTCACAATACCAAATTTTACTACCTGCTAAAACAGACGTATCACGCATGTATAGAATCCCCCTGCTCGCACGAAAGACATAAAATAACTACCCTTGACGCCTAATAGCTCCTAAACTCCAGCCCTTTATAAGAAGAGCCACATTAGACTTTCATCTCACTATAAAATTGGTTTATGGACTCTTCAAAGGAAGAGTCGGCATGAGCTCAACCATCAAAAGGATGGAGTATCTCTCTATTCGACCGTTACCATAACATCCGTGACCTAAAAAAGGAGTAGCTTGAACCTATATTCCTGATTTCCAGATGTTATCACCCACCAATGCCTCTCAAAAGATTATTCAACAAGCTCTCCTTCTGATGCTCATATCGTCACACTTGGGTGGTTGAATACAGAAGGAAAAACTACCAAAGACCGAGCAATTCAAACGGTACATCTTATCAAGTTTAGATCTTTATGGTCCTGCTCTTCACGTCTATACATCCACAATTAGCATTTTCCGAAAAGGTACTCGAACCAAAGATAATGCTGCAATCAGTTAGTTCTCAAAACATGACAAAATACCTGAAGAACCCCTAGTCTGACTCATCAGCATTTCCTTCGTATTTCTACACGTCAAAGCCTCAGTTTTTGATTAATGGCTGATATAGACAAGAACAAAGGATGACGACCACTATGTAAATAATCTCTCTATCTGTGTGTTTTCGGTTATGGCTCGAGGAAATTCGAGTTCTTTTCATGATTAACCAACCGGCAATCCATCAGCATCAAAAATATCAGTTTTTTTTTTTCTTTTATCAAAAGCAATACTAGAAAAGAAAACAGATGATAAATAGTATAATACCTCATTACGTCTCGGGGGATCGGTTAATAAGGAAGACAAGCAATCCCAGTCTTCATCCTTACAAGGCAAAGAAAAACATAGCATAAGCAGAGTCTTTGTTCTTACCCACCACCAACATGAACTAGCACACAATTAAGACCAACAAATAACCCAAATAGCCCACCAGAGGCTTACTCACTGACACATTACACCAAACACCTTGACCAAATTAAGATCAGACCTTTCTCAATTAACTAAATCACAGATAATGCTTAAAACAAAAGGTGAACGAAATTACTGATGAACTTCATTGCTCGAAATCGTCTGCTTCAATTCTCCGGCTTCTTCTCCTCGACCTTATCGTCCTCGTTATTCTCTGACGTTATCCTCCGGCGCTGGTGAACGATGCTCGAGAAATTGGCCGACATATCGGAGTAAATCGAGAGGACCTTCGAGATGTTGCCGTTGATCTCGCGGATCAGCCCGACGTTCTTGGCGAGATTCTCCGACGCTCTAGAGCGGTGATTGTCGTTCACCTGCTGGATCAAGGCGCGGTTCTGATCCAGCACGGACTGCGCCAGCCGGAATCCTCTGCCCAGCGTCTCCCAGGCCTCCTCGTCGCATTGTTCGTCCGTCTCGCCGCCTTCTCCGTAGTCACTCACGGCCTCCTCGGCTCCGTTCAGACGACGCTTGTTGCCGCTCTCGGCATCTTTGACGGTGTCGTCCATGGCGGAACGCCCCGAGTCAAGTCTGCTCATTGCGTTTGGCAGCTAGGTGTTTCTCGCTCTACTTTCTCTCTCTATCTCTCCCATATTTTTTATTTTTGGTAATTCAATTTTCTTTTTTTTTTTTTTTTTGGTTGGTTGAGCTGAAAAAAACTGAACATATGGGGCGTTTTATAGCTTTGGGGAAGAAATTATTCGAGTTTCTGGTGACCAACCGACCTCCGGTGGCGGTTCTTGATGTGTAATGTTCTCTGTCTGTGACGGGAGTGTAAATGACAGTCCAACCAGAGCGCTTGACGGAGTTGTTTGAGAAAATTTGATTGGAGGAACTGCCAGTGAGGAAACTTCTTGTGACCCTTGAGATTTATGTCCAAATCATTCGCGACTTTGCTGAAAAGGGCATAAAAGGAAACAAAAATATCTTTGGCTTGGGAAAATATCTTGGTCACCAACCTCGTACCCAAAACGATACAGTTCCCATTCGCGCTTTTTGGCGCACGTGGAACTTATTCTATTATTATTACTTACCTTCAATCTTTTTTACCGTCAATCTCACTTTAGTCCCAACTTCTAAAACGTCACAGACTTGTCCTAATTATTTCTATCATTTTATTTCAATCCTGGAACTTGTTCCATTTAGATGCTAAAAAAAAGGGCAAAAGATGGATGATATTTTAGTTATCAAAGTGTCATTTTTGTCTGACTCAACCTCTATATTTTATATTATATGTTAATAGTGTGATCGGCTTATCGTCGTCACACATCGGATGCAGCACATGGTGTTCCCGAGAACTCCTGACGGTGTCGAACAGGTTCAGAGGGGAAGGTTCGATTAAATGGGGAAGATTCGACCATGTCACCGAAGTCTCTATCCTGCCTCTTTGAACAACCACCATGACCTCTCCGGCGTGCCGAATTGGGCCGACCAGAAGCGGCCTTGGGCTATAGCCAAGGAGACACGCCATGACTAGGCCAGTTCATGTTGCTGGCAGATCCGACCAGGGGACCACCGATCAAGCGTCATTAACCGATGTTACCGTCCCCAATTTCTGTCGAACCCCTCTTGAATTGACCGGTCCAAGTAGCTACTGCTCCGCCGCCCTACACTGGCTGACGGCCATACCATGGCAGGGCATACATGCCCTCCACCACCCGTGCAGCTAACACTGACACCGACGCCTGCCACCGTACCAGCGCCACCTCCCCCCATTACTTGGTACTATATGACAGTTGCACGGGAGGACTACGCTCGTGTTCCCTCGCTACCCGAATAGTGGGACACGTGGCGCGTGGTCAGTGGACACCAAGCATCCATTCACCTAGCTCGGGTCAACCCGCCATGACCACCTGATGTACAACCCGGGAGGCCCATCTAGAGCACCCGAAACCGTGGGAACATTAATAAATAATAGAGTGTCTCACTCCCTTAGGTGTGACTATTTTCCTTTGTTAAAACTCTATTTCTCCTTCGCTTATTCTTCAGTTTCATTTACTAACTTACGCATCGAAGTACCCTTAACAGACACTCCAATGGTATTCCCTTACTCCGAGATGCTTCTCTTTTGTAGGCGACCAGACTGAGTACAATAACATATAACCAATCACGTCAAGTGATCTAATCTAACGTTGTGTAAACGTTACATTAACGAAATATTATTATTATGCCGATATCAGGAGTATCTTTTGTTCTGTTTAACATCCAACTTAATGGAGGAACACTCAAATAAACTGAATGATCATAATTAAATTTGTGCTATTATTAAAATTAGTAATCAAAACTTTTAACACCACGTCCTTTGTCCAATTTTTGGGTAAATAATTAGGCTTCCAAACAATGAATTTATAATTCCAGTCTCCATGCTAAATGTTCATTTTTTTTTAATTGCATTAACAATAAACGATTTGCATTAACAGCGATATTATATAAAGGATCTATTGAGAAGGTCTTCAATTGCAATAACAATTATAACTCGTAAAACATCGGCATTAGTGGATGCATATACTCCGCAACCGCAAATGTAAGCTATTTATTAATCTCAAACGGAGGAAAAAAATAACATTGGAAAATCAATAAAAGAGCATATATATCATCTAGTAATAGCATTTTACAACAAGAACATGATTTTAAAGAAAATATGGGAATTGCAATGGAAATAAAGATAAGATAAATAGTTGACACTCATCGTACAGACTGATTTAGATTTACAACAGTTAGGAAACGTCACTATAAGTAACCATGTTGAGTAACATTCTAGTTTTCCATTTGTTGTTTCTAAGAATTACACCTTCCTATGGATAAAGAGCGTTCTCACGTACAGACGTGAGATCTGTGGCCCTGAGCACTACAATTACATTAGGATTAGGGGTATACTAAGTAACAACTCTATCAAGTCATTTTGACAACAGATTTCGACAGCAAACACGGTCAAATCAACTATTTTACAACAGCTACCTCACATTGCTCGTCGAGGCAATGAGTTATGCTCTTCGAACTCGCAAGGAGTAAATGGATGAGCAAGCACGAATGTCAGAGCAAGTTACTCGGTGTCGCTAGCTGAATCCTGAAAGCTAAACTCTCTCTGTCCACTTAGCTTGACTAGAACGGTTCCCCGATTCTCTTCACTCCACTCAATACCTTCATTTTCCAGTAGATTGATGACCTGCATGGAGGAAAATGAATGATAAAGTAGTCCTGAATATCTCTGCTCTGCTCAATACCTAGTGCGTCTATTATATACGCCTTCTCCATCTAGAACATGAACACATGTATGCGCGTGTTGAATACTATGATCCTCAATAGATTAAAACTTTGATCACCAAAGGCGGCCTTGTCATTGTTCAACATCTCGAAAAACACGGCGTTATTACAATCTTTAGGAGCACTTATCTTTAAAATTCTATGACTAATCTCAAACTTCATCGTTTGTGCTTTTAAAACAAATGAAGTGGCACGTGTTAGCACCAATAACTATTTTAACTCAAAAAACATTGTCAGGATTTAATGTGTCGCAAAAGCAATGACCTGATTCCATTTTATCCACGTGCAATATTCCAAAAACATCTGAAATATGGTCTTTTTGGCAAGCAGAAACCGAAATTCACTACAGCCAATTTGTTATAATCGTACTCTAGCTTGAAGTGTTTAGTAGTTTTAAAAAATAGTAGGAAAATTATTGGCGAAAAAAAAATAAGTTATACCGATTCTTTTAGCTTTGACTTGCCCACACCATGTGACCCGCATCCTGTGATTACCCTCAGGGTCTGAACCGCTGGAGCAAAGAGAAATAAATAATTAATAACCAGGAAAACACAGACATTGCAAAGGGCTGGGGAAAAGGTAGGGGAAAAAAATCTATTTTGTAATCCTTACTTTGCACATACGAAACCACTACGAGATGCATTTTCAAGACCCTCATTGCTTGTTTGACATGTTGCCCATGCAAATCAATAGTAATGAGATTTTGTATATCCTTGTTTCTGCAAAGCACAAGGAATTGCTTAGTTAGTCTACGAGAAAGATGAGAGAAAAATATTAGGAAGTTTATAACATGCCGTTTCAGCAATGAACCAACCCACCTAGCCTTAAATATATCCTTACTGGCCCTTTCATCAGCAGCTCGTGCCGATTGAGTCTGTGCTTTCCCCTACAAAGAGGAAGATCATATATAAGGTTTTATCTCTACATTTAACAAAATATAAGCAAGCCCACAAGAGATTGACACCTATACATATATACATACGCCTATACATGTATACATATATATATATATATATATTCCCTTTTCTAAAGTCAATGAATTGTCGCTTAATTGCATCCAGAAGGTCTCCACGGGTTCTAAGCATTTAAACAAAACATAGCCACTAAAGGCATATTAAGTTGAAATATATTGGATAATTAATATAATATTATGTTACTGTGGAAGACCAAAAATAAAAGGATGAGACTAAACTACTAAACCTATCCAACCTATAATGTTAGGCATGTTAAGTAAATTGCATTAACAAATTTAAATTCACTCTAAAGCATTAAAATAGTGTCTTCAGAATAACAGAAGACAAATTCCCATTTAATAAAGATCCAACAGACTAAATCAACAATTTGTTTTGTTAAGGTATAAGCACCTGCTCGGAAAGGCATGCAGCATATAGCCGTGCTCCATTTGCATAAGCTTTTGCTGCCTGTAAAAGAATGTGCTCTAGTAAACTAAGTTTAAATCACCCATCAAACAAATAGAAAATGCACAAAACCACCTTACTTTCTCATAGCAGGATCTCACCAAATCCCATTGTTGGTTTGCAGTTTTCCTAAACGCATGATATTCATCTCCTTTAGCTACAAGTGCACAAAAAAACTCAACCATCAACAAAACTATAAATACCATTCTTTAAGAGTTTTTTGTTATAAAAAAAAAAAAAAAAAAAACACACGCACACACACACGCACTCTAAATCAATTAGAAAACAATAAGTGATTCCTAGAACTTCAGCACCACCTGAGATGTACTAGAGAGATAAAAAGATGCAAAATGCACTTATAGAAACTTATGAATTTGGATAAGAAGCTTTAGAACTTGCAAAAATTCAGTCAAACCTAAAAAATGTAGTGATTCTAGGTTAAATAGAGAGAAGAGAAAGAGACGAGAGAACAGAGTTTTTGGATGAATGTGGCCTGTTAATGTCTCCCGCATCTTTACCAATAAGGCCCTAACTAAATAATAATAATTAAATGGCCATAAGGGACATAGTTAAATATAAGTAATATTCTAACGAATTTCATAAAATTTACCGTAATTATCCTGCTGTGCCTCTGAATCGTTAGATTGACAAACATCAAATTGGGGTCCCAACGAATGCAGTTTTTTGACAACATTCCTCCAATTCATAGCACGTGGTTCATGTTGAGCACTCTTAGTGACCTTAAAAAAAGACTCCAACACCTTTTGAGAGATATCTGATTCAGTATTCCTTCGGTTACTAGGAGAGTGAACTTCAGAAGTAGCTAGGACCTTTGCATAATTTGTCCTAAAGTTAAGAAAAGAACTGGTGTCGTCAGATATTATCACAATTCGAAAGTTCACACTGTGACGAAATAGAGACTGAAATTTGATTTTAGACAATGCAGTTATTTTCTCAATAAACCAGCGCCTTACTTTGGTATCTCAGGAACATATGAATAGGTGCTTGTCATATGTTCCTGATGTACAGAAGCATTTCAACTATATGAATTAAGACAGACAGACATCAAATTGTCTAAATAATGAAGGGGGAAGTGACGGGCAACAAAATAAAAATAAAAAAAGAAAGAAAGAAATAAGTTACCTGCAACTACAGCCCACAGACCATATGCTATCATGTAGCTCACAATCGGATGAATGAGAAGAGCATTCAGAGACCCTATCTGTCAGCTGTCACAAAATTCTCAAGATCAGCAAACAGTGGATTGAGCCAATAACAAAAATGTTTCAAACCAAACAAAGTAAAAAAATTCAGAAGCTAAAATATATAACACGAAACAATCAATGCATATTAAGCAATATATTCTATGATATTAGCAGTTAATCCTCCACAAGCTCACAGGGAAATGAATCCAGGAAGAGGACAAACTATAGTCAGGAATTCTTACTCCTACTTATGTTAAAAGTTTTCTACACACATTAGAGGAAGATAAAGTGAAAGAGGTTGAAATATTTAATTTAATCTTTTTAACGAAGGGTCTACCCATAAATTCTGGGGAAAATTAAGTACATAAATGATATTACTTACAGTATCAGAATGTTCCATAGGATATCTGCTGTAGTCATTACAGTTCAGACTATAACTAGAATCATCCATGGACTGATCATTGGAAGAAGACGACATTTCTAGCAACACATCTGAGGCCTGGAAAGTATACAGGCGATCAATTAGACTAGCATCAAGAAACTGTTATTTTTATATGTGGTTCTCAAATGCTAAATGGTTGGAACAAAAAGAAGGGCCGACACCTTGAGACCATTCCATGAAAAAGAAGAGAAAACGAAATTGAAAAAGACAAGCCCAAGGCAAACAATAATCAATGTTTACGTGAATATTGAATATTGCAGGCAACCAACAATGGCGGATACCACTCAAGGGAAAAAAACAATACAATCATAAAAAGTGGCGACTGATGTTGTACACAAGTTAGAAAACTCATAAATGTATTCCCTTTGGTTCTTATTTCCGTGCACCAGCACAATCTAATCATATATTCCTACTAAATATCAGCAATGGATAATATATCCAAACTTCCATTGACTATGTCCAAACCCAACAAAATTCCATCAAATGTAAATGCCATTGATGACGAATATACACTGCACTATACAAATAACAACTATGAGAGCTTCAGTACGAGAAGACAAATTTAGAAGTACTCTTAAAGTTCGGATTTAAAAAATTATTTAAAAAAAAAAAAAAATTGTTTCTAGCCCTCCTAAAAAAGCATTGCAGAAGCCACGCAAATCCATAGAGTAGAAGACTTGCTGAACAGAAAAAACTAGTAAGTAGTAGGACAATTGTTCTCGAAACATTTGATGATGATGATAAGACTATTGATCAAGATAATACATATCATATGCACCTATATACACAGATCTGAGATCAATATTCTTCAAGAAGAGATAAAATTCTAATTTATAAGATATTGATAAACATTAAACAGTAAAAGGAAATGACAATAAAACAGATCCTGGAGTTTACTTATTTAAATATATATATATATATATATATATATATAGATTCTAAAGTAAAAATGATATACTGGTAAGAAGTAAGAACTAAAAAGAAATGCAAACTCACAATGCGCACAGTACCTTTTCCACATCATATCCACACTGACCTGTAAAAATAAAAAGGAAAACGAAATCGGATCATGTAGAAAATACAATACGTCATTTGGTTGAGAATAGAAAGTACTCGGATGCAAATTTGATCGAAAAATAAGCATTAGATAGGTCCAATCCAAAGTTACTACAATTTTTATGAATATATTCCAGTTATTATCTAACATATACCACCAAATTAATTTTTACTGTTCTTATATTCTGTTTAAAGAAATCTTAATTTCCCAATAAGGGACTCATATTAAAACGTGCTCTACACTTCTGTTGGCATGTCAATGGTATTTCCATGGTGCGTTTGATAAATTGATGACAAAAAATCATAAATCTTCCAAAAGGGTTTCCTAAAGTTAAACGATAAATATGTACTTTTGAATATTTCCAACTAATTTACAAAAAAAAAAATAATAATTTTAAAAAAATATCTACCAAAATTATAGCCAAAAAAAAAAAAAAAAAGGACAGTTACTAACACAGTACGTCTCTAACAATCGCCAAGTTGAGCTCGGACTTATCTCCAAGCATTGAGCAGAGAAACTGCTCAGCATTCCCTTTGTCCGCTAAACCTTTCAGCTTCGTATCCATACTCCTCGGATACTTCCTCGGACTCGCCGCCAAATACTCCTTTCCCAGCACCGTCGAGACGGTGCCGGTCGCCACGACCACCCGCTTCTGCTTGTTCCCTCTACAACCCCTCTCGCTCCCCAAATTCTGAACACAACCCGTCCCCTCAAACCATTCAGACGACCCGGAACCCTCGCCGGAAGTCGAGCTCGTCGCCGGATCATCCGCATTCTCCGACAAGGCTAGCCCCAGGATCTCCGCCGCTTTGTCGGGATCGCCTCCGGCTTCTTGGTAGGCCGAAACGGCGTCGTCGAAAGAGGCCGAGGAGAAAGACTCCGTGAGCGCGTGGATCGCCACCGCCACCGCCTCCTCCTCCATTTTCTTCTTCTGCTCCCCACCTTCGCCGGCGACCTTCTTCGGAGCCTGCGAGTGCGAACTTCTCTTCTTCTTCTTCTTCGTGTGCTTCATCTTCTGCGGCCGTTGACGACGAAACTGTAATCTCTCGGAGGTTTCTGATTACGGAATTTCTCAGAGAATTAGGTTTTCTGAAATTGGAAAACTGGGTGAGGAATAGAAAAACCAGAATTTGAGAATCGGAAATTATTGGAAGGTGATTTTGGAAGAGAAAAGCCTCAAAAAAGGAGGTTGAGGTTTGCCTGGTGGTGGGGTTGGTTGAGAGATCAACAATGCAAATTCAACATTTTTTTTTTTCTTGTTTTTTTTTTTTTTTTTTTTTTTTTTTTTTTTTTTTTTGGGAAAGGAGGATTCCGCGTATTTTTTTTAATGGCAGGCAAAGAGAGGCATCTAATACTAAATATTTATGGGGCCAACGCCGTACAATTATTAGCCCACTCAAAAATAGTCATGTTCCTATTATAATTTGGAATACGAATCTTGTTTAATGTTTTTATGACCAGGGAATTATTTGACTCATTAGTGCTGGTAGAAATCTGATTGACGAGGACTAAGATAGAAAAAGGTAGAATTAAGAAGAGTAAAATTATCAGGGAGGTAAAAAATTAAAAAAAAAAAATCTCAAAATCTCAATATTGAGTACTAGTAGGAGATAAAGTAATATAGATAGAATTTATATAAAAAAAAAATCAGAATTAAGAAGAGAATAAAATTATTAGAGGGATGTAGAAATAAGATGGAAGAAGAGAAACAGAATCACTGAAAAGTTAAAAGAAGGTTTTCTTCTATGCGAAGAAAAGGTAGGAAATTTATAAAAAAAAAAATCTCAATATTTATTCATTAACCAACTTTTTGAATAAACATTATAATCGGCAAGTGTGGGAACGAAATCCAGATACAACACCACGTTTCAAGAAAGTGATGAAACGATGCCGTCTTAAGGAGCCGAAGAAGAAAGAAAGAGCAGAACAAAAAAGCCAAGTCAGTAGAAGTAGCGAATTTAGGAAGGACACGAGTTGTGTAATATTCATTGATAAACATTAGAACAGAACCTCCTCTAAAAAACTATAAATAGAGGTGGTGATATGAGAATTATAGGCTTTTGGGGGAGACACCTTAGATTTGGAGAGAATCAAAATTACATTTTTTATATATCTTCGAAGTCACGATTAAACTTGGTATTAAGATATTTATAAAAATATAATCTAACAAAAGATCAACTTATCTTAATTTTAATTATTATAAATAATATAAGCAATAAATATAAACAAACATTAAACGTTAAATATTCAAGAAAAATTGGGATTTATAGCAAGATTATCCTACAAGACAACTATATGCATTAATTTAAATTTAAAATTCTAATCCAATCTTCATCGTCCTCTCGGCATTGAAAAACTCGACTATGACGAGGGTAAAGAGACGGTTTGAAAAAAGTTTCCACGAAGCACTTCGTGATTAGGAACAGTTTGGTGAACTCGTGGTGGTGTCGGCGATAAGGTAGTAAGCCAACTTCAAGAACCTCAAGATCACATGAGAAACCGTCACTTGTGAGGCGAGATATAGGTAGTCAACTTGCTTGTTTTGTTTGAACACGTTGTACTTTTTTTTTTCTGTCGTTCAATTTTATGTTGTCCAAGCATACAAGCGACATGTCGTTTTACCAAACATTCATCAAATCCAACTTTTTTTTTTTTTCCCTTCTTAATCGTTCATACCCAAATCATCCAGAAATTCCCTCTTTATCAAGTTTATTTGACTCTGCGATTCTAAGTCACACAAAACTGAATATGGGAGAAAAATCTTCATCCATCCATCCGCGACAATCAATTGCAACTGTTACTATTCAGCTTCTTTGCTAAATTACAAGTTATTTACTGCCACTAGTTTACCACAGAGCGATCAAGAGAATCGCAATACGAACACAGGAGACAAAAATAACTCTATGCAAAGACATTTCTCTACTTGAGAAGTATTATTTGAGACAGATAAAAACACATGCGTGGGAATGAAGTTTCCCGGTCAAGGTTTAGTTTCAACTGTATGAATTGTTTCTTCAAAGACAGAATAGCTAACAATCTAGTATGTCCGGTGAACTGAGGGCGAATACCATGTTCTTGGACAGGGCCAGTGGGCAATACTTTTGCTGCTGCAAGCGACGCATGAAACTGGTCGAATCCTGCTAGCTTCACAAACTTCAACTCGTCATCTCTTCTTTCGTGGCAACCGTAGTTACACTGCATCTTCCTCCTCTGTACCTCATCCTTAACTCTCTGGAATGCAAAACGAAAGCGAATGAATAACATAAACAGATATGCGAGTACTATGACTAACGGACTGGAGTAAAATTTGTGACCAAACTATTAGCTTTTGGTGTTTTTCACTCTTAAAACTAGCAAAAACTAAATTGTTCTTGCCTACACAGTAATACTCATATTATCTAGGCACCTCCTTATAGACGCCAAAAGTTAATACAGTTTAAAGTTAAAAGGCTATAAGTACATAACTACAATCACAATGCTTATAAATTCCCTTTCACAAACTCTTGAGACAACAGGAATAGCATATATGCATGTTCTTTCCCTTTTTTTCCTTTGTTAAATCATAAAGGGTACATTTTCAAATAAAAATATCTTATAAATGGTTATGCTAAAGCAAAGATTCAAACTTTAATGATTTCTACCCACCGTTCCAAGGATCGACTTTAATTTTTAACAATAGTAGACTTCATCAAGCTTTGCGCTTTGTGAACTTATTTCCTATAAACTTAAAAGACTGCTAAATCTTATCTAAGAATCCAATCAAAAAGGACAGATAACCTAGCCAACAAAATTCAACTACATTAAACAATTCAAATGTCAAAGTTCATCAATTACTCAAAACCAGTTTCTTATTGAGAAGCAGGAATGAGCAATAAAACCATAAACAACAAGAAGACACTTCCTTTCCAAACAAAAGACAAGGACAAAAAGGAGATAAAACATACCTGTAACAACCTCGAATCAAACTTGGGAACGCCTATTTGACCAACAGTCAGAGACCCAAAGAAGTTACCCAGCAATGCAGCATCGGGAACAGCCAGTCCCTGAACCAGCCCTGCCGCAAACCCGCCGAGAAAGCTATCCCCTGCTCCGGTTGGGTCCACCTGATTGGTCGGAAAAGGCCCAACTTGGACTTCCCCGTCTTCCCAGTACACCGTGCAGCCATGTTTCCCATTCGTCACAACCACACAGCAGAGCTTCCTGACCTCTTCAATGTCCATAGCCGAAACCTCCTCTCCCGACGCCTTCAGGAACCCGATTCTAGGCAGGAGGTGGAAAAACCCGCTCTCTCTCAAGTCCACCAGCCTCACCGTCCCATCGATTTCATCGAAAACCCGTATCAACGCCTGGATGTCGACGAACACCGTGTCGCAGGTCTCGATCATCCTCTCCAGCGTCTCGGGGAGGATCTCGCCGCCAACGCCAACCGCCATTCCGAAATCGAACCTCGAATCAGGCAGATCCGAGGGACGAATCGGGTCGCAGGCGGAGATTCTCTTCAAAACCCGGTCCTGGTGAGCGCCGTCGCCTCCGTCGACGGCGGAATCGAAATGCGCGTGGAAAAGAGTGGTGCTGGAATCCGGTACAACAAGCGGGTCGCGATTGGTGGCGTAAGAGAAGTCATGGCCGACTTTGGAAATCAAAGTGTAGCAGAGGGAGAGGGAGTCGAGGACGGCGGAGATGAAGGAGGCGGCGCCGCCGAGAGTCTTGGCGACGACGACGCCGTCGCGGATGATGACGTCGTGGCAGTAGTTGCCGGTGAGGAGGCCCCGGCGTTGGGGGAGCTTCTTCTTGTCCCTCACCATGGGAGGGGCGGAATCGGAGGATTGGTGGGATTTGGGATTGGGATTGGGATTGCGATTGGGATTGGGATTGGAATTGGGGTCATGGGCGAGGAAGGAGAAGGATATAGAGAAAAGGGTGGTTCAAACTTCAAAGGGGGTTTGGGTTCAGGCCATTGAAGAGGAGGGAGAAGAAGACAAAAGGCGAGGATTTGGATTCGTGTTTTCTTTTGTGAGAGAAGCGGCGTGTCAAAATTCAGAAGACGCGCGCCAACGAAACAGAAGAGAGAGAGAGAGATTTTTGAGTAGCAGCCTTTTATATAGTGCTGTGCAGTTCATTATTATTATTATTTTTTATTTTTATTTGTTGAGAAAGAGCCAAAGAAGTTCTTTAATTAAGCTTGATTCTCCCAAAAAAAAAATATAATAATAAAATAAAGGGAAAAAAATAAATAGCTTGATCTTGACGAGGAAAATTTTAGGGCTTGAGCATAAAGAAAATTACCGACGGTCGTTATTGCTCTGAGTCTGATTTTGACAGGCCTTTTGAAAGTGATTGAAGAAATTTTATAAACATGAGATGAGATGTGAGTCGAATTTTTTTCTTATTTATTTGGATATTTGAACTCGAGATAATATATTTATCTACGGATGTCACTACCCGTTTTTCTTAGGGATATGAGTGATATTATATTAGTGCAGAGACGGGTACAAAGATTAAGATTAATCACTCACGTACGTATTAGATGGAAGGAGATGAAACTCCTTCGTATATATATTTATCCCGCGTATATTTTCTTATAATAGAAAAATAATAATAAATTTAGTGTTAGTTAGTTTTATGGATTTCAAATTTGAATTTATTTTTAATATTTAATTTTATTTTAATTATGATTATGTTATTAAAATTTATGAAAATTTTAATATAAGTTATTTTAAATTTTTTTTAGTAATTATTAATGCGTAAATAGATAGGATATGAGTATAACATTCCTAGCGGATGTTATCCGTCCTCACACCCCTATTAAATTAGGCTGATGTGAGAGTTAAAAAGGGATGCGAATATGGGGATGAGAGAGACATACATGCTCCTATCCCTTTCTATTATCATCTATAATTTAAACTTGTAATTTATTATATTGTTAGATATGAAATTATTTACGACTTATAATACTAACTATTATTGAACAAGTACACTCTTAGCGGATGTTATCCGTCCCCACACCCCTACTAAATTAGAATGATGTGAGAGTTAAAAAGGGATGCCAATATGAGGATGAGAGAGACATACATGCTCGTGCTTCTGTCCCTTCTATTACCATCCATAATTTAAACTTGTAATTTATTATATTGTTAGATATGAAATTATTTACTGCTTATAATACTAACTATTATTGAAGGCATTGATATTTCTTTCTTTAAAAAATAAAAAATAAAAAAATATACATTGACATCTTTTTATCACTTTTTTTTTTCCTATCGCAAATGTTGATATGATATTTTTTTCCAATTTTCTTTTAAAAGGCAGGTTTTTTTGTTTTTTTGAACAAGTACAAAGCATTGGTATCTTTTTTAATCATCTTTTTTTCTTTTTCTCTTATCGACAAAGAGAGCATTAGCAACTCCCATAAGTCACTTCTTATAGACAGAATGATCAACATTAGCACTCTGAGAGCGTCTGACTCCACGCTTCGTCAATACTTTTTGTAACGCGCGTTCATGAATTGTTTGCTTTTGTATAAAATTTTATCAGATTCTTATGATAATTCCCATACAAAAAAGTCCAAAAACTGCAACGTGCCTTAGCAGAGAAGCTTTCATTACTATACGCGTAACCATACATTCTCAAAGTTAAGGTTACATTTTTGGGATACCATCTATAAATATTATTTTATCAATTTAAAAACTTAAATTTTAAAAATTCATAATTTTTTCATTTTAAATTAAAATGAGATGATTTTTATATCAAAATACTCGTGTCAACAAAACGAACAAAATATGATATATTTTGCATATATATATTTTTTGTTCTGAATACATTTCAGATTTTTATATTATTTTTTATATTATATAACTTTTTCAAAAATTCCCCCCCAATATATATTTCCAACCTAATTTCGAAAATATTATCTCCAGATATCCTCAAACGGGATGTCCTAAGTTTAAAACAATCTGACCCATTGAAAACGGTCAAGGACGGCTCTCTAGTTTTTTTTTTTCTTTTTCTTTTTTAATATATAGTTTGAATTCATGCCCCATCTAGAACATGAGTTTGAGACAAAATTTTTATATTGAAATTGATAAACTTTTTAAAAATTAGTTATAATTTTTGTTAATTTTTTAGAAAAAAATAAAAACTGAGACGAAAAACTTAGATTTGAACATGAGAGACAAACACATGCTCAGATTAATCACTTAACTTGTCTTTCTCGGAGTAGTATTTTTATTTTAAATTTACCATTGTATCTACCGATTTTTGTCCCCAATAACCTAATTGAAAAAAAAAATTAAACTAAAAAAAATGACTCAGACATAAAACGGAAAGAATTAAAACGATTAGTTCTACATATATGCATATTTTAGTTTTGACCAAATCTAAATTCGAAGGTACCGATCTTCATCCAAGTAGCTTTGATGAATGTTCAGAAATTCTTGAGCTGCCTGCATAGACCCAAAAAATCAATTTTACATAAAACTTGTGTTTGAAAAACACGCCGACAATGTATAATATTGCATGTATAAGAACAGAACACAAAAAGGATAATCATTGTTAATTGCTAAACGTGTAAATTAGATAGCAGATGTCCTTTGCAGAAGATGAAGAGCTTGGGGGATTAGAGGGGAGGGAGTGGTAGATCACCTAGTCGAGAGGAATGCAAAAAGAGAGAGAGGTCCTTTTTCTAACATACTTTATCTTAATTGTATCGGAATGTCATGTGTCTAGACATTGTTGTCTAGCAAGTTGCAACTCATACAATAAATAAATATCGTCCTATCAGTCGAATGCTGTTGGTAAGTTTAAGATGTAAAATTGAACTCTTTAATCAACTTGCCCAAGACAGACTGCATCATAATTATGAGAAATGGCGACGTGCTAAAATTGAAATGCATGATTCTTAGATGCTTATCTTATAATACTAATAAATAAGAGAAGACAATAATACACAAATAATATAGTAAAAGATTAATACATAAACCACATGGAAGGCTGAGAAGAGTTCCGCTAATCAGATAGTTGGAGGGGAGAAGTGAGAGTCGAACTTCTCACAATTACATTAGATCATCTTACACTAAACGTTAGTCAGTTTTTGTAACGGACAAATACAAGTTTTTGACATCCTAAGAAGCGGAGCAGGAAAGACACCATTTCCAAGCTTGTCAATCAGAGCGGATTCCGCCCATAAATGTCCTTGGATCAGGACAGTTCCCCGAGAATTGGGCTTGCGAGAAGTCAAAACCTGGGTTCTGCAGGTTAAAAAATGGTTGTTAACAGAAGGTCTCAAAATTAAAAGCGTATCATGTCTAAACACAAATAATACGGCTAAGGTTCACTCATGGAGAACAAGCTGCACGACCAAATATGTGTGGTTTGTTGCAGTGAGACAGTGGCACAACAAACAAGAGCATTGCCATTGTTTATCAAAATCAAACCCGGTGAAACTGTAGGATGCCAAAGAACCATTAACTTTCTAAGATAGTGTACAAAAAAAAAAAAAAAAAAAAAAAAAAGAATACATCAACGTAGATGTCTGGTCAATCCGCAGTCGACAAGGACTTTGTGTGCGAATATTGCAAATTAATGCAACCTTCTCCACACAACTTGCAACTTTGTTTGCAACAGTATCCTCTGACCAATCATTTCAGTAAACATCTATCTAAGTAACCGTAATTGTAACCAAATCTTGATGAAAGCCTAAAGGCTCCAAGCTCAAATGAAGTAATTGACCAAGCAAAACCATTTATTATGGATATTAAAGAACCATTACTAACATAATGTCAGCACACATGCAAATAGTCTAATCACTAAACTCCACCCCACCACCCGGCCGAATTTTATCCAGTTCCTACAACCAATATTGTGGCAAAAAAAAAAAGGTCCCTAAATTGTGCAGATTGAGTGACAATGAATCAAGAAAAGTTAAATCTATCAGCTATGACAAACTGCTCAGAAGTTCAAACGGAGAACAATATATTACCAAAAAGCAACTAATAGGAATGAAAAACTAACGTGGAGAAAAAACTTCTAACATTATGTTCCAATTTACCAAGAACGACAGCAACAAAAGCACGAAACAAAAAAGCATGCTCTACTTTACTAGCATCTTAAAGCAAGAGATTAGCATATGATATGATAGCATTTATGATACGTGATTTAAGCTATTTAAGCACAAAATTCACCTCTTCTTGAAATCTCTGAAGCATAAGGCGCTTCTGTTCTAGATCGGTGGAATAAGAATCAAGCTGACCCTGCCCCAATATGGGAGAAGCCCATGTCTGTCCTTTGTCCCTCTTCTGTAAAGTTATATGCATTATATCATCCTCTGCGTAGAAAACCAAAACTCAGCCCACAACTCACAAGATTTAGAAATCCGGTGAAATGAGAAATTCAATTGGAAATCCAAACGCAAACAACTGAACCCAGAACAGTAGTGCTATAGTCTTATACGACCCTAAAAAAACAAAACCCCAACTCTGTTTCTTTAATTTCCAATTTCGTGACTTTTTCTCGGCACCAAACGGGTAATTAAGGAAGTATAATTCAACTTAACGAAACGAAATAAATACCTAAGGTCCAAAAAGAAGAATCCGTCTTCACCGGGGAAGCAAGGTCATGCTGGGATTGCCACAAAAAAAAAGAAAAAAAGAAAAAAAGAAAAAAAGAAAAAAAAGGAGAATCAAGCACAGATTCAAAGACAAAAACAATTAAACGAAAAGGAAAAAAACTTGAGAAATGTGACTGACATTAAGATAAGGAGGGTTGCCTTTGATTCCAACTTCGACATGCTTGGACTGAATCTTGCAGTAGAATTGCTTCGGATGAACATTTGGGGGAAGATTTATGTAAATGTTCACCTCCTCTAGGGTTTGGTCCCATTCGAACACTTTCTGACCTTAAAAATAAAAAATAAAAATAAAAATAAAAATAAAAATAAATAAAAGGAAATAGAAAATCAAATCCAGAATTCTTTCAGGTCACAGGAGAAAGGAAAATTGAAGAGGACGAACCATTGTGAACGAAGCTGTGGCGTTTCTCCGGAGCCAATTTCTCAGCCATGATGTTAAAGGTGATCTCAGAGCCTTCGCAAGGTTCTCCGATTCACGCAAACCTCTCTCTCTCTCTCGCCCTCTATCTGTCTGGTTTGTTCAATGTTCATAACCCATTTTCTTGAAGCTTCTAGTTCTGACAATCTCTTTGAAAAATATTCCTCCTTAAAAAAAATTCTTTGGAAAATGGCCTTAAGATTTGATTCTTGCACCTCAAACTTATCATATTTTATCAATTTATTTCTCAAACTTCAATTTTACAATATACCATTTATAAATTTAATTTTAACAATATACCTCCTATGAATTAAGTTTTATTAAAACTACTTATAAAAACCCCACGTACATTTTATATAAAAAAATAAAGATGAAAAAATTCCATTTCTAAATGCAAATATTTCAACTTAAATTTTTTTAGTATAAAATTAATTAAAAATAATACATTATAATAATTTAATAAATTTATGAAGTAAATAGTTAAAATTAAAAATATGGAGAGTAAATTATCAAAGGATAACAAGTTTAGAAAACATCAGTATTAAATACCCGATTAGATTATGCAAGATCTTTTTCTTTTTTTCCTCAATATTTATTTTTAGGTAATTCAATATATTTCTGCATATTTAAGGTCTTTTTAAAAAAAATTAAGGGTGAATGAATTCCAGCAGATAAAATTAAATATAAAATATTGTTATTATATACATTTACAAAATCGTGTACTTTTACACGGAAGGTTTTTTTTAGAATGTGAATTTTTTTTTAACTTGGAATGTGAAAGTATTTTTTTTCGTAAGTAGAATATGAAATAAGAAGTATTTGATGCATGATTTGTTTTATCGCGTATGATTTTCGTGTCGTTTTGACCTTGTTGTGGATTTGTCATTACTCTCACATTCTATTTATCATAATTCTAATGGTTGTCGTTTCATATTGTTGCCATTTTTCAGTACTTAAAAAAAAAAAAAAAATTCCTGTAGATTCAAATTTCGTTGTCGTTTATTACGGTAGTTGTCGTTTGAAGTTTATTTGTTGTTTCATAGATCAATTTTATTTTTCTGTCGTTTTTGTTTTTAATGTCGTATTCAAACTTAGAGTTGCTTGTTTTGCGAGACAGTTATTAAGACCGTTGGGGGTGTGCCCGATCTGCGACGGATTCTAGAGACGAGTACTATAGTCTTAGAATTTGGGATTCGATCTTTACTAAATTTTGATGTCCAAATAATATATAATCAATATTATTATGTAATATCATTTTAAAAAAGTTTGAAATATTTTATAACTGATTTTTTATACTTTAAAATCTTACTTAATTTAATAATGTGTCAAATTATAATTGATTAGATATTATTTGAGAAACTAAGACAACAATAATTAATAGAAAATCTCAATCCTAGAACTTGTTACTCTTACCAAGCAAGTAGGACACCTAATACTACAATGCCTTCACCAACTCCTCGATTGAAAGACAACAATGGACACAAATGGTTCATTAACATTAAGTCATAAACTAATAATAATAGTCAATGAAGATCATTGCAGCTTCAAGCCACCGAAAAGCGTTTGACCCCCGACCAATCTCTCCCCATAACTTATTCAACGGGTCGGGTATCTGCTGACCCACATGGGTCTGACCCGCTCCGTCCCATCTCATTTTCATCAAAGTGTGAAAGAATTTATAAGGCTGGTTTATGAGGGAATCGAATGCTCAATTAAATCAACATTCTTTTCATTGTACCATGTCATGAAAGCATTCAAATATTCATCTGGAAAAGGCAGCCTAAAAACGGGTAAAACCTCGACGGTGCCAACTTCAGTGACGAAGGCACTAAGGCTTAAGGGGGGGGCTTGCCTTAAATTTTTTTTTATTTTTATTAATATTTTGTATCTGTATTTGATCAAAACTGACAATTAATTACATTCCCTAAAAAATTAAAAACCATTTATTTCTCTAAAAATTAAAAGTTTGTAGTTATTAGCCACCCTCACCAAAAGCTCCTGCCTTCGTCATGTACTTAACCTTCTTTTGGCCAAGATACACAGGGCGATCTCAATACTTGAGACCACTTCCTTGCCTAATCAGTCGTTACCTCATTGCTCATCATCGACTCAAACATATCACCCTCTTTTGCGTTGTCCACACTCCACATCCAATCATAAATAAACAACTATGAGTGGTGTTTCAGGACTCGAAATATCTAATGTTTCGTTTGACATTTTAATTTAGCTCTAACTAAACTGTATTTTTTTATCTTGATTTTTGTCTTTTTTGAAAAGTCAACAAAAATTATAACTAGTTTTTGAAAAAATCAACCAACTCCAACTAAAAAATTTCATCTCCAATTGACAAACCAAACGCAAACTAATTCATGCCTATTGGAATCTCTGAAGCTGGTTCTCGAGAGTGGAAAACTTGTTTCATACTGAACAACAACCTTAACTATATGCGGGCAAATTGTACGCAAACATAGAATATATGGTTAAAGGCTTAGTATGAAACAAACAATAGTTGATAGTCAGTGAGTAAAATTAGGCACTTTATTATTTTGATAAAACCGTGTGCGAGTGAGTCCTATAAACTAAGTGATATGATACTCTTTCGATACATAATGGAATGGAACGATTTTGAAAAAAAAAAAAAAAGATTCTGTATTGAATTGAAGTGTTAAAAAATGTCACGAAATCCCCTCTCTTGGGGATGTCCTCAGTGACGAAGCGTACTTCGCTAGAAGAACTTTTTTACCTTGGTCCAGTTCAACACTAAATAAGTCCAAACTAATTGAATTGAAGGTCTATTTAGTTACTGATATCTGATCTCACTTGGATTTATCTATGTTTTTTTATTACTTGTCTCGAAAATCCTAATGCTATTTTGATCGAATCAAAAATGATTTCGAATTTAAAAATAGAATTGCTTTGTTTTGTTTATATCGGTCAAAATTATAGTGATTGCAGACAAAAAAGCACCATGGGAAGATATTGAACCGGATTGAACCTTAACATTGTCCTTAACGAGGCATATTTTGCTATGCTGCTGTCTACTAATTTCTGCTTTACTGAATGATATAAATTATTTAATATAAAAACCGTTGATCAACATAAATAAAATGAATCAAAAAATTTAGTAAAGTGATTTCCTCAACTTGACTTTCTTGTTAGGTTATTTTATCAAAATTTTCTCTCATTTTCGTTAGGGCTTAGTATATGTTTGTTGTGTTCGTACTCGACTATTTTTCATGGTATTTTTTTTTTTAATTAAACTAAAACTCATGATGTTGGTTTAAACTATATGGATCTATTTAACTAAACATCTTACATCTAGTAATCCGAGTTATAACAAAACTTATTCGGGTGTTGTAGTACTTTGATAGATTTGTTTATGCTTATTCATCTTGTTAGGATTGTACAAAATAACCGATTTTAATCGAGAGAATTAACCGAACAACACCCAAAATTATATCATCCGACCCAAACTGAACACATCCAACTGAAGAACTGAACCGAATCATGTTATGCTCCATTTCAGTTCTAAGCTTAGTAAGTTCGACTTTAATCGGACTGACCGAAACATATTTGAAACAAAAAGGCATCAATTATTTGCAAGGGAGGGGATTTGAACCCTTGCCTTTAGTGTTGATAAGAGTTATTTTTCACATCAATCCACAAATATTTTTCTTCTAGCTTTGAGCACCGAAAATTTAGGTTCAGCATGTTTTAAAAACTCCAAAAGCTAAAAATTTGAGAGTCCCATATCGATAAGGTGTCACTCGATTATCCTTATGTCTCTAGATAAGAGTTACGTTTGAGAAGTAAGACTAGACGATATATATCAAAACTTATTGGCCCTAAATTAGCCTTGGTAGGAAGAAAATGTAACTAGATATAGATGTACGTAATTAGGAGGTTCAACCAATGTTTTGGTGAATTTAATATGTTTTGACCAATTAAAAGTGGAGAAGCATATTCATGATATCATGAACATAAAAAAAATGTGAAATTTGGATTTGAGTTTTCCATGCCATTATACTTAGATAATTATTAATTTTTTCCCCATTTCAGGATATGCAAAGATTTTAATTAAATGAAGAAATTAGAAAAGGAACTTGTATTTTTTTTTTTCGGTTGAAAAAAGAACTTAATAATTAGGACATAGGAAGATAAACTACTTTCCCTTCTAGATCCAATATTCACCACTTTGGCATGTTTTGACGCACATGAAATTTATATGCATGTCGACGCACACGCACTATTGTGTTGACATTATTTTATTTAATCCTTGAATTATATATATTGAGGAATGTGCTAACTGCCAAAGATACAATTCCCTGAAATGAAAAATGAAAAATAAGTTAAGCTTGAATGAAATTATAAAAACTACGCTTCTTTTCCGACTTCTAATTTGAATAGGCTTAATTATCATCTAAATTCTCTAGCCGCAAGCTTCAGCTATAATTATATTAGAAAATAATTATATAAATTTGTCAGTTTAATTTTTTTAAGGAACAGTATGGAGTTCCTATACATTTATTAGTAGTAAGGTTTCTGCCGCATAAATGCCTGCTAGATGATCCTTAGTCAATGATAAAGTGAATTTTCTTTTCTTTTTCTTTTCCTTTTCTTTTTTTTTTTTTCCTTTTCTTTTTTTTTTTTTTCTTATTTCAAGAGGGTTTGATAAATAAAACTAAAATCTGAATAAATTATATTTTCATAACGTTATCTTCTTTTTACCTCCGTTTGTTTCTAATGAACAAAGCTTGAACCATAAATGTATTCACTTTAATTTCCAAGTGTAGAGTCCTGCAAATTATAAGTTTATATTGTAGTAGCATAGTTTTTTTTTTTTTTTTTTTTTAATTCGGGATATGCTTAAAAAGTCAAAACCTGAGCTCTAAGTGAATTTTTTAAAAAAGACGTTTCATTTAAAGAATGCAATTAAAAATCATCAAGGGGCTAAACTAGAAAAATAACTGTAAAAACAAAATAATCATATAATTAGACAAATATACGTCATTTGAAATTTAGTAGGAAGCCAAAAAACAAATCCAATTATAGTTGCAAATAGAGTCTAATGACTATTGTTCATTAACTCCATTATGAGATATATAGTTTGAATCATCTCACTCTAAATTAAAAAAAAAAAACATATATTAGAAAACACTAATGCATGCCTATCCTTTTTTGTGGAAAAAAAAAAAAAGAACATACACAGTAGAAAACATCAGCAATTAGTAACGTATAAAAAAATTAACATCTCATTTTCGACAAAACAAAAATAAAAGTAACATCCAAGTCCAATTTAAAAAAAAAAAAAAAAGAGTAACGTCTATGAAAAGTTCCAAAACAAATAAATATGCACATTGAAGATGAAAACCCTTTTCGTTTTTGTAATCAATCTTTATAATAAACAGATCAATATATGGAGCATAAATAATACCCTATATTTGCTCACGCAAGTCTTCTATGTGTGTGTTTATATATATATGTATATATATATATATATAGAGAGAGAGAGAGAGAGAGAGAGAGAGAGAGAGAGAGAGAGTATAATTACTCGTCAGCCAGAGCAGGCCTCTTTCCTAGCAAGTGTGGGAAAATGACTGCATGCACAAGGGTTCTATTTGGGATTGGGGAAGTATATAACCAAAGTTTTTATAGCTTACCCGTTTTTAGACCGTATGTATTAGAGGATTTATGTGTTTGAGGAAACTTCCTTTACTATTTTTCTTAATTTCTTCCACGTCAGGTCAGTGATACGCCACTTGTGTTCTTGTCGTTTTCCTTTGTTATTCTTATTCTTTCTTTTTTGGTTTTTCGTTGATTATGATTAGTAACTGATGAAAATAAACAGACAATCACAGCCGTGTGATTCTCGTCGAGGAGGCTTTGAAAATTCCAGGAAAGTTCTTTATCGTTGGGGTACAATATATTCGTCTACATTTTAAATGGAAAATTATTATATACTTCTAAATTGTTCTTCCCAATTAGCACTGGTTAGCTAGAACATAAATTTGTTATATCTTGTACTTCCACATTGTCTACCTAGGAGTCAAGCAGGTTGAGATTGTCGATTTATCAATCTATTCCAAAAATTTCAGCTGTTAAAAAATAGATTAACAATAATTATATATTCTACAGATGTTCTTATCAGCACCCAATTTCTTATTTACAGTTTTGTTTCAATGCAATATTGTCGGTGATTCAATTACTGATTTAAATTTAAAAATCAATTTATATTAAATTCATATTATCCTAATTTTGTTGTATTATAGAATGCATTGTGAGATTTTTTTTTAACTAGGAAAAAATTAGCAATTTTACTGACTAAAAGGTGTGAAGATTTTGGGAATTGCATGAATATTTTAATGCTAATTTCACATCTGATTTGATCATAAAGGACAGAGTTTAAATCTTCCATTCCAATTAAAAAAATTAGTGTCAAGATATAAGTAGTGTATCTAATGTAGTTAGACGTCATATTTATATATTATCTATAGAATGTATAATTGTTTTGATAAGATGTAAATGAATTGTTAATTAATTGGTAAAATATTCATAATATTCCTAGGAATGGATTTATGAGTTGAAAACATTAAATTCACTTGTCATATCACTTAATATAAAAAAATGATATATATATACACACACACGCACACACATGTAAATTGAAATTCCTATCATTATCCTTAATTCTTTTAACATTTACAATTTTTTTGGGGCTGAATCTTTGAACATATATAATTGAACAAATATTACTTCATACTATAATATTATGCCTTTTCATTAAAAAAAAAAAAAGAAAAGAAAAGAAAGAAACAGAAACAATCAAATAGTCCTGAATAAGTCATTGATCCACGAATTTCAATAATGCCCAGTACTTCCAGTTCAACCAAATTTTATTTACTTATTTATTTATGTAGCATTATTTTAATAACTAGAGGAAGAAACAACAGGAAGAATAATGCTAAAGGTAATCAATGGTGTTTAATATCATATATTATAATAAATAATGGATTCCACATCATGGAGCTTACATGTGAGACTAGTTATTTTATTAATTGTGATATTTGATATTATTGATGTCCCTCAAAATTATTTTTCAGAAATAAATTCGGTTTGAGGTAAACGAAAATCATCTATATCTTCAGCGTCAATATTCTCAAGTAATTAGGGATATTGTCCTACTAAACAATTTTCCAGTATCTGACGATAACCAAATACATTCATCGATACATACATATATATATATATATATCTATATTTGTATATGCGTGCAAATATATAATATTAGTGTAAAGATGGTATGTTTTATTTGAATCCACTAATCAGCTTCAAATTGACAAGTTTTGGTACAAGCCCAGACTGTTGTAGGAAATCCTCCTGCGATTGCTGTCACTCAACATCTCTATCTCTCCTAAACAGGAGTTTAAGATTGCTAAACGCTATATATCACATCAGATCTATAAAATTTTATATGTGTGTGTGTGTGTGTCTATATATATATATATAGGCCATTGAGAACACACCAACATATCATTGTCCAACATCATTTAGTTTAGTGGGCAAAATGACAATTAATTACTTCTATTCATTATGATGTTAACGCCCTGTATATGGTGAAACGTGGAAGGGAAAACTTGGTTGCACTCTGTCAAGCCTAAGCCTATGTTTGGTAGGGTAGAAAAGGGAGATCATGAATGAAGTTGGAGAGCGATTTTACATTCCGTTTGGCATGAAGGAAAGAAAATAGGAGGGAGAGAAAATTTATTAGAGAAGAAAAATTAAAATGATAGAAAGGAAATTAATTTTTCTTTAGATTGTTTGGTAGGAAGGAAAGAAAATAATAAATTTGTAAAGCTACTATATTATGCTTTTATATATATTATTTTACTTCAAAAACAAGGATAAAAAAGTAATTTTGATCATATTTGGAAGGAACAAAAACAATGGACTACACTATAATTGTTTTCCCTCTTATTTTCCTTTCCATTCTCTTTTACTTCTTACTAAACAACCGACTCAAATATTTTTCATCAATTTTTCTCTCATCTCACTCCTTCATTCATCTTTTCTATCCTACCAAATAAAAATTTCGTTGTTTGGTACGGTGAAAAATGAGAAAAAGGAAACTGTAAATTCATGGGGCCTACCATATTTTAATCCTTCCAATATTGAAAAGAAAATAAGAGTGAAGAGTTTGACAAAAAAAAAATGATAGGTAAAATTACTATTTTGTCAATCTCTCATTATCTTTTAACTATGAGGGTATAAATCTAAAATGCTTTAAATTATACATTTTCTTTCATCTTTTCTTTTTCTCGTTTTTCTTACCAAACAACATGAAAGATCAAAACCTCCTTATTTCCTTCGTCAAAGTATTTTTCATCTCTCATTTTCTATCTCTCCTACCAAACATAGCATGAAAGTGTTACACATATGGTTAAAAAAAAAGGTGTTATATATATAATACATGATATTTGGATATATAATATATATGGAAACAAGTTATGCATAATAGTGGGGATGACTTGAGATTATAGAATTTCTCCACTTAATATAAGTTGAGAGTCGAGATATGAGTAGAAGTACTCATAATATATTAGACGTATAGAGCTTAGCTTCAATCCTTAGAAGTTATGTTAATTGTATTATATTTAAAGGAGATAGTAATTAAACTAGTGTTACGAATTAAGTTTTTTTTAAATTTTTTTTTTGTTGAATTAAAATTTTATTGGTCTTGTAGATGGGAGAAAGAAGTGAATAGAATTTTTACAGTAACTAATTAAAATAAAAAACAAAATTTTAAAATATTTAAAATAAATAATAATAAATAACAAATTTATTAGGTAAATAATCTATCTGAAAAAAAGTAGCCATGAGACACTCGGGTACTATATTTTAAATTTGCTGGATACCGTTCTTATTTTATTTTTATAGAACACCGTTTAATCTTACCTTCCTAATAATTAGAAAAAAAAAACACTAGATATCAATTAGGTCTATTAATTTTCCATATATTGATAAACATGTGTATAAATGAAAGGAATTCCGAGTTATAAATACACTTTATTATTTACCTTTGATTTAATTTTCATTTTTCATATGATGCGACCAAATGATCACAAGGAATAATTGGTTGTCTCTATCATGTGCATGTATAGTTAGTACAGTACTAAAGCTTGCAAGTTGTTCCTCTCCACTACAATTTTCATATATATATATATATATATATATATATATATATATACACACACACATATCACTCCAAATACCAACTCCAGAAGAAGAGGAAAACGACACCATTTAGGTTCCCCTCCTTACGGAGTGAGGATTGGATTTGCATGTCGTATGAGTTTGGAGTAACCCAAAAAAAGCCAATCATTTGTATTAATTCTCTTACCCCACCTTAATTTGTGTTTCTCTTCTTTCTTCTCAACAATATTACGGTTGTCCACATATATAACATATTTATACATTATATAGTTTGCCTTATATTTGGGTAAAAGGAAATTCAGCAAAAAAAAAAAAAACAAAAACAAAAACAAAAACAAAAAAAAAAAAAAAAAAAGGAAAAAAAGGAAAACGAGGACAAAAAAACTGTCTTGTCAAAGGTTAAAAAATAAAAACTGCCAAAAAATTACTACCTGAATTATATATAAATTTCTGAGTTTGCAATATGTGGCATGAACAATGAATCTATATGTAATATAACAAATAATGGCACTATACAGTATTGAACATATAAATGGTGAGATTAGAGACGAAGGCAAAGAGGTTCCCTGCCTTAATTTTTTTTTTCTTTTTCCTTTTTAGCCTACATATTTATGTACAAATTTACATATAATCCCACCTTAAACATTTAGAGCATCGTCAAATACGTTATTTTTACATTTTATGTACTAAATATATATCATTGACATTAACAAAAATATCAGAAATGATTTCCCATATCAATGGTTAATGATTTAGATTCTAATATATACTAAATAACTAAATCTTTGTTACAATTAACCCCAATTCCCAACTTCATATAAATTTATATATATATATATATATATATTTTGCTCTCTCTTCTTTTTTAACGATAATCACGATCATGCGTGTTAAAATATAGATGCACTACTATAGTTTGCCAACTTTCAAGACCAAGAAGGCAACACCTAATATAAGCAAGTTCTGTTGTGGCAGTGCAAAACAAGTACGTGTATTTCATGCAAGAGTATAAACAAAGCCCCGGAAAATTCCCGGAAGCTGCCTCTACACAGTGATTTCTTGGGCAGTTACACGCGAGAAAAAGGGAATTTTCCAGCCCGAGATTTTCACCTGTTTCTTTCCTTATATATTAGCCTTTTTTCCTACATAAACCTCTGGCATATTTCTCATCTAAAAAGAAAGAGAGAGAGAGAGAGAGAGAGAGAGAGAGAGAGAGAGAGAGAGAGAGAGAGAGATAGAGAGATCACAGTTCTGTACTTTCTTGGTTCATCTCCTCTACATCTATATATATATATATATATATATCACTATTGTAATAGGAATTAGTTCACATTCTCGTTATCATGGACAACGGCTTAAATGATTATCAAGGCATTTACAACACAGAAAATGGCATTACTAGCCATGACCATGGTGTTAAGGGAGGTAATTTGATGGCAGGGAAGAACGGATCAAGAACACCGCAAACAATGTCGTCGTCGTTGCTCCGAAAGAAATCGGACCCGATTCTCATGTCGAAGGTTCGATTCCAGATGCTCAGAGACTTCCTCACCAATTTGCAGGAGGTCATACTCGGCACCAAACTTGCCATTCTCTTCCCTGCCATCCCTCTTGCTATTGCCGCCGATTTTTATCACTTTGGTAGAGTAAGTACTATATATACTAGTGTCAATATCAAAATTTTATCAAATAGTTGATAAATAATCATCAATAATAATTTTTTTTAAACTAAACTTTTGTAAAAATTGAAAGCACTCTATGACAATCAATTCACGTTGAATCAGGGTCTTTAAGGATTTGGACGTTGAAAATTCTGATGATAAATTAACTCAAATTATTATTTTTTTTAATTTTCCAATGCATGTCAGAATAATCTGTGTAATACGGAAAAAATTCTGACCAAAAGTTGATTAATTAATGTATTTTAAGCGTTTTTCTTTTTTTCTATTCCTCTTTGTCGTGTCCAGCCATGGATTTTTGCTTTGAGTTTGCTTGGACTCACCCCACTCGCCGAACGAGTCAGCTTCCTGACTGAGTAAGTTTCGTTCATAATTTTCAAGACGTTACGTTTGCATTTAATATATATCGCATTTATGAGAGAATTATTACCCTATATAAATTTGCTAACAAAAATGTTGTTTGTTTTTGCTATTTTTTTTTCTTCCACGAAATTCTCAGACAAATTGCGTACTTCACTGGTCCAACAGGTACGTCTATATATATATATATATATATATATATGATCTACGTGCCAATCTCATCCCTGATTATCTTAAAAGTACTATACACAGTATGTGTATACATAATATGGTGATTAAATGCAGTTGGAGGACTACTGAACGCAACATGTGGGAATGCAACAGAACTTATAATAGCATTGTTTGCTCTTCACCAAAAGAAAATAGACGTCGTCAAGTATTCCCTTTTGGGCTCCATTCTCTCAAACCTCCTCCTTGTTCTTGGGACCTCTCTTCTCTGCGGGGGCTTGGCCAACCTCAAAAAGGAGCAAAGATATGATAGAGTACATATATATATATATATATATATATTAAAACGAATACATCCATTTCTATACACACATATAGTACAGATATACACATATAGAATTAATATAATTATGATATATATTTTTTTAATACAGAAACAAGCGGATGTGAACGCACTTCTTCTGCTGCTAGGATTGCTGTGCCATATGTTGCCTTTGATGTTCAAGTTCGCCGCAACGCCAGGCATATATATAGCCAACTATACGCTTCAGTTGTCGAGAGCCAGCAGTGTTTTTATGCTTGTGGCGTATATAGCCTATATATTCTTCCAGTTGAAAACACACCGCCAGATATTTGATGCTCAAGAGGTGATTGGTGTTAATCGTTTATATATCACCCCATGCTATAATTAGACCTTAACCAAAAATTAAAAGTTATCTATTACGTACAAGAAATTACAATTACAAAAGTTAATAATAATGTTAAAGGACATATTTAATATCACATACTAATACAAAATGGATGTCATGACAATACGTGTCTCTCCCCCAACCACATATTTATAGTATTACTGATTCCCAAAATATGTTGGATAAGTAATTGTTGTTACATTATCTCATTGATTAAGTAAATCTTGCGTGCAAGTTATGTTAATCAGTACTGGTTCTTTTATAAACCACGAAATTACCAGTCAGAAAGCAAAAAGTTGCTGTTCTTTATTTCTTTTTTTTCTAAGGGGAGAAAAAACAGTGGATTTTTTTTTTTTGGCCTTTTAACGGAAAAAGTTGCTGTTCACGTTGCTAAAATTGGTAATTTCCTCTAGTCCACGTGCACATAACTACATAGTAGGACCGTCCGGCTCTTTTCACTCTTTTGGCTTGTTTTGTAATTTACAATTTGTACTTTTTTATTTCCTCGAGGAAATGACTGTTTTTTATTCGGTATTTGTCTGTATTGCACCTTTTAAGTTATTGTCTTGACCATATTGCTCCTTCGTTTCCCAAAATTGACTATTTTTTTTTAAATCTAACTTTCTAGCACCAAATATTGTAGGATTGATAATTATTTGATAAAGAAATATTTCGCAATTATCCATTCTCAACTGTTGGAACAGTGTTTTACCTTAAAAAACAAAAACTATTAGAACAGTGTTGTCTACAAAGGAAGAAGAAAGAAAGAAAAAAAAAAGAAAAAAAGGAAGCTATTAGAACAGTACAACATGCTATTATTGTCATGACATTTTTCTAACCATTCACGGTGAAATATAGTAAGAATTATGAGGATGTCATACTCCAACTATTCCAAGCATGAATCTCATGTAATTTGGGCATGTAAAATACAAAGAGCAAGACTAGTAAAAACTAGGCCTTATGGCATTCGATCTACAAATAAGATTTATTTTTTATTAATTGTGTTGTTCAACATCAATGGTACTATCAAACATTTTTCATAATGCAAACATATTTTTACTTATTCTTGTACCAAGACTACTTTTACTTAGCTTGAAGCCAGAGTGTGAAAAAAAAAAAAAAAAAAGTGAAATTTAACTTTGGACCTAAGGATTGACGTACTCGTTTATGTTACAATTTCTGTCGTTATAATGCAAAATTAACAGGAAGATGAAGAGGAAGAAAAGGCAGTAATAGGATTTTGGAGTGCATTTAGTTGGTTGGTTGGTATGACAGTTATCATTGCCCTGCTGTCTGAGTACGTTGTGGGTACAATTGAGGTATGCAAAGCCACATCTTTTTACATTTTTTTTTTTCAGAATATGAATATTTTATTTTTCTTTTTTAATATAAGTTGATTAAATGTAAGATTCTTGCTGAATTAGGCTGCATCAAGCTCATGGGGCATCTCAGTTAGCTTCATCAGCATAATTTTGCTACCTATTGTCGGAAATGCCGCAGAACATGCCGGATCGATCATTTTTGCTCTCAAAAACAAGTTGGTATGTCACATTAACACCTTTTTTTTTTTTTTTTCTTTCATTTTTCACAATACAGTTTCCCTTCAGCAAGTGAATTTACTGTGATAAAAAATTTCTGGTTTTTTATGATCTGTAGGATATATCTTTAGGTGTGGCTTTGGGATCTGCGACTCAAATCTCTATGTTTGTGGTAAGATTCAACTAATCCAAACCCACACCAGAATTTTCTTCAAAAAATTTTTGAACATTCCCAAGAAATAATCCTAACTAGCCATCAATTTCAGGTTCCTTTAAGTGTGATTGTTGCCTGGATAATGGGCATTCGTATGGACCTTGATTTCAGCCTCCTTGAAACTGGTTCTCTTGCCTTCACCATTATCATCACTGCTTTTACCCTACAGGTCTTGCTTCTTATCAACATTTATATATATATATGTGTGTGTGTGTGTGTGTGTGTGTGTGTTTGATGTATTTCTACATCCACATGGTATGTGTTTAGTCATCTTTTAAAACACAACAATTTTGCAGGATGGAACTTCACATTACTTGAAAGGAATGATTCTTTTCCTGTGCTACATCATCATCGCAGCCTGTTTTTTTGTCCAGAAAACTCCACTGAGTAAGTGCATGCCTTTGCCGAAAATCTCAAAAATATTCACGGAGACACCACAACTAATAGAGAACCTATCATAGTGGGATCCACTCTTTATTAGTGTGCAGACACGACCAGTGTCCCCGTACTTTCTTTTGAGTTTCTTAAGATCATAGCATAAACGCAGAATTACTAGAACATGTTTTATCTTATGGCATTTTTCATTGTAGACAATTCAACTTTCAACATTGGAGCAGAACCTAAACCATCATTTGGAGCTTCGGCGGCTTGATTAAGCTGCAGATTGGGAAGTTTTTTTCCCAAATAAAGAGCACTGCAAACCAGTTCCATTTCTCATTCTATTTCCACCCATTTCTAGACCACGAAGAAACTGTTCGATTTCCATTTTGGTTCTCAAAAATCCTACCCCAAAGTAGAGAGCTCATGTGAGACGAGAGCATCGGCAACAAAGCGAAATAGAATCTGAACTCGGAAAAGAGAAAAGTGTTTTTTTTTGTGTCTATACTTCTGCTCTCTATATATGTCTTTCTAATAAAGTTCTCTCTTTCTTCAAAAAATTTCCCCCTTAATGTGACTCTATGCCTTTTGCCCTGTTTTGAACCAACACAAAATATGTTGGCGAGGCAGAGGAAAATGTCCCCTTGTTGCTAGCTTCTACTAATAATCCATGTAACAAATAAATATATATATATATACACATATATATATATATCTTGCTTAGTGAAATTCAATTCTGCTAAAGATGGTGAAAATATCAGGGATAGCGTAATCTCATTTTATTTTTTGTTGGTAAGTTAAGCTGAGCTTCTTATACTTCAAGAGTGTTTGCTAGTACTTTGCATGGTTATTTATACTTGAGACGGAATATATTTAAGAATAATACCGCGTCCAACAACTACTTGAAGTGTTTTAACATAAGGATGGTAATAAAAATTAATAAAACGACAAAAACTATAATTCCTATGATCAATTAACCAAAAAAAAAAAAAAAAAAGGTTCTGTCATGGAAATATCATATTTTGTAATGACTCAAAAATCACTCTAGCTCAAGGGTTCCGTTCAAATTTGGTACTACTTAATTTTTATAACATAATTGTGGGCTATTAATGTTGTGTTATTAATTAACAAACAAAAAAAAAATGTTGTGTTATTAATTTTGCTAGAAAAGGAATATTATGTAGTTTATTTTGAAAAGTAAAGAATGTTATATTTGATAAATTTTATATTAAAATTTTCATTTTATATGTAATGGGGAAGGACTGTTCTTTAGAAGGATCGTAAACAAAGCCATATATATATTCTTTTATATATATATATATATATTCTTTTTTGTCTTTTTGTGGGTAAAGAAAAAGACTCGGGAAGTTTCTATTTATCATTTTTCATTATCGATAGGAAGTACAATTTTAGTTGTCAAATGAATTTTTTGACAATCTAATATACAAAAATAAATATTAAAATTTTATCTTGTGCGATATAAAACTACTTCGATTTATATATCAATCCATTAAAAAATTAATCTAATAATTAAAACTACAGTAAAAAGAATACAGTTATTACCTTAGAAATCTTCAACAAAGCATAGGATGTTGTTCTTCCTTGAAGTTGGGAACTATTTGTGGCCAATATAGCAACAAGTCTGCTGATAAAGTGATAATAATAATGATATTGATTGTCAGCAGATCTTGTGGGATTCTAATCCTTCACGCAAATTGCTTATTTAGGAAGCAATATCTCAAAAAATTAAGGAGTCAAAACAGGCTCCACAACTGTGCAATTTGTAATTTTGCATGTGATAGAGATTTACCCACCTTCTCAAATAAATGCCTACAAAATTTTTGTTGTCTTGGAGCAGAAGTGTTGGGTGTCCAAGAATAGGAGTTGTCTCCTTTATGGGAAATAAATGAGGTGAAATTTTGTGTGGGAACCAAGTAAAAAAAATTTACCAGCTAGTGTGATCAATGAGATCCTAGGCTCCTAGAAATTTAGACAAAATTGAGTGTTTTAGGTGCCTAAAGCTAGATCGTATCTAGCTAGTAAGCCCTCTGTAATCAAGTTGTCGAGAATATCTGTGTGTTAGCATATTATTGGTGTATGAATTTAGAGGCAAATAGCTTTTACCTGAAGTTTTTAAAAATTATTTAAAAAATCATTATTTAAAAAATTATCAATTAATGATTAATTATATAATATTATTAATTTAATAAATTATTGATTGAACGTAAATAATTAATTTTTAAGTCAATTATTGATTTCTCAAATTAACAATAAGTCATCCAGCTTAATTTTTCTTTTCTATTTAATGGACTTGTGTGAAAGTGTATAATTACATATACATCGGATATAGTTACATAAATGAAAGTTGAATTCCTTATTATTAGATGCGTTTTTATTGGATATATACCTCCATTCAGATTTTAAAATTTTTTTAAAAATAATTATGTCCCGTTAAAAAAAATTATAAAAAAAAGTCCTCATTTTAGGTGGGGAAAAAATATACATTGTTTATATCTTTTGCAATCTAATTTTCTGACTCTGCCACACACCACGTAACCAAATTCATTCATTATCCAGCATTTTCTTGGAGATGGCCATAAGGGAATGCCTCGACTATAGACGTGCAGAATTAAATATGTTGAGTTGGAGGCCAACGTGACCATTTGCTCGGTGGCGCTTCATAGGTTTGAGGCCTGAATGAATTGGCAAGGACAGATATTAGGCTTCAGATAACCATAAAAAATAGAAATTAAAGGGGGGAAAAAAAAACAAAACAAAATGGAAGAATTACAGCACATGAGTAAAAAGGCAAGCTATAGATAAACAAAGTGAAGGGATCATGCATAATTATTGGTGATTCTTTTTTTAGAAGAAAAACTAATTGTATACTCGCACACTAATGTTGAAATCTTTAAATTATTACACAAGGATCAATAATAGATTGACAAGACAAATCCCAATTGGTTAATAAAACAAGCCACCAACAATATTTAACATTTTTTTTTATAATACTATATATGGCCTGATAATAAAAGATTTTGATGAAAACTCCTAGATCCACATGTTATGACCTGAAATCCATCTAATTTTTAAAGATTATTTTCATCTTTACCTCCTAAATTTTATTATTATTTCCACTTTATCTCTAAACTTTAAACACTCTTACTTCACTTCTTGAATTTTAAATTAGTCTAACTTAACCTCTTTTATTAGAATTTATGTTAAAAACATATTTTAAAAAAGAAGAAGTTACATGCGGTTACATGATTTTTATTAATTTATTTTTAATAGAAATCCAAATAGAAGAGATTTAGTGAGACTTATCAACTCGTTTTCCATATGTTATTAATCAAAATTCTGATGATAGGAGTTAAATAAGGTTAAGGGTTTATGTGGTTTGCCAACTTAACTCTAATTAAATTGTATCTTTTTATCACAATTTTTGTATTTTTTTTAAATCAATAAAAAATTATAACTAGTTTTTCAAAATTCAACTAATTTCAATTTAAAAATTTCATCATCAACTGATGAACCAAACACATGCTAATTCAAAATTCATAACTAAAACAAGCGTTTTTAAAATTTAAGATGTATAATGAAAATAACTCGAAAATTCAAGAACATAGGTGATATTGATCCAAATATTTATACACACATTTTTAACACGGTTGAAAAATCAGCCTGGCTTGTTACTTATATAAACGCCAATTGATATGCATAGACCTACACAGAGCTCAAAAGAGATATTATAACCAACTTCAAAAATTTTCTTTCTTTCTAATGGCAGCTGAGGATTCCCCCAAACATGTTGCAGCCATCTTTGGCGTCACGGGGCTGGTCGGGAAGGAGCTGGCCCGAAGGCTGACATCGAAACCCGAATGGAAGGTCTACGGGATCGCCCGCAATCCCGATCACGTCAGACCCGTCGTCCGCTCCAACTTCCACTTCATCAAATGTGATCTGCAAGACCCCTTTGAGGCCCACAAATTGCTGTCGTCTTTAGGGGACGTGACACACATGTTTTGGGTCACTTGGGCAAGCCAGTCCCCATACGACACCCAAATGTGCTGCGACATGAACAAGGCCATGATGGCCAATGTCTTGGACGCTCTCCTTCCCATCGCCAACTCCTTGAAGCATGTCTCCCTCCAGACAGGGCTGAGCCACTACGTGCCTTCTCGAGGGCCTTTCGATGACTATGACGACGATAAGAGTCGAGTTTTTGACGAGGAATCTCCGCGGGTGAGCGACGAAAAGGCCAACTTTTATTATGTTCTCGAGGATTTGCTCAAGGAGAGGCTTGAGGTTAAAAGAGTGGCTTGGTCGGTTCACAGGCCTGGCTTGTTGTTGGGAAGTTCTTGTAGGACTTTTTATAACGTCATGGGTTGTTTGTGCGTTTATGGAACAATTTGTAAGTATTTGGATCTGCCCTTTGTGTTCGGAGGGGAAAGGAGGCGTTGGGAAGAGAGTTTCATTGACGGGTCTGATTCTAGGCTTGTGGCTGAGCAGCACATTTGGGCTGCTACAAATGAGGATGTGTTCTCCGCTGATGGGCAGGCTTTTAACGCCGTTAATGGTTCTGGTTTCACGTGGAAGGAGATCTGGCCGACTCTCGGGAAGAAGTTCGGGGGGGCTCGAGTGCCCGACAACGCGTTCTCGGAGGAGTTTCGGTATTCGGAGGTGATGGCGGACAAGGGGAGAGTTTGGGATGAGATTGTTGAGAAGGAAGGGCTTGTCAAGACAAAGATGGAGGATTTGGCCAATTGGGAGTTCTTGGATGTTCTGTTTCGCTGCCCTGTTAAGCTATTGGCGACGAGAGACAAAGCGGATCGGCTTGGTTTTACTCTTAGGTACAAGACGCTGGATTCAATCTTGTTTTGGTTAGAAGCCATGAAAAACGATAGGCTAATTCCTGAATAATGTGGAATGTTCTCGAGGTCATTAAAAAAAATTTGGTCAGACATGGGAGAATGTGGAGCGCCACAAACAGGTTGTTTGGGGGAAAAACTGGTCTAGGCAAGACAACTAGAGGGAGGTTGTCGATTTACATGTTCTACTTTGACTGCCCATTAATTTTTGTTCCTTATTTCAAGATCTTACAGGGTGTTTTTAGCTTATTAAAATAATGTATTATTCCTTGTCATCTACTATAGTGTCTCCTTTTTTTACTCTTCTTGTCTTTTGGGTGTTTTGTCATCCAAAACTCGGGCTAAAGATACATTCACCTGTTCCAAGTTCCGACCACACTTCGCCACTGCGGAAAGGGGAGCTGCACACTGTGAGTTGTGTCTTAATTAAGCTGACATAGTCCCTGCTATTTACGCGTAAAAGCGGTAGGGCTTTGCACGGAGTTAGCTCCGTAAGACATATCATGAGTATGAGCCCTATAAAGATGGTTTTTTAACTTTGAGAATAACCTTACATCTTTTAAGTGGAATTGGCTTCGTGTAAAGTTGAATAGAATCGTTCCTTTTCAAGGGATTGTTTTAGATTTTAATTTTTCCTTGTAAAAATGTATGATGGCAATTTCTCAACATGCTGGCAAACAATTTCACATTTCAATTTGTCGTTGGGAATTGTGAAACTTGATACCTAGCTAATTGCCAGGCATGATGAACAGTTGACTTCTATATATATGTATATATATGTTTTTGTAAAAGACAAGATAGAGTAGTTATGTGTTACTTTTTTTAATTTCATTCTCTGGCAAGGGAAGATATTACTGATTATTTAATTGACTTTTTTTTTTTTCGCTATCATTTTACATCGACTTTTCTATTTATATTGAATCTAACTTATAATTAGCACTACCCTGAAAGAATTCATATTTTTTAATTTCTCTATTAATTTCATTGACACGTTATAACAAGAGCGGTTACACAAGAATCACAAAATCTAAAAGCTGGCAGACAGTGTGTGTGTATATATATATATATATATGCATATTCATGTGCATATACATATACATATGCAGTAATTTATAGGCTCTAGCAGCACATATCAAGTGTGGGCTGTAGAGTGTAGGTCCACAATATTTATACAGGTTGGTGTCTATTAGAAGACTACAAACTTAGACCAGACAAAACCAGCCATGCAGCGATAAAAGCTCAGATGTTTTGCACCATCAACTCAAAACCATATAATCAAAGCTGGTCAAATTTTGGTTTTTAAATTAGATCTATACAGTTCACTTCCTACTTCAACGTCACTAAATTCCCTTTGAACCGATTTTTCTAGGGTAAGAGAGAGGAGGAAAAAAAAAAAGAAGCTAAGTTTGGTTTTAACAATTTAAAACAGTGAATGACGCAAATAGATTGGGCTGATCTAGAGTAACAAGAAAACCGTTAATTGAAGAGCTCCAGCCACTTGGGAGATTCGAGATTTGTGAGAGAGAGATTTTGTCTCCAAACCTGTCCATCCAAGCAAAAGCACCTCTCTGTGTATCTTCAAATTGAAGAAAACCATTTTCAGAGAAACCACGCCGTCCTCATCTTTTCTGGAAGTTGAGGACCTTGACCGAGACAGCAAACACAAGAAAGAACAGAATGTTGAAGCCAACAAGAACTGCAGCTGACACTCCAATCATCCCAGGACCATAGCCGAGACTAACTTCCAAATACTCCTTCACAGTGCCCTCAAATCCAGGTCCTACAATCTTGGTTTCCACGTCGCCGAGCTGAGAGGTGACAATTCCTCGAAGTGTCCATGCAATAGGGCAGATATAGTAGAACCAAATCCACCATCCAGGGATGTACTGAAATAACGGGGGCCATAATTTATTTTTCATTTGATCGAAAGTAAATGTGAAAAATAAGTAATTCGCACTAAATTATAGTAACTTATTTCCCAATTAGTTATTAAAATTATGAGGACAAAGTAATTTTCAGTTCTGAAGCAAACCTTTTTTTTTTTTGGGAAAGAGAGATCACTTACTGGTTTTGGGACAAGGAAACCCGAAAGGAGATTCCACAAGGAGTAAAATGCAGAAGAGATGACTGCTGCGAGGTGCTGAGAAGACGTGAGGCCAACAGCCATCATGCCATAAAAGGTAAAGTAGGTGAAAGTGAGGAACATGAACAAGATGTAGAGTAAGAATTTCCCTGCAACACGAAATAAACATTGATTTAAGAAAATTGCAGTTTACGCCGGGTTTCTTAAATTAGAAAATGTCATAATTAACCATATTGCATTCATTAATTATTTGTTCCTTTCCTGTCTTCTCAAACTTGCAGAATGAGAACCAGGGTCAAATTATTTCGGAGTATCTTTTGCAAATCGAATTCTTTTACACATTAGATGCACCAAAGGGTATAACTCTCCCAACCTCCATCCCACCAACTAAAGAGAACTATTTAGTAAAAATATTGCGGTAATAGGAAAGTTGTCAACTATTACATATATATAAATATATATATAGCACCTCTAAGGGAGATTAAGACATATTACCGATTGTCCTTTCAAAATTAACCATGAGATAAGTGATGACACCGTAAATTATCGTCTGCATTGCAATGTATGGAATCTCCACAAGGCCCTGTTGCAAAGGCAATCAAAGTATTTGTCATCTAATTCCAGTTTGAACCTTGGAGATTATCTGCAAAATTATCGGTAGAATAACTTACCTGGGCTAGTGCATATGCCAATGGAGAGTACATTCCTGCTGCTTTCTCTCGATAGAATACCGTCCTCTCAATGGAAACAATTGGCTGTACTGAAGAAGCATTGTTGACCCCAAGAAACAAAACGGCTGCATAAAGAGCTCCCATTACCATAAACAAATCTTGAGTTGAGTCCCTGCATATTGTAACATTTATTTAGTGAGTTGAATGCCCCAATATATTTGTTAAAAATGACTCGGACAACAAGGAAAAATAATATTAGGTCGCGCTGGAAGTAAATGACTACCATAGTAGACACAAAGAAAAATGCCGTTTCTTACAATTTTACTTGATGGTAGAATAATATATATATATATATATATATTATGATATTCTCATTTTAATAGTTTGATAGGCTATAATAAGCTACCAAAAGTGACAAAGGATTTCAAAATTTTCTGTAACCTTCATAATTTCTTTAAAAGAGAGTTGAACAAGTTTCGCAAATTACCAAACTTGCTACAAGAAATCTAAAGTTTTACCTCTTGGAACCAACATTCCAAAACACCGAACCAAATATCATGGCGCTCAGTGTAGTGAAAAATAGCCTCATGGCATTATATTGTGGACTTCTCCAATAAACGAGATTTTGTTTCCATAAACAGGTCAAAAATTGAGATAGGTTGTCTTGTGAATAAGTGGACGCAAATTTGAGTGGTTCCGAGCCAGTAGCTGGAGTACTAAAATGAATGATAGAAGCTTCAACCTCCCTATGGAAATTATAAGAATGATATAACCATTTAGTTATAAATATACATAGAGAGCAGAAAGTATGGCAGAGGCCTTGCTCATAGTTCCAAACCAACAGCAATTTAACAAACCTGTATTGCTTAGAGTTTCTATAAACATTTGCAAAGTCTATGCCAATTTTCTCTTCAGCAGCAGGTGTGGTAACCTCAAGCATCCAAGTTGCTGGATTATAACCACTAGCAATTGGAGGGATTCCATCAATTCCCTGAGCATGAAAAAGTAAGCCAGGACAAACTTTTTACTTATGAGCAAAAGAATATATATATATATATTTATCAGACTTGCATAAAAGATTTGATAATTTACACTACTAAACTCGTATAACTAAATAAGATTCAGTTGACGATAGGAACAAACAGAAAACATGCAAAGCCTTCAACTCTTATTGAGTATCTTGGACTTTGAACTTTCTACTACATAATTTACATCTTTTAGAGAAACTTTTCTAGCCTTAGCACTGCTATTATCTACTTTGCCAAGGAGAAAAAAGGACAGAGAGTGACTTCTAATGCAACAGAAAGTCACCTGAAAATAGTCTATCATTGTCTGTGAGTGCAGACCAAGCTTTCCTCCATATATAAGTCGCCCCCCTCGTTTCATTAGAAGAAGCTGTGCATCAAATCAGTCAGACAATTCCAAAAAAAAAAAAAAAGGCATTGTACATGGTTCTCAATCTAGTTCATAGATACTGCTAAAAGAACCACCAACCTCATCAAATGCCTCAAATATTTCGATACTCGGTTGGTGTATAGTACAAACTACGGTTCTTCCCGTGTCAACAGTATTACGTACGGTCCTCATCACAATGGCCGCTGCTCGTGCGTCAAGTCCAGATGTTGGTTCATCCATAAAAATAATGGAAGGATTTGCCACAAGCTCCACGGCAATGGTTAAACGCTTTCTTTGTTCGGTTGATAACCCTGAACTTCCAGGTAAACCAACCAATGCATTCCTGAGAGAATCAAGCTCCACTAATCTCATTACTTCTTCAACAAATTCCTGAAATGCAAGGTGGTAAAAGTGTCAAGAAGAAACTAGAAATATGACTCGACAACGATAGAAAGGAAAGCTTAGGCAGCAGCTCACACGTCTTTTCTCTTCGCTAACTTCCTTTGGAAGGCGAAGAGATGAAGAAAACAAGAGAGACTCCTCAACTGTCACTTGAGGAGAGTGTATGTCATTTTGCTCAACATATCCTGATATCCTCGCAAAAGTGTGTTGGACTTTTGGGTGACCAGATATTTTAATATCACCTTCTATGTAGCCACCAGTTTTCCTCCCAGCTAACACGTCCATCAAAGTTGTCTTACCGGCTCCACTTGACCCAACTAAAGCAGTGAGAACGCCTGGTGAGAACACTCCACTTACATTGGATAAGAGTTGCAACCTATTTTCTGGTATGCCTTTCGATCTCATTTCCTGAAAATCTCGATCAGAATTGGTTTGATATTAGCCTTGATATGAGTAAGCTCCTAAGATATATAAAAGATTGAGGAAAAGCATACCTTTGGCATGTCAACGAAGTAATTGAGATTATGAAAAGTCATTGTTAATGGTTTAAATGGAAGAATCATTCCCTTCTTTCTATCATCTGTAGCAGATTTTTTTAATTCGGAAGTGTTGCAGCACACTGCATAATCAGATTAATGCACGTGAGTGACATCTCCACAAAAGTTAATTCAAAAATTGACACCATACAATATGAGGGCACCGGTGTGCATGGGATAACTTCTATTGCAAATTTTAAAGATGACTGACCGTCTGCAGGATTATCTTCTGTTTGTTCAGTTAGGATCACTGTCCGGGCTTTCCTAAGTGCTGTGAAGAAATCGAGAGAGACAAAATTTAGGAGAGACAAATGAAGCAAAAATAGGTATGTGAAAAGGGAGGAGATTGAGAAGAACCCAAATGAAGAACGAACGAGCACAGAAATTTGTTCTCCCAGAATCAGATTAGTTGAAAAGAATGAACATTCAAACACAGACGTCCATGTTACACTTACGATTAAGGTAGGCCAATGCCAAAGTCACAATGTTGTTGAAAAGCAAAGCATAAAGGAATAGAGCTCCAAGTCCGAGCCAATACCAATAATCACCACTTGGTAAGCTATGTGAATGCAAAATATTGTACCCAATAGAGTTGTTCCCGAGAGTGGATCTCTGTAAACATATAGTTTCAAAAAGAAGTTGAAAATATGATTCAGAGGTCCTCCAAGTTTTATCAGATGTTTGTTAGAATATGCGAAAATTGTAGGTAATGAAAAAGGTAAAGATATGTGTCCATTAGCCAAAAGAGCAAACCTTTATCCACCTAGTGGCCGTGAATTCATTGACGGAAATTGCACTCTGTCCATAAGATAGTGGTGACACCCAGTACGCCCAACCCCACCATGGCTTAATCATTTCTGCAACAAGTTCCACAGAAAGAGACTCTTATCCATCATAAACTCATTTCCTGTTATTGAATAAGACAATTTTATGTATGCATACCTTTGGGAATGATGAATCCACCCAACAAGAAAATAATTAGTAATGCAGCTGACCCAAATGTGTTGGCAATGACCATGTCTCGAGCAAGAGATGCCATCATCCGGAAAAGACCCAATGCCATTTGGTGCACGGAAAAGAGCAGAAGCATGAAACGGAAAAATCTGTAACAATTTTCAGAAATGGATGAGTACGTAATATAACTGAGAGAGTAATACGCACCATCCAAGAGAGTAAGCAGAAGTCACCTCCCAGCACCAGGGGCGAAACCAACAGTGTAGTAGACGACACAAGACCAGACAACGGATTCGATAATGGAGTACGGAACACGCAAAAGCCAACTGCAAATGGACCATGCCCAAGCAGGATGAAACAAATTATCTCTTTGCTTGTAAAAGACTGGGAGCCGAGATATCATAAGAGGCAGCTCAGAAAATCCATTAAACATCATGTGCACCAGACCGAAAAACAGGCAAGAAAGATAGAGGTTGCCCTCAATCTCATCTACGGGGTGGATTCTTGTTCGAAGAAACATTGTGCACGTAACGAATCCAACAAATGCTACCTTCAGCCAATGAGATAGAGCAATTTTAGCAAACAAAATATGGAAAAATAAAATTTTGGAACAGATATATGTAGCTCCAGAGAGCGCGTGTTTGTATGTATATTCCTACCAAAATTGCACACTTGAACTCTATGCAAACTAGTTATGAGATTGCAGTGGATGATAAAATTTGGATAGCTTTGAGGATAAAAAATATTTCTAAATGATTATATTGTCCAGAAGTCATTCTATGCCAGATACATAGATATATTTACATATAGATTTCCAATCCAAAAGGAAAAAAAAAAAAAATTTGCCAGTTGAAAATGTGAATACCTGGCATGTCCTGAAACTGTAAAGAAAACGATGCCTGCTGATTAACAGTACTTCTCTTGCAAAGCATGCTTTAAACAGTTCCCATTTTGAAACAGCATATTTTGATTTTGATAAAGCGGAAGGATGACTTTTAGATTTGTCATATGGAACAGAAAGGGTGAACTCCAAAGACCTTCCAATTTTGGAGTTTTTAAATGCTTTAGCAATTTCTGGAACAGAAAGATATTCGTATGGTTTTGAAGGATCAGCCCAGTACTGAGCTTGATCCCTTTTAGATGTCACCTGAAAAGAAATAATAACATTATAGGAACAAAAATATTTCGGCAAGCACAAAGGCAAATTAAAAAAAAAAAAAAAAAGAAAGAAAGAAAAAGAAAAAGAAAAAAGAAAAATCGACTGTCCAGGTGTCTCTAATTAATAGTACCTCTTGGAGAAAATCTGCGACACCCTTTCGTGGAGGTAATTTAAAACCTAAGGATTCAAAGAATTCTAATACATCTTCTCTAGGACCTTGGTACACCACATATCCTTCTGATAAGAGCACAAGATCATCAAACAAATCAAATGTCTCTGGTGCAGGCTGAAGAAGAGCCAGTAGTACGGTTGCTTCCATTTGATGAACAAAGTTCCCAATGCATTTGACAATTTGATATGTAGTAGAGCTATCGAGTCCGGTGGATATTTCATCCATAAATAGAGTTTTCCTTGGACCCACAGCCATTTCGCCTGCATATTGAAATAACCCAAACTCAAAAAGAAATCACTCAAAAGACCATTACTTCTTGTACAAATACGCACTCACTCAGCAAACCTTTATATATTTATTCTTTCTTAGAGTTGAATTAAAATTGTAACAAGGTTTAGTAGTTAAGAGCTCGAGCCAACAAGAAATAAACCAGCTAAAATACACTGCCAAAGCGAGCAATTTTATACTACAATATATTGCTGGAAAACCTGCCATGAGGTCATTGAAATCGAGCAAGTGGCATAATCTTTTCCTATCAAACTCTCTCTTTTTCGACAAGGAACTGAAGCAAAAGAAGCATGGGCAAAAAAAGAGATAAGAGACCTGTAGTAACTCTTTTTCTTTGTCCACCTGATATGCCTCTATGCATGTCGCTGCCAACAACTGTGTCTGAACATATGTCGAGGCCTAGCACTTTCATCACATAATCTGTTGATACACTGTGCTTTTTACCACCAACCGATGATGCCTATGCAGTAAAAATTTGATTAAGATTGGTCAGGATACGGGCATCAATGAAAGAGTATCAAGAATTCACGGTTATAGAAATCAAGTTTTTTTCTCCTTGTATTCGAAGTTATGAATTTCAAACACCAAAAAACAACCTTCATAAATGCATCAATCTCTGGACTTGGTCGAATGTTCTTCTCCTTCTCCAGCTGAGCCAGATCTTTCATATATGCTTCAAGTGAAAGAGCGAGGAGAAAACAAAAGTGCAAATTAGTGCTTAACTAAGAAAAATCATTTCAATTCTGGATCAGAGTAGCTCAAGACAATACTGAATTAAAATCACTCATATGTTATCTTATAAACTCAGACATGTACAGTCTTGCATTGTTGATAAGATATAGCTTCTAATTTAGATGAACAAACCTGCAAATCCTTCACTTGCACCTTGACACCTAGCTGCAAAGTCAAAGGTCTCTCGCACGGTCAGCTCTGCAATATGATTGTCTGTTTGGCTGATGTACGCAGAGGTCCTTTGAACACAAAATTCATCGAGTGCATGGCCATTATAAGTGATTTTGCCGGTTTTCTGTTATGAAAAGTTAAAAAAAAAAGAGTAAGATGGAGAGAATTCCTAGGTAAATGGACAAATAGACAAAGAAAAAGAAGAAGCGTGATAATCCTATCGATGGCCTGGTAAATGCAATTAGAATATTCAATTTAAAACCTTAGAACTTCTAATGATGTAAATCCGTTGTGGCAAATAACTGGAAAAATCAAACGAAACAGTATAGATGTTTGGAAATTCCAATAAAAATTGTGTAGTTTTCACTGATAAGAGTTAAAGTTAGAAAAGAGGATATCCCACTGCTCCCATCCTATCTTTTTGGTTAAAAACTGAACAATGAATGGTGACACCAATAATTATCAGAAATGGACCCTTTGACTGAAAAGTACAAGAGGCACAATTGTATCCAGATGAACCAGATCTGGCTGTAGTTATGCTAAACACTATGCACCACTACTTAAACCGGAGGCTTACGTTTCATTTTTATTTAGCCAGTATTTTCTGAATTTGAAAGTGATGTAAGATGGACCATGCTCCACATTTATCATAAGCAGTCATAACTTGTCACTTGTATTGCATTCAGGGAATTAGAAAAGGACAGTGAAAGAATCCATTTATCTGACATGAAACCTCTTTCTCTTCTGCTTTATTTTTAGACTCCAGATCTAATCATCTAAGTTTCCTCATTAAGTTGTTGGGCCTTCGGTTTGCCACTTATTCTAACATTGCCTGATCCATGATTAAAGAAAGCACATAATTGGAACGTATTCGCCTATACAAGGCTTGTTGAAAAGAACTAGCTGAACCTAACATTCAAAACCTTATGTTCAAGCTAAGTAGCGCATGCAACGCCCGTTCGGTAAAACAGATAAGAATACTTATACAAAGAATTTAAAAAAAGGAGATTATGCGATAGGAGTATCTACACATGTGATATGCTGGTGAACAATTTCGAAAAGTACTAACCTTTAAGTTGCTTTCAAGTTTGCCAGCAAGAGCTAAAAGCAAAGTAGATTTGCCCGAGCCTGGAGGTCCTAACAGCAAGGTCATCCTGCAAAAGGAAGAAGATAAAGCATGTAATGTGAAACCCGTGCTGATTTTATGGTTACAAAAGCACATGAACTTGCTGATTTATTGGCAACGTTTTCGCTGACTTCTTCGTATATACCTTCCCGGTTTGACAACTCCGCTAACGTTGTTCAAAATTGTCAGAGAATGCCTTTTCGGTCGACATATTCTCATACTAGTAAGGATATTCTGCATTAGCAATAATTAAATTTACATCATAAATGGTTGTAACTTGTAAATCAATGGCAATAAATGGTAAAAAAATTCTGGCAACCAGAAACGGCAAGTCACGTTTTGTCTAACACTGTTAAGAAAGGTAGTAAAACGAAATATTCAACCTCAAGAACATCACGTGTATAATTAATGAGAGTAGGTAAAGCTCTTGAACCGGTCTGAACATCTGCCACAACATTCAAGTCCTCGAACCGCACTTCGACGTTTGGCACCTCCAATCCGACACTTTTCATATATGCGAACACCAAAATATGAAACAAAAAATTTAGAACCAGCTTAAAGGGGGAAAAAAAATCTAAATCATTTTTGCTTAACGACGAACAAAATATACTTTGGAAAATAGAATTTAGGATCTGAACAAATCTTGCAATCACATAGATATATTTCAATTATCATTCTCGAAATTGGAAATCATGCAAATTCTGATACAAACTAAAGTGAGAAATTATTAATTCGAGAAAAGAAAATTGTGCATGAATTTGTTTTTCGTTTTTCGTTTTTTTTTTTTTTTTTCAGAAAACGTGCAAAACGAGAAAAGCAAAAAAGGAAGCGATGGAAAACAAACAAAAAATAATATTATTATAATTGAACATGAGCTTCGTCCGTCCCATGCAACCAAATTAAGATCCGTTTGAAAGCAGAGTAATGCAATGGCTGTTTACCGATCAAGGCGTTCTTTAATGGCGGAAAGCAGCTGGTAATTATCTTGATCGCTGGTGGCCAAAGCCTTATTGACGAGAAGCTCACGACCAAGGCGATCTAGCTTCCTGACGTCGATCGCCTCGGCTCCTCCTTTCCCGGAAGGCGTCTTTCTCAACAAGGCCGTGTTGGAGCGCTTCTGCGAAGGCAATCTGGCGATGGCAGCCCATAGAAGCTCCTCTTCGTCGGCGGCCACCGACTCGGCGTTCGACGGCCTCGCGAACGTCTCGTTTCCGGCATCGATCTCGAACTCGAAGTATTCGCTCCCATTGGAGGCCGCCATTAACAAGAAACTCCGTGCTTTATCTCTCTAACTTCCTGAGCAGCAGAGAGAGATTTGTGAACGAAATGAAACAAAATTTTTTTTTTTTTTTTGGTATTGTAATTTATTTCTCTCTTTCGGTTTATTTTTTCGAGTTTTTGTTCCTGGCTATTTATATGGGATTCGGAGAGGAGGAGAGGGCGTAAGCGTAGACGTAAGCGAAGAACGAAAACAGAAAAAGCGAAACTCTTTTTCTTTTTTCTTTTTTGAAATTGAAAATCGAAACGCTTGTTGAGTCGGGGAAAGAGAGCTGGAAGAAGCATTACCTGACTCCTGAGCGTCGGACCCCGCGAATTTTGAAGCCAACGAATTACCGAAATTGCCCCTCCTTTCGTTCTCTATTTGGCTGTTGAAGAGTGATGGTTTGGTAATTTCACCCTCCATGCAAAACAAATAACAACTTCGAATTTTATTGATATTATTTTTGAAGAAAGGAATTATTATTATTTTTTCTTGGATAAGTATTGAAGAGAGAAATTTTCATTCTAGCCATTAAAAAAAAAATTAACATTCTATAAGATTTGATAAATGCCGAGTTCGTAATTTAAAAATAAACTAAAATAAAATAAAATAAAATAAAGTAAATGCCGAGTTCGTTATGTGGTATCATATTTGCCCTGATTGTTCGCTTCTACGTCTTCTCGCTGGCTGAATGCTAATTATGTGATAGTGTGTTTTGATTTCTTTCTTTTTTAATTTTTGGGTAATAGTTTAAATTTAAATTTGAAGAATTTACTCAAAATTATGACACGTATTTTTTTTAATTTCACTAAAAGAATATATTATTAAAAAAGGATGTTTTTAATTAATATTATTATAGAGGTATAAAGGGAACAAAAATAGAGAAATATAATAGTCGAATCAGGCTTTAAAATCTTTCTGGTTGCAGATTTGCCTGTATTCATCTGAATCTAGTTTCAAATCATATGTATATTATTAATGCGTATATAGTAGCCAATTTTATTTTTTCAACTTAATTTTTTTTAACTTCAATTTCCTCATTTAATCGATCGTACTGTGTGACTAAATACAGATTTCTCTTAAGACCAAAAAAAAAAAAAAAAACAGATTTCTCTTCTGGAATTAGGTGAAAACACTTAAAACAGATCACCACAATTGTCTACCTCGGTCCACCAGATCCGCATAATAATGCATGTAAATTTAGTCATAAATTGGCCTTAAAAAAATAATAAATAAGTTATCAAATTTATCTTCTCCAAATAGACTTCTTCAGATTGTTTGGGATCCTAACAAGCGTCTAAAAATAGATTTCTCTTCTATCACTAGGCAAAATAAAAGACGCAATGAAATACGCTTATTTGCCGGTACATTTCTGTCAACTTTATTCATTATGCTTTTGTTTCAAAAGAGAAAAAATTTCTATTAATCTTCTAAAAAGTTTCTTTTTCTTTTTTTTTTTTTTTGGGGTCTCCAATAACTCCATTTATAGAAGTCTCTACGATAAAACATTTTAGATGATTAAATTTTTAAAGTATTATAAATTTTATGGTGGTTACTAGTAGATCAAACTGTTAAGCAATTAATTTAATAATTAAAAAATAATTGATACATATTAGAAAATAAGAAGCCTTGTTGAAAAAGTTTCAAAATTTTATCTGCGGTGGCTTTTGCGTTTGGTTTTTTGGCACTGAATATTGCTATAACAGTTGACTTTCCACAATTCCCAAATCTTGAAAATCCAACCGTAAACACCAGACGATTTTCAACCTCAGTTTTCGTTTTCTTGTAAAATAGAAACATTTCGACTGCCCAAAAAAAAAATAATAATAATAAATAAATAAATAAGACGAAAAAAACAGAAGAAAAAGAAACCGTCGTCACTCTCGTCAGCTTACAAGTGTCGAACGATTTCCATGGAAGCCAGAAACCAGCAAAGGCCAAAAAGTCAAAACACGAATTCAATTGCGATACACACATTTCCATGTGAAAACATAACTACATTTGTCATAATATCCTTGATTCGCTCTTGCTGGCTTCTACTTCTACGCTTTGATCTGCCATTCTGGTTCTAGGCATGCATGCGTTTTATACGGGCAGTAATTATATTAGCTTTTCTGATGTGATAGTTGAAAGAACCATGCAAATTTTAAACACGTTTCAAACTAATAAAAAAGACGAGTCATCTTTGATTCAATTGGTTCTTGGCGAAAGAGAGAGAATAATTTGATCATCTCGTCGTCGTCGTCATCTGGCAATGGCAGGCTAGAAATCACATTTTATATTTCCCACAATCTTTGATCCTACCAATTCATCTGGTGATCATCAGATAGCTACAATCCTACATGCTTAACAAAGCAATCTCCTATATTATAAACCAAGCTCTGGTTCGCCATGTAAGAGGTATTTAGAGCTGCTCCAAAAAAACCAAAAAACAAAAAACAAAAAACAAAAAAAGAGGATATTTTCACTTCTTGAGGCGGGGGCAAAAAGAAAAGTTGAAGCAGCTTAGTTCACGAGATAAATTCCATACACTATAAGCTACTGTACATAAGGAGAATATGATACATAAATACTGTTGACATCCTTCTAATTGCAGCCAAAAAAGCTTTGACGGATAGTGAGGGTAAAACACTAATTATGTTACAACATCCAAAAAGTGCTCACCTAGGCTGGTACAAAAATGAGGTGAGAAAGCAAGGTGATTAAATTGTCAAAAAGAGCTACAAATAACGAAGGAACAAACTCGCCAAGGCAGTAAATATCCCAGATGCTTCATCGGATTTAACTTTGTCAGATTAGCGTTTGAACTTCTTCTGAGTAGACTTGGATGATTTAAAGTTGGATTTTTTGGACTTTGAATTCTTACCCTTGGAGCTAAATGTATCACCATCGGAATCATCACTATCATCCCCAAACTTCCCACTACCCCGCTTCTTTTCGGCTTTGCCACAAACAATTATCTTTCCTTCATCTTTCTGTTCTGCAGGCTCACACTTATCCTTGGGCCACCAGATGAAAAGCGACCTGGAAGATAAACATGAGTAGTGCACTACAGTCAGCGATGTATGGACATGAAGAGCCCAAAGAGAGAAAGTACGATGAATCCTGTACTGGGTTGCACTTAATATTTTCCATGACAGACTTAGATTACATTTTATTATGCAGGTCTAAGGCATTCCGTGTTTGCCACATCAGAATTCAGCTTAAATCACCAAACAACAAGGGAAAAAAAGGGTCCATGTAAAGTAAAATTAAATCTCTAGTTAAATGAGAGTGCGAGAGAAGAGGACGAACCTTGAACTACCAGATGCCAAAACGTCATCACGTGGATGTAGCTTGTTCACAGGGCTGATAGTTGTAATATTTGGATCCATGACCTCTGCAACTAGTTGCCCTGTGCTAATGTCTATGAAATCAATTGGATGCAAGGCAGCGCCGTTATAGTTTTCACTTATGTAACGACCTACAACGACAAGGGACTCGGATGGGTCCTGCAACAGAAGACATTTCAGAATCTCCTAGAATAGAAAAAGTCTATTCAAAATGGACCAAAAATAAGTGCTCCAAGCAAATACATATCACCTTTGGATCCCACTCAGCTCGGAAAGGAGTTAAGTGTCGATTGAAATCGTGACTGTGTACAATCTCTCGGCTTGGGGAATCCAGATTTCCAAATATAGAATCCCAAACACGAAGACGGTTGTCCTGAGAAGTGGTGACAATTTTGCTTCCAGAGAGCGGAGAAAAATATGCAGAGTTAACAACACGCTTGTGCGCAAGCTCATAAAGTGAAGAATTAGCTTCAATTCGACGCATGTCCCATATTCGAGCCTGAGGAAAGACAGATATGACCAGAGCAGCACATAAGAAGCAGGTAGATATACAATCACATGTTCACAATATGCTATGGTGATGAGAACTTGGATATCCGGCACTGAATTTTATTTTTAAATAAAACATTTGAAGTTATGGAAAAAGGAAATGGGACATACTTGGAGTAACAGGAAGGTCGGAGAGCTAAAAATCTAAAAAGATTCACACAAAACCAATTCGGTCACAAAACTTACGAAGTGATCATTTCCACAACTCAAGAGGAGGTCTGGTTGAACTGGGTTGCAATGGAGTCCAACAACTTTGCTCCCTTTCTTATGGATTAAAATTTTCTCGCCAGTTTTGCTGTTCGATCGAATATCCACCCTATGTATTCCATGAAACGATTTTTCAGAGAAACTTTTGCACATTAGACTGAAACATCCCAAAGGGCAAAATAATATTTACACTATTATTTCAACCGGGAAAAAACATCTTTTCCGAAATATAGTGTTAACTAAATGGCCCAAGTGTTTCACTAGTTGACTAGCCAATCTGCCAAGTGACAACACCTGAAAATCTTTTCTCATTGCAACTCTCGTGAATCAATTTCTCTTAGTCTGTAATCAAAATCGTAATTTAGTTTTTCAAGAAACTAAGAAGGTTAAAAGGAAAAACTTACAAGTAGAGATAACCAAAGTTATCAGCAACTAGCACAACACCTCTCTCTTTGTGGATGTCCATGCCATAAAGCATCCTAAAGTTTGCTGGGCCCTGGAGGCAAGAGACTCGATATAAACTTCATATGCGTAAAGTAAAACAAATGCAATACAAATGTCCTTTGTTATTCCCCAATTTCGCAAATAAGATTAAATAAAACCTAAGAAACAACTACTGTTCCCACGACTCTCTACTGAGCAACTGACTTCGCTGTGATTTAGCATGCCAATCAAAAATAGAAGAAGAACGGGAAAAAAGGTACAATAATCATTCTGAGTTGTAGCAAACAGTATCCTGTCACTTCACAAGTTATTAGGAGCTTTTACATATGAGAAATTGCCCCTCCAGCTAATGGATTAAGCCATTGAAAACTAAAGTTACTCAATAAGTTTAACCGCTAATGCAAACAGTTAACAACTTAGAGCAAGCCAAAAGCCACAGTTAATAACAGCAAAGAATCAGAGAAAAAAAGGTCCATACCTGCCACCCATCAGGATTTACATCCAGCACAGACGATGAAATCCCAGTCTCCAAGTCAGTGCAGCTAACCGTTCCATCAGAGGATGCAGCATATACCGTGCCGTCATTTACAGGATTAAATCTGCAAGAACTTTAGTACTGAGCAGTTTCCTATAAAGGAAAAGACTAGCAGAATGAAAACTTCTCTGCAAAAATAGACATGTACAGAAATGGTACGGTTTATATAAAAAGATAACAAACCTCATATTATTCAGAATACTCCAATGTATGTTTCCATAGACAATCTTCTCATATATTTTGCCAAAATCCCATACTCCAATTTGTCCTTTCTTTTGCCGTGTAACAATACGAGAGAGAGAGAGAGAGAGAGAGAGAGAGGTGTTAATTGGTATGAAGCAACCACAGCATTGACCAACAAAAATCCAGACTAGGTAATAATGCAAATATGGGACAGACCTTATCACCAGATAAAAGGATGTTATTGTTCGTTGGATGGAATTCCAAGCTAGTAACCCGTCTACTGTGGTATCTGATAACTGCACAACTTACCTGATCTGGTATGACATACGCCGGTTTGATCTATCAAAAGGCAATATGAAAAACAACAAACTTATAACAACGATGAAACAGAACACCGAAAAAACATTGCAACACAATAGTCACCCCTGTAAATCACAACACGATGATACAAGCTTTATCAATATCCAAAAGACTTAACATCTAATTTGCTGAATGCTTAGATTCAAAAAACCCCAAATAATTAAACGCACAATGTCGCCTGTTCAAAGGGGAAGGAAAAAAAGAAAAAAGAAAAAAGAAAAAAAGAAGATAAAGTTTTCAAGTTTGAGAATACAGTCACAGCAGTTATTCCCATTTATTTGCAAGTTGCAACTCATACTCCATATAATAATCCATATAATGGCTAATCCAAAAGGTCCAACAATTCCTAACTTAACCCAAAATTGAGTTCACTTATGTGATAAACACTAAAACAAATATATAGTTCAATTGTGGACATGAAAACACCCAAATCAGCATAAGTTGAACCGGTTCAGGATACAATGTTGCAAATATTAAACAGGGGGGCGGAGCCAAACATGGCAGAGTGGGGGCTACTTTCCAGTGAACAATTCTTTTTAACAATTTTACCTTTCAAAACTTTACATTTTCTCAGTTTAACGCCCTCAAAAATTGATTATCCCGACACAAACCGCCTAAAAACTTTATCTTTTAGTATACGTCCATACCAAAACAATAGACTGGCTCCACCTTTATATATAATATTATTTAACCAAAAAAAAAAGAGGAGCTTACTCGAGATTTATTAGGTCGAAGCTGGCGTTCAAAGACGTAGGTCAATGGGTTACGGGCATTTCTGTGGGAAGCTGGGACGACACCAAACTCGGTTGCCACTCTATGTGGGCACGTCATCGTAGTGTGGCCTTCAAAAACAACAAAAGAGACCCAAAAAAAAAATTATACAAAAAAAAAAAATCCCAAATTTCCCGTATCAAACAATTCCATGACTCTTATTTTTACCAGGCATTTTGCAGAGGAAGCATGGTTTCATTGGGCAATCGATGTAAGTGGCTCCCTTGAATCCCGCTTCATGTCCCGCCTTTTTGCAAACCTATTCCACCGAAAAACCCAAATTTTAAAAAATGAAAAAAGGTTTTTTTTTTCCTTTTTTTTTTTTTTCTTGTTGTAATGTAATGAAAACAAAAAATGGGAAAGTGTAAAGTTTCTTACTTTGCAGACTTTCTTGAGAGAAATGCAAATGGGCGATTTCCCTTTCCCCTTGGTGTCCAAAGTCTCTTCGACTTCCTTCCCATTTTTTCTCTCCGAAACTTCTTCCTCTTCTTCTTCTTCTTCTTCTTCTTCTGGTTCTGATTCTTCTTCTTCTTCTTCGGACGAGCTTTGCTCAGAATCGGAGTCTTTCTCAATGATCACTTTGGGGAAGGAGGAGGCTCTTCTGGTTTGGGGAGCCATTTTTCGGTTTGACGCTAAAAGTGGGTTGGTGGACTGGAGCGGAGTTCAACTATGAACTCCATTAACCGACCTTTTTTCCCGTGGATTTTGTGAAATTACGGTAATGTCCTGTACGGTCTTCGTAAGGTAAGTGTTGGTTTAGTTGGAATTACATTCTACAGGGAGGGTATATCTGGGCTAACGGCTGTGGAATGTGGCGGGAGACGACGTGGCCAAGTATCCACCTTGGGATCTTGGGACTCTAAGTTTTGTCGCCTTTCCTTAAGATAAACGATGTCGTTTCCTTTTCTTTTCTTTTTTTTTTTCATCTCTTAATTTATACGTAAAATTACAATAACCCCCCTCTTAAATCAAACTCACTAACAATAACACCTTTGAAAAAGAAAAATTGACATGAAGTTAAAATTAAAAAAAAATTATCACCAACATTAATTATAATCTCAACTTTTAAGTATCAATTTATATAATATATAAGTTTTCATTCTTTCATTAATAAGTATTTAAAATATTGTTATATCATAATGATTACATCTATTATTAAAATATGATTTGTGAGTTGATATTAAAAAAGTTTGGATTAAAGTGTTTTTTTTTTTTTAATGAATACCACCTCAAAAGAGGCTCATGTTGTTAATGAAAAGAAAACTAAAACAATCATCACAAACAATTAAAAAATATATGTAAAATGGTAAACCAATATTAAAAAAAAAATTGGATTAAAATTGATATTCCCAGTCCTACTCTCAAAATAATATTTGTTTGGTTCTAAAATAATATTTAAATGTGTAATTAAATTGTCATTTTAAAAAATGAATTTTTTTTTTAAATGATGGTTTGATTGGTGTTGAAAATAATCTTTCGAAAAAAATTGGTTTTCTAATAAATCTTATCATGCGTTTAGTGCTAAGGTTTGGATAGTATAATTTGGGTTTATATTTATTATACATTTATCGAGATAAATGAATTACTGAAGTTCAAAACTGTAAAAACTTAAAATGTGTTTGAAAAAAATATATCAATATGAAGCTTGTTTCGTTTGTCTCGAGATTCTATGCAATTTAAAAAATTATATAATTTCATTTAGACTTATTTATGCAAAATTATGAATTTTTAAAATTTAAGTTACAAAATTATGTAAATAGTGAAGCTAAAGAAAAAAAAAAAATTATTTTGTAAATGTATAGTTTGGATTGTGCGTCCAAACACATAAAACTTTGATGCCCATAGCATATATTAATAAATTATATAGATTGAGATTTGTTTCTCTTTTTATTATGAACACATTGAAAAAAAAAATCATATTAATCAGAGATCAAATGAAAAATAATATTTTTAAAGTTTAAGTAGAATAGATTTATTTTTCAATATGATAATGTTATTTTGTAACATAGGTTTAAAATGATAATGAAGTTCCCGTTTATATCATTGGTTTAGTTCATTTTATTTTCATTTTAGAGTAAAAAAAGAAAAGAAAAGAAAAAAAAAAAGGACGACAATAAAAAGTAAACTCACAAGAAACTTTGAAACAGCATATACATCTTTGGAATAAAATAATTAAAATAACTAGAAAGGGAAAACATAGCAAAAGATGACAACTTATAATTCGATTAGAATAGAAAGAGCAAACTCATGGTCCACATTAGGTATGAGAGAAGATGTTAAATTATATATTTATCATATGTCATTAAGTTACGAGACTGCTATAATATGTATATGTGAATTAAGCTCATTCTTTTTTTGAACTAATTTTTATGACAATAACATGATGGTCGAATCTAAAATATAAATAAGAATTCATAGATATTCATCTTCAGTGTATGTGCTTCAAATTTTTTGTCTATGTTACTCCGACCTCTATCCTTCGTATGCAGGTTCAAAGTCTCCTGACACTAGGATTTGTTTTTTATCATTATGAAGGTCATTTTAACTCGACATCAATAAAGAATACAAAATCTATAGAGATAATATGTGAATCGAGGGATGTGACCATGATACAAAAGAATTCTCTAATATTCGTTATAGAGTAACGAAAGAAGCCCTCATTTTTTCATTAGTCAATAATCATTTTTTTTTTCATTATTAGGTACTCGAAATAAGGTCTTGGAGTTTTCGACTCTCGACTTTGAGCTTATGCCATCCATGCCATGGCACATTCGATTGCTTTTAATTGACTCCATCAAGGTGTTAAGCCATCGAACCTTGATATGTCTATATGTTAGTAAAATATCGAGGGTTATTTTCGTTCCAATTATCCATGTAAATCAAGTTAAAGTCCGCTAGACACTGTATCGAGTTTCAATCTTAAGAAGAGAATATTCCTAGCATCAAGGGAAAAAAGTTCCCCTACACGTATCCAACTTTTTCTTTTTCTTTTTCTTTTTTTTTTTAATGAATTGTATTACAATACAATACAGATGATTTTGCTTTTCATCCCAATTTTGCTAAACATAAGGTCCACGCACTTGTCTATCATTCACCCTTTTTTTTTCCCTAATAAAAAAAAAGGATTTAGGGATAAAAATGGCAGTATCTAGATAATTATGAGGAAGAAGAGTTTCCTGCTTCACATGAAATGAATTGTTATAGTCTTGACTATTATAATAGTACAATCTGTCACTCGGTGGTCCAGTTCATTATGTGAGGATCCTGTCCAATCATGACTCAAAAATGAAAGTCGCATCACCATGTTGTCTCTTGGCGTCACCCTCCGTACTAACGGCCTACATAACACGAACATAAATATCAGGAAACTTATGGATATTATCATCCTAGTAAATTCCATTTTTATACATCTCAAATTTTATGCAGAGCGAATCATCCAAAAAAAAAAAAAAAAAAAAAAAAAGGTTTGTGGTGTACATGCTTTATTCCAGAAATTACTATCCAGATTATCAAAAGAACGAGACAAATTAGAACCTTCAGCATCAAAGTAACGTGAGATTTTTGGCCAAATCAACTTCTTTTTCCACAACTGGTAAACACCCCCTTTTTTTTTCTGGTTGAAAAAAATTCTTACAACTTCTCTTGGCTAATTTTCTTTTTCTGGTCTTCTTTGAGTCAGCGTCAATGGAAGAGTCCCGCCTAAATCGCCAATCCCCAAAACGACGCCCCGTTTTGTCTTGCCCAGACTTTGTTCTCTTCTCCGCTCGCAGTTTGTATTTATTCGATCAACGGTTGGTACACTCTCGAACTTCGAGCTTTTCAGATAACAATCACAAGAAAAATAAGAAGAAAAGTTTCCGATTCCGAAAACGAGAATAATGCTATCCCTGCGCCTCCCTATTCCGAGCGAGAGCGTCCTTGCCTCGGTTATGCCGAGACCGCCGCGCTTCCTCAACGCCAGGAATCAAACGCACCTCCTCTGCTCGCCGACTCTGTCGGAGCCGAAGGCTCTACAGAGCAGCACTCCCCAGGCCACCGCGGCGGATGTGGTGACGAGAGAGGAGGAGGAGGAGGAGTTGAATGATGGAACTGCCCCGCCGGAGGAGGAGTTGCCGGGGGGACTCCGGCGAGAGCTGATGCCGAAGCACGTGGCGGTGATAATGGACGGCAACGGGAGGTGGGCCCGGCAGAGGGGGCTGCCGCCGGGGGCAGGACACCAGGCCGGAGTTGAGTCACTGAAAGCCCTGGTGGAGCTCTGCCGGCGATGGGATATCAGGGTTCTCACTGTTTTCGCTTTCTCTTATGATAATTGGATTCGCCCGAAGGTAAGTGAAGTCAACTGTCTTATTAAAAGTTCATGTTTGACCTTTGTTGAAATTATTGAGTTTGGTAATTAATAATGATTAGTTCTGGTCGTTATGTTATGCAGGTGGAGGTTGAGTTTTTGATGAGCTTGTTCGAAAACATGATACAGTCAGAACTGGACAATTTTGCAAGGTAGGACTAGGATCCCCCTTTTGCTTTTTGCTTTTTGCTTTTTTTTTTTTATCTGTTTAATTTTTATTTATTTGATAATTAAAAAGATTATACGGATAGAGAATGATATATATATATATATAATATTAGTGTAATTTCTATATAGTATTAAGTATATTGTTCATATACTTTAATTAATTGTGATAGTCCCGTGACTTCTTGTATGGGAGATGAGTGGACTTGTTAATCCCGTTTAAATTTTGTACGGTCTCTTTTGCTTTAATTATGCATGGTAATAATAAAAAAAAATTTAATTCATTTCTCAGTTTGTTTTAAAGAAAATCAAAGTTAATCCAGTTCTTTAGGAAATTAGTTTCCAGATATGGAATTTTCTGTAGAGTGGACCAGGGTCCAAATCGGATCATTTAGGTGTTGTTTGGCACATGCATTAATATTGACAAATTTGAACTTTTTATTTTTTGTTTAAACGAGAATTGTGAATTCAAATGGATTGTGGTTGGGATTTTGAAAAAAGAGAAATTTATTGGAACTGAAATATAAAAATATGGATAGCTGTATCTTGTCCTATGAACAGCATAGTCACAAATTTTTCTTGTGGGGGACAGGGAAGGTATTAGAATATCCGTGATCGGGGACGGGTCAAGACTCCCAAAGTCTCTACGGGCACAGATTAGAGATGCAGAGGAGAAAACAAGAAAACACTCCAGGCTCCAACTCATTGTGGCGGTGAGCTACAGCGGGAAATACGACGTCGTGCAGGCCTGCAAAAGCATTGCTAGCAAAGTGAAAGACGGCCTTGTGCAAGTAGATGACATTGACGAAGGCTTAATAGAACAGGAGTTAGAAACAAATTGTACCGAATTTCCCTACCCCGATCTGCTCATCCGAACCAGCGGCGAACTTAGAGTCAGCAACTTCTTGTTGTGGCAGTTGGCCTACACCGAGCTCTTCTTCGCGCCCAATCTCTGGCCTGATTTCGGCAAAGATGAGTTCGTAGAGGCCTTGGTTTCGTTCCAAAAGAGACAAAGGCGCTACGGCGGAAGAAAATAAGCCATTATCGGTTATTTATTCTTATATTTTTTATAAAATAACCATCATACATTTTTCTTTGGAGGCTGGAGCATAATTTGGTAGTATTATTATGGCTCTTAAGCCCCTTTTAACATGTTTTAAATGTGGTCTGAAAAATTAGAAGCCATGGCCATTGCCATTTGCCAATCTTAAGGTGGTGGATTTGCATATAGCGAATTATCTTATAGCTTCTTCTAGCTCTGTATCAATATTTGTATACAAAACACGCAGATAATATTATATACCTTGTGTGTTATCTTGTTCTGTATTTTCTGCTTTTTTTTTCTTTTTTTTTTTTTTTCACCCCTCTCAGCTTGTTAGTGCAGATAATAGGAGTTTTTGCAAAATGGATTTCATACAATTTCTTCCGTATTCTTTTTAAAATTTAACTTGTCTTGTGTTCACAAGAAAAAACGTTTGAATTAGGGGTGTTCACGGATCGGATTATACAGATTAGGCCTTAATTCATTATCTAATCCGTGATATTCAGATTGGAAAAATCCTAATCCGTCACCAATTCATGAAACTCCCAATTCAATCTAATCCAATCCAAAACATTAGATTACACGGATCGGATTGACGAATTCATTCCATTTATCCTAGGAACTAAAATAAAATATTTAGACATAAAATAATTTAATAAAAATGTAACATAATTAACTTCTAGTATTTGATCATAAGCTAAATTATAGTAATAGTGCATTACAACAAATAAACATTGACCAAACTCAAATTAAATTTTCATACTCATCAACTCAAAATAAAAAAAGCAGTTTTAGGCCATATAATAGAACTACTAAATTCAAATATTTTTGGGTCAGATAATAGAACTATTGAACTAAAATTTAGTCACATATTCAAGTTAGTGAAGTCACATTTTTATTTAGAAAAAATATATATATGTATTTACGAATTTATAGTTACATATATATATAATTCGGATTCACAGATTACACGGATTGATAAATCATCAATCTATAACTCAATCCGTGACCTTCAAATTGAGAAAATTTCAATCTGTAACTAATCTGTTAGACTCTCAACCCAATCTAATCTGGCTGATTAGACTGGTTTGAACGGATTAGTGGATTCCATGAACACCTTTAGTCCGAATCACATTTCTCATTCAAATGGCAATATAAACTCATAGATTACTTGGACCGAGACTAGAAGGCTATGTTTGTTTGTATTCCATCTTATGTTAAATAAGATAACACCAGTCCTTGTTGTAGCCCATTTTGACAAACTAATACGATTATGATTTCGCATTTTCTCCAACAATTTTGTAATATTCTTGTTATTGAATGTCAAATAAGCCTTAATTCATAGTTCTACCTTTAATACCATGCATTAATCCAGCTAGGTTAACTGGTCATTGCCCCAAAATCCAAGCTGAGTAGGATTAACGCCGTGTTTGGTATGGAGGAAAAGTAGAACGAAAGATAGGTGTTGAAGGCTTAATGGTAGAATTTGAGGTGCATGGTTATTTGGTAGGAGAGAGTAGTCTAGTTTGGCTGGGGATTCTAAATCCCTCACAAAACACTAGTCCTCCGTTTCGTATTTAAGTTTAACTCCAACTAAACTGTACTTTTTCATTTCAGTTTTTTTTTTTTTCCGAAAAATCAACAAAATTTATAATGAGTTTTTGAAAGTTCAACCAACTCTAACTTAAAATTTTCATCTCTAACTAATTTACTAAACGGAGGCTAATTTTGATCCTTCCATAAAGCAGGAAGGATTGTAGAAAGAAATTCATATCATATGCAATAAAAGAAAGGTCATCTTCGTCTCCTTTTGTTTGATTATTTATTTATTTTTTTCCTTCTTATATTCTTTCCCTCTAACTAAACATAGCCTTAGGGTCATGGGATGGATAATATTTTCAGTGATTTCAGGATAAGGTTAAAATTGGTATTTCTCCAATAGGCAACCACTCAAATGACCTTGTCGTTTAAGCTTTTGCCCTTTTCATCATTTGTATTACAGGCAAATATAGAAGTGACCAACAGCTCTTCATGCCCTAGCCACGAGGGATTCCACCAAGTTTTAAGTGCCTTCTGATCCAGCATTCTCCATACTACAAGTGATACATTTAAAATATGAAGAGTTCTACGTAATTAATTACTGAAAAATAACCTACTGATTGGACTATATTTGAAACCGTCACATTTATACAAGAAATTACTAGTTTAAAATTTTTTTTTGATATGATTTTGACTATATATAAAATTCATAAACATGTACTTCATTTAGAGGGCCGAAAGACCCAAAAATATCATGAATAACAAGAGGAACAACTAAAGTAGCTAGACTACAAGGCGATTGGTTCTTGGTCATCTATTTGTTTTTTGAAGACTGAACTTATGTGCCTGTGATGTTGTGATGAATAATGAGAAGCTTGAATTTAATATTTATTATCGGGGCATTAAAAAAAGAATAAAAATATAATAAGAGTAATTGATCAAAATGATCTATGAACTCTTTAGAATGTGATGATTTGGTATTTATTTTTTTAATTTTAACCGAGATGACTCTAAACTCTTTAAATGTTAACAATTTTAGTCATTTACATCCAATTTTGTTAAATTTTTAACGGAAAAAAGTCATATGACCCATCAATGAGTTCTTTTAGTCATCAATAGACAAAAATACCATTATTAAAACAATATCCTAGAATATAAAATAATAAAAAAAAAGAAGAAGAAGAAGAAGAAGGAGAGAGAGAAACCTAGGCCCCCCAACCCCCACCAACGAATTCAAGATCTAGCCGACCCCCCACCCCTCCTCTCTAGCGTGGGTCACCGAACCTAGCCCCCTCCTTCTCTATCGCTGATCCTCCTGCGTGGGTTACTGAAGCCACACCCCATTCTTCTCCGTCATTAATCACAGCCCCCAACACCCCCCCCCCCCCAACCACCCCCATGACGAACTTAAGATAAAGCCCCCCCAATCGGTCCCAAAAACCCACCCCACTCTGGGCGATTCCCAAAAACCCCCAGCCCTGCCACCCTCTGCTGCCGAACTTACGGCCACCCTTTTCTTCTACATCGCCGACCCCTGAGTTCATGGAGAGAGAGAGAGATGAATTTTAATTTTTTTGTATTTTTTAATTAATTATTGTTAAATTACTAAAATACCTTATCAACTTAGATTATCTATATTATACATGACTCATTTCGTTAGAAATTTAACGGAATTGGACGGAAATGACTAAAATTGCTAATATTTAGTGAGTTTAGAATCATCTCGGTCAAAATAAAAAATCATGATCAAATTATCACTTTTAAAAGAGTTTAAGGACTATTTTGACTAATTATTCATATAATAATCTAAAGATAGCAACCGAAGAATCCATGAACGAAGCATTCAGCCACTAAATGCTGCAAAGATGGTCGTTTGCAATTTTTTGTTCCTTGATGCATATGGTTGTTGCATTGCAAGTTGGAGTGTTACAACTTGGGAATCTTTTTTTCTATCAAAACAAAAAAAAACTTGGGGAATCCTTTTAGAATTTAGACAATACTGTGTCTGTGCCGGTCACAAATTGAGGGCTAAACAGGAACGAATAATATATTATTTTTATGTTGTTGACTTCTGTATTTGATTCTCTTTGCCTGTGTTTTTTTTCCAAATTTTTTACTAGTATGGGGACATTTAGAATGTTCAACATGGGGAGGACTATTTCTGTAATAACCAACAACATTGGAATTTCAGAAAACAAAAAGAAAAGAAAAGGAAAAAAAAAAAAAAAAAACACTAACAAGACGAGATAATAGGGAGGGAGAATGAAGACGTTTGGATATTATTATATATTTCTTCCAAAGAACCTTTTTTTTTAAAATTAATTTTCAAACTATAATAAAGGATTTAAACTCTCACCTTAATTCTTAGGATCCATTTGGTATTTGAGTTTAGTTTAAGATGAGATGAAATTTTTAAATTTGAGTTGAGTTGACTTTTTAAAAAATAATTATAAATTTTATTGATTTTTCATAAAAAAATAAAAATTACGATGAAAAATTTGAGTTGAATTTGAATTAAACTCATTCACCAAACATAAGGTTATATTGGCATCTAGATTGTAGTTTTTTCTTTATTTGTTCGAGATACATGTTTAGAAATTTTCAATTAAAAAAAAATCTTGGACCTAGTTTTGATTTTGGATGTGAAATAGTAGATTTTAGTCAAATTGGGCAAAATAAAAAAAAAATAGTTAAAAGAGATCTGTAAATTTGTAATGCAAGGATATCCCTTCCGCAGATGAATTGTCATTAAAAAAAAAAAACTAATTATGAAGCAATTAACCGATGAAAATCAATTAAAAAAAAGTAATTAACCAATGATTGCTTCACGTGTCAAAGAGGAAAATGGAGGACACGATGACTAGGATGAGTATACCTTATCCAAAGGAAAACAAAAAAAAACAAAAAAAAATCAGCCTATGATTTGTGTAAATCAGATTTTTTTTTTGTATTCGAACTTTCCAAGTCCTGACACAAATAAGGTCTAAAGAATTAAAATTCTTCCACAAACAAAAGACTTTAAATTCAGTGTCTTATTCAATTAAAATTTCCAAAAATAAAAAATAAAAAAATCTCGCAGATAATAACAAGCACTAATGATATGGTAATTAGATATGGTTAGGTTGGGCCGTGTGGTCATTTTACCATTAAGCCGCCGAGATCTTAGAAAACTTGGGGCCGCGTCTACTGGTTTTTTTTTTAAATTCTCTGTACATGAGTCCCCATGGTATAACTCATTCCACCAATCAAATATTGCCACGTCAGGAAAGAAGTTGTTCAGGACTACAGTAAGTCACCGTGGCCGAAAATTATATGCGTGATAAGGCGAACACATGATCTCGAGGACTGAGGATCCAAACTCTAGTTAGATAGATAAGATTTTTTATTTTGCAAAAAAGTCAATACCAGTCGGACGAGGGTAAACAGGTAATTTCAGGAGTATGTCCTTTAAGTCTATCTCCCCTTTTTAATTATGGGGTGAAGGCACAGTGGAGGAGGAGTGGTGGCCTGTGGGTTTGTCCCGTTGCTCTGTTTTGGCTTTTGATCTTGAAGAGCTGAGCAAGATTTAATTTTATTTAAAAAGAAGAAGTTGAGTAATTAGGGTTTCTATTTTCTCCATTTCGTTTGTTTGTTTCTTTTTTCTTTTTTTTTTTCCTAGTATTTTGTTTGTTGGATGGGAATAACTTTCCCGGAAAATATCTCGCCATGGGAAAATCGTTTAAGGATTCACTCAAAGCGCTTGAAGCTGATATCCAGCACGCTAATACTCTGTGAGCCTCTTTCTCTTGTCTTGGATTTTTAAATATCTGCTCCTCTTTTCCCAGAGATTTGCGGTTTTTATTTTTTTTATTTTTTTAACTTTTAACTGTTACGGAATAAGGAATAATGATTGTTGTTGTTTGGTAGTGAAAAACGTAAAAAGGTTTTTTTGTAATTTACTTTTGCCGTTCTATTTTAACCATTTCTATAAAGTTTGGTGTGTTATAAGAAAGCCGTCTGTATAATTGTTGGATACAATTTGTATGGCTTTCGTGCAAATGAATAAGTATACAGTTTATGCTTGATGTATCACATTCATGGCTTTTCAGCTGTAGGATGGTATTGGTCAAGTTTGTCAAGAATCAGCTGTTTTTCTAGGACAAAAATTATTAAAAGTGTATATATATATATATATATATATATATATATCTTGCTTGTTTCTAGCTGGAAAACAGGATTTTGGGTTTGATTTAATTTGGACATTCTCGTATTTTATTGCTAAATTTGTGTATTTTGTAGTGCTTTTTGATCAGTTTTGGATGTTTATTGGTGTTTTGTTTTGCTGACTCTTTTCTTTTACATCTTGTTACTCCAGGGCTTTAGATTATCCGAGGGAGAAAGACGGAGGGCGTCTCCAGATGAGACTATCTTACAGTTCGGTGGCGCACCTTTTTCTTTTCCTCGTTCAATGGACCGATTGTCACCTTGCTGGAGTGCTTGGTTTGCTTAGGATTCACATTTATATGGTAATTTCTTATTGTATCAACTTTACTTTGTCCCAATTGGTCGGATCATTTTTGTGTGTTTGAATCGTTATCGGTCTTTTCAATTGTTAATAGATATTTTGTTTGCGGGTTTTACATCCCGTCCCCTTCAACAATGTAGTAATTTTATTATAACTTACTTATTTGTTGGGGTGTGGCAATGTGGTGCATTAGACCTTTGCAGATGGCAAGACCACCATGTCCATTTATGAACGGAAAGCAAGCATAAGAGAATTTTATGGTGAGTGGTATTCAAACTGAAAATTTTTCAAAGTTAAGATGTAAATACTTAGCTTGTGACAACTTCATTTTTTGTTATGTGCTTATTGTTCTGGTTTTTTTTTTTTTTGGTGGGCAGCTGTTATATTTCCTTCTCTATTGCAACTTCAGAAAGGCATCACAGATTTGGAGGACAGGAAACAGAAAGATGTTTGTAATGTCAGATATAAAAGAAAGGATGAGTCGGAAAGGGGTAAACTCTCTGAAATTGACAAAGAAAGGGAAGAAGAATGCGGGATTTGCATGGAGGTGAACGGAAAATTTGTATTGCCTAACTGCAGCCATTCGATGTGCATAAAATGCTACCGGGATTGGTAAGTTTTAATTATTTATCTCCTTTTTTTTTTTTTTTTTTTCCATTTCTTTTCTTTCTGAGTACCACTGGCAACGTGAGAAAGGGGCTAATGTAATAATGGGCTATCTTTTAGGCAGCCATTCATTGTTCAAGTTTTAGCTTTTCATTGTTGTGGCCTTCTTGATAATTTGTATCTATCATTGGGAGAGTTTTCTCTTAGTCTATTGTTGTTTCCAATAATGAATGGAACGAAACGATAAATTAGACATGCTAACAATTGTCATATTGCAATCTTTTCTATTGGACCCAAAGCAAATATGGCAAAATCATCGAACATTCAAATGTAGGGACTTTTTTATTATTATTATTTTTTTTTTCAAAGAACAATTGTGTTTGTCAATTCCATTTTTGGTAGAACAAATAGTCATGCATAAAGGGGGGGAATTTTTTCACAAATCCTTTTTAGTAATTTCTTCATTACTGAGCTGTGTTAGGGACCTTACCTTCTTCAGGCTAATCAAAGGAAAGTTTGAACTTGAGCATCTGATTAAGCTCGTGTTTTGTTTTCTGTCTGATTTAATATTAAGTGGAATCTAATGACGGTTTTCTCTTTGCTTCAGGCGTGGGCGGTCCCAGTCTTGCCCTTTCTGTCGGGACAGCCTCAAGAGGGTAAACTCGGGAGACCTTTGGGTCTACACTGAGAAGTCTGATGTCGTTGATTTATCAACCATACTGAGAGAGGATCGAAAGAGGTTATTTATGTACATTGACAAATTGCCTCTTGTTGTTCCAGATCCTGTATATATCCCTTATGATTCTCACGTCCGGTGACGCATTGTTTTAGCTTCTGGACACTGCCTGTAAATAAGCGTCCTTGTTGTAAATTTATTTTGAGATATTCTGAACCACGATGGTGCTTGGCCTTCGTTTTGTAGATGTTCTCCGAACTGTGAGATCTGTTGTTTGTGTGGCCATTCTTCTAATTGGTCAAAGGTGGCGGTTTAAGCTTTTATATGTATCTAACTCAGGTATGGAAATGAAATAGTTCACGTTTCAATTTGTGTGTTCACTGTCTTCCCTGTGACCCCTCCTTTATCATTTTTACAAGAATTGCACAACTTATTCAATTATGCCTTGCTTGCTTGAATTTTAGTTGAACTTTCCGGTGTTGCACGATCTGTTAGGGGAATGATGCACGTGTTAATTAGTTGCTTTCTCTTTGTTTTGTTCCAACCATATGGTTCTAGAATCTAGGACTGACAAAGATGAAAATTGAGCAAGCATGTTTAATTCCATATCATAGGCAATTTCAATTTCTTATGTGAATTTTACCATGAAAAACAATAACTAGAAGCACGAACAAAATGCAGAGAAGCAAAAGCAAAAGCCTTTACAAACCAATAAATAAATAGAAAGAAAGCAAGATAATCCTCACGATTGCTCATTCTGCAAGCGCATATAATCGGCATAAAACCTACCATTGCTGTCTTCAGACGGACCATACGCATACGCATAGCCTCCATGACTAGAGACATCAAGCCCCGCCATCTCTTCATCCGCAGAGATCCTCAAAATCCCAAGCTTGTGAAGGACATAAAAGAGTGGGCCCATCGTCACACTCACCCACCCCACAATCGCTAAAAGCTCGACAACTTGGGCCCCAAACAAAGCCCAACCCCCACCCATCACCACGCCATAAGCCCTGGCCACTCCACTCTCGCCCTGGTCATAGGCCTGAACCACGAACTCCTCCTTCGCAAACAGCCCCGTGAAGATCAACCCCCACGCCCCACACCCGCCGTGTAATTGGGCAGCCTCTAGCGGATCGTCGAACTTCACTTTCAGGGCCACGATATTGAGCCCGATAAGAACCCAAGCTGAGACAAACCCACACACGACAGCGGCCCACGGCTCCACGACGGCGCAACCCGACGTGATGGCGACGAACCCGGCGAGGACGCCGTTGCAGACGTCCAGAACATTCCAGTGTCCGACGAGTAACCGCCGGCCGAAGAGAGTCACTATCCCGGCTGTCGAACCGGAGAGAGTCGTGACGACGGCTGTCCGACCGATGGCGGTCCAGTTCCCCTGGTTGGTCGTGGTCTGATAAGCCACGGTTATCTTGTCGAACGAGCCCGGGTTGAACCCGAACCAGCCGAACCACAGCAGAAACGTGCCGAGAACGACCAGCGTGCCGTTGTGGCCTCTCATGGGCACGGGCTGGCCAAAAGCGTCGAACCGGCCGACTCTCGGGCCCTCGATCAACGAGCCCCAGAGCCCGGCAACCCCGCCGACCAAATGCACCACCCCGCTGCCGGCGAAGTCGATGGCGCCGGAGCCGAAGAGCGGTCGGCTCGAGGTCGGGCTAAGCCAGCCGTGGGGGGACCAGAGCCAGTGGACGACGACGGGGTAGACGAAGCCGGAGAGGAAGAAGGAGAAGACGAGGTAGGCGGCGAAGTGGGTCCGCTCGGCGACGGAGCCGCTGGTGACGCCGGCGACGGCGATGGCGAAGGCCCACTGGAAGAGGAAGAAGGAGTAGTCGTAGGAGGCGTTGGGGACGTGGTGGAGGGCGAAGAGGGAGGTGCCGATGAAGGGGTTGTTGTTATCGGTGGTGGTGCCGAAGGCGAAGGCGAAGCCGAAGAGGTAGAAGGAGAGGCTGCCGACGGCGGCGTCAACGACGTTGGTGAGCATAATGTTGAGGGCGTTCTTGGCACGGACGGAGCCGGCGCAGAGCATGGCGAATCCGAGCTGCATCGTAAAGACGAGGTAGGCTGAGAAGAGGAGGTAGATTGTGTTTATGGAGTCTTCTACGGTTTGTTCCCATGAGACCGCCATGAAAATAGTTTAATGTACAGTGAAGTAAACAGCACTACTTGCCGTGGAATTGAAAAGAGAGATTGTTGGTGGTGAAGAAAGTAGTTCGGAGAGGATACATAATAAGCTTCTTGTAAGTTTGAGAATAGTACTATAGCTAATTTAGCTAGGTTGAATGGTAGCTAGATAGAATATATAAATATGTGGAGTGGAGAGAGTTGTATTTATCTGTCCATATGCATGCATGCCTCGTTGACTAGCTGACTGATTGTGCACTCTACTTCATTACATTTACTTGTTAATGGGTAGTGTTTGTGTTCAAATCTAGAAAGTTTTATTAATTCTCAAATTAATCAAAAGCGTACTATTATTTATAACTTTGACCACCCGAAAGTTCCCATTTAGTGTGTGTGTTTTATATATAGATACACACACACATATATATATATATATATTAGTTTCGTAAATGTTGTGAGCACGAGCTACGTAACTTGATTTAGCTGCTTCTTGTTGGTACGTAGATATACGTATATAGAAATGTAACTCTGCCTTTTTATTAAGTTAGGAAATGTAATTAATTAATCAGGTGCTGTGTTAAAGTACGTGATAATGTGAATGCAAGGTTTTTTTCTTTTTTTTTTTTTTTTTTTTTTTTTTGTTGGATGGTCTAATATCCCTGCAAGTTATATTTGGAAATTAATTCTATAAATATAGCAAAATATCATGCCAGCGTTTGTTGTCTGTATAAATCTCCAACATTTGCGTTTTTATTTTTCCAAGTGTAAGAGAAAAAAGAAATCGTAAGCATCCATTTTAATATTATTTGTCTGTTCATATATTGTACTCATGTCATGTGTCCTGCGCCATTTTCATATACAACATACTTCCTCATGTTAAAAGCACGAATACACTTTTTGTAATGCACTCGTTGTCTCTTCTAATCCATCACATGGATTTTTTTTTTCCTTATCTATTTCACATGCGCGGAACGTGAGTTTGTCGACAAGTATTTGTAAAACCCACGAATCATACATTGAAAGTGAAAAAGAAACCGGGGGCGTATGTTGTAAATTAATACCACATCTTTGTGGTACTGGTACGTAATAGGCTTGAATGACGAATTCCTCCTTGGCGAACTACCCTGTAAAAACCAACCCCAAGCACCACAACCACCTGGTAATTGGGCCACCTCTAGTGGGTCATCAAACTGAGGTTTCAGGGCCAACATTTTGAGCCCAAATAAGACCCAACCGGCAACAAGCCCACAAACTATAGCTACCCGTGGCTCAACTACAGAGCAGCCAGTGTGATTGCCACAAACCGACCAAGCAATCCATTACAATCACCCAAGGCATCCCAATGGCCCACCAAAACCCTCCGGCCCAAAACCATTTCGATCCCGGCCATCGAACCGACTAGCGCGGTCGTAACCGCGGTCCGACCCACCGCAGTCCAATTCCCTTGATTGCTGCCTTTGGTGGGCCACAAGAGTTTTACTAAACAGGCCAGGATTAAAACCAAACCAACCAAACCACAGCGGAAATGTGCCTAAAAATTGATCTTTTCTAGAAAGGGGAAATTCTTGGGGTCCTAGTAAAGTTGGTAGGGAGAAGTTTTTCGAAGATTTGCCGACGAGGTTATGTGAAGATCTCTCATTCGTATCTCCTCCGACGTTTTTGGAGATTCTAGCATTTGGTTATGTTTATTACTTTCTAATTCTACATTCAAGTGAAGCATCAGAATGGGGTTCACACAGTAATTTAAAAATTGTTTCGAGTGATCAAACTCGTGCTTCACGAGTACTTTATTTATGCAAGTGGATGGAAAAAGGAAATGCACGAGTTCGATTCTTTTCACGTTGTATCTTCATTTTTCATGGAATTAATATATAATACAAACAACCTCTTGTACTTCAAACAGAACGTTCAGGTGTTTTTTTTTTTTTTTTTTTTAAGAGAAAATTGTTTGATAAAAAAGTAGTACGAACTGTAAGTTTAAACTCGTGTGTCGAACGAGTTACAGTGTTACTTTCAGATATGTGTACAAGACGGGGTTCTTTGAGGACTTGAGCTTTAATATCGTATATTATGGAAATATTTTAACACAAAAGTCAATATTAAAATTTCCTTAAATATAGAATCTATCACATAGGAAACTTTGCACAAACATGTTCATAATCACGGCTTATAGCCTAATTAATCATTAACATTGATTCAGGACAGACTAGATAAATGATATTTACAGTGGCACTTTGCAGGAAATTACGTATCATTGTCTACAAGGGGGAATGAGGAAGAAGAATCAGTAGGTCTCCAAGTGGTTTCTGGTGCCTTCGTCGCTAATTCGACTAGTGAGTGAAGGCCTCATAGTAATAATTGCCGACCCATTAGCTCCGGCTTTAAGAGCAGCCCTTCCGGCCTCCAGGAACCTCTTGACTGCATCCTCTGCGTACTTGTTGGCTTCACCAACCGTCATGGTTTTCCCAATATCTGGGTATGTATTAAGCACATGATCGCCATTGAGCTGCGATGCCAGCTGAATCAGTTCGACTTGGAACTCCGAGAGGCTTGCGTCTTCTTTGGGTCCCCGGGTCCTCAGTGATGTCTTCACCTCTGGAAGAGTTTCTGCACGTGCATCTCAGAGTTAAAACCACTAGCAATAAAAATTCTCTGCTTTGAGAACTGTCTGTGTTTGATGATCTAAACTGGGGCTTGGCAGATTTCTACTGCTATAAATGAGAGAAGTTTTTGCAAGAAGATTATAACCCCCTATCTAGAAACATACTATATCCTCACTATTATGGTAAAGAAAATTGCGGTTTTGTAGACTTCATGAAACGGCAACAAAATTCAGTCCAATAGTGAACTAGTGATCCTGGAGATGAGAGCAAACCTGGACAATCATCGCGCGGACTGTCACGTAGCTTGAAGTAATTTTCAAAAGTACCAGCCCATGCATCCCTCTTTGTCAAGAAGTTTGATTTCAGGTTGAACAGTTTCTTTACAGTAGCAGGAATTGAAGAATGTTCGAATTGTGAATCTGGTGTTGGCCCAACTGGCTCATGAATCACTGCTCCAAGCAAAACACAAGACCGTCAAGAGTCAATTCACATAACAAGAGTTAAAGATTGTCCTTGCAGTTAAAAAAAAAGTACAAGAAGTTTTAAGAAAGTAATTTTCCAATATTATACCAAGCATTTAACAACAAAAAGGACATCAACGCAAGACTCCACAGATGGAAAAAGGTAAAAATAACTAACCTTGGGGAGAACATATGAACAAAACAAAATTCATTAGTGTCGATTATTGACTCGACGGGAATACCACATAAACACGATTACATGGTATACCCGGTCTACCGAACAATTTCTCCTAAACTAGTTTAACAATCTTTATAACTAATCCAACTTTCCCTGTTTCCATGAGCATCTTAGGGAAACAAACCTCCTTGGTGCCTTTGCATATGACAGACAATCCCAAAATGTTTTCCCTATTGGTTAAAAATAACTAGTTTGTTGTAACTTGCACTTCTACCTCTACTCGTACTTGGTACCTCACACATATAAAACATCTATAAAAGTACGAGAAATTTATCTGACAAAGTAGCAAATACAAGAAGCAGCATCGCCAAACTCCAATTATGGGCATCAAATCAAGTAACCAAAAATCATATTATATCAGCAAAACAACCAAATACTTTCAAGTACAAGCTTCCAGAAAGATTTCATAGACAAACTTACCCAAAACAAGAAACAAAAACAAGCTCAAAAACAGAAAAACAAACAACCTTAAAAGAACAAAGAAGCAGAGCAAAAGATACTCACCAGTACCCTTGTCGACCCACGGCGAGACGAGGATCGTCGGGACGCGAACACCCAACCGGTCGAACCGGAAGTAATACGGGTCCGGGCCGACGATCCCGTCGGGGCTGGGCACGCCGGAGACAGGCGTCGGCACGTGGTCGTAGAACCCACCGTGCTCGTCGTAAGTGATCAACAGGGCCATTTCTTTCCACTGCGGGCTGGCCCTGAGTGTCTCGTACACCTCCTTCAAGAATCTCTGCCCGAGCGCCACGTCGTGCGAGGGGTGGTCGTCGTTGGCCGGGAACAAGTCAACGTCAAAGTACCGCTGCTCCACAACGACGTAGTTCGGGAGCTTCCCGAGCCTGGCGTGAAGCTTGAACTTGAGAGAGTAGCTATGGAACTTGACCACGTTCTTCAGCTTCCTCAGGCTACTGAAGAACAGAGTCGCGGGGATGTTCTGGTAATAAATCCCGAAATCGAGGTCGTTCTCGTCCAGAGAGTCGAAGATCGTCTTCTGAGGGAAGCCATGGATTAGGTCCTTCCTCACGTTGCTCATCGCGCCGTGGGAGGTCGCCGAGTGGACGTAGAACCGGTTCGGCTGAGTCGACGCCGGCACCGACGCGAACCACCGGTCGAACACCGCGAACTCATTCACCAACTCGGTGTAGACCGGCAAGCGATCCGGTCTGAACCCGCTCATGACGGTTCTCGGCATGTCGACGTCCATGCTCTCCGCTTGCTGAGCGAAGCCGTTCATCGGAGCCGGGTTTTCGGAGGTCTGATTCGACCCGAATATCTGCTCCCGGATCGCCTGGAATGAGTGTCCCGGGTCGGAGTCGACGAAGAAAGCGTCGTCGGAGACGAAGACCTCGGGGGAATCCGGGTCTGAGACGGAGAGCCGGTTCGATTCTTTGCCGGTGAGACCGTCGATTTCGGGGCGGGACGATTTGAGCCAGCCGAGGATGTGGTCAAAGGAGCGGTTTTCCATGACCAAAACGACGACGGTTTTGATCGGTCCTTGGATTTTGTTCTTACTGCGAGAGAGGGACTGAGACGAGACCAGGAGGTAGAGGAAGATGATAGCGAAGAGGGGTGTTCGCCGGAAACCCATTCCGGCCACCGGAAAAAGGAGACTGTTCAGGGGCAAAGGAAAGGAATTCTTTTGGCCCGGTGGGGACAGCAAACTCACACAGGAGGCACCAAGTGGCCTTGTGTACGACAACAAGATAAAGGATTTTGAATCTCTCTACGTTGTTAACTTGTTTGCGGCATTATTTATTCATGTTTTCTTGCTAGTTTGTGGTATATGCTTAGAGAATTTAAGATTTTTCATTTTGATGCGTTTAGCTTAGCTTCTTCTGAGGTAGAATTAATTGTTATAGGTCCTTTTGGGGTAGAACCATTTGTTATCATAGTATATTATTATTTTTGTCATTATGAACATCATCATTATTATTATAATAATAATAATAAATAAAGAAGATACGTAGAATACTCACACTTCGTTATTAAAAGATGACAATATTTTCATCGCATGTCTGTGACAAATAACAATTCCTGACTTCGAAAGCACGCCACACATAATTAACTTAAAAACTTAGGAGCCAGAAAAAATCAAATATAGAAACAAGATTTCCTGATCACCTTTTCATCGTTATCTTAATTTTATGGTTGTTGTCGTCGCTTTTGCTTTTGCTTAATCCAATAAGCAAAATATGGGTGGATAAGAAGATTGTTAAAAATGCTTCTTTTTGTAATAATTAGTTAATGGGTAATGGGAGACTGATAATTGAAATTTTGAACTAAAATAAAGAACTAGAGAATTATTTCACTTTGTAGTTTATAAGTTTCTCACCAGTGTTCCCAAGCTGTTCCCGTAGTTTATATATGTCAATAAGATTCTAGAGTGTAAATTGATAAATCTAACTTCGAAATCGGTATCTTATTTCTTTGTTTGCAAGCAAACAGATATAGAAACAATGGCCCCACCAAAAAAAACAAAGGGTCCTCTCACCAACCAGCTTGGTCACAAGCCAAAGCAACAATACGAGGAGAAATCTGCACCTGTCTGAAAACATTATGTCATCACCACTCACCCAAAAAAAAAAAAAAAATCGTCTTCATTCCGACTTGAGAGAAGGATTTTGAAAACAAACAAGAAAAAGGGGTACGTTCATTCAAGGATTTTCTTTGCGTGAAACGTCTATTAGAACTTTGTGTAGAAAACTTCAGCAGCACAGCTAATGTGTGAATCCTCGGAAAAGGAAAAGATATTTGTCAAAGACTTCGCATCTAATTGTCATTCGCAAGATATCTTGCTCTAGAAAAGATTGAGTGCCATCTTCAGCTTGTTTTGTTTCCACTTAGGAAGCTTGTAGAAGTTTCCTTTTGTCATTTGGAACTTGACCTCAAACTCTTCATCTGATAGATAAGCCTAAACCCACATTGAAAAAAAAGACGGAATCAGAGACTTGTACAAGTTACAACCATGGAAATAACATTATCTGAGGCGCTCTAGAGGAGTACAAAAAAGAAGTACCTCTCTTTTGGCTACGTCTATGCCTTTTACTGGGTCACGAGACATCACATTTAATCTCTCGTATGGATATATTTGCAAGTTTATGTCACCACAAGCCCCATTTCTTTCAGCCTCAGCAGAACCAGCATTCTCAGCAGGCGAGCTAGTTGTCTCTACAGGTGGAGAATCCACAACAGCCAATGACACGAATACTTTATAAACAATAAAGTAATACAAGAAACTATTTCAAAACTGCCCCGTTCTAAAGGAGTTGATGGATTAAGATCTTTAAATACCAGGACTAGCTTGAGTAGGAGACTCAGGAAAGAGTTTCCTGATAGTTTCAGGTGAACTGAATTGGAGGTGATTGGTTGGAGACTTCCGACTTGATCTTGGAACACGAGGTGCTGGAGATGGGCTCCTAAACCGGCCAATGGGACTCCCGAACCCGCTTCTCAAGCCTTCTGGTGTGGGCTCCCTTGAGTATGCTTTCCGCGAGTGTCTTAAAGGTGCCTGAATATCCCATTGAGTCAACATAACCAGAATAAAACTTATCGTCCAGAAGCGAAGAGAAAAACAGCCCAGAGCCAGATTAGTTAAAAAAATTAGAAAACTTATTTAAGTATTCACGTGGTTAGTAGAGCGGTCTTAACAATTATTGCTGTAATTAGTTAATTTAGCCACCTTGGACTTTTGAGTGCTAAATTACTATAGGGAACAAGAAAGAATATTGAATACAAGTGAATGATAAATTTGTAAAGACATAGAAAGCATAAAACTTGATTAACAGTTTAATAAACATACGAGCAACCCTTCATGGGAGTCACTTACTTCTAAACTTTGCTGCTTTCCCTTCAACTCAGCCAGCTTTCGCTCAAATGAGTTGCCGTGCATCTACAAGAACAGGAATTTGGTTATATCTGAACCGATGGCATGACCAAGTTTTTCATTTGAAATCAAAGGTTCAATGATTATTTTCTTCATTTGATTTTACTAGAACTAGACTACACGTTTCAATATTTAGAAACATCCTAGGAAGGATGAAATTAAACTACTATAATAAACACTATTAACCTTTTAATCAATTTATCAGGCTGATCGAATATCTCTGTTCTATAGATGTTAAATCATTATTGTTTGAAAGCATATTTGTAGTTCTTTGATTATCAATCTGGTAACATGTGAAGCTGTACGGATTGAAACTACACTGGATTAAATGAATGAGCTCTCTGTCTTCTTTACTTTTTTCTTATCAAATCCAAGTTTCATGTTGAACTGTAAGCCTATTTTGAGTGCATTAAAAGTGTTTTAAGGGAAATTTTCTTACATTTGCCTTCGAGGAATCCCATTCAAAGAAACGAGTGAAGTATGACGGTTCTTGCCCTTCAGCAACAACATATATAGGCATCTCCAAAGATAGCCCTTCGGTAAGTACATCTTTCTCAATAAATTTCTGCCAGATCCAAGTACAATGACAAGTTAGAAAAGGTTTTGGAACACAAATAAAGGTCTTAACTCTTAACATGTATTAATACACAAACACACACACACACTTCATTTCAGTATCTGGTTTCTTAACTCTTGATGGCCAATTATGTATGAGCTCCTCCACATGTTGCCTACTAAATCATAATTAAATGGTAGAAACTTGAAATAAATTTGATCCGCGTTTAAGATTCTGATACAAAACTTTTAAATATATTGTATTCTGTCTTCGAGTGTGGATTCACGGGCACAAAACATTCTGTTAAAGCATCTTTATCCCTTGAAGAATGAATACAAAACAGTTGAAAATGGATAATTTACCAGGGCAAAAGAGAGTGCTTGTTCCTTTGATTTGGCTTTTGAGTGAGATCCAACCCAGACATACAACTCATTGTGACAGTCCAGTACCAAGACATCCTCAGTAGTTAAATCATCTTGTGTGAAACTGTATATCTCTTTCACCTGAAACATTGTCAAAACATCAATAAGCAATGAATCAGAAGAATAGATCGCAAAGCCCACCATTAGATCAATAAAAATCTATCAATTTTGAAAATACAAGTAACAGTGGAAGTACGATAAAAATCGTACTTCTACTGATGACTAACCAAACTAGTAACTATGCACAACTACGGAAATGCATCTGAAAATGTACCTTGCAATCACCTGAATAAGGAATTTGGACCAAGCAGCCAAGAAACAATCCGCCGTTAAGACATGTTTAATACAGCCAGGATGATTCTGAACAAGGCAGAACCATATTATCTTTTAAGAGGAAAAGACTTGGGAGAAAGGACTTTTTGCTTACCTTCTGTTATGTTCAACAAAAACAAATGCGGATCTTCTACATGTCCTTTTATTTCTTTTCCTTTTGGATACTCTGTCTTCCCACCTAGTGCTTCCCAAAAGGAATCAGGTTCGTTCCCTTCCCTCACCGATACCGGTTGCCATTTTGGCTGCAAGTTAAAGAAATGAGAAACTTGAACGGCAAGTAAAAGTAAAGCCTAAGAATATATGTAGAAGTTACATTTAGAAACTCCAGAATTGTGTCAAGAAGATCGTGGTCTCTTGCTGACGAGAGATTCCCAATCCAAGTGAAGCCGCACGTTCCGGTTTGCAGGATGTAACAATAGGATGAGTTCAAAGAGCTTGAAACCTGCAATAATAGTTTCGATGATGGATAAGAACTCATTTAATTAGAGGGCTAATTTTATATATATATATAAGTCTCAGCTCCTCAAACTTACATGGTCAACTTGGATGGCCTGTATATGGGTTGGACTTGTCCCTTGAATTCGAAAAAGCGCTTCCTTGCTTTCATCATAAGTCTCATCTGCAATACCTTTTTCTGCAATAAATTCTTTGTATCGTTTACTTTTCCCTCCCTACATGATTAAAAAAAAAAAAAAAAAAAAAAAAAAAGAGCAAGATAAAATTTAGAAATGCTAATGGTTATTGTTGGATAAACTTTCTTCTTTTTTATTTTTTCCTGATTTGATGAGATGTTAAATTTGCTTGAAATAGAGAAAATTAAAAACCTTGTAAACTATTAGTGTCTGGAAGATGAAAAAGAATTGATCTGGCTCTTGATCCTGTACAACTTGTGCCTGGACATGAAACATGTGAGGTAAATGAGACGACAGTATTTTTGACAAGAAAATTCAGGTTGGTAAAAGTAGTTGGTTGATTAGCTAAACGACAGTCATGTCATAAAAAAATCGCCACAAAGTAGTATACTTTGAAGAGAGAGATTTAGCACTTTACGTTTTTCTCAATTTTATTAAACAGGTTCTTGTTAGTGAAACAAACTGACCATAGCATATCAGTAAAACATATGCATATTGAGATATAAGGAGCTCGGGGCACCGCATAAGACTAACCATTACAGGTCCTCCCTTCATCGAATCAATAATGGCATTCGTATGGGTGATAGCATCTCTTCTATCTTCCTACAAGAAGAAAATACAGTTCTAGATAAAATTAATAAAATTCTGACTCACCAAGGGGCTAGAAGATTTAACAGAGAACCAAAAAAAAAAAAAAAAAATTAAAAATTTATGGAAGATCACCAAATGCAAAAGTATCGATTTCCATGTTAATCTCCTAATGAGAACAAGCAATAAAAGACAGAGAGAAGAGCCCGATTTTGAGGTGGATACAGTAAACTGTTGTGCAGGAAGAGCCATGCTTACCGGTACACTATCACGACCTATCCATGCATAAAACAGATTCTCGTCTCTTCCATTACCAGGATATGTATATTGCACAATATAGCAATCCCCACTGTAAAGTTTTTTCTGTTCCGGAACTGGAACAAGAGTCCATTCATCACCATCTACCCGCCAAACCTGCAGCATTTCATATATTGCATCAAAACAAAGTAAACGGTCAGAGAAGTTACTGCCACAAGTTAGAGAATGAAACTTGCGTTAACACACACACACATATCCCAGCCACTTGGCAGGACACGCATGTGTATAGCTCACACATGTCCGCACACTCAGACCATCACAGCAGGTCTGACTCAAATCCAAACTCATGCAGCAAATAGATAAACACCTCAATCACCCCATCTATTAGCATGGTGCCAAGGCTAGTGTTAGTAAAACTAAAACTTACTTTTATGGTGCCTTTGCAATCGATAAGTGGCTCCAACTCTTCTTCAGGAAGCTCTTTCACCTCATAACCGTGTTGCTTAAATATTGCTGGAAAAAAGTAAAAACAATTGTTACAATGTATGAAATAGCCTGCAAGGTTGGAATACTAACATACATGCTAAATTTTTTTTATAGTATTATGGTAAAGGTGATAAAGGAATTAAACCTGCTACTTTTTCTCGGCCTTCTTCATACAACCTCGGCTCAACCTTTTGAGGCCAATCGGTAAAGTATGATCTAAATTTTGAACTTTCTAATCCTTCAGTTATTACAGACAAATGAGTTCCAGCCGACCTGTCATGATTTCTGAGGAAATCCTGTAAACTTGTAGTCAGTAATCACGTAGAAAGTGCTCTCAGGAATAGCTATGACTTAATATCCACCAATAAACACGGCATTGTTTATTGTTTCACTGTCATAATGCATACATGTGTTGAAAAAATTAGGCAAAAACACAAAATCTCCTTGCGCGTAGAAGACTACATAAAGTTATAGGAAACTGCTGGGAAAGAAGGGAAAATCACGGTAGTTATGAGGAGCAAAATTATTAATTTCGTAGTTCTTCCATGTTTTGTGTGTGGTTTTCATTGCTCTTTGCACAGTGCTCTTTGCAGATGGTGGGGCAGAGAGGAGTTCTTACTTCTGCAGCTGAAATTGATGTCTTCCTCTCGGTGACCGAGGTGAGTCTTCCCAGCCAAACAAAAATCTCAGAATCACAGTCCAACATATAGCACTTATCTGCCTCGAGCAATTCTCTAGTAAATGAACCACTTCCACATGGACTTAGTTTACCCTGAAGAGTTATCCTGTTCAAAAAAATAGCATTAAAACACAACAACCTTCTGGGCCATGCAGTAAGTCTATTTATGGATATTTCATACATTTCTCTTTTTATAGACAGTATTTTAATAAGATTATTATGAAACTCACCAAAATAGGTTCCCGGATTGTGCATCAGAGTGATCTTGAAAGAAAGAAGGTGATTCCCGTGGAATGGGAGCATAACCGCCAAATAAACTCCAGAACTCACCCACTTCATGATCGCCAACGAACTTTCCATCCTCTGCAGCATTTTTGAACCATTAAGAAATTTGCAGCATGTTTTGATAAAGGGAAAAAGACGGAAGGAAGATACCAACCTATAGTTACCACCTCGCATTTTCCACCATGCTTAGTGTCTTTAACGTACTGTACAACCTCCAACGCTTTAGCTCTTTCTTGTATGGTGGAGTTGCAACCACTAAAGAGGTATATTTTTGATGCGGTATCAAGTATGAATACATCATTATGGTTCAGTGATGACCGAGAAAAAGGCACCTGGTGAACATGCAAACCACACAGACGAGACTCAGTCAATACTCAGTTGGGAAAGGAATACACATAGTTGTTGGTATCTTTCGAGTAATAGTTTAAAAAGAATGTTCTAAATACCAGAAAAATTAATTTATGATTTTTCATGAACATATAATTATGTAACTAGAACACATTAGAGACAATATGTTAAGCATGTAAACACAATAAAGCTAACAACGGTTTCGCTTAAAAATGACAAATTACACTATTGCAGCTTAGACTATCATTGTTCATAGATTAATCCTAGCTGAATAAATGGATATGAGTTCAAATAAGCAGAGAGAAAGACTTTGATGACAGCTATTAAAGTATCAGACGTGCATCAAAAGCTTCAAACAATACTTACTTCTTTAACATGAACAACGTGGTCTCCTTTGCACGTTAACAGTTTGATCTGATATGTTTCTCCGTTTGACTGCCCTTGTTGCAAAGAATACACCCCTTCAACGGGTATAATACAGGGTTTGAAGTATGACAAAAATTTCTCTGTTTCTTGTCCTTGAACTTCCCTGTATTGCACAGTACAGGACCCTAGAGCCTCATCTAGTTCAAGTGCTTTATCTGATGCCAAAACCGAGTCCACCTGTCAATAAGATTACCGGAGTAAAATGTTTATACTGTCCTGTGCACATTTCATGTGCGTGAAGACTGTCTTAACCAAAAACAGCTATTTAAGTGAAAAAAGATAACAACAAAACATTTAAAGCCGTTTTCGTAATAGCTTCTAAACCCCATGCCCCCTATTCGCTTTCCCTTTTACACCTGAAGGTGGAGTAAAACTGAAAATTGAAGAATTTACCTATCAAACTGAAACACTTCTAGGAATATGGATTTCTTATTGTTTTTGTGTACATCATTCAACAAAATATCTTGGTAGGAATCGGTAACTATATTCTAAACTTCTTTAGTCATGTAGATGAGAGAAGGACAAGGAGCAAAAGAAAACCTTGCTGGTGTCATTTCCAAGCCAATAGTGTATGTCATGTTGAGGAGGCCCACTTTTTGGCACAACTGTCTGTCTCGGACGATAAACAAGTGAAATGTCAAATTAGAGTTGTAGAACTCTCAAATCATTCACATCAATGCTGAAATCAACCTCTAATAAAAAATAACACGGAAATACTTACATGCAAAACTACATATGAACTTCCACAATAGAACTTCCCATGTGAAGACTTTGAGACAGGAACCAGTTGAAGGTTCTCGATGCACCAGATTTCTAAACCACTGGCATTGGTTAAAGAATAAAGAAACAAGCTAGCTTTACTGGGTAATCACGTTTTATTTATGTATCTGTAATTAATGTTAGTTTGTAGAAGTATGAAAAATGTTTGGAAAGAAGTTGCCACTTTGCCAATATTAGGCTGGTTAGGGAAAAAAAACAATTTTGACACATATAATGGCATTGAAACTTCTCATGGCTATTATAACTCGAAACAAAATCAGACACTAAAAAAAAAGATTGAAACATAAGAAAGGATACGGTTTTGTTCCTGCACTCTGAAATGCTTGATCTGTGTCTTTACCGTTAAGCGACATTCTATTGCATAGCTCGGATGCTACACAGCAGATGGAGGTCCGATAATTTCTTCAATCCAAGCTCTGCTTATTATAAAAAAACAATAGTAGGACAAAAAATTGTGAGTTAAAATTTAAATTTCAGGGCTTACTGTCTTTGTTTCAGATGTCATTTAGGCCATGAACTTCACAAGAAGGTTAAGGGATATCTCAGATAAGTCTGCAAAAAATTAATTCATTCAAGAATTTATCACAATCACGTCCCTCCTCTTCTTTCAATTATTTGACATTGACCCAAAAAAAATTGGTAAACTTTTGTTATAAATCTCCGCTTTTTTCAACTCCCCGAAGCTTTTCGTCGCTTATTGCGCCCTCAATAACCATTAAACAAGCAACCCTTAAAATAGATGACTAGATGGACCATCGGAAGCACGTCAGAGATGTAGTTAAACTAGATTGGTGGGTCTGTTTGTTTGACGAAATAGCTCCATATTGTTGTCTGAATTCTGCATTTTCTTGCATAGTGCCATCTCTTGTACAGTTACTAACTTTAAATCTGAAATATTTTGGCTTCCTTTTTTTTTTTTTTTTTTTTTAAATCAATTCTTTGAATCTAGAGTGAAAGTTAGGCAGGTATAAAATCAGTTTTAGGATGAGAAAAAGTTATGTTGGCAAAAAAAAAAAAAAAAAGAAGTCGAGAAGACAAAAACAAAGCCCCGAAACCAGAAAGTGAAAACTACCAAGCCATAGACTTTTATATCTGAGGTGAAACAAATTAACAAGTAAATGGTATGGTGAGAAAATCTTACCAGTGTTTCTGGGAGTTGTTGTGAAGGATCCAATGAGAGAGAAGCTCTTTATTGTTTTTGTTTTTTATTGTGCAGAAAATACAAAGAGAAGAAACAGAACAGAACAACGGACAGGATATTCCTATGAGTTCTTCTCTCCTAGATGTAGTAGTTGACTTGAAAAAGATGGTTAAAGATAAATTGCAATTAAAGCAAACCAAAAATGCAGGTGAAAACTACAGAAGGGAAAGATGATGGAACCCAGTGGCATGCTTTCGCTTTTTTAATTTTTAATTTTTTAATTTTTTTTCAATTGTCCAGCTAAGAAGGGCCCCACAGCACCACTCCTAAGTTAAAAGGACGGTGTAAAAGGACGATCTTGTTTTCCTTTTCTGCTTTTTGTTTGTCGTTTGTTTCCTGGACGAATTCTTTGTGCACGTAAATATTGCACTCTTTTTTCCCGCTCCTTGGATATCAAGTTTCCAACTTTGTGTGAGGTTCTGATATATGGTGGATAAAGTTTCTTTTTTTTTTTTTTTTTTTCATTTATAAAAAGAAGTTTCTTTTTTATTTTTTTATTTTTTTATGGGTGGGACTTGTCTATAATTGTTTTCTTTTAGACGACACCTTTTTTAGTAGGGTAAGGGGAAAAATTTCTACTTATTAGAAATTCATTAAGTTTTATGAAATTATTATATTGATTTAATTTGAAAAAAATTTGATTTGATTAAAATTAAGTTGTATCTAATTTGATCTTACGGTTGTGTTTTTACGATGTGAGTTTCGGATTTCTTTTTATGTTTAACATCTACCACATAATTTCTTCATTTTAACACTCTTGTTCTTCTTTTAAGAAGTATTTTTACGTTTAAAAAACCTGTCAATCACAGTGTGAAACAAGAGTTGAAAAATGAAAGATGCATCTGCATTCTCTGCATACTGTGGATGAATTTGTTCTTAATATCATATGCATTATTTGTTTCTATACTATATTAATTGTCGCCCACCGAATCCCTATTATTCGGATTTTTTTGAAAGGGATGCTACTCCTAACATGAAACAAGCAATGCTATTTAAAAAGAAAATAGAGAGAGTGCGTCAAAACTATTATTAAAAAGTATGAACGAAATCAATGAGCAATTAAAAAAAAAAAAAAAAGGAAAGAAAGAAAGAAAGAAAAAGCAGTAATGTCTGATGCTTTTAAATAAGGCTTTTTTGTATTGGTGTACCCTAAATTTATCATATAATTATAATTTACACACTGAATTTTTAATTTTGATAATTTACATTTTAAACTTATAAATCTATAGTTATTTGCACCCCATTAATAAACAATGTTTCTTTTTTTAATAAAAATTGATACTTCACTCGCATATAGATTGTTAATTAAGTCCATGGAATTTCCTTTTTAATCAATGTAAACCCAAATTTATAGTTAGAATGAAGTTAATTTAAACTTTTATATTTTGATAAAACTTAATTAAACATCTTAACTTCAATAAATTGGGATTAATATAGATAAAAATGATTATTTATATAATGAATTAAAACCATGTATAATCATATATCAATTTCCTTAAAAAGATTGATATTATGTCAATAAGATGTAAATTAGTATATATTGTAAATTTATGATACAAATTGTCAAAATTAAGAGTTTAGAATTCCACAATAAGTATAATGTGTATCAATACAAAAAAGCTTTAAATAATTATCTACTTTTATGTTGTTATAATTTCTTATAAGCTTTAACAGTACTCGTCTACTATTTTAAAAGATAAAGATTGTCCTCAAATCTATTGTCGTTGTGAATCTCTAGTCTTCTCTCTCTCTCTCTCTTTTAATGTTTGTGTTTTGTGAGAAGGTCTTCAAATTTGTTGTCGTTTGTTAAAAATACTGCCGTTTATAGTACGCTTCAACTGCCCGGTTTTTTGCTCTATCATTAATTAGACCTTGTCGTTTTTAATGTTATGATTGTCGTTTGTTCTGTGATATGTTAGAGGTTTTGTCGTTTGTGAAAATGTCGTCTCTATCCATGTTATTATGGTTTACCGTCGAGTTTATTTTCATTATCGAAGAATTTGTCCTTTTTTTTTAATTTTAAAATAGAAGATTACAGACTTTGTCGTTTGTATAGTTCTCTATATACCTCTAGCAGAGGTTGTCGTTTTTGGTTGACCATCGCGAGATGTTGTCGTTGTCGTTTATAGAAGGTGCTTCAACGTCTGTTTCTTAAAGTTAGTTTTCGTTTGTGAGAACTTTCGATATTCCTTTACTATCATTCTCTCTCTCTTTCTCTCTCTTTTTGGTAAATATTCCTTTACTATCATTGATTACATGATCGTAAAAGAATATACATAGGAATATGGTTGTTATATACTTTTTCATTTAAACAAAAATACTAGAGCTTTGGTTATTAAATTATTTTGGTAATCTCACGTCCCCACGTCCACAGAAAGCTAGAGTTTCCAAAATTTGATATGCTTTATTGGCTTAATTGTCTCCAAAAATAAGCAAACGATCGAAGAAAAGATTCCTTGTATTTAAACTTACACCTAGAAGATGTTTACAGATAACAACTTAGTCTGGGCTTAGGCCTGTATGGCAAAGCATTGTCCACACAGCAGAGCTTTCAAATGGTGGAGCCGAAACGGAAGATTCCCATGCTTCGAAGGGAATTCTCCCCACAAGGGATGGTCTTAATGTCTTATTAATGGGAATGGGTATGTTGTTAGAAATGGTGCTTATGTTAATATTTGGAACAGCTCTTGGATTCCATAGAGTAAGAATGATCTAAAACGAGCACTCTTCAATCCAAATGTGACCTTCATTATTTCTAATATCAGAGATTTGTTCATCTCGCTACCAGAATTTGGAATGTTCCGTCCGAAAAAAAAAAGATCAAACGACACCATTTACCATTTATACCATCCGTTTTAAACGACAATAACTGACACGGTGGAAGTTTCAGAAAACAATACCGTATCACCTACTTCTTCACAAGACCTATAGAGGAGAGAGAGGATATTGATTGTTTGGGCTAAACTGCCAGCTGCGATTTTATTCATTTTGCATATTTGAGGCGATGAATCCGTTAACCCTAGTGTAACGAATCTATAATATAAGATTCTAGAGTTTTGCTAAGAAAAATAATGATTTTTTCTGTGTTTGAAAATGGAAGAAAGAACTCCTTTATATAAGATTAGGAAAAAATAATTACTTTCATTCATTTTTAATGTATGACTAGTAACCTTTTATAGGATTAAGGATGAGCATAAGATTTCATCACTTTCCAATATTAGACTTGTGATTTTTCATTTCCAACATTCCCTCATTCGTGGGTGCATCGAAGAAATTTTTTGCACATCCTTGTCCTTAACCGTATAAAAGGTGTTTTGAGAAAGAAATGAGGGGCTTTTTATCTTTTCAATAAAAAATTAATAAATAAAATAAGAAAGAAAAAAAAAAAAAAAAAACCTTTAAAGGAAGGTTAAATTTGCAGTGGTGTTCATTTGAAGGTCAATTATGCTAAAAGTCTTTCACGGGGACCTACTCGAGTACTCGGTAGATTTTTCACATATTGGGATTTATCTACTACTTGGTACTACTGCTATTGCATAATATAGATTAGTTGCTGCAAATGCTGCAGAACTAAGTTGGATTTGCTCGCTTCTCACTAAACTCGGTGTTCCTTTGTCTATCCCTTCTGTAATCTACTGCAAAATATTGGTACTACAAATCTTTATGCGAATCCAAAATTCTACTCACATATGAAACATGTTGTTTTGGATTATCACTTCATTTGTGAACAAGCTCAGAGTGGTGAGGTTCGTGTTGCTCATGTCTCATCGGAAGACCAGTTAACAGATGCTCTCACAAAGCCTTTTCCAAGAGCTTGTTTCCTCAATCTCAAGACCAAGATTAGACTCTCCTCACAAAACTCCATCTTGCGGGACATGTTGAAGGAAAATAATTAGATTTATCTATTTAATTTTTTAGATTTGTTTATTTAAATATTTTTTATGAAATTTTAAATTATGTATATTTATCTAGAAAAGCTTTGTTTAGCATTTAAATTTAACTCTAACTAAACCGTACTATTTATCATAGTTTTTGTTTTTTCTGAGAAGTTAATAAAATTTATAATTAGTTTTTAAAAAATCAATCAACTCCAACCGACGAACTAAGCGTAAGTTTAGTTTGTTGATAATTATCTGATTAAGTTTATGATAATTATTTAGTTAATTTATTTAATTTTTGTGATTTAAATTATTTGGTTAGGATAATTGTAAACACTATATTGACATATTTACTTATCAGGAGTATGAAATGAGAGTGGAGAATATGAGTCAATCCATTATTTACTGGTTGATTTTTTTTCTTAAAAGAAGAATAAGAATGATGGCCCCACACCAATTTGAGACTGAAAAATGAGATTAAAATTTTATGTTTCCCTCCAAATTATGACTCTCATTCCTACTATTAACATTAAATTATCATTTTATTCTTAATTTACTTATAAAATATTGTATCAAAAAATAATAACCTATATTAATTATTTTTATTAACTAAATATAATATAATTTTATTAACTTAATATTATATAACTATCTTAATTACTATTAACTTTATTAAAGTAAATAAAGAACTTTTTTTATCATAATATATTATTATGTTTCTATTTTTATAATTTTTTTTACATTTTACTTATTTTAATTCATTTTTATACTCTTTCTAATTTTTTTTTATAAAATTACACAATTTAATTTATTTATTTAATATTATAGTGATTATTTTATTTTTAATTAATAGATTGATAATAAATAAAAATAAATTTTTTTAATTTTTTAAAATATAATAAATAAAAAGGATATATAAATAATTTATAATAATTTATTTTTATTTTAGGTTTATATAAATATATAAATGAGATTCTTAAAAAAATTATGAATCCTAGAAGTGTACTGAATTCTCATTTCAAATCATATTTACTTTAAGGATCCGTTTGATGAATGAGTTGAGTTTAAATTGAGATAGAAATTTTAAGTTTAAGTTGAGTTGAATTGATTTTTTAAAAAGTAATAATAAATTTTATTGATCATTTAGAAAAAGATAAAAATTAAGATGAAAAAATATAATTTAATTAGAGTTAAACTTTATTATGAAGTCTAAAGCTTAGTTTGGTTTACCCACTTAAATCTAAATTTTTCAACTCAATTTTTATCTTTTTTTTTAAATTTTTTTTATTTTTTCTAAAAAAATCAATAAAAATTACTATTAAAACTTAAAAATCTTTAACTCAAACCCAAACACCAACTTAAATCCCTAGATCTTATTCATTCCGTTCAAAACACGCCTATTTATATTCGGGTCTTAATAGGAAAAAGCCAAGCCATATTTTCCCATATATTATTCTTTTATTCTTCTATAAATCTAGCCGGAACCCCCTGCAAGAAACACATGATATAAGCTGCGATTTTGTTGATTTTGTAGATTGAAGTGATGAATCCGCTAACCCTAGTGAAACGAATCCAGAATATAAACGCGAAAGAAGCTTCTTTAGGGATCTCTGAAGACGCCTCCTGGCACGCCAAGTACAAAGATTCCGCCTATGTCTTCGTCGGCGGCATTCCCTTCGACCTCACCGAAGGCGACCTTCTCGCTGTCTTCGCTCAGTACCTCTCTCTCTCTCTCTCTCTCTTTCAATCTCCACATTCCTCGTTTAATCTGAATTTTAATCGATTAATTTCCAGGTACGGAGAAATTGTCGACGTTAATCTTGTCAGAGACAAAGGTACTGGTAAATCGAAAGGTTTTGCTTTCGTTGCGTACGAGGATCAGAGAAGTACAAATCTTGCTGTAGGTTTGTCTATTTTCCTTTCTCTCTCTTGTTTCACCACCTGGTTTTCGATTCTTTTGTTAGTGTTCTGCTCAGTTTTGTTTTTGTTTTTGTTGTTGTTGTGGTTTGAGTTTCAGATAATTTGAACGGAGCGCAGATCTTAGGCCGGACTATTAGGGTTGATCATTGTAGTAAATACAAGAAGAAAGAGGAAGAAGACGAGGAGACCGAGCAGAAGAAGAGGGAGGCGCGGGGCGTTTGCCGTGCTTTCCAGAGAGGGGAATGTACTCGCGGTGCTGGCTGCAAATTCTCTCATGATGAGCAAGTAAGATCAATATCGTATTAGAATGTAATGGATTAGTGATACATTTTTGCTTCATTATTTTACTTGTTCATGAAACTTGACATTAGCATTCACAACTTAGTGTAAAGCTTCAAACTTTTCTCAGCTCTAGCTTGCATGAATATTGCGTGTGTTTGGGTTGCAATTTTATTTTTGTTCATAGAGCAAGCTAGTATTTGCCAAAAGTAATGAAACTTATAATGGTGTGTATGGGTAAAGGGTGTGAACCCAAAAAGTTCTGGTTCAAAGCCTTTTTGCTCTAGTGTTTTATCTCATAAAAATTTCAAAATTCAAAAAAAAAAAAAAAAAAAGAATTTGATCTAGAAAATTCTGTTCAAACTCTTTACCAAACGGGCTCTTAGTTTGGTTTGGCAAAGGCGGATTAGTAATCTTGATTCAGATGTTACCTTCGAGGCTTCCACCAAAAATATTTCCACTCTAGGTACAGCCTATTGCTTTAATGAATTCTTATGAAGCTTTCCTTCTTTTCTTTTGGAATTCGTTCTGGTAGTCATTATTTGAACGTTTGAACCTATATGCATTTCTTCCAGAGTTAGCTAATGTGGCAGTTATGTAAACTTGGAGATTAATTATGTTGTGTCATTACTTTTTGCTTGAGTTTCTAGGGAATCTGTCAAATCCTGGAGCTTGTGAGAGAATTATAGATTGTGGGATGGGATTTCACCTTCTATTTTGTATATTTCATCCCAAGAATAATGATAGTTCAAATCCTACATCTAGCACCTCTCCAAACTCTCCTTTTCTCGGTTTTCTTATCTTTGCATTCATGGTAGACGGATTTTCTTTTTGTGTTCAGTAATTGCTTTTTTTTTTTTCCACTATTTTAAGTGGTGGTGCTTGTCTCTCAGCACTTATGATTGCTCTTTTCTTTCGTTAATAATCCATTATATATTCTACAGGCTCTTATCTCTGCCTTTTCTGTTTGTGTCTAGAGAGCTGCAAACACAGGTTGGGGCCATGAGGACAAAGAGCCAAGATGGGGACATGACAAGTTTGACGGTCCAAAGAAGGGTGAGAGAATATCTGGGAACATCCCATCGAGTCATGTTTCAGAGCGTACAGTTCGAGAAGGTGATAAAGGTTCACACTCTAGAGCGAAAGCCAATGACACCTTTGAAAGGGAACCCAAACAAAGCAACAGGCGGGAAGAGAGGGGATTGGGAAGTCACGGTGATGATCATGACTCAAGGACAAGAGATCGTGATAGCAGAGAAAAAGGTTCTAGAAGGCATAATGGCTATGATTATCAGCCAAAATCAAGTGACGACCACAATAAGCGGGATGATAAGAGATCAAGTAAGCGTAGTGATGATAATGATGAAGTTATGCACAAGTCAAAAGAAGGTCTTGATAGGAGGGAAGAAAGGAGATCAAGAAGGTATGATGACAATGATGACGTGCCGAGGACAAGGGAAGATCAAGATAGAAGAGAAGAAAAGAGATTGAGAAGGTACAGTGATTACGAATCTGAGAACAGATCAAAAGAAGAGCTGGATAAGGGGGAGCAAAGGAGATCAAAAAGGCAAGATGATGATGAATATCAATCAAAGTCGAGAGGATATCAAGATAAGAGGGAAGGCGAGAGATCGAGAAGGCATGATTATGATGTTGAGCCAGTGATGAGAGATAGGAGGAGCGAGAAGCGACCAAGCAGGCATGACGATTATCAGTTTGAGCCAAGGTCACAAAAAGATGATGAAAGAGGTGATGAGAAAAGATCAAGGATGAATAGGGCATGAATTATAATCCTTCTTGGCCAAAACTGATAACAAGCAAGTACGTTGGTCAATCATGAACCGAATCCTTCTATTCCTCACTGTTGAGGTGTTGTCTCTGATAATTAGATGCATTGGTTAAGTCGAAAAGAATTTGTGCCAAATATGGCATGTCTATTGAGCAAGCATAAATGTAAGAATATGCCATGTGAATCTTCAAAATGGTCGAATTGCCTGATTAGCTAACTACAAAATTTGCTTTGGTGACAACAGTTATATTTCCTTGTCGCCATATAAACATTGTTGGAATTTGGACGGGTCTTGATCTGTAAGGGATTCAACTCTTAGTGTCTCTTTATTCGCATCCCTTTCATGTCCCTCGTTAATATCATGATACATTAATTAAAAATATATATTTAAGTATAATCTCATATTATATTAATTAAAAAAAATCATGTTAGCCTTAAAAAAAAATATTAATTACACAAATGTTATAATATTATTAGAAGGATAGAAACGAGGGATGTGAATGGGAATATAAATAAGGGGATGTATGAATTAAAACTGTGCATTACAGCTTTAACAAGATGATTTCCAAAACTGCCTAATCACATTCCCTGCAAAGAAATTTTTTGAGTCTGTCTTGTTAATCACAAAGTGAACAAGTACATGTTGTTGCCCTTGTTACATATCAGACTCCTTTATTCTCTACAAACCTTGTACTGTGTTTCTAAGGAATTCTCTTACATTCCTCATTAGTTCATGATGAGAGAAAAATTGATTATTCTCCCGAGAAATTTTGGGGCACATAAGAATTGCAGGATATTTTTTCCCACAAAAATCAGAACAGTTTTCAACTAGCTCAATTAGGTAAGCAATATTAAAAAAAAAAAAAAAGCTGAATAAGTTTCCTTGGAAGAAATCAGTATACGCATTCGTTCAAAAGATGCTAAATTACATAAAATAGTGTTAAACAACCCAACTCAGGGGAGTTGGTTGTGAGACAAGAAGATGAGTCTAACCCCGCTCTCACAACCCGACTCTAAGATTGCTCAAAATCACATATGATTGGCCTGCATGTGTTGCTTTTACATTATGATGATCTATCTGACAAGGCATTAGCAAGGAAGGTGCATTTCCTTTGAACTTTCAGCCAGAAAGAATGATTTTTTGATAGCAACTTGTCGCACTTAAGGTTAATTAATACAACGGAGAACTGAATTTTGTAATTCGAAACTCCAACAGGAACCGAAAAGGGAAGCTTGAAAAAAAAAGAAAAGAAAAAGATTCGGAAACCGATTAATTGAGGGGATAATAATTCCATCAATTGCTACTCTTAGTTTAGCAGTGAACGAATTCTCAACATTAAATACAGGACCACAAACAAGATTCGGTCCAAACTACTTTCCTCCATTTTTAAATCAATTTGTCATGTCGAAGACCTATTTCAAATTGTATTTGAGAAAGATTGTTCAAATTGTCCTTGTATTTGAAACATTTATAAATTGTACTTGTAATTGAAACATTTATCCTATTCTTAGCCAATATCCATGTCACCAGTAATCCATACATGAACAATGCCCTCCTTTGAAATGATGAAATCGATACCGATCTCTCAGCAGTATCTCTCTTTCATAAACCTTGGATATTAGCTTAGCGACTGAGTGGCAGTCACCACAAACCCGGAGATTCTTCACAACCCGAATGGGCTGAGATGGAACTGTACTAATAAGCCCGAAGGCAATAGCCAACTTCTCACTATGAAGGTTCAGAGCCTGCTCCTTCATGTCCTCTTCCTCAACAAACTGTAGTAGATGAGACTTGTTCGGCACATATCCAATCACTTTTAATTTCGCTGCAATCTCATCCAACTTTTCGTAGATATCTTTGCATAGAGGGTGAGAGTTATCTCCTACTAAAAACTCATGTACGATGCCATTGACCTCGATGGAGCTACGACCTGGTTCTTTCTTTATTCCAGAATCCCTCATAACCTTCCTCAACCTCGAAACTTGATCCCACTTATCGGTTTTGGCATATATATTAGATAAGAGCACATAGGCTCCATGGTTTCTGGGATCCAACTCAAGCAATTTGCTACAAGCATGTTCAGCAAGTTCAACATTTCCGTGAAGTCTACAGGCTCCAAGCAGAGCCCCCCAGATAGAAGCAGTAGGAGCTATCGGCATTTTCTCTATGAATTCCAAAGCTTCTTGTAGACGGCCTGAACGACCAAGCATGTCAACCATACAAGCGTAGTGTTTCACTCCAGGCACAACCCCATAAACCGGCTCCATTTGATGGAACAAACCTGTTCCCTCCTCCACCAGTCCTGCGTGGCTACAGGCACATAATATGTTGGTAAAAGTCACAGCATTGGGCTTGACCTTGGCTTTTAACATTTCCGAGAAGTAATCTATTGCATCTCGTCCATGCCCATGCATTGCTAAACCGGCAATCATGGCACTCCAAACATATACATCCTTCCTCTCCACCGAATAAAACACCTCAAGTGCCTTCTCTAGATCACCGCACTTGGCATACATGTCAATGAGAGAGGTTGTAAGATGACAGTTTAACTTAAACCCCTGCCTTTTTATATAAACATGAATCCACCTGCCGGGATCAATTGCTCCCAACTGGGAACAAGCTGATAGAGAACTCACCAAAGTGACTTCATCAGGTTTTGCACTCTTGCTTACTTGCAATTTATGGAAAACAGCCAAAGCCTCCTTAGGCTTACCATTTTGTTCATAGGAGGAAATAAGGACATTCCAGGCAGCAATATCTTCATTAGGCATGGCTTCAAAAACACGTTGAGCCTCATCATAGTCCCCCATTCGAGTGTATCCATCAAGCATAGTTGTCCATGATACAACATCCTTCTGCGGCATCGTATCAAACAACTCTTTTGCATCTTCAATGCTCCCGCATTTCACATACATATCAAGCATTGCATTGTTCAGCGTCAGGTTCACAGCAATCCCGTTTCTTTGAATATACGAACAGAGCCACCTCCCAAACTCTATGTCCGCTTTCTTTCCACAAGCGGACAAAACTCCAACCATCGTTACATCATTCGGCTTCATATTCTCCATCTCCATTTCTCTGAACAGTTTAAATGCCTCATCGGGACAATCTCCCTGCACAAAAGCTTTAATCATAGAATTCCAAGAAACAACATCTTTCCTAGGAATCTTGAGAAAGACGCGGTATGCCAAATCCAAATCACCACAGGACCCATAAAAGTGTACAAGGGAATTAAGAATAAACACATCCGAAGCCAGCGAGGACTTCATCACCATTCCGTGAAATCCTCTCCCGACCTGCAATGCCTTCAGCTCCGAAGCAGCCTTGATAACAAAAGGGAAAGTAAATTTATTTGGGGACTCACGACACCGGTCAAGCAATAGCAAAAACACAAAAATCCCTCGAACAGGGTCGGAGCTCGAGGCATAAGCGCGAATGAGCGTGTTCCAAGAATATAGATTTGGTTGCGGAATTTGGTCGAACACTAGGCGGGCATAGTCGAGGCTCGAGAACGACGACAGAGCGGAGACAGTGATGAGCTTGCTGGCGGAGAAGGGGTCGAAGAAGAGGCCCGTACGGAGCATTCGGGCGTGAATTTGCTTGAGCTGGTTTAGGCTGGTGCATTGGTCTATGAGAGAAAGAAGTGGGTAGTTTGGGAAACGAAGGTCGTTATTGACAGTTGAGGAGTTGGGCACTTTTGGGTTATGTGGGAAAGAGAGAACTGGGACGCTTAAAGCGGCCATGCGTTTCCACTGTTATGAGTTTTGACCCTTCTGGTCTGGCTAGCCCTTTTAAGCCCAACTCAAAATTTCTGAACTTTTCCAAAAAAAGAAAAAAAAAAAAAAGTCTATAAACTTTAAAAAGGTTAGTGTCTGTTTGGCCATGCGATTTAAAAATATTTTTTTTAACACTATTTTTGTTCTCTAAAATCAAAACAAGGTGTTTGGTTATTGTTTTTGAAAAAAATTAAAAAAAAAACAGAGTTACAAAAAATAGAAAATTTAGAAAACAATATTTTGTAGTTTTCGGTGTTTTGTGAAAACAATTTTTACTAAGATGCATTTAAAATTAAAAGAAAAAACTCTACTTGGTTTGAGGGTCTAGGTTGGGAGTCAAGATTGAGGTCGAGGTGGCATTTGAGATCGGGTATGAGATTCGAGATTAGGGTCCATGCGGGATACAGAGGTCGAGGTCGAAACCGAATTTCTGGACATGGTCGGGATCAAGATAAGGATTCGAGGTCGGGATTAGGATTGGGTTTCAAGATAGGGGTCGAGATCAAGGTGAGAAATGTCACAACAAGAACCACCTCCCAACATGTCTAAAAGACCTACTATGTCTTCAACTATGGGAAATTTAGGGCCTGAAGTGTCTCTCCTCCGCTCCGCATAAAGTTGGTCGCTTGGAGCAAATCGATTCCACCACCAAAAACTATCCTTATTCCCTAAAAAATCTATTCCTTGTGCTACCAAAAACTACGTCCACAACCCTTAATTTCGATATTATTTCTTATTTTGATTTGTCTCTTCTAAGTTCTAGCCTATTGACTAAACAAAAATTAGGGAAAAACTTTTAAATCCCATAAATACTTTGAGTTTTGTATCCAAACATGATTTTAGGATTTAGATGTTCATTTTTCTTCAATGGTAGGGAGGAAAAGGATTGAGTGAGAGATCCAAAATTTGTAACCACTTTTTTTTTCTTTTTTTTTTTTTTCCCTTTAGTATAGGGTTTATGATTTTTATGTATTAAAAAGAAATGAAGTGCGACTGAAAATGACTTTACTGCATAAGGGTGAAGTTGAGCATGTGGGTGAAATCAAGGTGGGTAGGTAGTGGGTGGGAAGAAAGGTGATAAAATGAAAAGGCGGTAAGATAACAAGAAAGGTAGTCAAGAAAGGAATAGACATGATTTTGTCCATGTTGGGACTACTTATTATGACAATGGCAATGTTTCATTTTACTTATTCTCATTAAAATATATATATATATATACATATATTTAATTTTTTCTTTAGTTTTTCTTTCTAGAAAGTAGTAAAGGTAAACAGTTGAATCCTAAGAGAAGCCTAGGTTAGCAAGAAGCTCCGAAACCATGCAACAAAAGATATGAACTATTATAAACACTTTCTTTCTTTAACCCCGAGTCTGCTTGGGTCCCATGGTGATTATATAAGCAAAATGAATAAAAGAATTGCACGCGCATCTCTCTCGGTGGAGACTCTTTCATTCATGAAAGTTTGTTCACGTCAATATCTTTAATTTTGCATTTTATAGTAAAATCAAGTATGAAACTACTATTATATTATATTGGGATAACTTTTATTTGTCGACGATTGCTTTTTTTCTTCTCGCCGGCAGACATTGTTATTATTATTTTAAGCACCCAACTTGCGTTACTTTGATATTGATAGATAAACACGTGTCTATAGACTTATAAATTATAATCTAAATTTTCATATTTGAGTTTGTGACGAAGGATTGTTGAAGAAACGTTAAAAAAAAATAAACCGGAAAACAAATGCTCAAAGTTCAAACTGGCCAGGCTATCAATAAAAAGCACATAATTTTTCTTTTTCTGAAAGTTGCTTACCAGTTACATTCAAGAAACACAGAAATAGCTTATTGTCATCTGCCAACAAAAAAAAAAAAAAAAGGAAAGAGAAAAGAACAGACAACAAAGAACAACAACAACAGCAAATCTTGATCACTAGAAGTCAGAACAAACAAGATCCTGGACCAGTTGTCCATGTGCACTTTATTTCTCCAATTAATAAACCTAGTAAAAGTGAAGTTTACAGATGAACACAAACCTTTAGGTGTAAAAAAAAAAAAAAAGAGAACTACCTCATACGATATTAGGATTACATAGGTCATTATAATTTATAAACTAACACATGAATATTCAACTTATTAATTTTTTTTTCCTTAATAATAGCTTATTGGTTACATAATACATTCAACAAACCTTGAATGTTACTAGCTTCTCGCTATGACATCCTTGATCAGTTGTCCAAGTGCATTAAACGAGCACCCGCCTTCAGCTACAGCATTCCTGGCCATCTTGCGCATCTCTTTCACCTTCTTCCTCAGCTCACTCTCCCCGTCCATTATACGCCTTACTGCGATCAATATCTCCTCCGCCATCACATCTCCTCCACCGTCGATCCTGTAATCGAGTCTCAATTCCACTGCCAATCCCAACTCCCTCACCATCTCAAACGCATTCAGCTGCTGCTCTGCATAAAAAGGCCAAGACGCAATCGGCACACCACACCACAAGCTCTCCAATATGGAATTCCACCCGCAATGTGACACAAACCCTCCAACCGCTTTGTGAGCCAAGACCTTCACCTGCGGCGCCCACTTGCATATCATGCCTCTGCCTTTAGTCCGCTCCAAGAATCCTTCAGGCAACGTGATATCTTCAGTAGTACTACTTTTTGTTAATTTTTGTCGCGATCTTATAATCCACAAGAACCTGTACCCACTGCGTTCGACCGCAAATGCAATCTCTCTCAATTGTGAAGCTCCAAAATCTTGTCCAGAGCTTCCGAAGCAGATAAAAAGAACCGAGGAATCAGGCTGCTTGTCGAGCCATTTCATGATGTTTTCATGTTGTGCTTGATCCATGCTCGGGTGAGGCGGACCCTTGAGGTCGACGATCGGTCCAACCATGTAGATTGGAGGAGTTTTCCCATCACTCCTCAATGATCTTACAGCATCATGAGACTCCAATTCCACAAAAGAATTCACAAAAATTCCTTTTGTCTTTCTGAACCTCCGAGCAAGTTCAAGGAAAGCGGTGTAACCGCCATCCTTGTTCAACAGAGCCAAAGGCAAAACTCTTGCAGGCACTGGATTCGCTAGACCCGTGATTGTTACGTCAGGATCGGAGTCTTTGAACTCGGAGCCGATCAGGTCATGGTGAGTCGGAAGGTGAAGCATGACACTAAGGAATCCCAAGCTACAAGTCAAAAACATATAACAAGGGAGACCAAGTTCATTGGCCACATCCAACAAAGACATACAAACGAAATCAAGAACCAAACCGGAAACTCGGGTGTTTGAGTGTGAGTTAGAATGGGATGACACAAGGTTTTTTAGAGCGTTCCTGACATGAGGGATGTGGTTTTCTATGTTGGCACAGATATAGCGATCTTTTGACTTCAGCAGTAGCTCTGGAGGAGGCGGGTCAATTTGAGGGAGGTCGATGAGCTTGATTCGAGTTTCTGAGCCGACAAGAGACTTGGTTAATGACCCTAGAACTGGATTTGAGGCAGTTGTTATGCAGAGAATTGTGACCAAAACTCTGTCATCTTTGTTGATTAGGCGCCTCGATAATTCAATGGTTGCGACCATGTGGCTGATGGCCGGCGGTGAAACGAAGACTAACTCAGACTTGTTCATTTTTCTGCTTTCTTACAAGGACGTCTTGCTCTCCTCCCTTCACTCCTAATCCAAATTCTGTTTGTCGTTCTTATCTTTGAACTTTGCTACGATCTTGATCTTGATCTTTAGAGTTACACAAATCGAGTCTAAATAGAGATTGGAAATAGGACAGAAGAAGAAAACGAGGGGGTTGGTGAATAATGAAGCAATAAATACAACAACCACCAACCACCAACCGCTGCTAATATCAGAGGGAAAAAAGAATACCAACCACATGGGTGAATTCAATATGATTTCAAATTATTATCAGCACTGTGAGTCGAAGAAAATGGAGGGTAAAAAAAAAAAAAAAGAATATCACATACATATATATAGATATATACATATAAGTTAGTAATAATCAAGTAAGACAAAAGTGTATGTTACATTAAAAAAAAATTATTATGGAGTTTTTATTTACCCAATTCTATATTTTAAAAAGTACTTAAGGATAAAGTTAAAGAATAACAACTAAGCTTAGAGTAATACACATGCATTGTGATGAGAAATTATTGTCGTGATCTGGATTTGAAGAAAAATATGTAGACAGAGTAATTTACACAGTTGCACCATATATTTTTTCCCTTTTTACATTATGCACTGTAACACCCAAATTTTAGAGCTTTTAGCTTAAAATTTAAAATAAATGTAAGTTACTAAATTACTATATATATATATATATATAGAGAGAGGGCTGGTCTGTAATGCGCCACGACCTATCATAATGACGGAAGAAAGCAGCAGGGGAACATAGACACGTGTATGAGATTGACAGCGGGAAGGCAATTTTAGTCAAAAGTGGCAGAGTGGCACAGAATAGGACGTGGAAATTTGGTTCGAGCAAGGACAATTTCGTAAATCCATGGTGAGAAGTGAAAGTTGTTATGCGAATGGTTGAAAAGATGTTATTTGCTTTGTTGTTTCCAGCAGTAACATGGTGTGTTGGTGTGTATACTTATTGCTCGTAAGGAATTGTTGATGCCAAAAATGATTCTGGAAACAACACCCAAGGTAGTCAGGTAGTCGGGTTGTGACCGGCCAACTGCTCCATCGTGGATCGCCTGCAAAAAGGAAGCATCTCGGGATGATGGGAACACCGGTGTGGTGTCTGCTGTAGGCACTCCGATGCTTAAGTCAGTAAGGGTACTGATGAGCAAGAGGAGATGTAGAGCTTTGACAAGGTAAGAATAACCATACCTGAATTTGTGGATCCATTCCTTATTTATAAGCGTCTCTTGCGGGTTCGGGCACTCGGGGCGACCCAGCTGGGTCGGCTACCTTGGACTCCTAATGACCGGTCAGGTCTTAGGCTAGCAGGTGCTGGGGGTCTAATAGCCGGTGCCACGTGTCCCTGGCATGACATAACACACTGAGGTGGATGTCCCATCATCATAAAAAGGGGCTACACCCGTCAGGATAGGTAGAGGCAGGTAATGATGTGACTTACGTTAGTAGTAGGTGGGCGGCTCCTGCGGTCGTGGGGTGATGACGTGATTTATATCAGACCGGACATCCTCCGAAATGTTCTCGAGGGTGCGGGGAGAGTCCAGGACACGGACGGCTTCCCCTGGCGCTCGGGACACTGCTCGAAGCTACCTGTCCTTCTTGGCTGGTTCTGCAATCCGAGAGCTCAGGAGTGGTCGGCCAACGGAAGTGTTGCCGACCAGTAATCTTTCAAAGGCATCTTCTCGACAGGGATAGGTAGATGGGCTCGTAGTTCTCGCTCATGCCCGGTGCAGAACAATGTCTTTCTGATCGGACCTGATCGGCAATCAACAAGAATAGTTACAAAGTTTAATTGATGGAGCATATAGCCGTTTGGGGAAGAAGATGTCATACGAATGTGCCAACATCATTGCAACGGCATGTCGTCTACTGCCAGAAAACATAGTTGATCATCAATTTTTTTCAGCTTCCATTTAGTTGCAGAGTCTAACTGATGAAGCAGACCTAATCGGAAAAGATATTGTCCGAACGTGATGACGTAATTGCAACGGCATGTCGTCTGCTTTGAGTTTTCTATCATCAAGTTCGATATGCTTTCTATTTATTAGATGGTTTTTTTTTACATGTTCTTAAGAATGTCTAAAAGCAGTTTCCCATGTTCATTAATCAACTCCGTCTTCCTCAAGAAACACTCAGCTTTGTCAATCTGTAACTTTTTCCACTTCCTGTCAAGCCCCTCCAACACGGAACTTTCCATCAATGGCATCATCTTCGAAATCCCCTAAATACTTTCATCCATTGAGCAAAATCTCATAGACTTATACAAGTAAGGGTACTTTTCGGATAACTTTCCGGATGCAATTGTCTTGGTCAGGGTATTAGGAGCGGTCGAAATCAGAATCGGAATAGGAGTCGGAGTCGGAATCGACTCCTTCTTCTTCTGATTGCTCATCGACTCATCCTTCTTGTCGGTTCCCTAAATCTTCTTGGAGAGCTGAAAGGACCGGAGCTCGTGTGGCTTGCAAAAGATGGGATCTTCGTCGTCGTCCTCGATCTTCGAAGCGTTGTTAAGGTATTTCTTATTCAGCCTCCGTATCTTCTCAGAGAGCTTGTACTTGGTAATGTCGGGGTTCAACTTCTCCTTGATGAAGTCATGAAAAGCTCCCATGTCGGCGTTGGGATCGGTCCCCTTCTTGGCCTTGTAATGGGACATCCCCTTCAAGAGGGCAATCTCGTCTTGTTCACTCCACATGACCACCGCCAATCCCAACGCCTTCTTTGGATCCTCGGCGACGGCAACCTTCCTCTTCTTCTTCTTCGAGTAGTCCTTCTCGTCGGGCTCTCTCTCGCGCTTGTTGTTGGGCTCGGCAGGGGCTTTCTTCTTGGGCTTGGACATTGACACGGTGGGCTCAACTGTCAAGCCCGCAAGAGACGATGACCGTGGTGAGCTGTTGTCGGAATCCTTGGGCCTCGAAACCGTCGGCTTAGTCCATGAGCACCTGTACAGTTTGGGTTAGTGCTTGGATGTTCCCGGCAAGAATCTCCGTCTACGTGGGCCTCTGCTGGGCTCGGGCGCCTCCTTGACGCTGTGGCTGCCGGGTGCTCCGCGTCCTTGTTGAGGCAGCGTTGTCGAGTTCCTTGATCTCTTGATTCTCGCGATCGTCCATGGTGTGCTAATCGAACACGAATGCAGAAACGTCAATTGCTGGAAAGGCGAGGGCCCTCCTTCTAGCGCCAAAATGTTGATGCCAAAAATGGTTCCGGCAACAACACCCAGAGTGGTCAGGTGGTCGGGTTACGACCGGCCAGCTACTCCGCCGTGGATCGCCTCCAAAAGGGAAGCACCTCGGGATGATGGGGACACCGGTGTGGTGTCTGCCGTGGACACTCCGATGTTTAAGTCAGCAAGGGTACTGATGAGCAAGAGGAGAGGCAGAGCTTTGGCAAGGTAAGAATAACCATACTTGAATTTGCGGATCCATTCCTTATTTATAGGCGTCTCTTGTGGGTTCGAGCACTCGGGGAGACCTAGCTGGGTCGCCTACCTTTGACTTCTAGTGACCGGTCAGGTCTTAGGCTAGCAGGTGCTGGGGGTCCAATAAGCCGGTGTCACATGTCCCTGGCATGACACAACACAGTGAGGCGGCTGTCCCATCATCATAATAAGGGGCTGTACCCGTCAGGGTAGGTGGAGGCAGGTAATGACATGACTTGCGTCAGTAGCAAGTAGGCGACACCTGCGGTCGTGGGGTAATGATGTGATTTATGTCAGACCGGACATCTTCCAAAATGTTCTCGGGGGTGTGGGGAGAGTCCAGGATGTGGACAGCTTGCCCTGGCGCTCGGGGCACTGCTCGGAGGTGCATGTCCTTCTCGGCTGGTTTTGCAATCCGAGAACGCGGGAGTGGTCGGCCAATGGAAGCGTTGCCAAGCAGTAATATTTCAAAGGCATCCTCTCGGCAGGGATATGTAGACAGGCTCGTAGTTCTCACTCATGCCCGGTGTAGAACAATGTCTTTCTGATCGGATTTGATCGACAATCAACAGGAACAGTGACAAAGTTTAATTGATGGAGCATATAGCCGTTTGGGGAAGAAGATGTCGTACGAATGTGCCAACATCATTGCAACGGCATGTCGTCTACTGCCAGAAAACATAGCTGATCATCAATTTTTTTCAGCTTCCATTTAGTTGCAGAGTCTAACTGATGAAGCAGAGCTAATCGGAAAAGATATTGTCCGAACATGACGATGTAATTGCAACGGCATGTCGTCTGCTTTGAGTTTTCTATCATCAAGTTCGATATGCTTTCTATTTATTAGATGGTTTTTTTTTACATGTTCTTAAGGATGTCTAAAAGCAGTTTACCCTGTTCATTAATCAACTCCGTCTTCCTCAAGAAACACTCAGCTTCGTCAATCTATAACTTTTTCCACTTCCTGTCCAGCCCCTCCAACACGGAACTTTCCATCAATGGCATCATCTTCGAAATCCCCTGAATACTTTCATCCATTGAGCAAAATCTCATAGACTTATACAAGTAAGGGTACTTTTCGGATAACTTTTCGGTTGCAATTGTCTTGGTCAGGGTCTTAAGAGCGGTCGAAATCAGAATCGGAATCGGAGTCGGAGTCAGAGTCGAAGTCGGAATCGACTCCTTCTTCTTCTGATTGCTCATCGACTCATCCTTCTTGTCGGTTCCCTAAATCTTCTTGGAGAGCTGAAAGGACCAGAGCTCGTGTGGCTTGCGAAAGATGGGATCTTCGTCGTCGTCCTCGATCTTCGAAGCGTTGTTAAGGAACTTCTTCTTCAGCCTCCGTGTCTTCTCAGAGAGCTTGTACTTGGTAATGTCGGGGTTCAGCTTCTCCTTGATGAAGTCGTGAAAAGCTCCCATGTCAGCGTTGGGATCGGTCCCCTTCTTGGCCTTGTAATGGGACATCCCCTTCAAGAGGGCAATCTCATCTTGCTCACTCCACATGACCACCGCCAATCCCAACGCCTTCTCGGATCCTCGGCGACGGCAACCTTCCTCTTCTTCTTCTTCGAGTAGTCCTTCTCGTCGGGCTCTCTCTCGCGCTTGTTGTTGGGCTCGGCAGGGGCTTTCTTCTTGGGCTTGGACATTGACACGGTGGGCTCACCTCTCAAGCCCGCAAGAGACGATGACCGTGGTGAGCTATTGTCGGAATCCTTGGGCCTCGAAACCGTCGGCTTAGTCCATGAGCACCTGTACAGTTTGGGTTAGTGCTTGGATGTTCCCGGCAAGAATCTCCGTCTGCGTGGGCCTCCGCTGGGCTCGGGCACCTCCTTAACGCTGTGGCTGCCGGGTGCTCCGCGACCCTGTTGAGGCAGCGTTGTCGTGTTCCTTGATCTCTTGATTCTCGCGATCATCCATGGTGTGCTAATCGAACACGAATGCAGAAACGTCAATTGCTGGAAAGGCGAGGGCCCTCCTTCTAGCGCCAAAATGTTGATGTCAAAAATGGTTCCGGCAACAACACCCAGAGTGGTCGGGTGGTCGGGTTACGACCGGCCAGCTACTCTGTCGTGGATCGCCTGCAAAAGGGAAGCACCTCGGGATGATGGGGACACCGGTGTGGTGTCTGCTGCGGACACTCCGATGTTTAAGTCAGCAAGGGTACCTGATGAGCAAGAGGAGAGGCAGATGGCAAGGTAAGAATAACCATACTTGAATTTGCGGATCCATTCCTTATTTATAGGCGTCTCTTGTGGGTTCGGGCACTCGGGGAGACCCAGCTGGGTCGCCTACCTTTGACTTCTAGTGACCGGTCAGGTCTTAGGCTAGCAGGTGCTGGGGGTCCAATAAGCCGGTGTCACATGTCCCTGGCATGACACAACACAGTGAGGCGGCTGTCCCATCATCATAATAAGGGGCTGTACCCGTCAGGGTAGGTGGAGGCAGGTAATGACATGACTTGCGTCAGTAGCAAGTAGGCGACACCTGCGGTCGTGGGGTAATGATGTGATTTATGTCAGACCGGATATCTCCCAAAATGTTCTCGGGGGTGTGGGGAGAGTCCAGGATGTGGACAGCCTGCCCTGGCGCTCGGGACACTGCCCGGAGGTGCATGTCCTTCTCGGCTGGTTTTGCAATCCGAGAACGCGGGAGTGGTCGACCAATGGAAGCGTTGCCAAGCAGTAATGTTTCAAAGGCATCTTCTCGGCAGGGATAGGTAGACAGGCTCGTAGTTCTCACTCATGCCCGGTGTAGAACAATGTCTTTCTGATCGGATTTGATCGACAATCAACAGGAACAGTGACAAAGTTTAATTGATGGAGCATATAGCCGTTTGGGGAAGAAGATGTCGTACGAATGTGCCAACATCATTGCAACGGCATGTCGTCTACTGCCAGAAAACATAGCTGATCATCAATTTTTTTCAGCTTCCATTTAGTTGCAGAGTCTAACTGATGAAGCAGAGCTAATCGGAAAAGATATTGTCCGAACATGACGATGTAATTGCAACGGCATGTCGTCTGCTTTGAGTTTTCTATCATCAAGTTCGATATGCTTTCTATTTATTAGATGGTTTTTTTTACATGTTCTTAAGGATGTCTAAAAGCAGTTTACCCTGTTCATTAATCAACTCCGTCTTCCTCAAGAAACACTCAGCTTCGTCAATCTATAACTTTTTCCACTTCCTGTCCAGCCCCTCCAACACGGAACTTTCCATCAATGGCATCATCTTCGAAATCCCCTGAATACTTTCATCCATTGATCAAAATCTCATAGACTTATACAAGTAAGGGTACTTTTCGGATAACTTTTCGGTTGCAATTGTCTTGGTCAGGGTCTTAAGAGCGGTCGAAATCAGAATCGGAATCGGAGTCGGAGTCAGAGTCGAAGTCGGAATCGACTCCTTCTTCTTCTGATTGCTCATCGACTCATCCTTCTTGTCGGTTCCCTAAATCTTCTTGGAGAGCTGAAAGGACCAGAGCTCGTGTGGCTTGCGAAAGATGGGATCTTCGTCGTCGTCCTCGATCTTCGAAGCGTTGTTAAGGAACTTCTTCTTCAGCCTCCGTGTCTTCTCAGAGAGCTTGTACTTGGTAATGTCGGGGTTCAGCTTCTCCTTGATGAAGTCGTGAAAAGCTCCCATGTCAGCGTTGGGATCGGTCCCCTTCTTGGCCTTGTAATGGGACATCCCCTTCAAGAGGGCAATCTCATCTTGCTCACTCCACATGACCACCGCCAATCCCAACGCCTTCTCGGATCCTCGGCGACGGCAACCTTCCTCTTCTTCTTCTTCGAGTAGTCCTTCTCGTCGGGCTCTCTCTCGCGCTTGTTGTTGGGCTCGGCAGGGGCTTTCTTCTTGGGCTTGGACATTGACACGGTGGGCTCACCTCTCAAGCCCGCAAGAGACGATGACCGTGGTGAGCTATTGTCGGAATCCTTGGGCCTCGAAACCGTCGGCTTAGTCCATGAGCACCTGTACAGTTTGGGTTAGTGCTTGGATGTTCCCGGCAAGAATCTCCGTCTGCGTGGGCCTCCGCTGGGTTCGGGCGCCTCCTTAACGCTGTGGCTGCCGGGTGCTCCGCGACCCTGTTGAGGCAGCGTTGTCGTGTTCCTTGATCTCTTGATTCTCGCGATCATCCATGGTGTGCTAATCGAACACGAATGCAGAAACGTCAATTGCTGGAAAGGCGAGGGCCCTCTTTCTAGCGCCAAAATGTTGATGTCAAAAATGGTTCCGGCAACAACACCCAGAGTGGTCGGGTGGTCGGGTTACGACCGGCCAGCTACTCCGTCGTGGATCGCCTGCAAAAGGGAAGCACCTCGGGATGATGGGGACACCGGTGTGGTGTCTGCCGCGGACACTCCGATGTTTAAGTCAGCAAGGGTACCTGATGAGCAAGAGGAGAGGCAGATGGCAAGGTAAGAATAACCATACTTGAATTTGCGGATCCATTCCTTATTTATAGGCGTCTCTTGTGGGTTCGGGCACTCGGGGAGACCCAGCTGGGTCGCCTACCTTTGACTTCTAGTGACCGGTCAGGTCTTAGGCTAGCAGGTGCTGGGGGTCCAATAAGCCGGTGTCACATGTCCCTGGCATGACACAACACAGTGAGGCGGCTGTCCCATCATCATAATAAGGGGATGTACCCGTCAGGGTAGGTGGAGGCAGGTAATGACATGACTTGCGTCAGTAGCAAGTAGGCGACACCTGCGGTCGTGGGGTAATGATGTGATTTATGTCAGACCGGATATCTCCCAAAATGTTCTCGGGGGTGTGGGGAGAGTCCAGGATGTGGTCAGCCTGCCCTGGCGCTCGGGACACTGCCCGGAGGTGCATGTGCTTCTCGGCTGGTTTTGCAATCCGAGAACGCGGGAGTGGTCGACCAATGGAAGCGTTGCCAAGCAGTAATATTTCAAAGGCATCTTCTCGGCAGGGATAGGTAGACAGGCTCGTAGTTCTCACTCATGCCCGGTGTAGAACAATGTCTTTCTGATCGGATTTGATCGACAATCAACAGGAACAGTTACAAAGTTTAATTGATGGAGCATATAGCCGTTTGGGGAAGAAGATGTCGTACGAATGTGCCAACATCATTGCAACGGCATGTCGTCTACTGCCAGAAAACATAGCTGATCATCAATTTTTTTCAGCTTCCATTTAGTTGTAGAGTCTAACTGATGAAGCAGAGCTAATCGGAAAAGATATTGTCCGAATGTGACGATGTAATTGCAACGGCATGTCGTCTGCTTTGAGTTTTCTATCATCAAGTTCGATATGCTTTCTATTTATTAGATGGTTTTTTTTTTACATGTTCTTAAGGATGTCTAAAAGCAGTTTACCCTGTTCATTAATCAACTCCGTCTTCCTCAAGAAACACTCAGCTTCGTCAATCTGTAACTTTTTCCACTTCCTGTCAAGCCCCTCCAACACGGAACTTTCCATCAATGGCATCATCTTCGAAATCCCCTGAATACTTTCATCCATTGAGCAAAATCTCATAGACTTATACAAGTAAGGGTACTTTTCGGATAACTTTCTGGTTGCAATTGTCTTGGTTAGGGTCTTAAGAGCGATCGAAATCAGAATCGGAATCGGAGTCGGAGTCGGAGTCGTAGTCGGAATCGACTCCTTTTTCTTCTGATTGTTAATCGACTCATCCTTCTTGTCGGTTCCCCAAATCTTCTTGGAGAGCTGAAAGGACCGGAGCTCGTGTGGCTTGGGAAAGATGGGATCTTCGTCGTCGTCCTCGATCTTCGAAGCGTTGTTAAGGAACTTCTTCTTCGGCCTCCGTGTCTTCTCAGAGAGCTTGTACTTGGTAATGTCGGGGTTCAGCTTCTCCTTGATGAAGTCGTGAAAAGCTCCCATGTCGGCATTGGGATCGGTCCCCTTTTTGGCCTTGTAATGGGACATCCCCTTCAAGAGGGCAATCTTGTCTTGCTCACTCTACATGACCACCACCAATCCCAACGCCTTCTTCGGATCCTCAACGACGGCAACCTTCCTCTTCTTCTTCTTCGAGTAGTCCTTCTCGTCGGGCTCTCTCTCGCGCTTGTTGTTGGGCTCGGCAGGGGCTTTCTTCTTGGGCTTGGACATTGACACGGTGGGCTCAACCGTCAGGCCCGCAAGAAACGGCGACCGTGGTGAGCTGTTGTCGGAATCCTTGGGCCTCGAAACCGTCGGCTTAGTCCATGAGTACCTGTACAGTTTGGGTTAGTGCTTGGATGTTCCCGGCAAGAATCTCCGTCTACGTAGGCCTCCGCTGGGCTCGGGCGCCTCCTCAAAGCTGTGGCTGTCGGGTGCTCCGCGACCCTGTTGAGGCAGCGTTGTCGAGTTCCTTGATCTCTTGATTCTCGCGATCGTCCATGGTGTGCTAATCGAACACGAATGCAGAAACGTCAATTGCTGGAAAGGCGAGGGCCCTCCTTCTAGCGCCAAAATGTTGATGCCACAAATGGTTTCGGCAACAACACCCAGAGTGGTCGGGTGGTCGGGTTGTGACCGGCCAGCTGCTCCGCCGCGGATCTCCTGCAAAAGGGAAGCACCTCGGGATGATGGGGATACCGGTGTAGTGTCTGCCGCGAACACTCCGATGTTTAAGTCAGCAAGGGTACTGATGAGCAAGAGCAGAGGCAGAGCTTTGGCAAGGTAAGAATGACCATACCTGAATTTACGGATCCATTCCTTATTTATAGGCGTCTCTTGTGGGTTCGGACACTCGGAGAGACCCAGCTAGGTCGGCTACCTTGGACTCCTACTGACCGGTCAGGTCTTAGGCTAGCAGGTGCTGGGGGTCCAATAAGCCGGTGTCACATATCCCTGGCATGACACAACACAGTGAGGCGGCTGTCCCATCATCATAATAAGGGACTACACCCGTCAGGGTAGGTGGAGGCAGGAAATGACATGACTTGCGTTAGTAGCAAGTAGGCGGCACCTACGGTCGTGGGGTAATGATGTGATTTATGTCAGACCGGACATCTTCCAAAATGTTCTTAGGGGTGTAGGGAGAGTCAAGGATGTGGACGGCCTGCCCTGGTGCTCGGGACACTGCCCGGAGGTGCCTGTCCTTCTCGGCTGGTTTTGCAATCCGAGAACGCGGGAGTGGTCAGCCAACGGAAGCGTTGCCAACCAGTAATATTTCAAAGACATCTTCTCGACAGGGATAGGTAGATGGGCTCGTAGTTCTCACTCATGCCCAGTGCAGAACAATGTCTTTCCGATCGGATCTGATCGACAATCAACAGGAACAGTTACAAAGTTAAACTGATTGAGCATATAGCCGTTTGGGGAAGAAGATGTCGTACGAATGTGCCAACATCATTGCAACGACATGTCGTCTATTGCCAGAAAACATAGCTGATGATCAATTTTTTATCAGCTTCCATTTAGTTGCAGAGTCTAACTGATGAAGCAGAGCTAATCGGAAAAGATATTGTCCGAACGTGATGACGTAATTGCAACGGCATGTCGTCTGCTTTGAGTTTTCTATCATCAAGTTCGATGTGCTTTTTATTTATTAGATGGTTTTTTTTTTCACATGTTCGTAAGGATATCTAAAAGCAGTTTACCCTGTTCATTAATCAACTCCGTCTTCCTCAAGAAACACTCAGTTTCGTCAATCTGTAACATTTTCCACTTCCTGTCCAGCCCCTCCAACACGTAACTTTCCATCAATGGCATCATCTTCGAAATGCCCTGAATACTTTCATCCATCGAGCAAAATTCCAGAGACTTATGCAAGTAAGGGTACTTTTTGGATAACTTTCCGGTTGTAATTGTCTTGGTCAGGGTCTTAGGAGCGGTCGGAATCGGAATCGGAATCGGAATTGGAATCAGAGTCGGAGTTGGAATCGACTCATTCTTCTTCTGATTGCTCATCGACTCATCCTTCTTGTCGGTTCCCCAAATCTTCTTGGAGAGCTGAAAGGACCGGAGCTCGTGCGGCTTGGGAAAGATGGGATCTTCATCGTCGTCCTCGATCTTCGAAGCGTTGTTAAAGTACTTCTTCTTCAGCCTCCGTATCTTCTCAGAGAGCTTGTACTTGGTAACGTCGGGGTTCAGCTTCTCCTTGATGAAGTCGTGAAAAGCTCCCATGTCGGCGCTGGGATCGGTCCCCTTCTTGGCCTTGTAATGAGACATCCTCTTCAAGAGGGCAATCTCGTCTTCCTCACTCCACATGACCACCGCCACTCCCGACGCCTTCTTTGAATACTCGGCGATGGCAACCTTCCTCTTCTTCTTCTTCGAGTAGTTATTCTCGTCGGGCTCTCTCTCGCGCTTGTTGTTGGGCTCGTCAGGGGCTTTTTTCTTGGGCTTGGACATTGACACGGTGGGCTCAACCGTCAAGCCCGCAAGAGACGGTGACCGTGGTGAGCTGTTGTCGGAATCCTTGGGCCTCGAAACCGTCGGCTTAGTCCACGAGCATCTGTACAGTTTGGGTTAGTGCTTGGACATTCTCGGCAAGAATCTCCGTCTGTGTGGGCCTCCACTGGGCTCGGGCGCCTCATCGACGTTGTAGCTGTCGGGTGCTCCACGAGCCTGTTGAGGCAGGGTTGTCGAGTTCCTGGATCTCTTGATTCTCACGATCGTCCATGGCGTGCTAATCGAACACAAATGTAGAAATGTTAATTGCTGGAAAGGCGGGGGGCCTCCTTCTAGCGCCAAAATGTTGATGTCAAAAATGGTTCCGGCAACAACACCCAGAGTGGTTGGGTGGTCGGGTTGCGACCGGCCAGCTGCTCTGCCATGGATCGCCTGTAAAAGGGAAGTACCTCGGGATGATGGGGACACCGGTGTGGTGTCTGCCGCAGACACTCCGATGCTTAAGTCAGCAAGGGTACTGATGAGCAAGAGGAGAGGTAGAGCTTTGGCAATGTAAGAATGACCATATCTGAAATTGTGAATCCATTCCTTATTTATAGGCGTCTATTGCGGGTTCGGGCACTCGGGGCGACCCAGCTGGGTCGGCTACCTTGGACTCCTAATGATCGGTCAGGTTTTAGGCTAGCAGGTACTGGGGGTCCAATAAGCCGGTGCCACGTGTCCCTGGCATGACACAACACAGTGAGGCGGCTGTCCCATCATCATAAAAAGGGGCTGCACCTATCAGGGTAGGTGGAGGCAGGTAATGACATGACTTGCGTCAGTAGCAGGTGGGCGGCACCTGCGGTCGTGGGGTGATAATGTGATTGATGTATGACCGGACATCCTCCAAAATGTTCTAGGGGGTGTGGGGAGAGTCAAGGATGCGGACGGCCTACCCTGGTGCTCGGGACACTGCCCGGAGGTGCCTGTCGTTCTCGGCTGGTTCTGCAATCCGAGAATGCGGGAATGGTTGGCCAACGGAGGCGTTGCCAACCAGTAATATTTCAAAGGCATCTTCTCGGCAGGGATAGGTAGATGGGCTCGTAGTTCTCACTCATGCCCGGTGCAGAACAATGTCTTTCTGATCGGATCTGATCGACAATCAACAGGAATAGTTACAAAGTTAAACTGATGGAGCATATAGCCGTTTGGGGAAGAAGATGTCGTACGAATGTGCCAACATCATTGCAACGGCATGTCGTCTACTGCCAGAAAACATAGCTGATGATCAATTTTTATCAGCTTCTATTTAGTTGCAGAGTCTAACTGATGAAGCAGAGTTAATCGGAAAAGATATTGCCCGAACGTGGCAACGTAATTGCAACGGCATGTCGTCTGCTTTGAGTTTTCTATCATCAAGTTCGATGTGCTTTCTATTTATTAGATGGTTTTTTTTTTTACATGTTCCTAAGGATGTCTAAAAGCAGTTTACCCTGTTCATTAATCAACTCTGTCTTCCTCAAGAAACACTCAGCTTCGTCAATCTGTAACTTTTTCCACTTCCTGTCCAGCCCCTCCAACACGGAACTTTCCATCAATGGCATCATCTTCGAAATCCCTTGAATACTTTCATCCATTAAGCAAAATCCCAGAGACTTATACAAGTAAGGGTACTTTTCGGATAACTTTCCGGTTGTAATTGTCTTGGTCAGGGTCTTAGAAATGGTCGGAATTGGAATCAGAATCGGAATCAGTGTCGGAGTCGGAATCGACTTATTCTTCTTCTAATTGCTCATCGACTCATCCTTCTTGTCGGTTCCCCAAATCTTCTTGGAGAGCTGAAAGAACCGGAGCTCGTGCGGCTTGGGAAAGATGGGATCTTCGTCGTCGTCCTCGATCTTCAAAGCGTTGTTAAGGTACTTCTTCTTCAGCTTCCGTATCTTCTCAGAGAGCTTGTACTTGGTAACGTCAGGGTTCAGCTTCTCCTTGATGAAGTCGTGAAAAGCTCCCATATCGGCGTTGGGATCGGTCCCCTTCTTGGCCTTGTAATGAGACATCCCCTTCAAAAGGGCAATCTCGTATTCCTCACTCCACATGACCATCGCCACTCCCGATGCCTTCTTCGGATACTCGGCGATGGCAACCTTCCTCTTCTTCTTCTTCGAGTAGTCCTTCTCGTCGGGCTCTCTCTCGTGCTTGTTGTTGGGCTCTGCAGGGGCTTTCTTCTTGGGCTTGGACATTGACACGGTGGGCTCAATCGTTAAGCCCGTAAGAGACGGCGACCATGGTGAGCTGTTGTCGGAATCCTTGGGCCTCGAAACCGTCGGCTTAGTCCATGAGCATCTGTACAGTTTGGGTTAATGCTTGGACATTCCGGCCAAGAATCTCCGTCTGTGTGGGCCTCCACTGGGCTCGGGCGCCTCATCGACGTTGTAGCTGTCGGGTGCTCCACGAGCCTGTTGAGGCAGGGTTGTCGAGTTCCTGGATCTCTTGATTCTCACGATCGTCCATGGCGTGCTAATCGAACACAAATGTAGAAATGTTAATTGCTGGAAAGGCGGGGGGCCTCCTTCTAGCGCCAAAATGTTGATGTCAAAAATGGTTCCGATAACAACACCCAGAGTGGTCGGGTGGTCGGGTTGCGACCGGCCAGCTACTTTGTCGTGGATCGCCTGCAAAAGGGAAGTACCTCAGGATGATGGGGACACCGGTGTGGTGTCTGTCGCGGGCACTCCTATGCTTAAGTCAGCAATGGTACTGATGAGCAAGATGAGAGGTAGAATTTTGGCAATGTAAGAATGACCATACTTGAATTCGTGAATCCATTCCTTATTTATAGGCGTCTCTTGCGGGTTCGGACACTCAGGGCGACCCAGCTGGGTCGGCTACCTTGGACTCTTAGTGATCGGTCAGGTCTTAGGCTAGCAGGTGCTGGGGGTCCAATAAGCTGGTGCCACGTGTCCCTGGCATGACACAACATAGTGAGGCGGCTGTCCCATCATCATAAAAAGGGGCTGCACCCATCAGGGTAGATGGAGGCAGGTAATGACATGACTTGCGTCAGTAGCAGGTGGGCAGCACCTGCGGTCGTGGGGTGATGATGTGATTTATGTCAGACCGGACATCCTCTGAAATGTTCTTGGGGGTGTGAGGAGAGTCCAGGAAGCAGACGGCCTGCCCTGGCGTTCGGTACACTGCCCGGAGGCGCCTGTCCTTCTCGGCTGGTTCTGCAATCCGAGAGCGCGGGAGTGGTCGGCCAACGGAAGCGTTGCCAACCAGTAATCTTTCAAAGGCATCTTCTCGGTAGGGATAGGTAGATGGGCTCGTAGTTCTCGATCATGCCCGGTACAGAACAATGTCTTTCTGGTCGGACCTGATCGGTAATCAACAGGAATAGTTACAAAGTTTAATTGATGGAGCATATAGCCGTTTGGGGAAGAAGATGTCATACGAATGTGCCAACATCATTGCAACGGCATGTCGTCTACTACCAGAAACATAGCTGATCATCAATTTTTATCAGCTTCCATTTAGTTGCAGAGTCTAACTGATGAAGCAGTGCTAATCGGAAAAGATATTGTCCGAGCGTGACGACGTAATTGCAATGGCATGTCGTCTGCTTTGAGTTTTCTATCATCAAGTTCGATATGCTTTCTATTTCTTGATCATGTTATCAAACTCTCGTTATTGAGTTAATTTTGGAACGACCCATCTACGTAGGCTATTATTAGACTAAATTAATTATTTAATATTTAATAACCAAAATATCTTTGTGAAAAATCTTGCGTAGTGGTATCCTATAACGCTTTTGTTTGCTCCACATCTTCGTTCGCAAATTGCCCTTCAAGTACTATGCTGCGGGTAGCTTACCTACAGTAGGAATATAATTTATGAGTTTTCACTCAATAAGTACAAACAAATAACTCACATGACATGTAAGGATGCATGATCCGATTATGAAATTAAGACATGATCCAATTATAACCAATTATAGATGTCTTATTTCCCATTATAATCTTATTATCTTACTTATCTATGGGCCTATATGTGTACGTATTAGGTGCACACATTCCACAGAAAGTTATGGTTTGTAAGATCCCTAACAATTATGGGAATCATATCCGACATTCATAAGCTTCAACTATCTGAAGAAAAGTTAGTACAGTACCTTACTTATCTTTAATTTGTCTTAGTGTTAACTTAAATGAATTCGAGTATGCTTAATATCATACTCTAACTTAGAGTCTTATTCAAAGACTAGGCCTAAGACTTAAGTTCTTTATTATAAAATTATTAGTCATGATGCAATGACATGACATATTAATCCATGGCATAATTTAAATTATGACATAATTGTAAAGTATGACATTTACATTGCATGCTAAAAAAAAGTGTGGCAAGTATATAAATGTGGCATACGTGTGGTTCATGGCATAAACATACGTGTGACATATATGTGATTATGGCATATCAAATCAATTTATGTTACATACTCAAACATGGCAATCATGCAAATTATAAAATTCATATTATCATTTGAACATAGACAAATCATCCTTATCATGGCATATACCTAATACATAATTAAAATATTTCATACTGTGGGTAAGCAACCTCTAACATATTTCTTGGGGATAGATGCTATGACAATCTTCAGTCCCACCAAGGAATAAGATAAGTTATGCAGTCCCACAATATGAGAAATGGATACATATGATGGTTTATAAGTAAAGAGATCACATCCTAATAGTATGAGGCCTTTTGGAGTGAGCCCAAAAGCAAAACTGTACGAGCACAAAGCCCAAAGCGGACAATATCATACCAAAAAGAGACATGGGTCGTTACAAATGAATTTTCATTGTGCACAATATTATATACATTATGGTAATAGTTTTTATATTTTTAATGAATTTTTGGATTTGACTTTTGGAATTTTCCAAATATGATGGTAAGTATTCCAAACTATTTTTAAGGATGCAAAAGGACCCATTTTTAACTAATTTAATATTGTTAGAAAGCCATGTATGTCTACTTTTATTTGACTCAGTTTCAGATTGTTTGGAGACATATGTGAATTTTTATGATTTTTCAAAGAGACAGAGGTTCGGCAGCTAGATGTTATAAAATTTTAGTGATCAGTATTCAAAACTGTTTTTGAGGGTATAAATGGTCTCCATTTTTAACGAATTTAATATTGTTAGAAAACCATAGATGTCTACTTTCATTTAAACCAGTTTTAAGTTGTTTGGAGACCTGTGTAAAGTTTTATGACTTTTCAAAGGAATAGAGTTCCAGCTGCCAGTTTTTATAAAATTTTGGTAATTAGATTCAAAACTTTTTTAAGGGTCCAAGTGGTCTCTATTTCTAACGAATTAGGTACCATTTGAAAAATCTAGATGTCTACTATCGTTTATAATTGATTTCAAATCATTGCGACTCCTGTATGAATTTTTATGAATTTTTGATGGGACAGAGGTCTAGTTGTTAGTTTTTGAAAAGTTTTATAATTTTGTGTAATTGTCCGATTTTTGTATTTTGATGTTGTTAAATGATGAAATAGGCCAATTAGGCGCTGTTATAATACGATAGATGTGTTTCATAAATTATTATGATATTTTGTTAATTCTATTATATTTACTATTTATGGCATAAACGGTTCTAAAGGAACACCCGAGACCTCAATTATGCATCAACGTAAGTAAATTAAAAAAAAAAGATTAAGTAAGGCGTTTATATAAGTGCACTCTTAATTGCAATATGAATCAAAGATTTAAGAAGTATATATTTTAATGTTGACGATGATGTTATGATGTTCATAAATAATACTTCTTCTATAACACCATTTTGATAAAAAGTGTATATGTATATGTATTTGTATGCATATGTATACATATATATATATATGCATATGTATTTTTATGTTTTAAAATAATATTGTATACCTTTGATGATGATGATGATGATAATGATGTTGTCCGGTAAGCGAACTTTTTGACACCGTTGGTTTGGGATTTACTACCCCACTTCTTTCGTGACTAGCGCGTTATGATGGTACAATGTCGGGCCCAATATATGACGGTTTTAAAAGTTAAAAAAGTTTTTTGATGATGTTTATATTTATGATTATATTTATGATGATAAAAGAAAATTATTTATTTATATTATGAGATTTAAATATCCTACCAAGCTTTTATTTATATATGTTGATTCATGTTGCAAACAAACACTACTACAAAACATATATTACACGACGGAGATTACACGACGGTTTCTTAAAACCGTCGTGTAAAGTGAGGTTTACACGACGGTTCTAAGAAACCGTCGTGTAAAGTGGTCTTCGCACCCACTTTACACGATGGTTTCAAGGAACCGTCGTGTAAAGTATGTACTTTACACGACGGTTTCAAGGAACCGTCGTGTAAAGTGGTCTTCGCAGCCACTTTACACGACGGTTCTAAGAAACCGTCGTGTAAAGGGCTCTTGGCTGGGGAAACGCGCTGCCCTCCTTGGCTGGGGAAGCGCGCGGGCGCGCGCATGGAGTCGCGCGAGCGCGCGCCAGATTCGGCCTGTTGAGCACGCGGGCGTGCACCTGGGTCGCTCGGGCGCGCCTGGGTCGCGCGGGCGCCGCACGCCTGGGTCGCGCTGGCGTGGTTTACACGACGGTCACCCCAGGGGACCGTCGTGTAAGCTCCAAACACAGGAAGCTTACACGACGGTCCCCGGGCGACCGTCGTGTAATCCACCCCAAATGAGGGCCGCTTTTACGACGGTCCCGGAATGACCGTCGTCTAATCACAAGATTAGACGACAGTTTTTTTCCGAACCGTCGTGTAATGCTCAAAAAATTGAAAAATTTTAAAATTTCATTTTTCGAATTCCGCACGAAAACTAATTACTTAAATACAATTTTCTCTTCATATTCGCTCGCATATCCTTATTTCTCTTCACACTCTCTACTTTTCTCGAGTACCCACACATACTTCACCAACCCGCCGACACCTCGCTTTTAAATTCCGGTCAATCCACCGTTGCCGTCGTTGCCGCCGCCGCCTCCTTCTTGCTTTGGCCGTGACTATTCTTTGTCAAAAGAAAGTAAGGTGACTTCATATATAAACTAAACCACATTTACTTATTTGTATTGTTGTTTGTCACTAAAGATCCATTGTTGTAAATTAGTGTGTTTGTTTTAATATTTCTCTTTGTAGAGGAGAAAAATGATTGTGGATCGTTAATTTTGACATTTTACACACATTTATGAACATGCTTTTTTTACGCACACAACATGCTCGACGGAATGCCACAATGAGTATCAATTTGCTAGGGCCCTATCGGATTGGAAGATTATAGCCGGTCAAGGGATTAGAAGGAGACAAGACTATAAAACCATGATCTCGGACCGTCCTTGTCCTCTCCAAGAAAACCAAAATATATTTTTTAAATAAAATATGACACGACAGATCTTGAACCGTCGTTTAATGTCAGACATTACACGACGGTTCGGAGAGAACCGTCGTGTAATGTATACACATTACACGACGGTTCTTGGAAGAACCGTCGTGTAATGTGAACATTACACGACGGTTCGGCCAAGAACCGTCGTGTAATGTGATTTTGATGACAGCACATCGTGGTGTAATATTGAGATACGACGACGGTAACGGGACCGTCGTGTTATCTACCACGACGCTGGATTACACGACGGTTGGTAAACCGTCGTGTAAACTTTACACGACGGTAAAAAACCGTCGTGTAATCCACAATTTTTACTAGTGAAAGGAAAGTGTAAGAAGTAGTATTGGAGGAGCTCTGAGTGGAAGCGGGATGATGTGTGATAGAAAAACGGGATGAACGATCATGAAAAGGCCATTTTTAATTTCAAATAAAGTTTTGCGACTTTAATTTATTATTATTTGATTAGATGATTTATATAAACTTAAAATTTTATTTCATGAAATGGGTTTTTTTAAATTTATTTTAATTATAAAAGTTATTTTGATATAGTTTTAAAAAAAATTATAGAGTTTTCTAAAATTATCTAAGTAAAGTTTTCCGATAAATTAAGATTTTTTTTATTTATTTCAAACTTATTATTTTTCACAATTTTACAAGAAATGCATGTTGAAAAAAAAAAGTCAATTGTAATAGTTCGTTAGAGATCGTTACAGATATAGTATCAAAGCATGTATCCAACTAAAAGTGTAGCCAACCAGGACGTTGGGCCCCAAAACGAAGGATGATTGTGACAGTCATAAGTCCCTACAAGAAATAGAGTAAGCTGTACAGTCCCATATTATTTAGGAATGGATACATGTGATGGTTCATAAGTAAAGAGACCACTTCCTAATGATATAAGGCCTTTTAGGGTGAGCTCACGAGCAAAACCGTGTGGTCACGAGGCCCAAAGCAGATAATATCATACCAAATGAAGACATAGGTCGTTGCAGATAAAGATGGAGATGGTGAGCAAGCGAAGGCAGTATGAGATACTACTATGCATTTTTATTCTACAAAAAAGAAAAAAAAAATTTTGAAAATTATTATCATGTTTAAAGATTTTATAATTATATATATATTTGTAACTCATCATGAAAACTTTTGTCATATACTTATCACATGTTAAGAAAATATATTTTTTTGTTCATATAAACTTCATTACTTAAATATATATATATATATATATATATATATTCTAAGATTTTCAATACAACAGATGCGGATTATGTAACAAATGCCGTTGATGCGTTACACATTGAGTTGGACAGCTTTCCTTGAGCAGATAGTAAGTCTAAGTATTTTTAATAATTATAAGTAAAGATTTAGTTCAAGCAGTAAATTTGGTATCAGAGCTTATGCCCAATTATAGGTGTGGCTAGCGAGGATGTTATGCTCTAAAAGGAGATGTGATTGTTATAGTTATCATTCCCTACAAGAAAAATGGTAAACAGTACAGTCTCATATCGCTTAAGAGTGGATATATATGATGATTTATAAATAAAAATATCACGTATTAATGATATGAAGTCTTTTTAGGTGAGTTTAAAAATAAAACTAAAAGAGTACGAGATATAAAAGGGATAATATCATACAAAAAAAAAAAAAAAAAAAAAAAAAAAAAAAAAGGCAGAAATCTTTACAAATTGGACATCTCCAACGTACACGAATTGTAGCTGGCAAGCGTCCTCTATCTTCTTAGTTGTTCAGTTCTACTTTTTCACTGTTGAGCTGTTAGTCAGACCCATCAACTTGTTGGGTTGGAGAAATTTTAATTGCTTCGTTGATCAGTTCTACTTTTTCATTGTTGAGCAGTCAGCCAGACACATCTACTTGTTGGGTTGGAGAAATTTTAATTGCTCATTCTTGTGAGTTCTGGCATGTCAATGACTTGTAGTTTTCATCCAAAACTATCGTTTCCATCTTACCCTGGCACCAAGCAGCTTTTTGATTGTTTTTCTCATTTTCTAACTACAAGCTGGTTTTTCTTCTATCATTCACCTCAATTTCCATTGTATCCAACGACCTGCATTTATTTCGGCAATTGACACAAGGACTCAAGTTGTTATTATTTTGTTTTTTTCCTTTGTTGGTCTGCACAACTGTACCCCTACAAAAGTCAGATTTCAATTAGAACGCCCTTTACTCTTCGCATTCTTTCTTCACCGTCGGATGATATGTCAACGGCCATGTTTAAAGCAGCATATAAATCCGCCATCGTAGGAAAGACAATTCCTATATTATATATATATATATATATGATATGGGCCATGGAGCCGTATATGTACTCTGGTGATGTGGGTTTTACATGGTGCAATATTTATACAAGTAGATTCTTCAATTGCTATTAATGTAAAAGTTCAAGGTGCAATTATTTCAAGCACGGTTTTCAGATTACTTTGTTCCAAATAAAGAACTCAGTGTCACAGTCCCTAAAATCTTGATTCATAAATTGATAATCAAGTAACTATCCAACTGAAACTGAAAATGGATTAAAAAAACAATAGCTTGATCATCACATTCAAGAAAGAAAAAGAGGAGATAGTTTATTCGAAATTCTGAAAGAAAAATTAAACAAATTCATACACTGAAGTGGTTAAGCATCACAACTAGAAGCGACTTGCATCCGACAGCGTCGTTTATGAATTTTCCAACAACAGTAATCATCCGCCTTCAGCAGCGGCTTTCCTGGCCATCTCACTCATATCTTTCACCTTCTTCCTCATCTCACTATCGCCTTCCATTAGACGTCTTACAGCTGTTTCAATCTCATCCGCCATCACAAGACCTCTGCCATCCCTTTAATCCAATCTCAACTCCACCGCTAAGCCAAATTCCCTTACCATTCGAAATGCATTCATCTGTTGCTCTGCATAAATAGGCCAAGTTGCAATTGGAACTCCATACCATAACCAATATGGAGTTCCAACCACAATGCAAAACAAATCCTCCCATCGAGCTGTGAGCCAAGATCTCCACCTATGGCGCCCACCCGTCACATATCATCCCTTTCCCTCCAATCCTTTCCAAGAATCCTTGGGGCAAGATTTCCTCGAGACTTTTTGATTGTGGCATACTTATAGACCACAAGAATCTATGCCCGCTGCATTCAAGCCCTGCTGCTATCTCTCTCAATTGGGAAATTCCGAAACGTCCCATGCTTCCAAAGCATAGAAACACTACTGATGAAGGGGGTTGCTCATCAAGCCATTTCATGATCTTACCGTGTTGAACCTGATCCAGACTGGGATGAGCCTGACCCTTGAGGTCAAGCACTGGACCAACCATGTAGATTGGCGGCGTTTGCCCGTCAGTCAATGAGTTCAAAGCATGAGACTCCATTTCTGCAGATGAATTCACTATGATTCCCTTTGTCTCTCTGAACCTCTGAGCAAGTTTTATAAAAGTAATATAACCACCATCCTTGTCAAACACAGGCGAAGGCAAAACGCTTGCAAGAACTGGATTCACAAAACCCAATAAATATCACATCAGGAGACGAGTCCTTGAACTCGGAGCTTATCTGCTCATGGCGAATTGGAAGGTAGAGCATGAGGCCTTGAAGTCCCAAGTTAGAAGTAAAGAACATATAAGAAGGAAGACCGAGTTCATTGGCAACATCCATCAGCGGCATGCAGAAGAAATCAAGAACCACGCCAGAAACTTGAATCAAGTCCGAGTTAGAGCGCGATGACAAAACGTCAATGAGTACATTTCTGACATAAGGAATGAGGCTCTTTACATAAACATAGAAGTAGTGCACTGGCGAATTTAGAAGCTCCGGTGGAGGTGAGTCTACCTGAGGGAGGTCAATGAACGTGACTCGGGATTGTGAGCCCACAAGACATTTGGTGTATGCATCGGCGTCAGGAGCAAAGGGAAGCTTAATGCAGAGAACTGTGACCGAAAGCCGATCAAGGCGGTCGATCAGGCGCTTGGCATATTCAAGGGTTGAGACCAGGTGGCCAATTCCAGGAGCTGGGATGAACACCAACTCTGACCTTTTCATTTCTGCTTCTTAATTGATGGATGTTGCTTCTTCCTAGGGTTTTAGTTGATTTATTTGCCAATCTTTTGCTCTCCTGCACACAAACGAAATGCTCTTACTCCTAACGATCTAGATGACAGATAGAACATGAAAAAGAAACAAAGTGAATCTTTATTTAGAAAAAGAAGAACTAATTAGCTTATAGACAATAAATTAATGTCATAATCTGATACGTTACCTAATCATATTTCAGTTATCTCTTTTTTTTTATCATTTCTTTCATGCCATGGTTGAAGATACTCATAATAAAATATAAAAGAAGTCAATGGCAGGTACTCCTTAATTTTCTATAAGCTTCTGCAGTGTCCCCACATCATAAGCTACTGACTACTACGTCTTTCTTTTTATTTATTTATTTTCATTATTATCTATCCTCATCCCACAACAACAACAGCAAAAAAGTGAAATAGATTTTTAATTACACGATAACTCCCAATTTCACAAAAACTACACAATTACCGTGTCCATGGCCATTTTCTCGCTTGTGCTAGTATATACAGTATTGCTTTACTCTCCAACCAGACTTGCAACGAAACTGAAGTAGTCCCCCAAGCACAAAGCAGATTAGCCTTTCCTTCACTGCAGAAGATAAGATAATTATTCCAAGCAAAGAAAAATTAAGACATCAAAGTTGAAACACCTTGTTTTAATTGAACTAAAACTATAAGTAAGTTACATCAGAAAGGGTATTCTTTCTTCAATTTCAGGATCAGTGAACTGAAAGCAGCGTTGCTGAAAATGCTTATTGAAGTCAAAAGCATTTATGGTTTCTCAACTAGCAATGGATAAGTACAACCAACAATTATTCTTCAGTTGAAATATAAAACTATTGTTGACCCACTTCCTAATAACTTAAGTTTTTGGGCGGATTGATAAACTAACATGATATCAGAGAAGGAAGTCCTTAGTTCGAACTGTTATAATTGCACTATTTAACCCCCTTTATTATCATTGCGTGTTAAACTTTTAATATGTTTCGGGCTTATTATAATTTGTGTTGGACTTTCAAGTTAATATTTGTCCGTACATTTACCCATTGTCTAGCTTGCACGTAAAGGGGAGTTGAAATATAAAACTATTGTTGATCTACCTCCTAATAGCTTAAATTTTTGGGAGAATTGATAAACTAACAACTTCTAATGATAGATTTTTTTTTTTTTAATTTGGGGGAAAAAAAATAGAAGAGAAAGGAAAATCAACTTGGTTCTTTTACGTCTTCTGCAGGCAATGACCATGTCAAGCACCATTTAATATTACTTTGTAACCTAAAAAGAAACCATTTCGCCCTCGAGACTTGCTTCAAATATTGATGATTGAGCAACAATCTAACTGAAATCAATACAGTCTCCAATGGCCTGTTCTTCATATTTAAGACAGAAAATGAGATTTCATTTTACTATTAGTTCTCAAACAAATGATGAACAGATTCATATATTGCAGTAGATAAGACTCACAAGCACTAATTGCATCCTAGGATGTCATTTATAAAATTTTCAATTACAGTAAAGGAAGATCCGCCTTCAGAAACAGCTTTCCTGGCCAAGGCACTCGTCTCTTTCACCTTCTTCCTCAGATCACTTTCATTTTCCATAAGTCGTCTAACAGCTGTTTCAATCTCATCCGCCATCACAAGACCTCTGCCATCCCTATAATCCAATCTCAACTCCACCGCTAAGCCAAATTCCCTTACCATTCCAAATGCATTCATCTGTTGCTCTGCATAAAGAGGCCAAGTTGCAATTGGCACTCCATACCATAAGCTCTCCAATATGGAGTTCCAACCACAATGCGAAACAAATCCTCCTATCGCGCTGTGAGCCAAGACCTCCGCCTGCGGCGCCCACCCATCACATATCATCCCTTTCCCTCCGGTCCTTTCCAAGAATCCTTGGGGCAAGATTTCCTCAAGACTTTTCGGCTGTGGCACTCTTATTGACCACAAGAATCTATGCCCACTGCATTCAAGCCCTGCTGCTATCTCTCTCAATTGGGAAATTCCAAAACGTCCCTCGCTTCCAAAGCATAGAAACACCACTGACGAAGGGGGTTGCTCACCAAGCCATTTCATGATCTTGTTGCGTTGAACCTGATCCAGACTGGGGTGAGCCTGACCCTTGAGGTCGAGCACTGGTCCAACCATGTAGATTGGTGGCGTTTGCCCATCGCTCAATGTGGTCAAAGCATGAGACTCCAATTCTGCAAATGAATTCACTATGATTCCCTTTGTCTCTCTGAACCTCTGAGCAAGTTTTATAAAAGTAATATAACCACCATCCTTGTTAAACAAAGGCGAAGGCAAAACACTTGCAGGAACTGGATTCACAAAACCCGATAATATCACAGCAGGAGACGAGTCCTTGAACTCAGAGCTTATCTGTTCATGGCGAGTTGGAAGGTAGAGCATGAGGCCTAGAAACGCCAAGTTAGAAGTAAAGAACAAATAAGGAGGGAGACCGAGTTCATTGACAGCATCCATCAGCGGCATGCAGAAGAAATCAAGAAACACGCCAGAAACTTGAATCGAGTCCGAGTTAGAGCGAGCTGAAACGATGTCGGTGAGTACATTTCTAACATGAGGAATAAGGCTCGCTATACTGACATAGATGTAGTGTTCTGGCGATTTCAGTAGCTCCGGAGGAGGTGAGTCTACCTGAGGGAGGTCAATGAGCGTGACTCCGGATTGCGAGTTCACAAGAGATTTGGTGTATGCATCGGCGTCGGGAGCAAAGGGAAGCTTCATGCAGAGAACTGTGACTGAAAGTCGATCATGGCGGTAGATCAGGCGCTTGGCAAATTCAAGGGTTGAGACCAGATGCCCAATTCCAGGAGCTGGGATGAACACCAACTCTGACCTTTTCATTTCTGCTTGTCGCTTCTTCTTACAGGTCTTGGGTGATTTATTTTGCCAATCTTTTACTCTCCAGCACACAAACAAAATGCTCTTACCCTTGACGATCTAGATGACAGAGAACATGAAAAAGAAACAAAGAGGATCTTTCTTTAGAAATAGAAGAAATAATTAACTAATTTGCACTAAATGCGTGTCATAATTTTCAGGTCACCTAATCCGTTCCACAAATATTGCAGTAATTTTTCTTTTTCTTTTTCTTTTTTTTTGGTTATCTCTTCAAGGCCATGGAAGATGATGCTCATAAAATGTAAAGGAAGCCAATTGCAGGTATGCCTTTATGTTTCTGTAAGCTTCTGCTGTGTCCCCACATCTTAATGTAGTGGCTACTACGTTCTCCTCTTTTTCAGGTGGAAGGTACTACCTACCACATTGTTTCTGATAAGACTTCAATGTCTTGATTGCAACTTGCAACGCTTGGATATGTCAGTAAAATGTCTTTATCTACCCTTGTAAAATAACCAAAAAAAAAAGTGAAATCGATTTACAATTAGGTCCTTTTTCGTTAGGACCACGTATTAGTTGTAAAAACTGACTTTTTTTAACCGCTGAATTATTTCTTTAATAATCTTAAAAATTTAAGATAGGTGACACAAAATTATTCCAGTTATAGAATAGACCGTTGACAATTTAATTCAACAGTTAAAATAATAATGTCTACGGATTGTGTAAAATATGAAATAATACCGTAGAAGTTCTGTTTATAATTACATGAAAGACTTGTGTCAATGGCCTCGGGAAAAAAGTAGTGATCCTTTTCCCACTTGTGCTAGTATGGAAGGGTAGGGTTTGAATATATAGGATGCTGCTCCCTCCAGCCAGATTTATATGAAACTGAAGTTCCAATATTCTCCCAAGCACCAAGCAGTTTAGCCTTTCCTTTCACTGCTGTAGATATTTTTATTATTCCAAGCATCCACCTTAAATAAAAAAAAAAAAAATAAGACAGCAAAGTGGAAACAGCTTGCTTTCATTGAACAAAAACTATATGTTACACCAGAAAGGGTCCAAGAAACTAGTTAGAGATCTAGATAAATCGATCCCAGGTATCGATTTTCACAACTGAAGCTCATTTCAATTGCATTAGAGCCGAGAAGAGAGCATTATCGAACCGAAAGCGGCATTTAAGAAAATGCTTATTGAAGCTTCAAAAGCATTTCTCGTTTCTCAATCAGCAATGGAGAAGTACAGTAGAAAAGTTCTTATAGTGTTGGATCTAGTTAGATTTTGTTTGTTTGTTTCAATCTCACATATTAGAACTGTTAACGACAGTTATTAACATCCTACATATCGGTATTTTGATATTTTGTTTGATAACCAGAATACTGTGTATATATAATATTGGTCCAAACGTTGCATTCTAGATTTACGAAGCTTATTTATTACATCTTCAATAATTTTCAATGTCAAATACATCACATTATTTGACGAACACGATTGTATGACATGAGGTTGTCGGTCGGGCCAGACACATGACAAGAGTTTTATTTTCATATTATGGATTTCATAAAATAATTAAAAATATATATCATGTTGAACACGCATATTGTTAAGTTAATAGTTCATAGTTTCCCTAGTTGTCCACTTTGTCATTTACCAAAAGATATAAGCCTAAACAGGATTTCGTAGCACCTAATCCCAAATTATATGTGTTTTCTATTTCTTGCTCTCTAATGACGTGGACATGCAATACCATGGTACTTCTATTTTTTTAATTATTTTAATTTCTAAAATGCTAGCAGATTGAGGATTTGAGCCCATGGTGCTACGCCGCTACCCTTGTAAATCGTAGTACGTACAGCAAGAGCAAATCAAAAGCAGATTCCAAGGGATCACACACATGAACCCATACCATGTCTCATATTCAAACCAATAACAAAATAAAAATCATTTAATCATCCACCTCAGAGAAGTTTAAAAAAAAAAAAAAAAAATGAAAAAGGTTGTGCTACGAACAGGTTTGGCTGAAAAGCCATAAATACTCTAATTCTCTAGCCAAACATAAAATAAATGTCCTGGCCGCTTATCACATTAGATTTATTTCATAAATCCTCATCACTTTAGATTTGTTTCATTGCTGTATAGTTTCAATTCCTTGTCACTTTATAGTTGGTCGCTCAAGTTTTCAACAGTTTCTGTGCTCGGATTAAATTGGCAGTCTCCAGGTGTTTTTTTTTTTCATCCTCTGTTTCCTTTTTTCCCCCAATGTACATTGTACTTCTAACACAAGAATTTTTAAATGGGGAAAAAAACAATGTCAGAAAAATTTAAAGGAAAAAAAAATTAGAACAAAAACAAATAGAAGAGGAAGGAAAAATTACCTTGGCTCTTTTACATCCTCTGCAGGCAATGACTATTTGAAGCACCATGTTAAGATTACCTGTACCTAATAAAGAAACCATTGTCCCTCCAGACTTGCTTCAAAGATTGATGATTGAGCAAAATATCAAACTGAAACCAAGTACAGAGTCTAACAGCCTGTTCTTCATATTCAGGAGAGAAAACAAGATTTTAAATTACTATTAGTTATCAAAGAAATGATGAACAAATTCATATATTGCAGCCCCTAAGACTCACAACCACCAGTTGCATCCTAGGATGTCATTTATAAATTTTCCAACAGCAGTAAAGGAAGATCCGCCTTCAGAAACAGCTTTCCTGGCCATGTCACTCATCTCTTTCACCTTCTTCCTCAGATCACTTTCATTTTCCATAAGACGTCTAACAGCTGTTTCAATCTCATCTGCCATCACAAGATCTCCGTCGTTCCTGTAATCCAATCTCAACTCCACTGCTAAGCCATATTCCCTTACCATTAGAAAAGCATTCATCTGTTGCTCTGCATAAATAGGCCAAGTTGCAATTGCCATACCATAAGCTCTCCAATATGGAGTTCCACCCAGAATGCGAAACAAATCCTCCCATCGCGGTGTGAGCCAAGATCTCCACCTGTGGCACCCACCCATCACATAGCATCCCTTTCCCTCCAATCCTTTCCAAGAATCCTTGGTGCAAGATTGCCTCAAGACTTTCTAGTTGTGGCACTCATATAGACCACAAGAATCTATGCCCGCTACGTTCAAGCCCTGCTGCTATCTCTCTCAATTGGGAAACTTCGAAGTGTCCCATGCTTCCAAAGAATAGAAACACCACTGATGAAGGGGGTTGCTCATCCAGCCATTTCATGATCCTGTCGCGCTGAACCTGATCCAGACTGGGGTGAGCCTGACCCTTCAGGTCAAGCACTGGTTCAACCATGTAGATTGGCAGCGTTTGCCCATCAGCAAATGAGTTCACAACATGAGACTCCAATTCTGCTAATGCATTCACTATGATTCCCTTTGTCTCTCTGAACCTCTGAGCAAGTTTCACACAAGTATTATAACCACCATCCTCGTTGAACATAGACGAAGGCAAAACACTTACAGGAACAGGATTCAAAAAACCCGGTAACATTATATCAGGATGCGAGTCTTTCAACTCAGTGCTGATCTGCTCATGGCGAGTTGGAAGGTAGAGCATGAGGCCTAGAAATCCTGAGTTAGTAGTCCAGAACATATAAGAAGGTAAACCAAGTTCACTGGCCACATCCATCAACGGCAAGAAGAAGAAATCAAGAACCATGCCAGAAACTTGAGTTGAGACCGAGTTAGAGCGAGATGATATAATGTCTGTGAGTAAATTTCTGACATGAGTAATGAGACTCTCTATGTAAACATAGATGTAGTGTACCAGCGACTTTAGTAGCTTCGGAGGAGGTGCTACCTGAGGGAGGTCAATGAGCGTGACTCGGGATTGTGAGCCCACAAGAGATTTGGTGTATGCATTGGCGTCAGGAGCAAAGGGAAGCTTCATGCAGAGAACTGTGACCGAGAGTCGATCATAGCAGTCGATCAGGCGCTTGGCAAATTCAAGGGTTGAGACCAGGTGGCCAATTCCAGGAGCTGGGATGAACACCAACTCTGACCTTCTCATTTCTGCTTCTTGGTGGATGTTGCTTCTTCCTACAGTTACAAGTGATATATTTTGCCTATCTTATATTCTCCTGCACACAAACAAAATGCTCATACTCTTGACTATCTGGATGACTGATAGAACATGAAGAGGAAACAAAGAGAATCTTTTTTTTTTTTCAAAAAGTCATCTTGAAGGTACTGGCAAACAAGTTGTTTGTTCGTTTGTTTTTTATTTTATGGAAAGTATTTGGCTATCACGTTTTTGCTCCTTAGATTAGGACCAACTTAAGACCAAAGTCTTGGTAGCAACGCTTGGTTTGTCAGCAAAAGTAAACAATTCTCGTGTAAATGGCCTCGGGAGAAGTAGTGATCCTTTCTATAATGCACTATTGAAACCAACTCAGGATTATCTATTACTTTATCAAAACACATAAAACAAGGACAAAAAACAAAAAACAAAGTCCGGATGTTCCCACTTGTGCTAGTCTAAAAGGAAAGGTTTGCATACGGTATCGCTCTACTCTCTAACCAGACTTCGATGAAACTGAATTTCCAATATAATCCAAGCAGCTTAGCCTCTTCTTCACTGCTGCAGACATGGTTATCATTTCAAGCATCCACCTAAAAGAAAAATAAGACAGCAAAGTGAAAACACTTTGCTTTTAATCAAATCAAACTGGGTGCTAAAAGATAAAGCCTACTTATTCCTGTCACCACTTAAAAAAAAAAAAAAAAAAAAACGAACTGAAACTGGAAGTAAGTGGATTCCAAAGGGGTAATATTTAATTTCAGAATCCCAGAAACTATGTAGAGGTCTAAATCAATCAGTCCCAGAAATTCATGCTCGGATTCAGTTGTATTACAAGCGTCGCAGAGAATTAGTAAGTTCTTCTGACAACAAAGATGTCTCATTTTACAAGTAAAGCAAGCTCGAAAACAGAAAGGGAAGATTCGCAGAGCAAAACCCAAAATTTCCCATCGGAACATGAAATTTCCGTTACTTCTATTCCATAAAATTGCAGAAAACAGTTCATACAGTGATTAAATACAAGGATAAGAACAATTCCTCCCAATACTTAACCTAGTTATTGTCTTGCGACAAATTTTTACACTGTAGCACTCGATTACCTCGAAATTCAGAAATCAAACATGCGATCGGGAACCTATCAGCGACGAGGGTGATCGTAATCGACGACCTCGGAGTCGGCGAGGGCGAGGGAGTTCTGGACGATGGATCGCCCGATCGAGTTGATCCAATCCTCCTTCTCCTTATCGGAGTCGGCGACAAAGTACATGGCATCTCGAGAGGTACAGGAGAGCTCGAATGCGCAGGGCTTGTGGACGACGTCCTCGGCGCCCTTGACGGTCTGGCAGGTGGTCATGGTGAGGACGCCGCGAGGAGTGGAGGCGCGGCTGACGTTGGAGTCCTTGAACCAGAGGAGCTTCCCTTGTTTCAGGACGAACCAGCGGCGGCGCCAGGTCTTGATGTAGTCGCCTTGCTTGGTCAGCCACCCGGCGCGCTCCGGCTCCGACCAGAACTCAACGCCGCTGTAGTCCTCCGGGTTCGGGTCTTGGCCCGTCACCGCTCTCCATAGACCCTCCATAGCCGCAGAAAGACGAAGTTCTTGTCAGCTCAGCTGAATGATGAAAACGGAATTTGCTTTTTCTTTTTTTTTTTTTTTTTTTTGGGGGCAGGGATTTTGCTGCGAGATTGGCAAAAGACTGATAAAACGTCGTCGTTTGACTGAGTTTCCGTTTCCTTCTTTTCTGCACTTCATATATAGATTTGCTATACAAGGACATGATTAGCCTAACTGAAAAACAAGACTGGCAGGTGCGATGCAACGCGGCAATTAAATTCCACCGCAACTTACACGTGGCACTAGAGTAAAATAAATTAAGCTTTCACTTGAATCATTAATTAAATTAAAATTTTTAAATTAAAATTTATTGATTTTTTAAAATTAATTATAATTTTTTTATAAATCTTTCAAAAAAAAAAAGATAAAAATCCATAACATAATTTAGTTAGAGGTAAATTAATTTATCAAATAAAATCTAAAATTTTAAAAAAAATTTAAATAACAGACGTCTTTTTATTTTTATTTTACATTTATATATTTTATTACAAACAAACACACATATTTCTTATTTTTATTTTATATATATATTTTTTATTACATAAATAAACACACACATATTTCTCACAGATAATTCACCACAAAAACTTTTAGAAAAAGAATCAAGTGGATACATAAATATAATCACTAAATTATAACCTCTAGAAATTACTGACAGGGCACTACTATTTTATACTTTTACCTCAAGTAAAATAAAAGGCATCTTACAATTCATTTATGCAACTTTTTTTTTTTAATTATTTGGTTCAAAAACAAAGAAGTCTTTGGTAGGTCTAGCATAGAAAGGCCATCTTTTGTTAATGGAGCTCACTTTTGAATGGAAATTACAAATGCAAAGGTGATATCTTGTAGTGCAATTGCGTCAAGATTTCATTATAAATAAAAATAAGCATTTCATTAAGTAGTTCATGGTATGGAATCGTAAGCATCCGTGAGAGCTTTTTGGTTTTTTTTCTTTTCCCTTGATTTTTCCTTTTGAGGGGAATCCCCGCGAGACTCTTTAAATATCTTCAACTTGAAGTGCATTTTCTTAGGCTGAAGGGGGTTGGTGTTTGAGTTTTTTCGCGATTTCGGCGACATATTTTCCCTGGTGAAAGGCCTGTTGGAGTTCGAGCTCTGTAGGCTGACGAGATCCGTCTGCAGCAAATGTCCCAGCACCATAAGGAGAGCCCCCCTTCACCTCCTTCATCTCAAACATGCCACTTCCAAAGGTGTATCCAAGGGGGACAAATATCATACCATGATACGCCAACTGTGTTACAGCCGTTAATCTGCCAACGAACATATACTGTGATCAAGTTAAACATACATGCAATCGAGTTACTTAGTCGGAAAAGAGCATTGTGTGTGTGGAAGTTGTTAACTTAGGTGACAATGCATATCAAGTACTTTCTCTTCCCAATCTTTGGTTACTAACATTCACCGACATTCAGCAACGAGCTTAATTGCAAGAGGGGTTCATCAAAGGCCAAGAAATAAGAGAGTTTACGGAGGCAAGTGGTAAGAATGAAAGTGGCATCTACTAGATTTCCATACTACTATACCTGCTTACGCATAAACCACTATGGCAAGAGAAAGGGTTTACAGAGAAGGGGAACTCACGCGGTAAGCTCCTGACCACCCCCATGAAATCCAGTACTCCAGAATATTCCCGCAGGTTTGCCAGCAAGTGCTTGCTTTCCCCATAGTTCATGAGTGGCATCAAAGAAGGCTTTGCATTGAGCAGCCATTACTCCAAAACGAGAAGGAAACCCGAACAAAAAACCATCAGCCTCCGAGAGTTGTTCTGGCCTGATCTCTGGCACATCCGTTGGCTTTGGAGGGGCCTTCATCTTTTGCAGTATAATGTCGGAAAGTGTTTCAGGTACCTGCTCCATTCTAAGCAAGTCAAACAAAGTTCAATTCCTGATGTGCATCCTACATTGCATATAATTATCTTTTTATCACCCATAATTACCTGCCAAAGTGTTGCTTCGACACCTTGAACTTCGTTAGCTCCTCGCTGAATCTCTCGTGCCATAGTCTCTACGTGTCCATACAATGAGTAGAACCTGGAAAAAGAATTGATATCCAAACCATAGGGAATGAGATGGTGCACAACTTGTAAACAGGCAGGATAAAGAAGTAAATCGATTAGCTGATTGGCTTCAGATAATGTGTTGCTGAGAAAAACAAAACAAAACTTTAGAATAATAAAGCACTAACAAACGGCCCAACCCGTAGGAGTCAGGTTGTGAAATACAGGTGGGCACCCTCTTGATTCAAAACCCTTTGGTTTGCTTACCAAGTTGGCATATGTTCATGCCTATGTGTGTGTTTAAGACAATTGCAGAAGAGATGAAAGAAACAAGAGATTCTTACACAACGAAGATCTTCGTTGTAGACATAGCTGTCGTCTCAGGTGGGAGATTGCTCTTAATTCTCCACTATTTTAAAAGCATGCTTATCAATACAGTCGATCACCTGAATGATTGTAGTAACTTGTGAGGGGGGGAAAAAATGGATTCGAGAAACTGAAAAAATGAGAAGATCTACACACGTAACTCAATGACCAAGAACGGTTTTAGTTCTCTGTTCATGCAAACAAACAGACAATAAACACTCAACTCATAAAACTCCAAAGCTTAATGACCTTCAAAACAGAGAAAAAAATTCATAAACAAAAAGGACCAAAAGCCTAATTCAAGAGCACCGGAGTCATCAGATTTAATACTAAACGTGGCAAACACGGAAAAGACTCTAAGAGAACAATTAGTACTCGCTGCAGTTTTTATCATCACATGAGGTTGAATACATACATACTCCCAAGAAGCGAAGCAAAGACTGCTCTCACCATCAGCTCTTTCTTCAAAAATTAGTAATCTGATCGTCCTAAGCTAATGAGGTGAAAATCCGATAATGTTTTCCGCTATTTAAACAGTAGAGGAGGTGAAAAGTGATGCCAGCTAAAATTGGATATATCAGTAGTAAAATTGAATCGATTTTCAATCAGGAATCATCCAAATTCAAATGAAAATGGCAATCTACTCTCACAACTTGGAAACCAACCAACAAAGTAGTATGACCTAAACTTCAATTTCCACACAAGATTAATTTCAAGATCTTAAAATCAATCTACTAAGAGGGCATACAATAACATCAAAACATGTTGGATTGCTCCCAATAGCTCTTCTTTATTAGCCCTCTGTCCTCCACCACATAAGAGGTGTGAAAACATTTAGAAATGGTCCAAAAAGCTAGAAATAAATGTTAGAAATATATAAATGGTGTAACAGAAATTGCAAAAATAACAAAACCCATTAATTTGTGCACAATAAATTTCCAGATGGTTGTTCCAAGAGCAAGTTTTAAACAATGATATGAAAAAAAAAAAAAAAAAGCCTTGGTTTATCGAAATTACCAACCAAAAACTAAGAAATTAGTATCGATGAGTAGAACAGAACCATATAATAATGAAACGGTACAAGAACGAATTTGATTGAAGGTGCGAAAATACTTGCTTTTAAGAGCCACAGATAACAATCATGAGGCATTTCACTTTTTGAGGGGCAGAGAATTCCGACAATATCAGACTTGGAAGCAAAGGGAAAACTAGGAAAAGGCAAAGAAAAATGCTCAAAATCGTATTGTCTCCTTTGGAATTTGGATAAAATTAAGGAAAGACGGTGGCCATGAAAAATTGCCGAACCCCCAAAAAGATTGACATTTTTTTATGTTGCCCAGTCGTCAAACTGAAGATACCAACCACTGTCACGTGTTGGCTGTGATAACAGGACGTGTCAACATCCAAGCAGTTTACAATTTCTTCCAAAAGTGAATTAAAATTTAAAAAAAATTATTTAGTGGATTAATTTAATTCAAATTAAATTATATTTTTTTATTTGAATTTTTATTATTTTTTTAAAAAAATTAATAAAAATTATATCTAATTTTTAAAAAGTCAATCAATTCAAATTTAAAAATTTAAAAATTTAAACTTAAACCGTTTATCAAATACCAAATGGAACCGAAATTATTACTTTATTCATAAGATTATTAAATATAAATGTGTATATATCTTGAAGCCTTATCATATAATAGAATGATTCTCATCTAAACTCTTTTTATTGCTCTCTCAATTTTAGAGTTATTTTCAGAACTCTTATTTTCCTTCGTAATTTTTAAATAAATTCCACTTAACCTATATTTATAGAATTTTTGTTAAATAGCATACGAAAGAGAAGGTTAAGTATAATATGTGATTTGTTTCCATTTCTTTTCACAGACATTTTAATTTGTCTATTTCTAACGAAAAGTCTAATAGAAGCGATTAAGTAAGATTAGGGCTGGCAATTCTTATTTACGGGTCGTGTTCGGGTCAGCTCGATTACGACACGACACGATTAGCATCAACACGAATACGACACGATTAATAAACGGACCAGGAACCTAAACACGAACACGAACCGTTTAATAAATGAGTAGCACGACACAACACGCGAACACGATTATTAAATGAGTCACGACGGGTTAGCATAAAAACAAACACGTTTATAACCCATTTAACACGAAAAATCCATTTACGGCCCATTTAACCCATTTACGGCATCAACCAAATAGACACACTTTAAAATTACAAGTAAAACAATCTTAACAAACAAATCAGTTAATAAAACACATTTTCAGAGTATTTTATTTCTTAGTTATGATAGTTTCCTTATCATTTTTATTTTTTTTTTCCCCTTCGTTATACTACATTGTCATCCATAAATGACCAAAAAATAACAAAAATAAAAACCTAGGGCTCTAAAATGAACAGCAAATTTGCGTAGTCTCAATTCACATCTAAACTTGAAATTTCAATCGCTTTATCTCATTTTCCAGGAATCCAAACACGTAAAGAAATGCAAAGAAATTCTGCATATAAAAATTCACCTTAATTAAAGAGAGGATCAGATTAAGAGAGAGAGAGAGAAGACTGAGCCGCTGAGGGAGGAGGGGGAGAGAGCATCTGCCTTTTCATAATGGTAAAGGGGCTGAACTAAAGAAAAGGAAAGGCCGAAAAGGAAATGGAAAATAGACTCAATAGAGAAAGAAAAGTCAAAAGAAATGAGAGTAGCAAAGCATTTCCATGTCTGCCTTTTCATAAAACTAAAGGGCCGGCTGGAATGGATGACTCTATGTGACAGTAGTGAGTACGGGAAGAAAAAAAAAAAAAAGGGGGAAAAAAATGTAGTTTCCAAATGATGAGTAATGTAGTTTCAAAATTTTTTTTCATGGTCAATAAAAATTTGGAATTTGAAAAATGTAATTTTAAAATAATGAGTAAGTTTTACTGTTTTACGTCTTAATAAATTTATGTCTTTATAATATCCTAATATAAATATCTATACAGGTTTACTATTTTATATTATTAACTAATTAACTATAACTATAATTCATTTACTATTTTATATTATTAACTAGTTAATTATAAGATTATTATTTTATATTAGAAGCAACCTACCCGTAACTTTTGATTTATGTTGTCTCAGTAGTGAAAATTCTTCAATAGTTATTTTCTAGTCTTGTATCAAACACACAAATGCGCCTATACTTGTTATTAAATAGCTTTAGAATAATTTGAAAATTCTAACATAAACGTGTTAACCCATTTCCGGTCCGTTTATTTTCATGTTAAATGTGTCAACCCATTTTCGACTCAATTATTAAACGTGCAGTCCAAACTCATTTATTACGTGTCATTCTCCTGTCGTGTCACCGTGTCGTGTCCGAAATTATCGGTCCTAAGTAAGATTATAATTTCATGAGCAAAATAGAAGTTAAACTTAGGAGACAAAATAAAAATGACACTAATTTTTAGTGGCATATATAGCATTAATCTCATATAATATGGCACATTGCATATGTGGCAATTAAAGTTAAAGTGACAAATTTTTTGGATTAATTTTATAAATGAGCCTCGAGTTATATATCCAGTCTTATTTTGGCCTATGATAGTTTATTTTATGCATCCCTCTATCCCAAACTTTTTTATTGTTATTCAAAGGGTTATTTATTGGAATTCTATAAGATGTTGAATGACAATTAACTTATTATGATCATGTGAATTATAAATAATGATATAATTAAAATTGTAGGTAAATATTCTTTTTGATAAAATTGTACCTCTAAATTGTCTTTGATTAAGGTATATATATATTTGACAATGATACAGTTTTCTTTTAAAATATCTTTAATAAAATTAAATACAGTTCACTTTCAGGAATAAATATTTAATTATAATTTCACATGTAATTAAAATTCATGTGATCAAAACATATTTGGTTTCCGCCTAAATTTTTAGAGAATACTAACAGAGATGTCGTCTGCAAAAAGTTCAAGATAGTTTAAAAATAAAAAATCAGAAGTTAATATTAGACAAGTTACATAGTTTGGGAGGTCATTTATAAAAATTAAAATGACCTAAAATTTTTTACTTCTCTTACTGATACACTTGTAACAATCTTCATCTGTGAAGATGAAAGGACATCACTCACAGCATAATATGACCTCAAAGTGAGTGTGTGTGTGTGTGTGTGTATGTGTGTATGTGTGTAAGGCTGCCACTGAGCAGTAAATAGGCTGGATTCAATGGGACAAACAAGTCTCCTTAGAATTAATTCAAGGGAGGGAAAAAAAAAAGTATCTCCTTAGAAAAAACAAAAAAAAAGTTTCATAGAGTGCTAAATTAATCTGTCAATAATAAATTTTGATATTTTGATTTTAAAAAAAGTGCCATCGAAGAAGTGTTTGTTTTTAACGACAAATTCTGAAAACATAATTATCGAAAGCGTTATAAAAAAAAAGCGGCATGGAGATTTCTAAAAACCGTATAGTCGAATAAGCTTTTGACGACGGTTTTCAAAGATGGACATTATTAACTTTTGGCGTCAAATGTTCTTTAAAATAGTACGGCGGAAATTCTTAAGCAGACATTTGAGGATGGTTTTTAGGAGACTGCCAACACATCTAGGTGTAATTTAAAAGTTATAGTTGTGCTTTCCAATCAAAAAATATATATTTAAAAGATAATAGCTAGATTAAATTATTAGATTTTGACACATCTTTTAAATTACATTCTTCAGATGGGAAGCTTCGTACAAATAACTAAAGGATTACTTCTTTAGGAGGGGAAAAAAAAAACTAAAGGATTACTTATAGTTATGGAATCCTTGTGACATTACCTCAATGTATAATGACATGCAGCGAAGTATATATGAATCCTTAACATATTTATAAATAATTGTATAAAACTTTATTCCAACATAATATCATAAGATACCAATATACATTTAAGGCACCCCAAAATTCCTATTCACCCTCAAATTAAATAAAAACGTACCATACCACTTATTCTTATGAAAAATACTCTAAAGCAGTACTGTATTAGTGAATGGATCTCATACTATGGAACTCATCCTTTATTAGTGTGTGATGTTGCTTCCTAGTATTATTCTATTCTTATTCATCTCAACTCAACCGAGTGGAGATGTAAAATATTTTTCCTTAGTAAATGAATACAATCATAACAAATTGAATATAACAATAACGAACATGACCTTGCTCCAAACCATGCAGAGCGTAATTTTAGTGCCATTTTTTGTAACTTAAGGTTCAAGGATGGCACTAAGCTGGCTAAGGCGCGGGACAGGAACACAAAGAAGCTCATGAGCTCTTGGAGACGCAAGTCCGGGCCCTTCTTCCATACTCGGAGCATGGCCATCTCCACCATCTCCGACAACCTTAAAATCAAAACATTGGATTATGGCGGCTATAAATGTCGGCAACGTTTGTAGGGCTAAGTTCATGCCAGGGCACATCCTCCTACCGGACCCGAATGGAAAAAGTTCAAAGTATTGTCCCTTCAGATCTATGCTGCTGCTAATACTATTTGATCCTTCATGACCTTGCAAGAATCTCTCTGGCTGAAACTCCAAGGGATTTTCCCAATACTTTGGGTCCCTTGTAATGGCCCAGCTGTTGATGAACAGCATGGCGTTTTCTGGAATTATGTATTTTCCTATTTTGCATTCCTTTATGCATTTTCTTGAGACCACAGGCACAACCGGGTGTAGCCGGAGCGTTTCTTTTACCATGGCTTGGATGTATGGAAGGCTCGAGGCGTCTGATTCGTTGACTAGCCGAGTTTTCCCAACAACTCGGTCGATCTCGTCGCGTGCTTTCTTGAGCACGGTTGGATTGTTGACGAGCTCTGATATTGTCCAATCGATTGATGATGATGTTGTATCTGTTCCGGCTGTGAATATGTCCTGGAAAGAGAGAGAGAGAGAGAGAGAATTGTTTTAAAATTTTGTTAATTAACTTGACCTGACAAACAGAAGGATTGAAAGAAGAAAAGAAAAACTAGCCCTAACCGTCCACGTTTGGATCCGCCAAAAAAGACAAAAAAACGAACGAAAATATCTCCCACATTTGGATACCCTCTGTTTTTTGAATTGTATATATTCACATAATTCCCTTTATAAATGCAGGTGTGCAATTTATAAATAAGTTTTAGTTTTTAAGTTCGAATCTCGTCTCGTTTTATTTCTTTTGAAAAATCAACAATAATTATGACTGATTTTTGAAAAAAAAAAAACCAATTTCTACCTAATAATTCTATTCCAAACCGGAATTCAAGGTAAGTAGGTTGTTATGATTATTTTTATTTTTATATTATTATAATTTTTATTTTTTATTCTTGCTTTTGTGATAATCAGCAGTAGATCATGAGGAACTTACCATAATGAGGCCTTTAACGTGAAGTCTACTAAATTCCATATTCTCGTTATCTTTCTGATCCTCCAAATGATCAAGCAAAATATCCATTAAATTTCTGCCCTCTTTCTCCTCCTCCTTGTTGCGGTTTCTCCTCAGCTCTTCACGTTCACCAAGAATCGCCTCGATCAACCCATCATACCTCCTGAAAATATCCTCTATCCGCTTCCCATACCCCTGCAAATCCAGCCTTTTCAGAACCCAAAAGAAGTCCGACAAGTTGAGCTCTCCGAATATCCTCGTCACCTCTCGCACCACCGTCCTCGCCTCCTCTGCTCGGCCTCGGTCCATGCCGGCATTAGCAGTGCCCTCGCTACCAAGCACCATCTGCGCTATCACGGAGAACGACAGCTTCTGCAGCTCCGCCGAGACATTGGCTGCTTCGTTCCGCTCCGACTTCTCCGCGAGGAGCCGCAAGAAGCGGCGGAGCTCTCGAGAGCGGAGAGAGGCGAAGCTGTTGACATTGCGGCTGCTGAGGAGGTCGTTCATGGTGAGCTTGCGGATGAACTTCCAGTAGCTGTTAAATGGGGCGAAGGCCATGGAGTAGCCGTAGGTGAGGCGGCTTACAGCCAGGGAGTCCACGCGGGCGGCGAACGAGAGCTCGTTGGTCTTTAGGAACTCCCTGGCTAGCTCCGGCGAGGAGGCCACGATGCAAGGGACGGAGCCGAGGCGGATGGAGAACAAGGGCCCCAATCGGTCGGAGAGGTCACGGAAGGAGCGGTGGAGGAGCGGGCCGAGGAGGTGGAAGTGCCCAATGATCGGCAAGCCGACGGGGCTCGGAGGGAGATGGTGGTGGCGGCCATGGCGGCGGAAGATAGGAATTAGGAGAACAAGGGCCAAGAGAAGGAAGAGCAATTGCGTTGGGAGCTCAAGTGCTACCATTTTGGCTTTAGTTAATTATAAATGTTATCTAATTACTAAAGCCAATGGTTTTTTTTTTTTTTTCTTTTCTTTTCTTTGGTGATCTTGCTAAAGCCAATGGTTCCATATTTATACATAGGATGAACGCACGTGAGTGGACAATTTTTTTTCTTTTATTTATTTATTTGGGGGAACTATACAGCCTTAACTACAATTTTCTTTTTCTAAATTCATCTTTCTAGTTATCGAAACTACGAGAGTAACCTTAGATTAGATATCTATATTTCAATTCCAAACCTTAAAGAGTTTTTAAGAGGCGAAAACGTCTTTTTTGAATTTAATAATGACTAATTATTTAGCTTTGAATAAATATGAAGGACCGAATTTTTGGCTTCATGCTAATCGTAAGTTTAATAGTTTGATTTTGCGACCTAATTTTCGTTTGTGTGTGGCGGTTCCTTTGAACTTTACCCCCCCTCCATCTTTTTTCTTTTTCAAATTTAGTTACCATTTGGGGTAATTAGCCTTCAAGCTTTGGTCATTTCTTAACGAAAGGCTTACATGTATCAAAAACAATTCGAAATAATATGTTACTAAAAAGTGATGGATTAGTTAATTGTATGTTGCTTTAATATATTACCTAAGTTTTAGCTTCCTGTTAATCATAAGTTTAATTAATCTAATCTTGTTTGTTAGTGATGAATCTCTCAAGTTCTTTAAAGTTCTATGTAAAGATGTTTTTAACTTAAATTTTTTTTTTTCACCAAAAAAAGAACTTGGATTTTTTTTTCTCCTGGTGAGAAGACAAAATGAATGCGTAGTGTCAGGCGTTTTAGTCTTTGTAAAAGGTCTCAGCGTACTTTTATATTTGTTCATAAGTGACACTTGGGTTAAAAATAATACTTTTATTAAAAGGAGTTTGGCATCCAAATTTAAACTCATATCTTTCATCTCAGTTTTTATCCTTTTTTTTAAGTCAATAAAAATTATAATTAGTTTTAAAAAATCAACAAACTCAAATTTAAAAATCTTAACTCAAACTCATTCACCAAACACCCTCTTAGTATTATGTGATTTTGAATATTAACATCTTATAATTTTAGTTGACTAATGTTTGAATTGTGTGCAGCGGTGACGTAAATAACTCATGTTGACCAAACGAACACTGTATATAAGAAGAAGACTCAACCTTTCAAAACTCAATATTGGAGGCCATGAATATTGAATTACTAGAAGCAAAAACACCCAAGGATATATAATAGGCCACACGTGGTTCTAGATATCTAACCCCCCCACCAAAAAAAAAAAGGTTTTAGAGATTGCATGTAACTTTATAAATGGTTACATGCATCAATATGCATGCAAGAGATTAGAGAAATATCTCTAACTTTCAAATTGGACTTTTTCTGCAAGTTTCAAGACGGAGAGTGAAGTTGCAAATCCTCTTCTTTTTTTTTATTTAAAAGTGCCTTTAATTATATTTTTAGAAAGAAAAAAAACCCTTTTTTTCTAATTTATAAAGATGGAAAAATGTTGTTATCCAAAGTTCCATGTGTAAATTTAAGCTGGACAGTTTCATTCAGCTAGCAACCAAGATAGAATGAAGGGGAAGAAAAACACAAGTCAATTTGGATGTAATGCAAGATATTGTCAAGAAACTTCTTATTGTATGAACTCTAGTTTTTTTTTTTTTTTTTGCCTCCTTCATTCCTATTTTTGCAGCCGCGTGCCTATATCGACCAACTTGAATAAATACCTTGTTTTCACACCGACGGTTTTGAGAATCCTACCTATAATTTGCAACCATTTAAGACAATGCTGTGAAATTTTAAGGTGATCGGCTGACGAAAGTGAAGGGAATTTTCTAGCCTAGAGAAAAGCTTTTTTATTTAGCGAAATTCCAAATATAGATGATCGAAAATTGGCCGGTTTGGTTTGACCTGTATAATCCAACGATAGAAAGTTTGTTGATATTTCATAAATATTATGACTATTTCATCTTTAAAGATAAAAGATAACATTTAAAGTCACAAACATCTAAAATTATATATCCATCAATAAAGATAAAGAAAAAGGTAAGTTCACTAATAGAAAATGTCTAAAGTTAATCATCCAAAATTTTAACGCAAACTAACACTAAATTCAAAAAATTTCACAAACTCTAAAAATTATATAAGTACATTTTGGGCCGATTATTGGTCAATTTGGTTGACATTAATCTAAAAAACAATAATAAAAAATAATTTTAAAACCCGACTAAACCAACTAATAATCCTCAAAAAATTTAATGATTTGGATTGTTTGATTTTCACAATTTAACCTACTATTTGAACACCCCTAATTCGGGAGTGAAATTTACCATTAGATGCAATTTGATTTGGGATTTTACCTGACTCGCAATGAACCAAACTTCATATCGTATTCTCATCAAATCTACGGATACATTTACGTAGCATGAAAAAGAAATAGAGCACAATAATTTGTTACTTTAATTTTTCCATACTTGCAAAATCAATAACAAGAATTTAAGGAGGAAGACAATGGAGAATGAAAAAAATACATGTCAATCCTTGTCATGGTCTTAGTATTGTTGTAATGCCCCAAATGTTACCTAACAATAACGTTAGAAAAGTAACATTAGAATTAACATGGATAATGTGATGAGATAGTAATTTCTTAATTATAATGTTATGTTGAGTTATTTTTCACAGGTAGCGCGGCGAGGACTCGACGTGCTAGAATAAAGTTCATGCTAAATTGATGAATTTTTATGATGATTTGATAATTTTGTGTGATAATTTAATTAAAGACATATTTCGAATATAAGTATGTTACGTAATATATATCTATATGTGTAATATGATGTGTATAGTTATATACATTTATTTATATATATATATATCATCCATAAATAGCAATTAGCAAAGGAAGAAAAAAAATGGGAATGTTGAATTGAAAAAAAAGGAAAGTATGTCATCTAGAAAATACCTATTTTACATGATGTTAAATTTCAACTCAATTATGGACCTTTAAATGTTAAAAATTATTTCTTTAATTTAAATAAACTTTTATAGATTTTTATAAGCTTTCTAACGCCTATTTATTTGTTCAAATCTGATTTCGGAGTAAGAAGTTATGTTCAGTATACTATCCGAATACCTACTAGTCACCAACCAGCTTACTATGTGTGATTGTAGCTGCGAAAATTCTAGAAGTTGACCTAGCCATTTCCTTTTCTTCCCACATGTTTTCACACCATAATAGCAGCCATTCCCCACCTATTAAGAGACAATTAAACTAAAGAATTCAATACCAATTAATTCCAAAATTAATTTGAGATTAAATTACTCATAATTTATTTTATAATATTCAAATTTTCTCTTTTTACATGCTCTCTCTCACTTCCCTAGTGTCCCTCTCCCTATCAATCTCATTCTCTTCCTCTGCTCTCTCTACCCCTCTCACACGCATAAACAAACAAACAAAAAATCCACCAAACCTCCAAATTCTTCCAAGCCAAAATCAAAAGGATTTCAAGATATGTTTTGGTATTGTTTAATGATGATGATGATTTTGTTATTTGTTTTGGTTTAGGATTCTTCGAGGGGCTAGATGATTTTGTCGATGAGTTTCTTTATGTTAGTTTGAGGAAATGATGAGAAATATCCATTTAAATGATGATTGGGAGAGGCTATATGATTGATTGATGATGATTTATTGTATTTTATCAACAAAATGATTTTAGGGTTTTTAATTTTTTAATTCATGATTTGGTAAGTATATGTTTTGATATTGATGATAGATGACGTTTTGATTAAAAGTATATAAATTGTATGTATATGTATTTTTATGTTTTAAAATGACATTGTACACCATTGATGATAATGATATTGTCTGGTGAGCGGACTTTTTATCATCGTTAGGTTGGGATTTGCTACCTCACTCCTTCCGTGACTAACACGATATGGTGGTACAACACCAGACCCAATATATGACGGTTTTAAAAGTTAAAAAGCTTTTAAATGATGTTTATATTTATGATGATAAAAGAAATATGTTTATTTACATTAATGAGATTTAAGTGTCTTATTAAGCCCTTACTTATATAAGTTAATTCATGTTACAGATAAAAAAAATGGTAAGATATAGTACTGGAAGAGCTTGGAATGGAAGCGGGACGGTATGTGATAAGAAAACAGGAGCAATGATTATGAGATGGATATTTTTAATTTCAAATAAATTTTTGAGATTTTAGTTTATTATTATTTGATTGGATGATTCATATGGACTTAAATTTTATTTCATGATTTGAGTTTTTTAAAAATATATATATTATTTATGAAGATTATTTTGATATACTTTTAAAAAAAATTATAGAGCATTCTAAAATTATTTAAGTAAAATTTTTCGTTATGTCAAGATTTTTATTTCAAGCTTAATATTTTTCGTAATTTTATACAAGATGAATGATTAAATAAAAAGTTAACTATAACGATCCATAAAGAGTCGTTACAATTGTTTCACAGTTAAAGGGAATGGATTACAAATTTACTTACCCGTTTGTAATGTCATATATTATGAGCCAATTGATTACTTATAATCATGGAAAAAGGCATTTCAATAATTGAACTAACAAGATCATTATTCTTAAGTTCACAAGGATTAGAAAAAGAATTTGATTGTTTTACTTTAGACAATTTAATTAATGCACAAATAAACACATAAAAATAATTAATTAGGAACCTCATTCTTATTTTCTTCATTTTTTATTTTCACCCCTTTTACATATCTTTATAGTTTGATAAACACTCCCCAATAGTGCAAGTCAAAGAATGATAGCAAATGGGTTGTAGAGTGCAATTAATCAAAAGAACAAAACCTAATGTGAAGTTTCATAACGATTAGTCCTAGCCACTGGCAGATCATGCCGGTACAGTCCTGGGGCATATGTTCTTTCTAGATTTTTAAAATTCTTTACATCTATATCCATACTTCTGTTGAAATTTTTCGTTTACGCCTCTATAAAATAAAGATTCTCTTTTATATGAATGTGTCAAGATATGTAGAATTATATACAAATGTGGAGAGATTAGTTGGTGGCCTATTTTGTGATGATTACATTTTTTTTCGTGTTTAAATTTAGTTTTTTTTTTTTTGTTAAATGATTAATTTTAATTGCTATGATCGTATTTATGTCGTCAAAAAAAACACTACTAGGTATTTTATTATCGTTAATTATTTTGTGCGAAGTGAATATTAAGGATAAAAAATTATTCAATTCATTCCCTTACAATTTTAGAAATATGATCTTTTAAGTTAAGGAGACGAAAGATGGTATCACGTTTTCCTTGAAAGAAAAATAATGTAATAATGACTTTTTTAAAAGTTGGGTCATTCTGATTAATTAAATTGAAAACTTGAGCAACAATTGGTTACTTTAGGTCTGTTTGAGGACTGAAGAGAGTTGATGAAGTTCACGGTTGGAAACTAGTTAGCAGACAATGATGGAGATGATGAAATGGTAGACTCAGACCACTTTTTATTGTGCACCAAATTCTAAGTGTGTGGGTAAATATATCTATATATATATATATATATATATCATTTTTCCATTCTTATTAGCCTCTTTTTCCTCATGCTTCTCTCCACCGCGAGGAACGAAAGAAAACTAATCCATACTCTAATTAATTATATTAAAAAGTCCATTCACATCAATTATACACAATATCATAATCTAAATCCAGATAATCAAACAGGGCTCAGAGAATCAGGGAGCGGAAGGAGGTGGGGAACAGGAGGCATATATCCCGTTGAACTTTTAAGAAATTCTAGTTTAGGACCCGTTTAGTATTAATACTCAACTCAAACTAAACTGTATTTTTTTCATCATGTTTTTTGTCTTTTTTTTTTTTAAGTTTTTTACCTTTTTTGAAAAAGTCAATAAAAATTACTATTCAAACTTTAAAATGTCAACTCAACTCAAACTCAACTTATTCACCAAATACCCCCTTAGTCCTAAATCTTTTATGATTTTTTTTCCTAATATTTTATTTCTTACTTATCCCTCTTGAAATTTTTTTAATTACTATATTTGCATTTTTTTCGTTCAAGTGATATAATTTTTTCCCCCCCATCCGAGGAAGGTTATGAAATGAATGACAAAAGAATGCAAAATGTCCTAGGTCCCGGCGTACTTTGGGTATTTATCCACAATTAAGTTATGGCGTGAAATAATACTATACAACCCTTACATTTTTTTTAATAATTCATGTTGAATTTTAATATGATTTAATCACATAAATATAAAACATTTAAAAGAAAAAAAGAAATATGCCGCATTAACATAATAGAGACATTGAAGATGAGAGGTTTGAATCTGAATATTGGAAGTGAAGATGAAATTACATAAGAAAAAGCACTAAGGATAAGAAAAAAAAAATCTAACTAACTAACTAACTAACAAACAAACACAGCACAACAACGACAACGACTTTTTACTTCACATTGACTCTGGTTTTTAGAATCCGTAATTACTTTTGGTAATTATTTAAAGAATGTCATGTTTTGAAAGTGCTCTGAAAATTTTCAAGTTGAACAAGTGCATACGTTTGGTATTTGTTCACAATTGACTTATGGTATAAAAATAGTACTGTATAACTATTATATTTTTCAAATAATTATATATTATGATTTTATTGTGATTTAACATTAAAAATATAAAACATATAAAAGAAAGAAAGATATATCATTAACATAATAGATACATCGAATATCGAAGATAAGAGGTTATTATTAATATCTGAAGTTAAAAGTCAAAATAATATTATATAAGAGAAAGGGTCAAGGATAAAAGAAACCAAAAAAACAAAAACAAACACAACAACGACAACAACTATTTTTATTTCATATTGACATTTTAGTTTTTAGAATCCTTAACTATGGTATTTGGGAAATATTTAAAACATGTCCATGTTTTCGTAGTTCTATGAAATTTTTTAAGTTGAACAAGACTCCTGAAGATGATTCAGGGAATACGCTAGCCTTGAAAAAAGTTTTTTTTCTTTTGTTTTTTTTTTTTTCCCAGCTACTGGATTTTCTTTGTGTTGAATTCTTGCTAGAGGTTTGAAAAAGATATTTTAAAAAGCTTTGAATACAAAGATTTTGTTCAAAGCTTATGAAGGTGCCTAATACCACTCGGCATGTACACCCACCAAAAAAAAAAAAAAAAAAGGGATGAAGCAAATAGATGTGGTATTACGTTTTCCTTGAAAAGAAAATAATGTAATAATGACTTTTTAAAAAGTTGGGTCATTTTGATTAATTAAATTTAAAATTTGAGCAACAATTGGTTACCTTTAGGTCTGCTTGAGGACTGAAGAGAGTTGATCAAGTTCACGGTTGGAAACTGGTTAGCAGACAATGATCGATGGAGATAATGATATGATACACTCGGACCACTTTTTATTGTGCACCAAATTTTTCATGTGTATGTAAAATTGTATATATAACTCCACCGCGAGGAACAAAGTAAACTGGTCCATACTCTTAATTAATTATATTAAAAAGTCCATGCACATCAATTATACACAATATCATAGTCTAAATCCAGTGTATCAAACAGGGCTTAGAGAATCAGGGGCAGAGGGAGGTGGGGAACAGGAGACATATATCCCGCTGAACTTTTAAGAAATTCTATTTTAGTCCTGAATCTTTTATGATTTTTTTTTCCCCTGATAAAATATTTTATAATTTTTATTTCTTATTTACCCCTCTTGGAATTTTTTAATTACTATATTTGCATTTTTTTTTTAAGAAAACTTTAAATTCACCCATTTTTTTTTATTTTTTATTTTAAGTACTCACATTAAAAATTTAGGATTTTAGATTAATCAAACTCAATTATACTACTATGTAAATTCATAATTTTTTGAATTCTAAACTTTAAAATTATATTAAACTCTATTGCAACCTTATTTCATTTAGAAAAAGAAAAAACCAAATATATAAATTGATAAACAATGACAAACGATTTTAACGTTGTAATTTTGATTCAAATTTTTTATTTAAATCACACACTCTCAAAAAATTTTCTGGCTCCGTCATTGTAGTGAATAATAGAAAGTACTCAGTGCAGTTTTCATCATTGCACGAGGCCGTTAATTATGTAGCACTTTGTGTCCAAGACTCAAATTGATCTCAATATCAGCTACTATTAATTACAACCTGATCGTCCTTGTAAGCTAATGAATTGAAATGCCCACAATATCTCCAACAATTTCAATAGCAAAACAGATCTTGAAAAAGGATTGCAATCAACACATAAAAAGCAAGTAAATTAACATTAAAATTACATTTTTATAACGTATGTCACATGCACAACAAATAGAACATAACAAAACGCAGCACAACACAACAAAACGCAGCACAACACAACACGTGAACATTAATTTTAAAGCTAAAAAGGCAAATTTATATTTCTCACATCCGTTTATTAACTACTTCGAATTGTTCTCTAACTCGGACTCAAGTATGGCAGTAAGTGTGCTATGGCGCGCAACTGGAACACAGACAAGCTCATGAAGCCTTGGAATTGTCAGTCCTACCCCTTCTTCCATATTTAGAACCGGCCCGTCACCGCCGCCGTCGCCGTCGCCATCCTTACTATCGCCAATTGAACCGACCACCTTCAAATCAAAACACTGAATTATGGCAGCCACAGCTAGGGGTAAAATTTGCAAGGCTGAGTTATAACCAGGGCACATTCTCCTCCCGGACCCAAATGGCAAAAGTTCGAAGTGCTGTCCCTTCACATCCACGCCACTGTGGGCCTGTAAGAACCTATTGGGCTGAAAGTCCAATGGGCTTTCCCAATGGTTGGGATCTCTTCCAATGGTCCACGTGTTTACAATCAACATTGTGTCTACGGGAATTGTGTATTCTCCTACTTTGCATTCTTTGACGCATTTTCTTGTCACCAAAGGCGCGGGCGGGTGTAGTCTAAATGCTTCTTTTACGACGGCTTGGAGGTAGGGAAGATTTGGGATGTCTGATTCGCTTACTAACCGAGTTTCTCCGACGACCCGGTCGATCTCCTCGCGCGCTTTCTCGAGCACCGTTGGATTGTTGATGAGCTCCGATAACGTCCATTCGATTGATGTAGCTGTTGTATCCGTACCCGCTGTGAATATGTCCTGATCAAAAGAGTTTAATTAAGGGAAAAAATTGTGTTGAAATTTTCAAACAACTTGACCTGACAGAGGATTGGATAAAAACAAAGTCTTAATTAACTAACTAACTATTAGGCAGCTGATAGTGAACAAATATTATTCTTTTTTCTTTTTTTTTTTTTAATTTAGAGAGGAAATATTCGAACTCTATACTCTTTTGATGGAATTAGATATAAAATTATTTTATTATTACACTTACAAAATATTATTAACAGCAGTATTAGCTATATGTGATGATGAAATGTGCATTACTGCACATCAATGTTATTGAAATTAATTACCATATTATTTTATTTGGAGAAAATTAGCAATATCGATGTTAGCTGTATGTGATGATGAAGAGAGCACAACATATCAATATTATTCTGCAATTAATTTGGCTAATTATAGAATACGTTCCAGTAAACAGCTTCTAGTTGATTTATGATAATGGTTTTAGTTTCTATCAAGAAAGAAAACCCCATAAGAAAAACAAGTTAAACCAAAAATAAAAAAAATAAAAAAATAAAAAAAGAAGATGGATTTGGGATTGAAGAACTCACCATAATCAAGCCTTTGATGTGAAGTCTAGTGAACTGAACGTTATCGTCTTTCGGATCCTCCGTACAATCAAGCAAGATATCCAGAAAATCGATGCTTCCGACGCCGTCCTTGCGGTTTCTCCTCAGCTCTTCGCGTTCTCGAATAACCGTCTCGATCAACGTATCATACCTCCTGAAAATATCCTCAATCCGCTTACCAAACCCCTGCAGATCAATCCTCTTCAGAAACCAAACGAAGTCCGACAAGTTGAACTCTCCGAAAATCCTGGTAACATCTCGCACCACCGTCCTCGCCTCCTCCACTCGACCTTCATCCATGCCGTGAGAAGCAGCGGCACTATCACCCCCAAGCATCATATGCAAGATCACGGCGTATGACATCTTCCGCAGATCAGCGGAGAGATTGGCAGCTTCGTGGCTCGAGGACTTATCAGCGAGGACTCGCAAGAAGCGGCTGAGCTCGCGGGAACGGAGCCGGGAGAAGCCGCTTATGGGGCGGCTGCCGAGGAGGTCGTTGGTGGTGATCCTGCGGAGGAACTTCCAGTAGGCGTCGTAAGGGGAGGAGACCATGGCGGTGTCGTAGGTGAGGCGGCTTACCGCGATGAAGTTGGGGCGGGACGTGAAGGAGAGCTCGTTGGTCTTGAGTAACTCCCTGGCGAGGTCTGGCGTGGAGGCCACGACGCAAGGGACGGAGCCGAGGCGGAGGGTAAACAAGGGGCCTAATCGCAGGGAGAGGTCGTGGAAGGAGCGGTGGAGGAGCGGGCCGAGGAGGTGGAAGTGCCCGATGATCGGCATGCCGACGGGGCTGGGAGGGAGGCGGTGGCGGCGGCCATGGCGACGGAAGATAGGAATTAGGAGAACAAGGGCCAAGAGAAGTAAGAGCAGTTGCGTTGGGAGCTCATCAAGGGCTATCATTTTGGCTCACGGTAGTGCTATACGAAGACGGACAAACGCTATAATTAATAGTTGCTTATCAGACGACAAGGTTTTTTTTTTTTTTTTTTTTTTTTTTTTTTTGAAGCCAATCAAAAGGTGATATATAAGTGTGCTTAGTTTCGTCATCTTATTGAAGCAGATAGGTCCGTATTTATAAGTGGAATCCGCCTGAGTTGAATTTAAATTTGTTCACATAAAACAAAATTTATCTTGAAAGATATCATTTAATAGACTTGATGTAATTTTGTCATCGTATCATATAATTTTTTTTTTTCCATATTTAGTGCTTTTGTATATATATATATTTTTTTTCGAAAATGAATCTACAATACTCTATTCAAATATATCATTTTAATTTATTTTAGATAAGATCACTTAAACTAGATAAATGTCATTTCCAGTAATTTATGCAAGTTATATTAGATATTTCAAATTGATTTTGGAAAAGTCAAAGGACGTTATTCATCCTTCCAGAATCGAAGAATATTATCCTGTACAAGGCTTGGGCAAGCAACAAGTGGCAGGTTCAAAATGTCAACGCTTATATGAAATGGTCAAAGTTATACGACATGACATGTGTCGTTGAGGGATTGAAAAATAACAAATATTTTAAGAATATAATATTTTAAATTTGTTTTATTCTTACAGTTTGTTTACCTTTAGTTAACTTTTCTTTTATAAAGAAGATTGATCTGATTATTATTTATTACCATTCTCCTTTGTTTTCTCTATTTTATTTTTAGTTTCGGGTTTTTATTATATAAGTTATTTCTTCTATTTGTTATCTCATATCCAGTAACTTATTTTAAACTTAAGGGCTTTAAATTTTATATCTTATAGCAACTTAGGTGCGTAATTACATTACGATATTATGTTTGAAACCACTCTTTGGCAACCGTTTTGTGTCTATATATGCAGATTCTCAGTTTACTGATATCACTAAGAAGATGAAATAAATGACACGTCGTTGAATAAATGATCTAATAGGCCACGCATGGGTAGATGAATGGATGAGTTGGCACAAGATGCAACCTTAAGGATCTCATCTATCGGGAGGTTGGAAGTTGAAATCCCTAGTCAATTCAGGAAAGTTGTAAACCCTACTTGCGTGGTGTACTGAAATAGAAAATAACGAGACCACTGTCATATCCTTTAGTTTAACAAAATTAAATAAAATAAATGATCTATTACCTATGGTTACTACTCTTCTAGTTTAAAAAAAAAAAAAAAAGGCGATCTAAACGGGTAGACTTAATTACGCAATGATATAATCGTCAATATAATGAAAAATTATGATTGTTATGGGTTTTTTTTTTTTTTGGGTACTGTTCTCATTACTAAAACGATATGTACTTACAAATCATTAAAATGATATGCATACTCGGTGGTGGTACTCCTTTCTTAATGAAAGTCTACCATCGAAGATTCAAAATAATATATATTACTAAAACATGATGGAATAGTTACTTGGGTGTTTTATTGAAACAGGATTGCGCATTTATTCAGATTAGTCAAGTTTGAACGAAGAGATTTTTTATATTTCTGCTGAATCAAAGCATGTCTCCTAATTTTATTGCCTACGTTTTTAGAACGACGACTTTAGTTTTGAAAGTCTCGGCATGATGTTGTCTTTTATTACAAATGTATTTATTACTATATCTATGATGTAGAAGCATACTTAAGTTTGGGAGGCGGCTTATGTGATTTGGGTCTCGAAGAAATGTTTGAGTCCATCTGTTGGGTTCACCCACGGATTCATAAGGAACTTCTCGAAGTAAGGGGCCCAAACAGATAGTGTTTGAGTGAATTACTGAATCTATTAGTGTAGCGAGAAGTGTTTAAAGAAGTTAATTGTGCCTCTTTCATTAGTTGTATTTTTTTTTAGAGGAATGATTGCGTCACTACTATATCAATCTACTAACATGTTATAATTTTTATTATCATATAACTTTAATGTGATTAACATGCATAAAAATACAGTATTATCATAACAAATGTATACCTAATATTGAAGATGAGAGGTTAAAATCTCATAATGGAGATGAATAAAAAAAATTACGTTAAGAAGAAAAACTTGGGGAGGCATGAGAAACACATAATTTCAGGGTATTTGATTTTAAATATACAAACAGCATGAATAAGAGGTAAGAGAAATATCTCCAACTTATCTCCAACTTTCGAACTGGTATAGTTATTCAAGTGAATATGCATGAATATTCGTATTTGTTGACGTTGACCAATTCTAAATAATACCTTATTAGTATTGTGGAGTTTTGAATTTTCATTTATTTATTATAATTTTAAAACGATTTAACGTTGAAATATTCAGTTGGACATAATACATACACCTAACATGGAAGATAGAGGTTAGAATTTTCTCTATGTTGGAGGTACTATCAAATTTCCACAAGAAAATCAAACATTCTAGAATAGTAATAAAGAATACATAATATCCTGCATGAATATGTGTATGCAAGGGGACGGTCAAATGGGTGTTATTCTTCAAGTGATATATATATATATATATATTTTCCCCATCCGAGGAAGGTCATTCAATGAATGACGAAAGAATGCAAAATGTTTAAGCTCCCGGCGTACTTTGGGTATTTGTCCACAATTAAGTTATAGCATAAAATAATACTATACAACCATTACTCTTTTTTTTAATAATTAATATTGAATTTTAATCTGATTTAATCACAGAAATATAAAACATTTAAAAGAAAAAAAAATTGAAATATGAGGCATTAACATAATAGAGACATCGAAGATGAAAGGTTTGAATATGAATATTGGAAGTCAATATAAGATTACATAAGAAAAGGCATCAAGGATAAGAAACCAAGAAAAATAACAAACAAACAAACAAACACAGCACAACACGAGAACGACAATGACTATTTTTATTTCACATTGACGCAGGTTTTTAGAATCCGTAATTATATTTGGTAACTATTTAAAGAATGTCATGTTTTGAAAGTGCTATGAATTTTTTTAAGTTGAACAAGTGCGAACTTTTGGTATTTGTTCACAATTGACTAATGATATAAAAATAATACTGTATAACTATTATATTTTTCAAATAATTATGTCCATTATGATATTAATGTGATTTAACATTAGAAATATATCACATGTCAAGAGAAAGAAAGAAAGCAAGATACAGCATTAACATAATAGATACATCGAACACCGAAGATAAGAGGTTAAAATCAATATCGGAAGTTGAAAGTCAACATAATAATACATAAGAAAAAGGACCAAGGATAAGAGAAACCAAAAAAACAAGGGTTAATTTCACTTTTAACACTTCTGAAATAAATAATATTAAAAATAGTAATACTTTTTGTTCTCTTCAATTTTAGCACTTAATGTGGGGTCCAGTAGCATTTAATGCATGTTAAATTACATGTCTGCCCTCGTCTCCTACAAACTCAAATATCTCTCTCCCTCACATGGCCCAAAAAAGTTTTTTAAACCAACATCTACAGTGTTTTAGAGAGAGAAAACTGAAATCTAGAGAGAGAAAGAGTTACCACCCACTGGAAACTTATTTCTTTTTTCACTTTTCCGCCTAGCCCCCACCCATTTTAAAACCCAAATCTTCATATAATAGAGATAAACTTCCATGTAAATAGAGAAACTTTCATTTACAGAAAGAAACTTCCATCGAAAGTTTTTTTTTTTTTAATCTAACATTTTTTACTATTTTTTAGTAAAGGTCATAACCATTATGACCACCTGGTCATAACCATTATGACCAATTTTTTTATTTTTTTTAATATAAAATTTTTTACTATTTTTTAGTAAAGGTCATAACCATTAAGACCAACCGGTTATAACCGTTATGACCGGTTTTTTTTATTTTTTTAAATTAATTTTTGATCATTTTTTAGTAAAGGTCATAACCATTATGACCACCCGGTCACAATGGTTATAACCAGTTTTTTTTTTTTTTTAAATCCATCGAAAGATTTTTTTTTTAAGCTAACATTTTTTCTTATTTTTAAGAAAATGTCATAACCATTATGACCACCCGGTCATAATGGTTATGACCAGTTTTTTTTTTAATCCATCAAAAGATTTTTTTTAAGCTAACATTTTTAAGTAAAGGTCATAACCATTATGACCACCCGGTCATAATGGTTATGACCAGTTTTTTTTTTTTTAAATCCATCGAAAGATTTTTTTTTTTTTTTAAAGCTAACATTTTTTCTTATTTTTAAGAAAAGGTCATAACCATTATGACCACCCGGTCATAATGGTTATGACCAGTTTTTTTTTTTTTTTTTTAAATCCATCAAAAGATTTTTTTTTAAGCTAACATTTTTAAGTAAAGGTCAAAACCATTATGACCACCCGGTCATAATGGTTATGACCAGTTTTTTTTTTTAATTCATCGAAAGATTTTTTTTTTTTAAAGCTAACATTTTTTTTTTATTTTTAAGTAAATGTCATAACCATTATGACCACCCGGTCATAATGATTATGACCAGTTTTTTTTTTTAAATCTATTGAAAGATTTTTTTTTTAAAGCTAACATTTTTTCTTATTTTTAAGTAAAGGTCATAACCATTATGACCATTCAGTCATAATGGTTATTACCAATTTTTTTTTTAAATCTAACATTTTTTACTATTTTTCTCTCTCTTCCCCTTTCTCTCTCTACCCTTCCCTCCCGCCGGCCCCCACCCCCGGCCCCCCCACCCCCGGCCGGCAGCCCCCCCGACGACCCCCCTCTCTCTTCCCCTTTATCTCTTTCTCTTCCCCTCTCTCTCTTCCCCTTCTCTCTCTACCCCTCCCTCCCGCCGGCCCCCCCACCCCCGGCCGCCACCCTCCCCCGGCCAGCACCCCCCCGACGACCCCCCTCTCTCTTCCCCTTTCTCTCTCTTCTCTTCTCTCTCTCTTCCCCTCTCTCTCTTCCCCCTTCTCTCTCTACCCCTCCCTCCCGCCGGCCCCCACCCCCGGCCCCCGGCCCCGCCCCCCTCCCCCGGCCTCCCCCCACCCCAGACAACCACGCCACCCTCCCCGGCCCCCCCCTCTCTCGCGTGATTTCGCGAAATCGCACGAGAGATGGGGGGCGGGGAGGGTGGTGGCCGGGGGGAGGGGGGTCGTCGGGGGTGGGGAGGCCGGGGAGGGGCGAGGCCGGGGGCCTAGCTGGGGGCCGGGGGTGGGGGCCGGCGGGAGGGAGGGGTAGAGAGAGAAGGGGGAAGAGATAGAGGGGAAGAGAGAGAAGAGAAAGAGAGGGGGGTCGTCGGGGGGGCTGCCGGCCGGGGGAGGGTGGCGGCCGGAGGTGGGGGGAGGCGGGAGGCGGGAGGGAGGGGAAGAGAGAGAAAGGGGAAGAGAGAGAGGGGAAGAGAGAGAAAATAGTAAAAATTGTTATATTTAAAAAAAACTGATCATAACCATTATGACCGAATGATCATAATGGTTATGACCTTTACTTAAAAATAAGAAAAAATATTAGCTTTAAAAAAAAAATCTTTCGATGGATTTAAAAAAAAAAAAATAGTCATAACCATTATGACCGGGTGGTCATAATGGTTATGACCTTTACTTAAAAATGTTAGCTTAAAAAAAATCTTTTGATGGATTTAAAAAAAAAAAACTGATCATAACCATTATGACCGGGTGGTCATAATGGTTATGACCTTTACTTAAAAATAAGAAAAAATGTTAGCTTTAAAAAAAAAATCTTTCGATAGATTTAAAAAAAAAAAACTGGTAATAACTATTATGACCGGGTGGTCATAATGGTTATAACCTTTACTAAAAAATGATCAAAAATTAATTTAAAAAAATAAAAAAAAATTGGTCATAACGGTTATGACCGGTTGGTCATAATGGTTATGACCTTTGCTAAAAAATAGTAAAAAATATTATATTTAAAAAAATAAAAAAAACTGGTCATAATGGTTATAATCAGGTGGTCATAATGGTTATGACCTTTACTAAAAAAAGTAAAAAATGTTAGATTAAAAAAAAAAACTTTCGATGGAAGTTTCTCTGTAAATGAAAGTTTCTCTCTTTACATGAAAGTTTATCTCTATTATATGAAGATTTGGGTTTTAAAATGGGTGAGGGCTAGGCGGAAAAGTGAAAAAAGAAATAAGTTTCCGGTGGGTGATAACTCTTTCTCTCTCTAGATTTCAGTTTTCTCTCTCTAAAACACTGTAGATGGTTTGAAAAACTTTTTTGAGCTATGCGAGGGAGAGAGATATTTGAGTTTGTAGGAGATGAGGACAGGCCTATAATTTAATATGCATTAAATGTTACTGGACCCCACATTAAGTGCTAAAATTGAAGGGAACAAAAAATATTGCTATTTTTAATATTATTTATTTCAGAAGTACTAAAAGTGAAATTAACCCAAAAAACAAAAACAAACAAACAAACACAACAACAACAACTATTTTTATTTCACATTCACATTATAGTTTCTAGAATCCTTAACTATTATATTTGGGAAATATTTAAAACAAGTCATGTTTTCGTAGTTCTATGAAATTTTTTAAGTTGAACAAGTCTCCAGATGATGATCCAGGGAATATGCTAGCCTTTAAAAAAGTTTTTTTTTGTCTTTTTTACCAGCTACTGGATTTTCTCTGTGTTGAATTGTTGCTAGAGGTTTGAAAAAGATATTTTAAAAAGCTTTGAACACACGGATTTTGTTCAAAGCTTATGAAGGTGCCTTGTACCACTCGGCATGTACACCCACCTAAAAAAAATGGGTCAAAGCAAATAGATGTAGTGGTTTTCCAGGAAAGAAGAGTTTGTCACCGGAGAAATTACTCACTTAAGCCCGTCATCTAACATTTCTATATCGTCCTAACGCCGAAACAATATGTCTTTCTTTCCCTTCAGAGTCTCTGATTATCAGCACACAAAGTTCGTTCTTCAACTGAAATGGAGATACTGAGAAAAACAACAGATCTACAGTTGTATGGATCTTGATCATGCTTTGTCAACGAATGAGGACTCTGCAAGATCGATTGCTCGGGCAAGAGCGGCAGCTTTGTTTTCGCATTCTCTCTGCTCATCGGAGGGATCACTGTCAGCCACAATTCCAGCTCCAGCTTGAAGGTGGGCAACCCATTCTCGACGTTTGTTTACATCCTTGTATGAAAACATTGTATCATAACGGGTGCTAGTTGGGAAAGCAATGGTTCTCAGAGCAAGAGCAATGTCCATGTCCCCATTGAATGAAATGCCTCCAAACCCGCCACTGTAAGCCCCACGTCTCGTCACTTCTAGCTCATCAATTAGCTCCATGGCTTTTACCTGCATCTCATCAAAGTACACATAAAGACCAACAAAATCAATATTAAAAGTTTGCTCAAATGTTTCAAAACAAAATAAGGTGAATAAAAACTGCTTTTCTTTTCTTTTCTTCTTTTTTTTTTTATAAATCTCTAGGGCATAACTAGCAAATTAATACCTGTAAAGAAATTCATCAACAATTCTGGGGCTACCAACTTATGCAGGGAAAATTAGAAATATCTCTTTGGAAGTTCCAAAGAAAAGTCTAGTGTCTTTTCACGCCCTATCATTGTCTTTTATGACTAGAAGAAGTTTCTCATGAATACCTTTGGTGCTCCACTGACTGTCCCAACAGGCAATGCTGCGCGCAAAGCATCCCAGCTTGTTAAATCATCTAGTAACTCCCCAGTGACCTGCATAATGAGATGAAATAAAACACAAAAAGCATCTAGTTCCTAAGACTACAATCTAAAGCCATTAAAATAGCAACAAGCACATTACAGACGGGCAACTTGGCAACTTTAGCGTCAAAGCAAATTTAGTTTGTAGTTTTTGCAAGCTAATTGAAGATATCCAAGCAACAAACGTAGACATCCTTGTTTGTTGCAACTTCTGAACCGGATCTACCAAGTAGGCACTTACCGTCGAACTAATATGCATAACATGGGAATACCGCTCAATGTTCATGAGTTTTTCAACCTTGACAGAACCAGGCTTGGAGACCTGCAGGAACAGCCTTGTCAGGTTACATTATTCCAGCACAAACTACAAATTGAACAGGAAAAATGCAGATTGTGAATTGTTTCTAAGATAGAAAAGAGTTATGATGAAGCAAACCAAAAAAAATAAAATCATACGACAACTCCCTTTACCGTCGCATACATTTTCATTCTCACTCTACTGGGAGGTTTGCAAAAATGCATGCACGTTAGACACAAACCCTTGTTGACTGAATGCTAGCATCAACTGGCAAAAGTAGGATGCCAGAAGGTCGTATCTCATTGTGGGATCAGACAAGAAGCCAGATACTTAGTATGAAAGAACATCACCACAAAGTTTTAACTTAAATGAATGAAAATCAGCATAGTTCAAAGAAATAGTTCCAAAAAAAAAGGAAGAGAGTACAACCTTTCCAACATCATTCCTCCCCAAGTCTACCAGCATGATGTGCTCTGCACGTTGCTTTTCGTCATCTAAAAGTTGCTTTTCCAACATTAGGTCTTCTTTAGGTGTCTTGCCTCTTCTAATCGTACCAGCAAGGGGCCGATTAGTGATCTTTCCCTGTTAGTCAACATAAGAAAACAAAACTTTGCTATTAAAGATAATACGGAAGAAATATATATACATATCACAAGCATCTAGCAACATCCAGGTCCTTTTTTCTTGTCCCCTTTCATGTTCATACAATAACATCATGCCACGTCAATCAAAATGCCATGTTAATTAACTATCCTACCACATCAGTTGAAAAACCATAACAGTTTAAACATTTTAACTGGGGACACAAAAAGGGACATAACTAGGAGACATGTGAGCCAAATCCCTAGAAGTTACCTTCTTCACACGCGTGAGAATTTCAGGACTTGAAGCAACCAGAATACATCCTCTGGCCTGCAAGTGTTTCATATGCTTATTTTTAAGGCCAAATTTTTTATAACCAAATTTAAACCCGAACATAAATTTGTTTTTCAAGACTGGCAGCAAACCTGCAAGTAAGTCATGTATGGACTTGGGTTGACAATCCTTAATGCTCTATAGACTTCAAATGGATCTGCAAATGTTCTTCTTTCAAAACGCTGACTTAACACAATCTGGAATATATCACCAGCCAAGATGTGTTCTTTAGCTTGCAAAACAGCCTCCTTGTATTCCTCACTTGTCATGCTTGAATTTTCCAATTTAGGACCAAAAAGATGAGTATGCAAATTTATTGAACCTGCAGGCAGCCTCGGGCTGCAAAAAACAGTTTATGTATTATGAGGCAAAACCTTAAGAAAAAGTTTGATGAGAAGTATGGGAAACCACCAATCCCAATGCTGGCTTCAAATGCTCTTCAATCAACCCCACACAGCCCAAAAGAAAAAGAAAGAAAAAGTAAAAGGTACACTCACGTGACAACATCATGCACTCTAGATACTAATGCTTCCATTCGGTTTATTCCATCATTAAAGGCCTCCTCAACAGAAGAATATCGGTCTACTCGAACCCAGTGAATAACATAAGCTTTCTGAAATTAAAACATGAAATGTAAATCATGTTCACAAGTTACCCTTTAATTCGTCCACTCAAAATATGCAACAGAAAGCCAAGATGCGGTGGATTCTTTTAGTTGTCCTTCACCATTAATTCTACATCCAAGCATTGAGAAAAAGTTGAAGGCAAAAAAATTGATTAGTTACAGCGTGAAGAAAGCTTTTACACGGCAATCATGTCCACAAGGATTTGAATCTACGTTTCTGTTTTATTGTTCGCTAGAGTGAAGAGCTTGTGGACATGAGCTCTAGCATGAAGTTCTAACAAACAGAAAAGAAGGAAGTTAACTAACAAAAAATGAAAAACATATTCGTCACAAAAAAGCATTAAAAGAGTGAAGAAAGAGGAGCTCAAAAGGACAATAGTTTAATGGTTTCAATACCTTCTCCACGTGATCGAAAACAATCACATCATCATAAAGACCTAGATGAACATCAGGAAGATTTCTGTCATCCAGCGGCGCAGAAGAAAACGGCAGTTTTTTCTTCTCCACATAGCGCACGGTATCATATGAGAAGAAACCAACCCATCCACCTGAACAAAGAGTACCACTGAGCGTTAACTAGCCACCTCATAGTAAGCCCTTGTTGCTTCACGACTTAACCAATGAATAATTAAACACTAATCTAAAAACTAAATCTCTATGATAAACGATCAAGCATAATATAATGATGCAAATTACTAAGCAAGCTCCGCTTTCACCGACAGCAATTTGTACTAAGTTCATAGGAAAGTGATGACCTCTGTTAACTATTTAAAACGCCAATAAGATTTTCTATCTTCTTACCACAAAATGCTTCTGGAAGATCATCAACAAGCTGGGGTATCCATCCCTCCATTAGTCTCCGAGGAACAGTCATCGGATCCTCCACAATCTCCTCCGTCCTACACCCGTTTTCGTGGTCGAGGATCGTAACCATATTCTCTTTCGCAATTATTTCCATCGTTGGCTGAGCTCCAACAACACTGTACCTCCCCTAAAAAAGATTAAAGCTTAGAAAAATTGAAGAGATAAAATTAAATAAACACATATATGAACAAGAGTGAAGGGCTTACAATACTAGAAGCCCTTAAACCCGGTTCAACAGACTCGAACAGAAAGCTTGGAGCATCTCTATCATCCTCCTTAACCAGACATCGGTAGGCAAGTACCGGAGTTAAGTGATCCGAGAATATTGTTCGATACAGAGGAATTAAATTTCCCTTTTTCGAAGCTTCCAAAAATCTTTCCGATTGATCGACTGGATGAAATGAATCGCACCAATCAAAATCAACACTAAAACATTTCGGGAAAATAGGGAAAATAAAAATTAAAAAAAAAAAAAAACGGTGAATACGGTTTGCTTCAGTGCATGTTACAAAACAAATCACAAATGCTTAGTAGCTGAGAAAATCTTCAGCTACAAAATTCCAAGAAACGGAACAGACATTATACTGGAATCAAAATTAGCATAAAGTGAAATCTCCAAAAATTAATTTTCTACTATTCTCTTCAATTTTCTCGACCGCCAAACAGAGGAAATTGGCCTGCATGCAAAAGCCTTTTGCTAGGTGGATGACTCCGCCGATAGAGAATTTGAAGATGTCCAAAAAAAATTTTTTTTTTGGATGAGTTTACCTATTGAAGGTGACGATAGTCCAGAGCACCTGAATGTACGGGGCCTAGAGCTCAGTTTTTGGAGAAAAATGGAGGTTGAGACTCTGCCATTAAAGCTTACGGACAGCGTAGAAGGCAAACGAGGCATGGGAGTGAGCTGAGAAGCTAGGGTTTCCATAGCCGAAACTGTATTACAAGCAGCGGAGAACGAAAGATCCATTTTCAAAATGCAGCTCTCTCTCCGTATTCCAGTCTCTTTCGTCTGAGTAGATTGAAACGTGAATACGATGAGGATTGTCGGAGGAGAGAGAGAGAGAGAGAGAGAGAGAGAGAGAGGCAAGTAGTGGATTTGGGGCCTTACAAGGTCCGATCAACCCCGGGGCTTATTTAAATTAATACGGTGAATTAGTTAAGTTTGAATTAAATTAAAATTTTAAATTAAAATAATAAATTTTATTAATTTTTAATAAAAGATAAAAAAATATAATTTAACTTACATTAAATTCAAGTTTCAAACAAGTCATAATTATCCGTTTTTTAAAAGAAAATTTTATTATTTAAATGATAAAATATTTTTATTTTGAGAATAAAATAAAATTGATATTTAGATGTATAAATAATTTTCTTTTTGAAAATAAAATATTATTTAAAATGAGAAGAAATATTATTGAAAATGAGGACATTGTGAGAATATTTTAAATAATTTCTTTTATCTTTTTTTTTTTTAAATATTATACAAAGTAAATTTAAAAATGAAATATTTTTTATTTTTTAAAATAGGAGAATGATGAAAAAAGTCAAGAAAAATACTATTTTGTAAAAAATTTTCAATTTCAAAAAATGGATCTGTCATCCAAACAGAGAGAAAGTCTCTTCATTTTAAAAATAAGACGGTGTTTGAATGTGTTAAAAATTTTCTTCTTAAATAAATTATTCGAAATTAAAAGAAATTATATTGAGAATAGTAGATTATAAAAAGACTTTAAAATTTTTTTTTCTTTTTTCAAAATGACAGTATACAAAGTAAGTTTAAAATAAGTTGGTTTTTCTTTTTCTTTTTCAAAATAAAAAAAATAATGGAAAAAGTTGAGGAAAAACATTTTTTTACAAAAAAATTTTAATTTCAAAAATTGGATATGTCATCCTAAGACTTCGACTCCATTTAAAAATGGGTTTTAAGTGAAATTTTTTAAGCTAAAGTTATTAATTTTTTTAAAATTAATTATAATTTTTATTAATTTTTTAAAATATATATATATAAATTAAAATGAAAAACTCTGACGTGAACATGTAATTTAAACGCATGCTTCTTCTCATTAGTTAGACTTTGCTCAAACCAATCATTGTCCATGTCTCACGATATTTTGTAAGATAAATTACACTATGAGAGTGAGAAAACAAAGCAAATAGCATATTTTTCTAATAAATAATTAAAAGTAAATAATAAGTTTAAAAATAATTTTGTAAAATTACGGTTTTCTCTTTTGTTAATACCCTTATAAGACAAATTTGTTAATTTGTTGCATGATTTGCATTAAATACGTGTAAGTGGATAATAATTAATTATTGATTAAGAATGATCAATTAGTCATTTACTGTATTGACTAATTGACTTTTTTAAATTGATAATTTTCCTAATTTTACAAAATCCTGGTCATTTATTGAATACTTCTTAAAAAAGAAAAAGTTTATTTATCCACAAATCCCATTTATTTTTTTTTAATATAAATCCCCATTTATTTGCAGAAGGAAAGATGCTAAAAAAAAAAAAAAGGTTATGGAAAAGGAAAGATGGAAATAAACGTGGAACTTGCTCCGATCAAAAAGCAGAGCCAGTCATATATCATATCTATAAATAGATATACACACACACACATACTTCCTTCTTCACGTTTTTTTAAAATCAACTTGGAAACATTTGGAATTTATTTATTACCAAGAAATACAATGGTTCTTCTTGCCTTTACATTACATATATATACACACACACACATATATATATATATATATATTTAAAACCTCTGATAACTCTTATTTGTAATTATCAAAAGAACTTATTTGTATTAGTGAAGCTTAAATGACGTGTTTTGGGACGGGATAGATAATGCATATGGGGCCTAAAAAATTAAAAACTAGAAAATGAAATTGATTTTTGTTTTTGCTAAAAGTTAATTAAATTGATTGTATATGGTTCCTTCTTTGCCATTAATAAAAGTCATGTGCATTGGCCTTGCTATCACTGTCCAAAGCCACTACAAACGCATAGGGGTTACCACGATTTTGTTATTTTCTTTTATTTTTAACTTTTTGGTAGACAAATTTTATAGTCCTATCATACTCAAATAACTATTGAAGAATGAAAATATCATGCAATTATTGGACAATGAAATGAGCATTCAATTGCAGAATACCGATTGAGACAATCTGGTTGATTCGAAAACGTGTTCCATGATTTTTAAGAAATTTGTTTTTGAAAATAATTTTAGAGTAACTTTTGTTTTGTCCCCAACCAGAAGACATACAACGAAAACCCAAAGAAAAAAAGAAGTTGTCTTCAAAAAAAAAAAATTTTCTTTTGGTGGTTAAAGATTGAGAAAATAAATAATTCTTTTCTCATTTTCATTTTTATTTTTGACGGTTCATACACTTAAAAATATGTTTTCAGGAATTACCTAATCATAATTTTAATTTTTTTTTTCTTATACTCAAACCAAATCTCTTTAGAAATACAATCAAATAAGATTTTAAAAAATATCTCAACATTGCTCCTAGAAAAGTTCTTATTTTTATTTCAGATCTAAGACAAATTGGAACTTCGACTCCATTTGAAAATGGGTTTGACGTGAAATTTTTTAAGTTAAAGTTACTAATTTTTTAAAAATTAATTATAATTTTTATCAATTTTTTAAAAATATATATATAAATTAAGATGAAAAACTTTGACGTGAACATGTAATTTAAACACATGCTTCTTCTCATTAGTTAGACTTTGCTCAAACCAATCATTGTCCATGTCTCACGATATTTTGAAAGATAAATTACACTTTGAGAGTGAGAAAACAAAGCAAATAGCATATTTTTATAATAAATAATTAAAAGTAAATAATAAGTTCAAAAATAATTTTGTAAAATTACGGTTTTCTCTTTTGTTAATACCCTTATAAGACAACTTTGTTAATTTGTTGCGTGATTTGCGTTAAATACGTGTAAGTGGATAATAATTAATTATTAATTAAGAATGGTCAATTAGTCATTAACTGTATTGACTTATTGACTTTTTTAAATTGATAATTTTCCTAATTTTACAAAATCCTGGTCATTTATTGAATACTTCTTAAAAAGAAAAAGTTTATTTATCCAGAAATCCCATTTATTTATTTTTTTTAAATATAAATCCCCATTTATTTGCAGAAGGAAAGATGCTAAAAAAAAATTATGGAAAAGGAAAGATGGAAATAAACGTGGAACTTGCTCCGATCAAATTGATTGTATATGATTCCTTCTTTGCCATTAATAAAAGTCATGTGCCTTGGCCTTGCTATCACTGTCCAAAGCCATTACAAACGCATAGGGGTTACCACGATTTTGTTATTTTCTTTTATTTTTAACTTTTTGGTGGACAAATTTTATAGTCCTATCGTACTCAAATACTGAAAATAACTATTGAATAATGAAAATATCATGCAATTATTGGACAATGAAATGAGCATCCAATTGCAGAATACCGATTAAGAGAATCTGGTATTGATTTGAAAACGTCTTCCATGATTTTTAAGAAATTTGTTTTTGAAAATAATTTTAGAGTAACTTTTGTTTTGTCCCCAACCAGAAGACATACAACGAAAACCCAAAGAAAAAAAGAAGTTGTCTTCAAAAAAAAAAATTTTCTTTTGGTGGTTAAAGATTGAGAAAATAAATAATTCTTTTCTCATTTTCATTTTTATTTTTGACGGTTCATACACTTAAAAATATGTTTTCAGGAATTACCTAATCATAATTTTAATTTTTTTTTTCTTATACTCAAACCAAATCTCTTTAGAAATACAATCAAATAAGATTTTAAAAAATATCTCAACATTGCTCCTAGAAAAGTTCTTATTTTTATTTCAGATCTAAGACAAATTGGAACTTCGACTCCATTTGAAAATGGGTTTGACGTGAAATTTTTTAAGTTAAAGTTACTAATTTTTTAAAAATTAATTATAATTTTTATCAATTTTTTAAAAATATATATATAAATTAAGATGAAAAACTTTGACGTGAACATGTAATTTAAACACATGCTTCTTCTCATTAGTTAGACTTTGCTCAAACCAATCATTGTCCATGTCTCACGATATTTTGAAAGATAAATTACACTTTGAGAGTGAGAAAACAAAGCAAATAGCATATTTTTATAATAAATAATTAAAAGTAAATAATAAGTTCAAAAATAATTTTGTAAAATTACGGTTTTCTCTTTTGTTAATACCCTTATAAGACAACTTTGTTAATTTGTTGCGTGATTTGCGTTAAATACGTGTAAGTGGATAATAATTAATTATTAATTAAGAATGGTCAATTAGTCATTAACTGTATTGACTTATTGACTTTTTTAAATTGATAATTTTCCTAATTTTACAAAATCCTGGTCATTTATTGAATACTTCTTAAAAAAGAAAAAGTTTATTTATCCAGAAATCCCATTTATTTATTTTTTTTAAATATAAATCCCCATTTATTTGCAGAAGGAAAGATGCTAAAAAAAAAATTATGGAAAAGGAAAGATGGAAATAAACGTGGAACTTGCTCCGATCAAATTGATTGTATATGATTCCTTCTTTGCCATTAATAAAAGTCATGTGCCTTGGCCTTGCTATCACTGTCCAAAGCCATTACAAACGCATAGGGGTTACCACGATTTTGTTATTTTCTTTTATTTTTAACTTTTTGGTGGACAAATTTTATAGTCCTATCGTACTCAAATACTGAAAATAACTATTGAATAATGAAAATATCATGCAATTATTGGACAATGAAATGAGCATCCAATTGCAGAATACCGATTAAGAGAATCTGGTATTGATTTGAAAACGTCTTCCATGATTTTTAAGAAATTTGTTTTTGAAAATAATTTTAGAGTAACTTTTGTTTTGTCCCCAACCAGAAGATATACAACGAAAACCCAAAGAAAAAAAGAAGTTGTCTTCAATTTTTTTTTTTTTTTTTTTTGGTGGTTAAAGATTGAGAAAATAAATAATTCTTTTCTCATTTTCATTTTTATTTTTGACAGTTCATACACTTAAAAATATGTTTTCAGATATTACCTAATCATAATTTTTTTTTCTTATACTCAAACCAAATCTATTTAGAAATACAATCAAATAAGATTTTCAAAAATATCTTAACATTGCTCCTAGAAAAGTTCTTATTTTTATTTCATATCTAAGACAAATTCATTTTTAAAATGCTAACAAGAAGGTCAACCTTAGCATACTCCTAAAACGATCGAGACAAGCGAGGACGTAGGTAAATCCTGTATTTAGATTTTCAAGAATGACACAATCCAAATAGATTAATTTAGATTTTCAATAATGATACAATTTAAATAGACTTATCAATGTGATATATATAAATTTGAATTACAGATAAACTATGATACGAGTCCAAAAACATATAAAATCATGACATGCCATTTATTTTTCTCTTACACATTTAAACCCCAAAAAAAAAACTATCGAACACTGAACCACAAACTACAGGCACAACCCCCTTAAAATTATTATTCAACCACCAGGCCATTACACCCAATGGCTCCACGAGTAAAATTATCCTTCCCAGAGATATAAAAATTGATTACCTTTTCTTAATTATACCAAAGTATCTTTCTTAGCATGCTTTTGGTTCTAAAGTTCGGACCTAAATTTTTCATATTAGTTTTTATTTTTTTAATAAAAAATCAACAAAAATTATAATTAATTTTTAAAAAGTCAAACAGTTACAACCTAAAAATTTCATCTCAAGACAGTGTTTCAAATGGAGCTTTAGTCTTATAATTCTACAACTTTATTTCGGGCCAAACAAGAACAGTATATCACCTATATTTTCTTCTGACTTATGTTGACAAAAGAAATTTCTCCGACCTATTTACATTAACCTTTCATATTATCGACGGCAAACAAATTTAGAGTATCTAATACAATCTTTTATTTCCTAGATCATATATACATACGTACGATTCAGAAGAGCCAACAAAACATTCATAACAAATAGCATGCAAGATGATTTTCAGTGTAAATATAAATTATGCCGATTCATTATTTTATACCCATAAAAGAGTGCAATTTTGTATAGTTGATATGCTATCGTATTTTTGTACTTAAATAGACTATATATTATTCCAAATGTTATATCTAGTTTTTCATGTAATTATGAAGTTTGAAAATTCATATAGTAAATTTTTAATTTGTAAAATATTTTGAAAATATCAATATTAAAATGATTATATAAAACAATTAAATGTCAAATTTTGACCTACGCTATGTGTGGTATTGTTTAGCCGTATCTAGCACCAAAATATCCATGCATTGGAGCAAGGACGTAAGAATCAACGCCCAAGGCCCCCCTCAAAAAAAAAAAAAAAATTTCCCCCTAATTATTTTCCATATATGTAATGTACCAAAATTTACAAATAACCCCCTTAAAAATTTAAATTTTCATTTTGTTCTTTTAAAAATTAAAAATTTATAATATAACCCTCCCCATCAAAATTCTTGGCTTCGTCATTGCGTTGGAAGGTAAAAACCTTACACGTTGTCGAATTTTATCAATAGATTGAGAATGATCTTCCAATCTTGCTTCTTCTGCATGGTTTTTGTCACTAGTCGTTAGCTTGTTAACACTACAAGATGTCATTTCTTGTAGCTCCTAATACTATAAACTTGGTGAATATTAATTGAATATATGGGAGCACCACATATCACAACCTTTATAACTACTAATAATAATAATAATAATAAATTAAAAAAAAAAAAAAAAAAAGAGTTTACATATGAGTCTCATATTGTAATTGTGATAAATGTTGGACAGGACATGGATGATATTCTAATATTACTTGTAATTTGTAAATATTGGATCATAACATATATAATATATAGGAGGGAATTTGAGGATTATCATGAATAGGGAAGATTTTGAGGAAGACCAAAGGAAGAAAAACACCGTTTTTTCTTTTGGAGACTGAAATGCAAACAACACGAGTTATAATCTTCCTATTGCAAGATATAATTTTCTAATATTTTAATTTCTGTAGCAATATTTCAAAGGCTTATCAATGAAAATAAAATAAAATCTAATTCATATATGTATATATATTTTCTTTATGTCCTCTATAACTAAATATAACTGATTTGCCTTCCTCGTCAGAATAACAAAGGGAAATGTAGGGAATCTCGGACCAGGATAGAAATCGTGGGCCAGGGAATTAGGCCCAACTAAATCGGTGAATCTTGTTCCTTACTCTTCGGGCACTTAAAAAAAATAATAATTAAGAAATTAAAAATATATATATAAAAAAAATGCATGCAATGCCTTACATAGCCTGTACGACCACCACACCAGTTTTTAGGGTTTTCGATTTCAAGCTATAGGACAAAAGAGAAAACCCTTTTCTCTCTCCTCTCTCGCTCCCTCTCTCCTCTTTCTCTCTCCCTCTCTTACTCTGTGGGGTTGTGATGGCCGTGAAAAGCTCTCGCGAGGTGAATCTCCGGAGGAAAATGCAGTTCGACGAGAATCTCCAGAGGCATCTGGGGGAGTACTCGAAGATCCTGATCGTGAACGCCGACAACGTTGGGTCGAACCAGCTCCAGCGCATCCGCATGGGTCTCCGCGGCCACTCCCTCCTCCTTCTGGGCAAGAACACCATGATGAGGCGCTCTATCAACATTTTCGCTGAAGAAACTCGTAGCAAGGCTATACTCAATCTCCTTCCTCTTCTCGTCGTACGTTTCTTCCGTCTTTCTTTTCTTTTTCATGAAATATCTTTTTCATTTTCTTTTATTTCTTTCTTTATTATTTCTTTTTTTGTTTTTTCAATTCTTGTTTTGGTGTTGCTGGGTTGATGATGAAATAAAGGGAGTCAAGTGGAGTATTTCACTCACTCTAGTATTTTTCTGATTACTTGTTTAGCAAGAAAAAAGTGTCTACAGTACCCATATCCTGTCAACTTTTTCTAGCTTTTTCTCTGAGCCCTTCTTGTTTCGGTTCCTGAAGAACTGTGGCTATTAAAACATTTTCAGCAAATGCACCCATTTTTGTTATTCTTTTTTGTATTTCTTTGTCTTTTTAACCCGGAAAGTATAGCTTATTTTGGATATAAAGATTGGTTTTCTATGCCGTGATTAAGCTTTTTTTTTTTTTTTTTTCACCTTCCCCTTTTTCTTTTTTTCTATTTTTTCCCTTGAAATTTGGAAGATTTTGACCCACCTGATAAATAATTTTGACCCCCTTTTTCATCTAGGGCAACGTGGGATTTATTTTTACCAAGGGTGATCTGAAGGAAGTCAGGGAAGAAATTGCCAAGTATAAGGTACGTCTATATATGTCATCTATATATCATCGACTTTAATATACGGAGATTTTTTCTAATTTTTAACTTGTGCACATAATACGCGAAGAATTAACTGTAATGCTTATTCTGCTATTTCCACAAAAATAATTAAATAAACCTGTAATGCTCTGTTGGTTTGTTATTATTATTATTATGATTAATATAATTATCAGTTTGAACCATTCTCTCTGCACTATAAGCAATGATTTAGCCGCTCAAAATTAGATTTGAGCCATTCAAGCATTTTGCTGCCAACTTTTCGTGCACTTAAGTCTTAACTTTGCATGACATTTAAGATTTCCAAGCTTCCACACCTTAAGCTGAATGTTTTGAAATTGATTTTGCTTTGTTTTGTTATTACTATTACATTGCAAATTTTTGTATGTACTCCTAGATCTGAGTCATGGTGTGCTGTTCCTGGTTGAAGTATATTTATATGTCTAAAGTTTCTTCGCTTTTTTTTTTTTTCCCACTGATTTTCCTTGATTTGCCTTCGTATGGTATAGGGGATTAATAAATGAGAAACTCTTTGGAATATAAGTCGTGTTTGACTTAGAATTAATAATGAATGGTCTCACCTATAAGATAGGCATTGTTGGACATACTCTTTATTAGTATGTATTGTTAAACTCCATCAATGCCCGTCAATGTTATACTTTTACACTCTAACTCGCTGATTCTACACCACCATTGTAGGTTTATGGAGAGTTTGGTTTTGTTTTCAATTTCATGGGTGAAAAGGATACGTTTGTCAGTTAGATTGTCATGTAATTTTTACAAAAATATTGAAACAACCAATTTTACTAATTAAAAAAAAGGGTCATATATCTATATATAAAGCATTAGTGTTCTACCATAGTGTAATAATCATTTACTTTGTGTTATTATAGAATGTGTTTACCAAAGTGTTGAAGAATACGTAATCTTTGATATTCTGTTATATTTACCAAACTGGTAACACCACAAATAATAATAAAGTTATATTTGCCATTGAACCATGTAAGTTGCATTTATAGACCATGTTTCACATGTGTGACAGGTGGGAGCTCCAGCACGTGTTGGTCTTGTGGCTCCAAACGACGTCGTAGTCCCTCCTGGGAACACTGGACTTGATCCTTCTCAAACTTCCTTCTTTCAGGTAATTTCACTCTCAAAAACGACATCACCACCTACTATAACTAATGCAACACTTAGATGAAAATCCTATTGTTTTCCCAATTCTTAGGCGCTCAACATCCCAACCAAGATCAACAAAGGCACTGTGGAGATCGTCACACAAGTGGAGCTCATCAAGAAGGGAGACAAGGTGGGATCCTCTGAGGCTGCTCTTCTCTCGAAGCTTGGGATAAGGCCATTCTCTTACGCCTTGGTTGTCGTCTCTGTGTACGAAGACGGATCGGTCTTCAGCCCCGAGGTGCTCGATCTCACGGACGAAGATCTCGTCGAGAAGTTTGCCGTCGGCGTGGCCACTCTCACTTCAGCGTCGCTGGCCCTCTCGTTCCCAACTCTTGCTGCTGCGCCCCACGTGTTCATCGACGCTTATAAGAACGTTCAGGCTGTTGGGGTGGCTACAGAGTATTCGTTCCCACAGGTGGAGCAACTGAAGGAATACTTGAAGGTTTGTATATCAGTACTATAGTTTGCTCAATTCTTCTTGTGAATATTTAACTTTGCGCCTTCTTTTCGCGGTTAATCTGATCAACAATATCTGTTTGGACAACGAAACCGTTTGCAGGATCCGACCAAGTTCACCGTGATTTCACAGCCTTCTGTTGCAGCTGCTGATGATGTGGGTGCTGGTCCAACTGAGGATGCCGAGGAGGGAAGCAGTGATGACGAGGACGACATGATTTTCAGTTTATTTGATTAAGTCGTGGAAGGGTCTTTTTTAAGTCAGACATTTTACCTACTCACTAAGCGTATTAGTATTCTTGCAGTGTGTTGGTTTTTGTTTTGAATATCAGAGTTTGTTGACAAAATGCTCTGATTTTGTAGACGTGGTCGTGCCATCTTACATGCTTCGACCTTAATGTTTTGCCACGTTCCTTCACAATATTCTGGCTATATCTTATGCCCTTATGCATGTTTAGGAAACTTTCGCAGCAACTTGAGGGATTTACCGTGGGTTGCTGGGTTATGACACATTTATTGCGAAATGGAAAAAAAATATATATATTATTAAAAGCCACTTCCCCCTTTTATTATTATTATTTACAAAAAAAAAAAAAAAAAAAAAAAAAAAAAACCAATTTTTCCTTGCAAAGAAGAGAACATTTTCAATCTTAGGTTAGGTGCTTCCTTTTTAAGCTGAAAAAATTAGTGATAACTGGCTGAGAAGTCAAACGCTACACAGCCTGGGGTGTGTAGCGAAAAAGGTAAAACATTTCAGGAAAATCACTTTTCGTTTCTTTATTGTTTCTTTATTGTTACAACTTTTTCAATCTGTTTCCTTTTTTTTTTTTAATCTTTTTCCTTGTGTTGAATTACAAGTTAGAATCGACCCATATTAATTTCTTCTCACTTCTTCTTTCTTGAAGGAAAAAAAATATATACATATATATATATATATATATGTATGTTAGAAATCAACTCTGCCGGAAACTGACGTGTGCTAGGCCTTCCAGTCAGCGTAAAAGCTTTTAGGTAGTAGCATGCTTGCCAGCGCTAATACCTGCCCAAAAAAAAAAAAAAAGCTTTTAACTAGGACAAACCTGGAAAAAATTTAACGATGGAAAAACAGGTTTTGCTTTAATTGATTAAACCAGACGAGTTATATAAACGACAATCCTTCTAAAGCACATAAAATAAAATGGTAACGTGGTAAACAATTATGAGTAAAGGACATAAATAATTTGAAACGACATTTAATAGTTCAAAACGACAATATAGTAAAGTGAGGTAAAACGACTACTTAAAAAACGACAACGGGAAAGGTGGACAGGTAACAGAATCAACTGTCAAGGAAATGATGGAAACCAATAACAAAATATAGAGAACGACAATTATTAAAATGCGACCGAAAAAAAAACATAAAAATTTAAGGACTCTACTTGAAGGATTTTTTTTTTTTCCCAGAAGAATAGGAATGAGCGTACAAAAATAGGTTATATTTTAATGATTTATCATGAGGAAAAAAATTTTCTATTTGATTTATGATCAAAACTGACTTAATATTGTAAATGATCATAACATGCAATCCGAGTAATATTGTTCCCCAACTTGTCATTTAGAACACTATTTGAGAACAATTTCGTCAAATGAAACAGAATAAAAGAAAAATGTAATCAGAGGTGAGTTAAACTGTTAAAGCATTCAGAGCAAATGTAAAGCAAGAATTCAAACCTTGTAGTTGGAGCGGGTGGGGAACTTGAAAACTGAAGCCACCGAAATCAAGCATGAAAGAATTAGGACTCTACTTTTGAAAAACTTACCGAAGGCAGTTTCGGAAGAAACGGATTCCCTGCTCCACATGAATAAAAGTTCATAAATAAACAAGCAAAAGGCCAAATGACTACAGAAAATTGTGGAACAAACGTATGAAGCAGAACGTGGAGATGGCTTATTCTTGATGTCTGTACCTGCAATGCAAAACTGATGTCTGCTTCATCCACTTTTAGAGTCACTCTTTTGAATTTGTCATCTCGAGATTGACCCAATTTCAGTAGCCCCTACAGTACTCAGAAAATAATGTTTTAGCAATTTTTTTTAACTACAATTTGTAGTAATGTAATTAATCAAGATAAAAAATATATTTCTAATACCTGATCATTTAGCACCCTGCACATACTCGAAAGTTCCAAAATTCCTACTGGTGGGATCAATGCGGATTTGCAAAATTCCATGTAAGACTTGTTCAACTGCATGGATTTAACAAGTTAAAAAAAATAAGTAATGCGATCGTTAACTGCTTTCTCAGATAAAATGATTAGTAGAAATGTACCTCCCCTATTGTCGTATCCTTCTTTCTTCCACGGAAAAGCTTCACAGCGGAGCATAGTATGATCTGTGTTAAAAGTAGAGGCAGAAACAATTGTTAATTGAAATCATTATTGCTGCAATGCTGATCACTAAACAAGACAAATCTATTTGTAGATAACATGTAGTGCTGGTAACTTATTAGCAAAACTACCTGTTGATGTTGTGGAAGAGACTGTATGGTGTCAACTACTGGTGACTTGAATGTCTTTGATAAAGCGACAGCCATGTGATCAATCCTTACCTGCAACCAGAAGTTTTTTTGGGACCTTTAAGCAAAAATAAAATGTGGAAATAAAGCATCATTTGTTGAAATTGATCATTTTCAAGCAAAGCTTTCATCAGTTCATGGTGTGCAACTACATGCTAATTGCCCCACAAGACTTCAAGATGGATTATTGTAGGAGGATGTGTTCACTGAAAAAGGATACGCAAAATGCACACCAAGTATCGAGGATCGGACCTCAAAACAGGTGATTATGAAAAAGTTAGAGGGCACTTACGATATCAATTTCTTGTTTTTTCATGACACCAGCGTGTGGATCAGTCTGTTTCTCAAAGAATGTCATCTCTACTGATGACAAATTCAAGTTGCTGGAAGACTCTCTGAGCTCTGCCTCTAGCATTTCCATTGCACTCCTGAAAAGTTGGTTAAAAAAAAAATTGAAGCGCTGATGTGGAGTTTCCAGAACTGAATTCAAGGTCTTTTCCAATTTCCATGTCTGGTTTCCAATTTAAGTTTACTACCAAACAGTTAAGTTGTAAAAGCTCTGTACTAGAGCTTGAAGTAAACTCTAATCAAGCATGTTCAACGTGTTAATTAGACACACACAAGGCCATGATTCTAGTATCAGTCTGGAATTTACATAAATTGCCTATTTTTGGCCTTCATCAATGCTTCTAATCACATTCAAAATGTAAGAGTTCTAAACTCTATTACATCTTTTGTCAAATTCAGAATGCAAGTTAGTTTGCAGTAAACAACGGAAACAATTACAATAATGCTGACCTGCTGACACAAAGAGCTTTCCGCATATCCCCAGATGCAGCAGCAACTTTCTGCCATTATGATTAAATTATTCACCTCTTTACAAAAAATTAGCTTGGTTTTGAACAATTAAATGGCAAATTGTTAAACTACAATTAATCGGGGATGTATCTGGGTTAACTTACTCTGGCACAAAGCTCCAGAGCTTGCGGTTGAAAGACGGTGTAAGGTAATGCCTGCTAGGATATATGTACTAATAATCAGTAGAAGAAACTAGAGGAACTGTATCTTCTCCACCATATTAAAATCAAATGAGGCAGTAACCCTTTCAAGTTCCTCCCTCAGAAATATCAGAGTTTAAGTATTCTAAAGGAAAAGAAACTAAATAAAACTATTGCTCAAATGGAAAGTAACCATTTTAGAAATTGAATTACTGATAATGTGAATTAACAAATCACTTACTACTAGCCGCTCTTGAAGAATCTTAAGGATTTGATCTTTGGAGTATGCTCGATATGTTATAACTGCGGGCTTGCCTGGAACAATGAAGTGATGGAACAGAATCAGTAACTAAGACACTGAGCCACGGGCCAGCTAATTGTTTTTTACTTTTACAAAATTTTAGCCAAACTTGGAGCATGGGGCAACGGTGGCAAAGCACCCTTTCCTCAGCTCTATGGTCATTAGTGGCAAAAAATTAAGAAATTGCATCCCAAAGAAATAATAACAGTAACAATTTTTGAATCTAGAGCAAGGTAGTAAGACTGAGAAAGTACAGTTGAACACCGAAAGTTCAGGAAAACAATGGAAGTGTGTTGTGGCTTTCACAGCATATGCAATTACAGCAAGTACAGAACTCACAATTTAATGACTGAAGTCTCGGAAGAAAGCGATCAGCAAGGTCTATGGCATTTGCTATTCCTGCCAAAATAAAATAAAAAAGATTGTGAAGAAAAAAGGATCCGAATACTTCAGCTTTTCACACCCCCCAAAATCTTTTGGGGCAATTAAAAGCCAGCTAGAGAATCACTACCCAATAGACATAATTAGTACCTATGAGTATACATCTCGAGAATGGCAATGTTGTGAGCATGAAAAGATCATGAAGCACTGCCCGGTCTTTAGTAATCAAATAATCCAACTCGTCAGCAATTATGAGCCTAACAAAAATTAAAGCACGCTAATAGACATTTAAGAATGCCAGAGAGATACTAATTGCATTTTACTATTCAATAACAAATTTTCAGGTCAAGGAAAAGTTACATCATCTTCTTGCTAGAAGATTGCGTTTTCTGTGAATACAAGTTCTGGAGAAGCTGCAATGGTGAGGTAGAGCCATTACTTCTCCTTCGCGGTGGGTCTTTACCCAGTATCTGCTCAGAAAAACTGCAGCTAAGTGTATGCTCTTTTCAATAAGTAATTCGATTTTCTGTAAGCATCAATACCTTGCTGAAAATTTCGCTAGTGTTTGTAAGAGAGGTGCAATTTACGGCTAATACGTCCGGTTCTTCGAGTCCAGTCTGGTTGGTGAGAACAATAATCCGAGTGTCATAAACTATTGAATAAAATCAGCAAACTGTGCTGCTAAATTTTAGATAGGAAAACAAAATCACACCTCTTGTGCCCAATCAAGCAAAAGCTGCTTCACTTTTCCCATTGACAATGATTTTCCAGTCCCAGGACACCCACAGACATATAAACTCCCAGCTTTCTCTTGCTCTATGCATGACTTGCAGAACTCCAACACCTTCTTTTGCTCCTCTTCACGGCAAACCACAGCCGTCGGCGCTGTGGACACGTGCAACGCCTCCTTCACCGCCCTCATTTGCTCCGCGTCTATAAGTTTACAGTCAAATCAATTACTCCGATTTCGAAAAATTCCGAAACATCAATTAAAATAAACAGAATCTCACTCACCACTCGGATTCCAGTTCGGCTTGGCTGAAAAATCACTCAACAAACTCTTCACCGGAGATTTCCTCAACTTAGGAAGCCGCTCACAGATCTTACCCTCAATTCTCTGAAAATGACATTTACAAATTGAGCCAAAAAACAAAATACTACTTCAATCAAACTTCTTCAATTATTCAATTCACTTGTGATTAGAATCGGAACTCACATTCTCAGGACTGTTGAGGCCGGCATTGGCGGATCGGCGAGGCGACGTCCATTTCATTGGAGTGGAGATCGGGCTTGCCTTCATCGGCGATGAGTCAGATCTCAGCTTCCGCTTCTGAGGAGTGCAATCGCCGTTGATTGGCCGGTCTTCTCCGAGGGGAGATCCATCGAAACAGCGAGGTCTGTCCCGGCGGCGCGGGGAGAGGATTTGCACTTGGCTATGGCGGGCATGGCTGCCACTGGGGGTGGGTTTTGGAGGGAAATGAGTAGGTGAAGTCTCTGGGATTTTTCAGCGGCGTTTGCGAAGAGTGAAAAGAAAATATAAAGAAGGCGCACAAAAGAGATAAAAAAAGAACAGCCTGGCTTCTTTTTTTTTTTTTTTTTTTTAGCGGGAAATCGTAACCGCGGCAGATTCATTTCGCGCCTGACGTTACTTCTAAGTTTTTAAACTTGTGGCGGCTTTTTCACGAGCGGGATTCCAACTGGGCCGTGGACCATGGGTTAGTAGCTGAATTTGGGCTGGGTCTTCGATGGACTTGATCTCCCTGGACTTGAAAGACTATTCATGTAGTGCTGTTTAGGGCGAATCTGCATCTGAATGGCAAAATATTGCCCTAATATTACACTCAAAAAAAAAAAAAAAACATTAGACTAATATAACACAGCATTAAATTAAAGTAAAATTCTATATCATATTGGGTTAAGATGAGAGATTTTGTATTATATTGATCATTAGATGAAAAAAAAATATATAGTTATTTTGATAATTTTCTCATGCTTTTTTTTAAAAAACGAGGACGATAGATATAGTCTTCCCTTCGGGGATGAGCTTGAAGAGGGGTGCATTTCCTAGTATTATCTATTTGTTCAGGTTGAAAAATCACTGGTTCAAAAATTACTACGGTGATAAGAGAAACTTAATACCGGTATGCCCTAGAGCCCATTACCACTACCCCAAAGGTACACTAGAGAAATGTTGCACTAATGGCACAGATAGGTTGTTTTCAACGAATCCCATGCTTGAGAATCAGCTATTCGCCTTTCTCTTGAGCTAGAGTCTGTCGGGAGAAGGAGAAAAAAAAAAAAAAAAGTCTCATGGGTCTCTCCAACTCTGTTTGATTTAAAAAAATAAAAAAAATAAAAAACTTACGAATTATATTTTTATCTTATTGGTAGTTGTTTTAATAATACTGTAATATTAACTTTTAAACGAGATAAACTAAGAGGTCAAAATAATTATGGATTGCTGTTATAAATTTTTAACATATATGCTTATAGATCCTGTCATTGATTAAAAAAAAAAGGTTTTGATTGATTATTTTGTCAATTTTGTCGATTATTTTTTCATCAAAACAAGAAAAAAAAAAAAAAAAAGGACAACATTTTCCTTGGGATTTTTTAAAGTAGACATGACATTTTCTCTCTCTCTAACTCCAACGTACCTTGTTCTTCATCTTGACATTTTTGGGGACCCATGTCCTTGTCCACCATCGAACCACATCATATCATCGTGATATGCTCCGAGTCCCCCTTCTTGTACAGTGTGGTCTCCCCTTTCTTTTTATTGTTTTTTTTATTATTATTTTATAAATAGATTTCAAATATTGACACAGCTTTTTTGTTATTGTTTAAAGGTACTGCATAATGATACAATAGACTACCACTGGTAATACGATGAATTTCCAGATATTTTCAGTGACATGATGGATTGCCTTCAATCTCATGGAAGATTCCCGTCGGTAACCACATAGACTACTACCAACTCGAAGGTAAGTGTGGTGGGATTGTTGCAAGTCCTAGGCACGCTTATGGCAAAAATAAATTTTTCCCACCCTCAAGATAGTGAATCACAGTCAAGTCCTTCGAGATTTAACTTTTTAATTAAAGATTGACATATAAGATTGTACGAGTCATTTTTATCACATTTGTTAATATCTCTAACCGAGATTAAAAAAAATATTTATTTATTGTAAATAAAATCATGCATGTCTATCGTCATTGTATTCCTGAAATGTGTATATGCACTATGCATTTACCTAAAAGTTATTTCAGATAATAAGCGTGAGTAGACAATTGACGATATAGGAAAAAAAAAAAAAAAAAAAGGAATCAGTTTGCATTATTGTAACGACTTCACCATATTATTCCTAAGTAATGATTAGCAGCTCTGTGTGTTTCACATGGAGTACTTTTTTATTCGAACGTATTACCTTTTATTATTATGAAAAAAAAAACTAAAAAAAAAAGTTTGATGCTTCCTTTAGCATTACAACTAAAACTCAATTTCAACTATATAAACTGTATATTTTCATTTCAGTTTTTATCTTTTTATAAAAAATTAACAAAAAATATAATTATTTTTTAAAAAATCAATCAATTCCAATTTAAAATTTTAATTTTCAACCCGCAAATCAAACGTAAACTAAATTACAGGCCGAGACAAAATGGTTTCATACGGAAGTAGGACTTTTACTTCGAATTTCGAAGTTTTAGCAATATTCCATGCGTTTCTCATGTTCCTTGTCCGTTATCCGCAAAAAATTGCAAAAAAAGGAATCAAAACTTTAATGATCAATATTGCTACTTTATTTTCTCTATATATATATATATATATATGCATGGCACACTCAGATGGAACATCTCTTCAGCTTTAATCGCAACCGAAAAGCTTACTTTAATCATGATGTTGCTTCTTTTAACTTAAGTCACAAGCAAAGAAAATATATAGTGGTCATGAAAATTTCGGAAATAAAAACAGGAGATATCAATTCCAACCAGTTGGATGTAAAAATCACGTCCATATCATACATTACTCTTTCTGATTTTTATGCATATACACACACACACACAAATATATATGTCTATAATATGTGTGTAAAAGCCAAAAATAAACGAATTTCTAAAGATATCAACTTCTTAACGTTATGTTCAACTAGCTACTTTCATCGGTTGGAGATATAATTTTTAAGTTGAATTAGTTGACTTTTTAAAAACTAATTATAATTTTTGTTGATATTTAAAAAAAAAAATGTTAAAAACTGAAATGAAAAAATACAATTTAGTTGGAGTTAAACTTAAATCTCAAACAAAGCCTAATTGACCGTTTTGAATTTAAACCAATGACACAAATTGGATGATTATGCTACATATAACTACATATAACGTATATATATGTGTGTGTGATCGTAAATTTTCTCACATCCTTACTAGTAAAGGATTTTAACACGACTTTTTCATTTTTTTTTAATTATGAGAGTTTATCTTTTCTCGTTTTGAAGGTTGCTTTCACTTTTTTTTTTTTAAGTTGTTTCGTATTTGTATTTTTAATTTTCTTGTTTTATTAGTCGTTTGTGGATGGATTCTGAATATCTCTTTACATTTTTTACACGAAATGAATTATTTTGGTATCAATCTATTATGTGTTTAATTTTTTTAGTATCAATTTTTAAGCTCTCTACTTTCATTTCTAAAAAGAAAAATATATATATATACACATATACTCACGTGGGAACCAAAACAATGTAAACAGCAAAGCAAATATATCGAAGATTCAAATGAAAAATATTGTTTTTAGGGAAAAAAAAAAACGGATAGATATTGTATCACAAGGGCCACATACAAAAAAAGATTCCGATTGGCCCTCTCGAATCCCATATGAAATGTAATTTTATGGATTGTACGCACTCGGAATTAGCCAATTTTTCCGAAGGGTGGGGGTTGTGTTTGGAGTCAGTGGTGTGTAATCACTTCGGACGACAAAGTAGGGCCCTCCACTGTGTGACACAGTCGGCGAAGGTTGTCACTTGCATGTCGAAAATGACCCTTTATTTGCCCCCTTGGCTAGATATTTTCCCTCACAGATAGCAATGTATTTTACAAAAATATCCTCCTCTTTTCTCTCTCTTTCTTTTATTTTTTATTTTATTTTTTATTTTTATTGTTTGGAAAAGGAGTATATAGAAAAATGATAGAAAACAATTACAACTGCCATATATATATATATATATATATATATAGATTGAAATTGCATTGGTTTAATGATATTGTTGCCAATAGTCTTTCTCGTCATGATAATATTTTATCAACTTTTAGGCTGAAAAATCCGACCAACACTAATTTATTTTAGAGCAATATAATATTAAGCTAATTTATTAACATCAAATTCTAACATATAAATAGGATATAACTCTATAAATACACACTTTTTCGTATTATACTGAATTTAGGCTGTACTTTTTTTGTTTTTTGTTTTCGAAGGCAGCGACTATAACATATTCCAAATTTTGACATTTGGGGTTATTTGATTGATATGTTGGCCTTTTCTTTTGACTATAATTATGATTATCTAAAAAAAAAAACTTAAAATTCATGATAATATATATAGCATTGGATCACAACATATTAAAAACACAAAAATAAAAATAAATTTTCACACTTTTTTTATCATATATATACGATTTCTGATATTTGTATTATAATATATAACTATAGATATTTTTTGTGCCACAGAACAAATAGGTGTTCATAGCTTTACATGGCTCTTTTTTTTTTTTTTTTTTTTGTCTTATGGGTAACTTATCTCAGAAGTTCATAATAACTTTTTTTCGCTTGAAATCTCAGAAGTTCATAATAGTTAACATTTTAGTACTATAGATTTAAGGCTATATCTATTGTCATCGAGCATGCCTATAATTTGCACTATCTAATTTAAGAACATATTTATCATGTGTACTAAATAGTTAGCTAATTTTATCGCGTACGCACGTTTTTTTTTTTTTTTTTCGCCCCCTCTCTTTCGGGTAATCATGGACACACGTACACACGTAAGAGGCAGAAAGCAACCATTGATATTGGAAAGTTCGCAAGGAATACGTCTGATTGAGATGATCATGATGTGCTTGTTTGTGAAGGTGTTTTCATAACTAGTTGTGCACTTGGCGATGAATATATATATATATATATATCTATACATATTTATGTATGTATATATAAAAATTAATGGACAACCTGATCAAGAACAAAATGCTTATGAGAAGATCAGATGGAACTATCAAAAGAAAAGTTTTTTTTTTTTTTTCCTTTTCTTTTCGTTTTCTTTAGGGTGGGAGGAGATTGAAGAAAGACTAGATCGATAAGGAGATAAAGTTTTTTTTTTTCTTTCTTTTTTTTTCTTTCTTTCTTTCTTTCTTTTCTTAATTTATTTTTTTCGTTTTCTTTAGGGTGGGAGGAGATTGAAGAAAGACTAGATGAGGAGATAAGGAGATTGGCGTGGCATTGGCGTCTGCATGTCTCTGTCGGATAACAAGCCCCATGTGAACGTGAGGACCCCCCTGCGAGCGACCTTTTCCTTGTGGAGTTTTTGCTTATTATTCCCTTAATAATTTGCCAAACAATTTACAAATAAACCAAGCCATGACCAAGCCTATAATAGATAGATACATATTCATATATATATAGGGATTATTCTGATAGTTGTACCTTTTGATTTAAAATCATATTTAACTTATTTACATATGACATTATATAATATCACATGTAATATGATATTATTTAAAAATATTAAATAATATTATATCAGAATTAATTAACTATTACAGTAACATACAAAACAAGTTATACATATGTCAATTCATATAAAATATGCCGAATATAAGACTTTATATATATATATACACACACCATCCCGTCACATTAATTATTAGTCTCTCGTCATTAACTTGAAAGGCCAGACAAGAAACTCCGTTAGATTTTTCTCCATATATATGTACATATCCCATTGGCGGGGCATTTAGAAAGATGCACGACGAGGAAAAGGAAACATTGAACTACTTGGTAGCTAGGAAGGGAGAATTATTAGGACGAATAAATGAAAAAAGAAAATAAAAATGAAGGAAGCCGCTGGGAAATATATTTAATTACATCTAAATTCAACTCGAGAGATTTCCTATCATGTATAGAACTATATACGCCTTTTTTTTGTTTTTTTTTTTAACATGAAGAGATTATTTTATTTATGTTTATCTCCCTCTTCACCCCCCCCCCCCCCTAAAACATAGCTATCTATGCATCATTGACATCTTTGTTATATAATATAAATGACTTTTAAAAATTCCATTTTCTTATAGATCAAATTTTAATTTGCTAATTTTCATTTTTCTCACCCTAGTTTTTTAACCCTTTTTCATTCATTCATTGTTTGTTTGGTTTTTCTTATTTCTATGCTTTAACAGACTTCCCATTCCTATCCGGGCCAGACCATGAGCTAGCATTCCTTGTTTTGTTCTCTTCTAACTCGGATGCTGTATACATTAAAATGTATACAGTTCAAATCCCCCATTTTTAAGTTCAATCCCCCAAATAGTCCCTTAACTCTTTAAAAGGTGATCGTTTGGTCTCCATTTTAAATTTTTTTTACTGAGAATACCCTAAATTCTTAAAATATTGTCCATTATGGTCATTTCTATCTAAATCCATTAAATTTCTAATAGAATGTGTCATGTGCAATGCATGTAATCTAGTTGATGAGGGTATTTTAGTTATTAAAAAATAATTCATTTAATAAAAATTAAAAAAATCATTAAAAAAAAACAAAATTTCCTCTTTTTCTCTTCCTTTTCTCTCTCTCTCTAAGATCGACGACACCACAGGAGGAGTGGGAGACCTAGATTGACGAACTCCGGGGAGGGGGGATCCAGATCAGAGAACTCCGAGGAGGGTAGACGGCGATGAAGGCACAGGGGAGGGGGGACCCAGATCGGCAAACTCCCCGGGGGGGGGCGGGGGAGGGGTGCAAAACCCATATCTTGGGGGCAGGTGGGGGGAAAGGAGGAAGGGAGATGAAGCTTAATGCGCCACTGGGGGAGGGGGGAGGGGAGGCAGGGAGATGGCCCACCAACTTCAGCGTCGGCATCGACGTCGGATCTATTTTGGGGAGGGGGCGGGGGTGGGGTTATAGGTGGGAGAGGGAGGGAAAGAGGGGCGGGGGGAGAGAGAGAGAGAGGTCTCTCCTCTTTTTTTTTTATATATATTATTATATGAATAAGGGTATTTTCATATTTTTAGAGGTGTTTTCTTTCAAAAAGCATAAAAAGTACTTCTCACGTGATCATTTCGTGAGTTTTTTAACCGAACTAGATAGCAAGGATTAAAATGGCTAAAATATAGGAGTTTCAGGTTATCTCGGCAAAACAAAAAATAAAAAAATAAAAAATAAAAAAAACAAAGAACAATGATCAAACCATCACTTTTAAAAGAGTTCATGAACTATTTGAGCCAATTACACTTAAAAGAAATATCAAATAGATCAAAATCTATAAAACATAGTTGCTCACGTAGCCATCACTTACCATTTATCTTAAGGTTATTTCACCAGTATGATTTTTCTGTTAAAAAAGTATATATGAATGTTTAATTAAAACCACGGGAATTAGCACTAATTCTCTTAAAAAATGCTAAAATTAAATTCATCTAATTTAAATAACTTTTACGCTAAAGCTTACTGTTGTGTGCATATTGACTACTATAAGATGGCTTTCTAGTAAGAGTACAAAAAGTTCATACATGTAGCAAATTTTCCCCCTTTTTTATTTTATTTTGCAAAATATGTTTTTTTTTTTATTTAAGGTGAAAGATTAAACTATACACCTTAAAATATAACTAAATGTAAAATTATCACTACCTACAATAATTAAAATTCAATTGTACTATATTTGATATCCAAAAGTGGTTTTTTCTTTTGATAATAAAGCATAAAGCGGTGCAAATATACGCGAAAAAACATCACAGTTATACACCAGGGTCACGTCAAGGCATGTGAAGGAGTTCGTACCCTTCTAGACATGCAAAACATCCGATTTTGAATTCCAAATCGTATTAGATACATATATAGTGGTGCGAAAACTATAAAGAGATCCTTGTGCTCCTTGTTTAAAAAACGAAACAACAACAAGAACATTACCCACATAAAGAGCTTGAGCGAAGTTGGTCCGCAAATTGCATGTCCTCCATTTTTAATGATTTGCACATCCACCATGCATAGATTATATGGATTTGTCTTCTATATAAACCCTAGCGTTGTACATCAATCGGTATAGCGATAATAATGTCTTTTAAGAATAAAGTTAAATTCGATACTTGATAATTTTAATCAAAGATCATTTCCGATCAATGAATTTCATGACACTAATCATAATTATTATAATTGGACTACTCATTTAGAATTAGATCACGTCTTCTTTATTACATATTAGTGGATTATGAAATATCATTTTCAAATTATGAAGATTCCATCGGAATGATACAATAAAATTCTTTTAAAGAAAAAGAAAAAAGAACAATGCACTAAATGCATGTTGATTAATAGTATGTACGCTTTCGTCCAAAGTGGCATGTAATGCGCGTCACGTCAAAATTGTTCCAACTGAGATCCGTACAAGCATGATTGACGGAAAGATGGGATTGGGACCTCGGCATTCGACGAGAGGAGGTAGTTAGGCAAATGCCCTAAAAGCTTGTTGGAAAGAATCATACTAAGGGAGAGATAAAATTCTTGAGGGATCTTTTATATATATATATATATATATATATATATATATATATCAAAGATGGATGTGTGAATTTCTAGTCATCTAGTCATCCACTTGAGATGTATAATAATCAAGCTCAATTCTTCTACTTCTTCTTCTTCTTTTTTTTGTTTGTTTTTGTTTTTTTTTTATATTTTTATGAATTGAATGTGAAAACGTTCGTTGACAACTACTCCATGTGGATGACGATTAATATTATCTTTGGTTATTTGTCTACATATTTTTTTTACCAAGGAAAAAATTATATAATTTTGAGAAATAAAAGGAAAGATCATACAATTCTAAAATCAAGACAAAAACTAGAATTGTCCAGATGATCGCTGGGAAACTAAAATAAATCACCGGCCTTCATAAAGATAAATTATTGGCAAGAATACAAAGTTTTTCAAACTTAACCCATGGTTTGGAGCATTGATTCAAATTAGATTTTGAGAATTTAAACTAAATTGATATTTAATCGAGAGAAAAAAATAAGTTGGTAAAAGCATAATTAAACATTTTTAGAAGAAAATTATATCTCCATTAGAGATAATTTGGAAGAAAATTATACTACATAAAAAATATATATCGCCATCAAATGTACTTTTTAGAGATACAGTTTCGCTCTAAAAATTATTTTATTATGATTTTAGTTTTAATTGATGCTCACATATACTAATTTAAAGTGTTTAATTTCTATTTAATTTTTACAAAATATCAAAATAGGTATCATTTGTATAATAATAAAAAAGTCTAAAATGTGACGTCGAAATTAAAAATCTAATTCAGGCACCATATATGAAAATGATATTCCTTTTGTTATTGATGATAAATAAAAACACGTGCAATATGTTTGCCCAAGAAACCGACAAACAAGTTAGGCGAAAAGAGTAGAAGCAATTATCTATCTACCAAGATTTTTGAAATTAATGTGTTCAATTAGTTTTCAGCAGTGGAGAGTAGTCTTCAAGTTCAGATTGTTGAAAGCGAATTCATTAGAGCTGTTAAAAAATATTCGTGACAGATGATCTTTGGCTCGATCGTCTTAGATTAAAAAAAAAAAAAAAAAAAGGCATTAAGATAATAAGAGAGAGAAACGTGGTTACACAAAATTGACATAAATCATCTAAAAGGTCATAATTTCCTTAAGCCCATGACACCTGATTACTAAATAATTTTTTTCTCCTCTCATTAGGAAACGGAAGCAAATATAGTTTTTACTTTTATGCGAAGAACAAATAAATAGCAAAGTTTTTTTTTTTTTTTTTTTTTTTTTTTTTGTATTTTGTATAAGTTAGTAAATAACGGTAAATTAACTTGGGATTTACCTACCATCAAATTTGATAAATCCGTGATTTACATAATTATTCTTATAAAACCATCGTTATATGCACTTTTTAAATCAATATTTACAAATCTTGTTTATATATTGACTGATTTAAGTTATATATATATATATATATATATATATATTTATGGAACCTTATCACTATTATTCGGTAGCTTATCATTATTAATCATGCATGTTCCCTTTAAAACAAGAAAAGTTTCAAAAAAAGGGTGACCGATGTCGTTAACACACACACACACACACACACACACACACACACACCACATTATTATACGTGATCAAAGATGCTGATTATTCGACGCTGATACGAATGTTTATTATTAAAATGAAGGTCCTATATCTATCTCTATCCTTTGAGGAGAAGGGTGTCATGAATTATCATAATTGCATGTAATTAACTACGTAAATATTTTACCCTGCCGAAGAAATTTCATTATAACCCCTCTAAACTTCTTACCGTGTGGGTTTGTGGAATATTGAGCCAAACTCTTTGACATTTCAACACTTCACGTTTTGATTTATGTGAGAAACGACCAACATATATGGTTGATTCGAGTGGGTTTCTGTTAGCATTTCCTTTACTGCAAACACATTGTCGTCTAAGCTTTCCACACTCTTATGATTCTCTCTCTCTCTCTCTCTCTCTCTATATATATATATATGTATATGTATATATGACTAACCTTTACCGCTTTCTCCATACCAAGTTCTGATGTGAGTTTATGACGAGAGGAGCTCCGAAAGTCAGCCTTTTCTTTTAGCTTTGCTTGACATGCCTCATGTCAGAGATATTGACATTGAAACTCAGGGCTTTCTTGGCCCTTTATACTTCTCTATATATAGGCTCACTTCAGTTCCTTTCTTTCTTTCCCTGTGTCATTTTAGATTCCCATTGTTTACTAGAACTATCATTTCCATTTTTTGTTTTGTAGTTCTCCCTAGATTTAAAGATAGAAAGGAGCTACAATTTCTTTCTTTGAAAAAAAATAATAATAATAAATAAAAAAAGGGGGGAGGAGGAGGAGGAGGTATTTCTAATTTGCTCACCAAACTTTCTCTCCTATTGGCTCATACCGATATTTTCCTAACTCGATCTCTTGTTTACTTCTTTTTTCAGCCCCCAAAAAGAGAGAGAGAGAGAGAGAGAGAGAGATAATATAATTTGAAATGATGATTCATACCCTAATCACTTTTGTTCAACTTTTATATTCTCGAAATAGGTATTAAACTATTCCACTTCTAGCATGCAGATTTGAATTATTACATCACGTACGTAAATATATCATTAAATGTAAAAATAATAAATTTGATAATTTAATTAAATTTTGAAATATCTAATGGTTAATTTAAAATTATATCATTAACCCGATGGGATTTCTTTCTTTGTATCTTGTAGTGTATATAGTCTATCTTTTTTTAATTATTATCAAAAGATTATTTTGTTTCTTTATATTTCATTTCAATCATAATTTTAAAGAAAAACTTCCAGTTTTGACGGTGGTGCATTTGTTCAGACGTATGGTATAAAAAAATAACTAAAGAAGAAGATGCCACTGCACATATGACTCAATACAGTTAATATATACACAATTGGTAGTATTACGGCTGTCTTGCGGTTCAGTCATAATGTTTAACTTTTTCTCATGTGAATTATCTATGTACACCATCGAGATTTTTTAACTTTCCAACTTGCTTTAATGATATCTTCTTCTTTTCCAATTTTTTTTACATATACATATATACACACAAACAATAACACAATAATCTCATAACATAAATCGACAGTAAAATTTTTCAAGAGAATTAGTATATTATTATAAACTTATAAGTAACTAAACTATAATTTCTAAATAATTATTAAATATTAACTAAAAAAATAACTTATGAACTTATAAATAACTAGAGGTGCTCATTACTCGCCCATATTTAACTTTCCAACTTCCTTTAAAGATCTCGATATGCTTATTCGCTATCATGCACCAAATATGTTATAATTAGAAGAATCAAAGTTGGCCTTTTCTATCGAGAAGTTTTGCCAAGTTTTTGGCGTTATGCGCGTGTCTTTGCCCTTGTATTAGACATGATCAGTTTGGACCATGCTAACCTCCTATTCATTGACAAAAGAGTCACCGGCAGAAAAACCTCTCCCTAGTTCCTTTACTTTTTATTTGATTTTATTTTATTAAAAAATATTATCTTCATGTCTATAAGTACGGAACAGTGCAGTTTATAAACTTATAATTATCAACTGAACAACTCAGCAAATTTGGAAGAAAGTGAAAGTGCTGATGGGTCGTACACATTTCAGCAGTATTGGCATCATAACTCAAATTTTGATTTTGATTTAATAAAAAAAAAAACTCAAATTTTGCACATGTAAGTGCCAGACACCTTAGACTAACGAATGACATTTTTTGCACGTGACTTGTAAAGTAAGCGTTCATTTTGACATTTAGATTGAGTTCGAGGCGTAATTAAATTTTTAAATATGAGTAAAAATAAGTTATAAATTTTATTAATTTTAAAAAATTAAAATTAAAATTAAGATAAAAAATATATAATTTAATTATAGTTAAATCTGCATATCAAATGTAGACTAAGAGTTTTTTTAAGCATGTTTTTAAACGAAAAAAATAAGTAAAACTGTTAGAACTTAAATATAATTAATATGGCAATTTAGAGGAGAACCACATCGAAAATAGAATTCTTGTATAAAACTAGGATTATCAAATTCGTTGACGTTCTAAAAATATATGAATTATCATTTTAAAATTAAAATAATACCATCATTAATGTGATTATATATAGTCTGTCATTTTCAAAAGTTGGGCAGGTCCGCTACCTTATTCTTTACAAAGAAATGTTGCTAACTGACGTGCTTTTTTCTCGTCCTGTGAACAGAAATAGCAATAGAGAATTTTCTTCTTCCTCTCATTTTTCTTTTTCGGAGAACAAAGTCAGTTGAACTTATCGTCTTGACTAGATGTTTTTATAGCAATATCTATTACTAAATATAATGTTGACGCTTCAAATATAGGATTGGAACAGCAGAAGCATCTAATGGACTTTGGAGTTTGGTTTCAGCCTCTCTCGCTCTCTTATATCTAGAAATGTTTGTGAGCCGTGAGCGCACAGCCAGCCATTTCCACACAGATCAGTGTACCGATCGATCTATCGCTTTCGCGTGGCACAATGCTAACGAATCACGCCTTTTAGCTCGGTGGGCCTATTGCCGATCCTTCCATGACATTTTCACATGAGCATGCCACTTATTTTTTAATTTTGTTAACTAACTAGGTTATGTTTCTGTTTGGTAAATGGGAAAAGAAACTGAGAGAAAAGATATATTTAGTGGAGTTAAAGACAATGTACCCCATATTCGAAGGGTAAAGTCCGCTATTAGGACCTGCAACGAGCATTATTGTCAATGTCTGAAACAGTTCTTTTGATATTACTTTCATGGTATGCTAATCTCTTTATTTTTATATGGATTATATAATCGGAATGATTTCAATAATTTAAAATCTCTAGCCTATAATCTTACCCCAAAGCAAAATAAAAGAAAAATATATCGCGTCATGAGTCAAAAAATATTTTCATTAATCCTCCCACTGATTTCCCTTATTGTACTTTTTGCTCCTACTAAAAATAAATCTATACGTACTCTTAGCACGCATTTTGTAGTTAGATGTATATTTATATATAATACATAACGTATGTATATATTTTAAGGCAGTGCTTGGTGTTTGAGTTTGAGTTAAGATTTTTAAATTTCAATAGTAATTTTTGTTGACTTTTTCAGAAAAGGTAAAAAAATTTTTCAGAAAAAAAAATAAAAATTGAGTTAAAAAATTTGAGTTTAGATGGGTGAACCAAACTCACCCTAAGAATATTACTGCAAATAACCTTTATGTTTCAAATTGCGTAATAATAACGCTTTTCAAATAATGCGTATCTTTTGATTGATACAAAAAAAATTTTGCTATTATTTCCTAACAGAAAAGGAAAAGGTTAATTAATAACTGAAATTTGAAAGTGAAAAATGAAAATAGTGCAACCTTTCTTACTCGAGGTTTTAACCTTTTATTACTACTTTCCTCTTTTGATCATGATGTTTATTATTCTGTTTATTTCTTACCCTTTGAAAAATGTCCTATTTTATTCACAATTTGCATGTGATGTTGTGTATAATGCCTAGCCCAAGCAACAAATCACATGGCAATCTTCTTTTAAGATTGTTTTGTGTATAAAAGCATTAACCTTTCATGCCTTTATAAAGTTTTCTAGGTCCATCTTTCAAGGAGAAAACAGCTTTGTCTTTGTTTTGTCCAAAAGAAAATCACGATCAGGGGGAAAAAGGGTTGATATAAAACTGCAAAAAATATATGTATTTCTTTAAATTTATTTCGGTTTTTTTTTTTTTTTTTTTTTTTTTTTTTTATGTTTTCTTTCCTACCAAACACTGGTGTGCTTAATTTCCACATTCACACAAACTCTACAAGCCAATAATGGTGTAATTTTTAATTATATACACACACTATTCCATTGAAAGTCTTTAAACGTAGTTCACATGATATGATGTATTTATATCATATTAATAGTACTATTATTTTAATTATTATATTACTTTTTAATTGCATGATTTGATGTATTACTGAAAATAATTTTTATTATCATATTATTAATTTTTAAGATGAACGCTCACATATTATATCATTAAAAAAATGATTGGAAGTTAACAAAATAATACCTATTTCTGAAATAAACATAGAATTCCTATCATAACTGTTGTTTATGAATATTTTACTCTAACAAAAAAAAAAAGATCGGAAGTTAAAAAAATAATACCTATTAGTGAAATAAACATAGAAGTCCTATTATAAGTTTTGTTAATGAATATTTTACTCTTACAAAAACACAAAAAATAAAAATAAAAATAAAAATAAAAATAAAAAAATTGATAAGACACAATTGCAAATCACGACCACATCTCACACATTGCTTATCATTTAATTAACATTATCTTCTTTGAACCCGCCATGATAGCGATGTTGCTTCTGGCACTTTCACATGGTTACAAAGAGTTAATAATAAACAACTCAATTACTCAAGTGGTACTAGTCTTTCCCCTTTTCCATCATATTAATCAACTCAACCCAGTTGTACTTAATATCAAAATTATAATTATTATCATTACACGACATATTTAGCACCGATTAGGTACGTAGAAAATAACCCTAAGGAGAAAGAGAGAATAAATAAAATAAATATGTGAGAAATTTAATATTCTCCCTAATAAATCACAGTCGTCAAAAAGATCTGGAGAAGGCGATCGAGGCCGTCGATCTTATACGGCGTCGCTTTCACCAGTTGCGCTCTCATTTCTCCCTGATGGCAACATCGAGCAAGTTGGCTTTTACAGATGACTCCTGAGCTTTGATTTTGAGCCGTTGGTCTCTCACCCAACTGCAATTCTCCAGCTAGATATTTATCATTTTGTTTCTGTTGTCTTATTCGGAGCCAACCATATTAATAGGGGATTTTTTTATATGTAGAAAAATAAATAAAATCATCACAAGAGTAGAAATAATATTCATCAGTAGATATTATTATAATTTAGCCACCTGCGGAATGCGGACCGCCTTACGTGACCAATTATATGGGAAAAATTCAATTACACAATTGCCTAGCTCTTTCCAACAATTGTAGCACGTGCCACTTTCATGAATAGCAATATATATATATATATATATACCCCTTTATTCTTGTGTATTTTTATTTATTTTTTTAGGATAGTTGATTTTATCACGTCCTCTATTTTATGGTTTTTTTTTATTTAAAAAAAATCAACATCTAATAAAATTGAGAAGATATGATGGATCCATTTTTCCCATAAATCAAACGGATTTAACATCATAGAACATACAAATCAGACAAAATCTTTTATATAAGAACTATCGAGTACCATGACATTTTTGAAGAAAGAGAAATGAAAGGTATATTAATCGCTACACTAGTTTATTATTACATATCAAATATTGACAACAAAAGGATGAAATGCATATTTATATTAATTACACCAATCTATTAATCATGTCTATCTAATCGCCTTTGTTTAGTAAATTGATGGGCCAAATAACGTGATTATCGGGCGTAACTTGCTACTTGCTAGCAAGCAAATATGTAATTAAAACTTTTTAATTCGTCAGCTATGTGCATTAAAACAAAATCTTTATCATGTTAAAGAGAGGGGAAAAAAAAAGGCAATGTTTTATTCTTCATGATAAAGTTGCTCTCTAAAAAAGCCACAAATTATACATAAAATGAACTATTAGCATAACATTATCGCTATTGAACAATTAAACATAGACTTTACTAACCTGTTTACACGGTTTTCTTTTGCTCGAATAAACTGGTTTTACACTTAAAATAAGGGTATTAGAACTAATATTATTTGGGACAAAAAGTGAGGAATTCCCAGCTAATAGCCAGCCGAGATACAGAAGTACTCGTAGTCGTATAATTTTTTTTTTTAATTTAAGTTTAAATTAAGTAAGTAGTCGTAGATATTATTTTGACTGAGAAAACCCTGTTCAGATATGCAGACCAACAGGAGCTCATTTAAAACCGACACGTGTTACGAAGGAAGACTAAAAGGGCGGTCAGGTTCGGAGAATCACCGTTTCACGGAAGGGAGGGGACGGACTTAATCGGTGGGGGTCCATTGAACACGTGGCACATCATTAACAGCCAGATCAGATCCAAACAGTCCGTGAAACTTGCCGCTTTGGACTGGAAACTCCTCTCAAGTCAAACTCCTCCTTACATCGTGGCAGCTGACCCGGGCCCATCACCAAACCAAACCAAACGAAAACCTCTCCAAAACCCGTTTACTTTATAAAAAGAAAAAAATTAATTTATATGTTGTTTTTCATTGCATGTCTATAATACTCCCATCGTAGTTGATACTTGTTTTTAATACTCAGATTGTGTGTCCGTTGAATAATTAATATTAATAATCTTTAAATTTTTGTGAGGAAAAAACTTCATGAAAACTTTTATAAAAAAAAAACATATAGTTTTTTGAATTTGAAATAATTTACCATAACACACCAAGTTTTTTAAAGTCTGAGATAGATTTAGGAGTAGTACCCTGTCATGCAATATAAATTTTCAAAATAAACACTTATAGATTTTTCTATTAAAAAAATTAGTCAAACCATATTCTTATAAGATATTTAAAAAAATTCTAATGCAAACATTCCTAATATATATTCCTATGCTTATATTACTTACCTTTTCTTCTGTAATATTAGGAATATCAGTTTCACTCATGTTCATGTTTGGGTATCTATGTTAAATAGGACATTAAAAATTTGACTTTTAGATTACAAACATGTTAATATTTATCACGTTATTGGATGAGTTTAAAGGGTTTCCTGACCTTATTTCCTATTTATCCATCTTGTTCAATTGTCTATACTAATATGAAATTTTTAAAGTTGTTATTTTATTTTATTTTTATTTTTATTTAATGTCTTGTATAGATGTATTTTATTTATATTTCTTTTACACAATTAAAATAACTATTAAGGTAAATGTAGTATCCGTGAGCATCCGTAATCATTGATTGAGAAATCTGTACCCATTCCTGTCCACTTTAAACTGGTTAACATAGCAAAACAAAGAAATGTTTTTATTCAAGAATACCATGTTGCTCAAACCTACCCCGTTACAGTCCCATGTAAGTATTTTAAGGGAAAAGCACATAAATGACATTACTTTATATACCATTACACCAACATAACACAAATAATCAATAATAGACCAATATGACACAAAATTAAACTAAAATTTATGTCATGTTAGTTAAGAATGAGTAATTTGTGTCATATTAGTGAATAAATGAAGAAAATGTAGTTCTTTAGATAATTTTCTCTTGTTTTATTATTACTATTATTTGCTACCATTAAGGATTGGTTTTTAACCATTAATATATGATCTATGAATATTCATGTTAAAACTTAATAACGACTAAGATATAGCTATTAGTAATTATAAATTTAAACATTAAAAAATTACTATGATACGTAGAATAACAATTTCTATTAATAATGAAAAATGATAGATCCCTTACTTCTAAATGAGCTTCTACATTGTGAACTTTATTTTACATTATTAGTAAAAAAACATTTTTCTCGATTTAATTTACAAATGTATATCTTAAAATTTTAACACACAATACAAAACTACTTTAATTATAATTGTTTTATTAAAAAAATTAATTTAATAATTAAAACAACATTTCATGTCAATGATGCAAAATAGAAGGTTGTTTTCTAAAAAAAAAAAAAAAAAAAAGTTCTACACACGAAAATCCCTTCTTATTATTTTATCTTTGAACTTGAAAATCCGTATTTTAAATACCACATATTTACGTTCCTTTTCTATTTTTTCTATTTTTTTTTTTTTGAAAACTTTATCTTATTAATTAAGATTTATTTGATATTTGGATTGAGTTTGAAATAATATAAAATTTTTAATTTGAATTAGTTGATTTTTTAAAAATTAATTATAAATTTTATTAATTTAAAAATAAAAAATAAAAATTGAGATGAATAAAATAAAAAATAAAAAAAATAAACCTGTAGGTCAGGCTTACACTCACTCAGTTCAGTGACCGGTTACCCGACCTTCCAGTTTAGAGACATTACTATACGATTTCGTACGTGTACGGCCCGTATATTTATTAAGCCGGTGCCGTTTTAGATCTTTTTCATTAAAATTTAAAAAAAAAAAAAATTTAATAGGAAAAGCTCCTCGATATATATAGGGTTCAAGGTTGTTCTCAAGTCCTGATAAAGTTAAGCTACGGCAGTAGTTCGCTTTGTCTCCAGGTAAAGGGCTTCGCCGGACTATTATTCACCATAATCGGAAAAATATTATCGAAGTCCGTACGAATTCCCAAAGTAAGTTTCGTTATTTTTTCCTCTTTTTGCTTTTTCGAAATTCGTAGCGAAATAATTATCTGCTTTGGGATCTCCTTCGTGGATTCCCGTGCGTGGGGTTGTTTTTCAATGGCTTTCGCGATCCGTTTTTCCCTGAAAAATCGAAACGAGTGATTTTCATTTGAGATGCGAAAGAAATTCCATACTCTGAATTGTGTTCGTTTTTTTTTTTTTTGGGAAAATTTAAAGGAGGGTGTAAATTTTCAGTCTATCGTTTGAATTGGTATTAACTTGCTTTGCTTGGTTCTTTCTTTTCTTTTTTTCCAGGTTGGAATTGAGTTGAAACGAAGAAAGGGGAAGGCTTTTCACGGATCCGAATTTTTTTCATATTAAAAAAAAAAAGTCCGAAATTTCCGTTTGGGAGAAGAGAAAATTGAATCCGAATCAAATACTATTTATTTAAAAAAAAAAAAAGAAAGCCAGCTTTTCAATCTGTTACTGCTTAGCTCAGCTATTAAAGTTCGCTTCTTTTCCTTCACACTTGTCCTGTTTTTACTTTTGAATTCGGAACTACCCAGACAGATACAGATGGTAGTGAAAGTAGCCACGGCCGGTTTGCAATGGAAGCAGCCGATTCTTCCCCATTCTCCGGCCTCTTCCCAAACCCTCGCCTCCGCGATCTCCTCCCCTTCCTCGTCTTCCTCGAAGCGCCGGAGCCGCGGCGAAGGAGGACCACTCGTGTGCAGCCACGTGCTGAGACTGCACCGCTCGTCTGTGTTCGGAGCTCCGTCGACGAGACTTCACCGGTCATGGTCCTACGAACTACCGAAGAAATCAAAGCTTCCGACCATCAGAAGAGCCTCCAGCGCGAGCTTGGACGCCTTCTCGGACGAAGAATTTTCTAAGAGGATTCAGGAATTGGCTTTGAGATTCCAACTCTCCGATGACGGCGACAACGATTCCGAGCCGGAGGCGCTCACCGGTTCCAGAGATAATAACAGTGACAGTACTACTTCCGACAGTTTCGTCGAAGAAACGTCTAGAATAAACAGAAGTGTCAATTCAGCAGAGGCTTGGAACTTATTTGCGGAGCCGGAGCCGCCGGAATGGGGATCGGCGGACGAGATTATTCCGGCGAGTATTGAGCGGAAGGCGAACAGCGTCGACCTCCCGCTCTCGCTCCGGATTATAAAGAGGAAGATGCAATGGCAGGACAGTTTCAGGGAAGCAGGGGAATCGGCATACTGCTCGGTGAAGAAGGCCTTCTCGTCCATGGTGTTCATAATTCGCGAGCTTCACAGTTACACCTTACAGATGAGAGGAACCCTCTTGTACGAAGATCTGCAGGCGATTCTCAGCCGCGTCCAGAAGGAAATGCACGCCTCGTTCGTTTGGCTGTTCCAACAAGTGTTCTCTCAAACTCCGACTCTGATGGTGTACGTGATGATTCTCCTCGCCAACTTCACCGTCTACTCCATGGGCCACAACACCGCCATCGCCGCCACCTCGCCGCCGTACACGACGGAGGCCGCTTCGGTGGTTGAAGCTCAGGATCACAAGACTCATAAGTTCGATTCCTCGGCGATCAAGACGTTTTCGGTGTCCTCCAACGGTGGGAGGACGACGTCGATAGGAGGAAACAACGGGGGCGGCGGGAAGATCCGGCCGGTGGCGAGTGGAAACGACGGCGACGGAGGGGTTAACCAGTCGGAGCAGTTTCGTGCGGTTTTGCCAGACGGGGCTTCGCAGATGTCCTCCTTTGGGACGACGGAGGCGGCGTCGGAGGCCAGGGAAAAAGAGGTGGCATTGTGGAACTCAATAGTGGACGAGGCTTCGAAAATGCAGTCTTTGTTCAGAGACGAAGCTCTGGATCGGGAAACGATTCAGAAGTTCGTTTCGCCGGTGAATGCGAAGATTGAATCTGATGATTACGAAGAATACTTCAGAACGGATCTCCTCTACCAAACGAGCTTGTCTCGGGAGCCCAATAACCCTCTACTCCTCGCCAATTATGCCCAGTTCCTTCACCTCGTCGCTCACGACTACGACAGGTAAATTTTCTTCTTCTTTGGTAAAATTTTCTTGCTGGTATAAATTTTTTTTTTTAACTGTTTTTTTTCCCATTTTAATGGAAGTAAATACATATCTCATACAAGACTCGTAGACAGTAGATAGTTACCCAACATAGAATAAATGAGGTATCATCAGTTGCTTTGCGGTAATTAAATGAGAACACCTATAAAATATCAAAACTGTGTCGAAAATTCAAAGTCATTTTAGTCAAATATTCCTCCCGGATAGTTCTTGAAGCTTTTCCGTTCCGATCCGCTTTTGTCGTATTGCTTAAAGTCGATTTGGTTTCATCAACTTCGACTACGAAGTGTGTGGTGTAGGCTGAGGTTTGCCTTACTTGGCAAAAGCAAAGTGAAATTAAAAAAAAAAAAAAATCACTTTTGGCTTCCATGACGTGCTTTTCGTGACTAACGCGTTTTAACCCCCCAAAAAAATAATAATAAAAATAAAAAATCTTCACTCTTTATTTAGTAGTTTTTCTGTTTCTAAATATCACGGGCTCACGTGTTGACTTTGATTTTCTTTTTCTTTCTTTTTTTTTTTTTAATTAAATTTATGGAAACAGAGCGGAGGAGTATTTCAAGAGGGCTACGGCGGTAGAGCCACCGGACGCGGAGGCGTACAACAAATACGCGACGTTTCTATGGAGGGTTCGAAACGACTTGTGGGCTGCCGAAGAGATCTTCTTGGAAGCCATCAACGCCGACCCGGGAAACTCCCACTACGCCGCTGACTACGCTCACTTCCTCTGGAACACCGGTGGCGAGGACACGTGCTTCCCTCTCACCTCCCCTGACACCTCCCTAGAGTCTTAAACAAAAAAATTTGATTCGACAAAACAAAAAAATAATACCCAAGAAAAAAAAATCCATTTTACCGGAGAGAATAAAAATAAAAGGGAAAGATGAAGATAAGAACCGTCAACTTCAACCCCCCCATTTCCCTTTATTTTTCACCCCTTGATGTTTTATTGGAGAGCAAGAAAAAAAAAAAAAAACCAAAAAACAAAACAAAAGAGATAGAGCATTTTATTTTTGTTTTTTAATTTTTGGGATTATTCGACATGGCTTTTGTTTTAATTTTTTTTTTAAGTTTTTGTTGGAGTGGGGTGGAATTAAAGGCGGTGGCGGTGGCGGTGGCGGTTTTGGAGACATGGGGGCACGTGGCGGTCGATGGGGGGGGTTGGTTGTGGAGTGTAACTCTGCGCATTTGGTGCTTATCGAGATCTACTACCACCGGCTTGGTTCGCAAGATGGCAAACGGCCCTACTAGTGTGGAGGAGGAGAGGCTTATGGGATTGCACAGATCATTTTAAAACTTTTTTTTTTTTTTTCCTTTTTTTTTGGTTGACACGATCACATGGCAAAATGTAATTATCCTTTTTTTTTTTTTTTTTGTTAATATAATGCCATTTCAAATTTACAGGAAAAAAAGTAAAAAACCAAAATTGAGAAAAAATGAAGTCTAGTTTTAAGCCAGGGCAAGAAATGCGAGTGTTAATTGTGCTGGTAATAAATAAAGCTTTAGTAGAGGGATATCATCTCTAATTAACGTTACCCCTTATTGGCTAGAGTCTAGAGAAAATTCTCATCTTAATTTGGGTATGTTTCTTTCCTGTTGTAGTGGATTAAGATGCGCGTTAGCTTTTGCAAGTGGGTTTTGTTTTCGTTCTTCGGATGTATAAAGAGAGAATTAAGACAGGCTATAACAAAGGATTCATGTAAAGACAAACAAGGTTGGTGGTTCATTTGAGTGGCTGCAATTTGAGTCAGATTTTTTCATGACCTTCTCCTTCTGATTTGACGAACATTCATGTACAAGCATAAGCTATATTAGGAAGGCTTTATGTAAAGACAAACAAGGTTGGTGGTTCATTTGAATGGCTGAGAGTGGAATCAGATTTTTTTCATGACATTCTACTCTGATTTGACTGACATTAATATATAAGCAAAGGTTATATTAGGAATTGTAGTTTTATTTTATTGATAGGTATCAAGTGTTTGTTTGAATGGAAGATCCAAACCTTATTTTTTTTTAAGGTTAATTTTTTATTTTTTTTGAAAAATAAATAAAAATTATAATTAATTTTTAAAAAGTTAACCGACTTTAATTTAGAAATTTTATTTTAAATGCATATTATAAATGCATGATAATATTAAATTTCGATTAAACTTTAGAAATATGATATGTGAGTGCATGTTAAAAATTTATAACGTAATTACAGAATTGTTTCAAATTGTTTAACGAGAAAATTTGATCCAACGTTAATAGAGTTAAAAACAGGGTTCCTATATATATTGTCTAATTTATATGTGCTTGCAAAGGGGAACTTGGAATTCAGAAGTCGGGCTCTTCTGTACTTTTCATAAATGATAGACAACTTAACAGCAAAGGAACGTTTCTTAATGAAAAAAAAAAAAAAAAGAAAAAAAAGCATATTAATGCCAGCACAAAATTGAAAATACAGCTTTAAAGATAATAATATAAGCGGATTTTGCAAAGAACATGTTGTTCTTTGCAAAAGATTGGTTTGGTTTAATGTCATAAAGATAACATGATTGCAAAAACAGTTTAGTGATAATATTATATTTGATTTTATTGAAAGAGTAGATTTTGAACTTCTCTATCTCTAATTAATATATATATATATATATATATATATTTAGAACAAAATAAGGCATTATGAAGTTTCCATGAAGTCTGAAGAATAAAGCATATGCTTTCACGATACTCTTCATTCGTTGTGTATAAATGGATACTCTATTATTGGATACAATTTCAAATTTAATTTCTTCTTCTTGGTGGCTTCTGGTTCTTATATTTGATGGGTGCCCATTTTGTGAGGCTTTGGGAAAAGCAAAGAATCAAGCGCTTTTATTTATTTATTTATTTATTTATTTTTCACCTTCTCTATTTCTTATTTTTCCAGGAAAATACAATGTATGAAACAGTCATGTATGCCAAGCACATGGGAATAGGAAGGATGAAGGAAAATGGGTCCTTAATTTGGTACAATTGGGATTAAGTTAGGCCAACGCCAAGAAGAAAATGCCCGATTTCACGTGAAATAATTGCAAGTGTTGGTGTCGGTAAGTATAACCAGTCCATTCCAAAGTTCAAAACGATAAATTTATTATCACAAAAGAGTAGTTGGGGCCTCTAGAAAAATTCCTAGAGGAGAACATAATTTTATTTTATTTTTTTTATTTTTTGTTTTTGTTAACTTGAATCAGTTTCATATGAGATTTCGAAACTTTAATATCATATAAAACTCCCATTTTTATATCATCGATTTTAAAAATTTGTAATCAATCTTTAATTTTGATTAGAATTTCCGATAAAATGAAATAAAAAATTATATGACTACTCTTTTTTAGATCAATTATATATGACTACTTTCAATCTCCTCTTCTATCATTTTTTTTTCCTTGAGAAAAAGTGCAAGACTAATTCAAAACTTAATAGAAAATATATGGTTCTAGACATAGTTTAGTGATAATTTCACACTTTAGTTTCGTCCAAAAATAAAAAATGTATAATTCGAATCCCACACCTTCAATTTAAAAAGAAAAGAAAAGAAAAGATAGTAAATATGAGATTAATTTAGTGATAATTTCACACTTTGACTTCGTAAAAAAAAAAATATAGTTTGAATCCTATACCTTCAATTTAAATTAAAAATCAAGTGAAATATGACATAAACAAACTAATCCTTTTAATTTTTATAGATTGGTATATTCTTTTCCCTGATTTTGCTAGTAAAATTCCTGGAATAATCTTCAATGTTTTTTTTATTTTTTTATTTTTTATTTTTGGAGGTGAGAATAATCTTCAATGTTTGACCCAACTGATGATGAAGAAACGTAGACAACCAAATAGATAGTTTGAAAAGCAGCACATGAATTTGTAAGGGAACCAATCAAACATTTAAAGGCCAAATAGAACATGAATTCCATCAATTGTAAGTGACTAAAAAGGCATCATCACTGTGTTTGCAAGGCATAATTCCATACATGATTTTATAATAAGGTATAGAGTTAGAATTATCCTCCTCAAAATTTAAATTAAAAAAAAAAAAAAAAAACATCATCACCCTTTGGATGTGTGTCCTGACTTTCCAGTAAGGCCGGGTACTATCGTAGTTCGGCCCAAGACAAAAATATAACATATTATGGGCCTAAGTTAGGCCCGAGTATTGGGCGAGAGAAAATTTTCAAGAAATTACAACAATTCAAATACGTCATTTATGTATTATGCATAAAATAAATAATATTTATGATAATTGCTTCGTAAATAAACATTTATAGATACTTTATTTACTGTGAATATGCTATTAATTATCTCAAATATTTTTGAAATATATTATTTCTCGTGAACATTTAAAAAAAAAAAACTATTTTCCTCTTTTTTCCCAAAATTTTCAGGGGAAGTTTGGACAAACACAACACATGTTTTACCAATTGATTATATCTCAATTGCACTTTTATAAATTCCATTTATAGTATAATTTCTCAATTAGGTTAATCTTTTTCATACTGCCAAACAAAAAAGACCTCGCTATTAGATTTCTGTATATTTAAAAATTTAGTATTTTTGCCACGTCAATAAACTTGTCAACATGCTAGAAATCAAAATCATAAATAAATTGTTACATGAATCTAAATGCATATAGAAGTTATAACAAGCCACCAAATTTTCGTTCCATGTAAGGGTGAGTTACAAGAATAACACATTTTATAGGGAGAATTCGAGGAATATGAAACTGGTTTCATAGGACAATGACAAATGACAAGGTTTTCCATTCACGTTATTTTTCCCAACCTATTATAAGAAAAACCATCTATCTACCGATGACCTATTGAATTCAATTCCTCAAAATCTTCGGTTCAAGTGTGTACCTATAAAGTTGCGTGATAAAATTTCTAATATTTTTTCCTCTTGATATTCCTCACTGTTCTCTTCATTCCATTGGTCTAATACATGTTTTAACTATTTTTTTTTTTCCTTTCCCAATTTGACTACATGATTAATTAGTTATCGATGAGGTATAGTGGTTTATTACTTGACGAGGTATTTAAAATTCTCGATTTTTTTCCCCCTAGCGACAGCATTTTATGCAATCAAAGATCAAACCCCCTGTCACTATCTTTCAGAATGAAGTGTTAAAATTGGTCAAGATGTTCTGACGTAACAAATTATTGTTCCATGATTTTTTTTATTTTTATTTTTTTCTTAAATTTCAACTCTTTGAAGGAGAGGTTTTCCAAGCCAATTGGAGAATAATAAGAAATAAGGCATCTCTATATTAATTAATAGTTAAGAATATGTTTTTCTCTTCCTTGATTCTATTAATCTATATCAATTCTATTTTTCTTGTCAAAGGAGTTCTTTTATTATTATTTTTTTTAACATCACATTCATGTATACATATCGATATGCAATATATAAATGATGGATTATATAGGCGAACATAAACATTTCTAGCTTAATTGACAAATAAAAAAACAAACTTACATAAATTCCCACGTAAAAACCTCAATTTCTTAAATTTCTTTTGCTCGAGTAAAACACCCATTACCTTCATTTATAACAATATGAAAGCTCATACACTTTCCTTTGCGAGGAAATTTATATTATATTAGGAAAACAAAACAGAAAAAAAAAAAAAAAAATCTTGAACTGTTGCAAACTATAAGAATAATTAGGCCATTCAAGTGATGAGTCTGGATCAAAACAGTAACGTACATCATAGACATATCGAGCAATAATCACACCATTGACGAACTTGTTTGGCATATAGATACTATAAACACACACACACACACACACACATATATACAACTCCGTTGTTTATTTTTATTAATTTTTCACAAGGGTTATTTCTAGTACATAATATTTAATCGTATATTAAGTTTATGTTTGGTTCACCAGTTGGAGATGAAATTTTTAAGTTAGAATTGGTTAATTTTTCAAAAAATAATTATAATTTTTATTGATTTTTCAGAAAAAGACAAAAACTGAGATAAAAAAATACAATTTAGTTTGAGTTGGGTTAAAATACCAAACGAAACATTATTTTGTTTTGTTCTAAAAACTGAATTGCATGAAAGATTGAAGATTGAGAAGCTGCAGGCAAACACATGCTTAAACATAGCCCACAATACTCTCGACAACAAAGCAGTCTACTAGAATCAGAAACCGTCGTGAAAGTTAAGAAAACGACACAAACTAAACTGAAAAAGAAACTCTCAAAGAAAATCATTGCGGTCTATAAAGCAAAACAGAAAACAAATATTAGACCGTTTTTTCACCGTTTCTTAGTTTTGCAATATTATATTAAACGCAGAATATAACAACCAAGAAACGCTTTCCACCGTCCGATCTGCATCCTTAGATAATAAGATAAATATATATATATATATATATATATATAGACACACACACACATGTATATCAGATACAAACGAAACAAACCTGCCATTAAAGAAATATTGCTTTTAAGTAATTGGACCAGACTACATAAACTTTAGATATACTTCTCTCTGATTTCTCTTGTGACCTCGTTAATATTAATACTATATATATACATAGTAATGGAAAGAACACGGGATACATATAGTTCTTCACAAACTAATTAAAGTTCTGATAAAACAACATAACAAGAAGTTAATAAGTACGTCGATCAACTAATAATAATTCAAATATTAGCATTGGAGAAGAGAGAAGAAGCAACCATCTCTATCAAATCCATGTCTCTCTTTGCATTTGAGGAAGAAGAAGATTGGTCATGATCATGATCCGCCGCTGAATCGATATTGTTCACAATCTTACTATAATCATAGTCATGATCGGGAATGGAAAACGAAGAACTTGGCATTCCATTCAATAGGTAAGACAGGTAGAGATCCGAATAAAGATGAGTAGTACTAGAACTAGAAGCCTGATCGCAAGAGTCGGCGTTGGCAAGATCACCGCCGTTGGTTTTGTGTACATGATCATGATCATGATAACCCGCAGTAATAACACTCTGATCAACGAGTGGCGGAATATTCTTTTGGCAGTCAATATTGTTGTTGAAGAAGTTCTGCATGAAGAGCAATTCTTCGTCGTACGTCTGAGGGATCAGTATAGGAGAATCAGAGGCGGAAGTAGTAGTGGAATATTCCGACGGATTATCCAACACCGTTGGATCGTTATGATTGTTGAACATGTTGGAGGCTGCAGGGTCTTGATCAGTGCTGAGGGTTGAAGTACTGGCGGTGGTGCAATTGGAGGGGGCGGAAATGGGAATAGTGCAAATAGTATTGGTGTTGGGACAGTTAAGAGTCTTGCTTCTGATGTAATTCTGAAGAATTGAGGATTGAGGCTTTCCTTTCTGTTGGGATTCTGTCTGTTTGCTGCTCTTTCTCCTCGAATTCTGCCTTCTTTTCGTGGCGTTCCAGTGGTTCTTTATCGAGTTTTCGGTTCTCCCCTCAATGCGCTTTGCGATCTCAGCCCACCGGTTTCCGACCTCCGAATGAGCCTCCACTAGAATCCTCTCCTCCTCTTCGCTCCAGCTGTCTTTCTGGAAACCCCATATTTGATCATAAGAAGAAACATGTTGGCATTCCAACATACTAGATAGACTCATTGTGAAAAATCCGGACTTTTTTCTTTGGAGAAAGATATAGAAAGGTTTATACATTTTCAAAAATAAGAATATGGGATGTACAAAAATTTTAAGAATAATATTGAAGAGTTCTAAGATGATGCAAAATTATAGGGTCGAAATAGAATACATATCATGCGTTTGGAAACCCCAGGCTTTCTAAATGGATTCTGTTTGGCAACGTAAGGAAATAAAAGAAGACCAGCCAGATTTTTGTGAAGTAAACTATATATAGCATCGTCAAGGGGAGCAAAAAATACGGCAAATCCAAAAGACTTCAGTTGGTAATATCCTGGTCAATTTACCGAATCCAAGGCTTTGATTGTATTTAACTCCAATTAAATCATACTTTTTTTTATTGAATTTTTATTTTTTCTGAAAAGTCAATAAAAATTATAAATAATTTTTAAAAGATTAACAACTCCAATTTAAAATTTTTAACTCCAACTGACAATCCAAACGGACGCTAAGAATTTAAGCTAAACAGAAACAATTTTGGTTTTTAGATCCTATCATGACATGAAAAAGGACGAGTAGTACATTCTCAACATATAAAAAAGTAAAATTAACAAGGAAATGATCATCAAACCTTTATATCAGGACGTAAATGATTATGCCATCTCTCTCGGCACTGTTTTCCGGCTCTTCCGATCATCTTATCAGCTATTTGTGCCCATTTTCTCACCCCATATGCTGTACCAATCTAATCAGTTTGCTTCACACAACAAAAACCCTAACCCATTTCAGTTCCAACAAATGGACAAAAAAACAAAAAAAAAAAAAAAAAAGAAAAAGAACTACGCCCTAAAGAGTGTAATCATTAAAACAGAAAATAAAGGGGCGTGAACGAACGATATATCAACATATACTATGATACATAATTTACACGCATTCTATATATCTATACACACACACACACACACCTGTCTTCTTCATCTGTCCATTGCCCTTTTATTAAAGCCGCAGAAGAAGCTTTTTTAGCTCGCTTTCCCATCTCTTTACAGCTATAATTCTCTACGAAATCCGCTTCTCCTTTCAAACACGTATCGCCGTTTCTCTCTTGCAGCACTGTCCTATTCATGATGGCTTCTCCATTATCATGATCAACAAAAATACCGGCACCAAAGAAGCTTTCCTCTTGTAGATGATCATCTTTAGTGCTATGATATTCTGGCCAAGAAGAACCAAAACCATTTGCAGAAACAAGTTGCGAGATTTCTCTGTCATTCTTCGCGTTGTTTTGATACTGATCATGTTGATGCTGGGAATTCAAACCGCTCTGACCGCTCAAGAACCGGTCTATGGCCGTCAATGGAGGACGAGCCGGTTGACATGAAAAATTGTTGTAAGGACATAGTTGGTGGTGGCCTTGAGGCTTTGAACTTGGTCTGTTATATGAGGGAAACCCACCAGAGAAAAAGGATTCTCTTCCTCTTTCTTCCATGAAAAAGGAACTAGAATTTGGGAGGACAAAATTAGAATTTTGGAGAGGTTTTTCTTTGTGAGTTTTGATCTCTTTCTCTTTTAGCTGAAAAGAGAAAATAACTCCATAATGCAAGAGAGAGTGCTCTAGACAAGGGAAGCTTATACCAAGCCTCGTAATAACGCCACATGGCTCCATAGCCGTCCATCATGGGGCACAACCGACGGTTGAAAATCATCTCCATTGTAACTCCTGAGCTTCCTCTCTTGCTCAAAAGTAGAAAGAATTGGGGGAGAGATTAGTGCGTTCGTTATTGCACCCTAATAATTATATATTAAATATATATTTTTTTTCATGTTAAAAAAAATCAAATTTTTTTTTTCTTTTTTGAATGGTTAAAAGAGGGAATAAATTACTCATTTAATCCCTAAACTTTTTAAAAAGTTACGATTTAGTACTCTATTTTTTTTTTTACGGCTAGAAAGGTCATAAACTCTTTACAATGATGTAATTTGGCTTTTTTTACTGAACCAAAGCTAAAAATCGGATGGAACATATCACAAATATAATACATGTAAGTTAAATCATGTAAATCTTTTTTTCTTAATTACCTTTAAGTAGTAAATCACGTTTGAAATGTATATTTTTAACATTTGTTAATGAAAAGAATCTTTTTGTACCATTTTAAAAAGTTTAAGAACCTTTCTACCACAAAAAATATGTTGGGACTAAATCTCAATTTCTTAAAAAGGTTAAAGATTAAACGAACAATTTATGCTAAAACGAGAGCTACTTATTTGGGCGGCATTGATAATTTTTGGCGCCATTATATATCTTGCTGTAAATAAGCATGATAATTTTGGCGCATTATATATCTTGCTGAAAATAAGATGATATAGTACTAACCCCTAGTGTGGACACGTTAGTGTCCAGGAAATGAAGATAATAATAGTATATCAAGTCCTTATAAAAATAATTATAAAAAAAATTGGAGAATTATTAAGGTTATTTGTGAAATTAATTAAGATTTATGAAAGAGAGGAAATCTGGGGAGAACTTTATGCCTTCGTTCTTACAGCTTGGATTGGTACTAAATGATTGCCCATTATGAGGTCAATTGGACTCTTGCATACACCTTTCAATTTCTTTTGGCTAAAGCTCCTTTTTTAATGCAAATTTTAATTCACATTCTATTTTGTTGTGAGATAATTCACATTTATTTTTGCTTTTACTAATTTGTCGCTCTTATTTTCTCTTATGGGAATAATGAGCAGTTACTTTGACTCAGCCAGTAAGCATATTAATAATTCAAATAGATGGATTTTTTTAAATCTAACAAATAGATGGCTGATCGAAGTTTAATTTCAATTTTAAGACAAAACGAAGTAGATCAAAAGTCACAAGAATTCTTCTTATTTGTTCTTCTATGCCGGTTGAGAATGAACTACCCTTTGTAGTCTGTGCTGTTGAGATCTCTGCTGTTAGACAATGAAAAGTAAAAATAAAACAGATAAAAAAAAATTATTAAATAAATCTTATGCCCATTAAACTCTTCCAGACAAGAGAGTCTACAGGGAGATACTATAAGCAGATATGAACTCAAATCTGAAAGAACCAGCATGATACAGATCCTTTCGGGAAACAACACCATTTGCATCAAGAAAAACTTTTGCCAGAAAATTACGGACTCGGAAAATGACATTGATTTAGGTCTCTTTTACAATTCAATGAACGAATTAGAAGGAAAAGAAATCACGAGAAGACTTGTTATAGACCTCGTGTATGAATTTGTATTTGGGGGAACAAAAAAGAGAAGAAAAGAGAGAGAGAGAGCAAAGAGTGTCCTCAAATCCTTTTCTTGCATCTTGTAAAACGGACTTCGGTACTCAATTCCTTGTACTTGATCATGCAGCCGCTACGGAAGAAAATGTCGAGTCTCAAAACTAGAAGCAGGACATTTTAGCCCTGGCAAAGAATACTCCAGCAAATAAACCTGAACAAGTGTAAAACAAATATACAAGTGTAAGATAAACCGAATCTTAATAGGGTATTCTTCGACATGGTTTTTAGAGTTTATCATGTTGATTACCAAACAATATGCTGAAGGAGTTGGATAGACTCAGCGGCACCTTGAATAGCACTAAACCCGCAATGGAGATAGGAATCTTGTTCAAGGAACCCACCAGACTGTATTACAGAAAGCACAATATAAGATGAGAAGGGCACTTGCAGCTGAAAAATGTAATAATTAATGGCAAAGCTCAAAATATGGTAATTGAACAAATCATAGAAAATTTAGTTTTTGTTAACCAGGGCAGATTTTAACTTCATTTTCTTTATGATAAATTCAAGCCTTTAGATTTGTCTAAAGGTGTGCTTTGCTGAGAACTGAAAGACTTTTGATGTAGATTTAAGTATCAACAGAAAGAACAGTGTAAGTACATGAAGTACAGAACACTAAAGAAATGCTTGGGTAATCTGCTCATGGAGAGGTCAGTTTTATGCTTAACCATACATAAGTACCTATAGGTGGTGGGGCCAGTTTGATGTAAAAACCATATAGATGTGAAACTGATCGCGAGCCCTAGTAGGCCACTAGCAGTTGCGACTACCCAAAACATTGGCAGTTTTGTGACATCCCTGATATAGAAACCCATGTCAAGTGAGCACAAACGAAGGGTCAATTAGTTAAACAAGAAATCAAGATATAAAAACTAATATCCAAGGTAGGAGCTTACGCATTTATTACATATTCCCATTCACCAAAGAGGAGAATCAAGAAAATGGCAAAAGGTAGGGATAACAGATTATTCAGCAACACCATTGAAGCTTCATTGAGAGATCCTGATCTTGTTCCTTTCTTCGCTTCATCCATGACCCGTCGTAGAGTCAACTGTTACAAAGGGCAAATTTTGCATACTGATTTGCATTTATAAACCAAAAAGAAATCTGCAACGATAACCATAGTTCTCATAGTGCAAGTCTAAAATTATGAATCAAATGTTCTATTTAAGTTCACGTACTGAATAACTTGCTGTTAGAACACAATTCAAAATCTGCCACGCATAACCTGCTGCATCAAAGGAAAGATCCGTGATACCACCACTGATTGCAGAAATAATCTGCATTGGAGAAAAAGAAATCGACGTGTGTGAAATTTATCTACCATAAACTTTCAAAAGTCGCAACAAACGCACACATTTTTGATTTATAGTGAATGGAGCACCAAGTAACATGACTTTTGTCCTGTACAACTACCAAGATTTCATGAGTTACTAATCACGATGCTGGACCCTGGACGTTTCATGTTTGGGACATTCACATAGATCCAAGAGGAAGATTTATTCCACCTCATGTCACGCAGTCTATACGACTACGTAAAGAGTTAAGCAAACAGAGTCTCATTCTATTCTATGTACAGTTGGTTGGCAACAAAAGAAGTAAACTAGTTTCATTTACCATCAGGAACATTGCAGTCCAGACTTTCTGATTTTGATGTTTCCGGAACAGATACAACTCTCCAATTGCTGTTAAGATATTCGTCACATTCTTCAGAATGGTCACCATTGCTATATTTATGTATTTCAAACTGAGAGAAAAAGAAAATCAGTCAAAGAAAATATTAATTGAAACTTTGCACACTAACATTTGAGAAACTTTTGATAGAAACATATAAAATCCTATTTGAACAAATCCACAAACTGCGGATCTCTGCTAATATTTTCTCCACTTAGATCCCTTCCTTCTGCTAGTCCTGAATTTACCTATACATGCCTGAGACAAGCATGCCAACAAAGATCACATTGACAGGAATCCAGACCCTAATCAACTTTGAGTTAAGCTTTTCCACCGAAACAGCTCCAGAGAAGCCCAATAGAATGACAACTAGAGAACTAATCAGATTCTGCAGGAACACACAAGTTGAAAATTAAACACATCAGCTAAATCCGTGACAATGAACATAACCATGGAAGTTATAAAACGACACATGGGTCAGTACCACTATCAACCTAGAAAATCAACCGCTCGTAATATCGATTTGCATCTTCTCAAATCAATCAAAAGAACTCTTAAGCATGGAGTAATTTACTTGATAAAACATCAGTGATATTCCCGCGTTGAAGTTGTATCCTGATAGAACAACTTTATTCAGCAAAATCATACTACATGAAGACATGCAATAAGCTGTCCCCGACAAAAGCGGTCCCGACTTTTTTCCCGCTCCATGTTCACGCTTTTCATTCCCATCAAACTCAATTCCATGACTGTTATTTGCTCCTCTGTTCGCTCTAGAGACTCTAGTTGCAGGAAGGGGAAAAAAAAAATCTAGTAACTACAAGCTTGATATATATCTTTCAAAATTCAGTAACCAAGAAAAAATCAGATTGAAAATTTTAACAAAATTAACCTGTCAGTGAGAGCTTTACGTTCTGCTGAACTTCTAATGGAGGTGTTTCCAGGATCCTCGCAGTCGAATTCATGGCTCTGAGCTCCGTTTGAGCTGAATTCGGATGACATTTCTCAAACGCCTGCAACAATAAATTAAAAAAAAAAACACTGTCATCACAAAGTACAAAAAGAAATTAAATTTTTCGATACTTGTCAAAGCTCCCACCAAGCAGAATCTCAGAAATTATGGCCTTGAGCTGCTTCTTTTCTTTTCTTTCAATTAAGAAAAGCGAAAACGCCTGAAAGAATGCATGCACAATACGTGAAGGCGATCTTTTTGAAGAGCACGCAAAGGTAGAGCCGAAATTGGGAAAGGAAAAAGGCGAGATTGCTGTGGATCTGAAGGAAATGTGTACGCATATGCATAAAGATATATATATATATGTGTATACACACACATTCATATATATAAAAAATAAATAAATAAAGGAGATTGAAGAAAGAGAAGTAATGCAGTGAGCAATAAGAAAGGAAAGCAGAGGGAGGGTGGGTGGCTGGGTGGAGCGAGATTCCAGGAGGGAAAGGACCGTCCCGGCGATTTGAATATTGGAGGGGAAATGGCTCCATTTTCGAGGCTTCCAAAAAGTCAAACCTTCCTTCCATTACGATATTCAACCGAATGCGAATCTCCTTCTTCTTCTTTCTCAAGGGTGTTTGGTTTTGAATTAAGTCAGTTGAAATTTTTAAATTTAAATAATAATTTTTATTGATTTTTTAGGAAAATTAAAAAAAAATAAAAAAATTCTTAAAAAAAAGAAGAAAATTTTAATTTTGATTTTAAGTTTCAACTTAAGCTCCAAACGGAGTCTTGTTCTCTTCTGAGTTCTGACTCGGAAATAGCAAAATAGCTCCTTCATAGTAGGAGGAGGACGATGATGATGAAGCGATTTTTTTTAATTTTTATTTTATTTTTTTGGCGTCTGCTGTGAAATTGGGTCTTCATGCTAAATGGCTTGCTCGTATTAGACGCTTCTGTTTGTCCAATGGGTTTTCTTGGCCCATTTTATATTTCGAGGAGGTTAGCTATCTTTTACCTCCTTACTCAGCGGATATTATTCTGTATCCTCTAATTTTTATCTCTTTTTATGACAAGTTAATTAAAACATTATATATCAGCATAAACATTATGTCACCTAAGTTAAAAAATCTTTTTTAAATTTATAAATTTTATTAACATGTCATTGTATTATTAAAGGATAACAGAAATGATAAGAAATATGAATCAAATCCCATGAATTGGAATATTGAGAATACGGGGATTGGCAGAATTTTCAATGATAATGGTAAATTAGAATAAGTTATTCACTTAAATGAATCAAATCAAATAGGTTGAATTCCATTTATATATTTACTTTTCATAACAAGTAAGAATTTCATTTCTCAAATTTCAAATTTATGTGAGGACTACCAATTTCACTTTTATTTTTGAATAAAAATAAGTAAATAAACATGAAATTAACTCACCTTTTTCAGTACTCGTATGTGAACATACAATTAGAAAGAAAAAAGCACACATTGGCCTGCTCATCACAAAATTGTATAAATATATATAAATAAATAATCAGTGGAATCGGTCACATGACCTCACATGCCGATGAAGGGTAGTATATCTGAAGAGCTTATTTGCGCGCTTGGCAATTAGTTAAAGATGTTAGTCTAGACGCTAGTAACTTTAAGAACATTATTACATTAAAAAAAAAAAAAAAAAAGTTCATTTCCTTCGTTTTTTTTTTTTGGGTAACAAACAATCGGGGTTGTCTAAGTATGACATTTGAAACAAATACTGTAGTTCATTACATGTCATGAGTCATAACATACTACCACTCATGATCAAGTTTCTTACATCTATCTATCAGAATTCAGGAAGGCAAAGACATTTTTATTTACTCAGTGTGGATGAAAAAGTACTACATATTCCACTAAAGAGATTTCCCACGTAAAGAAGAAAATATTTTACAATTTTTTTTTTTCTTTCCTTAAAAGTAGTTCACTTTGACACATTCATTACAAAAGATACAACACCAAAAACAAACAAAATCATTCTCCATCTGGCACGGAGAATTACAACCCGAAACATTTAGTCGGCATTTGTTTTCTTTTTTACAAGTTAGAATCCCGCTAAAGAGGGGTTACAAATAGAACCAGCTAATACCATATAATGGCTCCTAATTTTGACCCATCGGACGGCATTGGTTGGTGATTGGTGCTCTATCAAGATCTCCAAGCAAATGTTATCCTTCCTTAACCCTTGCCTGCTACCGTACACAACCATCCCATATATGACAAGGGCATACAGTTCTCCAAACAGATCATCGTACACACATACCCATCCCTTCAATCATGTCTTATATGGTCTACATTACATATATATGCGTAAGGAAAAAGGGTAGGAGTCGGACCCACTAGACAAGAAAACAAAATCACCACCGCACATCACGAAAAATTACACAAACGTTGATTTTAAAAAAACACAAGATCAAGAAACACTGGGATAATATTATGTCTGCTTTGCTATCAAAAAAAAAAAAAAAAATTATAGGATAATATTAACTTAATTATGATCATATTCAACACGCTCACACGGTATACACAATCACAAAGCAAGGAAGCACGGCCCTTGGATTGAACACCAAGAGCTCCTCCTCGTCCATCCTTGTGTGGACCCCACTCCCACCCCTACCCAACACCGAGTCAAACCCTCCGTCCTCCTTGTCAACCTCCTCCGACTCGCTCCCGACCCGACCCGCCACGACCCGACACACTAGCATGGCTCTCTTCACGTTCAGGAACCCGAACTCCTCTTCGATCTCCTCAGGGATCGCCACGTGTGCTCTCCAGCTGCTTGACAGCGTGGAGATTCCGTCCAGCTTGGGCGAGAACCCGGACTTGATGATCCCGCACACACTGCAGTACTGGTGGTTGCAAATGCTGGAATTTCCGTTATGCCCCAGGTCGCAGAGGAAAGTGGAGCAGTGGAATCTCAGGAGCTCGTTCCCGTCGGCGATGCACCTCTCGTCCCTCCTCCGGATGCCGCCGTTTCGCGCCGCTTTGGCCTTCACGGCCTCTCTGTACTCCTCGAACCGGGAGAGGATCTTTGAGCTGTTGTGGATCTTCAGAATCCGGTGAATGGTCGGAGTCTTCTGCGGGTCAGTCCAGCCAGTTTTGAATATGATCCGGACTATGTTCTTGCCGGAGTCGCCGTCGATCAGCTCCGACACGGCGTGCTTGACGGCCTGGTGTTGCTCCAGGTTCTGCGGCTTCTGGAAGATCTCGCCGCAGGCGGTGCAGGGGAAGATGTCGTTCCGGAGAGGGAAGAAGAGGCCGCTGTCGTTCACGGCGGAGACGGAGGAGGTGTCGGAGTCAGGGCGCGGAACGACGTCGTTGAGGTGGCGGAGGTCGGTCTTTTCCGGCGAGACGAGGGAGGCGATGGAGTGCTGGGAGGACCGGGGAGGTGTGGAAGGGTGTACTGTTTGGACGCTGGATTTGCAGGATTTGGAGGTGAAGATTCCTTTGAGGAACGACCAGGAGGAGGAGACCAACGGAGAGAGCTTCCGTTTCTTCGACCGACGGTTGTCTCCGCGTCTGTCGCCGTTGCCGTCGTAGTTTTCTTTGGCGGCGGGGGTCGTGAAGACGAAGCAGCCGAAGTGGAGGAGGAGGATGAGGAAGAAAGAGAGGAGATTGTTGAAGAGCGACGAAGCTTTGCTCGGCGCCATTAATGGCGGCCGCCGATGACGGTGGGAATTAGAAGAAAGTGAAGTGGGAAAGAAAAGGATTAATATTGCTGGAAAAGGCTACGTAGAAGGCCGGGGTGAGAGATTGGAAAGAATGGAAGAAGAGAAAGAATAAAGGTAGAGAGTAGGTGGTACGCAACTTCATGGGGATTCTGTTTCTCTCTCTCTCTCTAACCCTGTGTGTTGTGGTGCGCTATGAATTATGATTATATCTCGCTATCTATTATTATTGTCATTACTATTGTATCTTATTTTATTCCGGAGATAATTTGGATTATCGAAAGATATATATAGGAGATGAGATAATCTCACGAGTTTGAGATACATGTTATCTGTATGTATATATGTCGGGGAAGTCTATATATATATTTACTTTCACTTTTTACTGTACTTAACGGTCTATTTGGTTTCAACTGTACTTGTCTTCATTCTGAGTAGTTTGGTTAGGATATAGTGAAAAGTAAATAGTACAAGTACTATTTCTTTTAGATGAGGGAAAAGATTAAAATAAATAAAGAAGAAAGAAAAATGTAGAGGAAACTACTTATATATAGCTGAAAAGCATCCCATCATGATTCCCCATCTTAATTGTGTGCTTAATTAGAGTGAACACATGCATACGAGTTTTATGGCCATCACATGTCTATGTAGAATAGACTGCAAAAGCTAGCTTTCCGTTCTCATGTATATGATGAATATAAGGATATGATGAAGTTAGTTCAAATAAATAATGATTTAATTTTCTTAATTCGAATTATAACCAGAAGTGGTGTACCTAAGTGCATAGTTGATCCTATTAATTGGTTGTGGTTATATATTACTCCAAAATATATGCACCGGCATATGTAGTGGTCAATACTTATTATATATAAGTAAAGGTCTCGTGTTCAACAGTTATATTAACCCCCCATATAACATAGGATTTGCCCCATTAACATTATTAATGTAAAACATTTTATGGTTTATATTAGTAATTCTAAATAATATCATATCAAATATAAATTATATGTAAATTAATTAGTTGTTACATATATATCTACGTAAAAATTATATTTATCAGATGATACAATTGATAGAAGAATATTCCTGCAAATGTATTCAAGTGTTAATAAAATTTACAATAATAGTGCTCCTGTTATACAATCACTGCTGTTCGTTATATAAATACTTCTGCTCAAGAAATTTAAGAACAATTAATTGTTCTTTTTCTCTCTCTCTCTCCTCTCTCTGAACCAGGTTGAGGATATGGTTGGTTTTAACTAGAAAATATATTTACTACATATCTATAGATATATATTTATATATTCACGTACAAGTGCAAAATAATGAGAATAGTAGATACTAACAATGCACAGGAATACAAGTAGAACAATAAATTAGAGACTTAAATCCTTGACAACCTGGGAACTCGATCGGTTGGCATGTGGAAAGCCCAAAGCTACCTGACGAGATATATACACACACACACACACATACATATATATATATATATACATATATACCTTTCAATATCTTTTGGAAAATCAACAAATTCAGCAAATTCCCAGAACATGACGTGGACATGGTTTTTGCACACGTGCACTGTTCCTCCATGAATAAAGGTGGCTGACCAATCTCATTTACAGAATTCCACAGCCGCATAATTTATGAATTAATTAGAGTTGCTCCAACTCTCAACTCTGCCAAGTATGCTAAGAATTAACTTACTAATTGAATTCGTCATTAATAAAGGCTAACTGTAATTAACAAGTAGAACATGGACGTTTGCCATCTCTCAAAGAGAATCCAAAGCTCCTACTAGGACAACATTTCAGTGACCTTGTCTCTGTCTCTGTATTTGTCTTTGTTTTTAATGCTGCGAAAAGATGTACTTGCGAAACACGTCACATGAATTTTGGCTAGGTCCTCATCTCTCTACGTCCAAAAAGCCCTCTCAAATAATTCAGTGAAGTCAGTAATTTGCTATCTATATTATTGTCTGAGGCGTTTATTTAAATTTAACGTTGCAGTTTGCATTATGGCAGAGACTAGCTAATTAATTAATTTTCTCTATATATATAAAAAAGATTAATATTTAAGCCGACGTCTAATTAGGATCTATTCATCCAACTTTCGTGGTGCTTTAAAGGATATTATTCGTTTCCTTGTTCCCTTTCCAATATGAGAATTCCATTAATTTGCTTTGTTTTTCAAATGCATTTTATTTTCTTAACTATTTTACCTTAGTTAATTTGATTAATTAATAATCTTCGATAAGAAAACTAGCACATCAAAAAAGCGTATTGATTACTCGAGTAAGGACGATGTTTCATAATTCTTCAACAGCTATATCAAAAAGTGACAAATATATGTAAACTCAACTAAAGAAGGGATAAGAGGGGAAAAAAAAAAGAAAAAAGATAAAGATAACAATCATTTGATATTTGGTTTTGATATTACCAGCATGAGACATACAAGTCGTGCTGATTGAACCCACTTCAAAAGGGTAAAGGATTAAAGTGGAAACATGGGCAGCAGAAAAGTCATAATGCAAAATCATTATAGATTGAAGAAGCTAGCCATTTCCACATGATCTAAAAGCAAAAACTGATCCGATATATATCATTATAACCAAAACATATATATGAAAGTTGAAACTGTCGCTATACAGACAGCACCATATTGATTAACTTCCTTAATTATGTTCTTGCTTATCTTATATATATTGGATTTGACCCCCTTTTGCCGCTAGTCCAATTGAAAAAACGACCTACCTGAAGTTTTTTTTTTTTTTTTTTTTTTTTGGTGTGGTAGGAACATACATGCAAACATTGCGCAATTATACCACGCATGACAACGATTTATATCTTGATTTTTTATGGTAAATATTAAAATTCTCTCACAGCCAATTACATTTTGATAATAATATATATAGTCTAATAATGATTTTATATATGATTTTATTGCAATTTCTAGAGTTCAAATTCACTTGTTTCAATTTTAATGGGGAAAAAAGGTACTATAATGCTCAAACAATAATAATAAATAATAACATATGATAAGCATAAAGTATAATATGCTGATGAGATTTAATTTAATTTAATTTAATTTAATATGATATGATTTTTAACACAATTTGAAGTTTAGTTGAGTGTATTACTAATAAGGAACATTCCTCACCGTAAACAATAAGCACATTTTGAATCAATTAATGAAATAAATTTTCAGTAAGAAGAAAATAATTGATGTGATATATAACTGAATATATTTCTTTATAATTTTTTCCCCTCCTCTGTTTAACAATGACAAGCTCACTAACTATATGTTTGGCGGACTGGACAGTTAGTATTATTAAGAGTTTTTTTTTTAAATTTTAATTTTTAATTTTTCAACTTTTATTTAGAAAGGAAAAACACGTTTAATCGTTAAGATCAGATTTGCTTCAATTTCTCTGCCTCCATCTCGTGATATATCGGATACCAATTGGTCTCATTATTTCACTGTGGGCTCCGGTTTCTAAAGCAATTGAAGGTGGGCCATAAGATGAATAGGCCGGGTACTAGCTTTCATTTTAAGTGGGCCATTGTAATCTTCTCTTTAACCCATCAAATTTCTGATGGAAAATCTCCGTGTTCCCCGCTCAATAAAATGTATGTGCCACCTGATATACAATCTATTTCTCATTTTTAATATAAGGTTAACAATTATAGTATCCGTTTGTTTAATCTGAATTTACAACTTTACCATACTAAAGCTAAGGTAAAAGTTAGTATGGGGCTAGGTTGATTTGGTAAACTTAGGTTGTTCAAAAACGTTATTTAGCCGTTAAAAGGATTAGTCAATGTTTTAGGTAAATGCGGTCCAATGTTGTTTTGGATTTCTTTCCGCAATTTTCTCGTTCAAGAATCACATCAAAAACCTATAATTTCGAAGATTAAAAAAATAAATGACAAAATGATTACAGAAATAGTTTAACGATGGTTCCATATTTAACTTTGTTATATACCTAATTTTTTTTTTAAATAATAATAATAACACAAGGGAAGCTATTTTAGTACTTACCGGTTTCATCAATTTTATCTAGAAATCGACCTAGCATCTTTTATTACCTTTGCTTTGGGACCTCTGGTTTGTGATTGCAATTTGACTTTGACCATGTTGTTGACTTGTAAAGAAGTAGAAAGAAAAGAGGGAAAAAACAGTAAAAAAAAGAAAAGAAAAGAAAAAGAGAGAAAGAAAAAGAAAAAGGGAAAGGGTAGGGTTGTATATGATTCCATTATTCCATATTCTCCTGAGGACAAAGCCTAAAGATATTTTTTAAAGGGAAAAATAAAAAATAAAAATAAAAAAAGAAAAAGAGAGAAAAGAAGAAGAATAATATTAAAGTTTTTCTAGCTATTTTTCTTATCTGCCTCTTTTTGGTTTATTCCTCTAACCAGAATGATAAAAAAGCTGCCGACAGTATTTTGATTAATGGCCAAAGATGGTAGATCGACCTTTATTTTATAGGTTGGTGAGTGAGAACTTATACGAAGATAACAATTTTTTATAAAAATATTATTGTTTTGTACCTTTGTGATAGTCTTTGTCCACATGTATATAATATATCCTGCATGCTTGTACCCACTTGAAAGTACTTTCGACAATGACCAGTAATATTATAATACAGTGACAAATTTTATCTCATAACCTATATAAATTTCCCGCTTCAATTATTGTTTTAGTTTTGTGGGTTTACTTTGAATGAGCAAATTAATAGTCTATACAGGGTTCCCACGACGCAAAAGGTGCACGTTCTTCTTAGCTTTTTCTTTGAATCTTATAAATTCCTTTTCTTTTATTGTTATCCCTTTCAGTTTAGGTTAATATAGTTATACACTCACACACACACACAAGTTCTACACACAATATTATTTTGAGAGAAAAAAAAAAATCAAGAACATTTTTATTCAAATAATAAAAATAAATAGTGGATTTTAAAAAATATTTAAAGTTAGTAAAAGTAAATAATAAATATATCAGTAAATGATGTTCTACTAAAAAAAATCTATCAGTAAGTGATGACGATAATTCATAGATATATTGTAAATGAAGCATATTGAGAGAAACAAAGGATCGGGATACGTAAACATGTGTATATATTTTTCGCATTGATTTATGGACAATGATCCCGACAATTCAAATGGACAAAATTTTCTTGTTCCCTGACTCTTCTTTTATGCATATTGTCATCTTTTTCATCCTTTTGGGTGAAAAGGGTAATAGTATTTTTACATTAAGTATAGATTGAAAGTTTCCAAGTTACTGAAGGAGTAATACCGCAGTTCTTTTGAGTATGGTATGGTTTAACTTTTCAAGGGCACCAATAATTGTAGGAAGGTTTAACAGGCTATATGTAGCTAGGAGTTGTTAGGCAGACATATATACATATACATGTGTATATATATATATATATATATTGGTGTATGTATATAACACTGTAGATCAGTTGGCCACGGGTCAATTTGCTGTCTTTTTGAATTTTCTCTATAGCTAGCTGACAGATTTCATAAAATCCTTTACGTCCTTTAGCGCTTGAATATATATTGTGAAAAGAATCAATCTACTAATTGCAGGGTTGAATTTTTGTCTCCATATATATTTCATTTTCTCTTAAACTGGTAGGTCTCCTTTCGGCGGCTTCTATAGATGTTAACTTAATTTACTAGTTCACGTTCATTCACATGCACAAAATACACATATATTTTATATAACCTAGTAATTGAAGTCTTTTGAAGACGAAAAGAGATGTTATATTTGTAAGAGCTAATAAGTAGGATCAATTCACTTGTCAGGGGAAACGACATAAAAGGACAGAAAACATAAACCGTGACAATCTTGAAAAAGATAGGCCCATGTAAGAAGAGACTTATTCGGGAAAACGACATATATGACAGAAAGGCAACTAGAGCAATATAGAAAAACGAGAACTAATCCAAAAGAGAGATGAAAGGAAAAAACGACATAGGAGCTGGAAACGACAACTGCTGCAAAAAGTCAAAAAAAAAAAAAAAAGGAGAAAACGACAGAAAATATTTGAATAAGAACCACGTTAACACGATACAAGAAGTCGAAAAGCAGAAATCAAACAGACAATAATAGACAATAAAAAGAAATATCATGACAAGTTACAAATAACATAAAACATAATACGACAAGAAAACTGAAGATTAAAAAGAGAGCAATGCAGAAACGACATGAAACATGAAAACGACATAAAATAAATAATGACGGCCGTACATCTTTAAAACGACAATAAATAGAAAAACGATAACAACCCTAAAAGATGACAACGACATAGAAATCAAGAGCAAATCGAGACAAAAAAACGACTTAGAGCCTATAAACGACAAGAAAGTAGATTAACTAAAACAGATTTAAAAACGGCGTAGAGGGGCAAATCCTGAAAATGGTTCATAACTTGAAAAACAAAAATAAAAAATTGTAAAACCGTGGACATCGGTTTAAACAGGTTTTTGAACGTAAAAACCAACATATATATATTTTTTGGGACAAAACACATACGAACGAACCTTAAAACAAGAACTACCAGTGCACCTAAAAAAACAAGAGAACGCTGTGGAAACAACTTTTTAAATAGACATATTTATATTTTTTTATTATTTTATTTGAACCCATTATACTTATTTGATTAGAGGAAAGAAAACCGAAACTATTAAATCTGAGATAATAGTAATAATTTTTTAGCTGAACCCGTTATACTTATTATTTAATTAGAGGTAAAAAAACTGAAACTATTAAAACTGAGACAATAATAAATATGGTTTTTTTAGGAGAAATCTTAGAATCAACCCTAAAACGACATCAAAGTTTCTGTCCCCGGCCTTGCGTGATCAAACCCAAGCCCAAAAATATGGGACAAACGGGCTTGGTCCATTTCGAGGTAGCCTTGCCCAGCTTTAAAACTACTTTTCTACACAAATCGTTTTCCGTTATCATCCTCCAAAAAAAAAAAAAAAAAAAAAAAAAAAGGTGTTTATCCGGAAAATAGTCGCGCGCGCGAAGAACAGACGTTACCGAATTCTCTTACCTTCGCAATCCAGATCTTTTTCTCCACTACAACCGCCACGTGTCCCAACCAGAACCAATCCCCATAAATATCCCTCCACTTCGTCCCTTCAAATTCTCTTCCATCATTTTCGCCTTCCCTTCTCACGTATTAAACGAAAAAAAAAAATCTCCTTGTCGTTCAGCGCCAAGTCGTGCTCTGCTCAGCATAGCTTTCCAACTTTTTCTGATTTTTTAAAATATTTTTTTTTCCCATTTCCATTTTCCATTTCATGCCCTGCACGCCATGAACGCCAGGGCAATCCTCTTCTCCTTCTCTCCCAAGCCCGACATTTCGCCGCGAGGAAAACCCCAGCTCCGATTTCAGCCACCAGAGCCCGTTCCGGGTCAGCGTCCGGGTCCGGATTCACGAACGACACTGCGTTTTCAGCGTCTCGGCGAGGAGGAAGGTTGGGAAGGTTTGGGCGGATGTGAAGTCGGAGCGTTATAAGATCTCGGACTCGGTCCCGAAATCGGTCAAGCTCGAGAAGGCGTTCAACGACGTCGTAAAGGGGCAGGAGGATTCGGAGCGGGTGGGGCCGTGGTGGGAAGAGTTCCCCAAGCGATGGGTCATCGTCATTTTGTGCTTCTCGGCTTTCCTTCTCTGCAATATGGACAGAGTAAGCTTTCCGATGAACGTTTATTTTATTTACTTATTTATTTAGTTGGGCAGTTATTTCTAGTTTTGAAGAAGGAATTGAGCAATACTTGATTGTTTGGCAGGTGAATATGAGCATCGCATACTTCCCATGTCATCGGAGTTCAACTGGAACCCGGCGACTGTTGGTTTGATACAGTCTTCTTTTTTCTGGGGATATCTCCTCACTCAGGTATGAATGATACAAATTTACGATGGTGAAACGTTTGACTTGTGAAGGAATTGTTAGAAATGAAAGGAAAATTTCAAGTGTTATTCGAACTTTGACAAACAGATTGCTGGTGGGATATGGGCAGACACAGTGGGTGGTAAGAAGGTGTTGGGATTTGCGGTGGTTTGGTGGTCGATTGCCACTGCTCTTACTCCTGTTGCTGCTAAACTCGGGTTGCCCTTCTTGCTTGTAGGTCGCGCTTTCATGGGAATTGGTGAGGTAAAGAAATTCTCTCTCTTCTCTAATCTAACATGGAGGGGAGAAGTTTTATAGAATGGCCATGTTACAGAAATACAAGGCATGAGTAGCATTAAATACTCAGAGCACACACATGATTTATAGTGTTTCACTCTCACTATGAGAGCTACGTCCAATTGCCGCTGCAAAACATAACAATAATTAGAGCAGGAAGTACAAAGTATAAGACCTCTCGACCCACATGCTAATTCTTTGCGAGGCGATTTAGGCTCAACACGACTCAACTAAAGTGAAATCCCGAAGTGATAATAATTTTCGGGCCCATCTTATGGAAATTGGAGAGTATGGTATTTCTTGTCAAGAAATAATAAATTTAGATATGTTTTTTCAATATTGTCTCAAGGATTGGGGCTTACTTTGTTTCAGGGTGTTGCTATGCCAGCAATGAACAACATGCTGTCAAAATGGGTTCCCGTATCAGAGAGAAGTAGATCGTTAGCTCTTGTTTACAGTGGGATGTATCTTGGTTCGGTCACTGGTTTGGCCTTCTCACCACTTTTAATACATCAATTTGGATGGCCGTCGGTCTTTTACTCCTTTGGTTCTCTGGGAACGGTTTGGTTCACTGTCTGGCTAAATCAGGTGAACTTAACTTCTATTATTGAACTCTTATAGCTGCCTTAGAATTGTACTCTTTTCTGTATGACTGAATCGGGTAGCTTTAGAATTTGATTATTTGTTTTGAACTCGGAAATGCAATCCATACAAGTAGATTGCTTTTGTATAAAATGATCAAACTTCTACTCTGTTATATTCTTGGAATGTGTCTAGGCATACAGTTCTCCTCTCGAGGACCCTCAACTGCGACCCCAAGAGAAGAAGCTAATTCTTACAGATAGTGTTTCCAAGGAACCTGTTAAAGTGATTCCTTGGGGACAAATATTATCCAAGGCACCTGTATGGGCATTGATAGTGTCTCATTTCTGTCACAATTGGGGAACTTTCATTCTTCTTACATGGATGCCCACATACTATAACCAAGTAAGTTGTAGTAAATTTGTACATTGCTATGCACTTTGGAATTGCAGAGTTCACTTTAACATTTTCATTAAAGAAAAGACATATAATTTTGTGTTCATTATTAGAAGAAGTTTTTAATTTTTGGGGGCCTTCTTTTATTATTACCATAGGTCCTGAAGTTCAACCTTACAGAATCTGGGCTTTTTTGTGTTTTGCCCTGGCTAACAATGGCATTCTCTGCAAACGTTGGAGGGTGGATTGCGGACACCCTTGTGAGTAAAGGTTTTTCTGTCACAAGTGTACGAAAGGTATGAATTCTTTTGTCATTTAATCTACTAGAACACTTCTGATATGGTTTTGTAAGAGGAGAACTTTACATGATAGAAATAATGTGATTTCTGGAGGGTTTGCAAACCATTTTAAATTTAATCGAAAAATTGACTCTCAACTTCTAGCTTGAACTCACAAGATGACTTGCTAATATTTTCAGCTACTTTAAATTCTATCAAGTTATCAAGTTGGTTTACTAACTGCTATTGCAATTCAAATCACCAGTTTTAGTCGTCAAACTTTCTTTGAGTTTTATGAATATGTTTAGTGAAATTTTCTTGGTTTAATATGCTACACGGTCAACTAAACCTTCTCCATATTCTCCTTTTTCAGATCATGCAAACAATTGGATTTCTGGGCCCTGCTTTCTTCCTGACTCAGCTGAGCCATATCGATTCTCCTGCGATGGCTGTTTTGTGTATGACATGCAGTCAGGTTTGGGTCTTACATATGGAAAGAGAAAAAATATATATATAAATTACTGCTGAACGTATCTTTTAACTACTGTTGACATATATTTGCATTTTCGTTTGATTATATAGGGCACTGATGCATTCTCTCAGTCTGGTCTATATTCGAACCACCAAGATATTGCTCCGAGATACTCTGTGAGTATTAGGCCTTAGTTTCATGTATGGTTAGCATGTGCAAATTCCATTCAGATTTTGAGCTTAAATTTCTTTGTATGAGAATCACGACTATCATTCTCCTCCCATTTAGGTCACTTAAATTCTCTCTCATTAATCGGATTATAGATGTTGATCTTGGAATCCTGAACTCTTGGAGAATACTGATTGATGATTATATATTTCCTTGATTAAATTATCCTTAGGGAGTATTGCTTGGTCTATCCAACACTGCTGGAGTTCTTGCAGGCGTCTTCGGAACAGCTGCGACGGGATACATCCTGCAACATGGTTAGTCCTCATCTCCTGCTATTATTAAAAAAATGCGTTTTTTTCGTATTCAAACAAATCTGGAAATACATTTATAAATAAGATACCAAGTATCCAAGAGAATAACTACTACTTTGTAATCTAGGACCAAATCTAACGAATATCTAAATCTTCAACATTTGAAATTGAAACAGAGAAACAAATCAATCTTAGACATTTGAAATTCAAACAAAAACAGATCCTAACTTTCCGACACTAGCATACCAAGTATCGAGAATAACAAACTCGCTGTGATCTAAGACCAAACCTAATGAATATTGACATTTAAAATTCAAACAGAAACAAATCAATCTTAAACATTTGAAATCCAAACAAAACAGATACTAACTTCCTATTTTTACAACATGAATACTAATAAACCATCTGAAAATCGTTATTCTGGTCTCAAGTTGTGGTTACACTTCAGTATATTAAACCCGTATAAAACTCCTGTGCCAGTTTACTTCCATAACCTGTAAAACACAGCTACGACTCACTGGAACCTAATTTACTACGAACTTGCTCAGTTAATTATACAATACAGAGTAAGTTGGCCATAGTATCTTTTTTGGTGTTTTTCACCTGAGTTTGAGAGACTCAACCAGTCCTACCAATTACATGAACCATTTTACACCTAAAAAAAAAAAATATACCGAAAAGAGCAATTATTCGGTCTATACACCGAAAAAAAAAATATTATGCAATTTTTCATGGTACTTGTGCTCACTCCATGTTCGTAATTGTCAGGTTCTTGGGACAACGTTTTCGAGGTTTCAGTTGGGCTCTATTTGGTCGGAACTGTTGTCTGGAACCTATTCTCAACCGGTGAAAAGATCATAGATTGATCATCGAACGCTTTATTTCGATACAAGGCTATTCATTCCGAGCTAATCCCCGGAATTAAAAGCGACAAATGGAGGGCAGGAACAACAAAAAATTGCAAGAAATTGAAGCGCATAGAAGAACAAGACAACTCTTAAATTGCTATTCATGGACGTGAAGAATTTTGAGATCATTAGGATATGGAACGTGGAGGTTGAAAGTACAAATGCAGTTCAAATTCGTTTCCCCACTTTCCAACACAGGAAGTTCGATGGATTTGTTGGACTTCCATACCTTTTTCCACAAAGGAGAAATACATGGTAAATAGCCGCCAACAGCTTGTTAATTTATACTTGATACCAACACATCAATTTTTGTTATTATGTAATCACATATTCTAGATGTAATGATAGCATTTTTTTTTTACATAATATTTTGTCTGCCGTTCTATGCCACGGCACCTAAAATATCATCAGTATATATATATATATATATATATATATATATTTTTTTTTTTGCCACCTAACATAACGTCGTGAAAGCGAAGTATAGACACATTCATGCACATAGTTGGACCACGTTATCAAAAATGGCAGTCAACCACTCTCCTATTTTTCATCTGTAAAAGGACTAAAATAACTTGTGGAGGTACAATTTTGGTTACTACAATTGACTTCGGGGGCACTTTCAGGGCCTCTTGTTGTCTGTAAATGGCATGCATTAAAAAATCTAATCCCTCCAGGTTGGTGTGCTAGAACTAGTCAAAGCAGTTGTTGACCATTAGGGTACTTTCGGAAGACTTGTACTTTTTTTTTCCCTCTCTCTCTCTCTTGTAATATATTTTTAAACAGTCTATTTATTATATATATATATATATATAATTTGATAGATTTTTTTTCTCTAATAAAAATCATGAAAATTTAATTATTAATATCAGAAATTAGTAAGTATTCAAATTTTATATATTTTGTAAAATTAAAGTAACTATTTTATTCATATATATATTTTTATTCATAATAAGTTATTTTTTAGATTTATAATTCATCATTAAACTTTTCTTCCATTATATGAATCATTTTTCTTTAAATAAATAATTGAAATTTATTTATTTAGAAAATTGACTTTTTAATTTTTTTTTATTGGTAAGCACCCAATAACATCCTAATAAACTAACTTGCATATTTTTTACATTTGCCAATGATTGAGTCTTGGAGTTACAGGATCTAAACTCTTAATCCCCTTCCCTCACCAATTGGGCAAACCCCAGTGATTTTAGAAAAATAAGTTAATTAGTGATTGATTAAAGTTTATCAATGACTGACTATAATCAATAAGTCATTATTAATCACTGTCAATAATTGATTGGCCATTTAATTTTACAAAATTTTTGTTATTTATTAAAGATATCTCAAAAAAGAATATTTGCTTACATATTCTGAAAAAAATAATAAATCAATCATTTTTTTTTCCTTGGATGGATTATTAGTAGATTGAAGTATATAAGTATTGAATTGATTTTATTAATAAAGATAACAATCAGGGGAAAATCCATAACATCTGGGATGGACTATTAACACAAGCATTACAATGGTGCAACTTAGATGAACAACTATACCCAAAATTCAACTCCCACTCAAACGAACCACAAAGTAAATAAGAAAAAAAGAAAACGTATATATTTGATAGTTTAAATACAAATTAAATGACTCTTATACCCTCAGGTCAAGCAAGTGAATGACCAAATTAGCCCCAAGCCCTCCTCTCTACGCTGAACCGGCCACCTGAGCTCCTCCTTCTCCTCCAAGCTCACGCGGATGCAAATAAACCCTTAGCCCATTCTTCATGAAGAGCGTGAGCGACATCTTCTGCTCCACCCGGTGACCGGGAACCGGCGACAGCCGGAAACGCAGCAGCACCGCCGACGCCACCGACTTCATCTGCAGGTACGCCAAGTCCTTGCCCAAGCAGGTCCTCGGTCCCGCATTAAACGCCACGAACTTATACCCGTCCTTTGGCGGTTCGAACCGGTCTCCTTCCTCCGACAGCCACCTTTCCGGCTTAAACTCCATGCAATCCTCCCCCCACAAGCTCTTCATTCTCCCCACCGAGTATATCGAATACGTCACCGTCGAACCGGCCGGCACGAACGTCCCGTCCGGCAAAACGTCGTCGTTCACCACGTATTTAAAGTCCTGTGGCACCGACGGGTACAGACGAAGAGTCTCCGCCAGGGCTGCTTTCAGATAGACCAGCTTGTCGGCCTCGTCGAACTCCAACGGTTCGTCGATCCATTTCGTGCGGTTGTTCCCGCCACGTGTCTCGCTCAGGACCGTTGACAGTTCGTTTATGATCTTGTCCTCGATTTCGGGGTGGTTCATGACGAGCCAGAAGAACCAGCTGAGAGCCACGGACGAGGTGTCCCTACCGGCCAGGACGAAGTTCAGAGCGATTCGCTGTAAAACGGAGGATGAGAAGAGGTTTCCGTTGATATCTCGCTTCTTCAAGAAACGGGAAATCAAGTCGTCTGATGGGCTTTCCTTTCGAGCGGAAACGGCGTCGTTCATGTAGTTTTCGACGATCTCGAGGCTCTTCTTAAGCCTTCTCTCCATGCCGATTCCGAGCAGTTTCTGCAGCCTCCAGAGGAAGCCTGGGTAGAGGAGCCGTTGGAGAGTGGCCTCCGTGGCGGTGTCGAACGCGACGGAAAATTGGTTCTCTGGTAATTCCGGGGAAAGCGTCTCCGGGTCTTTCCCGAACGTGAGACCGCAGATGTTGTCGAACGTCAAGCGGAGCAAAAGGTCTTGCAAGTCCACGGAGGTCTTATCGTGCGCGGCTCCCTCTAAGATGCGCCACAGCCGGTTCTTGATGGTCCGGTTCACCCAGCGGGCCATGGCTTGCCGAAGAGTCCTCGTGGTGAACTCCAGCGCCGCCGTCTTGCGCTGTATGAGCCAGGTGTCTCCGTCGCTGTTGAAGATTCCTTGTCCCAGAAGGTCGTGGAAAGCGGCTTGCCAGTCGGGGCCTTTCGGGTAGTTGTCGAACCGGGTTCGGAGGACGTGCTCGAGGTTTTTGGGGTGACATGTCACGGTGAAGAAGCCTTGCTTGTGGGCCAAGAAAGGGAGGGCGATGGTGCTGGTCTGGTACGTGCATGAACCACCGGTGGCTCGGAGGTTGCTCGCAATCCAGTCGTGAATTCGAGACCGGTTCGCGAAGAGAGCGGGGAGGCTACCGACGAGCGGCCATACCTTCGGGCCGGTAAGCTTCCGGGCGAGGAGGTGGAGCCAGAAGATATATGTGGAAATAGCAGCTGCTACTGTAAGAAGAAGAGCTAGGGTTTCCATTTTTTGTAATAAAGTTGTGTTTGTGTACCCTATGTTGGGATCACATACAGACAATGGTGCTTAGACGTGTGTGTGTGTGTATATATATATATATTGACATAATGGGAAAGGTATAATTAGGAGTAGTAGTTAGGAATTTTGTGCCATTGGAGTGTGGGTGTTGGATTGATACTATAGGGAAGTGTTAAAATATATATACATATATGTTAAGTATATACACGAAACCATGCAAAATTTGCAGTTATGGTGCATGTGTTTAATTTTCCGTCCAATCTGGCTCACGCAGTAGGTTTGAGAAATGTTTGTGGTCAATAGCCCAATGTTTGAGCTACAGTAGTAGCAAAAGTTCTTTGCACCTTACTTTTAACCAAATTATTTATTTCCAACGCGTATTATAAATAAAAATAGAGTGCAAGGATAGCAACACTTCTTTTTTGATGGACCATATATATTACTGATTTTTTCTGTATTGTTCCAGTATTATCGGTCCGGACTTCTAAATATAATGACACTTATTATTGTGAAGATTTAGATGTTGGCATGCATTAGTTACTTCTGAATGGAATTCTGTTAATATACTAATCAATACCAAATTATTGTATATATATCAATATCTTCACGTACATACATGTAATTAGTAATACGGTTTATCATTAAAAAAAAAAAAAAAAAGAGAAAATGAAAACATATAAGGAGTTCAGGCAGTGAAAAACGATATTGCACGAGGAACCCTATTTATTTATTTCACTGATTTTTTTTTTTTTTTAACGATCATCATGTTATCCTAATTAGCTCAAGTATATAACAGATCGAGAAAAATGTCTTGGACTCTTTCAATTAACCAGCAAAAAAAGTTCCCTGTTCTATCTTTATTCTTATATATTCTTTATTGTTTATTGTTTATTGTTTATTCTTTATTCTTTGTTTATCGTTTTCTTTTTCCTTTATTCTTGTAAAGTGATACTACGAACTTTTACCGAACATGATACGACTTATCTTTTAATGTAAGGGGAGTTGGGTTTTATTTATTAATTGACCTTTGCCGCCGAACATTCACACGAGAAACAAAAAGCACAGAAATAAAATAGCACTCCGATAATTGAATATATGAAATTTTTTCTAGAAACTCAATAAATGGTTAGATATTGTGGTGCATGTTATGTATAAAACATATGTACATATATCGATTCTGATTTGTCAATGCACTGTAAATATATAAACTTGTTTTGACCATATCAAATCAATTATATCAGATAGAAATGTATATGTTAAAAAAAACTTGATGAAAATTTAACGATATAGAATTATATATGTTCTATTGTTAGAGTGTTAAAAAAAAAAAAAAAAATCTTACCAGTTACCACTTAATTTATTTTATGAAAATTCACCCTTCTTCTCAAATTGGTGCATTTTTAAAGTAACACTCATATGTATCATATAGACACAAGCCTGGAAGTAACTGAGTTTTATTCTTAATAAACAATTTAATTTTGGCAGAATACTTCAATTTGTTTGTTCGTTTTTTGCCCCCTCTAGCTAGACTAAATTAGAGTCCTTGAACGTGGTCGCTATCTCCCCATCATGTGAAAGTTAATAGAGTATTTTCTTCTAACGAAGTTACTGAAAGACATGACAGGCCTTCCACTTATGGAAAGCATAGTCAACGAGCCAATTATAAGTAAGGTTCGCCTTTTACCTTCCATTGGAAAAAAAAAGGATAAAAAAAAGGAGGTAAATTTAACCTACCCATATGTACTCAGTTTTTTTTATTTTTTTATTATTGTTTTAAAGAACGTCAAGCCAAGTGTAATATATATATATATATATATATATATATATATATAAAATGGTTTTCTTGGCGTTCTAGCCGACCCAATCATAACGTGAGAGATAAAAAGAGTAGTTAGAGATTGGTTTACCCGAAATGAGAAGTTGGGTTGTTTCGTTCTGAAATTTATTAAGTGTCCCAAGGACAAACAAGAGCCGAGACTTATGAGGACACTGAATTTGACTCTGTTAGTGATGGTAGTTTTGAGAGCATGAGATTTTTGTGAAGGCGAAAACATCTAAGAATGTGTAAGAATGCTTCTTTTTTACTCTTCTTAAGCTTGCTTCTCTCTTTCTTTTCCTTTTTTTTTTCCTTTTTCCTGAAGTTCAAAAAAAAAAAAAAAGATATCTTTCCTTTTCCTTTTCTTAAGGTAACGGACACCAAACCCTTGATTTTTGTCCAATATAGTTGCTCATCAGAACCTGGTTACCGCTCAAGAAACTATTCAACAAAAATGGCCTACAATTGTAAAAGATAAATTAATCTCAGTCAAATACAGGCAACGCGTACAAATTTAAAATTAGATACCCATACAATAAAAAATAATTATTTTTAATTTTAAATAATTTCTAAGTAATTATTTTTCATTTTTAATAATTTCTAAGACATACAACATAATCTTAACTTCTTCATTACCAGTTATCAAGTATGACGTAACTTTGACCTAACTTTCGTAGGGTTATTTACATTTTTTTACTCGATATGCACATGTGTGTGTATATATTTTTAAGAAAGTATATCTTAGATTTTGAAACAGTAACTTTTAATATAATTAAATTCGTTACATATGTAATTACATGTATAGTCTAGCAGTAATGCTATATCTAATTCCATAAAAAAATATATAATTCGAATAGTATATCTCAAGTTCAAAAAAAAAAAAAAAATCTGTTGAATACATAAATTCATATATTTTCATGATCAACACTCATATTTTAACTTCAAAAATGCCAAAGAACAATAAATGAGAAAAAAAAAAACAACCAAAATCTAAACAATGAAAAACTCTAAGGATTAGGGTTTTGTTTTAATTATTATTGTATTTATTTTAGTTAAGGTATTTTGGATATGCTAATTTAAGTCAAAATTTAATGTAAATAAAGAGAAAGTATGGATTCATATGCTGAATATATTTGATAAATATAACCCTTAAAAAGACATGGTGCATTTTCTGATCAATAAAAGCAAAATACATGCTATTAAAAGATACATAACCGTATAATTTGGAGAACACGACAGAGTTTTCTGTTTGTAAAAATCGACCAGAGGAAAGCAACCACAATTTAAAAGAGAGAGAGAGAGAGAGAGAGAGAGAGAGAGAGAAGAGGAAGGGTCTAGAAATGGCTTGTTCTTTATGAGGTTTTTTTTTTTTTTTTTTTTTTTTTTTTTTTGCCATAATCCTTAGTTTAATGGACTTTTAGTTTGTAAGCAATGTTTGCAAAATATTATCATACAATTACATCACTTTTGAAGATTCATGAGCTATATCGGCGGTACCCCTTTCTTAGACAAGAATGAGCTTGGGTTGGCATTCTAAACTACTGTAAAAAGGATTTAGAAAACGCCATCCTAAAACGATGAAAATGTATCTTTTCAATTAGAGAAAGAACTAAATATAATTTTTAAATTAACAATTGAAGTAAAGAATAAGTTTTAAAAATATTTGAAGTAAATAATAGTAAATAACAAATTTATTAAATAAATTATTTATTTACTTAAGAGCAAAAAATTTTTTTTATATGTTTCTTGTAAAATATATATGCATTTACTTAGTAAAAGTAAATTTGTTGGTTACCTAATAAATTTTTCTATTCACCTTATAAATTTACTATTTAATTCAAATATTTAAAACTTTACTATTTACTTTTATTGTTTATGTAAAAATATTATTTACTATAATTTCTCCTTTTGAATTCATTTCTTAATTCTATTGTAATATAAACGACGAACTATTTACATGAATAAGGGAACACAGAATAAGGAAACACAGAATTAGATCCTCTAAGTTAATATAACTATTGTTAGTTTTGTTTTAATTTATTCTTTATTTCGTTTTTTCTAGTATAAACATGGTCATTATGGTTAAGTCATTGCCATCATAATCTTTTAATGTCAGTATTTTATGATACGGAACTGTACTAATATACTACTAATATTGACATGATCATTATGTCATAACGGAACATTGTTGTTTGAGAAACAGTTTTGTACATGTGATTATGGTACGCCGCTATGATCATTATGTTTATTAAATAATGGTCGCCCTCTTCTCATAATCCCGATCCTAATGATTCGGTCATCAGACTTGTAGATTGTAGTGAACATAACATTTAGTTCGAGGGCAACGCTGCAACTTCTCCTTATGTTGCTAGTTTTTCTTGGTCAATTTAGTATTAAGTTTTGTCATTTTATTACTACGTACAATAATTTATAAGAACTATTTTTTAAACTGTTATCCATATTATATATCTTTTTGAGTAATTGTCCATATTATACAAATCATATCCTTTTATTTAAATATCACCGTAGCAATATGTTTTTGGGTTTTTTTTTTTTAATCAAAATAAAACTGACCTAGCCATTTTATTATCATACAATAATCTATTATCTATATATTGATAGTTGTGAGTGATTTCAAAAAAAAAAAAATTGTAATTGCAGATATAACCTAGAGGTAATTCCATATTTAATTTCATTAAAATATATAGAGTTCGAATCACCTGTCCGCAATTGAAAAAAAAAGGGACATTTTGTGTAAATCTATATTGATATTTTATATTTCATATTATTACTTGACTCTTTTAATAATGCATTTTATGCTTTTCACATGACAGTTACGTGATGATCAGCACGTGATCATATAATTACCACTTTTTTTTGTTTTTATTTTGTTTTGTTTATCTATTCCATACACGCGCATGCCATACAACCAGAATAGATAAAATGGACACGGGTGAATGACCGAACCTCACAGGTGATACCAAGTCCAAATTACTCGCCAGATTACGGGCAATAACTTGCTAGGCGACGTGATGGTATTCAATCCAGCCCAGTTCTCCATTTACTCAAGTGGGCGGGCTAGGCGGTTCTCATTTCAATCCAGCATCGGTCACGCTACTGCCACGTGGCGAATCTATCACCACGTCCAATACGGATGATCATTCATCTAGCGAAGAATTTCCTCCCCGATTAAAAAATAATAAATAATAAATAAAACACCGAAAAAAAAAAACCACATAAAATAGAAAAGAAATAGAGGAATGAGGATAAGACACTTGTGGAGAGCTCGTGCTCCAAACACTTGCATTCAGGCAAAAAAAGCGATCGGACGGCTGAGATTCACTAGGCCACAATCAGACCAAATATATATGCATCTCACATCACTCTGTCTCTGCTCTCGTTTCACTCCCTTCCACTAATCATTATCCCTCCCTGGTCAAGAAATAATTCACAGATAAGATAAGAAAAGAAATTGAAATTCATGGCGTCTCTGGCAATGGCGTTCGGTCCGGCGGCAGCGGCAGGAAGAGTGTTCGCGGCGACGGCGGCGAAGGGCGCCGGAGGGAGCAAAGAGGAGAAGGGACTGCTCGACTGGATCCTGGGGGGCCTGCAGAAGGACGATCAGCTGCTGGAGACTGATCCCATTCTCAAGAAGGTTGAGGAGAAGGACGGAAATGGCGGTGGCCGGAAGAACTCCGTCGCGGTTCCGCCCAAGAAGAAGGGTGGCGGCTTCGGTGGACTCTTCGCCAAGAACTGAAACACGATAAGATAAATATATTGATCATGCCAATTAAATTGCTTTTCTATTCTCTTTTCGCCTTTTATTATAATAATAATATTCTCCATTTAATTGTTAAATCTCTCATTTGCTTTTGATATTATGGAACGCTGGACTTTTGAAAATCTCGTTCTTTTTTTGTTTCATATATCCAACAGGTTTTAGTTCATTTATATTTATACATACATATATAATATATATATATATATTCGTGTTTTAGCAGCTGAAAATAATAGTAAGAAATCAATATATACTAGGATTAAGTAGGTCTTAGATTTTCACGTGGTGTTTGATGATATTTTACTCTTTAGTTGGGGAGCGGCTAACTAAATGTTCTTGCATGTAGTAGTAAAGAGAAACAGAACAATTTAAAATGGGATTTAAGTAGTTGTCTATGGAATTTGAGGAATATGTTTTGCAATTTAGGTAGAGCATCACTCTTCCAATAACATGTGAAGATTATATATAAATCCGTGTAACAGAAATTACGATACTCAAAATTCAATTAGATTACAAAACTCAAAATTTTTTTTTTGTTACTCAAAATTTTACAAAATTCAAATAGATAGAAAATTCATAATCGAAATAGATTATAAAACGCAAAAATTTAAACGCAAATATATTCTTTTAATGATTTGTGGACTGTTAACGAGTATTCACTTTAGAGATGTTTGCGGATTAACTAACAGTATCATAACGGATTAACTAACAGTGTCATAAGATCTATTTCTTTTTGTTGTGAAACAAAAAAGATATTAGTATATGCCTTTACTTTCTTTACCTTTTTTTTTTTTGTCATTTTTAATCTGGTCTTTACTTTCTTAACCTTATCATTAGTTGGAGTTAAAATTTTTAAGTTAGAGTTAGTTGACATTTTAAAAACCAGTTATAATTTTTATTGATTTTTCAGAAAAATATAAAAATCCAATAAAAAAGAGTATTGTTTAGTTTGAATTAAACTAATGTGTCAAACAAAACCTTAATTTATCTATTAATCATTTCATAATACGTCTTTACCTCATCATGATCGTCAATATTGCGATTCATTTAGGAAAAAAGAAAAAGGACTTTAAGTATTTCATTACAAATTCACTTATCCGTTAGGACGTGAAAAAAGGCAGATTGGCTAATTTAATCTCTCTATTCTTGTAACAACTTTTTTTCCGCTAATATTACAAGTGATAATGAGTTTGCGATCTAGCGAGGTCAATGCACACAGAGAATTTAATTTAACTATTTTAATATTTTCAAGTTGCAAAACGTATGTTGTCATATGAATTGCTAGGATGAATCATGAAATTCATTCCTCATTGCGGAAAGAAAGAAAGAAAAAAAAAAAGAGGAGGAAGAAAAACCGATAACTTTTTTCTTTTTACTCGAATAAATCAGGAATCAAATCTCGATATGAAAGACTTTCTGAGCAACATTAACAAAAATCAAGAGAGTTATTCATTTTAAGAGAATAACAATCTTCGTTCATAAAGCGCCTGACTGAATGAAAACAAAACCATACTAATACTTGACTTTAGAATCAAAAACTAAAACAAAACAGTACCATAAAAAAACTAAAGAAAAAAAACGTAATAAAAAAACCTAATCAAAATAACTAAACTTAAAAAATAGGACTAATGGCGATGGTGGTAATGAGAACAATGCTTTCTGACCAATGGAGGGAAGATCCAATATTGAATTATGGGAGGAAACTGACTGTAGCAAGCATCTACAACACCAGCTATGTAGGAGCAACAAACTGGTCCTAGGGTGAAAACTCCACGTTTCTTCTGTTTTAAACGTTCATTAATACATGGCTTCCACTTGGTGTTGAAGTGACGGGCCGCCCAACATCTCGCAATTTCATCTGCCGTTGGTGGATGTAGCCATTTGGGAAGCCCCTTTGGCGGTTGTGGCCACAAGGGCGGTTGTGGCCACAAGGGCGGTTGTGGCCACAAGGGTGGTTGTGGTTGGGAGCCTGTGTCTGGTGGAGAAGGCACCGGGGAGTCTGCGTCGGCGGGAGGGGGCACTGGCGAGACTGTCGGGGGCACCGGGGAGACTGCATCGGCAGGAGGGGACACTGGGGAGGCGGCGTTAGTAGGAGGGGACACCGGGGGGGCTGCATCGGCAGGAGGGGGCACCGGGGATGTCGGGGTCGCAGGGGAGGCTGTTGGGGGCACCGGAAAGTTTGCCTCGGCAGGAGGGGGCACTGGGGAGGCTGGTGGCAAAACCGGTGAGGCTGCGTCGGTAGGAGGGGATACCGGGGAGGTTGTTGGGGGCACCGGGGAGGTTGCATTGGTAGGAGAGGGCACCGGGGAGACTGTTGGGGGCACCGGGGAGACTGCATCGGCAGGAGGGGACACTGGGGAGGCTACATCGGCAGGAGGGGGCACCGGGGATGTCGGGGGCGCAGGGGAGGCTATTGGGGGCACCGGAGAGACTGCCTCGACAGGAGGGGGCACCGGGGATGTCGGGGGCGCAGGGGAGGCTACTGGGGGCACCGGAGAGACTGCCTCGGCAGGAGGGGGCACCGGGGAGGCTGCACCGGTAGGAGGGGGCACTGGGGAGGCAGGAGGCGACACCGGTGAGGCTGCGTTGGCAGGAGGGGACACCGGGAGGTTGTCGGGGGCACCGGGGAGGTTGCATTAGAAGGGGAGGCACTGGGGAGGCTTCCGGGGTGCCGGGGAGGTTCCATCAGTGGGAGGAGGCACTGGGGAGGCTGTCTGGGGTGCCGGAGAGGGAGAGGCTGTCGGTGGCGCTGGGGAGGCTATCGGGGGCACTGGGGAGGCTGCATCGGCAGGTGGGGGCACCGGAGAGATTGTTGGGGGCACCGGAGAGGCTGTCGGGGTTGATGGGGAGACTGTCGGGGGCACCGGGGAGGCTACCGGTGCTGCCGGTGAGGTTGTCGGGGGCACCGAGGAGGGTGCCTCTGTAGGAGGAGGCACCGGGGAGGCTGAGTCGGTAGGAGGGGACACTGGGGAGGTTGCATCAGTAGGAGGGGCCACCGGGAAGGATTTCGGGGGCATCGGGGTGGCTGTCGGGGTAGGAGGGGCCACCGGGGAGGATGCCGGGGGAGTCGGGGTGGCTGTCGGGGTAGGAGGGGCAACCGGGGAGGATGCTGGGGGTGTCGGGGTGGCTGTCGGGGTAGGAGGAGGCACCGGGGAGGTTGCATTGGTAGGAGGGGGCACCGGGGAGACTGACTCGGCAGGAGGGGCCACCGGGGGTGGATGCCGGGGGTACCGGGGAGACTATCGGGGGTGCCGGGGAGACTGCATCGGTAGGAGGGGCCACCGGAGAGGAAGTGTCGATAGGAGGAGGCACTGGGGAAGCTGCGTCGGTAGGAGGGGCCACCGGGGAGGATTCCGGGGGTGTCGGGGTGGCTGTCGGGGGCACCGGGGAGACTATCGGGACCACCGGGGAAACTGCATCAGGAGGAAGGGGCACGGGGGATGCTGCATCTCCTGGAGGGGGCAACGGGGAGGATGCGTCGGTAGGAGGACTCACCGGGGAAGGTGTTGGGGCCACCGGAGAGGGTGCGTTGGTAGGAGGGGACACTGGGGAGGCTAATGGGGGCACCGGAGATGGTGCGTTGACAGGAGGGGACACTGGGGAGCCTAATGGGGGCTCCAGGCAGGCTGGGTCGACATGAGGGGCCACCGGCGTGGCTGCTTTGGCAGGAGGGATCACCGGAATGCCTGCCGAAGCAGTTTGGGGCACCGGAGTTGCAGTTAAAGGGTGAATAACGAAACACACAAACAATAGTATAAGGCACGGGTTCGTCACTTTTGATGACATTTTTGGTTTCCTTTGCTTTTCCTCCCGATGGTTATGTTATTAATGAAATCGATATTTACTACAAAACGTGGTATTTATAATTTTATATCACGTAAATGATATGGGATTAGCGTGATCAAATTTTGTTTGTTTGTTTGTTTTTTTTTTTAATTTCAAAATTTATTTAAGAAAATAACTTTTTGTTAATTTTTTTAATTTGAAGGCTCATTATTTGTTTTAAAAAATAACTTTTGATTTTTTTTTTTTTTTAATTTTGAAGGCAACGCACGTCCAAGGGGCGAGCACCGGCACAAAATGTGAATTGATATTAAAAAGGAAAAAGGAAAAAAAAAACACCGGCACAAAAATCAATTAAGAACATAATGGTTGGAGGCATACTTAGTAATGAATACCATATCTTACTCCAATTCAAAAGTGCATAGTCAGAAAAAAAAAAAAAAAAAAAAAAAGCAAGACATATTTTAAATGGCGACATAAAAAAACGACATAATCTAAAAAAGAGCATGATCTTTTATATTGACAACAAATTAATTAACAATATCTTTTGGTCGGATAAAATTTGGGTCCACTTCAATTCCTAATCCTTTAGAGAATATATTCTCTTAGGCAATAAGCTTACCATATTTTTCTCTATACATAATTAATATTTTCAATATTTTCTACTATAATTACGTGAAATCCGGCAGTTTGAATTTCTAATTATTGGTCGAAGAAAATCGTCTTTTACTTTTTTTTTTTTTTTTTTTTTTTTCAAATCCTTGTTTTTTAGTTAATATTTTCTACAAGTTCGAATTTAGTTAAGATTAACAGCAATAATATTGTCCGTTACATAATGGCAATTAATCATTCTATATGTCCTTCGTATATATTTATATCCTTATGTGTACGTCATACCATTTTATCTTAATATACTAAATTTTACTATTAAAGAAAACTCACACATGTACCTAGCTATAAAATCAAATTAAATAATATTTGAAAAATAAACCTTACATAATTAAATGTGTCTAATATTGGAAATACAACGTGTGTTTCGTGTGCATATGTAAATATGGAGTAGTATATATTAAAGTGATTGGATTGCACGTGTCTCATTTAGCTAGTAGGAAACATTTTAAAAAACAAAAAACAACATTAACGTATTCTGAAAAAATGGAACCAAAGACTCTATTCAAATATATTTTTTTATTAAAAAGAAAAAAAAAAAAAACATGAATAGGATCACCTAATAATTTGTGAATGCCTTTCTGTTACGAGCAAGCACAAGTTAGATCGATACACATACTTCTTTGTTGAATTTAAAGTCAATATTTATCATGATTAAGAATCAATAATTAAATTAACCAACCTGAAAGTTAAGAGGGTTCAATTCAGCTCGTTGTCATTTTCATAAATAACTCATTGACAAAAGTGATAATTCTTGGTAGAACATCAATAAAGTCACTTTCTAGCTAGTTCCGTTAGCTTCAATGGATCCTATAGACGGTTGCACAAATCCCCCGGGCTTTGGTGATTTTCATCTCGGTCTCCATCGATCGGCGAATTGACAAATAGGGTTTGATCGAGAATGCATATGCTTAACTAATTCATAACATAACTAAGCTTCAAAAAAAATTGTCACGTTTTTGACTTGATAATATTTACGTATGTACGTCGGTCGAGCTTCGTTCTAAAGCATGCTTCTTTGGTCTACCAACCTGAGTAAAAACGACCTGGCATCAGACTGTATACTGCCTTAACTTCTCTCTATATATAAGATTGGCTCGATCAAATGCTTCTCATCAGTGCACCAATTGAGAACTAGACTTATTGTCTAATACATAGAATAACATTATTTGTGGCATATATATATAGAGAGAGAGGCCGGGGGAATGGAGATGGTGCCGTGGGCTCGCATCTTGATACTCTTGGCCTGCCTGTTTCCGGCGTCGGTCGAATGCATAGTTCGAGACTATAAGTTCAACATGAGTACGTTTTCCGTTTGAAAATTGCTAATTTTGTTCCTATAATTATTCATATGAATATATATATATATATATATATTTTACTAGTTAAGAAGGAATTATTACCAATTTGAAAATAAATAGCCAGGGCATTCGTATGGTAGTATACTAGAAGTACTGTTAATAATTATTTTCCAAGTGTCCCCCCCCCTCTCTTCTCGTCCCTCGAAAGTCTAAAATGTATTCTCTAGCTACATGCTATTATTATTTAGTTGGGTACTGAGGTGATGGCAACCAAATTAACTTAATTGTCATTGGTTTGCTAGGCCTAGCTAGCGGGTGAAAGCTAGTTTGAGTGGAGTTCCCAAGTTAGAAATCTGCAAAAGTTTTCTATTCCTTTTAATAACTAATATTGTCATAGACCCCCATTAAAAAAAATGAAAATAAAAATGAAAACTTGCAATAACATTTTATCCTGGCTGTGGTATATGGAAGTGGTGCTGAAGACACTACAAAACTGTGCTCAAGCAAGCCCATTGTCACCGTAAACGGAAAGTTCCCTGGTCCAACCATATATGCAAGACAGGACGACACCCTTTTGATCAAGGTCGTCAACCATGTCCAATATAATCTTAGTATCCATTTGTCAGTCTCCTAATTAATTTTCTTTTCTTTTTTTGTTTCACAGGTTTTTTTTTTTTTGTTCTCAAATTTATTTCTCATAATATTGTTATGGCATTTTAGGCATGGAATCAGACTACTTAGAACGGGATGGGCAGATGGGCCTGCATACACAATGTCCACACAACCAACAATATGTATACAACTATACAATCACAGGTCAGAGGGGCACTCTTTGGTGGCACGATCACATCTTGTGGCTTAGGGCCACTGTCCATGGAGCCATTGTCATCTCACCCAGGCGCGGCGTTCCCTATCCATTTCCCAAACCTCGCACCGAAAAGGTTCTTGTTTTAGGTGAGCCTCATGAGCACTGTAAATTAATTTTATTTAAAATTTGTTTTTTTGTTTCTTTTACCAAAGAACTAAATAGACAATTTGGATCTAGTTAGGTATTCATTGTCTCTACGTGATCAATAACAAATTTGCAGGTGAGTGGTGGAAATCAGATGTGGAAGCAGTCATCAATGAGGCTCTGAAATCCGGCTTGGCTCCAAATGTCTCTGATGCTTGCACAATCAACGGCCTACCAGTGGCTGTCTCAAACTGCCCTTCACAAGGTACGTAAACGAAATGCATGCATGTCCAATAAGGTACTGTTTATATATATATATATATATATATATCTTTGCTTGAGCTCAGCTTATATATGTAGGCAAGAAATTTAAAGTATATCTTCCTGTAAATCCCATGTATAAATATGTAGGAGGATATTCCTTGCCAGTGGAAGCAGGCAAGACATACTTGCTACGGATCGTCAATGCTGCACTCAATGAAGAGCTCTTCTTCAAGATTGCCGGCCACCAACTCACCGTCGTTGAGGCCGATGCCGTCTGCACCAAACCCTTCAAAGCCGACACCATTGTGATTGCCCCGGGCCTAACGACCAACGTTCTTCCCACCGCTGACTGGAACGCCGGTAAGTTCTCTGTCATAGCCTCGCCATTCATGGACGCTCCAATTGCCGTCGACAACAAGACCGCCACCGCCACGTTGCATTACTCCGATACTATTTCGAGCTCTCGCACCATTCTCACAGCTCCACTACCCCAAAATGCCCCTTCAATAGCTAGTAAATTCACAAACTCCCTCAGAAGCCTGAATTCTAAAAAATATCCCGCCAGGGTTCCTCTCAAGATAGACCATTCCTTGTTGTTCACCGTTGGCCTCGGAGTCAAGCCATGCAAGACTTGTGTCAATGGAAGCCGAGTGGTGGCGGATATCAACAATGTCACCTTTGTCATGCCGAAGATTGCTCTCCTTCAAGTTTATATTTCCCGCTGGTGCCGTTTAATTACACGGGGACTCACGGTAGTAATTTTGCGACAACGACAGGGACAAGGCTCTATAGACTTGCATACAATTCGACGGTGCAATTGGTGTTGCAAGATACAGGGCTAATAACACCTGAAAGCCATCCAATTCATTTGCATGGATTTAACTTCTTTGTGGTGGGTACTGGACTAGGGAACTTTGACCCTAACAAGGATCATGAGAAGAAGTTCAATCTTGTTGACCCAATTGAGAGGAATACTGTTGAACTGCCTTCTGGTGGATGGACGGCTCTCAGATTCAGTGTTGATAATCCAGGTAAATTAACTACAAAAACCGTTTCATGATCATAATTAGATAATTGCATGGAAATATCATTGCTCACTCATTAATTACTATAAGCTTGCATTTGATTTGGTAGATGAAATTTTTAAGTTGAAGTTAGTTGACTTTTCAAAAATTAGTTATAAATTTTGTTGATTTTTAATAAAAGACAAAAATTAATATGAAAAAGTACAGTTTAGTTGAAGTTAAACTTAAACGTGAAACAAGCCTAAATAAAGAAAATTGAACTACAGTACTTATGGTTTTTTATTTTATTTTAATTGAAATAGGGGTTGGGTTTATGCATTGTCATCTGGAAGTGCATACAACATGGGGGCTGAAGATGGCGTTCGTGGTGGACAATGGGAAAGGCCCTAATCAGTCCCTTCTACCTCCTCCGACCGACCTTCCCAAGTGTTAGTGTGGTGGTTTAATTCCAAGTAATTTCTCTGTTATGACAAATCTTTTCCATGTAATTTTCTCTTTTATAGTTTGAAGGGGACAAGTGGACAAGGCAAAAGAGAAGAGTTCTTTTGAGCTTAGGCTAAAGGACGCTGCTCAGAGTTTAATAAGGACGCAAATGTTGCGATTTCATTTTTTTTTCCCTCTTCGTTTTATTTGAATATGTATATACTTTATAGAAAATTAAATAAGGAAAGAAATAAAGTAAAAGGAGAGATGAAAAACACACAGATTTTAAACGGGAACGTGCTAATTTATACGGACTAAAACAAGAGCACGATTCATTAGTGATGAGCACAATAAATGAGGCTCCATATATGTACACAGTACATAATCTATTTATGTATATTTTACAATTTATATTTAAATTTAAACCTAACTTTATAATTCAAATAAATTCAAAATATAAACTAATCCGACTAGATAATTTCAGCAAAAGGAGCATCCTTTGTGACACCCTCCTGGATTAACCGCAAATAAAAAAATATCCTGCGAGACAACAGTAATTGTTATTAGCGAATCTTCCTTGGCATCTGTTTTTTGTTGCAGCTAATTCCTCAGGTCTCTCTCCAAACGGTTGTAATAACTGATTGTATTTGAGTTTCAGATATTAATTGTAATCTGTAAATATATGAAATGTGCAAGATTTTATTATTCAGTTCATTCAAATCTTCATAATTATAACCGCCATTTCACCACACAACTTTTTTATTCTTTTGAATAAAACTTCGAATATTATGAGATACCATTAGACTATGACTACAATCATTTAGATCAAGCTTTTTAAAACCTAACAAATTATTAAATTTTAGTTCTTATAGTTAAGTTCAAAAGAAATACTTTAGGAGATGCAACATTAATATTTAGAATTAGAAGATTCTATGGTGTTAAACGAGATAAAATGAGTGAATTATTTTAAAAAATAAAAATGAAAAAAGAAGAAGCAAGAAGCCCAAAAATTCAACGACAAGAAACTAAATACACGATAGTTTTCACATCAAACGACAACAAAATCAAACATGTTTAGTCATTTTTAAAACGGCATACAAAAGATTGACGATAAATAGATGTAAAATTGATACCAAAGAAAAATAAAACTACAAGTTGCAACTATAAAGGAAACTACAATAACACTACAAAGATGACGATCTGCGGAAAGAAAAACAACCATTGTATATCACAATCTGGATGACGACAAAAATCACAAGAAACAACGCTTCGGAGAGCTTCTCTAATTCTCAATGTTAGATTCATGTACCAAAATCAAGTTTTGACACTAGTAAAAAAATTACTCTTTATTGCAGTATTATTTTCAATGCTGGATTTGACAAGTATTATGTATTTTTCTTATATATATATATATATATATATATAAACAACAAACTAAAGAAACCATCGATCTCATAAATGACAATAGTAAGGTCTTCAACAAAAATTAGACAACGTAGTCGGGAAACACAATTGAACTGCGAAAATGAGAATAGCCGGTATGACAATCGAATAATTATGACAGTGGGTGAAAACTAAGGATATATGAAAACCACCATTATAAGGATAACAATCACAATCCCAAAACGACAATGGACTAATAAACGACAAAGATTTGGAAAACAACAACAGGATAAACGACAACATAAAAGAAGCATCGCCCGAAAATTCTAATGGAAAACGACAATAAACAAGAAAGAAACAAGTCGCGAAAATCTGTTTTTATTATAGAAGTGAGAATTGGGAAGTAAAAAATTTTGCACTTCCACTTTTGTTGAACCAATCCAACAAATCAAACTTAACTCTTTTTTCACTTGATTTAAATTTAGTGGTATAGATTTAATCCACATGTCTTCTTTATACTCTCACACCTCACAAATCAACTTGTACCTCTCTTTCTCTTTCTTTACTTTTTTTTTTTTTTTTTTTGGAAAAGCTTATTTAAATTTTTTCTGACGCCTGATTGCCTCATTATTTGCCCTGAATGCATTATATTTCATTTTATATCTTTTTGTTTTATTTCTTATTCTCGTGCATAATATAAATTTAGTTAGCACCATTAACCATTTTTTTGCCTTTTCAACCTAAACGTTTTATTTCACTGCCTTTTTTTAATAATATTGAACAAAAATTATTAGCTTTGAAAACGGACAATTAATATATCTATATGTACTAACAAACTATGCAAACCAAAATTTATTAACCAAATATTACACAGATTTGTAAAAGTTTTTATTTTTGACAAATTTACTTTTTTTACTCAAAGAAATTAAATTAAAATTTTTTATTTGTATTTTATTTTTTAGATTCATGAAATTGTTTGGAAATATGCATTAAAATGATTTTAAGCCTCAGCTGGCGTTGAAGAAACATCAAAAGAGAGTAAAATCCATATCTCAGCTAGAAACATATCTGATATATATATATATATATATATATATATATATAAGCTTAGATAGGAGCTCTATACCGTTACTAATGTCAAGAAAAAGGGGAGAGAATAAAATTAACAGACCATAGATAAGCTATTTAACATTGAACAAGGTTAATAAAGTCTTTCTAAGAATTGGCGGTGGAGTTTGATCTTGAGAAAGTAGAAGAAGAATTGATGAACTGGATGCAATCTTCAATAGCTTCCATTCTATGAGAATCAAGAGGAGCGACGAACGGCTTTGATCTCGCGGATGAAGAGACGTTCTTTCCTGAAGGTGATGGCTTCCCAGAGACCAAGCATAGAGCTCTGGCGACATGGCCGGCGAAATGCTTCAGTAACCTCATCGGAGACACCGACGTCAAAACTGACGACCCTTTGGGAAGCTGCTCGAATCTACGGCTCCCACCAAGCCTCGACTTTCTCTCTGCAAATCTCTTGCCGGAGCTTTGTCTTTCATACAAGAATGACTTCTGCTCCATGATGAACTCCTTTGTTGGAATTGGAAACAGAGAAAAATAGATTTTATTTTTATATATTTTTATTTTTTTTATTTTTTGAAGATTTGATATGTGGTGGGTGTGTAAATGTAATGAGAGAGAAGTGCAAGTAAAAAAGGGTATTATGTAGAAGAGGAGAGGAGAGGAGACCAAAAAGAAGAAGCCAAAAGGGGTGAGTAGAAGTCGGTAAGAAAAAAAAAAAAAGAAAGAAAAGAAAAGGAAAAAAGGCTGAGTATTACGCTGCCCAATACAAAGCTAATCTTCGACGAAAGGCCGGGTTGAGAGTAACTTTTTGGCTTGCATGCAGTGCAAGCATAGGGAAAATGATTCCCTTCCAACTAACAAAATACCAAAAACCTTATTTAGCAAAAGCAAAAAATACACTCAAAAAAGAGAGGAAAAAAAATTAAAAAAAAAAAAGGAGTGAAAATAAGGGAAGTAATGATTTTAGGTGCTTTGGCTTCTGTGACCTTGATTTGATTGTCATCATGCAACTACGTTTGGCGGTTATTTCAAAGAAACACTTTAAAAAAAATATAAAAAAAAGTAGGAATACAGGGAGGTACAAAGTGAAATAAAATAATGACAATCTATTTTTTGAGGTATTTATATATTATATAAAATGATATATTTTTTTGAGATTATCTAAGAAGTGTTTGGTGAATAAGTTGAGTTTGAATTGAGTTGAGATTTTTAATTTGAATAATAATTTTTATTAATTTTTTCAGAAAAGATAAAAAAAATTTCAGAAAAAAATAAAAAATATATAAAAAAAGTATAATTTAATTTGAATAGATGTTAATGCCAAACGGGATCTAAATATTTTAATTTCTGTAACCAAAAAAAAAAAAAGTGTTTAAGAGAACCGGCCTTTTGGGTTTTTCGGGGCAAATGTGAAAGTCACATTTTTTGCATGAAATATGTATATAAATATGAAATTCAGATTTTTGTATTTTTATATTTTTATTTAATTATCTCTGAAAAATTCTGTTTTAGTTTCATGCTTTTGGTCGTTCAGTCAATTTGATAATTTTGTGTCGAGTTCGTGATTTATCAAGCTAAAGGATGTGGAAAACGAATAGGCATATAAGCTTTCAGGTGTGAGCAGAACATGTACTCAAGAAATTTACCCTTCTTTTAGCCCAAAAAAAAAAAAATCTTTTTAAAGGGTAGAGATTTTATTTTTTGAACTTTCGGGAAAAAAGTGGGGAAGGGGTGGCGGGAAGGGGATATTGAATGGGGTTGGGGGATTTAAAATAATGACAAAGAGAACCAAGAAAAGAGATTTCAAAAATGAATTGATAACAGGAAAGGAGGAAAAAAAGAAAAGAAAAAAAAAAGGTGCCAAAGGATATCTTTTGATAACAGGAAAGGAGGAAAAAAAAGCAAAAAAAAAAAAAAAAAAGTGCAAAAGGATATCTTTTAGATGCAAAGAAGAAAACACGACCAATATCTTTTAGCAAAAAAAAAAACAACCAATATCCTTTCTATTCTATCTGCCTCGCTTTTTCTTTTATGTATAGACGTTTAATTCACTGTTAGAATTACTAATTAAAAAAAAAAAAAAAAAACTAAAAAGCTGTCCGCCAAAAGAGATGAGAGCCGGCCAGGAGAAAAAACAAAAGATACCCCAAAAAGGGACACTGATGCTTACATCAACATCTGGTTAAATTTTTCACTTTACTTTGAAATCAATCTTTGAACTAACATTTTTATTATTAGTATAATAAACTCTCTAAAGACAACATATATGCATATATACTATAAATATATATATATGTATCCTACTTATTAACTCAAATTCTCTACAAACTTGTGGAACTAAACAAATCTGCCAACATTAACCAACTACTCTTGATAGATTAATTTATATATATAAAGAACTCTTGATTGATTAGGACATAAAAAAATTACTTACTCTTGATAGATTAATTTATATATATATATACATATATAGATAAAGAACACTTGATTGATTAGGACATAAAAAAATACTTTACATGTGTTTGATATTATGATTCAAACCTTAAAATTATAATTCAATTCTTATCTTTTTACTTTAACTTCTATTTATACAGTTTTATAACTTAAACTTTAAAAAGATAACTTTATATAGACAAACCAAATGAGATTATTATTATTATTTTTTTAAGTTGCATAAATTTTTAAGACGAATAAAACAAATTCATATTGATAATTTTTTTTCTAAACACATTTTAAATTTTTACATTTTTTAACTACAATAATTCAAATCTCTCAATAAAATATATAATCAATTCAAACCCAAATTGTAAGATCAAGTCTTACAACAAACACAAGCTTAGAAGTGTAGTAAACATTTTTATTTTCATTTTTTTAATATTACAATTAGGCCATAGTTCAATATTCAATTTGCAATTACCACCTACTCCAATAGGTACATGCTTGCATCTTGCACAAGATATGCCAACGTCAGAGAACTACCCAGAGCCAATCAAGTTAAAGATGCTTTAAGATGTTTAATATTGAGAAAACATTGTCCTTTGCTAATAATTTCACACACACACACAGACGGAAATTATGTTACTTTTAACCCATTCTGCTTTTACCATGATTTTCAATCATTCACAGTTCCTTCACTATCAATACCAGACAGTATGGTGCTGCTACTGCACAGAGCACAAGAAAATTGAACCCACCGTCGATTCAAACAAAAAATTTCAACTTATTTTAATCTTTTTCTGAAAAAATTAACATAATTTTTAATTAATTTTTAAAAAATTTAACAAGTCTGAGTCTACAATCTAAATATTTTAACTCAAATAAGTCAGCCTAACACAAGTGATAACTAATTTTCTACAGAAAATAAAAACTCCCAATCCAGTTGTCCTTCCAAATGGACGCTAAATCCAAATTTGTGCAAATAAAGTTTTAACTTCTACAATTGCAATGATGATGGATCACATTATCACACCAAAGAAAGGGAAAATCACTGTTTACCATTTCATAACAGAGCAAAATCTCTACCACCGTGTCCAATGATGGAATCCACGAAGTCCCTACCTTTTTCCATTAAAAAGCCTTTACAGCAACAAGATCACTATTCAAATTGCACTAAAAAATTTCATTTATCTTTCTTAGAGCTTGCTTGGTAAGAGGAAAAATTAGGAGGAAAATGAGAAGTGAGGGAATTGGTGAAAGGATGCTTTCCCAAACCCACTCCACTTCTAGTGAAAAGACTTGGTCTCCATCCCCGTTTCTATTCTCGAATATTATCCCTCATCCCCATTCCGTTCTGCATAAAACCCCGTGAGATCCCGTCTAAGCGGGAAATGTTCCCATCTCTAGAGAGAAAAGAGGACAACAGAATGTATCAGACAGATTTCAAATCTTTTAAAGAACTCCCAACCTTAATCTCCCCTCATGTAACGAGATTAGAGAGAATAATCCACACCAACTATGACAAAAAACAACATCTTCTACTCTATTTTCTTTTGAGTTATGTACCTTACTTTCCTTCCCTATTACCAAACATAGCCTTCAAAAGTTGCATCTAAATCCCAACCTGTACAAACAAAATTCCAACATACACAAATGCACATAAACTCAAGCAAACTGAAATCACTGTTTACCATTCATAACAAGCAAAACCTCACCACCATGCTCAATCGCTGAATCCAAGAAGCCTCTAACTTGTTCTCTATCTTCAAAAGCCTTAGGAGCAACAAGATCACTATCCAAATTGTACCATCTTCCATCAATCTTTCTTAGGGTCACCCAATGCCTACTTCTCCAAATCCCACCAAATCTTTTAACCGGAATGTTGACCACAATCCCCATCAAAGCATCTTCAGGCCCATCTAAATCAATGGAAGAAGCTCCATTTCTTCGATCATGCCAAATCACAGCCTTCCCTTTCCTTTCCAAAGCCGCAATCAGAACATTTATGTCATAGTTTCCAGTGAGTGTGTTGTGATGAGGCTTGAAAAGCCCGGATAGTGGGGTCCATTTTTGCTTCTCCGTTTCATCAAGAACAAGACTGTCAGCAATCTCGTTCAATCCTGCTCGTGTAAATGCATCCTTTTGCTGCTTCAAACAATAACTCTATATTAATCTATTTATGTTAAAAACCATAAATGATTTGTGGGTTTTTTCATACAATGTTAAAATAGTTAAAAGATGTGATTTTTTTTTTTTTGGGGGGGAAATTCCCAATTCCATTTTCATTCGCTAAGTACCGTTTAATTGAAACAAAGAAAAGGGTATAGTAATTACCTGAAAGAGATTGTTGAGGGAGTGTAAGAGGCAGAATTGAAGCCTTTGCCTCTCGTGATAGATTTGGGGATTCTCGCTCGTCATCTTGAATTTCTTGATTCCGACGCTACAGCTGCCAAAGACCGAAGAAACCCAATCGTAAAATGCGCAGAGGATTCTGGTCTGGATTTGAGAATATGTGAATTTCGGGTTTCGTTTTCTTGAAATTGAACCGGAAGATCGCCGGAGAAGAAAGACTGTTTTTTGCTGAGTATTCGAGCAAGCCGATGGAGATTTGGACACGTCAAGAACCGAGGCGGTCTTTTGAAGTTGATTTTGGGACAAGAGTCGTTGAGTTTCCTCAGAATTAGTTTTACCGTTGTCGTTACAAAGTTTGAACACATGTCAATTATTGTTGTCGTTTTAGGAATAGCTACGTTTTTTAAGGCCCGCTGTATTTTTACCAGAAACGACGTGTAGTTTTCTGTTTAAAATTTGTTGTCGTTTCAGGTCTTGAAGTAAGTAAACGACATGTACTTCAAAGTTTCTAGTGAACTGTCTCTTTGCCCATTTTAGCACGTCGCTTCAAGTATAAATATGTTGTCGTTTGTTTTGAAATTCTTGTCGTTTATCCAAATTAACAAAATGCCGTTTGCCTAACAAGTTTGTTGTCGCTAACATGAAAACCGACTTATGGTTCTCATCTGTTTGGTTAAGATAAACTACATGCCTTGTTTAGATTTTTTTTTTTTCCTTGAAATACTTTTATAAATATCTTCGAGCTACATCATTAATTTTATTTTACTCTCGAACTTCAATGAATCATTCAAAATTTGTGAAGTATAAAATGTCTATGAAAAGGAACCTTTCGTTACAGTCTGGTTAGTTTCTTCCTTTCGTCACAACTTTAAGTGTATACTAAATTATTTTGATAATGTTTTAATCCTTAAAAATTATTGTTGAAAAAGTATTTTAATCCTTAAAAAATTATTATTAAAAAAGTATCCTCATTGGAACTTAATAACTGGTATATGCTCTTTGAAAATGTGAATATAATTAAGGTTCATGTTTTAAATTAAATTTTCGTGCCATTTGAGTAAAGATTGATGGAAATATAATAGATACAATTTTGTTGCACCACTTTCTTTTGAGAGATTTGTTGTGAAAATTTTGCTTTTATTTTTTGTATTTAAAGGTGAGAATTCAAATTTGCTTAGTGAAATTATGTAAAATTATCGTTAAGATAATAATAATTTAATGCAATGATTTAAACTTTCAAAGTATTACAAAAGGTAATGGTGGATATAATTTAGGTGTTATCACGCCTGATCTTACCTATATTTTATCAGTAGGTATATAGTACAAATTATCGAACGAAGTTGAAATATAGGCACACACATGTATAACGACTTAATTTTTACAAAACGACAGAAAAAGCCATCAATAGTTCCATACTATTCTAACAACCGGATAGCCAGTGCGAGTGGATAATCCAATCCCCCTCACTCACAAAACTCACCCCCAACTCTCTCCAATGGCGACCACTGCAATGACTACTCCTCCTTCCCTCTCCTTCTTCTCCTCTTCCCTCTTCTTCACCTCCTCCCAACGCCACACCCTGAACCCATTCGTATCCTTCAAACCCAATTCCCTCAAATCCCCGACTCCAAAGCCCCTCTCAATCACCTTCGAGCTCGCCACCCTCCCTGTCCTCTCCTTCTCCGGCGAGAAAGTCGCCGAGACCTACCTCGACCTGAAGTCGGCGCCGCCAGAGACGGCCCGCGCCGTCGTCCACCGCGGCATCATCACCGACCTCCAGAACAAGCGGCGCGGCACCGCGTCGACCCTCACGCGCGGTGAGGTCAGGGGCGGTGGGAGGAAGCCCTACCCCCAGAAGAAGACTGGCCGGGCCCGGCAAGGGTCGACGAGGTCGCCACTCCGGCCCGGCGGAGGAGTCGTGTTCGGGCCGAAGCCGAGGGACTGGTCCATCAAGATCAACCGGAAGGAGAAGAGGCTGGCGATCTCGACGGCGGTGGCGAGCGCGGCGGTGAACACGATTGTGGTGGAGGATTTCGGGGACAAGTTCGAGAAGCCGAAGACGAAGGAGTTCATCGCGGCGCTCAAGCGGTGGGGGATCGACCCGAAGGAGAAGTCGACGTTTTTTATGCTGGAATTGGCGGAGAATGTGGTCCTCTCGAGCAGGAATATCGGCACTCTGAAGATGCTGACTCCGAGAACCCTCAACTTGTTCGACATTCTCAACGCCGACAAGCTGGTTCTCACCCCGGCCGCCGTGGAATACTTAAACGAGCGCTACGGTGTCGATTTCGAGGACGACGATGAGGAAGACGGTGCTGAAGAATCTGTTCAAGAAGAAGAAGAGGAAGGTGAGAAATTGTTGTGATTGTTTTCTTTAGAATTTTGGTGAAATATATCAATGGAATAATCTGTTATCTGAAACTGGTGTGAGAAATTTATGTTTTTTTTTTCAGCTCAAAATAGACCTTGTTGTGGAAAATGAATAGGTTGAAGGTCGAAATGGAAAATACATATGGTTGATTAGAAATTGTTGGATATGGGGAGGCAATACTGCAAAGTTGGGGGATTTTTATTTTCTTTTTTTATTTTTTAATTATTTATTTTAAACTTATTTATTTTTTATTAAATGCTCAATTTCACGGGGTTATGCTTTTAATGGATTGTAGTACTCTAATGTCTTGTATCGAACTGTTCAAGCAATGAATAATACATGGATTGTTACTATATGTGTTTTATGTGTCTTGGATTTCTTGTTTTGGTTGCTTTCCACGAGTTTGTGATCTATTTGGAATTATCATCTAACTCATATTTTCTTTACTTTGGTGGATTCTAGGAATGAGTACAAGTGGATTGCCATGACTAGAAGTAGTAAAACATTGGACATAAGTATTACATCTTGTGTGTGTGTTTTTATTTTTTGTTCGTTTTTTGTTTTGTTTTTTTTTTTTTTTTGGGTCCTGGAAAGTAATATGCTGGCATGAATTGAAGGCGGGCACATGCTGCATGTGTTATGACACCCGGATATTGCTGTTATTTTGCGTGTTTTTGAACTTTCTTTTGTTGATCTTGTGTTTTTTTCCCTGAAAATACAGGAACTGTTGATGAGGAGAATCCTGGTTCAGCAGAATGATATTCGAGGGGTAGGAATGCAGAGCTCTGTAATTGTTTTTGGTCTTTTTTTTGTTGGAAAATTTAAGATTCATCCCGATCCAGAACTCCGAATGAGCCTGAAAGGGTCTCTGCCTGGCTGACGTTAGAAGAATGGAGGGTTTGCTATTGCAACTTTCTGAGATCTCAGCATAGTTTTGTTGTATTTAGGTGCATTCTTTTTTGTATCAATTTGCGCATTCTGTTTCATAGAAATGTTACTACTTGGATCAGCTATTTCATTGGTTCTCTCTCTCCAAGTTGTAGCTTTCTGGTCCAGTTTTCCATTTGGCACTTTTGGTTGCAGCCTATTTATGGTTCAACGGTCACTTAAGTTTTTACAAGTTCGTACTTGTCAATAGAGGTGGGAAATATAAACAACGGGTAAAATGACTTGAGCCTAGAGCATCACACACGTTCTCTCTGTTTTTATGCTTTCACAAGTTGGTACCAATTTTGCTCTTGGTATTGGCTTAGGTTCAAGGTTTAAAAACACGTTATATTCTTGAATATGGGGAAAATTATAAGTACGTAGGTTCGTCTATTGAGCTCTCTCCCTCAAATCCCTCGCTTGTCTCTCGGGCTCTTGCTGGGTTTGGTAATCTATTTTTGACCAAATCCGAGATTGATGGCCTTGGTCTTTGCTTTGTGTGATTATGTTTTCCAATTTTGTTCTCTATTTCGTTCTCCGACTTTTGCAATGTTGCGTTGTGATTTTTCAGATGATGCTTTCTGATTTGTGCTATTTTACTTGCTTATTTTGGGATTTGAGATTTTCTTCATCCTTTTGCAACGGGGGTTTTTATTTTCGTTGATAAAAAAATTGTTCATCAACGATTCTGATGCGAACAGCAAGAATCATATCCATGGACCAATTTTATTTTTTATGATAATTAATTATACAGATAATCCTATTATCATACATAGCTCAAACTATACCATATTTTGCTCTTGGCTACTTGATGATATCTACTGTTGTAATTACTAGACCCTTCAAAATTAGATCATTTTAGACCTTACTCGATTGTAAAGGTAGAAACAAATTCTACCATATTATGATGCAGAAACAAATTCTCTTCCCACGTTGCTGCTTTGTGGGACCTGCTACAGCCAGATTCAACATTGTGTCAATGGCGACTTACAGCCATCACAAGTTCGATGCCAGTGCAAATTCTCCGTCGTCATCAACCATCTCTCAAGTTTGCCTCCATCACAAACCCTCTACGCATACTTGACGGCGCTACACAAATTAGTAGTAAATCACCAATGGATCAAAGCCTATCACCAATGAATCAAAGTCAGTGGTCTAAGGTGGTAAAAATGAATGAGAATCAAAGCATATTTTGAAAATAGTATATTTATATGATACACCTCCAAAAGTGACTTTGAGCCTAAATTCTTCCAACTCCGCAAATCACATAACTCGTGTAGGTGTAGACTGGTGGCAAGAGGTGCTATATCAAACTTCAGACTAGAGTCTCCACCTTTGCTTTCTCTTTGGGGGGTTTCGTTAGTCGACGGTTTTGACAAGGCAGTCCACACCGTCATTTTTCCACGGGTGGTTTCATATGTAAGCTTCAATTACTCGGTTATTCTGCTTCCACTACAAACTTTTGGGTAGTTTCATCAACAGACCGGCAAGATGGTTATGACATGGCACTGACCACATTTGTTTTGGTTCCTCAGTTCTATTTTCTAAACTGCCGGACTCATTACATGCTAGTTTATTATTTTAAGCCTTGTCCACTACTCTGCTAAACTCTCTTTGCATTTATATGCACCCTCCATGTACCGATCTTAGAAATACTAAAATTTTATACTTAAACAAAGCACGCAACTGGATGGTGTTTGTCAGTGGAGCAACAAAAAAAGCTCTCAAGATTTTCATTCAGTCCTACAGAATTTCTCTGAAGACAAACTTCGTGTTCCGAACGAAATCAACCTATAGCAATTGTTGAATGTTAATTGGTATGAATATTCCTGTTAGTTCTCGCCCAGCCTCTACAATGTTAGGAAGCTAAAATGAACCGAATTGATGCTAACTTGAAAGAGAAGATAAAATGAAACAAAGGAATGACGTTCACTAAATGGCCAATCATAGAATCGGACATTTCATTTTTCCTGTTTAATAGAGCTTCTTACTCTTATAGAACGGAAGAGTGGAATAGTTTGTCCACTCAATGCTAAGTAGCCATTATCGACAGACGTGGATGGCAAACAAAGTATCAGGTAGCCCAGACCATTGACCAAAAGCTCTCTCCCTGTGCAAGCACACACAACAAAACAGGAAGAGAAATGCACACTCCCTACGCAGGCATTATCCTGTTCAGGTTCAAAGGGACTGTCTCAGCCTGGCTTGCCCGCGTTCCGGCCAATTTTGCCGGTGCAAAGCAGAACACAGGCACCCCTGGTGCGTCTCTTATGTCAGCAGAATGAAAAAGTAACAATAATATGGAACAACAGAGCAAGAGCATTTTATTACTGATGCATGAAGAGAAGTAGAAACAGAGATGTCTTTAAAAGTCTTAAACACCAAACAAAGTTCTCTACCATAACAGGAAACCTAAATGGCCGGTGTCATGATCTCAGCGGCCAATGATGCTCTTATGTGGTCTGAAGTTGTCAAAGGTTTTTCTGCTCGGTTCATTTGTTCCTGCAAAATATAATCTCGTGAGATTACCCACCTTTCTAGCCAAAACGAAAAACTTCAAGCAATACAAGCTATGACAATGGTATATACACCGACATTTTTGTTTTGTTTATTTGTTTTATTTTATTTTTTTGACAAAAATTTTGCAAATAAGTCGTTTATTAACATCGTATCTCAGCATTCAGGTGCTTACTGCATGCAGCAACAAAATCATAAACTAATTTTACCAAACCCCCGGTGCAGAAACTTCAAATCAACTATTGTCAAACAAAATTACTAGTTCCATGATCATGTGTTCATCTTTTTGGCTCTTAGATAACAGATCTTCAGAAGTTTATTTACGACTTGCTTTTATTAATCATCTGAATTTTCTTTGTTTTTTTTGTAATAAAAGGGCAGGTTACCATCTGCTTTACAAGTCTATTATCTACACCCTCGTTGGATGAAGAATAAATATACACAAAAACACTGACCTTCACCTCTCCGAAGAGTTTATGTAACTTTCTGGCAAGTAGATTTCTCCACCAACTTCACCATGTTGTTCCCCACTAATAGTTTTCTTAGCGGACAAAAACTCAGCACTCATAGCAGCCATTCCACGCTGGACAGCTTCCTCAGTCCCATAGCCATGCTCTTCAGCATACTTCCGCACATCCTCGGTTATCTTCATCGAGCAGAACTTTGGCCCACACATAGAGCAAAAATGAGCTACTTTGGCACCTTCTGATGGCAAGGTCTCATCATGGAAGGACATGGCAGTCATAGGGTCCAGTGACAAAGCAAACTGGTCCAACCACCGGAACTCAAATCTTGCCTTGCTCAGCGCATCGTCCCAGGCTTGAGCATGTGGATGACCTTTGGCTAAATCAGCTGCATGTGCAGAAATCTTATATGCTATAACTCCAGCCTTCACATCATCTCGGTTTGGCAACCCAAGGTGCTCTTTGGGAGTCACATAACAGAGAAGTGCGGTTCCCAGAGCTCCAATATTCGCCGCACCAATGGCCGAGGTAATGTGATCATATCCAGGAGCAATATCTGTTGTTAAAGGACCAAGAGTGTAGAAAGGCGCTTCATTACACCATTCCAGCTGTTTCTGCATGTTTTCAGGAATCTTGTGCATTGGAATATGTCCTGGCCCTTCGTTCATTACCTGAAAGTTCAATACGTTCCCATTCATAGATCAAAAATACTAAATCAAAAGAAAGTAGAATACAACTGAAAAAGAGATGATCTTTTGTTAGGTTCCAACACTACATAACAAATCGGAGATCCAAATCTATGCACTGATGTTCCATCCCAAGTAACTGCATGACCAGAGTAGTAGAGGCATCACTCTTAGCACTCTCATTACTCTTTTCTATAGAAGTCAAATCCTTATAAACAGCAATCCATGTGCTACAGGTCCCTTCACGTGCAAAGACTGTGGAGTTTAAACAGACTATTTAAGACAAATGTACCAAGATTGAACAGTTCTTGCATTGCCTTAATACGTATAAAAAATGTCAGCAAACACATAAACCTGGTTTTTCTTTAAAATGATGAACCTTTTTTTCAAAACAAAAGTAAACCACCCAATGCAGCTATTAGCTACGAAGTCTTTTATGAAGCAAGGTAATTTAATTCTGTTGTCAATATGCATGCATGCACCTAGCTACTAAATACGTTTTTGCTTTACCCATTACCTGAACATCCTTTTCCCATGCTCTGCGGGTCAATTCTCCCTGAGTTAGAAGCTCTGCAAATTGAGCAGTGTCATTGGCATCATAAATCGACCCCGGTCTCAGTCCATCACCTATTGACAAGGCCACATCATATTGATTACAGATGTCAAGTATTTCATCCCAGTGCTCATAAGCAAAGTTCTCTTTGTGGTAAGCTAGACACCATTTTGCATGGATGGATCCTCCACGTGAGACAATTCCTGTCATACGCTTTGCTGTTAGTGGGATGTACCGAAGTAGAACCCCGGCATGGATGGTGAAGTAATCAACACCCTGCTCAGCTTGTTCAATAAGGGTGTCTCTGAACACTTCCCAGCTTAGATTTTCTGCTATTCCATTCACTTTTTCAAGTGCTTGATAAATTGGTACAGTCCCCACTGGTACAGCAGAGTTCCTTAGGATCCACTCACGGGTCTCATGGATGTGGCGACCTGTAGAGAGATCCATGACAGTGTCAGCACCCCACATGGTTGCCCACTGGACCTTGTAAACTTCCTCTTCAATAGAGCTTGCAACGGCAGAATTTCCAATATTTGCATTGACTTTGACCAGAAAGTTTCTTCCAACTATCATTGGCTCGAGCTCCAAGTGCTTCTTATTGGAAGGGATGATTGCCCGCCCACGAGCAACTTCTGACCTCACAAACTCAGGGTCAAGCTTCTCACGAGTAGCACAGTACAACATTTCCTCGGTTATAATTCCCTGCTTAGCATAGTACATTTGAGTATATCTTGGTGCACCCAATTTTTCACGCCGGTCAATCCAATCCTTCCGCAGTTTAGGGAGGCCTATTTGACAAGATGAACCAAGTACACAAAGTGCAAAACAAAATTTGAAGCTACCAAGGGTAAGGAAATGGTTTTGTTACTCATGACTAAATGAAAAACCAGTGTAATTCGTATATGCAATTGTACTTTAGAAACCTGAAAGAAGAGGAAACTGATGATACAAAGAAACTAAACTACAATATATTAGGCATAAATGATTTAGAAGTGTATGTGGTAATGCAGTGTTTTAGAAAGTAATATAGTCAAAGTGTGCAAATCAGAATTCAGTCAACTCATAATTTTAATTCTGGTCCTGGATAGGTGTTGAATATCTTGTGTAATAAAATGCTTATTTCCGAGCAAACAAGCAATATATTGAATGGAAAATGCAAGGAAGAAGCCCATATCAGCAGCAAGAGTTCATCAGCAAAAAGGATCCAAAGACAGACTTAATTAAGTAAACCAGATCCACATACCAAGGCGTGGGCTAATGTTTTGAGGACCAGTAGTATCATAGGTGTCGAAATGTGGTTCATCTCCAGATAGATGGACACGTCGAAACGGAACTTTGAGTATATGACCAGATTGTTCATGAATAACTTCCCTGTCTCATTGAGGATGCATTAGTTCATTGTAAGCATACAAATCCAAGCTAACTTTGGGCGGGAATCACAGGAAGCAAGATATTTAAGAAATTGAATCAATTATACCATAGTAAAAGAGTAGTTTTAAGAAGTTGCTCTATTTTAATTGTATTATTTTTATTATTATTATTTTTTTTTTTTGGGTGCTTTGAAGAAAATTAGCAATTTATGCAGGAACAAGTAAAGCCGTTGGCATGTAAAGAAAATAAGGTCAAGCACCTTTGTTCTTTTGTGCTCCTTGGAAAACATTGCTCAAAGGATGGAAGGGGCAGAAAATCTGGAGAAGCAGGATCCACAGTGTGCTTCCTTTGTTTGATCTTTTCTGTGTTTGTCGTTGGAGGATCAAACGTTAATGTCGCCCTGGGGCCTGAGCTCATGGGATGAGTTTTGTATGGACTTGAAACACGTCCCGCAACATCAAACCCAGGCAAGAAGGCAATACTTGGAAACTTTGCCAGAGAAGAGTGATTTCCATTCTTAAACACCACTGATGTCAGGGTGCTATGAACTGATGCCATATCTAAATTGAGAACATGGGTCTATAAGATATAAAACCAAATGTGAACGTGTAATTTCGTGTCTCTAAATGAGGAAAATATCAATGATCCCTTGATATTGGACAACGAAAATTGTTATTTGTTAACATATTCATCAAGTTTTTGTGGGTTGTAATATATTAAAATATCATATACAAGTTCATGTCTTAGAAAATTGGTATCATCACGGATCTACCAGGTCAGTCTCCAAAAGTTGATCTTTGTTTGTCTAAGTCGTACAAAAATGTCTCTTAGTCATCTTAATATATCAATCGAATTAAACATGCAAACAAAGGTGATCACGAAAATTCAAAGCGCTTTCAAGTGCAACAATCCAAGCTTGTCCAAATCAATAATCACACAAAGTTGAAAGATGACAAAATTCACTAGGTATCAAGTGATGTTTAAAGGAATTTTTTTGTAAAGCACACATAAAATTGTTGGAGTAAAGTATAGAAAAGTTAGAATTACACTCGATAACTCGATCTTTCAATCCATGAAACGTAAGAAAAGTGATAAGCGTTTCAAAAATAAGATACCAGACAGATGGTTCAAAACGACAGCCAAAAAATAAAAATAAAAATAAAACCGTACAGGCTGAACAATGATTTAGTGGAATTAGCCAAAAAAACTATAATTTGAACCGCAGTTTTTGGCATCAATCTCACCATCGTAGTTAAAACAAACACTCAAATTGAGCTCAACGAATTCTTAAACTGTAGCTAATAAACTATGGATCGAAACCGTCATTTCAAAATAAAATTAGCGTAAGAAAAGCAGATATAAGATTTATGACGAATGTTTAAAAACAGAATATTATTGCTCAAAACATAAGAAATCTTGATGCTCTGTTTGGTAGCTCGGAAAGAGAGTGAACAACGAAATCGGAACAAAAATCTGGTCAGATGACGTTTAAGACGTTGATCTAAACAGGCTAAATGATATTACCATATAAAACAGCACAAAAACACAGGAAAAATGATAACTTCACTCTCTCCACATATTTTCCTCGTGTTTCCCGGCGACCAAACAGTACAGACAAGACAACAAAGAAATGCGAAATTATCAGTACATGAAAAGCGTATAACAAAGAGAAAAGCTTACAGAAATGTTAGGGTTTCGAGAGAGAGAGAGAGAGATGGAGATGACGAACCTGGTCTGAGTCTTATCTTCGTTTTCGGTTTCTCGGTGAAACGTTGAGTGACAAGTGCGTGAAGAAGAGCGTAAAGAGTTTTGGATTTTATAGGCAGAGAGACCACTGCCAGGCTACTCTAAAAAAGATACCCAAAAAGTGTTTTCCCAGCGTGGCTTTCATGATTCCCGACCTTAGATATTTTTTATATATATTTTTTCTACCCTTTTTGTCCTTCAAATTCATTTCCAAATCGGCTAAACTTTTTTGTATATCATACATCACTATTTTTTTTGCTCTGAATTATCATAAATAATTATTATAAATACTATGAGATATTATAAAATTGCGTTATATTATTCTATAGTGTTACTACTAACAATTTTGCCGTAGTTTCCTTAAAAACAAAAAACAAAAAACTGATGCAGTGGTAATATAAAAGGGAAAAAAAATAAAACTAAAAACCAATTCTTTTTTTGTGAAAATGTAATTTTTTTTTTTACTAGTGCTATTAGTAGAAAAATTGGCCAATTCAAAAGAACAAAAACAAAAACATTTTTCTAATATCAAGAAGCGCTTCATATATGTCTTCGAGTGTTTCGTACAAGTTTACATATAGAATTGATTATTTGTCGATATTTTACATTCTGTAATTGGAGACTATTAAAGAATGAGTTGACGTTTGTGTGCCTCTTCATGATATGAAATTGTCAATTAAAAAGAAAAACGCTTTGTAAAATTGAAGAGTCACTCACAATTACATAAGTTGTCTCTATTAGGTCTACATAAGTTTCATCTAAAAGAAACGTAATAGAATTTATTTATCAAATTAGACAAAGTTCTGATATTAAAATTTGTGGTGCTTCTTTTACCATGTCTAAAAACAACTATGATTGATCATTCCTGTCTGACTCCATTGTTTTCATTTTATTCTATCATCCACAAATATGGAGTTAAAACTTTGAATTCGTAAAAGAAGAAAGGAGAAATTTTCTGTGTTTAATATCATCAACCAAAAAATTATACATATATATATATCATCAACTCTCAATGAGACTGTGTCATATTTTTTGACGAAATGTGTAGTCGAAATGTTAGATGCATTACAACATATGAGATGAGATTATAAGTTGACCGAATAATTTAGGACTCTATCAGAATTTTTAGTGCAATGAAACTTTCGTCAAACTTGTATGATTTATGCTCTTCGTCAATTTTTTTTTCCTTAAATATATATATGGTCGTTTTAGTGATTTCACGGTTTTCTTTTTCAAACTCTAATAATAAAAAACTTAGAAGGTATTTGATGAATAAGTTGAGTTCGAATTGAGTTAAAATTTTTAAATTTAAGTTGAATTAACTTTTTAAAAAGTAGTTATAAACTTTATTGACTTTTAAAAAAAAATAAAAATTAAGATAAAAAAGTATAGTTTAATTAAAATTAAACCTGATTATCAAATACCCCTCGAAGATGGCCAATAAGTCTCCCTTTTAATGAAAATAAATAAATTAATAAATAACGAACAACTTATAGACGTTGCCAATAGGTTTTCTTTTTCCTCCTCATTTTTCCTCCTGGCTCAAAATAAATAAATAAATAAAATATATATATATCGGGGATAAATAGCTTTTAGTTGTGATTTGAATAGTAATAACATCTCAAATAACGAATGGTAAACGTACATATGCAGCTACCGACTCTGCAAGCCGCGGGATATTTGATTCCAAGTCAGTGGATACAAGTCTATCATCGAATTAAAATGTGATGACGTCACTCCCATAAAGCACCACGTCAGTAAATTTGGGGAGCTTCCTCTTTCATTCCTCACAAGACTAATAAACAACCTCTCCTCAAGGATTCAACATGAAATTGATGTGGACCGAATTAAATTTAAAAAAAAAAAAAAAAAGGGAGGAGTAATAGCAGTTTCTATTATGAAAAGTACAATTTTGCAAAACAGTAATCAGATTAGTTATAAATGATAACGTGTTAACATCAATTTGGGATTCGCACAAATTATTACGTGAAACAGTATATTGTCATAAAATTCTCTTTATTAGATTTTTCACAATAAGGATACCGTGTCGATAATAGAAGCAATTGAACATTAGATTGAGTTAAAATTAAATCAAAAATAAAAAACATACAAAATTTTCAAACATATGTAACGGTTAAAAACGGACTAATAGGATATTTTTGTTTATTTATATCTCATCCTTGAATTCACCCTATCATAGAGGGATACTAGAGATCTATCTACGTATGATATTTCATCACACTTGATAGTGGATGACATTATTATAATTATAGTTACGAGAATAGCATCTGAATGACTTAAATTTAAATTTAAAGAACATTACATTAACATAATATAAAAAATTAATATTAAAATAATATGACATAAAATTAAATTAAAATTAATTATAATTTATATCATATTAATCAAAAAAATAAAAAAATTGATTATTTAGGTAATTTTTTAAATTATTATTATTATTTTTTAAAATTATGGAGGTGGCTGTTCACCCCGCCTTAAAAATCACAACCCACTCTACCGGAGAAGAATACAAAGATATTAAGGCGCAATGATATGAAATCAAAACGTACATATCAATATTCGAAAGCAACAGTTCAGAACCATATGGGAGTGTGGCCCTTACAAATGCAAAGCAAATTTATTATTTTCCCAATAGCAGAAGACGAAAAGTTTGGTTGCTTTCAGAAAGCAACTTTGATATTTTGTTCCCTCCACTCAAAAATATCGACCCCAAGCCAACCCACATCAAATCATCAAACACCCATCAATCCCGCAGCCAGGCACCTTTTATTGTTACTTTGAACATAATGGAGGACACATTTCTGAACCGTAAGATTTTTTTTTTTCCTTTTTTGTCGAAATCATTTAACGGTTCAAAATTATATCCTCCTACCAATAGGGTACTTCCCTTGGACAAAATTCAATGATACACACTTGAACCCAACATGTGAACTATGATTTATTTCACAAACAATATAATATAGTAGTATTCCACTGAATAACAATTACAGTTGTATATATATATATATATATATATATATAACCGGATCCATCTGAGTTATTGTAAAATAGCGACTGTACAACAGATTTCAGAAAACCAACCCACAATGTATCAACACACTTGGGGAGGGCTGCTGCCAAAATACTTTATATTCTTCAACTCCTTTTTCTCCCTTACACTCTTTGGTTGGGCTGTGAACTTGTGAGGATAGAAAGAAAGAAAGAGTTCGTGTTAAGAAATGGAACCCCAGATTTCAGCAGGTTGAGATTTACATAGTTTGGGTGAGTTGATGCCAATCATGAAAGACAAGTTCACTGACGAGCTCTTGTTGAGTTATTCCATGTTTAACTTAAAGAGCGGATCAAGAGATGGTCGTAATCCCGGGTTCAGCTTGCAATGGAAGCAGAGACTCTTGCTTGCCTCGAATGAAAATCGTTAATTCTGTAGGCGCAACAACCAAATTTAACCACTCCTGCAGCTCCTCACCTTCAACTTTCTCCTTTTCTGAAGAAGAAAACTATCAGAACCGCATGGAAACCTCAGGCATTGACTTTTCACAATATTAAGAGAACATATTAATAAAGTAAAAATTAGCTTATTGTCGTAACAATTATTAATTAATTTTATAAGAGCTCCCAAGTCACTTCATAGAAATGAAATTACCAAGAAAGAAATAATAAATAACCTTAATTTATAGACCTGACAGAGACGGGCATAAAACTCTTATTTGACAAATTTCACGGATGTCAATCAGAGTCCATTACCACCACTAAAGTATCTACTGAAGGATTTCGAGTTGATTCAATGTTTATATATGATAAAATAACCACATACTGTCACTTACTGAATCTATATATTGGACATTCAATTATCATAACTTTTCAAAACCAAAATGGTAAAGTACAAATATTTAAAGAGTTTATACATTTTTAACATGTATGCTAGGTAAAACCTTAATACTTGCCCATAAGCATGCCCCGTGTTAAATTAGAAATCAAATTAAATTTCTTATCATGAATTTGGGTTGTAAACTACAAATCCTATTTGACGTTTGTATAGCTATAATGTTCACCACCTTTGTTCCTACAAAAATCCCTTTGGTTAATATGTAAGTTTCATTTGTTTAGCAATTTGTTAGCCCGGTCTTTTTTCGCAACTAGAAAAATTAAAATATCAGGGCAGCACATCACCTTCCAATTGAGCGCCAAGCCCCTCTAAAACTTTAGGATTAGCACGTACTACAGAGAGAGCAACCTCCAAAGCAGATTGCAAAAGAGCTCTCACTTCTCTTTGAACCAGATCAACTAGATGTCCCTGTTGTCGTCAGAGTCTTGGATCAGCATATAAACATATTTTGAAAGAATCTTTGATTAGCATTGCGAATAGGTAATAGAGGGGAAAAAAAGAAAAAAAGGACCTGATCCCTCCCCCAGGGAGCTCCCCCAGACTCATCCATTCCACCACCTGATAGAGTAGCAATAGAAAGAGGGCCAATGGTCTGGTTAAGGCCATACTCAGCTACTGCCTTGTATGCCATGTCAGTCGCTCGTCTGATATCATCAAGTGCACCTGTTGACACACGACCCGAATATACAACTTCTTCTGCTGCACGTCCACCAAGAAGAGTAACCAAGCGTCCACGCAACTCGTCAACGAAGAGTAAATATCTATCTTCATTGGTTGGAGGAATATAAGTAAACCCCAAGGCACCACCTGACCTTGGCAATATGCTCAACTTCTGATAAAACAGATGGATAAAATTAAGATACACGTTAATAACAGAGTAAATTGACTTTAATGCATAAGCTTGACAATGAAGTGCCCTTTATAATAATCAGATTCTGTATTTAGCAAAGAGGGAAAAAAATTGCTAGGATTTTTGGTTGTTTCCAAGACAAAATGTATGTGAAATATACTCCAGTAAATGACTTTTTTTTTCCTCTTTTTTTTTTTTTTTTCCCCCTTTGGTTAGACCATATCAAATCTGTTACAGTTGCGGTTAAATTACGAGTTCCTATAACACACTCCAGGGCTTTTAACCACAAGCAAAACAATGAAATATGCATTTCGTAGATAAAAGGTAAACTGCTAAAAACACTACATCAGCCAATCAGCCTCGCTAAAATTCTTTCATGTTAAGATTAGAACATCCGACCTAAGATCTCAATCTAAGTTTCCACCTGAGCCACTCCCACCCATGCTGAAACACCCAAGGTTATCAGACGCAACTACCCACAGACAGTGTGTATGATACAAAGCCAACTTCCTTTTCAGATTATATTCCAGCTCAAATAATCAAACATTCACCTCTACTCGTGGCTGTCCAGGAAGAAGATTTGCAACAGCAGTCCCTACAAGCGCATGACCAGCTTCATGCCTTGCAACAACACCCTTCTCACTTCCCTTCAATTTGGCAGTCTTCTTTTCTATTCCCTGTAAAAAGAAATCTGTTTCAGTTCTTCAAGTTAATCAGAAACCAGTAGTAGCAATTTATACATTTACAAACAGCGCTTCATATCCCCGGATTACAAAATCCAACAATGCAATATATGTACACAGCATTAAAAGCTTAGGTCATAACAAATTCAAACGCATTAATTCAAAGTATAATATAAAGGCATAGAATGCTCAGTCAAATCATTACGGGCATGGTAAAGCAAGTACACTACGAATTTAGACAAATCAACTTTATATACCTTGGCTGGAGTTACGTAGGCAACAAAGGTATAAGTCACTAATAATGGAGACGGAAATCATAAAATCACGAAAAGAAGCTTAAGATCAGAAATCAGTATGAAAATCAAGTGACAAAAATGGGGTACATTATCAAAGAATCATTGTGCCTTTTTGACACAATTTAATAAACCAGGCACAAGGCATATTAAACTCACAAAATTGTGCCTTCTTGACAACACGGCATATTAAACTCATACTGCATAAAAAAGAGAGAGAATGCATGAAACGTAATTTTGCAACAAAGAGCAACATCATATATTATACACATGTGTGTGCACACACACGAACATGTAGCAGGGGAGAGACAGAGAGTTACAGCTATTGATCGTTCAACTGCATGAATGAAATCAATTTTCTCCACCACAACTTTGTTTTGTCTTCCAGCCAACAAAGCAGCCTCATTTACTAAATTTGCAAGATCTGCCCTGCAGAATGTATCAATAAAATGTCATTAACATAGATCTAAATGGTCTGAAAAAAAATTTTCATTAACTTCAACTTGTTTAGTTTTAATTGCAGTCCCTCGAACCGATGCAGAAAAGGAGTAGCAATTATACCCAGTAAATCCAGTAGTCATCGAAGCAATGTCGCTGAGGTCTATATCATCACCAAGAGGAAGTTCTTTCTTTGAAACATGCACGTTTAGAATTGCTTCTCTTCCAGTCCTATCAGGTGTCTCCACCTACAAGGAGCAAACGAAACGAGAAAGAAACATACAAGACAGAATGTTCCCGACAGAAAACCAAAAGGAACTCTGATATCATATCTTAAAATGAAGAGATCCCCTCTTGAGGAGTATTCATTTCCAAAAGAACACACACACAGATAGGCATGGCAACCAGAATACAAACCATGACCACACGATCAAATCTCCCTGGCCGGCGAAGTGCAGGATCTAAGACATCTGAGCGATTAGTTGCACCAAGAACAATCACGGCAGAATTACTGTCAAATCCATCCATCTCCTGCAATTGAGTTCAGATATGTTAACTCAGTATATAAACCAAAACTTGTCCAAAACCGTTGGGGGTTGGGGGAAGGGAATAAAGAAAGAAAAAGGTTGCTAGGAAAAAGCTTACAGTGAGCAACTGATTCAAGGTTTGTTCTCGCTCATCATTGCTGACAATGCGGAATTTACCATCACGACTTTTTGCCACAGCGTCTATCTGTATTTTATGAAACATGATCTGATATTAATTGAGAACTTCAAAGGTGGAACATCGTTATTAAAACTACCATAACCTATGTTCTGACCTCATCAATAAATATTATTGATGGCGCTTCCTTCTTTGCACGAGCAAAGAGATCTCTCACACGAGAGGCACCCATACCAACATACAATTCCACAAACTCACTAGCAGAACAACTTATAAAAGGCACATCAGCTTCTCCGGCCACAGCCTTTGCAAGAAGAGTCTTACCTGTCCCAGGAAGACCCACCTGTAAGATAAACAAAATCATACTCATTAATTGTACATTGACCCATCGAAAACATCAAAAAATGATGGTTCGTGCTATATGTTCTCCATTGAGCAATAAATATTCTCCAATCTCAAGTCCACAAGGTAAAATTGAACTCATTGATCTCCAGCTAAAACTCACCAAAAGAACACCACGAGGAGGACGAGCACCAACTCGAACATACCTATCTGGATTTCGAAGAAATTCCTGACCAAAAATCATTGTCATATTATTTCATTTCCACATGCCCCAGATAGCAAAAACGGAGAAAAAGAGAGATAGCAATGTCAAGTATTTATGAAGCTTTTAGGATCCCTTACAATACACGGATGGATAAATACTACAGAGAGAGAGAGCGAGAGAGAGAGAGTAGCAATGACAAGTAGTTATGAAGCTTTTAGGATCCCTTACAAAACACGGATGGATAAATGCTAGAGAGAGAATGCTAGAGTGTGTGTGTGTGTGAGAGAGAGAGAGAGAGAGAGAGAGAGAATGAGGAATGTCCAAGGTACCACTATTTCTTCAAGCTCCTCCTTAGCCTCATCGACACCGGCGACATCTGCAAAGGTGATTGTTTCCCCTTGCTCAGAGACTTTTGCACCACCAGAGCCTCCAGATTTGCGGTTCCTAATCTGACCGGCAGTATGCTATGCACAACCAAATATTCCCTCAGAACCATGTATCTTTAGTTTCAACGCAAAAGAAAAAAGCAGGCTAAGGCTAACTCGTACCTGAGAAAAGTTTACAGGAAATCGGTGGAGAAGCCCTGCAAGCACAGCAACATAAAACAATGCAATCTGCAAGTGGGAAGGGGAAGTGTGAAGTCAATCTATATAAGGCTTCCTTGCAAGAAAATAGCAATCATCTGACGCAGATTATACCAATCAGTTCTTAACAGTTATCGATATATAATCAGTTCAATCCAATGTCTTACATTGCTTAGGCATAGCAATCCAGTTACTGAAGAACATCAATTCATATCGGAATCTTGAAAAACACATTCACAACACAAACCAGGCTGTTATAGAAGACTAGAGTAAACATAAATCAAAGTTATATGCAATTGTAGGAGAACAATATAAAGTCAATATAGCAATCAGTTCAATCCAACACAAACGAGTTACAGAACAAAATCAACTCAATAGACAAACTTGGAAACACACCCAACCTATAGTCAGTACTAGTTGATTTTGTTACTCCACAACATAAACCAAAACACATTCCCAACCTATAGTCAGTACTAGTTGATTTTGTTACTCCACAACATAAACCAAGTTGTTCCGCATAAACAAATTTCACATTCCAATTGTCATAAAACCATCAGAAAAACCGAAACCATAGACTTACCAGTGCAGAATTCAAGAACCCGCCAGACCGCTTATCCGGCGAGCCAAACTCCACATCATTCTCAAGCATCTTCTCATACGGGGCTTTTATATCACTCGGCCTCGTCGTCGTGTAAACCACCCTCTTCGTCGGAGCCACACTTTTTATCAAAGACTCCGATTCCTGCAACTTACTCGCACCGTTCACTTCAATTTCCTGACCAATAGCTTCGTTCTTTAACTTAAACATGATATGCACGCCATCAACCTCGACCTTCTGGACCTGGTTACTGTTAATCTTGCTCAAGAAGTCACTGTACGGAACGCTGACGAACGTCGTCGGCGTTCTCGGCTCCGAACCGGGCAAAGGAATCCCCGGCCGGAGCAGACGCATGACGAAAATCACGATTCCCAATTGCAGAAGCAAAATCCCGATTTCCTGTGCCTGAACTATCGGCTGCCACCGCCACTTCCCTCCTCCTTTGGAAGACCACCACCAATTCCCCTTCCCCTGCCTCTCACTCCTCCGATTCGACGCCGGCGAGCTCGAATTCGGCGACTTCTTGTTCACGCCCTGTCCCTCGCTCCCCTTCGCCTCGCTCTTCTCTCCCGAATCGGTGTCCTGACCGCTCGCCATGACCCTAATCCTCCTCAATCCTCCATTGCTTCTCAGGCGACCTCTCCAGAGCCCGAATTCGTCGAAAACTCTCAGACCACCGCTCTGCCCGTACAGAGAGACCGTAGGGAACGTCAACGGATTCTGAACAAAACATCTCGAGTCGCGGTGGAAAACCCTAGATTGAGCTCGGAAGAATCCCAATCCGCGCCAATCGTTAAAATTGGAACTCGAATTCGAATTCAAATGGAATTTCGTGTAAACCACAGGGCGTAGATACTCAACCGACGGCATCGCCAAGCCTCAAAAACAAGAACCAAATTCAACGGACACATATAAATACCACAAACAACCTATATCTATCGGTGTATTTGTATTTTTATATACACGGATTTGAAGAAACCTTTGAAAAGTAAACCAATGGAGTTGGGATTGAAACTCCAAGCATATCAGGAAGACCGAACAGGGAGACAGGGACTCTGATAAAAGAGAAGAAATTCAACTTGCGATGTCAACCGTTGGATGAAGATGCTGTACGGGATCCCAACCGTCGACTTTCCTTTTTTGGGATTATTTATAAAGTTTAGCGTTATCTTGCGAGCGTGTACTTTGTGTCATGGACTCGATCATTCGTGCCTTTTCACGGCATGTAAGACCAAATAGGAAATGGTAATTTAGTTCAAAAAAATAATAAATAATAGACAATTAAAAGGAAATTGTGATTAGGTGTGTCGTAGCGTACATGGATTACGTGTTCTGAGGCAGGTTGACTAAAAACGTGCATAAATTTGGACCAAGTTAGAAGTCGCGAAAATGATTTCGTGGCGGCGAATTAGCGACACACATTTTTTCGTTGTTTATTTATCTGGGTCGGCTGTGGACCCCAGGCTCTCTGATATTAAGGGCCGAACGCTATGGGCCGAAGGTTTGTTGGGCTTTTGAGTCCATTAGCCAGAAAAAGTTCCGTACGCTGTCGTTTTGTCAAGCAAAATATGTCGTTCAACCAAAAAATAATAATAATTAATAAAAATAAAAATACAATAACAATAGTGCATGTCGGGGAATGTAGCAACTGTGGTAGGCATGAGACAAGCCGGTTGAGCCCTACATGCTAAGGCTTAAAGTACCTTTAGAGTGTGTTTGTTACATGGGATTGAGACTAGGATTAGAATTATTTTATCTTTAGTCGAATTTATTCAAGAGCTAAAAAAAAAAAAAAAAAAAAAAAAAAATCTCATTCCATATAGTAAACAATCCCTCCAAAAATTATGGATTTATCAAAAAAGAATGCTTACTGGAGTTCACCTCAAGCACTGCTGACGGTTTTCATGTGTTCGAGAAAATGTAATATCTCTTAAAGGTTAAAAAGTTAAAGTTCACATCACGAATACACAAACAAGTCAGATGATTTGAATAAAAATGTGTGATATCAAATATCTGAAAGAACCTTTGCAAGTAACATGCATTGCACACACGCACGTGAGCGTGGATGATTGGACCTTTTTAGGGTATTTTGTGGTGTACATACACATCATCGCATCATCGCAAGGAGCTAAGGAGTTTTCTTTTTTTTATTTGCTTGCAGTTTTTCAGATTTAATCTAGATCATTAGTTTGATAGGTTATAATCCAACAATCAAAATTAAATGATTTCAGATTCAATCCAAACCGTTGATTGAATAATTATGATACAACAGTCATAATTAAATGATAGTTATCAAACAATTATATCTGTTGATAAATAGATATGTCTATTATAAGTGTTGCACCTTTTTAAGGAAAATAACATATTTTTGATCAAATGTTGTATTTGTTGTAATAATTGAGATAACAAACATGATTTTGATTATAAATAAGACTTCAAGCTAACATCAAAGTTCATTTGTTCTGAAATTTAATAAAATTGTTACTTATTGAATTCGATGGTTCCTTATATTTTCAAGGTAATTTATTGAAAAACTCGTTAGTAAACTTCGTAACGTGGACAAATAAAACCTCAAGGACAACAACTTTCTTATGCCTCATATCCTATGTTTTCAACATTTTCCATTCGTTTTCTTTTTGCACCAAACAGTTTTCCACCCACTTTCTTCAACACCATATCCGCCACCAGAGTTCGATGCTTGGAGTGAGCCAGGGATGGGTGACTTTTTTCAGGAAAAAAAAGATAAATACGTTTTTTTTTTTTTTTTTTTTTTTTTTTTTTTTTTTTTTTAAGAATGTTAATTCTTTCTAGGGATAAAATTTTAAATTTTTTTAGAATCATAATTTTCTTAATAACTGATGTTTTCTAAATCTGCTAATACTTTTGAATTTGTTATACGTGTTATTATTGGGATAAAATTTTCATTTAATTTATTAGTTTAATGAAAATATTTTTGATTGTTATATTTAGTTTAGTCTAGTTTTTGATTTGTCAAATATTAGATTGCTTTTTGGAAATCTAATCCGGCAGTTTACTATGATTGAAAGTACTTCAATCCAATATTTATTGAAGTGCTAAATTTATATGTAAAAGCCGAATTTAAATGTTTAGATAGAAAATAATTATTTGTAATGTTAAATTTGGTAATTATTATACTTAATGACAAATTTGCTATCAAGTATAACAAGTATCAAATTTTATTTTTTTATTGACATTGTTTTGTGTCTTGATATTTTTCATTCAATATAATAATTTTTTTATTTTAGATTATTTAAGTTCTACAAAATTTGCTTTTATGAATTTCAAAATTTAATGATAATGAAAAATTTAAAGATAACATTAAAAATCAGATTATGCATTAGAACAGAAAGTGGGAAAACATTATTTATTTATTTATTTATGAGTAATTAGTCTAAATAGTCCCTAAACTCTTTTTAAGGTGACAATTAGATTCCTGTTTTTTTAATTTTGACCGAGACGTTCTTAAACTCTCTAAATATTGACAATTTTAGTCCTTTATGTCCAAATTCGTTAAATTTCTAACGGAATAAACCATGTATACTGCATGTGATCTAATTTAGGAGGTTATTTTAGTAATTTAACAATAAATTTAATTTAAAAAAAAAACTCATAAAAAAACCCTAGACTGTAGTCTTTCTCCTCAACTCCCGTCTCTCTCTCTTTCTCCCACCACCACTATCACAACGATGTCGTTTCCTTCACCGACCCTCTCATCTTCGACAACTCCCTCGATGATGAGCAACAGATCTGGCTTCTTCTACGATCACGCAAACGGTGCCATTCGATGGGCCTCCGTTGCGAATTCGCCTGGAATTTGTCGCGAAATTGGACTCTGGTCGGAAAAGAGCTATGCCACAATGACCGGAAAATGATCTCAATCTTGATTTCCTCATGAAATTGCATCGGATCTTTATCTCCACTGAAAAGTGCATTTTTCTTTTTAGTTTTTTTCCCCTAAATTTTATTTTGAAAAATTTCAATTCGTTTCATGGATGATTCATTAATGTTATCTTTTAGGGAATTTGTTGTGGAATTGTGCGTTTTGATGTTGATTTTTGCATTTTGTGGGAGATGGATTGGAATTTGGGTTTTGATATTGGTGTGGGAGGGATTCGGAGGGCTGATGGTAATGGCTCATCGTCTCGGTGTTGACACAACAGAGACTTATAGGTCTAGGGGAGCGAATCAGGACGGACTTAGGGAGAGGGGACTCAGTTCAGTGAGTCCAGATCGGGCTGGGGGGGGGGGGGGGAGTTGTGCTGGGGCTCTTCAGTTCGGCAAGCCCAAATCTGGGGAGGGGGAGCTCAGCTCAGCGAGATTACGGCGGGGGGTTCGTTCTTCATTGGGGTAGGGTGGCGAGATTCTGACGAGGGGGCTCGTTCTTCGTTGGGGTGGGGTGGAGACGCCTGAGCTTGCCGATGGGGGGGGGGTCTTTTTTCTAATGTATGTTGGGTATTGTTTTTTCAAAGAAATAAGGTTATTTTTGTCTTTTAATGATTAATTTAACTCATGTGATAGATTACATGACCTTTTCCGTTAAAAACTTAATGTAATTGGACGAAAATAACTAGATTGTGACTATTTAGAGAGTTTCGAGTCATCTCGGCTAAAATTAAAAAATAGAGACTAAATCTTCACATTTTTAATAGTTTAGAAACCATTTATGCTAATTATTTTTTTATTTATTTGTGTGATAAATGTAACGTTAACACACATACATAGGATATGGTCTCATTATGGAATAACCCTTTTACTTGTAGCTCTTGATCCTTGGACCTTCATGGTCTTGCTGCTCTTATCTTCTTAACTCTTCTCTGTTGCCCTTAAATATAAATGGTGGCAAGGTACAAGAGTTGAATCCCATTTACAGATTAACTTTATTCTTGTTATTACTTTTTAAAGTACTCGAGATGTGCCAGTGTAGAATAATTATTAACATATCTCTGTAATTATGTACAGATACCCTTAAATAATCCAAAAGAATAATATGGTTCTATAAGTTTTACTGTACTAAGTATTTATGTAGGTTTTTTTGCCTTTAACTTCGAATTTTATCTTAACTTGTGTGGGTTGGACTTGGTCCAATGACTTCGAACGTTTAATTAACTAACAAATTAATGCATTTATTCAATGCTATTTGTTTTATGTAACCCCTTTATTTTCTAAAGATATTTATTTGCTTTATTAATAACGGATTGTTATGAGGTGAAACCGCGTCTCCTTATTTTTAATTAAGTTTGTTATATAATCACACATAACACCATGTATTAAAATGTTAGTAATGAGTGGTTACGCAGAGGTGTGGGAAGAGAAAAGAGGTCATTATTTATAATAAGCTCATAACTAGAAGAAGTATATAAGTTATATACATAAGTAAAATAACAAATAACAAATATGTTACTCAAAGTCCTCACTTCCCGTTGATATGGGACTTGCTAAGTGACTATCAGTTTTTTTGATATACACCAGTAAGGCCGGCTCAACTATTTTCAGGGCTTTAAACAAGCCTATTTCAAAATTTAAAAAAATTACATTTAAAAATTTAAAATTATTCAATTAATATTTTTTTACTTAAAGTATTATTACAAAATTATTAACAAATATGCTCTAAAACAATACATACATTTAGAAAGAATTTTCCTTCTAATACTAAAATATTTCAATTAGGCCGATGTTTTTCTTTTGAAAAATCCTCTTCAATACTTGTAGTTTAAGTTAAATATACCATCAACATTAAAAAATGTCTTCAAGATTCAAAAATACTTTTCCAACTTCCAAGAGTTATTGGAGCAGTTAATAGGTATTAAAAGAAAATACTTATTAAATTTAATTATGACAACACATAACAATTAGACTATCATTACTTCAACATTCAAGAGTCCATTGTGTTCCCCAATATTCTAATTGTTTGGTTTTTTCTTTGTGATAAAACTTTAACAATTAAACATTGATTAAAATGATCAATTAAATTATTAATTGCATGCATTAATGATATCTAATTAAAACTTTAATTTTTGGGCCTCGGCTCAACCTGGGACCTTAGGCAATTATCTAAGTTGCCTTATGGTTGAGTCGGCAATGTACACAAGTTTTCTTTCAGTTAACAATTAGCTAGAAGATATAATTTAGTATAATCCACTTAATTTCGTCTCTTAAAGATCATTGTGGTCAATTTGTCCTGAGGTAAGTGTGAGTTCTTACTTATACCAGAACAAAAAAACAAATAACAAATAAAATAATGATTCATTAAAAAACAAACTAAGTGGCTGTTTGGTGCACAAGTTCAAGTTGAAATTTATAAGTTTAGTTTGAGTTAAGTTTAGTTTAGTTTAAAATGTGAGTGTTTGGTAAAAAGTTTGAGTTGAAAAGTTTAAGTTGAGTCGAGTGTTTGGTGAAAAAGTTTGAGTTAAAAAGTAAAAAAAAAAAACAAGGGCCTTGTTTGGATGTATAAAAATTGATTTAACCAATTTACAGGCATACAATCTCCGGCGTAATCTTCGTATAAGGGATCCCCAACCTGTACCATCCGTATGAAATTATGTAGAACAGCACAAACCACGGGGATCATAGCCTGTTTGTCCATCGGGTAGCTATTGGTACCTTTTAGTATTTTGAATCTTGCCTTCCAGACACCAAATGTCCGCTCAATACAGTTCCGCAACGATGAATGTGTATAGTTAAACACCTCTTTTCGGTTGCCGAGCCCGTCGCGCCTTCTTCGGTATCCAGGTAAATGATATGGCGATATGGGCTCAAGAAACAATCATTGTTTGGGTAAGAAGCCCAAATTCTTTTTTTTTTTTTTTTTTTTTTGTTTTTTTTTTTGTGTAAGCCCACCAAGGAGACCGGCCTCTCCTTGGTGTGTCGTTTGTCTGGCAAACACAAAAGCCATAATGGCCTTCATCGGGAAGATGGAATAAAAAAAATTCTTTTATTTGTTGCTACTCCAAAAAAACGACAACATATTATAGCTTTGGTGCCCAATACATAAACGACAGAGGGGGAAAAAGCTTATTGGGCAGCCATTGAATCCGGCAGCCGGAAGGAGCTATCCGCGACTAAAATAGTTTCCATTTTATGCTCCAAATTTAGTTTCTCTTCAATGTTCAAATCCCACAAAACCCAAACTCCACCGAAGGGAATCTCCATTTTTTTCAAACCGGAATAACATAATATCCCCCTAAACCGTGTGTGCGGGGGGTGGTATAAGCTAGAGAGAGAAAGTAGAGAGAGAAACATAGCCAAAATTTGAAACTCACAAATGGGTGTTGGGGATGATTGCTCACGGTGGAAGAAAGGAGGGAGTGCAGCGTGACTGGGTTCTTGGGGGGCGACCTTCGAACGTTTCGCCGGACGGGGTGTGGGGCGGCAGTGGGCGAAAGGTCTCGGCGAAATGGGTGGGGGACGACGTTCTTCACGGATCGTTTGAGTGGAAAAACGATCAGAGATGAATGAGGTGGAGAGAGAGAGTTAGAGAGAGGAGTTATTGTGAAGTTGAATTTGTGAGTGAATGTTGCAGAGTTAAAGCTTGGAAAGTAGACGGCCTGTTCAGAGGTAGTAGTACATTGCAGCGATGGAGGGGAATCAATTCCCAGCATATCTGAGCTTCAACAGTGATCAAGTCAGTAATCACTGTATAACGGTCCAGTTTTTAGTTCAAAATCAAGTCATCAGCCAAACACATTTAGTTCAAGCTGAACTAATATTCATGAGTTCAGACTCATGTCCCAAACAAGCTCTAATTATATGAAGCTTATTAAATCAGTTTTGTTGGTTAGTGATGCACATATGAATCCCAACAAGATGGGAAAATACAAAAAAGAAAAACTCGCATCATCATATATTACAAGTATCGCTCTAAGTCTCTAGTTTGCCTCTCTACTTTCTTGAAAATGCTTCAAAATTCTACCTTCTTCATAGTCTTTGCTTGGAGAACTTGTCGGTTACTGTTTCATTTCTTCTCTGATAAATTACGTTTAAACCTACAAAAATGACCAAAATTTCGTCATTTATTCGTGTAATAATATCAGTTGCACTAAGATAGTTATAGGACCCTAGAAGGAAATTAAGTCATGTGATCTTCATTCTTTTACCTCAGCTAGTTTTCGATATCTTCATTTGATCCAGTGCCAGTTTCTGCAGGTGTTTCTAACAATTCTTCAGCAACCTTAGGATTAAAAAGAGCTTCTGCTTGTTTTTCTTCTTCATTAGTGTCCTTATTAGACTCAGATTTCTTTATGCCGGACTCGTCTTCAGTCACCGGTTCACTTTTACTTGATATGACTTTGGTGTTGGCTTCATCAGTGAACTTCTCCGAAGCAAACGGTTCCTGTCCAATTTTGAAATGCAACCACAAATTCAACCACTAGGTTTTTCTGTTTACATTTATAGAAAATTCTCATAGTGTTTTCATTGCACAGACCTGCAATGTTTCCAAATAATTGATGCTTTGTAGGTCATGAGTTGGTGAATATTCCACCATGTGTTCTTCATTTTGGAGTTTAATCAGACTTTCCAGATCGGACGGTTGGTCTTCTTGTGAACTACTTTGTTTCACATCTTCTGTATCGAATTTTGGAGCATCTATAATTTGTACCATTTGATCAAGATTTGATGAGGAAACTTCGTCCATTGGGATCTGTTCGATCATTGCAGTCGTTGGAGATGAGGATGAACTTGAGTTAACAATGACTTCTTCTCCAACTATTTTCTCATTATGCTCGGCGGATGCAACAGCTTTATCAAATTTCTGGTTTATGCAAGAAAATTGATTTTCTACTAAACTACGCTCATCTGATCTTTCTTCTATTGTAATCGAATTGTCTTCAGCCTCTATTGACTTTGGTGCGTCGGTGGCGCTTTCTTGCTCAGTTTGTGTTTTGCTATCTCCCTTAAGATTCAAATCCGCGTAGTCTTTTCTATTTGTATTAGATTCTAACTCTGTCTCCGCAACAGGCTCTGGCATGTTTTCTTCAATTTCTTGCATTAACAATAATTGTTCTTCTCCATCTCCTTCTTCATGTTTTGCTTGGTCTTCTACCTCATCATCAATGATGTCAGTTACTGAATCTACTAAATCATAGACAGTGTTTTGCCCTATAGGCTCGTCAGGTGGACTCAGCGACTCCTGTTAAAAGATTGAGAAGTTTCAACAACGTATCCAATATTACAATTTTTTTTTTTCTAAAAAAAAATTGATAACTATGATATGAAAATAATCAACATTTTATGTTAGGTACTATCGATAGAAATTCAGATACTAGCACAAACCACAGGGCTAGTTAAGTTAGCGTTACCAGCTAGATCATAATTATTGTCTTACCTCTGCTAGTTCTTCCGTTACGTTTTCGATAATTTCATTTGATCCAGAACCAACTTCGATGTCAAAAAGAGTTTTTGCTGCTTCTTTAGGGTCTTCATTTGTCTCGGATTTCTCCGTGCCAAACTTGTCATAAATCTCCGGTTCACTTACATTGGATATGCTGTTGGCTTCATCCATGAGCTTCTCTTGAACAAATGGTTCCTGTCCAATTTGGAGATGCATCAAGTTCATTCATGTACTTTTAGTACCAGGCTATGAAATAGATAAAAGATGGATAAAGAAAAGACCTTTTTTGTATGCAAGGAGGTTTGATAACAAGGAAACAAACATTACTTGGCATCCTTTGTTCACCAAAAACATAAAAACATTAAAATTTACTGGACGTGCTTAAAGAATCAATGTGTATTTTTTTAAGATTGTAATAAAGCAAATTTTTATTTTAAAAAAATTATATTCTCATGATAGACTAATATGTATCATTAAACTGCAGCTCTTCAAAAACACATTCCCTATTCAAAATCAGTTTTACACACCTGCAATATTTCATTTCGAGGCATAATCGGACTTGGAACATCAGGAGGTTGTTCTTCTTGTGAACTTCCTTGCAGCTCGTCTGCGATGTCGAATTTTGGGACATCCATAATTTGTCTCGTTTTATCAATGTTTGGCGAGGAAATTTCATCCACTGTGGTATGTTTGATTGTCGCAGCCGTTGGAGATGAGGATGTACTTGAATTAACTAGGAATTCTTCTTCAACTACTGACTCACGGTGCTCAGATGATGCAATGGCTTCCTCATATTTCTGGTCTATGCAAGTAACTTCGCTTTCTACCAAACTTTGCTCATCTTTTCTTTCTTCAATTGTAATTGAATTGTCTTCAGCCTCTATCGACTTCGGTGCATCTGCGGTGCTCTCTTTCTCATATTGTGTTTCACTATCTGCATCGCCCTTAATTTGTTGTGCAGATTCCATAGATAAATACTCAGCAAGGTTTTCAGAATCACCCTCACGTTGCGAATTAGATTCTCTTGCCTCGGCTGGTTCTGCCATGTTTTCTTCAATTTCTTTCCTATTTGATATTTGTTCTCCTCCATCTCCTTCATGTTTTCCTTGATCTTCTATGTCATCAATGATATCACCTACTGCCTCTTTCAAACCGTTGTTTCGCTCTAAAGACTCTCCAGGACGCCTTAATGACTTCTGTTTAAGAGCGAAAAGCTTCAACAACGATTCCAATATTAATTTAAAAAAAAAAAAAAGGCACTATTCGAACCTTATATTACTGTTGGATTAGAAAAAAATGAATCAACTGACCTCTGTTGTTTCTGAGAGAACTTCAAAGAAAGGATGAGCAGCCAACTTCTCTACTAACCGCATTGTTGTTTCGGGATTTTCAGGAGCTAATGCATCTGAAGAACTAAAACCCCTTAACTTAATTTCCGCTTCTTCCATTAGTTGACTCATGTCGTCGTAGGACGTCCTATCGAAATTCTCCTCATCATAGGACAAGGAATCAACATCAGTAGGTGAAAAGTTCCCAATCGTAAGAGGCGTTGAACTTACTTCCGAGACCTCCACTTGCAAGTCAGAAGCTATGGAACATGAAGGAGTGTGAACGGCGTGCTTCTCTCTGAAATACAAATGGTCATCATCCATTCTCCTCTTGTTGTTTGCGGTGGGACTAGAATCATAGTGGGGTTCAATGATTATCGGAATTGAACACCTAAAGTTGTTATCTTCATCATATCCATGTGTCGGTTCTAGACCGATTGAAACTTCACCTCTATTAGACACTTCAAACGAAGATGAAGAGGTCGTTTCGCTGTCTTCTAAAACAGATGGCTCTGTGTCAACTTCAGTAATGGTGGATATGGAGTCCATTTGGTTGGCACTTTCCATATCGTTTAGTATTTCCTCCTCAGAAATCACGTCGTTTTTAGTTTGTGTGTCACCTTCAACTTTGGACATCTCTGAGTTTGGTACCCGTAGCGTACTTTGTGCCCCACTTTGAACAACAGAAGGAGTGTGATCAATGTGAGACTTCCCAACATCCAATAATTGCTCAATTAGCGCATCGTGATCTCCTGTTATAACCGCAAAATGCGAATAGATTCAACAAACAAAACGACATAAGAAGCATGAATAGCTTGTGCTAAAGAGTGAGTTCAACTGAGAGTTTAAGCCATACTATAATGCAAGACCATAACTAGAATCCAATATGCAGAAATCAGATAAATACCATGAAAATACGACATATGAAGTAATAATCACATCTTCACAAGCGCCAAAACTACAGTACAATCAATCCTTTTTGGTCGTCGCACAAGCAATTTATCAGGCATTGGATGATGAAAAATCAATCTGTACCATTGATATTTGAGTTGCTTTTGTGAGTTTTGAACCAAAACAAAAAATTTCAACGGTTCAAATCCTTTTGGTCATCATCTAACATCTAGAAAAGAATAGCACAAGCTGGTTGTTTTATACCTGAAGGTCTTTTGAATCTGGAATACCCCAATCCATCGAATGCTCTCTTCTCTGAGGAGAAAAATGTACTGAACTTAGAATCACGACGGTCTTGCTCAACGTCTAACTGGAAAGGTCCCAAAGTGAAGCTCTCGTGCCTGCAAAACATCATTTCCTTCTGATTAACTGCTGTGAATTCCTGAGTGAAACTATCCGCCATTAGATTAGGCCTTTCTTCAAGAGGGTCATAGGGAAGATCGAACGGGTTTTGCTTTGGCAACAAGATGGAAGGAGCTGAACTAGGAACTTGTAACCCCCCAATCTCATTAGCCAAAGTTGGAGACTCAAACGGGTTGCTTCTGGCAACAAAAATAGGAGCCGGCATTTGACCAGAACTACTCGGAGGAACACTTTCCAAATCAATGAGGCTTTTCTCAAGCTGACTCTTGATCAACCTCCTTGTTCTTCTCTTGGCAATTAGGCTCTCTAGCCTCCTGTTTCTTTCAATCTCCGAAAGTCCGAGATCCACGAGGTTCTTCTGATCATCTTCTGTCCATTCCACAGCCTTGTTGTTCACACCCTCATATACCTCCTCTTCTTCCTCATCTTCAGCAATATCTTCCAATTTATAGGCCTCCAAAGCTACACCATTGCCACATGATTTCCTCGACTCTATCTCCGTGCCACTGCACGTGAAATCAAGCTCATCAAGCTCATCAAGCTTTGAGACTTCACATTCTGTGGCCGCGGTACGCTGTTCATCAGCTTGAAATACGTTGTAACGAGTAGCAGAGGTCTCTCCATGTTCAAAAGGCCAACTTCCCTTATCAATTGACAAAGGAAACAGCAACTCATTTTCCTCTTTACCAACTTGTGCAAAATTATTCCATTCCACATTGTTATTCTCCTTAGGCTTTACCCTTGTTCGTCTACTTTTCTGCCTACGCAAAGAGGGGCTTTCACAATTTTTCCTCGCATCATCCATGGACCGAGAAATCTTTAGAGGCTCTCTCTGATTCTCTTCCTCTTTTGCTTTCGCTTTCGCCTTCGCTTTCTCGTTCTCTTTCTCCTCTTTGACATCATGGATTGCGTGCTCGGAGGTCCAAAAGAATCGGAGGAGGATGGCGATGCAGATGAGAAACGGGAAATGGTAAACCAAGACATTGAAAAATACATACACGAGGAAGAAGAGCAACAACAAGCAGGAAACAAATGGATACTCCTGTGCACAAATGTAACTTGTCGTAACGAAAATTCGGAGGAATCTCCATAGACAAACTAGAATGTCCTCTGCGTCTATTGCCATATTTCAACCAACAAATCTATAAGAAAATGAAAAAGAAAAAAAAAAAAAAAAGGATTATTAACAAACTGGTACAACGTAGGAAATAATACTATAATCTCACATTTGAAACCAAAGAAGAAGGTGATCAATTTTACCCACAAAACGATATGGGAGTCTAGATTGTTCCTCGGGTGCAGCTCTGGATTTGGGTTTTTCCATATTTAGGTGTCGATGTTTGGCTGAATGGCTTGGTCAGATCCTTGGTTTTAGGGCGTCTTTTCACCTTAATTTATTTCTGTTCTCCAACATTCTTGGGGGCAATAAATAAGGATATAATAGAAACCAGGTGTTCGGGGAAGTTTAGGTCGTTATGTCGGCAAAACCACTGTACTAAATTTTCCTTTATCCATTATCCTCAATGGGTTGTTACGCATTGTCGTTTGTATTGCAATTTTGTAATCATCTGTATGTTGTGAAAAATATATTGCGATGGTTAGATAATATAAGAGTGTTAAAGATGAGCAACTAACGAAGTACATACGGTAAAGTATATAACATGCAATACTGGCTTAATCCTTAGGCCACTGAAGGGCCTCCTGCTTTTAGGAAGACCTCTAATTTTTTTTTACTAAAACTAGTCAAAGCGAGTAATTACTGAAATTTTTATAATATAAAATATAGAATACGAATAATTATATACGAAAAAGAAAAAATAAAAATTTCTTAGAGATTAAAAAATTACAAATTGATAATAATCTAGTCAAAAAATACATATCACATAAATTTGATCATGAAAAGAATGAAACAAAACACATTACAGTCAAAATTCAATCTCAATCACGAGTAAGGAAATTAAAATGCATATCACATAAATTTGATCATGAGAAAAAAAAAATCTCTAAAAGAGATAATGACAAAAGTTGAACTTTTAGGGCCATCTCTAATATAAATGTCAATATTATATTTGATATTAAAAATATGACTATAGTATATTCAGTATATTATCCTATTCATATGTACATTTTGTTATAATTATTAATGGTGCATTTTGAAATATGACTCATTGTATATTAATCTCAATGTAACGTAATGTATGTTTGAGTACCTTTAAATTTCATTTTAATACAAATATATATGAACAGTTTATTCAAAAACTTTTTTTTAACTACTTTTATCAATTATATCACATACTCTCTCTCGTCAACACATATTAGAATGACTATTCAAATGTAATGTATAAAAGGAACATCGAAAACGCATTTTGTTTTCCATTTATTACATTCGAACATGATACACAATGAAAGTATTTTCCAAATAAACCATAAGTTTTAAATAAAATAATCTTAATATTTAAATAAGTTAAAATTAATAATATCAATAAAGTCAAGACAACAAATAGTAATTAAATATCATAATCTACCACTGAAAATTACATTATACCGAGGACCGATGTTCACAGCAAAATGTCAATTTTTGACTTCGGTACATAAATTTTACATTCTACTGTAGATGGTCAAATGGATAGAAAATTAAGACAAATTAAGTCATGTGCCGCATACATAGTGAATTCTCTTAAAATTATAGAGCGTTTTTAGTTTTACCAGGAATTGTAGCTAAATCAACAATTTAAGGATTGATTTGTTAAAATTAATAATAGATCATACGATCATTATCTGAAAATAAAGTTAGGGACTTAGGTGCATATAGTCCAAAAGAAAAAGAAATCTTAAACACAGAGTTCACAAAAAAATTGTAAGTCTTATAAAAAAAAATCTACAATCTACTATGTATTTAAGGTTATGATGTATTAAAAAAAACTTAAAAGAAGGAAATTAAGCTAACATAAGAAATTGAGACATTTTTTAGTTAAATAATATTAGTTAGGATTTTTCATATTCGAGATTGATATAATTTCAATATAAAAGGGTTTTATTTAATTTTAATATAAAGTGAATATAAATAAACATTTAAAAAAAAAGTGAATATGAATATGCAGGTTGAAGTTAAAAAAAAAAATGTATATTGCTTTCCTATCGATATGCTTGCAAAAAATGTTGTTGTTTTCCTATTATTTCTGAAAAAACACTAACTGCTGCTTTCATTTTCTGGTGACATCTACATTATCTAAAAAGAACACCATCTATTTATAATTAAAAAAAATCTAAAACGTAAGATGGTTATTTTTTTTTCTTTGAAAAAACTACTTAAATAACAATTTTTTTTATGTACTGATAAATATGATACAAATTCTCTATTCTTGATTAATAGTTTTAGTTAATTATAATTTACTTTTATATTATATTAATTTAATATTAATTTTTATATCATATTAATATAATGATCACTAAATTTAGATTATTCATGTGCTCTATCTTATTTGTCTTTTTTTTCGAATACGCCCATTGTTAGAGGGCCCTCATATTGTAGTTAAGATATTCTGGGAACTACAAAGGCACTTTAAAAAAAGCAAAACGTTCATCCTTTAAAAATAATTAAAAAAAAACGAAACAAAACAAAAAATGAAAACTGAACGTCGTATATATTCCTAAAAAGAACATCTACTCCAAAAAAAATTAAAAAAAAAAAAACTGTTATATATATCTCTATTTCGCAGACTATATTACCATAGGCAGCTTAAAGTACATAACATGCAATGGCAAGTTAGATTCAACGAGAATTAAGATCTGTTGTTCTGAATTTTATATCTAATTGATTGTCCTTTTAATAGTGTCAAGAATTTAGTCATATAAAAAAATACTGAATGTTAAAAATTCTTGAATAAATTGATGAAAATGTTAAAACTCTATTAAAGGGATAGTTTTTGAGACATGAAAATAAAGCAACAGACATTGACTAGACACAACATTTTTAATAAAAAAGAAAACATTCATCTTTTAAGAGTAATAAAAAATAAAATAAATAAAAATAAGAAAACTGAACGTCATATATATTCCAAAAAAAATAAAAAAAGCATGAAATGTGATCACTTTCTTCTTTGCATGCTATCATCTTCAGTTTTGAATGATACAGGGGATTTTTTTTTTTTTTGTCTAAAAAAAAAATTTATTGGAAGAGGTCCCTTTTAAAAATATTGTTTAAGGCCCAAAAATTTGTTAAGCATGCCCAGATAACATGTTGCAGGTTGCTAAGATTAAACCCAAACGATAAGTTTAATAGATGTAAAATTGTAAAAAGCATATATAAATGTGCTAATAATTACAAATGACAATAATAAGAACATGTCGTATATATAGTTTGATTTATAGTGGTTTTTGAAAAAATCCAAACCGCAAAATCACACCATACGGCAAGGTTAATTACGAAATAATTCTCAAACTAAACTATAAAAGGAAAAAAAAAAAAAAAAAAAAAAGGCGAGACCGCATCGCATATATCTAGTGGTATAATAATTTTGAAGGTTTTTGTCATTAAACGGTTATTTTTGGTCAGTCTCAATGTATGATGCATTGATGCACCCACTAATATTCCTCATACCGTCAACTTTTATCTAAAACAAATAATAATAATAATAAGAAAAAGACGTGTATTAAAACAAAAACAAAAACAAAAAAACTAGGTAACATGACTATACGTCGAGTGAGATGCAAAAAAATGAAGTAAATTAAATATTGCACGTGCTTGATAAGCAATAACAATATTATGTATATATGTATATGTAAAACGTGCTTATTTATGAAAAAGGGAAATCAGTAATTACTATACGTGATTAAGTAGAAGGAAAATTGATAAAGCTACACGTTTAATGAATGGCAAGTAAATAAGGTTAGAAAAAAATATATATTGCTAACATAATATTGGGAAAATTAGATTGGATAACATTTTTTAATCACATAATGGTCAAATTTTTTTTATTTAGAAAAATAGCTGCTTGACTATGAAATTGGTGATTGACAATTAAATTTAGTAATTTACGTTAATTGTAAGTCAATCACTAATATTGACTTATTATGTGATCAATTATTTAATAAACATTTAAGAAAATTGATTAACTATTTTAGAAAAACACATTTTAATAAATTTTTAAAAATTTTGATCATTTATTACAAAACTTATTAAAAAAAAGGTATTTAGCTATAAATCTGATAAATAATTACTTTATTACAATTATTGTATAATAAAAATTAATTTTTTTTAGCTGCCAAACTAATGTCAGTTTTTTTTTTTTTTTCTCTATATTTTCTCACCCAGCAAAACAAAATCCAGTTGTTTCTGTATTTCTTTTTTTTTTTTCTTTTTAAAACATATCCAAAGTTTTATCTTATTACTGTTCTTATTTTTTTATGAAAAATATTTTATTTGTTTGTTTATATAAACTGTAATCGTATCGCGATATTAAATAACTTTTGAGTTACCTTCCCGAATCCTTCCGGCAAAAACAGATAAATGCATCTACAATCAAAATAAAGAAGCAAAGTATACACTAATTTAAGATTGTAATCGACATAACCAACGAAATAGCAATCATAGTTTTAAGAAAAATAAATTTAAAGTGCAGTGAATGATATTAACGATTCCCTTTGATTTGTGATGATAATTGATTAGAGACGATTAATTTTAAAAAATTGTTTAAATAGGATGTACATGTACTTTTACTAATAAGTGATCTACATATACTTTATGATTAATAAGGGAATATAAATAAAAAAAATTAAGACCAACTTATATTTTATGAAAATAAGATTTAAATATTTAGAGCCTGAATACTTCCTGCTCTTCCTCACTACTCTCAACAATCGGCCATCATTAGGATTTCTTATTTATTTATTTTTATCATTTTCATTAAAAACTTCAAATATTTTTAATGTTTATTTTTATTATTAGTAATTAAGATAAGCTTGGAAGAGTGATTGATTATTTGATCTCAAAATAAGAATATTTAAAGCTTAATATTAAAAAAAATTTTATTCTTAAAAAAAAAAAACCAAATGGATAAATATGAAATTTTATTTAAGATTTAAATAGTATACAAAAGAGACCGTAACGAAATAAGCTCTCTCTCTCTCTCTTTTTTTTTTTTTTTTTTTTTCTGTAGATTAAGTGTAACCAAAATAACCTCATCCCTTAAAGAATGTATGTGTATATATCCTAAACTGTACTTTTTTAATTAATTTTCGTATTAGTTCAAAAATAATGATAATTTTTGTTTTTGTTTTTGTTTTTTTTTTTTTGGATTTATCTTTTAGAAAAAATTATGTATCCCGATTTTGAGCAACAAATCAGCCCCTATATAAGGAAAACAAAACACGTAAAACTTTCTCATATATACAACGGTTTGGATTTATCTGGATCCGATTTTGAGAAGAAATCCGCCCCATGTATAAGCTTTTATTGGAAAAAAAAAAACCGTAAAACTCTACTACTATATACAAACGATTCTTCAAACACTTTCTCATAAGTTACATCCACTGATTAAAAAAAAAAAAAAGATGCCAGCTGTTGTGGTTTCAGAAGCTGGTGGCGCCACCAATGGCGACTTCCCTGCAAAGCTCACAAAGCAGGTCGTCATTTGCAGCATTATTGCTGCTTTCGGTGGCCTAATGTTCGGTTACGATATTGGAATTTCAGGTACAAATAATAAATGTGTACACAACATCCATTGATTTTTCTCTGTTTTTTTTTTTTTAATTAATTTTTTTTACAGGTGGAGTGACATCCATGGATGACTTCTTGTTGGAGTTTTTCCCTGTCGTTTATGCTAAGAAGCACCATGCAAAAGAAAACAACTACTGCAAATACGACAACCAGTTTTTGCAGCTCTTCACGTCTTCGCTTTACCTCGCCGCCATTGTTGCCTCCTTCGTGGCCTCCATCGCTTGCAAGAAATTCGGAAGGAAAATCACGATTCAAACTGCGTCTGTTCTCTTCGTGATCGGGTCGATTTTAAGCACCGTTGCCAAGAACCTTGGAATGTTGATCGCCGGAAGAATCTGCCTTGGTGCTGGTGTTGGCTTTGGAAATCTGGTATGTGTATAAATTGTATTTTGCTTACACTGTCATTAAAAAATCCAGAATATTTTTATTGACTTTATTCAACTGAAGAGCGATAAAAATTGTATTTGCTTATACCGTCAAATAATTGTTATTTGGTGAATAATGATTTTTTCACAATTCTGGCAAATATATACAAGGCAAAATTTGATGTGTTTGTGTTTGTTTGTTTTTTGTTTGTTTTTTTTTTTTCTGATGAATGGACGTTTTGTTACGAAACAAATATTTATATATGTATATATTAATATGTAAAATACGATAATACATTGCTATTTGGTGATGCAGGCGGTGCCATTATTTATTTCAGAAATTGCTCCAACAAGGTACCGAGGAGGGTTAAATATTTGTTTTCAGTTGCTGATAACTGTGGGAATTTTATGTGCGAATTTCGTCAACTACGGCACTTCTCGCATCCACCCGTATGGGTGGAGGGTCTCACTTGGAGGAGCAGCAGTACCAGCTCTAATCCTTCTGATTGGATCCGTAATAATCAAGGAAACCCCAACTAGTCTTGTGGAGCGAGGAAAGAAAGAAGCAGGTAAGGAGACTCTAAAGAAAATCAGAGGCGTGGAAGATGTGGAAAAAGAATTCCAGTCGATCGTGCAGGCCACGGAGATTGCTAAACAAACCAAACACTCGTACAAAAGTCTCCTGAAGAGGTCCAGTCGACCTCAGCTCGTGGTCGGCATCTTGCTTCAGGTGTTCCAACAGTTCACTGGAATTAATGTCATCATGTTTTATGCTCCAGTATTGTTTCAGACCATGGGATTCGGAAGCGATGCTTCTTTGTTATCTGCAGCAGTTACCGGCTCTGTTAATGTTGTAGCAACTTTGGTTGCTAATTTTCTGGTTGATAGAGTTGGGAGGAAGAAATTGCTTATTGAAGCTGCAGTTCAAATGCTAATTGCCCAGGTAATTCAGCAAAAAAATATATATATATATGAAAAATAATTATCATATGTATGTTTTTCATATCATGTCATATAATTCCCAATTGTCATGTCCTAACTAATAATTTTATGTATGTTGGTTTCGTTTTGCAGTCTGTAATAGGTACAATAATTGCATCCCACCTGAAAACCACAAACACAATGCCGCCTAAGTTCGCTGGAATTGTGGTGATCTTAATATGTGTTTTTGTGTCTGGATTTGCATGGTCGTGGGGACCTTTGGGATGGCTGATCCCCAGCGAAATCTTCCCGTTGGAGGTTCGGAACGCTGGCCTCTTCTTTGCCGTCAGCACCAACATGTTGTTCACCTTCCTTATCGCTCAAGCTTTCCTTACGATGCTTTGCCACATGCGTGCTGGAATCTTCTTCTTCTTCGCTGCGTGGCTTGTCTTTATGCTCCTCTTTGCTATTTTCTTGCTGCCTGAGACTAAAGGGATTCCCATTGATGAAATGACTGAGAGGGTGTGGAAAAAACATTGGTTTTGGAAGAAATATTATGATGATGAGGACAATGCAGAAGAAGACCAGCAAGTCTAACCTAATAAGCCAGAAGAAGAATTAATATAGAAATATATAGAGTTATGTTTCAATTTTTTTTATTTTTTTTATTTATTTTTTATTTTTTTGAGAATCAAAACTTTTATGTCAGTTTCGATTTTTTACTATTTAGTCTGTTACTTACTTAGGAATAATATCTTTTTTTACTTTGAAGATGATCATCTGAATATATTGTAGTTTGACCACGTTAGCTTTCAGGTATTCATTATATTCTTAAGATATTAATAAGTTTTATTTGTTTGTTTATTTATTTGATTTGCTTCAAATCTACTATGGAGCAAAAGTCTTGGAATCTTTAAAGTGTTCCGAGGTTTTGTTGTTTGCAGAGCTACTTGTTATTTGAATGGTTCTCTTCTTTTACAAGCAGCCATTTTACAACTTGTGCTTTTTTTTTTTTTTTTTTTAAGATATTTTGGATAGTATCAGTTGTGTACTTACAACTAATTCACGGATCTGATGTCCAAAACTCATAATAATAATAATAGTAATAATAATAATAATAATCTCAACTGAACAAGCAAATATGTGTTACATTCAATTTATTCTTATCGAGAATTGATGTCAAAAACTATTATACACTCATTTGTCATCCAAAAAAAATGTAAGGCCCGTGTGGGTTGCGGTTCTTGATGCTATTTTATTATTTGAATTTCAAAATTCAACTCCATATCAAACTTTTTCTTTCTTTCATTTTCAAAAAACTCAAATTTTAAGAGTTCATAATTTTCTCATTTCAAATCGAAATGAGATGTTTTTTATGTAAAAATACTCGTATCGATAAGACAAACAAGATAAAATCCATTTTACTTTTTTCATTTTAAATTTTTACACTATTTTCTATATTATAAAATTTTTTAAAAAATTTTCTCCACAAACACACATTTCCAACTCAACTTTCGAAACACCATATCTAAATGTTCTCCCGAACAGGTCCTTATTTCTTATTTTTATTATCATGATATTACTAGAAAGCTAGTCCATGTTTTTTTTTTTCAGACATAGCCTAGAGTTAAATCCACTCTTAATTCCATTTTAAGTGTAGGTACAATTCCCTCTCCACATCCAAGTTTTCTTTTCTTTTAAAGTATAAAAAGGAGAGAGGACAATTAGAAATTCCCAATTTTTCTTTGAAAATAGTTGCTATGGGGCAGAGGTTGGAATAGTCAACTGTTTACCAAGAGACTTGTAGCTACTTACGTTTAACTAATTTCAAAAAAAATTGTACTAATTTCAGAGTTAATTTCTTTTTATCAAATTAACGAAGATTGAGGTGTTTAATTTCATTCGTCTACCTCGTTTTATTGTTATTATTTTTTAAATGAACATTTGTCTAGTAAGCATGCCCTATTTCAAACTCCTTTTTGAACGTGCAACTGATTTATACATGTTCGTCTCCCTTATTGTAGAATGAAAAGCGTTTCTACACTCTTGAATATTAATTAGGAAACTTTTTGGTTTTTTTTTTTTTTTTTTTTTTGTGTAAAAAATGGCAGTTTCAAACTTTAAAGTTCGTCGTTTTTGTTTTTGTATATCTAGGTTTCAGTGTAGCAATCTACTTGTCGTTTCTTAGTAGCAAATCACCATGGTAAAGAATGACATGTAGGTTGAATCCTGCTACGTTACCAAAAAACGTGTTTGACATTTGTAATAGTTTAATTTCCTTTCATTTTAGTTTAAGAAGATTGTATGAATAGAGAAGCCGAGAGATGGTAAAATTTTCAAAAAGCTAAGCAAAACTTAGAAACAAGTGAACAATATATATATATATATATATATATATTTTTTTTTTTTTTTAAATTTTCCTTTGTACCTGTTTTGGGATACGTCTTTCATATATATGAATAAAAAATGATTTCATCTTTTATTCTTTTAGGTAACTGGACCTATATATATAACTTACCAATCATAACAGGCCAATTCTATGGCGGGGGGAAGGCTTTTTTACTCTATGGATGGGTAAATTTGTGTAGATCCTCATATGGCAGATAAAACTATCATAGATCTAACTACACCAGATTACAAACAATTATTGACCCAAAAAAATTTCTTCCCAGTTTCCAACCATGGAGCCGCCGTCGTCGAGAGAGAAAGGGGGCGAGAAAGAGGCGGCCGTGGGTCTCGTCGGCCACCCAACCACGTCGTCTCCGACCTCAACCAATGTCGTCTCTGACGTCGCTCCCCGGCGAGTTCTAGCGACGATCAGCGACGGATCTATGAGAATGCGTGGCGGAGGAGCTCGCCTATGCCGTCAAAATCCACAACCGGAAGCCAATTTCCGACGACCTAGCATGATGGGTCTCGAAGGCTCGCGGCCAAGAGGCTCGGTGGCTCGCGTCGGAGGGGCTCGACACATCGCTCGCGACGGAGGGGGCTCGCCTTTGATGTCTGAAACCGTCGGATTCCGGCCAAGGATGAGGTTGAAGACGAGGATCTGGGGTTTTATTTTATTTTTCCTTTTTGTTGCCTTTTTTCGGATCTGGCCACCGTTGCCTGTGATAGTGGGCGCCGTTAGTGTCAGACGGGGAGGGGCTGCCGGTGGGTGCCGTTGGCGTCGGACGGGGAGAGGCCGCCGGTGGGTGCCGTCCACGTAGTGGTATATATATATATATATATATATATATATATATTTTTAATCTTAATTTAATTTCAATTACACTGTAATTTTTTATTTTAATATTTATTTTTTTAATTAATAAAAAAATATAATTATTTTTTAAAAAATTAATCAATTTTAATTTTAAAAATATCATATAAATTGACGAATTAAATACAAACTTAATTACAAACAAATTATCCAAACTATAATCTCAAAAACATTAAGCAAGTGGTACACTAATTTCATTCAAAATAATTTTTTTTTGTTACAGTTTCAACTATTTACAGTTTATTATTACAACTTAATTTAACTTAAACTTTAAAATTCATAATTTTGAATATACAAATCTAAATAGGATGAATTTTTTCAAAAAATTTGTATAAAATTTTGAAACGAATGAAATAAATTTTATATTAATTTTTTTCCATATATATTTCAAGTTTTTTATATTTTTTAACTCTAATCATTCAAATTTGTATATTAAATGCATAACAATTCAACTCAAATCTAATTTAAAAAACTTAATTCATACTTTGTACCAAAAGTATGCTAAAAAATACATAGTATAATTGTTCTACTCAGACTAATTAGTTAAGCCCAGGACATAGCTAGCAAGTGTAATATATGTTAACATTACATACAGCCGTATGGATAAAAACTGTTGACTTCGCCTGCTTAAACCGCGTGAAGTGAAGAATGCTGGCAAGCTGTTGATCTTAAACCTTAAAGCACGCGGAGACATCAAGACCAAAGAGCCAAAGACCTTGACCCTATGGCCTGTATTTATCTCCCTTTCGTCAAATTACTTATCTGGCAGTGGTCGTGACGACTCGCAATTGCATGAGGATGCAGTATTTAATGACTTTTTTTTTTTCCCTCATGAAACGGCATATAGTCAATAGCTAATTTATTATCATGAGATAGACATGTGATGTAGCCTCCGTTTTGACAAAACTGTTTGAGTTAAAATTTTTAAATTAAGTTGAGAGTTATAGTTGTATATTTAATAAAAAGTTTGAGTTGAAATATTTAACTTAAATTGAGCGTTTGGATGTAAAAAGTTTGAGTTAAAAAGTTTAACTTGAGTTAGGGTTCTGTTTGGATGTAAAATGTTTGAGTTAAAAAGTTTAACTCAAAAAAATAAATTAACATGTCATTATAGATTGTGAATGAAAAAATTAAAATAAACTAAAATAAAAAACACATTAACAATATATGTTGGTGCCAAAAATGGTTCTGGCAACAACACCCAAGATGGTCGGGTGATCGGGTCCCGACTTGCCAACTGCTCCGCCGCGAACTACCTGCAAAATGAAGCACCTCGGAATGATGGGGATACCGGTGTGATGTCTGTCGCGGGTACTCCGATGCTTAAGTCAGCCGGGGGACTGATGAGCGAGAGGAGAGGCAGAGCTTTGGCAAGGTAAAAATGACTGTCCCTGAAATAAGGAGTTCCTTTCCTATTTATAGGTATTCTTGCAAGTCCGGGTGTCCGGACCGACCCGGTTGGGTCGGCTATTATGGACTTCTAGCGCCTAGTCATGTCGTAGGCTAGCTTGGGCTGGGAGTCCAACCAGTGGGTGCCACCTGTTTCTGACATGGCACAGCCCAGTGGGTGACCGTCCCATCACTGCAGAAAAGGGGACTACCATTGTCAGGGTAGGAGGCTACAGGTGGTGATGCGACTTGTGTCAGTGGTAGGTAGGGCGGCGCCTGCAGTCGCGAAATGATGACGTGACTTGTACCAGAGCGGGTTTCCCTTGAAATGATATCGGAGTGTACGGGAGGTTCAGGACGTGGTCGGCCTTCACGGCTGCTCGGGATGAGACTGAGAGTACGCCCCCTTTAGATCGGTTCTCGCAGCCCGAGAATACCGAACTGGTCGGCCATTCGGGCGTTGCCGACCAGGATCCGAAAAGGAACCTTCCCATCGGGCAAGGTGGCCTTCCCCGGCGATGGTCCTCTGGTCGGATCTGATCGAGCACTCAATAATATACATCAAAACCTTTTACAATGTTTCTTACATAGTCATAAAATACAACAACAAGAATTACATAGTTACTAACTAAAAGTATTAATAAAAAAACATGAAATTCTCCCCCTAATCTGATCTAAATAAATAAAATTGACCTTAATTTCAAGTGGATTTATATCATAGATTTCGTTAATATCCGTCCCGTATATCATCAGCCAACATATCTCTCAGCTGATTCATTACATCCCTATTAGTTTATAATTAATTTTTTATACTTTAATATTTAGGGGACTACTACTAAAAAAGATTTTTTTAAAAAAAGTATTCTACAATGTGGATATCCAAAAATTAATGAAACATGGATACCTTACTGGACCCTTTTGATTTCCCAAAGAATAGACTCTAACTTTCCTTCAAATCCAACCCCCACCGTTTTCATATCCTTCGACTCACAAGACCTCCAAGCCAATTGTCATCCCATTCCTATCCCATTCTTAAACAAACGAGAATTTTTGATCAATTTTGATAATTCCAAAATGCCAAAATTCCCTTGATTTCCTTCTCATTAGATGCCTACAACCATTTCATCCCTTGGCTCAAAAAAAGAAAAAAGAAAAAAGAAAAAAAAAGATATTAATAATTGTCCTCTAGTGGGGATTTATCAATTTAATAATGTTGAAGAAGCTTAGAAGACGGGTGAAAACATTGGTGACCAAGATCTTCAAAAAACCTCGCAGGCCCACTTATAGACCCACCATTTCCCAACCCCAAATCTTGCCATCGCCAACATCTTTTCCCAAAAACAACATGATGTCACCACCACGACGACCGCCGCCGACAGAGCCGATCCAAAAGCCATCCAACCCTCCATATCTCTTCCCCAGAGTCCGATCAATGGTTCTTCCTGACCCATCAGCCTTCTTCTCCCCCAACCTCCTATCGAACCCACTTTCCACAAACTCCTTCTTCCAAAACTTCATCCTCAAAAATCGTGACCAACCCCGAGTACCTCCACCCTTACCTCGTCAAATTCTCATCCTCCTCTCTCTCCCTCTGCTACCCATCTCGCTTCTACAACTCCGCTTTCCTCTATCAAATTTTTAATGCCGATCTCACCATCTCCGCTCCTGGAGAAACCTCCCGAGCTTCGCAGAAAAGCCACATGATTTCTTCGTTCAATGATCTCAGTGCCAATCTCCGGTTCTTCCTGATCCGCGGAAGCCCATTTTTGACCTACTCTGTCTCCGGCGACGTAGCGGTTTCGATCTCAACCCCGCAGTTCTTCCTCATCCTCCTCTCGTTTTCTCTCTCCGCCGCCTACTCCTACTCGCCACTTTCTCTCAAGCCGCTTTATCTCTCCTCCCCACCCTCGCCGAAAACAACCCCCAAGGCCACCCTTTCCGACTTGCTCTCTCTACTCGGCCCCAACTATCGTTCCTCCATGATCAGCCCTTTTGTCACCCGAGAGCTTCAGTCCTGCTTCAAATTTCTCGTCCCGTTTGCTCCCAATCGAAGCCGAATGGTCCATGAAAGCCGGTTTTCTCGAAGGAGTAGTGCCATAACAGACACCAAGAAGAACCCATTCTCGATCAAGGTCGGAATGGCCCAAATGCTGCGTGGCGGTGCCATTCTCGAGGTCACCGCTGTCGACCAAGCCAAGCTCGCTGAGGACGCTGGAGCTTGCATGATTTCTGAGCTCCGTTCGTCTGCGGGTGTCGCAATCTCGGCAAGGCCCTGAGGAGGGTGAGGGAAGGCGCGGTGATGGGCGAGGAGGGAGGGAGGAGTTGGGCGGTGGATGAATAGCAGATGAGCAACATGGAAACCAAGGACAGTTTGCCTTGGGTTAGTCAGTTTGGTTTACTGTGCAATAATCCAAAAGACAAGTTAGAACCAAACTCCAGCACTAAATAAGTTTAGCTGAGTTTGAACTCAACAAACTGTTGAGTTAAACAAATGTGTAATCTAATTAATTGAGAGCTCTTTCACTATAAAACCAAGCTATTGTATTAATAGAAACGTACATTAAAGGAATAAGGTTTTATAGTGACTTATATAAAAATAATTAATTTTTTAAATAAAATGATAAAAATGTAAAGTTTTTTAAGATGAAACTAAAAATAAATGAATAAATAAAAATTAGTGAAGCTTTGGCTAATTTTAAACAAAATAAAAACAAAGTTCCAATATCGACCGTATACAAAATTCCAATTGGTGGGGCTCACAAAAGAGACTGGGAAATGGGGACAGATTTGGAGCTCTTGCACATGAGAGGCAATAGACTTTGAACGGAGACTTGGACTACGATTTCATTGTGGTTATTTGTTTGAATTATTTTTTTCTTCCTTCTGTTAAAACTTAGACCGTTGACTCGGTCAACATGGGTTTATTGCACCACTGACTAATGCTAAGAGCATCATGAATAAATATGAACTATAATTTGCTTCATCACACACTTGAACAGCCAATATAAAAAGAAGAACAGGGATATAGTATATTATTTTTCTCATCTTATGGGCATATTTGTGTTTTGTCAATTTGGTCGTTTCGGAGATTATATTCATGGAGAACATAGTAGTGGACGACTTGAACAAGTGCTTATACAGGAACCCGAAGGAACCAGTTGAGGCTCGAGTCAAGGACCTCCTCTGCCGAATGACTTTGGAAGAGAAGGTTGGCCAGATGACCCAGATTGAGCGACGCTTTGCCACTGCTGACGTTATTTCCCGCTTCTACATTGGTTTGTTCTTCTTTTTTTTTTTTTTGGCCCTTTTTCCTTCTCTCTCTTTCTTGTCTTCTTCTAAATAAACGGACCTACACTGAGAAGGTGAAAAACCAAGTAATATAAAAGTAATTGTCTATATAGTAGGCACTCACACGTGCATCACTTACTATTCATTTTCCAATAAAGATTCTGCCTTTTACAACATAAAATTAATTTATGTCGAGTGGTAGATTTTCTGGTTTATATGCTTCGTAAGAACACTCCCATGGATCCATTATCTAACCAATCAATCGCTCAGAAACATCCTGAATAATCTTGAATACTGAATTTGATACTAAAGATAATACAAAATTTGATGTTGACATATCCGTCTCAGACTTTATTGGAAAATTCACTCTGCATTGCTTTTCAACAGTATCCATGATTTTCTTTCTCCCCTTATTAAGTATTTGTTAATTGATCATTAGTAAATTTTCCAAAGGCAAATTAGTGATTTAGTAATTAATAAGTGACCATTTTACTCTAAACAAAATTAAGTTCTAATGAGGATTAGTTTCCAGGTAGTGTACTAAGTGCCAGTGGCAGTGGACCCTCTCCAGATGCGTCGCTCTCTGATTGGGCCAACATGATCAACGGATTGCAGAAATCGGCACTGGAGACTCGTCTCGGAATACCTCTATTGTACGGGATTGATGCTGTTCATGGAAACGGCAGTATCAGAGACACCACCATCTTCCCTCACAATGTTGGTCTTGGAGCCACCAGGTACATATAATTTGCATAATTAAGTAGTTTCACTCGTTTCCAGCTTGATTTTCCCTTTGATTATAGAAAGTTTGATGAGATGTTTTGGTCAATGAGAAAATGTCTTCTCTAGATTTTCATTAAGAAATAGAAATGAAACCCCTTTTTAAAAGAACTACTTCGATCTAAGATTAATGCACAGCTTGAAAATACTAGCTCGTTTCAAACATTAGGAGTTCCTACCCAAATCTCACCCCTCGCTTTTTACTTGTTGAGCTAGTCCCACGGGATATTATATTACATAGTTTGATTAGTTTCTTGAGGTATATCAAATTAGTTCATGTTGAGCTTTGTGAGTCAAATTCTGTTTCTGAATAACTTCAAACTCTTTTGCCACACGTATTACAGAGATCCAGGTTTGGTTCAAAAAATTGGTGCTGCAACAGCTCTGGAACTTAAGGCTAGCGGAATTCACTGTAATTATGCTCCATGTGTAGCTGTAAGTTACTATATATATATATATCCATATATATATATATATATATTTCACGTACGAATATAATAAGCATTATTTATTCTACATCCTTTCTTTTAATTACTCTGAATTTGTTATACTTCCCGAGAGTACAAGTTTTTAGGCCTATTATCTTGCTTTCAATTCCTAGCCTTGAATTTCAATTTGAGAATATAATTCACTGAAAAAAAATTAATTTGAATAAATTCTAACAGGTATGCAAAGATCCCAGATGGGGAAGATGCTATGAGAGTTACGGTGAAGACACAGAAATCGTAAGAAATATGACATCCCTTGTTACTGGCTTGCAGGGGCAGCCACCCAAGGGTCACCTAGAGGGCTACCCTTTTGTGTCAGGAAGGTATTTAAAAAAAAAAACTGTTCAAACGTTTTTTTAATAATTTTTTCTCTCACAAAAATTTGAATTTTCAATTTGAAAAGTGGGTTTTAAAAGGAGATCTAAACAGAACCTTACTCATAGCATGGTGTAATGTACCAAATGCATTCACTTTTATATTTTTGCAGCCACAACGTCATAGCCTGTGCCAAGCATTTTGTCGGAGATGGGGGTACTGAAAATGGTCAAAATGAGGGGAACACCGTATTAGACGAAAAGGAATTGGAGAGGATTCACATGGCACCTTATTTGGACTGTCTTGAAAAGGGAGTTTGTATGGTTATGGCTTCCTATTCCAGCTGGAACGGATGCAAAATGCATGTTAACCGCAAACTCTTGACCGATGTCTTGAAACATAAGCTAAAATTCGAGGTAAGAAACCCTGATCAAATGCAAAAATTATTAGACATATATAATAGTCTAATCTTTATTGAAACTTCGAACGCTGAGTATTTTCGTTTGGTTAAATGTAATGCAGGGCATTTTGATTTCTGATTGGAGAGGAATCGACCGACTTAGCGAACCTCGTGGATCAAACTACCGCGAATGCATCTCATGGGCTATCAATGCAGGAATTGACATGGCAAGAATTGAACTCCAAGTTTTAGCTTATATATATATATATATATAAAGAGAAAAAAAAAAAAAAAAAAAAAGAGGAAAGGAATGTCTTTCGGGAAACATGCACAGGCACATATAAATCTATAATATATATAATCTGAAACATGGAAACGTGGAAAGGTGATTTCTTTCTTGCAATTATATGGAAGTGATATATATATATTTATATATATATATGGAATTTTGGGTAATGACCATGCTATAAATATGACTTTATATCATGGTAGAAAAGGATTTTTTTTTTTTTTAATTCTAATAGTCATGAGAAACTCTAAGAAAGAAACGTACTCCATTCCACTCTTTTTCTCATGTGTTGAGAGCATTGTCAAGTTTTCTTGATTATTCAACGAACCTTAAGCCGTAACAAAACTCACAACGACATGCAGGTCATTGTCCCTTACCGCTACGAATTATTCGTAGACCACATGTTAGATTTAGTGAACTCCGGAGAGGTTTCCATGGCGAGAATAAACGATGCCGTTAAGCGAATACTAAGAGTGAAGTTTGTAGCCGGTCTTTTTGAGCACCCTTATAGCGAACCAAATTTGCTGGACTCAGTCGGTTGCAGAGTAAGGATATGCCGAGCTTGTTAATTAACAATTACAAATTCTCTTTACCTGTGATCTATGATTGTTTTTTTAATCTAAATTCTGTTGTTTAGCGGCATAGAGAACTTGCTCGAGAAGCGGTTCGGAAGTCGTTGGTTCTGTTGAAGAATGGAAAGGATCACGGCAGACCTTTTCTTCCATTGAAGGGGAAACCTAAAAGAATCCTCGTCGCTGGTTCTCACGCGCATAATCTTGGATATCAGTGTGGAGGTTGGACACGTAAATGGCAAGGATTCAATGACAACGAAAATGGAAGGTTTACAACCGGTAAGCAACGATTTCGAATTGCGGTAACTTCAAGTTTCAAATTAATTAGATATTTCAGTTTTTGTTAGAAAATATAGAGCACAAACAACGAACAAGTGAAATTCAAATATAGAAAAATTGTTATAACCGAAATTCAGCCTTAACTCGTCAAAGGAAACAACACACAAAGAAAGTTATCAAGGCACGTGAGACACCCTTTCCTTAAAACAGATTCGTTCCCTTCGTTAAGTGCACGAGGTTTGAACGGACGTCTGTTTCCCAGGATACTACAACGAGCAATTGTAGTCTAGCACGATCGAAAACTGCTTTTGGTGAACTTGAAACCAAAGCCTTCCCTCTATCATCAAAATTACAAGAACGATTACAAGAAGAAAAACACAGAGAACAGAAAAGAAAGAGCTAGTGTTGTGTTCAATTGTGTGTTCATCATACTTGTGGAAGCCTCCTTTTATAGGCTCCAAGAGGAGGTGTTATAAAATCAAAATTCATTAGGTTTTTAATCCGGATTGATGAGTTATAATGCAATGCATTAGTCTTTAGATTAATTTTGTATTAATCATGCACTAACACTATCCATTAAACTCCATTATTAACCCTTGAAATATGAACAATCATCCTTGGAATATAAATGAACAATCATCCTTGGAATATGAACAGATGACTGTCGATATTCTGGGGAAAAAAAAAAAAAAAAAACTGAAGGGCAAACTTGACGAACTGACATTCACCTCACCGAGACACACACATCCCTAACCCACCGAGACTGTAATTTGCACCCCCAACACATGAGAGAACCTTTTGGGTACACAATCTTACCCAAGTTTAAAAGTGTAAATTCTTATAAAGTCCATCAAGCTTTCATGCCTAAGTAATATGGACTCCACATTTATAAGTAATTTTCTGACAAAATTCTATTCTATTAGACACAAACAATTCTCATTCACCCGAATACCATTTTGAACGTATGAATATATGATTTTGATCTTCTCGTGACGGAGAATATAAATCTACCAAGACCGTTACTAAATGAGTCTACTCAAATTTGAACCTCAGAATGGCTTATCACAATGGTTTCAAACTATTTTCCAACAGTTTTATCGTTTCAATTCAGGCACAACAATCTTGGAAGCCATTAGAGAAGCTGTAGCAGAAGACACAGAGGTGATCCACGAGGAGAATCCATCAGCAGAGACCTTATCGAGAGAAGACATCTCTTTCGCGTCGTCGCCACCGGAGAATTTCCTTATGCGGAGTCCTTTGGCGACGACTTGAAGCTCGAAATCCCGAAGGAGGGAAAAGGGATCGAGTTCATGAACTCAGTGGCGGAGAGATTCCCGACCTTGGTGGTTCTGATCTCGGGACGGCCATTGGTTCTGGAGCCAGAGATGCTGGAGAAGATCGACGCTCTGGTTGCAGCATGGTTGCCGGGTACGGAAGGCGGGGGAATTGCCGATGTCGTCTTTGGACTTCACGAGTTCCAAGGCCGGCTTCCGATGACGTGGTTTCGAAACGTCGAACAACTTCCGATGAAGGGTGAATATGAGTCTTGTGATGCTTTGTTTCGTCTCGGTTTTGGGCTAACCAAAGACGGAGGCAATGAGGAGAAAGCTTTGAACGGAGTGTGTCAGGTGATGAGTGGCGGATTATCGTCCGAGTCTGAGTACTCTAAGCCTATTAAAGAGTCGATGGTCCATAACCAAGTTTCCCCTTGCAACCCATCACATGTGGTGGTGCATAATCGGATGTGTTACTTTTACGATTCCGCACTTTTCCAAAATGAAAGAACGAATCTATTAAAAGTTTAGGGGTGTTTGATGAATAAATTAAGTTTGAGTTGAGTTGAGATTTTTAAGTTTGAATAGTAATTTTGTTGATTTTTTAGAAAAGATAAAAAACTTTAAAAAAAAACAAAAAAATAATAAAAATAATATAATTTAGTTTAAAATGAATGTTTATGCCACACGGGCCCTTAATAACCATTTAGACTACTTATTCTGCAAGTATTTTATCTTTTGATCTCAAAAAAAGATGTATAGAAAGTCCTTTTGATGAAACTCAAACGAAACTATATTTTAGTAAGGTGTCTTAATGTTGGAAGACATGAGAAACCATGATTTTAATGTCGTTTGAATACTGGTGTTTATGGGGCTTTCGTAGGGAAATTTAGCTTATATTTTAATAATCTGCATGTTGAAAATAATGTTGTTGTAGTTTTATTATATTATTATTATTTTGCTAAAAATAATGTTGTATTTGGTAGTTATCATAAATTGCATAATGGATTTGTAGATTTGATATACCATTAGACCCATTTCTATACATGCTGTCCATATTAATCCTACTTTGTTCACACTTTTTGCCGTCTTGAACACTTTACACCTTTGT